>CP050226.2:1985500-3481868 GCA_012066045.3 Morus alba | reverse complement strand
CACATAAGGAAAAATTACACTTTTTTCGTTGCAGTACTATTTGAAAATTGCATTTCATTTTCCAGGATGCAGTGAAAATAGAAAAAAAAAATCGATTATTCTTTAGACTACGATTTAAACTACATTTAAATTATAGTCAAACAAATGTCGTAATTACTTATAAAGCATCTTCTGTTCTAGAAAATGCATTAGCAAACCACGAAGATTCTTTTATATATTTATTAATTAATTAATTTCTTTTATATATTTATTAATTAAGTAATTTCTATTTATTTTATCAGAGAAGCACGTTCTAAATTAGGACAGTACTAGCTAGCACCAGATTAGTACGTAAATTGCAAACATATTGGTTAATTATCAATTTGGTGATATATAGGTAGGGGCTTATATAATTAACGTTGATTTATATATATATATATATATATATATATATATATATGATCATGAGTTATATACCTTGGCACTTCCCAAGTCATCCCAAAGCCTAAGAATTGCTGCTGTGGAAGTTATAATCCCAGGCATTTTGTCCACAAAGTCAACGGTGTCTTGAGTTATACTTTGACCCAGTAGAAAAAATAAGTGGACCAACACCATAGGCACTCCTGAGCTAACCACGCCGTTCCTCAAATACTCTTCTGTCTTTGGGACTTGCCCGGATGCAAACCATTTTGCTTCCACTAAAAACGCATCGCACAAAGTCGCCCACTGCGCGCAGATTAATTAGTAACACCCGAGTCAAAATGTGAGACATGGGTCTTGAGCATCACAACATCTAATTCGACTTAAATATGATTCGTGATGTAATAGTTTGATCACATATACATATAAATATATATACACATATACATCCGAGTCGAGAAGTGAGAGGTATGAATGAGTTCTATAATATATGTCTAATCCTATTCAACCTGAGTTAGGATGTATAGTACTGCTCTCGAATAAAAATATATACAAAATTTACCGCCTTTCTAAGAGAGTGCGACGGGTTCCATCCACTCTTGATAGACCTTGTGGCTGATTTCATTAGTTAAATTATCAAGGGCTTTGAAGCATATCTTCATGCAGTGAGGAAGTTTCTGCACAGCAGTAATGTCCCATCTGAAATTCGATATGGAAATTAATTCATCATAATTAATGGCTAATCACTATTATCCCTGCTAATAAATAATAATTATTGCTAATTCAAACCTATTGATTGCCTCGGTGAAGAGAGTGAGTTCGTCAAGGTTCCCATAAACGTCAAAAATATCATCTATTATATAGACGAACGAAATAGGTTTTGTTAACTCAACCCTCTGCTGCGACAAGCTGGGATCTGTTAGGCATCCCATGGACCAAATGTACCATTTAAGTGGCTGGTCTCTCACAAATGTCAACTCTTTAGCCAAACCCATGTCTCTCCACCACCTAATTAATTACAATTTTTCATAAAGACAATTATCAAAATAAAAAAAAAAAAAAAATTGCTCACCAAGACAATCACATATTGATATTAGCCAGAAAGTCAGAAGGAAGTAATTAAGCCTTTAAAGCCAAAATAGAGTCTTGCAAAATTAATTAAATACTAATAAAAAAGTAATATTGATAATTCATGATCAAATAATTATATCCCAAACTGGCGTTATCATGAACGTCTCTTTTTTCTTTACGAATTTCAGAATTCTTTGAGTTAAATAGACGACAAATTTGTAGAACATTTATGTTTGTCTACTCAACAACTTTATCTAATTTAAAAAAAAAAAAAAAAAAAAAAAAAAAAAAAAAAAAAAAAAAAACTTACTGTGATATTTGAAGAATTTCCCTCTTGTGTAGGGACTGGACTTGATTGAATTCATATTTGGCAAGTTCTTGTAAGACATTTATCCATCCGTTGGCACTCTCAAAATGCGAAGTGGTACCAAAAAGGTTCTTGGCCGTCAACTTGGCCAAGGTTTTGTGGCACGGATACTCCAGTGTGTTTGCGATAGCTCTAGCCTGACGATGATCATCAACGAGGCATGTCATGGACGCCGTTAAGAGCTGACTACTAAATATCTTGGCTTCATCAAGAACATCCTCTCCTTCTATGCTCAGATGTGAAGCTTCATATAGCTCCATCAACCCGTTGATGTCTTTACCTAGCTCTGTCTTGAAATTATTCCCTTTCTTGTCCTTTAACTTGTTAAATATACCTGAAATGCACAGCACATTATGAAATTACGTTATACATGTTATACCTAATTAGGATATTTTCAAGTAATTAATTGATTGATAGGTCGAATTATCGTCCGAACCTGCAGGCACGAAGTAACCTTGTTGTCTCAGGAGTCGGAAACGAAGTGCAGCGTCATGAAGGTGATCTTCAATATTATGTTTGTTATCAGTGTAATGATCAAATGACATAAACTGTTTTCGCAGAATTTTTTCGATTTCTTCCTGAAAAAGGTAATCAATGCCTAGCCGTTGGATAGCATCGATCACCTTAAGAACCTGATCAGATGGATCTTCTCCTGCTAATAATTTGCTGATAGCAATCTTAAAGACATCCAAGTCCAGCAAATTATAATCAGCCAATGTATATGTAAATAATTAAGACAACTTTTTTCTTTATACTGGTAAAAAAAAAATACATTAAAGATCAGCCAGAAACTCACTTTGTTATTGTAAGAGTGCTTTGAAAGAGAGTAGCTTTCCAAGAAAGTACTACTAGAAAGCAAACTATTATGATCATATTGGGCAACGCTCCACTTTTGTGATGTACTTGGTTTAGTAACTAGATCAATATTATTATTGTTTATAAGGCTGGGGTTTTCAGTTATTCTGAGCAGAAAAGGAACAACAAGATAAACCCATAGTGAAATAAATCAGGAAACAAAATCGTAGTATTAGGTTGAGGAGTTTAGAGGAATAAAGAGGGATATAATACGATTAATGTAGGAGAGAGGCCATTATATAGAATATTGTAACCCTGCATGAAACAGTGGATTCGCCTGCCGTGTGCTAGGCCGGCAGTGAGCCACCTTAATGTATTTTTCATGTTTTAGAGCTGCGATATTAAAGTGTGTACCTACTTTTTCTTCTTGACCGCTGATCATAATTTGGCCCATCATGAAAATTGTTGTAAATAGTTGATTTTTAAAATTAATTTAAGTAAATAGTAGATTTTAAAATTATTTAAAGTAAATAGTAAATTATTATATAAATGATTTATTTATGATTGATAAAAATAATTTACATGGTAAAAAACTTTATTTAGGGCCAAAAAATCCTTTTTACCCACTATAAATGTGAAAAAAAAATCTTTTTATTAGTTGTAATTATTACACTATAAGAAAAGGGGGTTTTCGTGACGACTTTTTGTTGTCACAAAAACCCGAGTGTTGTCGCAAATAACGGTTTTTGCAACGATGTGTCGTCGCAGATATGTCGTCGCAAATAATTCGTCGAAAAATTTTTTTTGCGACGACATAGTATCGTCGCAACTGTATTTGCGACGACAGACGTCGCTAATACGCCGTTGCAAAAATCGCGTGATATGATCACTTTTTGCGACGAAATTTCAGATTGTCGTCGCAAATAAGCTAATTTTTTTGCGACGACAAGTCTAAAAAAGTCGTCGCAAAAAACCAAAATTAGTTTTTTTTTTATAATTTTACAAAAATGGCAATTAATTAATTTTTAATAATTTTAATTAAACATTATTATGTTACATATTGAATATAATTTATTAAGATACATTAAAAGTGAAATATAAATTAATATTAAAAATAGTAAATCTAAATAAATTTATAAAATATATTATGAATAATACATGAAGTGCATATATAATGTTCAAAAAAATATAAAAGTCTAAATAAAGTGAAAAATAAAATAGTACATATAACGAAACTAATTGTCTAAGTTTGTAGCATCGCCAACAACTGAATCATCATCAGGACTGTCATCATTTGAAGGAGGCAGAAGAGCGTCTAGGTCAGCTGGTTCTGGACGATCAATCATAGGTAATTGGATGTTGGGCTGCAATTTAGCCACCAACTCTAACATTGTCATAAATCTTCATTTGTTTCCAGTAGGATTTCTTTAAATAACGACTTACATGTGGGTCAGGTTGAGCCGATGATATTGCGTCTGAATATGAACCAACAGATGAAGGAGAAGCCCTGGAGTAATGCTTTTGGGAGAGTGTCAGACCCACTCCAATCTTATGTCCTCTACACATGCCAAGAACTTGCTCTAAAACCCCATGCTCGTCAAAGGTGGATCTAGTCGAGCTTGAAGTAGACTGTGTTCTCTACGTTTGTCTCTCCTCCTCCAGGGTTTTCTACATAATAAGACATTATAATTGTTTTTACATGTTATAAAACCACTATTTCAGTATAAAAATATTTAATATGAAAAGTAAAAATACTTACGAAAGTCTATTCCGCTTGGGGATTAACCCAAGAGGCCCCGTCTGAGGTTCATTGTTGACAGGGAGGCAGCAAAGTGCTACAAGGATTGGAAAAGTTCCCTGCACCGCCACTTCAAACACTATGGTAGAGAAAGTCTCCCGAGTAACATGAGGAATCAACTTCACTGGGATCGTTGTTGCAATAGGTTCTCCGGCGACAAATTTCAAGTAATTATAAATTTGTTAGAACTTGATGATTTTTTATACATAATTTCAAGTAACTATTACTTATTATAGTTAATCATAAACATAAAATACCAGACACAAATAAAACTAATCATAGCAACCAAAAGTATCCAAGCGTACATGGTTGGATATCGTACTCTCAGCATCACAATAAGAAGGTTGGTACTTATTTTTTAACTTTATTATCATATTTATATGTTTGTGATTCTTGTTCTGGGTGGCACATCTTGTAGCTATGGTGTGTCAAAATCTTTTAAAGTTGTCTTTTTACAGGTTTTGATTTTTGGATCATATGAAAAATAAGTCATTATGCTGCCGAAATTTAGTTAGAATTTAAGAATTTTAACAAATGTAATTTATTTGACAAGCCAGTATGGAGACCCAAGAGCCGATGTCTGTCATAGACAATTTGTAGTCCACATTAAACTAGTCCTTGCAAAACAGTTTTACAACGTTAAAACGCATTGTTAACTTTAGTATAAACTATACAAATTATTGCATAAAAAAATACCAGCATCCGGTTCTGAATTGTCCTCTTGTCCATGTCACTAATGTCCTTCCAAGCATCGTAGAAGGGCTCGCATATGTCCCTGGTATGAATACCAACCACAATATCAAACTAGGCACCATATTTACCAAGTGCCTTCCAAGTACCTCCCGCCTCATCAAATTCTACTATGATTTTTTCGTCTTGAAGGACCTTTTGGGCAATTTCATAACCTTTTGCCCCGCCTCAGGTGCTGTAAGCATATGTAAGCATTTCAAATCAACATGTACTACTACATTTATTTACTATATGATAGAACGGGAAAAATGTCAGAATAACATACTAGACTCACAGAATGCGGGGACTCTGTGAGGACCGAGCGGAGGCTGCGCTCCCCCTGAAGTGCCAGCACAAGTCGCTACCGTACCAGCCATCAATGTTTGTGAACAAATTCATATTAATAACAATATTTATAAATTCACAGAAGATCATAATATTAAAATGAAATCTGAGAAAAATGACAAAGATTACTATTCTTAAATTCTACTCATCGTCGTGCTACATTGTTGATTGTCGCCATCATCATTTATGATCCCTACTAAATTTCGTTTGGGCAAAAAAGTAGGGAGGAAAAGGGGTGTAGAGAAGTAAAAGATGCATCATTAACTTTAAAGAGTCATACATGTGCACGCTCGTTGAAATAATTCACATATATACTCACAAGACTCATCATAACTTGTTGTATTATATTACGATGATGCTTTGAAAGGTAAGAATACAATAGTAGTATTGTAGAGCCTTAATGCTAATGAAAAAAGAGTTAATATTGTTGAATATTCTCCTCGTAAAAGAATTGTTGCTAAGAGCAATAATTATGCTTCAAATGATAATCCCCTTAACGTGAGTAATAGGATTCTACCATCAATTTGATTGTTGAAGATCTCCACGTGTTGATAATTAAAGAAGGTTGCTGATTAAGATCATTGATGTGATGTTTCTGATAAATTAGGAAAGTAGTTGTCGGCCAAGTTCTATATACCAAGCCTTGAAGAAGACAGACAATTTGATAATCTCAAGGGAGAAACAGAAATCCGATTAAATGTTAATTAGTTTTTTGTGGAGAAATTAATATTACGTGTTGCTAAAGATTTGTGGAGTATATTGGATGTAAAAGAACTAGAGTTAAGAATAAGAAGATACTGACAATTATGCAAATATTGCTAATAATATGATCCAATAAGAAGATACTGACAATTATGCAAACTTCATAATTAAATTGGTCTTACAATGACTCTTAATGGATATGAAAATTCGTTTACTATATATATATATATATATACATATATACATATATAATCCTCTCAAATAATTTCCTAAGTATGTACCCATTAACTCCCTATATATTTTATAATTTATTATATATTGGTCCAATTCCCTGTACACACTCACTGCTGCAATATACAACGAAAATTGTAAAAGAAAACGAGCTAGCATTGAATAGCACCTAAAACGTTTAATATGTACCAAATCTGTTAGATTTATACACATCTCAAAACCAATGACTACTTCACATACACAAAAATAAATATACAAGTATATAACGTAAATACAAATATAGACACACAGACATACAAATAGGCTTTTGCTATAGTCCATTGACGTGGTCGGTCATTTAACGTAATATGTAAAAGTTAAAAACATAACATTCATTGAACCTAATATTGATATAACATTCAATATATATTCAATGTAACATTCAACGACTATATTTTACATCTAACGTCAATATTATATTTATTGACTGACATATTACGTTTTTCATTTGTGTTTGTTACGCAAGGATTAGAAAATCGGCATTTCCACCTATATTTCCGCAAAAATCTCCGTATATTATTAGTACTAATATTGGTAATATGAGCGATATATCTTTTTCGTAAAATGTCCTGAAGTTTCTACGGAAATTTTCGTAAATGTCGATATTTACACGTAAATATCCGTTGCCGTGAAAAGTATAGTGTTAAATATCCTTTTTTATGAAAACCTTCATATAAATATCGGTAAAATTTCCGAAAATATCCGTTTCTTAATATACGTAGATGTATTTTCAATTAACTTTTCAACAATATAAGAGTTATGTTTTTTTTTTTTTTTTTTTTTTTTTACTTAAATTTTATATCTTGGTATCAATATTGTTTAAATCAAGATGTGTTTTAAACACCTTCGAACCCTATATAAGCTTCTTTTGGTATTGTTAATTTAGCACCTTGTATGGAAACTTTCAAGATATTTTACTTAATTTATTAATGTGTGTTTATTATTTATGGTGTTATGATTGTATTTTATTGTGCATATTTATCATCCAATTAGTATTTTAATAGGAAAGTTCATCCAATTATGTATTATTAGCTATTTTAGAGTTTTTAAGTCTCATTTAAAAATAAAACGTATTAATATGAATTTTCATGTTTTACAAATCAATTTCCACCGATATCGATATTTCTGTTAAATTCATTAAATTTAAGTGCCAATATTTTCGTGAACATATATTGATATTTTCATCTTTGATGTTACGTGGATGAATCACAAAAACATTTTATGTAAAATATTTGTAAAATCAATTTTGTAGTTAAGTGACGCTAATTTTAGGACACTAATTAACTCATCGCACTCATTGAATGCTTTATGCTATAATACCAAATTTAACAGATATTGGCGAACAAAAATAAAAATAAGCTATGTCAAAGTACTATTGCTAAACATGTTATTTGTAGAGAAACTTCCAAGAGTAATAATTTATATTAATCTAGCCATATCCAAAACTTCAAAATTAAATTATTTTCATAAAAAAAAACCTCATAATTATATTTGTCTTACTATGACCCTTAATGGATATGAAAATTCGTTCACTAAATATATATATATATATATTATATTCTCCAAAATAACTTTCAAATTTCTCGGCCTCTAACCAAAATATGAATATATTTTATTTTCCAAGTAATCAAAGTTTCATGAAAATTCAATTTATGTTAAATTTTATAATGTAAGGTCATTTGTGTCCCTTCACTTTTCCCTTTTTTCCCCTTTTCTTTGTTTGTGTGGCCGGGTACCACAAATTGTCTATAAAATGGTAGGATATATTATCCATTAGGCTGAGATTCAAACAACAAAGACTTATAGCAACAAAAGCAAGTTAGCTAGATTGCAAGAAAAGATCTTTATTAATAGAACTATAATATGGAAAACCTAAAAAAATAAACAAAGCCAAAACCAAAACCAAAAGTATACAAAACAAAATGATGCTTGCATGAAACATCAAAGAAGCAATCACTGTGAGAAAAAATATCTAAAAAAGTTTCTCATTTTAAGATCCTTTCCTACTTTTTTCAAGGACCTGAACTGACCATTTCCGCTTCTTTAATGCACTATTTTTTTTTTTTTTTTTTTTTTTTTTATGTCAATTGAGAGATTTAAAATCGTGAGATATTCTACGTTCAATTCACTTGATAAGCCTATATATGGCCAATTTAAATCCATGCTTGTAACTGTACTTTGAAAATTGAATATATTACCATGACATTTAAGGCAAAGGGGTCTATGAAAATGTGAAGACATGTATTGTACTATGTTTGTGTTGATACATCAATATAGATATTGAGTGGATGGGGAATTAATGAGGAGGTACCGTTTGAATCCATCTAATTAAATTAGAAAATGAGATTTGTCTTAAATTGGGTGGGTTTCACAAGGTTGGATCTCACCTATTTATATCTAACAGAACTCACTTTATATGAGTAGTGTCGTTTAATCCCATCAAGATGAATAGGGCTGCTCAATTAATTAACTTAATATATTTATTTTGTAACTGTTGAAGCCAGATCCAATGGTTGTAGCCACAAAACTTTTGGCAAGACGAAATTTCAAAGACAAAGGAAAGTAATTCAACGTGATGGCAGCCTCTAGGATCCAATTAACGATTCATGATTGGATCAATCACCTAGAAGATACTGAACATGTTTTATTATAGTTTTATAAAATAAAAAGAAAGATTATGAATTATTAATTTAATTTTTTACTCGGGTTTTGAAAAATATATAAGAAAATTATAGTCCCTGTATATGTGTTGCTCTTCTCTATGATTAATTAAAATATTGTAGATGGAGCTGGTTGCACGAAAAGAAGTAGCAAGGGAATGCCCTCTAAAGCTTTTCAGGTTCTACAAGAAAAAAGAAGTTACCACTGGTTTCTATGAAATTAAGACTTGGTCCCTTAATATTCGGACACCTTCGTGGTAAGAACTAAATATTGCTTAACAATTATTAACACTAGGAGATCTCAAGTCTTAAGTTAGTTATCTACCAAGGTTGTAAGAGATTTATGAGTTACCGATTTCCAATAGATAAAATAAATCTCTTCATGATATAATTGTAAATAAATATGCATATACGTTTGATAATTGCATCCACCAATCAGAAATAATAATTCACAGCTTACCATGAACATAATTATAAATTCATACATGGCAACCTCAAAGAAATAAATAAATAAATTCATACATAGGAATGTATTTTAATATATCAATATAAGCTCAGTATATTTGTTTGTATCACGAACGTGATATATCTATGCATGAGAAATGCAAGCACATCACTTTTTATGTTACCCCCTTTGTTACTTTATGCATTAACTGTTTAATACGTGGACTGAACTAACTTGATGTATTATTATTTAAAAAGAAAATCAAATAATGAAGTTCACGTGTAAAACAATGAATGCAGAAAGTGATAAATAGAGAGACTGAAAGAGTGATGTTAATATTTTTCATCGATACATATACACATATTCGCGCGCTCAGTGCCTCTGTATACCAAGATTTCATTACCCTTTATTACTAATTATGATGTGATAATACATCATAATTTGTTTTAATTTATGCGTGGTAAAGATCAAATTATTGTTAACGTTAGCTTGATCTGGCTGTGAATCCACACATCTCTATTATTAAGGTCTAAAGTTAAATCCCCTCAGCTTCATTAAAGTAATTGGAAATAAAAACCTATTTATTAATTAATTATAAAGCTGACCAAGGTACGTATTACTGACGTATTGCATGTATTTGAAATGTGTTTTTATGTACGTTGGGATGGAAGCGTACTTTATGGAAGCAATAAGGAGAAAATGAAGCGGCATCGAACATTTGCAGATGGCAAACTTAAGAAAATGGTCTTCTCATGCATGACGAAGAAGGAATTCCTTTATGAGGAGACATAGATTCAGAAAATGGTCTTGTCATGCATGACGAAAAAGGAATTCCTTTATCAGGAGACATAGATTCAGAAAATGGTCTTGTCATGCATGACGAAAAAGGAATTCCTTTATCAGGAGACATAGATTCAGAAAATGGTCTTGTCATGCATGACGAAAAAGAGACGTACTTTTAAGGACCAAAATATCATTATGCTCAAAATTCAGAAATAATATATTAAAATAATCCGTACTTTTATAGGTAATTTTAATTTACAATATTGATTCGAACATCTGTGCCTCCTCCACCACGATAATATGGAATGCGACCTAATCGAAAATGATCAAGAAGATTAGCCGGATTAGTTTCCTCTTCATCTAATATTGTATTAGATATTTTTCTGACGTTTGAGTTCATTAAAAATAATGGTAAAATGTAATTGATACACACCATTTGAGAGCTGAAAAATTAGATATATCTAACTATTAATATTTTATTTAGCTCATCAATAAAAGGACATACCTCACTTTTGCCGAATGATCCGGGTAATAAATATTTTTTCTGTCCACAACAGTCACGGCGATCATGAGCAGGCTGGGGATTAGTTTCTCCAGCATTATTATGCCTTATAATTGATCTTCTATAGAAGTTTAGTATTGTTAAGATAATTAGTTCATCTTAGGAATGAAGCTGATCTGGAAATGAAAATTCTAATTTTCCTTTCTAAAGTTGCATGCTTTGGCGTAACATTTCACGTGTGAACTCACATTATCGTGTCTCAAGAAACCTAAAGGAATTTATCGTGTCTCACATTTTTTTTCCTAAAAAAAAAAAAAACCACGAAGCTGGTAAATGAAATATTACTCCATGAAAATTACGGAAGTTACAAAATAATCCCTCGATTCAACTCTTTTTTTTTTTTTTTTTTTTTTTTAAATAAATGATGAGAAGAATCAACTAGCATTAAGTGAGATAAGACATCTCAATTAGGTTGGCATTCCTTATCGCTCCTATCCATACTAAGCTTATCAAAAACTGTCAATGATAAAAGCTGACAAAAATTAAAGATTCAAAAAACTAATAGATTAAAATTAAAATTTTAAATACCAAAATATGATCACGCTCAAAATGAAGAATTAACATACTAAAGTAGCCTGTACTTTTATGGGTAATTTTAATTTACAATGTTTGCTTGGACTCTTTTTGTTAACTTTGGCTTGATAATGTTTCAGAGAGAATATCCTCATGTAGATGATGAGGAACTGTACAAGCATATGCCAGGCTAGTGACTTCAGCTGTGATTGCGAAAGTCCACACCATTGATTGGACGGTTGAGCACCTCAAAACTGACTTGTTACTTGCCGGCATACGCGGTAATTGGTAAGAAAATCATGCGATGATTACACTAATAAAACACATATACCACTTAAAAAAACACACATACACATATACAATTTATAAAAAAAAAAAAAAAAAAATCAAAGTAAAACACATATACATGCCACTTGCATATATTCAATAAATAAAATTCCCATTTCTAAAAATAATTGTAAATTTAGTTCGGGTCAAACAGAGCGACATTGTCTCATTCTGAACCCTAAAGCTAGATTTGACTTATACTTTAAACTTAAAACTAATTTTAAGTTTATTTGTTATTTTTTTTTAAAATTTTTCTTGAAAAAATTTAGACTGGTTCTGATGTTGACCCTAGTCTTATCAAGCTTTAAAAACAAGATAGGTTGACCTTTTTCTTTAAAGGATTGAGTCCGTCTGAACTCAGAGGTCTAAATTTTCAACTTTATTTAAAAATGATGAAAATCCTAATTGGGACAATAGTTGTGACGTGGCAATAGTTTTCAATTTTGCATTAATTTTGGAATTGTACCATACTTGAATATTAAAATAATACACCAATCATCTCAGCTTTTTGAGTGTTGAAAAAATAAGACTATTAAGACGTTTATAATAAATGAACAACACATGGTTATGGTTCTAGTTTTTTCGCGGAACACATATATGTTTTTCTTTTCTTTTGGGTGGATTTCCTTTCAGTTCGGTTATGATATTAAATAGAACATCGGTACACCACAAATTGAAAACCAAACCCTCATAAATAGTATTTTGGTACAATCACTGTACATGCAATTGCACTTTCAAAAAAAAAAAAATTACTTTTGCTTTTTTGCTTGAAAAGTGTTAATTCATAGAGATATCGTCGTTACAAAAGGCCAACCTCCAGGAAGCAAACTGATGGACGAAAGACTACTTACACGTGACTTGCATTTGATTGAAAAAAATGTCGTGTAGTCTAAGGGCCCGTTTCATTTCACTAATTCGAGTTTAGAATTTGAGTTTTATTACAATAAAAAGCTCTCAGGGACAGTCATATCTAACTTTTTTGCTACAGTAAAAAACTCTTAAATAAAATCACATCTCAACTTGAATTAAAAATTCAAATCAGCGAATCAAACGGACCCTAACATTTCTCTATCAAATGTTAATTTGTGGCAACTGGCAAACAAGTCATCTGCTCTTCGTATACATTGCTTTAAACTGCGCGCATATGTAGGTAAAATGAAAAACATATATAAGTATAATTGGACAAAACGGCTAAAAATTAGAGGAAAAAACATGGAAAGAGAGAGAGAAAAAAATGAAAAAAAAAAAAAAAAAAAAAAAAAAAAACAAAACTCACTTAGAAAACGTTTTTTCGGGAGAACATAATGGAAAAAAATTAGACATGAATATATATGAGAATAAATCATTTAAACGAGGAATTGAAAAGAAGTATACTTTTGGGGGCAAATTTAGAGAAAAAAAATAAAATGTATAATAGAGCCAAAAAAAAAAAAAAAGGGAATGTAAATTGAGTGAATGAGAAAAATAAAGAGAAAAAAGGAAAATGAGAGATAGTTCTATAACCCAGAGTTTATATCAATAATTATGTGATCAATGTGAATGCATTTCATTATTCATCCTCTTACAAAAACACTTTTCAAACTTTTGATCAAGTTATTTTTTCCTTTTTTCTCTTTTTGTTTTTGTTTTTTTTTTTATTTATTTATTTTTATTTTTTATTTTTACCTTCTTTCCTAGCATTTCATTTTAATCCCCTAAAATATACATTTAACAAATAAAACCCTTAAAATAATTTTTCCACCCAAATGAAATAATTATTTCAAATACATCCTAACTTTAAGCTTCTTCTTCTTCTTCTTTTTTTTCTTTTATCTTTCTTTCGTAATATCTCATTTCAATTTCCTGAAATACATATTTAACAAATGTAGCCCTTAAAATATTATTGTTTACCCCATTGAAATGATGTTTCAAGTACATTCTTATTTATTTATTTATTTATTTTACTTTCTTTCGCAACCTTTCATTTCAATCCTTTAAAAAATACATTGAAAAAATGTAACCCTTAAAATTTTTTAAAACAATTAATCTCTTCACGGGTATTTTTAGCCTGAATTTATAAATGCATTGGTGATTTGAGTATATATAATATGAAGAGCAAAAGTGATATTTAAACAAAATACAAGATGTGTTTTAGGTTTTTTTTCATGTTTAATTTTATGGAAAAAAAAATCAGAAATGCCACTCAAAATGGTTAAAAAATATTATCTATGTCCCTCTACTAAAAAAAATAAATAGTTGTCAATATTCAATCAATATATAAGAGAAAACAAAAGGCCGCAATAGCATCTAGTAGTGTTCATCCAATCCACTCCAAGCCTTTTTAGTCAAAATAATATATAAATCCTATCAAAAGTTAGTTTTTAAGAGTTCCATCTAATCTAATCCAATAGTTAGTGTATCATTCAATTGAATTCAATCCAATCCAATCTAATTATTTAAAATGACATAAATAATAAAATTGCATAAAATCATGACAAACCATGTAATTTTCCCTAATTTTTATCGAGAAAAATGATGCATTGAAGTTTTTTTTTGCCTCATTAAATGATGCATTTGAGTTGCTTGGTTGTGTTCATTTCCCAATCGATATGAACCAAAAAAATGTATAAATATTTGTTTTCATAAATTTTGAGGTCCAATTAGAGGATTGGCTGTCGTATTGGATGTCAATAACCTAATTGAAATGGAATTTTGCTATCCAAAATTTGAGTCTACTTCTCTCATTTAAAAAAGAAAATAAAAAAGATGACGAAAATTACTATGTTTGTGTTGACGCATCAGTATAGATATAGAGTCGGTGGGAAATTAATGAGGAGGTACGGTTTGGATCCATCTAATTATATTAGAAAAATGAAATTTGTCTTGAATTGAATGAGTCTTATTAAGTTAGGTCTCACCTATTTATATCTAACGGGAGTCACTTTATGTAAGTGGCGGGAAAAATGAAATTTTTTACTCGGTTTTTGAAAAATATGTGTGAAAATTATAGTCCCTTTATATGTGTTACTCTTACTTTGGGATTAATTAAAATATTATAGATGGAGCTGGTTGCACCAAAAGAAGTAGCAAGGGAATGCCGTCTAAAGTGTTTCAGGTTCTACAAGACAAAAGAAGTTACTACGGGTTTCTATGAAATTAAGACTGGGTCTCTCAATATTCGGACACTAGGATATCTGAAGTCTTAAGTTAGTTATCTACCAAGGTTGTAAGAGATTTATGAGTTACCGATTTCCAATAGATAAAATAAATGTCTTCATGATATAATTGTAAAAAGCTATTTATTAATTAATTATAAAGCTGACCAAGGTACGTATTATTGACGTATTGCATGTATTTGAAATGTTTTTTTTGTACGTAGGGATGGAAGCGTAATTTTTGGAAGCAATAAAGAGAAAATGAAGTGGCTTCGAACATTCGTAGATGGCAAACTTAAGATAGATTCAGAAAATGGTCTTCTCATGCATGACGAAGAAGGAATTCCTTTATCAGGAGACGTAAGTAACATCTGTGCTGGACTCTCAGCATTACAAGCTCTTTTTGTTAAGGAGCATAATGCAATCTGTGATGCACTCAAGGTATACTATATTAATTACGCAATATTATATTAATATTTAATAGTACTTTACTTTTAGCGTAATTGACATGGTTGGTTTCTGAACTTTGAGTATGATTTGATCCATAACAGTAAAATTGACAAATATTGATTTCTAAAATTTAACAAAAATAATCATCATGTGTTCATCACGTAATAACTTAAAAGTATATATATAGACAAAAGTTACGTTATGTGCCAATTTTCTCTTTTTAATTACTACTAAAAAACTTACAGTACCTATTTATGCAAAATTTTCAATTACTATGCTATAAAAGGATGTCATTTTCAATGTTAAACTTCAAAAGCTACTCGTCAATTTGACTATCAATGATTAAAAAGCGACAAAAATTAAACATTCAAAAAACTAATACATCAAAATTAAAAATATAAAGACCAAAATATCATTATGCTCAAAATTCAGAACTAACATACTAAAATAACCCGTACTTTTATGGGTAATTTTAATTTACAATATTGGTTCAAACAGGTCGCCTCCTCCACCGATAGAACATATCAAACGCGAGCTAATCAAAGATGATCAAGAAGAGTAGCCGGAATAGTTTCCACCTCATCTAATATTGTATCATTAAATAGCATGGAAAAATATAATTGATACACACCATTTGAGAGCTAAAAAATTGAATATATCTGACCATTAATATTTTATTTAGCTCATCGATAAAAGAACATAGGAATGATCAGGGGTAATAAATATTTGTTTAGCCCACAACAGTAACGGCGATCATTTGCTGGCTGCAGATTAGTTTCTCCAGCATTATTATGCCTTATAATTGATCTTCTATAGAAGTTTATTATTGTTAAGGTAATTAGTTCATCTTAGGAATGAAGCTGATCTGGAAATGAAAATTTTAATTTACTTTTCTAAAGTTGCATGCTTTGGCGTAACATTTCACGTTTGAACTGACATCCTTGATAAACAAGAAACCAAAAGTAATTTATCGTGCTTCACGTTTTTTTTCCTAAAAAAAAAAAAAAAAAAAAAAAAAAAAAACCATGATGCTGTTAATGAAATATTACTCCATGAAAATTAGGGAAATTACCAAAATAATCCCTCGATTAACTGTTTTTTATAATGTAAATAATGAGAAGAATCAACTAGTATTAAGTGAGACAAGATCCATCTCAATTACATTGGCACTCTTTGTAGCTCCTATCCATACTAAGCTGATAAAAAACTGTCAATGATAAAAAACTGACCAAAATTAAACATTCAAAAAACTAATAGATCAAAATTAAAAATTTAAAAACCAAAATATCATTATGCTCAAAATTAAGAACTAACATACTAAAATAATCCGTACTTTTATGGGTAATTAACAATGTTTGCTTGGACTATTTTTGTTAAATTTGCCTTGATAATGTATCAGAGAGAATATCCTCATCTAGATGACGAGGAACTGTACAGGCATGCCAGGCTAGTGACTTCAGCTGTGATTGTGAAAATCCACCCTTGATTGGACGGTTGACCTCCTCAAAACTGACATGTTACTTGTCGGCATGCGCGGTAATTGGTAAGAGAATCATGTGATGATTACACTAATAAAACACGTATCCCCCTTAAAAAACACACACACACACATACACAATTTATAGAAAAAAAAATCAAAGTAAAACACATATACTGATATACATGCCACTTGCATATATTCGATAAATAAAATTCTCATTTCTAAAAATAGTTATAAATTTGGTTCAGATCAGACAGACCGGCATCGTCTCATTCTAAATCTTGGAATCAGATTGAATTTATACTTTAAACTTAAAACTATTTTTAAACTTATCTATTATTATTTTTAAAATTTTTCTTGTAAAAATTTGAGCCGGTTCTGATGCTGACCCTGGCCTTATCAGGCTTTAGAAACGAGATAGGCTGACAATTTTCTTTTAAAAGTCGGGTCAGTTCGAACTCAGATGTCTAAATTTTTAACTTTATTTAAAAGTGATAAAAATCCTAATTGGGACAATAGTTGTGATGTGGCCGTAGTTTTCAATTTTGCATTAATTTTGGAATTGTACCATACTTGAATATTAATATAATACACCAATCATCTCAGCTTTTTGAGTGTTGAGAAAATGAAACGATTAAGACCTTTATAATAAATGAACAACACATGGTTAGGTTTTAGTTTTTTCGCGGAACACATATATGATTTTTTTTTTTCTTTTGGGTGGATTTTCTTTTCAGTTCAGTTATGATATTAAATAGGACATCGGCACACCACAAATTGAAAACCAAACCCCGATAAATAGTATTTTGCTACAAATCACTGCACATGCGATTGCACTTTCAAAAAAAAATTACTTTTGTTTTTTTGCTTGAAAAGTGTTATTTCATAGAGATATCGTCATCACAAAAGGCCAACCTCCAGGAAGCAAACTGATGGACGAGAGGAAAAAAAAAAAATACTACTTACTACGTGACTTGCAGTTGATTGAAAAAATGTCGTGTAGTCTAACATTTCTCTATCAAATGTTAATTTGTGGCAACTGGCAAACAAGTCATCCGCTCTTCGTATACAGTACTTTAAACTGCGCGCATATGTAGGTAAAATGAGAAACACATGTACGTATAATTGGACAAAAAGGCAAAAAATGAGAGAAGAAAAAGAAGAGACAAAAAAGAAAGAGAAAAAAAAAATGACAAGAGAGAGAAAAAAATGAAAATTAAAAAAAAACTCACTAACAAAACTTTTTTTCAGGAGAACATGATTAAACAAAATTAGACATGAATATATGTGAGAAGAAATCATTTAAACGAGGAATTGAAAAGAAGTATACTTTTGGGGGCCAATTTAGAGAAAAGAAATAAAATATATAATAGAGCAAAAAAAAAAAAAAAAAGAATGTAAAAAGAGTGAATGAGAAATAGAAAGAGAAAAGAGGAAAATGAGAGATAGTTCTATAATCTATAATCTATATCTATAATTATGTGATAAATTTGAATGCATTTCATTATTCATCCTCTTACAAAAACACTTGTCAAACTTTTGATCAAGTTATTTTGTCCTTTTTTCTCTTTTTTTTTTTTGTTTTGTTTTTGTTTTAGTTTTTTAACCTGCTTTCCTAGCATTTCATTTAATCCCCTAAAATATACATTTAACAAATAAAACCCTTAAAATATTTTTTCCAACCCAACTGAAATATTTATTTCAAATACATCCTAACTTTAAGCTTTTTTTTTTTTTTTTCATGTGTATACTTTCCTCTCTTTTTTTTTTTCTTTTTCTTTTTTAACTTTCTTTCTTAACCTCTCATTTCAATTTCCTGAAATATATATTTAACAAATATAGCCCTTAAAATATTATTTTTTTACCCCATTGAAATGATGTTTCAAGTACATCCTTATTTATTTATTTATTTTTTACTTTCTTTTGCAACCTTTCATTTCAATCCTCTAAAATATACATTTAAAAAATAAAACGCTTAAATTTTTTTTTAAAAAGTAATCTCTTCATGGGTATTTTTAGCTTGATTTTATAAATGCTTGGGTGATTTGAGTATATATAATATGAAGAGCAAAAGTGATATTTAAACAAAATACAAGATGCGTCTTAGGTATTTTTTTCATGTTTAATTTTATGGAAACAAATTAGAAATACCTCTCAAAATGGTTAAAAAAATATTATCTATGTCATTTTACTAAAAAATAAAGAATTGTCGTTCAATCAATAAGAGAAAACAAAAGGCCGCAATAGCATCTAGTCGTGTTCATCCAATCCAATCCAAGCCTTTTTAGTCAAAAGTTAGTTTTTAAGAGTTCCATCTAATCTAATCCAATAGTTAGTGTATCATTTAATTGAATTCAATCCAATCCAATCCAATTATTTAAAATGACATAAACCACGGCAAACCATGTAATTTTTCCTAATTTTTATCGAGAAAAATGATGCATTGAAGTTTTTTTTTTTTTTTTTTTTTTTTTTTTTTTTTTTGCCTCATGAAATGATGCATTTGAGTTGATTGGTTGTGTTCTTTTCCCAATCGATGAAAAACAATATATGTGTGTGTGTGTGTGTATATATATATATATATATATATATATATATATATAAGATAAATATTGAGGTTCAATAGAGGATTGGTTGTTTTATTGGATGCTAATACCTAATTGAAATGGAGTCTAGGTATCCAAATTTTGAGTATCTTTCGTATTTAGTGATATTTATTTTATCAAGGAAAATGATGCCTTTGGTTGCTTGGTTGTGTTTATTTTCCATTCGATATGAACCAAAAAAAAAAAAATGTATAAATATTTGTTTTCATAAATTTTGAGGTGCAATTAGAGGATTGGCTGTCTTATTGGATATTAATAACCTAAATGAAATGCAATTTTGCTATCCAAATTTTGAGTCTTTTTGTCTCATTTAAAAAAAAAAAAAAAAAAAAAGAAGAGGACGACAATTGCTAAAGAAACAAAAACTATGGTTTAGTATACATGCCCAGGACGGAAAATCACGGTTTCCATTCATCTTTCTTGATTTTATTAGAATCATATCATTCAAGGTATTTTTAACCTTTTGATAAATTGTAATCCCAACATATTTCCAGGTATGATTTCCTTGGAAAGAAATTCAAGGACACATCGGATCATTATTGGGAGGTGTAGTGGGCCGAAAAAAGCGCAATAATTATGGTGTCCCTTATTCATTGACTGACGAGTTTGTTAGGTCTCATTCTTTTCGCGGATTCAAGTTTTCAATTTGAGCTGAGATGTGACATTTTTTAAGAGTTTTTTACTGTAGCAGAAAAAGTTAGATGTGACATTTTCTGAGAGCTTTTTACTGTAGAAACCTAAAACTGAAAACTCGAATCAGTAAAATGAACGAGGCCTTAATATTTACAGAATGAACCAACTTCGTTATCTAAAGTGAAAGATAATATGAAGTGGGAAATAATTTACAAACTTTATATTAGAGATAAAGATAAAACTCCTTCTGGGAGTCTTATTAATACTCTATAAAAATAAAAGATTGTAGAAAATTGTCTTACAATTTTTTGCTCTCCTTAGCATAGGTGGTTGAATTCTATAGAGTGTTTGAAGGAAAAATTTTCTCTAAAATTCTACGTCATGCATGTGTTAGTGTTCGTTAAATTTCTACACAGTGCATGTGTTAGTATTCGTGGAAACTTTGAGTTTTAATTTATTTGATTAATTTAATTAAATTTCTACATCGTACATCGTGAGTGTAAATTTCTATCATCCTGATCGGTCACAAGGTAAATAAATTAATTTGATTAATTTATTTGTGCATAAATTAATGTAATATATAGAGTATATCAAAGTCTTATGAAAATTTTTATTATACATGATCTGCTAATCATCACATGATTTTGCATCGGAAATTGTTTTGGAAACCAACAGATAAGGCGCTAATAGAGAAAAGAGTGATACAGAGGAGTCTGATTCAGGTTATTCTGAGAGTGTGGAGACCGTTTGGAGCACTCCCTTTGACAGTGGATGAGTGACTCTGGGGTTGGAGGCAGGAAAGTATGAAGATAACTCTTAGAACACTCAGGTGGTGTTGGAAGAGAATTAAAAAGTGTTTTTAAAGAGTTTCTAAGAAGGTCAACACTTAGAAACTATGAGGTTTCTCAAGAACTTCAAAACGACTTCAAGTCCTTGCAGCAAAAAGACTAAATGAAAGCCCTCAAAGGGAGAGCTTTAGCACTCTGATGTGCAGGTGTGTTGATGTTGGAATAAAGAAGGTGATGGGGTATTTATAAGAGTAAATGGAAGTGTTTGATAGCTGCTTTGATGGAGGTTTAAACACTCATTTCCATTTGGAGGAAGGCTATCAGGAGCCTTTCTTAGTTTGACAAAGATGGTCGAGAAATGGAATGGAAGATTCTGGAATGGTGACGATGGGCTATCAGGGCATTCCCATTCGGAGGAGAGGCATCAGATATCTTTCTGATTTTGATAAAGAGACTAACTAAAAATGGGATGAAAAGTTTCTGGAAATTTGCTTCGGTGGTGTTCTGACGAAGTAAGGCACAAGCAATTCCATTTCGAGTAAAATCCTAGCTACCTTGCCGAAGAGGGCAAAATGAAACCTTTGAAGTGGAAATACTTGATGACTAAGTTCTGAATTTTGAGCTAACACAAAGTAACTTTAGACCTGTAATCTCCAAAAATGTTAAACTCAACCGAGTGCTCAAAAGACTTTCCTTTTTAGGAGTTTGATCGTGTGTCAGATCTTCATCAGACATTGTTTGTATGAGAATGACCAAGTAGCAATTGTACTTGCTCTGACAACAGATTGCTCTGACAACAGATTGCTTCGACACCAGGTTGCTCTGAATGTGCATGAGTGCTCTGAATGGACAAATTGATACAGAGAAAAGTCAGGAAAGCATGCTTGACAAAGGGAGTGCTTGAAGAGGCATGTTTGGTTGCAAGAAAAGCCTCCAAATGAGCCAAGACTAATGGATTTCTCAGGCCTTTGAGTTGGAGAAAATTTATGAAGGATCTAGCTTTGGTTTTAGGCTTTTCAAAGGCTGAAATAAAGGATTTTGGGCTTTCAAAGACAAGGGAAAGGCTTTTTTAGATTGAATTCTCCATCACTCATTCATATTTAATTTGACTAATTCTAGAAAAACCCCTAAACATTTCAAATTGGGTTAAATTAAGGACAAATGGGCTTATGTAATCACTCATTGCTCACCAAACCACAACCCATGAGAGTTCTTTGAGCATGGCTTGGGTCGACAAAATGAGCCCAATGCAAATGATTAGGCCTGTACCCTTAATGGGCCTGATACGAATTCAAGTATCAATAAATAGAAAGAAAATTTCTTTCCTTGTGTTTTCAATAAAATTCAAAAAGCAAATACATTGAATTTCACGTCAATAAAGCATAACAGAACCGGAAGTAGAGATTTTTTTTTTTTTCAGAGACCCAAAATGAACAAATTCGAGACCCAATGCTTCCGTGAAAAATTGCCCTTGGACTTCCTGCATGGTCAACCCAGAGTCAACATATTTTTACTGAAATAGGACTAAATTCATGATTGGGTGAGATTGTTCCACAAGTATCAATCATTTACCAACTAAATAAAAACTAACTAATGTTATATAAAATACTAATACTAAGGCATTTTACCTTGAGAATTCTACAACTATTAATTCTAAAAGTATGCTAAATAACTCTATTTCATCAAGTTATCACCCAACCAGCAAGAATACAAAAAAATTATTAGAAACCTATAGAAGAACAAGCTAAGAACTTAAATCACCATATCAATGGCCATAACTTAGTTGATTTGGGGAAGGAGGGGCTGATTCTCGTTGATGATAAACCTTAAAAAAAAAAAAAAACTTCAGAGTAGGACAACAAATTGAGAGAGTCAAATCAATTTGAGAAAAAACCTATATAAGAGCTTTACTAGAAGAGAATTTTGTTACAAGGGAAAGAGAAGATGAGAGTTTACAGAAGGAAAGAGGGAGGAGAAAATAAAAATGACAAAAAGGAATAGATCATCGCTACTTATGGAGAGAAGAGACCATCGTCGCTTATGGAGAGAAGATACAAACCATCACTGAAGTTGGTGCCAAAAGATGGGAAGTCTAGGGCTTGCAAACGGAGAGCTTGGCACCAACGTCGAGATTGGAAGCGGAGGTCAACAATAGATAAAGCGAGAGAGAAAGAACATAGTAGGGTTTTATCCGTGTAAAATACTAAACAATAGATATGGTTTAACGATGGTTAACTCAATAACCGTCGTTAAATCCCTTACAAAAAATTTCTAAAAAAACAAAAAAAATTTGGGGCGTTTTATCTTTATATTAGACAACGATTTTGATAAAACATTGTCTATTTGGTGTTGTTAAAACCCCAAATTTTAGTAGTGTCACCACCACCATTATCATTTGTTTTCCTGCAATAAATACCAAAACATTTAAACAAAAATGTCTCAACACGAAAAAAAAGCATCAAATAAACATCGCATAAAAAAAGGACTAAAAAAATCATCAAAATTTCTTCAATGAATGAAGTTTAAAGTAGATAAATAGTATTTTTATTAAATGAAGTGAGTAAATAGCAGTAAATGATAAATTTACTCCGTAAATAAACTGTTTATTGGAGAGTTTTTTTTATTGTTTTCTTTAAATCCCATAAGCACAATCAATTATTTAATCGTAATACAAAGAGATCTCAAAAAAAAAAAAAAAAAAAAAATAATAGAGAGGTAAATACAAATATGCTGATGAAAAGAAAAAACAAACTTAGTACTTCAAACATCACTCATTGATAAACATACCAATTAATCTTAATAGGAAAAAAACCCCACGCATCGCTTTTGTAATTTGGCTATTACGATTAAAGTTTATTGCAGAATTCATCACATGGACCCGATGGAGAATAGACTGTGAACAATTTATGGACAATAGTCGTGAAAAGTGCGAGAACCGCGGCGAGAAAAGCCACTATACTCCATGGAGTACTGAAATGGTCGCTGTAAACTTGAGCCATCCAAGTCATCCACTTGTTCTTATAATGTTTCTCTAATTTTCCAATGACCTTCTCATACACCTTAGGGTTTGGCACCAGACCGGTGGAAATCTTGTTGAACACCTTTGCCACTCGTTTGTCACATCCGAGAAGGTTGTGAAGTATTTCAGATATCCTCAACTCTTTAACGTCGGCCGCATAATCTATGAGAGAGTCAAGGAAGCAGATGTAAGAGGAGACCTCATACTTTGTCTCTATGTTGTCGAGACACATCTCATACGCTTTCATGAATTTGAGCACCATCGAGTTGTCGACGATTAGTGGAGGGAGTACCAGCTCGCCCATGAAGGGCATGGGAGTGAATTTTATGTCCATCAATGAGCAAGTCTTGCTAGGTTCCAAGTTTATCCCTGCTGCTATAAGATCTCGGACACTGCGGAAAGAGTGACAATATTGTTTGCTCAAGTGCTAACAGATTAGCCTCATGTACGTTAAAAGGCAGAACTAGGGAGGCTTATTCTTGTAAATAACTGTAATACCCAACTTTCTGAGCTTATATCTTATTATTTGAATTTTCTGGGAGGACCATGTATATGAGTTTTTATTGGCATAAGTAATGCTTTGCTCGATTGTTCGTTATAACTAAATAGAATTACATTTGTGTACACTAGATTTGAGTTTGAGTTTAAGAGCTAGCTTGTAGTTATATTTATAGGAATTGTCTCCAATCCGGTACCGGATTGGAGCGGCGCATGTCCATTTCTTTTAAAAACATGTATATTTTTTTCTTAAAATATGTATATTTTTTTCTTAAAACATGTATAATGTGGAAACACACCTATAATTTATCTAAACACTTAAATACATATTTTTAGAGAAAATATACATATTTAAAAAATATTACATATTTTTAAAAGAAATATATATGTACCGATCTAATTCGATACTAAATTAGAGACTTTACCTATATTTTTAACAAAAATACTTTTTGTCCTGCACTACAAGAAAAAGGGCTTTTCGTAGCGGTTAGTTATAGCGCTTTTCAAAAAACGTTACTGCTTTAGTCTATAATAGCATTTCTAAAGAGTTATAATATATATATATATATATATATATAAATTTGTTGACATTTTGACTAATTTGTTTTATATATATTTAAAAATATATAAATGTAAAGATTACAATTACATTGGGCGGGCATTGGAAAAAAAAATTTCCCCCAATTTTTCTCTCTCTCTCTCCTCCTCTCTCAGGCCGGTTTTTTTTTTTTTTTTTTTTTTTTTAATTTGAAATATCTAGTTGGTTTTTGAGGTTTTTGTTAGTTTTTATGTGTGTCTTCGTTATTTGTTTGAAGAACCTATAAGGGAAAGGAAAAAAAAAAAAAAAAGAAACCCCCAAATGCCCATACGGATTCATTCTCACTCGAAGAGTGCTTTGGCCGGCCAAGAGGGAAACAACCTCATTCTCCCAAAATTCCCCAAAATTCCCTAAGTTTCCCTAAGTTTCCTTAAGATTTACTCTCCTAGATTCTGAAATTGAAGGCCGGTAGTGTTAGGTTCCCTCAAATTTCCAACTTTCCCCCAAATGCCCTAATTTTCCGGTCCATCTCACGGGAATGCTCCAAAACATATAAAAGATGATTCCTCTAGAGAGTGACGGCCAGGGATTCCTTCTAGCATCAAGCTCTTGGTTTCATCTTTTGTATTTTCTTTTCATAGGAATGAATCTTGAACAATTTAGTTTTGACGGGAAGAAATCCTACCCATTATCAATTCAATTCTCGGATGTTTTAATTCTGATTGTTCTATCTTGTTCATCGTTTAATTGATTTTCCCCAATTAAGGATGGATTATTTAACCAAATTGGAAAAGGATGTTAGAATTCTGATCTTTGATCTCTCTCTGATTGATTGAGAAAATAGGAATATCTCTCTGAGATTGTTATTCATAGAAAGGCATAAATCATAATATTATTTCTTTGGTTCGGTTTTGCATAGGAATATAAAAAATTGAGTCGGGCTTGAATTGGAAGAGGATAGTAAAATCTTTAAGGTCTTTAATTGTCACTTGATGAAACATTCGAGTTTAGGAATATAACTTTGGGGAATTAATATGGATTCAGGTGAAATTTGATCCCTAGACTTTTCTTATATTAGTCCTTCATAATTTTATTATTTCCATCATTTAATTAGTTTAGAACTCATAATCACTCTTTTTTTGTTAGATAAAATTAGAATTTCGGTACTTAGTAGAATTTTAATTATCGTCTCGTGAATTTGAAGGATGTTAGTAATTTTCCAACAAGTCTTGCTCGTGAATTTGAAGGATGTTAGTAATTTTCCTAACCGGCCGGACTGACCTCATTAAAGAGAAACAATTTTTTTGGTTGGAGGAGATTTTATTTCTTTGGTTAGGAAATGTGATGAGAAAAGACTTATTTTTGTTAATGAGAAAAGGCAGATTTTTGTTGTGCTTTGAAATTCCTTAGTTGTAGAAGGAAACCCACAATCAGTAGGTCTTAAAATTTTTGTTTTTGATTTATTTGTAATTGGCGCTTTGTTTTTAACAATTTTTTTTGTTGTTGATGATTTGGATAGAAGAATACCTACATTCGTGGTGTTCTCAAAGACACGAAGATATGTTCTTTGTGACCCTCTTAATGATTTGGATTATTATGGTCTTTTTCTGGTTTAGTCATAGAACATAGAGCCTTTTGAATTTCACAAGTCTTGTTCCATTATTTGTTTACCAATGTTCTATAGAGAAATGAGATATTCTTTGGTATGGTGATGGTGATGAAAAAGATATATGTATTAAGTGTGTTATCTTTTTTTGTTTGCTCTGTTATTATAATGATGTTAGACTAAATTTTATTTCTTAGTCTGAAATGTGATAATTTATTTAGCATTTAATTATGAAGTCGATTGATGATGTTAGGATGCTTGATAAAGATTGGGTGCGTGATAACAGGTGAGCAAGATTGGAATTTAGTTTTGTTGTTTGTGTTAGTCATTGTAGTCATAGAAATCTTAGAGTTGACCTCTTTATTTATAGACTTACTGTAGAGTATATGCAAAGCGCTCAGAAATTTGTAAAAACAGTTGAAAAGAATTTTGGTTATCTGGAGAAGCTGTTGTGCCCTTGCAAAGAATGTCGAAACTTAAGTCATCAACGTGGTAACATTGTTTATGAACACTTGGTAATCAATGGTATGGATCCAACATACACTACTTGGTTTCATCATGGGGAAGAAGTAAACACAAATGAAGAGTTGGAAAAAGTTGACAAGAATGACATATATGAGTTATACAAGTCTGCCTATGGCGATGAGAATGATTATATAGAACAATCACAAGAACATAGGTTAGAGGAGTTAAATGAAAAAATGAATGATTGGTTAGAACCATTATATCCCGGTTGTTCAAAATACAACAAGTTGTCTGCCGTTGTTGCCTTATTCAAACATAAGAAGATGAATGGATGGTCTGATTGTAGTTTTGACGGATTGCTAGAGTTATTGCATGACATGTTACCTGGACCTAATGTGTTGATAAGGTCGACGTATAAAGTACGAAAGTTTATGAGAGAATTTCATCTAGGGTATGAAAAGATTCATGCTTGCCCTAACGATTGTTGTTTGTTTAGAAAGGATAAGGCAGATCTTGATAAATGTCCAAGGTGTCATGCTTCAAGGTGGAAGGTTGACAAACATACCAAAAAAGCTAAAGTTGGTGTTCTGCTAAAGTCTTGAGATATCTTCCGATAATTCCTAGGTTCAAGGCGATGTTCAAGAGTGAAAAGATGGCTCATCATCTAAGGTGGCATTCAATAATAAAAGGGTGATGGAAAGATGCATCACCCGGTTGACTCTCCAAAGATGGCAACTAGTGAATGAGAAGTGGCCTACGTTTGCAAATGAAGCACGCAATCTTAGACTTGGATTGTCCACAGATGGATTCAATCCGTTTGGTAATTTAAGCTCAACTTATAGTTGTTGGCCAGTGATGCTTGTGATATACAACTTGCCACCATTTTTGTGTATGAAAAAGGAAAACATCATGCTAACGTTACTAATCCCGGGGTCTAAACAACCTGGCAATGATATTGACATTTACCTACAACCTCTCATAGAAGATTTACAAGAGTTGTGGAACAATGGAGTCAGTGTGTTTGATTCATTTGACGATGAGGTTTTCAATTTAAGGGCAATTTTAATGTGGACAATAAATGATTTTCCAGCCTATGGAAATCTTAGTGGTTGCTATACAAAAGGTAGATTAGCGTGTCCTTTATGTGTTGACAATACTCGAGCAATGTGGTTGCCCTTTAGTAGGAAGTTTGTATTCATGGGTCATAGGAGATTTCTATCACCAAGTCATCCCTTCCGAACAAAAAAGTGTTGGTTCGATGGAAAGGTAGAAAAAGAAAGTAAACCAAGAATAATGACCGGTAGAAGAATGTATGAACAACTTAAGGACTTTGTGAATGATTGGGGGAAAGTTAATATGGATATTTTTGAGAATGAAGTTATGAAAGGGCATGGGAGAGGAGGTAAAAAAGTTGTTAAGAAAGTCCGTCCTAAATGCAAGAGAGTCTAGGTGAGGGATGTGGATATGGAAAAGCAACAACTATGGAAGAAAAGATTACTTTTTTTTGACCTACCTTATTGGTAGGTAATTACTACTTACCTAATAGCCTCCTTTTGACTTTTGAAGCTAATTATTGATGGATGTAATAATGTGTGATTTGATTGAAGTTACCTTTTACAGGATTTGGCTTTGCGACACAACTTGGATGTGATGCACATAGAGAAAAATGTGTGCGAAAGCATTTTAAATACGTTGTTGCATGTAAATAAAAAATCTAAACATGGTCTTAATTCACGAAAGGATTTACAACACATGGGAATTAGGCCTGACTTGCACCCCTAAGAGCGAGGGAAAAGAACATATCTGCCACCAGCTCTACATACACTGTCGAAAGCAGAAAAGCTCACCTTCTGCAGAAGATTATATAATTTAAAGGTCCCCGATGGGTTTAGTTCTAACATTGGAAAGTGTGTTTCTATGGATGACTGCAAAATCATGGGCTTGAAGTCTCATGATTGCCATGTACTCATGCAACAGTTACTACCAGTAGCCTTGAGAGGGTTGTTGCCAAAAGCTTCTAGAAATGCGCTACTTAGTTTGTGTCTTTTCTTTAATAGGCTATGCCAGCGTGTCATCGATGGAGAAAAGATGATAGAACTTGAAGAAGAAGTTGTAGAAACGTTATGCTTGTTGGAGAGATTTTTCCCACCATCATTCTTTGATATAATGGTACATTTAGGGTTCGTTTGGTTCCTAGATTCGAATCCCTGATTCGAATCATGTTTCATGATCGCTACAGTATTTTCTCTCACAAAAAATACACGTAAATAAAAAATGGTTTAAATCACATAATTTGAATCCATGAACCAAACGGACCCTTAGTGATTCATTTGGGAAGGGAAGCTAGACTCTGTGGACCTGTTCAATTTCGTTGGATGTATCCTTTTGAAAGGTAATTTCACCACTTGGTAGATTGATATAATGTATGTGAACTTGTTATATTGAGTTTATTACAATTTCGTTACTACACTAAGATTGCTTATTGATATGTACTGACGTAGGTACATGATGACTTTTAAGGGATACGTTCGGAATCGTGCTCGACCGGAAGGTTGTATTGTAGAGTGTTATCTTGCAGATGAGTGCATGTTATTTTGCAATGATTTCATAAAGCAAAAAGTTGATATTTATCACTGTGGATGTCGAAATGAAGAATTTTCTAATGACATGGCAGTCCATACATGTTCAGTAATGAGATGTTAGAAATAGCTCACCGCTATGTGTTATTTAACTCAGCGGTTGTTGAACCGTACGTGAAGTAAGTGTGTTCTTAATTAAATGTTCTATGTCGTGATATCTTATTGTACATCTTATTGCTAATGGACCATTTTTTGTTTAAAATAGGATGCATTTAGAGTATCTAAAACAATCAAGTAAATCTCTTGAAAAAAATGAAAGTTTGCTTTGGAAGAAGCATGGAGACACATTTGCTAGTTGGTTAAAAGATAAGGTATTATATTAAACTCACCTATGTTAGATTTACATATTAAAGGGCGGGATGAATTTAGTAATTATTTTGGTTTACCTTTTACAAATTCCCATGGATTGTAATAAATCTAACATTTTGAAGTGCCTCGCTTATGGTCCGAGAAACCATGCCATGTCATACACTGGTTACACAATCAATGGGAAACGGTTCCACATTAAGGATGTTGACATGGCCACCCACAACTACGGGGTTTCCTTGGAAGCCACAACTATGTGCAGATTAAGTGCAAAAGTCCAGTCACAAGTGGTTGATGTAGTTGCTTTTTATGGGGTGTTGAGAGAGATAATCTTAATAGATTATTATGAGTTCCAACTGCCACTTTTTAAGTGTGATTGGGCTAGTGTTAATAGAGGTCTTAGGGATGAAGATAGGTTTACACTTGTTAATTTACACCATGGTCAACATGATTTCAGAAAAGATCCTTTTATCTTAGCCTCACAAGCGAAGCTTGTGTTTTATTCTAGAGATACCGATGATTCAGATTGGTATGTTGTGATAAATGCACCAACAAGAGGTTTCTACGGCTTGGAATTATGTGATTCGAATGAAGACTCTTCGGTGCCTTTCATACCTATAACTGGTCAAGTGAATGAGGACAATGAAAATGATGACATTTCCTACGTGAGAGGAGATTGTGAAGGGATATTAGTTTGAATTTTGTTTAGTGCCTTTTTGTATGTGCTGATACCTTTGTGTTTAATGAAAATTAATTTGACTCACTTGTGTACATCTCTTGGGCTTCAATGTTGTGACGTAACATAATCTACTTTCCTTTAGTCAATATTAATACTGTAGGTTAAGGTACATCTCTTTCTTCAATAATAGTCCTTGCTCTTTTAGTTATAAAACAAGTAATTCCAATGTTGCTATGCTTACGCTTTTGTGTTTTATTGCAGGAAGTCATAAGAATGTCTACTAGTAGGAAGAGGCAGTTATGCAAGAAAGGATTTGGAATGGAAGAAACATTCATCCAACCTGGAAGATTGAAGGCAATTCTAGAAGGGATTCGAAATGGTGCTGGTGTTGATGCAGGTGCACCGTTAAAGGGCAAGCATCCAAGATTAGACTCACCAGCAAGGAATACTAGAAGTGTTGCTCGAAAGCTGCTTATTAGAGAAGCTTCTCCGTATTTTGAAGAAACACACATAGGTGACCCAGTTGATAGGAATGAAGCATTCCAATCACCAATAACCTCACCCACTGCACCTTCAGGGAGGTCTCTTAGACGACAAGGAGTTGAAGCTACTCCTCTGGACTTGCCAAGTGAAGGAGCACACCTAGGTGAGTCGGTTGATAGGAATGAAGCATTCCAATCACCACTAACCTCACCACTGCACCTTCTAGGAGGTCTCTTAGATGGCAAGGAGTTGAAGCTACTCCTCTGTTGTTGCCAAGTGAAGGTACACACCTAGGTGAGTCGGTTGATAGGAATGAAGCATTCCAATCACCAATAACCTCACCCACTGCACCTTCTAAGAGGTCTCGCAGAAGGCAAGGAGTTGAAGCTACTCCTCCAAATCCCAGTGAAGGTGAACCAGAACCTGAGGAGACACCTATTCGGAGGTCTCGCAGACTGCAAGGAGTTGAAGCTTCTCCTGCACCAGAACGTGAGGAGACAACAACAGAATCTATAGGAAAGTCTAAAAATCCAAATGCAAAGAGAGGGAAGACAAAGATGAAAGGGATTGCTTTAGATGACAGCGGACCAATTTCAGTGAGTTTCAACGCAATAGGACAACTAATAGGTAGGGGATCAGTTAGCTTGTCTTCCTTTCTACGGCCACTTGTACTGGAGATTGTTCCAGTAACACTTCCGGATTGGAGAAATTTACAACCAGGGATGAAAGAAGTGCTTTGGAAAGCTATCCGGGTATGCTTATCTTATACTATATTATATTATATATCTTATACTAACAAAAAATTGCTATATATCTTAGCAAAGAGTCGATATTTGTTGGATTGTAGGCAAGATATAAAGTGGATAAACAATGGCAGAAGCATCAAATTTTTAGGAACATGGGTGCAATTTAGAGGGCCTCAAAATCAAGATTAGTAAACCAAGTTAAGAAAGCAAAAAACGAAGAAGAAAGACTGAAATTGAAGCCTGATAACATCAAATCAGTGGTAGAATGGAAAGCTTTTGTAAGGGAGAAAACAAGTCCAGCTTTTCAGGTATAAATAACTTTAAAACCTATTGGATCTCTCGTTCATGTACTCCATGTTTATGCATATGGAGCTTTCTTTAATTTTTTTTACTAGGAAATGAGTTAAAAGTATCAAAACATCAGGAAGAAACTACTTCTACAAACAACTAGCCGCAAAGGATATGCTCGCTTAATTGAAGACATGGTACACTCGTAATTATCCTTTTTATTTCACTTGTTAATTTTAAAGAATGTTGTGAACCTGAGATTTCTCCTTGTAGAATGCAAGTAGTTCAAGCAAGTCTCAATTAAATAGAGTAGCAATTTGGACAAAGGCACATAAGAAAAAAAGTGGTGAACCTGTCAATTCAGCAGTTGGTGACATCATTGTAAGAAAAACTTTAACTTCTCGTAATGTTGCATATCAATGTCTATATTGTTGTGCTTATGCTTCCATGCTTTTGCTCATTGTTGGGATAGGAAAATTTGGAACAAATACAAAATGAGATACCCACTTCTGATCGGAGTGATTTGCTAGATGATGCTCTAGCTTCTTACTTTTGTCTTGACGGGAATGGCCACATGAGAGCATTGGGCCTTGGGATGACTAAGACAAAACATTCTATTTGTCAGAACGGGATGATAACTTGCAGGCTTTACAAGATAAATGCAACAAAACAGAAGCGGATGTCAAAGAATTACAGGAGATAATATCTCTATTGTTGAAAAGTCAAGTAAGTGGCATCAGAAGTGAGGATCAATCTACTGCAAATGTGCATTCACCAGTGGTAAGCAATCAAAGTCAATGACTAAGTATTCAAGTTTTTAAACGGGATGAAATCAAGTTTGCCATATACTAAAGCTTGTTTATTTGTAATTGCTTATGTTCATTGTATTATTGGCAGAGTGTGAGTACTACTTTACCCAAACTTACCAACAAGTGTAAGCTATTAGACCTGGGGTTGAACCGGAGAAGTTGTTCTTTGAAGGGCGTTTGATGCCAAGCGACCCGAAAGACCTCGTTCACCATGTACCTCTTGGACCGAATGCGGTGAGAGTGTGAGTGGATGTAGCAAAACACCCGGACGCTATCTTGTGGAGGCCAACAAGTGAGATGAGTACCATTGAAGCAATTTCAAGTAATGTGGCATGGCTCTTGATAAAATTTTAAAGGGTATGTGAAATCTCTACTAGTTGCAAATTTATTTTAATCAAAAACATTATATGATTGTGATAGTAAGTTTTTTTTTCTCTTCGGGTTTAAATGTAGGCAATGCAGACTCATGCTTTATCCAACTATCTACATACCAATACATGTAAGCCATGCTCTCTATTTTACAAGTTTGACATAAAATTTTTATCTAGTGCATCATTGAAGTCATGTTTCGTCTAACTCACTAGCTACAAAATATCCAATGCGTATTTGGTGCATAAGGATAAATGCGTTTTTGGTGTATGTTATTGAATTTGGCATTGAAAAAAAAGATGCTACAATGGAAAGTTAATGCCATATGGTGTCTTCTACTCTACCTTGGCGTAGGCTGCCCCCCAGCCCAGGCCCCCCACGGGCGGCCCCCCCCCTCCGGCCCAGTCCCACCCCCGGCCCAGGCGCCCCAACCCAGGCCCCACCGGGCCCTGGGCGCCCCCTCGGCCAAGTCCCACCTTTGGCCCGGTCCCCCCCAGCGCCCCGCCCATCAGCGCCCTCAGCCTGAGCACCCCAGCCCAGGCACCCCAGCCCAGCGCCCCAGCCCAGGCGCCTCAGCCCAGCACCCCAGCCCAGGCGCCCCGCCCAGCGCCCATAGCGAACGCCTCGCCCAGGCCCCCCACCCCAGCGCTTCGGCCCAGGCTCCCGGCCCAGGCGCCCCTAGCCGCGCCGCCTCCGGCCAGATGCCCCCAGCCCAGGCGCCCCTCTAGCCCAGGCGCCCCAGCCCAGGCGTCCCGGCCCGATCGCCCCAGCCCAGGCGCCTCCAGCCCAGGCCCCAGCCCCAGCCCAGGCCCCCCTCCAGCCCAGTCCACAGCCCAGGCCCCGCCCCTAGGCTAGGCCCCCACCAGCCCAGGCCCCCCATTACTTGGTAGTACTAAAACGAACATTGTTGAAAATTGTTGCATGCCTTTGTACAATTGAATGAATTCTAGTGCGGGCAGTCATGCATATTTGTGAAGGTTATATTGTCATTACCTTCGATGATCATACTTGGTCTCATGTTCCTAAAGAGATCAGGTACAAAGAAGGATTAAATTAGCAATTATATAGCTCCCATTTTTGTTCCAACTAAGAGTGGCTCATGTTGTCAAGCATAAATCTTGTGGGCCATATGCTTGAACTATTTGAGTTATGTTTGGCAAGTACTATTTGTATGTATGTTGTGTTTCTAGAAATTATAAGATTCTTATAGCTCTATGGTTGCTTCAGTTTTTGTGCATCATTGTCTTACTTCCTATTGCAATGGTGTCATGTTTGCAATTTCAGAAAACTAGGCGAGAGAAGGTCAAGAAGCAGTTTGGCAAGGTATGCTCACGGTGTACATTTTACCCGTTTTTTGTTTTTTTTCCTTTTTGCAATTTTTGGTCACAGTCCTTGCTTTATTTATAGGTTAAATGGTGGAAGAATAAACATTGAGTTTGATTATTGTTTTGATAGTGGATCATTTTCCTACAAGTTAAACAATGGATTTGACTTTTTTGTTGAAGTGTTATGTCAAGATGGAAGGATTTACTTCACCATTGCACTTAGACGTTTTGGAGATGACTTCTCTGTTTTCTTTACTTGTTTTGAATGTTAAGGTTTTGGACACTGTATGAATTATGTTGTAGACATAATTTTATTGACAGCTTGGTAGATACTGATAACAATTGATATGTTGAATGTTTTTATGTTTTAATTTGAATGTTCCAATTTAGATATATCACATATCTTAGAATTACTTTTATTTGAATGAATTCAAAAGGATATCAATAATAATTTTAAAAAGTTACAACAGTATGAACATAACAGGAAAAAAAAAGTTATTACTCTGTATCGTAGCTATGATAAAGAGCTGTAAGAGGATGAAAATAACTTTTCTTACACGCTATAATACTTCAATTCTATAGCGCTTTTACAACTCTTCTAAAACGTTATGTTTTCTTAGGACCTATAATAGCGCCCGCTGTCCTGGCGCTCTAAAAAGCGCTATTGATAGTGAGTAATAGCGTTTTTCGTTAGCTACGAAAGGCCTTTTGTGGTGTAGTGCTGAGTCGTTTGGGTCGCGACTCCACGTGGTTATCCTAGTTTGTCATATTTTATTTTTGCACTTAAAAAAATCAGAAATGCTTAATATGAGATTGGCGTATCTTTTTTCTCCCTCTTCAGTCACACATTTTTCTCTTCTTTCCTTACTCTCTCCGTCTTGCTTTCTAATCTGGACTCTCTTTCCTCTGCTCTGCCTAACAACATTAAGTTTCCGTTCATTTCACCGATTCAAGTTTTTAATTCCAGTTTTGTTACAGTTAAAAGCTCTAATGAAAAGATACATATCTAAATTTTTCTGCTATAGTTAAAAGCTCTCACATAAAGTTACATCACAACTCGAGTTAACAACTCGAATCCGCAAGTTGAATGAGACCTAAAACTTCCCCTCTCTCTCTCTCTCAACATTTCTCTGTTGGAGTGATGGAGTGAAGCTCCGCACAAAGCTCTTCAAACTAAAAGGGGAAATCAAGGATGAACTTGTGGTGGTTCTTCATTACACCCACCAGCCTAACAACAACAATTTCTTTCATCAGTTCTCAAGATGTGCAGTTTTCCATTTTCTTTGATACATAAATATATTTTTACTCTAGTCTTAAGACATAAATAATTTACAAAAGTTTCTTCTCATCATTGGCTCTAGAGCCTTGTAACAACTAATCTGAAGAACGATATTTTTTCTTTCGCTTGAAGCTTGGAATGGATTTTAATCTTGCTTTTACATATCTTTTATTGAGTTTTTTTTTTTTTTTTCCTTCCCAATTTCATTAACGGGGAAAGAAGAAGATGCAAACAACCATGGTAGAAAATGAGAGAGAAAAAGAAAGGTAAGGATGTCAGGAAAAAGAAAAGGAGCAAGTGTTCGGTCTAAAAGTGGATCGTTAGAATCGTGAGGGAAAAAAACTCGGGTTAAATAATAAATAGCCACATGAAAATCTTGTGTGGTTATGAACAAACGAGATACTGATAATAACTGAATTCATGAGGAATAAGATATTTTAAGATAGGGGTCACATGAAAAAGATTCTAATAATACAAGACTAATGTTATATAAGAGGGTCCTAAAAATTAAAGAAAAGAGAAAATAATTTATGGTTTACTTATTGAGCTATTGCTCATATAATTCTTGTGATGTAGGTAATAATTTTGATTGCGAAAGAATGGTTGAGATCCCATGTTGAGTTTAGAGATACCAAGATTTGATATTTATAATCCTAAGAAATTTGTTCGAGGATTGTTTAGGTGATGGACATTATTTTTCCATTTTACAATTTTATTTTATTTAAGTCAATGTTTCTCTCGGGTGGAGTTTTTAGCTAATAGTTTGAGGGGCATTACAATAACCAAAATTATGGACTTATTATTATATTTTTTTTTTTGGAAAAAGTTTAACATTTTCGTTTACTTTATCTTTGTTATCTATGAAGTATAAATGTAAAGCGTCTAAAAAAATAATTACAAATATATAGGTTCCTAAAGATTAATGATTGGTTTACCTCGAGACAAAATTTTACAGACTTTTTTTTTCGAAAAAAATAAAAAATTTAAATTTTTATTAACTAGATGTTCTTAGTTTCGCTAAATTAATGAAATATCCTTCTTACAAAATTGACTTTCAAAAATCCTTATGTGTGCTAAATCATTGATAGATCTTGGTAAATCATTGTTCAATTAATCGTTACTCTCAATGTAGGTTTAATGTATCAATTTTCAAGTGCGTAAAATATTGATTCTTAAATTTTTAAAAAAGTCGGTTATATTTTTCAATCTAACAAAATCAGGAAAACGTTTACTTTGCTCTTAAAAAGGAGGTATTGTTGCACATATGAAGAAAACAATTTGTCCAAATAACCATTTATCATAAATTTCCCTTAATATAATGTGCATAACAAAGCAAATGTTGCATATTAATTTTGTTAGGTACTACTTATCGGGCGCATATTTCCTGTCCAATTTGATATCTAAAATGATGCCTAACTGTCACATCATTAAGATTTGAAAATGCTTTGTATTATATATTTTTTTTTCAGTAGTTTGTTTTGTATTTTTTTCTTTAACATTTGAGTCCACTAAATGACATGGCAAAATATGATTGATAGACATAATTTGAGAGCTAAAAAATTGGATATATCTAACCATTAATATTTTATTTAGCTCATCGATAAAATGACATACCTTGCTTTTGCCGATCATGAGTAGGGTGCGGATTAGTTTCTCCAGCATTAATATATAGGTCATCATCTGGAATGTAAGCTAATCGGAGAAGATTAAGAAGATAAGCCCGATTAGTTTCCACCTCTTCTAATATTGTATTAGATGTTTTTCGTTTTTTTGACATTTGACTCCAGTAAATGACATGGCACAATATAATTAATACACATGATTTGAAAGCCAAAAAATTGGATGTATCTAATCATTAATACTTTATTTAGCTCATCGATAAAAGGGCATACCTCCCTTTTGCCGAATGATCGGGGGTAGTAAATATTTTTTTAGTCCACAACAGTCACGGCGATCATGAGCAGGCTGCAAATTGGCTTGATGATCAGGCTGCTAATCGGAAAAGATCAAGAAGATGAGCCGGATTAGGTTTCGCGTCCGCTTTGAATATTTCTTCCTTGTACTTTACTGGTGCCAAGACATTTCTTCTGATAAACTCGTACAAAAGCAGCACATCCTTGTTTTTACTCTTGTCCATCAGAGAGCAAGAAAAAAAAAAAAAAAAAAAAAAAAAAAAATGGAGAGAGAGATAGAAAAAGACAAAAAGAAAGAAGGTCAATGTTTGTGTTACATAGGCAACTTATTTGTGGCTCATTTTAGTTCTAACATTTGTATTTGTGTTCTTCATATATGTAGTTAAGGACATTTTTCCTTTTTTAACCTTATTTATTCATAGAGGAACGTTGGTATCAAATACTTGCCCCCCCTCCCCAGGGATCTGGAATTTTTCGGGGCTGGAGAGAAGAAAGAATAAAAAAAATTTTAGACAGAAAAGGGATTTCCACTTTATCTTCTGAGATTAAATGGGGTGGAGGAAAGAGGCAAGAGAACTAAGGCAAAAGAGAGCAAGCCTACATGCTTTCAATTGTACGACTTTTTCTTTAGAGCTATACGATCGATGCACTTTTGTAAATCCCACACATTCTATAGAATGTAACGAGCTCTACTTGATCTCTCTCGATCATTATTATGCCTCATAATTGATCTTCTATAGAAATTTAGTATTGTTAAGATAATTAGTTCATCTTTGGAATGAAGCTGATCTGGAAATGAAAAGTCTAATTTACTTTTCTAAAGTTGCATGCTTTGGCGTAACATTTCACGTCTGAACTGATACTCTTGATAAACCGGAAACCTAAAGAAATTTATCGTGCTTCACGTTTTTTTTTTCCTAAAAAAAAAAAAAAAAAAAAAAAAAAAAAACCACGAAGCTCGTAAATGATATTCCATGAAAATTAGAGAAATTAAAAAATAATCCCTCGATTCAACTTTTTGTTTTAAATAAATAATGAGAAGAATCAACTAGCATTAAGTGAGACAAGACATCCCAATTAACTTGGCACTCCTTATAGCTCCTATCCATACTAAGCTCCTCACTCTATATTATTAAAACAAAACTAAAGAACAACAAAGGATTCTGTCTTAGCTTTTAACGCATGAGATGTAATTTGAATATTTCATTATTGATAAAATAAAGTGAATTTTCATTATTTTATATGCATGTCTCATTGAATACTTTATGAATGTCATAAAAAATTTTGCAATTATCTATGTGACCTTAAATATTGTATATAAGTATTATATACAGGATCACAATATATAAGGATAATAATCAAAATATGCCCATAATAAATTTAATCAAAGTTTCAGAATCTTTAATTAAAAAATTAATAATACATGTTATTCTCATTAAGAATGAAACGATCTTATCCACATCATGAATATGGATTGATATTGAATGAGTGTATTTTACATAATAAGGTTATGTAGGATTGGGCCAAGATACAATTTGAATTTTTAATAATTTTCGTTAAGCATAGAATTCAAATTGAGTATGCCGATGGTCATAAATAACATGATTTTAATCTTGAGTTATTAGCAAACTTCTATATATTAAATTGTATCTTTTGACTTATTTGGCTACAAGAAAAGATGTATTAATCGATGCTAATAATTTTTGATGCTTTTATGTCATCAGAAATATTCACACTTATCGACGGTATTTTAAAAAGTTAGCATCGGTAACTTTATTTGGTCCCACACGGGGTGAATTTTGTTGACTAAAAACTTCCTGACGCCTATAAACGTCGAGAAGGTTTTAGGAATTAAGTTTGCGATGCCGTGTAGTATCGGAAAGTTTTTTGAGAATTGTTAGTTAATTTTCTAAGCTATGTAGGTGTCGGGAAGTTTTTGGGAATTAAATTTGCGACGCCATATAGCCTCGGGGAGTTTTTTGAAATTTGAGATATGTAATTTTTAAAAATTTCCTAATTTGCTAAGGCATCGGGAAATTGTTTTTTAAAGTAAAATAATTTTGAAAAAAAATAACAAACTTTCCCACGGAATCAATACATTTTTTAACGGGAAAAAATGAAAACAAATTCAATTTTGGATACAATCTTCAATTCCTAATAGGACTCATTAAATGAAACTATAAAGTAAAAATAAAAAGTCGATTTTTACCACTCTCTCTAGTCTCAACTTTCTCCTAAGAACTCTCTCTCTCTCTCAAACTTCATTACTCTCTACCTCAAACATCCTGCTCTCTCTCCCCCTCAAACCTCCTGCTCTCTCTCCCCCTTAAACCTCCTCAACCTACGTGCATATTTCTTTCTCTTTAGCTGGGCGCTTCCAATAGATTGTGTGAGTATTTTTTAAAAAAATTTAATGTTCTTTTATTATTATTATTGTTATCATTATTATTATTATTATTATTATTATTATTATTATTATTATTATTATTATTATTATTATTATTATTATTATTATTATTATTATTATTATTATTATTTATTATTATTATTATTATTATTATTTGTTTTTTTATCACCGGGTATTTTTTTTTTTTTTTTTTGAAGGTGAGCATTCTTTTATTACTTTAATTTCTTCTTCTTCTTATTATTATTATTGTCATTGTTGTTGCTGGCGTTGTTCTTGTTATTATTTTTTTCGTTACCTAGACTTTTTTAATAATTAAAAATGAATATTATTTTTTAAAAAACATATATAATAATATTAAATGTGTAGTTTTCATGTTTTTTTTTTTTTTTTGTTTGATTTACATATAACTCTTAATACTTTTAGTGACTTTAATATTTTTTATGTTCTTTTAGTTGGTCAAAAATGTCTATAGACTAGAGTTGGACATCGTTGCCAAAACGATTATGTTCGGAGTACGTAACTGGGGTTCGAGAGTTTGTCCAAAGAGCTTAAAATTCAGCTAATGCCAAAGGGAATATTAGATGCCCATGTCGTGATTGTGGTAATGTATACTGGTATCCGGCAAGAATAGTTCAAGCTCATTTGATCGATAGAAGGATGCAAGAAATATACAAAAGAGAGACGTGGGTTTTGCATGGTGAAATTGTTAGTGATTCTCCTCCAGCTGAACAAGTTGCGCCTAATGCTGAGGTAAATGATGATTATTATGATCTATTGCACAATATTGCCAGGTCTAGCTATGTCCATGTGGAAAATGATGATGATGAAGATCCTATGGATGCATCGACTGAAATTCCAGGAGGATCAACAAATCCTTAACAGTTTGATCAACTGTTTGATGATTTGAAAAAACTTTTATATCATGGCTGTGAAAAGTTTTCGGCGTTGACATTCTTGGTCAAATTGATGCATGTGAAGGTCATGAACAAATGTAGTAACAAAATGTTTGACATGTTGCTCAAATTATTGATTGAGGCATTTCCAGAGGAAAAGTTACCAAGTTCACATTACGAGGCAAAATCATATTTACGCGCTCTTGGCTTGGGTTGTCAGCCTATTCACGCTTGTAAATATGATTGTATCTTATTTTGGAAGGACAATGCAAAGTTAAAAGAGTTCCCGGTGTGTAAGACGAGTCATTGGGTTGATAAAGACACCAAGGAGAAAAAAATTTCTTATAAGCTATTGCGCTACTTTAGGTTAGAACCTCGTCTAAAATGGTTATATCAATCAAGCCATACTGCAAAACATATGAAGTTGCATGAAGTTGGTCGAAGCAAAACTGATGGGGTTTTAAGACACCCAACTGATGGAGAGGGATGGAAGAACTTTGACAAGATGTATCCTGACGTTGCGAAGGAGACAAGAAATGTGAGGTTAGCATTGGCTTATGACGGGTTTAATCCTTTTGGAAACATGAGCAATGCATATAGCATATGGCCTGTGATTGTGGTTCCGTATAGCATGCCGTTGTGGAAGTGTATGAAGGACTCCACATTCATCATGACATTGTTGATTCCTGGGTGTAAAGCTCCAGGTAAGATATCGATACTTATCTACGTCCATTGGTAGATGAGCTTAAAGAGTTGTGGGAAAAAGGAGTTCGAACATATGACAAAGAGGAAGACGCCTATTTCCATATGCATGTTGCATTGTTGTGGACGATAAATGACTTCCCTGTTGGAGTACAAAAGGATATATGGCATGTCCTGCGTGTAATGAAGATACTTGTTCATGTCATCTTACAAGTAAACCGGTTTACACGGGTCATCGATGTTATCTTGATAATGAACATCCATTTCGTCGAGACAAACAGTTTAATGCCTTTGTGGAAATAAGGACGGCTCCAAGTGTGAGAAACAGTGAGGAAAGCTTGAAACAACTTGGACATGTTAATGTTGTTCTTGTAAAGCATCCTAATTTTGGCGGAAAGAAACGTACATGACAAGAATCAACTTAACTGGATGAAAAAGTGTATATTCTTTGAACTTCCATATTGGTCAAAACTTGACTTGAGGCACAATATATCTTGATGTTATGCATATTGAGAAGAATATTTGTGATAGTACTGTAGTTGGTACTTTACTTAGTATTGAAGGGAAGTCAAAAGACACAGATAAAGCTTGAATAGACCTTGTGAACTTGAAGATAAGGAGAGAGTTGCATTTGAAAAAGTTAGGAGACAAGTGGATTAAACCCATGCAGACTACACATTGACTAAAGATGAGCGCCGAAATTTTTGTGAATTCCTTAAGTCTATCAAATTTTCAGATGGTTTCGCAGTGAATATTGGAAGGACTATTATTGTAGTTGATGGCAAAAGTTTTGGTTTGAATTCGCATGATTGTCACGTGCTTTTACAACAATTATTGGAAGTTAGAATTAGGCCATTTCTAAAACGACAAATACGAGATACACTTTCTGAGTAAACTAATTTCTTTAAACGATTATGCTCGAGGACTTTACATGTCAAAGACTTAGAATATTTAGAAAAAGGGATTGCTATTATTCTCTTAAAACTTGAAAGAATATATCCTCCAACCTTTTCTATATTATGGTTCATTTAGATGTACACTTATCTCGAGACGCTATTATTATGGTTCATTTAGGGCCCGTTTACTTTGCTGATTTGAGTTTTTAATTCGAGTTGAGATTTGATTTTGATGTGAGAGCTTTTTACTGTAGCAAAAAAGTTAGATGTGATTGTTTGTGAGAGCTTTTTACTGTAGCAAAAAAGTTAGATGTGATTGTTTGTGAGAGCTTTTTACTGTAGCAAAACTCGAATTTTAAACTCGAATAAGCGAAGTGAACGAGGCCTTAGATGTACATTTATCTCGAGAAGCTATTCTCGGTGGTCCAGTTCACGCTAGATGGATGTATCTTTGAAAATGATATATGAGAACTCTTAAACAATATGGTCGAAATACAACTTGCCCAGAAGAATCAATTGTAGAGGCGTATATAGTGAATGAAGCTTTGACTTTCTGTTCAATGTATTTTCATGGGATAAAACAAGATTCAATCGGCCTAAACGAAACTGTGATGGACCAAACAACACTTCTCAAACACAGTTGTCAGTTTTTTGACATCTAGGTCGTCCTATAAGAAAGGAATTAATCAAACTTGATAAGAAGTTTTAGAATGATGCACATTGGTTCATTTTGAATAACTGTCCAGAGATTAGAAAATATCTTGAGTAAGCGCATTTGTCTACACTATGTGCTTTTTATAGCTATAAATTGTGCTTAAACTTATGTATATATACAATAAATTTTTGTAGTGAACACATGAAAGAGCAGGAGAAAAAATATTCACGAGACTTGGAAAAAAGCAGAAACAAGAATTTCCTACATGGTTTAAGAAACGAGTAATTACTCATGAGTAAGATTAACTTTGTCAACTTTACAATAAGTTTAAATAAATTTGTCTTCTTTTTTAGATGGTTGACTCTTCGGAGGGAACAAATGAGTTATATTACTTGTCCTACGGTCTTGAGCCTGTCGTTGGATCTTATAGTGGATGCAATGTCAATGGTGTCAAATTCTTAATCAAAAAGCGCGATTCCAGAAGAACAACACAAAATAATGGAGTATTTGTACCTGAATCTAATGATGACACATTACCTGATTACTTTGGTGTTCTAGAGCAAGTGCTTGAGCTTACATACGTCAAACAAGATTATCGTGTTCTATTGTTCAAGTGTAAACGGTTTGACACATCACCACAGAGAAAAAAATGTTATCTACGAGTAAAGAATAACAACTTTACGTGCAGACAGAGTGGTATAAAGACGATCCATTCATATTCGCATCCCAAGCTCGGCAAGTATAGTACATGATTGATCCACTCAAAGGTGCACCGTGGCAAGTTGTAAAAACGTTTAGCCATAGAAATATATAGGATATTCCTGCCGAAGAGAGTGTTGAAAATGATGACATTATGCAGGAAGATGATTCGTCAGATGGACACTTCACTTGTATGAAGTCTGAGATGGACGCACTATTAGTCCATCGTCTCTATGTAGATCTAGGAATTTGCACTAGTGATGTAGATAGGATAGTTAAACATGCTAATGTTGGTCGTTCTTTATCTTCAACTCTTTGAAGCCATCTTTCTTGGAATAGCTGTTTATGAACTGCAGTATTGTGCACCCATCAAAAAACAATATCCAGTTTACAGTCTCCTTGTCAAAATCCTTATCAAAGGCCTCCTCATCGAAGGATTCCCTGATCAGCCCTAACTGCAGTACCAAAGGTCGATAGAAGTTGTGCAGTATCTTTGCCGACCTAAGCTCTTTGACATCGCTCGCGTGATCGATGAGTGAATCCAAGAAGCTAATGTAAGAGGTGATCTCGTAGTTCGTTCTGAAATTGTCAGGACAACCTTCATATGCGATCAGATTCAAGAATTTAGGCGCTGTTGAGTCATCCACAGTCAATGGAGGAAGTTCAAGCCAACCTTTGAAGCAGAAAGAATAGAAAGTTATGTCACTCAAGGAGCAGAACTTGTTTGGAATCAAACCTATCCCGGCTGCTTTCAGCTCCTGGACATTACGAAAAGATTGGTGCGTTTGATGCTCTGATCTGTTAATGATCGCGATCTTCTCCTTGTTACTTAGGACTGCTATCGCGATCTTCTCCTTGTTACTTAGGACTGCTACATGTTGAAGCAGATCGAGAAGATGAATGGGATCTAGCTTGTCCATGTCGAAACTCAGATACTTCTTGAACGCCACCGGAGCCATCACATTTGCGCGAATAAACTGCGCTATTGATTTCTTCAATTTGGTTTTGAAGCTAGTTGGAGTCGAATCCATCAACAGCCTGGGGACTTGAAATGGGATTTGATTTTCCAGAAGAAAAGATCATGTTGTGTGAAGGCTATGTGGTCAGTTTTAAGCTTGAAATATTTTAACTGGCCACGAATAAAGCCATGTATGAACATTAGTATGGAACATCCATCCGAGAACAGTATCCAACTGAGAGTCTTGTCGTCGTAGTCCTTAACCACCTCTTCATGGTAACAGTCCTTCAGCTCCTGGATTCTATCGTTGATGATATTGTATACAGCTTCGGTTTCTTGGTCGCTTTCTTTGATGAACATTGCTGCCAATTTGGGCTTGTACTGCTCGGCAAAGCGAAGATTCGGTATCTTATGATGAATGGGACCAATTGATACCACCCTCGACTCGTAGTACTTATGAAAGCCCTCCCTATCTCTTAGAATGAAAGGAACCTTTTGTATCTTGGGCGGTCTAGCATGTTAGTTGTTGTGTTTAGGACTGCTGCCACGTTTGCAGAATGTTTTTTTTTTTTTTTTATCGTTTTGTTTTTGAATATTTCAAAGTTTATTTCCCAATTTCTAGGAGGTTGTTAATGTTCTATTTTTTATGCGTTTAATCGTGGCCCGATTATAGGACATGATCTTAGTGGTTAGTTATTTTTTAAGTCTTTAAATGTAAGTACTGAATTCAATGAAATTATCCCTTCTTCGACATAATCTCTAGTGTTCTTTACTGAAATGTTTTTCATTGTTCTTTCCTTCAAAGTTGTCTCTGTTTTTCTGTTGCAATTTTACAAACAACAACATAGCGCTTTGATTCAGGCCTTCTATTGTCATCTTTTGATGTTCTGCTTCCACTAATTTCTTCAAGTTTCTTATTCGCACGTCCATATTGTCGGCCGCGTCCAAAGAAACATTGTAATAGAGATAATGATGTTTTAAATTTTAAATTGTAAATAACTGTAATTAGATTTTCTATTTGACTTTCCTAGATTAGATTTAGTTTCCTGATTTCCCTTACTTAGCAGATTCTGTTGTATATTATAAATGCACCTTTTCAATCAATGAAAAGTAAGCCATTAAATTCCTACCATTCTATTTAAATTATATGGTATCAGAGCCAGCCGGTTTTTTTTTTTTTTTTTTTTCCTTTTCTCACCGCCGACAACCCACCTCTCTTCTCGGCTCCCCTTTCTCTTCTCATCATGGCTGAAGAAAATATCCAAATCACCATTCCTAACACTTAAGACCCTACAAAGCCTCTCACTCTCGTCAATATCTCCAACACCAACACTGTGAAACTCACGTCAACGAATTATCTCTCATGGAAGCTGAAAATTAAGGCCCTTCTTATTGGCTACGACCTCTTCAAATTCATTGATGGCTCTCATCCGGCTCCTTCTCCAACAATTCGTGTCAACAACGCCGACGCTTCGAATCCGGACTACCTTACTTGGGTTCGTCAAGACAAACTCTTGTTTGTTGCCTTGGTCGGCTCTTTTTCCTCCTCTTTAATTCAGCTCATCCAATAGGTGGCCACTTCCCGTGATGCTTGGCAGATTTTAGAAAATACTTACGCTCGTCCTATTCAAGGCCACATCAAGCAAATAAAAAATCAAATCAAAACTGCTGTTAAAGGTTCCTAATCTATTTCTGAATATATGCAGGTTATTAAATACTGCTCCGATGAGCTAGCTGCTCTTGGAAAACCTACAGATCATGAAGATATGATTGAGAAAATCCTTGATGGACTTGGTGATGACTATAAGTCCATAATAGATATTGTTGAGGGACGCGATACACCGATTTCTTTCAATGAGCTCCATGAAAAATTGATTAACCGAGAATTATCTCTCCTCCAAACTCAAGTGAATTACTCTCCCTTTCTTGCCTTGGCTAATGTCGCCACTAGTCATCCTTCTTCTGGCCAGCACTCCTCCAATTCTCGGTCACACTGGTTGCCAGCTTCCGCCAGTCCACACCCACCGTCTGCAGCCTCTTTCGTCTTTGGATCCCAGCGCCCGCGATGCCCTTACCTTGGCAAGTGCCAAGGTTGCCAAACCCAGGGCCATACGGTGTCCCAATGTCCGTTGTATCGGCTTGTTCTGACTGCCTCATCAGTAAGCCTCCTGGCCCTCGACACCTTGGCAACCACATCTAGGCACCACATGGTCGCCTCGGCCTCCACACACTCAATGGCAGCCCAAAGCCAACGTCGCCGTTTCTGCAACACCACAATCGCCCACATGGTTATTGGACAGTGGTGCATCCCATTATGTCATTGCCGACGTCAACAATCTCTCGCTTCATACTCCTTATGATGGTCCTGATGATATCGTGATTAGTGATGGTACTGGGTTACATATAACTCACACTGGTTTTACATCCTTGCCCACATCCTCTCATACCTTTTACTTACAGAATGTTTTGTGTGTTCCAAATATGAAACGCAATTTGATTTATATATCTCAATTTTGCAAATCTAACAAAACTTCTGTTGAATTCTTACCCACTTCTTTTCATGTGAAGGATCTATTAACAGGGGCAACACTACTGCAAAGGCAAACTAGGGATGGTGTTTATGAATGGCCAGCCTCTTCCTCCACTTTCGCTCCTTTACTTGCTTTTTCTAGTGTCAAGGCTTCTCCTTCTGATTGGCATCATCGTCTGGGACATCCATCCGCGTCTATCCTTAGGCACATTGTTTCAAGTTTTAAATTGGATTTAGCGTCTACTTTTTCGCGTTCATTTCATTGTAAAGATTGTTATTGCAATAAAAGTCATAAATTACCTTTCTCAACTTCTTCTCTTGTTTCCTCATGTCCTTTGCAACTTATTTTCTCCAATGTGTGGACTTCCCCTATTCATTCTATTGACAATTTCAAATACTATATTATCTTTGTGGATCACTTTACTCGTTACACCTGGCTTTATCCACTCAAATGCAAATAAGATGTTTCTACCATCTTTTAGAGATTCAAACCTCTTGTCAAAAATTTCTTTCATAAGAAAATTGTCACTTTATACTCTGACAATGTGGGGGAATACACCGGTCTCTCTTCCTTCCTCGCCACACATGGTATTTCTCATCTCACATTACCACCACATACTCCGGAACATAATGGGTTGTCTGAGCGTCGTCATCGTCATATTGTTGAGACAGGTCTTACTCTTCTTTCTTGTGCGTCCATGCCACTATCCTTCTAGTTATATGCATTTTCCACTGCCACCTATCTCATCAATCGTCTCCCAACTCCTACACTAAATATGTCCTCTCCTTATCAGAAATTGTTTAGGTCTCTTCCCAATTACTCCAAACTTCGTGTTTTTGGGTGTCTCTGCTACCCCTGGCTTTGTCCTTACACATCTCACAAACTTGATCCTCGGTCTACTCCGAGTATCTTTCTTGGTTACTTACTTCAAAGTGCTTACTTGTGTTACGAACCCTCCACCACCAAAATCTACATATCCCGTCATGTTCGTTTTGTCAAGTCTGTTTTTCCCTTTTCCGGTCTCCAACTCACACTCCCTCGTCCTGACGAGACCACTAGCTCCACGTTGTTTTCGATCCTTCTTCTTCTACCGGCCTCAGACACACCATCCCCAACTTGCTCCTGCGCCCCAACCCCTGAGGCCTCTGTGAACCCACCTTCCCTGTCCTCCACACCGTCCCCGGACCCAACTCCTTTGCCTCAGCCACCCGAATCGGCACCTGACCTACCTCAACCCACCGCTAAACCCCCCGTACCCCCTCTCATATGGTCACACCTCGTAGCTCACCACCCCCACTAGATGCAACTTCTCGGGTCTCTCCGGTCATCACTCGCTCTCACAATAACATCCATAAGCCTATCCAGAAAATTACCCTCTCCACTTAGCTAGCCCAAGAAGTTGAACCCTCCACCGTAACCCAAGCCATCAAGGATCATCGATGGCATCAGGCCATGTCTGAGGAGTTTGATACCCTTGTCCGCAATGGCACTTGGAAACTGGTTCCTCCGGAATTCGCTTCAAAACATAGTGGGATGTAAATGGATTTTTCGCATTAAACGCTTACTTGATGGTTTTGTTGACCGGTACAAAGCATGCTTGGTTGCTAAAGGTTCCATCAATGTCCTGGTGTCGATAACCATGACACGTTGAGTCCTGTGGTCAAACTAACTACTGTTCGACTTGTCCTCTCTATCGTGGTCAGCAATGGTTGGATTCTTCATCAACTCGATGTCAATAATGCATTCTTACAGGGCTCCCTCTCTGAGGATGTCTACATGGCACAACCACAGGGGTTTATTGATACTGATCACCCTACTCATGTCTGCAAATTGAGGAAGGCAATCTATGGTCTCAAGCAAGCTCCTTATGCTTAACTTCGTCAGTTCCTGGTCACCTCTAGTTTTCTCAATTCCACTGCCGACACATCTCTGTTTATTTGCAGCACTGGTAATGTTACTCTATATCTCTTGGTCTATGTTGATGATATAATTATTACAGGAAACAACACGATTGCAGTTCAGCGGTTTATTGACATTCTTGCCAAGCAGTTCTCTCTGATGGACCTTGGTTCTCTGATGTATTTTCTTGGTGTTGAGGTTATCTCTAATCCATCGGGACTGGTTCTCTATCAGCGGCGCTACATTACTGATCTACTTGCTCGCACCAAGATGACAGATGCTCGTCCAGTAACCACACCCATGGCTACCATGCCTACTCTAACTCTGCATTCCGGCAGCGCTCTCTCAGATCCCACAGAGTATAGTACCATGGTTGGTAGTCTTCAGTATTTGTCCTTGACACGCACAAACATTGCTTATGTCATCAACAAACTATATCAGTTTATGCATCGGCCTACAAATGATCATTGGAATGCGGTCAAGCGCATCCTTCATTACCTATGCGGTACCATTGATCATGGTATCATGCTTCATCATCGCACCACACTTGCTCTCCATGCCTTTGCAGATGCTGACTGGGCTAGAAACAAAGATGATTACACCTCCAACAGTGCTTCCATAGTGTACCCTAGCCGCAATCCTATATCGTGGAGCTCAAAGAAGCGACACACAGTTGCTCGGTCTTCCATCGAGGCAGAATATCACTCCGTCGCTGCCACTACTACAGAATTGCGCTGGATCTCATCCTTCCTAGGTGAGCTCGGGTTTTCTTCCTCACAACAACCGGTCATCTATTGTGATAATGTGGGTGCTACAAATCTCTGCTCCAATCCTGTGTTTCACTCACGCATGAAACATGTTGCACTTGACTATCACTTCATCTGTGAATAGGTTCAAAATTGAGATCTTAGAGTTATGCATGTTGCTTCAACTGATCAGTTAGCAGACACACTCACTAAACCTCTACCTCGTATGCACTTCCACCAACTGTTGCTCAAGATTGGACTCTCCTCTCGGCGCTCCAACTTGCCGGGGCATAATAGAGATGATGATGTTTTAAATTTTAAATTGTAAATAACTGTAATTAGATTTTCTGTTTGACTTTCCTAGATTAGATTTAGTTTCCTGATTTCCCTTACTTAGCAGATTCTGTTGTATATTATGAATACACCTTTCCAATCAATGAAAAGTAGGCCATTAAAATTCCCACCATTCTATTTAAATTATACATTGTCGATTTCGGTACTTTGGTCATCCTCGCTTGTACTTGCTGCTCTTCCGTGAGTCCTCAAAGCACAAAGCTCTTCTATGGATACAACACATGCGTTTTGATCGCTCATTTTTCTGAATTCAAATGCGTCGTCTCTAGATCCCGAGACAACTTCTATATGTTTGTTGTAAGAGTAGCTCTGTTTGTAACAATGTTGCAATGTTGCAAGCTTTTCTCATCACTTTGGGTAAGGCTACAGAGAAAGCTTGGTATGGACTTGGAATTTGAGACTTTATTCTTTGTACATCTTAGCAGGTTTGGCATATGTCCCTTTTCAGGAAGAAAGCAATCATCATTGTTGCAATACTGGGGACCATATATATTTTTTTTATCCATTAGAATTAGCAGTACAAGAATGACATTCGCTTCATGCTGAAATGGTTCTCACATTGATTTCTAAATCTTGTATAGAATGACGAAGAAATTGTATTTGTTAAGGAATAGCAGAGTGAAAAGGAAAACTTTTTTCTCTTTAGCGTTACAGTACTTTGTCAGAACAAATGAAGAACACACTTTTTCTACGGAATATAACTTTCAATGCCGCACTTTTTGACTATTTAATCCATTAGAACATGATTTGCATGCTTGCAGATTAACATTAATAAAGATATAATCGCTGTAGTTATAGATATTCATCATTATTTTTATATTTATTTTTTATTTTTTGGTTATTCCCTTGCTTAAACCAACATGTGCAGACTGTAGCTTTTGTTTTATTAGGAAACTAAACCTAATCCAACGTTAAACAGAAAAGTGGACTATTAAGATTCGGCTATTGCATATGCGGATCCATAATAAAGAAGAGATAAGTGCCAATACGAATGCAAGATTTCTATCATAGTTCTAGATAAGAATTACAAGTCTAAAAATTGGGTTATTTACCTTTTATTAATACTCTGTATTTAAGGTTTACTCAAAAAGTATACCCTTAATTTTTTATTACTGTAAATGTATACCTTCAAATTACATTTAATAAGCAAATTTGTACCCTTTGTTTGTTAATACTCAATTTTAACCTATAAAATCACCAAATTAACCTTAATGGTAATGACTTTTGATTTTTGATTGTAACAAATGTACCATTAGATCACTCCACTAAAGTTAGTTTGGTAATTTCAAATATCAAAGTCAAAATGTGGACGGTGATCAAAAGGCACGAATTTGCCTTATAAATGTAATCTTTAGGTATACATCTCCAAACTTAAAAATCAATGGTATATTTTCTGAATAAACGTAAAACAAAAGCTACAAATGTTGAAACAAAATCATTCCTATTTAGTGTCTAAGATATTTCACAGACAAAAGATCGTGAGTTACCTGGTTGTGCCGTCATCAAAGTTCTTTTTGAGATCCGCTAGAGGGTAATGGAGTTATGGTTCATATCCTCTCACATTGCCACCACAGACACCAAATGCCCTTCACATGCAAATAGCTCCTCAAGCACTCATATAAAGTGTTTCGCTCAACATAAAAGGCTTATTTGAGTTGGGCCAATTATAGGCTTATATTTATTAGGAAAAAAGAGAAAAATATGCCAAGACTTGAGTTGAGTTAAAATTAATAGGTCAATAGTTTACATAAGTTAATAAATAGGACAAATTGTGATTTTCGTCTATAACTTGTCTGGTTATGAACCATAACTTGACAAGTTATTATCCATAATTATCCATAACGTGTCTGCCAATGAACCATAACTTGACAAGTTTGTCCATAACTTATCTGTTTATGAACCATAACTTGACAAGTTATCGCATATTAATTTCTCTAACTAAAAATTGACCTATATACTTTTTTAAGCTTTTTCTATTGGCCTATTTTCTACTATTTTCCTTTTAGTTATGCTAGGGAAGTTTTTTAGTCCAATGGGCTAACTAAAGAGATAATATCCATGAGTCTCAAACTAATCAATAGAATGAATTTTCATCCCATTATGACCTGACTGATATTTAACATAAATACATTATTAAATTTACAATAATTAAGTTGTTCATGATATGCTCTAGTTCATAGTAGAGTGAATTATTATGAATATGAAAGTCTGATTAACCTACTAAATGTAATATTAAGATATACATTTGCAACACTTGAAAACTAATGGTATATTTGCAAAAAGATATATAACTCCTAAAAATATGTATTGATAAGCAACAAGATTTGAAGCATTGAGAGTTATTTTATACAATTTTCTTTTCAATAATGAAAAAGAGGTAGTATGTTTATTAATTCCCTCTCCGGATGCATAGGTGGGTTGAAACCGAAACTGCTCGTTGTAAATGGCAGTCGAGTTTTGGCGGCCTACATGGTGCTTGTTGAAGAAAATGTACATAAAAAACTGTGAAACATTCAAACATCCAGCACTACATTATATCCTTGTCAGGTAAATGCGACCTTATTTATTGGTAATACTATGTTGCGTTTTGCAATAATTGGCTTGATGGAATCAGAGATGAACGTTATCCGGCCTTTTGTAGTAGAGCTGCAATACAAAAGAGCTGCATGTTTTGATCAAGTCAAATTGGCGGACATGAAGCCCATCTATTTGGCTCGGGACAAGATGGGCCGAGAATTATCTAGGCCGAAAGTCTTTTAGACGCGTCTAGGTTCAGCACGGGCTGAAGTTCCTTTTTTATTTTGAAAAAGTGTAGAAAATAAGCCTACATTTAAGACATGTGTTAGTAAATAACCAATTTATTAATGCGTAGAAATTATAGCCTTTATGTTTTAAATTTTTTGTTTTTCAATTTTACTCTTTTTGTTTTTGTTTTTTCCTTTTTTTTTTTTTTTTTTTTTTTTTTTTTTTTGGCTTTTTCCCTTACTACTACAATTTTGTCTATTTGCGATGACAATTATCATCGCAAATAATTAACTACTTGTCGTGACATGTCATCGCAAATATTTTCATAAAACTGAAAAATATTGTCGTCGCTAAAAGACACACAGGTCGTCGCAAATAATGTTATTTTGGCACTAAATTGGTTATTTACTAACACATGTCTTAAATGTAGGCTTATTTGAGAAGTGAAATGTTAGCAATTTTCTTTTCTTTTTCACAAAATTTCGATAAACTTATCTCCCCTCCTCTTTTTCTCTTGTTTTGTCGAATTTCTTCTCTCGATCTCTCTCTCCCTCAAAAATTTGTTTAATTAAGCTTCAAGAATCAGCAAGAGATAGAGAATTCAGTTGTAAGAGAAAGTAATTGTTGGTACGAAAAATTTTGGTTTATAAGTGATTTTTGGTTAGTTTATGTCGAGTTTTATTCTAGCTGTAAATAAAAGTTTTAAAGTTTTAGAAAGTTAATTTATAGATTTTTAGTTAGAAAAATGAAATCTTGTACAGTAATTTGTTAGGATCTATGGTTATATGTTGAGATAAGCATGATTAGTATATGCTAGTTAAATGTTGTGATGTAAGAAATGGGTAATAGCATGAAATATGGTTAGATCTTAGTCTACGCTGAAACTTGGTAAATCAAAGTTCTAAACATTCCTAGACAAATGCCAACTTTGAAGGACTATGGCATGAAAAATAAACTTCGGTATGAAAATTTTTGGTTATGGCATGATTTTGTGGTTATGTGATGTATGTTTTAGTCTCTTGAATTAGTCAAAAATAAAAACCTCTAGGTGTTTAAGTTATATGCATGTTTAAAGCCATGTCCTCAAAAATGGTATATTATTTAGTTTGGTGAAAAAGTTTAGTAAACAATGGTTATCAGTGATATCAGGATTATTAGACCCCAAAATATTTGACTAAAAAGGCAAAAAGGATGACAATGAAAAGATTTTACGATTTCGGGTTAAAAATGTTAAAGCTGAAAACTTACCGGGTGAATTTTTCAAAACTGCTCTAAAGGCAGATCCGGGCTTCTGTATTGGTCCTTATGTTAAAATGTAGAAAAAAAAATAATAATAAAAGAAGGTTTAGAAACACTAAAAAATATATCTAGAGGCGCTAAATTATCAAAAAAGTACTTCAACAAATATGTCAGCACATGATTTATTTGAGGATGAACCTACTTTTCAAGCTCGAAGATGGATATGAACTCCGGAAAAGTGAGTCATTTGATCTGGATAACGATGGCGGAAGAAAGGCAAAGATATGAAACACATTGCCAAAATGAACTCAAAAGGAGAAAATTTTCAATTCTCAAATATTTGACTGAAAAAACAATCCCATTGAAAAAGCAAAGGATGAGATACAAAGCTACGTAGGAAACGCTGGAAAAACATTCATTTTTTATACTACACGACATTAAAAGGAAGTTTCCCATAGAAACCGTCAATAAAACTCTACATTAGATGACGGTTAAATAAAGGGTTAATTTAATGACGGTTTAAACCGCCGACTGTGGATAAGATAACAAGTCATCTATTGATCATCGTATCTTTTAAAATTGTCATTATATACTATGTAGTAGTGTTTGTTATCTAAGTTTGTGTTAAAAAAAAAAAAAAAGTTAAAAGTTTATTCGATCCCTAGAATAATATGGCACTACTTTTAAAATATAAATAATGACAGTTCATGTGGAATGAAAATTTCGTGTCTTTCACTCATCAAAAGCAAAATACATTTCCTTACTTTGCTCCAATCGATAAGGAACCGGAATTGACGCCTTTTGGATTTTTCTTTTGTGTCGGAATGTGAAAAAGATTATGCCTTTGTTTCTTCTATGTACTGTGTATTTCACAAGTAGCCCTTTTTCTTTTATGTTCCCTCCACTTTTCTCTAATCTTTCATCATAAATAATTCGTCTATTATCTGCCCATAGAAGTGATCCATGCAAGGTAATTATATGGAAGGGGTAGCCCCCACAATCGACAACATTACTATTACTAGTTTTGATCTTTTCTTATCAATAATTTTGAAGTCCTTACCAAAAGTGAACGTTAATATTACAATAAATAGCGTAAAAGAAGCTTGAAAGCGTAGAGCGTGATCTTTGATCCTTTTGCCGCCAGTACTAACCACCACCACCACCATTTCTCTCTCCACTTTTCTCTAATCCGTCGTGCATCCATCCATAGGCAACAAATTATCTGCTTCAAATAGAGTACTGACTGTTGAACAAAATATTCAATCTGATCTCCCAGGTAATTGTTTTTTCTAATTGAGAAAGAAGGCAAAATAAAATGTGAAGAATAGTACTAATGGTTTTTTTTTTTTTTTTTTTTTCTGTTTTCTATTTTTATGTATGTGGTCACTTGTGTACTTGCCTATTAGGACTTGGTGAGCATTAGTTATGATATTGTCTTGTAGAAATTTACAAAAAACTTTGTGAGCATGATTGGTTAATTGACCTGGTTTTTGTAAGCATAATTTCTGAAACCTCGAAACAGACATAAAAGTTTGTTTTCCTATACATTTAAAAACCGTCGCCTTTGTTTGAGCAGGACTTTTGTCATTTTTTGCACAACTAGACATTGGATAAGATGCCGGCAGAGGAATACATGATTCCGATAGAAGACCTGAATGAGAACCAAGCTGCGCAAAACTTAGAGATCGCGACTAAACCGAGTAAAGCAGTCAATGAGGAACAAATTTCTGACAATTTAGAGAGTCGGGGAAGCATAAGAATCGATGTCCCGATCGTCAAACTGGATAGCCAAGGAAGCTCAACAAACGAAGATATCAAAAGCACGTTTGCCTCCAATGAGAGCTCTCCAGGGCCGATCACTGGCGAACACATGTTGTTGCTAAGTCGCCTGAAGACCATCGCCGAAGAAGAAAACTGCGGCCAAGACAACAACAAAGGCCAAATGAAGATACAAAAAGTGCCAGACATCTTGTTAAGGCAAGAAAGTTGCTTAAAGTACTACAAGCCGAGAGCAATCTCCATTGGTCCTATTCATAACGGTAGCAAAGACCTCATGCTAAAGGACCAGGATTTGAAGGAGAAACTCGCAGCGAAATTTATCAAAGACAGTGGCAAAAGCGGGGGAGATTTGTTCGGAGAAATCAAGGCTGTGATCGAAGATCTGAAGAAGTGCTTCGACAAGGAGGTGATCAGTCCCTATGGCGATGATTCGTTGGCCATGATGTTGTTCTTGGATGGTTGTTCAATTCTGCAGTTCATACACAGCTGTGCGTTTAATGAGGTCATGGGTTTTGAGATGAATAACGGACAGGTCACTTTAATCCAACAAGACTTATTCTTGCTTGAGAACCAAATCCCTTTCTTGGTTCTCAAGTTGTTGATGAATGCGAGCCACAAAAAACATGAGTTAAAACAGTCACTTGAAATGTTTATCCGAATGAACGTTTTGGCACCAGAGAAGAAAGATTGGAGCTGGAGCTTGTACACAGACATGGAAGTCGAACAACCGCTTCATCTTCTCGACCTTCTTAGAAAGGAACTTCTAAAGCCGGTTCGTGATGAACATATTGCTTGCTTCGTACCACCATTAACTCTTCATCAAGGTGAAAATTTTTATTCATAACTATTTTTTAAATACCATAAAAAAAGGGAACACTTATGGTATGAACTGTTATTTTATCCTACCAATAATAACTTTTTTTTTTTTTTGTTATAGATTAGCTTTTCAATAATTTGATGTGTGAGTATCTACGTTAAAAATTTACCGCACGCGACGCAAAATTGCTGATACTCACATTTCACACCGTTAAAAAATTAATCCAACGGTAAAAACAATAGTTCTTATTGGTGGGGTATAATAGTAGTTTCTAGAATAAAAATTCCAAAAAAGTATTTCACACCGTTAAAAAATTAATCCAACGGTAAAAATAATAGTTCTTGTTGGTGGGGTATAATAGCAGTTTCTAGAATAAAAATTCCAAAAAAGTATTTCAAAAAGCCATGCAAATTTTAATTACCTATTTGTGTCCATATCACGTCAGGTTCTTTCAAATATTGTAGAAAATTACTTGTAGACATACTTTCAATTTATAATTACTTAAAGTACACGGGAAAGAAATTATCAACATATTTATTAAAAAGTTATCAGTACTGTACAAAAAATTAACCCTTATTACAACTTCAGAAGACGATGTAGTCACAATAGTAAAATTTATCTGGAATATTTAACTTACATACTATATATTTTGGGCTAATGTAGTAAATAACATATTTATAAAATTAAATTAAGTAAATAACAGATTTTAAAATTATTTAAAATAAATAGTAGTTTACGGGGTAAATGAATTATTTACTGCATAAATGGTTCATTTATGAATAGCAAAAACAATTTTTGTCAAGTAGATTTTCTTTTTATGACTAGTAAAAAGATTTTTTTCACTTAAATAAAAAAAATTTTAAGTTATTTTTTACCAATTGTAAATGAATCATTTGCAGTGTAAATGCTTAATTTATTGGATAAATTGTTATTTATTTCAAATAATTTTAAAATATTTTATTTGCTTAATTTAATTTTTAAAATATTCTATTTATTACAATTTCCCATATTTTGATTGTACATAACAAGTCAGATTTTTGAAACAGTCATTTTTAATTTAAAATATTGAATGAAATAGAAAATTAAGGAAATAGATATACCAATTAATTAAGGAAGAGTAATTTGCACCGACAGCCCTTAAATTCTTTAGTAGGTGAAATTTTATTCTCTATTCTTTTAATTTTGACGAAACGATTCCTAAACTTTTAAAATATTTGCAATCAACCCTTTAAAGTCAAATTCTGTTGAATTTTTAACGGTATGTATCACTTGCAAGGCATGTGATATGAAACGAGATGTTGTTGTGGTAAAACAAAAATAATTTGCTTATAGTTTGAAATCACCATACTATTGCTAAGATTCAAATGTACTTCATAACTCCTCTTTTTTTCTTTAATCGTACATATTGTTTCAGCATCCCACCAAGGTGGTGGGCAGATTACAGTTGGGGAATAATTAGAAAAAGAGAAGCACACAGCAAAAGAGGACCCTCTTTCTAGCTTTTTTTTTTTTTTTTTTTTTTTGGTTGTTGTCTTGATCTCGGGCTATTTTTGTATTTTCACCACAAAAGAGTTACACATAAAAGCCATGTGAATAACTGCATCTGAAAGTTGACGGAAAGCACTTAACAAAACGTTTTAAGAATTTAGAAATGGTTTTGTCAAAATTAAAAGAATAGAGACTAAAGTATCGCCTATTAAACAGTTTAGGGACTACTGGTACAATTTGTACCAACTAAGGAATAACGCACTTGCTGTTTAGTTTAATCAGTTGAAATTCTTAGTAATGTTAAAATTTTTTTTTCTAGAGCAAGAGTACAAAATGCATCCGTCAAATTGCCACGGGTATTATGCACGGTCATTTCGCAACGTCCAGGACCTCAAAGCAGCTGGAATAAAGCTGAAGCCAAGCGAGACAAGCTCCTTACGAGACATAACCTTCACTTCTCTCTACTTTTCCGGCCACCTAAAGCTTCCTCCCCTGATCGTCGACGACTCAACGGGACGCAAGTTGTTGAACCTCGTCGCCTTCGAGATGTGCCCGGATAATTGCCAGACAGTATATCAAGTGACATCGTACCTGAGCTTCCTAGATTTACTCATCGATAATGAGGAAGATGTCAAGGATCTCAGGTCAGCATACATACTCAGGAACCGGCTCAGTAGCGACGCGGAAGTGGCTCAGCTGTTTAACGCCATAGGAACTAACTTGGTTCGCGGTGACGCCTACGTCGATGTGAAAATCAAGATACAGAGGCACTACGAGAGAAGGTGCGCGACTTGGGTGGCTCAAATCTATCGCGACCATTTTAGTAGCCCGTGGACGATTCTGGCTCTTATTGCCGCTGTTACAGCCCTTTTCTTGACCGGAATTCAGACGTGGTTTGCGTTTCGTCCTTGCAAGTGATCGATGAGTTTGTAAGTCTGCTATGTGTGTCATAGCGTGTGCTAGTTTCTGTAAAATTAAAAGAATTAGTAACAAATTGGAAGAAGAACGAATAAACATGTCGTGGATCGCATAAGAAGAAGTAGTTTACGATTGATGCAGTGTTTCTTTTTTGTTTTTTGAGGCTCAAAATAAACGATGAATTGTTTGGGCTGTTAGTTCATTCTGTAATGTAAGTATGGTATGTAGTTCTACTATCTTATGATCTGCATGTTAGTTTATTTTTTATTCTATAATAGCAAATATATTATAATTTGCAGGTAGCCGATTAGCAAAAAAAATTTGCAGGTAGCCAGTATAAGAAAAACGTACTCAGAAAGATTTTTGGAAGAACTCAATTGATTGAATAATATTGCTACAATAACAAATATATATAGTTTACATCAGCAAGCTTACTCAGCAAGATTAGTAAAGCTTATAACAAACTAACCATCTAACTAACTGAGCTTAATAACTAACTAATAACAAAGCTTGCTTAACAAGCTTAATCCTGAGATTCCTTAACAGTCCCCCTCAAACTTAAAGTAGTAAGATTTTCTACTTTGAGTTTGCTCTGTATTTGACTAAAGGCTGAGCTTGAAATGGCTTTAGTAAAGATGTCAGCTAATTGATCCACTGCAGGCACATGGCGTACATCTACTTGCTTTCTCATGACTTTCTCCCAGACAAAGTACAAATCCAACTCTATATGCTTAGTTCTTGCATGTAGGACTGGGTTTGCTGCTAAATGCACAATACTGAGATTGTCACACCAAATTACAGGTGTCTTTGAGGCAGAGAAACTTAACTCACTCAATAGAGACTGCAACCAAGAGATTTTTGCCACAACACTAGCTAAGCTACGGTATTCTGCCTCTGTGGATGACCGAGAGACTGTATGCTGTTTCTTAGATTGCCACGATACCAGATTTGGTCCAAGAAAGACACAAAAGCTTGGGGTAGATCTCCTATCATCAACGTCTGATGCCCAGTCAGCATCACAAAAGCCAACCAAGTCCAAGTTTGCTGCGGGACATTGTCTTAGATGAAGTCCATAGTCAATTGTGCTAGCAAGATATCTCAAAATCCGCTTTACCACTTTCCAATGAGCCTCCAAAGGTGCTTGCATAAACTGGCATACTTTGTTGACACTGAATGAGATTTCCGACCTTGTAATTGTCACATATTGCAGAGCTCCAACCACACTTCTATACAGCTAGACATTGCTCACTAGATCACTGCCAAAAGAAGTTAGCTTTTGCCCGGTTGTCATAGGTGCAGAAACACTTATGGCATATTGCATCTTTGTTTTACACAACAAGTCCGTGATATACTTCTTTTGAGATAAGTGAAGTCCTTGAGTGGTCTTGGTTACCTGTACTCCTAAATAATAATCAAGTTCACCCAAATCTTTAAGGGCAAAGGCTGAATTTAATTGATCCGACACCTTTTGGATAGCCAAGTCATTAGTCCCTGTAATCAATATATCATCCACATAGACAAGAATATATAATGACCATTGTGTTGTGGTTTGAATAAAAAGTGATCTGTCTGACTTGGCTGAGTGAAAACCAAGTTTGATCAAGGCATGATGGAGCTTATCAAACCAGGCTCGAGGAGCCTGTTTCAAGCAATATAGTGATTTATGTAACTTACACACCAAGCTAGAATTTTGTTGATCAATGAATCCCGCAGGTTGCTCCATGAAAACCTCCTCTTGCAAATCTCCATTCAAAAAGGCATTATTCACATCAAGTTGCCTCACAGACCATTGTTTGCTCAGTGCCAAAGTAAGTATAACTCGAATAGTGGTTGGCTTGACCACTGGACTGAAAGTCTCAGTGAAATCGAAACCGGCAACTTGGTGAAACCCCTTTGCCACAAGTCTAGCTTTATACTTATTTATGTTGCTATCTGGATTTTCCTTTACTCGAAAAACCCACTTACAGCCAATGGCCTTCCTTCCTGGAGGTAACGCGACCAAACTCCAAGTGTTATTCCGTTGAAGAGCAAGAAATTCATCAGTCATGGCTTGTCTCCAATGCTCTAATGTGAGAGCTTCTTCAACTATACCAGGTTCACGAGTGGCCATGTATACTTTGGGCTTGAAAATTCCCCGTTTGGAACGTGTGACCATGGAATGAGAGGGCAGGGAAGTGAGTTGCCATGAGTTTTCAGCACATGGAGTAGGTGCTGGAGGTATTGGTACTGTGACAGTAGCTTGGTTCTTAGCACATGGGGCAGGAGTTGGAGTTATAGCACAAGAAGTAGGTGCTAAATTTATTGGTGTTGGGACAGTGGCCGGATTTTCAACACATGGAGCAGGAGCTGGGATTATTGGTGCTGTGACAGGTACAGTAGTAGGAGAAGCAAATGGACAAGAAGATAGGGAAGAGGAGCTGGCCTCACCAGAGTTGAGAGCAGTAGTTTTATTGCAGCCAGCAAAAGGAAAGGAAATCTCATTAAATATGATCTCCCTCGAAATGTAAATTCATCCAGAGGAATCAAGACATTTATACCCTTTATGTTTGATGCTATATCCAAGGAAAGTACATGGTGTAGATCTAAAATCTAACTTGTGTCTATTGTAGGGTCTAGTGTGTGGATAACAAGCACATCCAAAAACCTTGAGTTGTGAATATGTAGGTTTAGTATGAAAGAGAACTTCTAAGGGCGTTTTATGATGAAGTATTGGTGTTGGAAGTCTATTTATGAGAAAAACAGAGGTACGAAAAGCTTCATCCCAATACTTAAAAGGCATGGATGCTTAAGCAAGAAGGGTGAGACCCATTTCAACTATGTGCCTATGTTTGCGTTCGGCAGTGCCATTTTGTTCATGTGTATGAGGACAAGGGTGTCTATGTTCAATGCCATTTTGGACAAGAAAATCTGTAAAGACACGGTATTCCCCACCCCAATCAGTTTGAACACTTTTAATGGGTGCTTCAAGTTGTTTTTCAACCAATGTTTTGAAGTTAATAAAGGCTTGTAATGCTTCAAATTTTGTGAGAAGTAAATACATCCAAGTAAAGCGAGAATAAGCATCAACAAAATGAATATAATATCGATATCCACTGGAAGACAAGGTGGGTGAGGGACCCCATAGATCAGAGAAGACAAGTTGCAATGGTTTAGTGTATGTTGTGTGAGAGATTGGAAATGGCAGCTTATGTACTTTACCAAGACAACACGACTGACAGACAGTGGAAAAAGTTTTATTGATGGCAGAAAGATTACAAGTAGATAGCACATGATGTACAATCTTATTTGCTGGATGACCTAGCCTATTATGCCAAAGCTCAAAAGCAGTAGATTTATTAACAGTGCTAGAACAAGCATGCATAACAGGAATAGAGGAATTTAAATTTCTGGAAACAGAAGGACAAAATGTAGATGAGGATGGAGGGACAATTGAATCCAACGACTTGAGATTGAGCTGGGAGTTGTCAAAAACATACAGACCATCCTTAAGACAACCCTTCAGCAGCACCTCCTTTGAAGTTGAATCCTTGACAAAACAGGAAGTAGGGTGAAATTCAAAGAAAACTTGATTATTAGCCGCAAATTTTGAAACACTTAGCAGATTTTTACGAATTTCAGGGACTAATAATAAGTGTTTAAGAGCTAAAGATTTAGAAGAGACAAAAGGACTGGAAAAGGTAGAAGAGCCAATGCGTGAAATAGTTAGTCCCTTACCATTGCCCATGTGCACCTGATCAGATCCATAGAACTTTGAACTAGTCATGAGATTAGAAGGATCTGCTGTCAAGTGGTTTGTAGCACCAGAATCAGGATAACACTCCATGTCAAAGGATGATGCATCTGGATACCATGCTGAATCGGTTATGGCTTCAGGAGCAGCAAGCATAGCTCCCATCTGAGCTGAATCAGTTGAGGTATTTTGACATTGAGCAAGATTACCCTGAGGTTGATGATTGAATTGAGAAGGACCTGTAAAAGATTTGTCAAAACGATAATAGCATTGCATCACCATATGTCCTGTTTTTCCACATAGTTGACATTGGACCTTGTTTTTGTTCCAAACATTTCCACGTCCACGACCATTAAACCTTCCCCTGTTGCTAACGTTAGAATGTCCAGAGAAGGAATGTTGTCTAGAGGGAAAACCAACAGACGATTGACCAGAAAATGGAGAGAAACCTCCATTATAACTTCCAGAAGAAGAACCCCCAAATCTCGAGTGAGAATGAGGTGTGCCACCAGTCATGGCCAGATTGGCGGAAGTGAGTCCACCAACTGAGTTAGAGCCATCACTTATCTTAACAGCCCTTTCAATTCGAACTTCTTGAGCCAAAATTAGAGACTCAATTTCCTCAACTAAATGTTCACTAAATCCAGAATTCACACTGATTTCTAAAATGTCATATTCAGGAGGTAAGCCATTAAAAATTGCATCAATATGATCCTTGGGAGTGATTACATGTCCAACTAAAGCAAGCATATCAACAAAATATCAAATTCGAAGCAAGTACTCATTCACAGTTAAAGAATCTTTTCGAACATTTTGCAATTGAGTCTTGAATTGAGATTTCTTATCACGAATCTGTGAGGCAAAATATACCTTAATTGTTGACCAGACCTGAGCCGCAGTTTCACAGTTGACCATTCGAGCAAGAACTGAATCGGTCATGGAGGCCAACATCCAAGAGACGAGCAGCTGGTCCTGTTGTTCCCATTCAAGAAATTCCGGATTAATCACATGAAGCAGTTCATCCTCGGGAGAAAGAAACCTCGAAGGAGATCTTGCGGAATTAAAGAGAAATTCCTGAAGGCGATAACCTCGAACGGTGGCAAGAATCTGTTGCCGCCATACAAGAAAATTGTTATTATCCAATTTTGAGGAAATCGGATGTGAAAAAGTAATCGGAGTTGAGCGAGAGAAAGAAGAAGCAGAAGAGTTTGTTTGCACAGCCGTAGAAGGATCTCCCATGGCGGTTGGAAAAGAACTCCGTGACCATCAAGAAGCAAGCTCTGATACCATATAAGAAAAACGTACTCAGAAAGATTTTTGGAAGAATTCAATTGATTGAATAATATTGCTACAGTAACAAATATATATAGTTTACATCAGCAAGCTTACTCAGCAAGATTAGTAAAGCTTATAACAAACTAACCATCTAACTAACTGAGCTTAATAACTAACTAATAACAAGCTTGCTTAACAAGCTTAATCCTGAGATTCCTTAACAGCCAGGAAGTTATAACATAATTAAGAAGAAACTGCTTTGCAGGCTGGAGCGTGAGATTCACGATCCTACATGCAGGGCAGTGAGCTCTTAAATAAAGCATCCCCTATGTATAAAAGCGAGTTAAATTAACGGTTTAAAATAAGAGATTCGCAGATGAAGGGCAATGCTTGCCATTTTTCAAACCAAATCACACAAATCTCATATTTTGAACTGTAAATTTAGTTATAATATTAGGCACCAAATGGACCTCAGTTGTTGTCCTTTTAAAAGCTCAGTGTGCAATTTGTAAAATTTAAAAGTTTGTGATGTATGAAGTAAAAGCCGAAAAGTTTAGGGGACGGAAGTCTTTTTATCTCTCCTTATTCTAAGAATATGAAAAAAAAAAAAAATTGGAGCAATAGAAACAATCCATTAAGTTCCAAGTAGATGTGGGCTTCCATCAATCTCTCCGTGTGCATAAGAATGTCTAATGATTGGTTGTGGGTATTAACGATTTCTTCTCCACTATAATTAGACTGTTAGTTTACCAGTCTATTCTAAAATCTTAAGCTGTTAGAAAGTGGGACAAAAATAATTTTTATATTCGAACACTCTCTCAAGTGTAGGTCGAACAAGAGATTTATTATTATTATTTTGCTATCTTGCTATATGCTGAGGTTTTTTTTTTTAATTATAACTGTAAAAGGGTTTAAAAATCAAGAAAGCTTAACATTTATGGATACTTTTTCTGCATACTTTATTTGTTTTGTTTTGTTTTTTGTGCTTTGCTTGTCAAAGTGGAACTAATAAATATATCCGTTGCTTGTCAATTCATGTAGAAAGAGGGAATCCCCGTTGCTATAGCGCCAGAATGGTCAATAGCATAGGCCCTTATACAACTCCTAGAACCCCACATAAAGGAAATAGGAGAAAAATGTAAGAGAAATTCGGAATAGGGAGGATGAAAAGAATAGAGAAAGCAGAAAAAAAGGTTTGAGGCGTATAGGAATACTTTCCTTTAAGGTTTTATTTGCCCTCACTTCTCAAAGTTTGCTAATGAGTATTAATGGCAAATTACCCTCAAGATACAACAAACCCTTGAACACAATATCCAGCAAAAATATTGAGTTCCGAACAATCTATATCTGTATTTTTGAATGCGTCTTTTTAAAGACAGGGATGCATACATCCTCTTAAAAGTTACAACCTTTCACAAAAGATACCTTTTCAAAATTTGAAAATTGTCTTTTATATGTTGATGTATTTATAACAATAGTTGTTTCTATTGTTAATAAGTACTCGGATATGAGAAAACATATCACAAATAGATGCAATGCTCGGGATTTTCAAAACCGTTACAAGCGGTTTTGTTATGTCTTGTGGTGACACCCAAAGGCGTCAATGTGCGTCAATCTTGCAAAATGGCTTGTCTTCTTTTCAGCGCACAGTTTTCATAAAAAAGAAAACCCGAGCGATGTTTTTTACGCAGGCTGCAGTGCCAAACAATTGTGCTGCGGCTTCGTCGGTCTTGCTGCAAACAGTATGCTATAGAATAGAATGTCGCAGCGCTACAACAATCGATCATTTGCACTTATTCTTCCCGGATGTGTTTTAGGCCAACTTTGTGATATCAAAATTGAGAGATATATTACAATCTCTTCAACAATCCCCCACTAGATTGTAATATTTCTTAAGAATTAACAATGATAAACACATACATACATGAAGGTATCTTTCGATTTTAACCTTCACTTAGTGACTATACTTCAAAGTATTCACAAGACAATAGTGTGCTTTGCATTAAACTTTGTCTCTTAAGCAAATACCGAAGTATATCACATATGTGTTATCGAGTTAAAAATTGTTCCAATTGTTTAGCACTATTCGGCCTTGTGCTCTATCTTGGATTTATGAACATTTACAAGACTAAACCATGGTCTTGTTAAGAACGGCACCATTCCTTATGTTCACTTAGGTGAAGTTCGAATTATATCCCTAGCTACTATGAGACTCGAACTCCATTAAGAGTATAAACTCAACCTCTACCACGTAGCTATTTTGCACCGACATCTTGGAAGGGACTAATTAAAATTCGGTGCTAACCCGGTCACATAACAATGACTTGTTCTTACCCATTTAACTATGGAATAGTGGTACAACTATTACATAGTTGGGTTACCATCATCGGTGACTCTTTCAAAGAAAGGTTTCAATCCCATTCCACTAGATGTTTCTTTGACTAAATCTCTTGAAAGACCTTTCGTCAAAGGATCCGCTAGGTTCTTGTTAGTTCTAACATAAACAATATTAATAACACCATCGGTTATTAATTGTTTCACATATTCATGTCTCAAGCTAATATGTCTAGATTTTCCATTATAAACTTTGTTATAAGCTCTTGACAAAGTAGCTTCACTATCGCAGTACAAAGAAATAGATGGCATCGGTTGTGGCCACAACTTAATATCAAATAATAGATTTCTTAGCCATTCCGCTTCTTTGCCCGCAGCGGCAAGTGCTATAAACTCACTCTCCATCGTAGAGTGAGTTATGCACGTTTGTTTCTTAGAAGCCCAAGAGACGGCTCCTCCTGCAATTGTGAAAATCCAACCAGATGTGGATTTATTATCAGTTGCACTAGTTATCCAACTTGCATCTGAGTACCCTTCAAGTACAGTCGGATAGTCATTATATGACAAACCCAAGTTAATGGTTCTTTTAAGATAACCATGTACTCTCCCAATTGCATTCCAATGTTCAATACCCGGGTTACTCGTGAACCTAGACATTTTGCATACCGCAAATGCTATGTCGGGTCTTGTACAATGCATAACATACATCAAGCTACCAATTGCACTAGCATATTCAAGCTGTGCTACCGCTCGACTTGCATTCTCTAGTAATTTAATACTAGAATCATAAGGGGTATTTGCTTCTTTAAACTTCAAGTGATTGAATTTAAGAAGCACCTTCTCAATATAATGAGATTGACACAACGAGTAACCTCCACTATGCTTCCTCACTTTTACGCCTAAGATAGTATCTACCTCACCAAGATCTTTCATCTTAAATTGTGAAGTTAGATATTTCTTGGTATCATTTACCCCTTGCATGTTTGTTCCAAAGATAAGCAAGTCATCAACATATAAGCATATAATCACACCAAAACTATTTGTAAATTTAGAGTATATACATTTATCCGCATTATTATGCTTAAAACCATGAGATAAAATGACATTATCAAATTTCTCATTCCATTGTTTTGGTGCTTGCTTTAAACCATAAAGTGACTTGACTAACTTGCAGACCTTCTTTTCATTTCCAAGTAGTACAAACCCTTCGGGTTGTTCCATATAGATTTCCTCATCAAGATCACCATTTAGAAAAGCCGTCTTAACATCCATTTGATGCACATGCAAATTGTATATTGATGCAATTGCATATAGCACTCTTATGGATGTCAATCTAGCTACCGGAGCATATGTATCGAAATAGTCTATACCTCATTTTTGTTTAAAACCCTTGGCTACCAATCTAGCCTTGAATGTTTGTATAGACCCATCGGTATTGTATTTTCTTCTAAACACCCATTTGTTGCTTATTGGTTTTGATCCCACAGGAAGATCAACCAAGATCCAAGTTTGATTCGAGATGATTAAATCCATCTCATCATTCACAACCTCTCTCCAAAAGGAGGCGTCCCTTGAAGACATAGCTTCATTAAACGTCTTTGGATCTTCTTCAATATTAAGCAACAATGGTATTTTATTAAGTACACCATTTCTATCTCCTTCAACCAAAAAGGTTAAAGCTTGAGATGAAATAAAATCCGGTGCTAAGTTCTTTTCTTTCTTTTCACGTTGACTTCTTCTCGGTTCGAAAGATGTCATAGACTCTTTCCTTTTATTAGTGGAGGTACCGGGAATGTCAACAAATGGTAGATTAACATTAGATTCTAATTCAATGGAAGAATCAAAGCTAAACGTGTTCTCAATAAATTCAACGTCTCTTGATTCCACAATAACATTAGAATCTAGATTCAATAATCTATAAGCCTTGGAATTTTCAGCATAACCTACGAAAACACTTCTAATACCTCTAGCTCCTAACTTTGATGATTTAGGGTCAATCATTCTATAAAAAGCTAGACAACCCCACACCCTTAAATACATCAAATTTGGTTTTCTTCCTTTCCATATTTCATATGGAGAGACATGTGTTTTCATAGATGTAATCCTATTGTGAACATGACATGTTTGTAAGTAAAGCTTCTCCCCATAAATTATTAGGCAATTTAGCATTAAGAAGCATAGAGTTAATCATATCAGTAAAGATTCTATTCTTTCTTTCAGCCAATCCATTTTGTTGAGGAGTAAAAGGGGCTGACTTTTGGTGAATAATTCCATGCTCTTCACAGAAAGCATCAAATTCATTTGAGAAATATTCACCACCTCTATCACTTCGAACCATTTTGATCTTCTTGTCTTTTTGGTTCTCAATTTCAGCCTTATAAATTTTGAATTTATCAAAGGCTTCATCTTTTGTTCTAAGTAAATACACATAAGTGTATCTAGAACAATCATCAATAAAAGTGATAAAGTATCTCTTTCCTCCTCTAGTCAAAATTCTATTGTACTCACTAATATCGGTATGAATCATGTCCAATATTTGAGTATTACGTTCGGCTCTAGGAAAAGGTTTCTTAGTCATCTTTGCTTGTATACAAATTTCACACTTATCATTTTTAATATCTTTACAATTAATCAAACCATGTTTAGACATATATTTCAAAGATCTAAAATTTAAGTGTGCTAAACGTGCATGCCAAACATCAAAAGAATCAACAATATAAAGAGAATTCACATCATCTTTATTATTAATACTTAGTTTGTACATGCCATCACAAGAATATCCCTTTCCCACAAATATCCCATTCTTAGATACAATACAATTATTGCCCTCAAGTACAATCTTAAGCCCATTCTTACACATAAGACTAGCGGATACAAGATTTTTCCTAATGTCAGGAACATGAAGAACATTGTTCAAAGTAAGCTTCTTTCCGGAAGTAAAGTTAATCTCCACCACTTCTCTCCCGACAACCATCGCTGCATCATTGTTCCCCATAAGAACAGTTTGTCCTTCCTTTTCCACTTTGTAAGATAAGAACATAGTCTTGTCATTACAAACGTGGATTGTGGCTCCAGAATCAAGCCACCATTCGGAGGATTTAGTTGCAGCCATATTGGTTTCAGTAATCATGCCAATTTGTATTTCCGAGACCATAGCACAAATGTCATCGGATTTCTCTTCAACGGTATTGGCTTTGTTGGTGTTAACTTCTTCCTTTTTCTTCTTGTATCTGCAGTCATTTTGGCGATGGCCTTTCTTTTCACAAAAGAAACAATTTCTAGAAAATTTCTTTTGACCATTACCAGGCTTCTTGAACTTCTTGTCATTATTGACTTTGAAATTCTTTGAAAACTTACTAGCTTCGGCAACATTAACCTTGGAGGAATCTATAATCTTTCCCTTGGAATCACGAGACTTAGTCTCTTCTTCGATCCTCAAGTGTTTTTGTAATTCCTCCAAAGTTATGTCATCTATTCTATGAAGAAGTTTCTTTCTATAACCATTCCAACTTTGAGGCAATTTAGCAATAATTGCCCCCACTTGGAATGATTCAGAAATCTCAACTTTCAATTCACGAAGCTTAGTAACAATGACTTGCAATTCATGTATTTGATCTAGAACGGACTTGGTATCAACCATGACAAATTCCAGAAATTTCAAGATGAGAAATTTGTCCGTACCTTCTTTCTCAGTTTTGTATTTGTATTCGAGAGCGTTCCAAATCTCCACCGGAGACTCCATCGAGTTGTAAAGATCGTAGAGCCTATCGGAGAGAGTGTTGAGAATATGACCCCGGCACATGACTTCATCATCTTCACGCTTCTTCCTTGCAGCCTTCAAGTCCTCAGAATCATCCTCCTTCGGTTCAGAAAGTGGCTCCAATTTCGGATCAAGCACGTAGGCGATCTTAAGCACGGTGAGAAGGAAGAACAACTTTCCCTTCCAGCGGGTGAAGTTGGTACCATCAAAGCGATCAAGTTGAACATTGGGATTCAGGAAAGATGTCATGTTCTTTTCAACCTCCATTGCAGCAATTAAAACCTTAAAGATTGTAAGAGAAATTCGGAATAGGGAGGATGAAAAGAATAGAGAAAGCAGAAAAAGGGTTTGAGGCGTATAGGAATACTTTCCTTTAAGGTTTTATTTGCCCTCACTTCTCAAAGTTTGCTAACGAGTATTAATGGCAAATTACCCCCAAGATACAACAAACCCTTGAACACAATATCCAGCAAAAATATTGAGTTCCAGAACAATCTATATCTGTATTTTCTGAATGCAATCTTTTAAAGACAAGGATGCATACATCCTCTTAAAAGTTACAACCTTTCACAAAAGATACCTTTTCAAAATTTGAAAATTGTCTTTTATATCTTTGATGTATTTATAACAATAGTTGTTTCTATTGTTAATAAGTACTCAGATATGTGAGAAAACATATCACAAATAGATGCAATGCTCGGGATTTTCAAAACCGTTACAAGCGGTTTGTTATGTCTTTGTGCGCCAAACAAGACGTGCGTCAATGCCTTCTATTTCTTTGCCGCACGGGCTTCAGAGCCATAAAAAAGAAAACCAGTATTTGTTTTATAGTAGCTACTGCAGTAGCGTCGGTCTTATTGCGGTGTATGCTATAGAATCTTTGCGGTAGCGCTACAAAGAATCGATCATTTGCACTTATTCTTCCCGGATGTGTTTTAGGCCAACTTTGTGATATCAAAATTGAGAGATATATTACAATCTCTTCAACAAAAAATTTAGTAGAATCTATGCTAAATACAAACCAGCTTTAATGGAACTACAATACCTAGAGCTGTAAATTCACACCACCTGCCCAGACTCGGCAGCCCGAAAGCGAAAGTGGAACTACAATAGCGGGCTAGTCCGAAAGTTTACAAGGAAAATTAAAAAAAAATAAATAAATAAAAGAGAGATTGAGAGAAATATGCCTGATTAAAAGGGCAATATAAATAAATAGACTAAGGTTTATAATTAGTTAGTAAAGAGAATTTGTTGTAAATAGAAGATTTTCCAAACTTAAAGTAGTAAATGGCATAATAGTTTTAGTCGTTATAAGTAAATAGCAGATGAATAAAAATTTATAGCATATTTTAAAATTTTAATATATAGTGTATCAAATCTACGGCATGAGAGTTTGAGGATGCTAATGAGAGAGCATGAGAGAAAGAGGAGATAAAATGAATGTGTTAAATGCTGCATTTACTTGACAAATTCTTTATTTACCGTACAAACTCAATTTCTATATTTTCTTGAATAATGATTTTACTATTTATATTAAAAAAATTTACTATGTAAACCAACAATATACCATGTAAATTGTCAAGTTATTAAAAAGTAACTAGTTGTTCACAACACCAAAACCTTTATTTGACTGATAAATCAATCATTTACTACGTGAATCCTCTATTTACCCAATTAAATAAAATTTTTTACGTTGGTAAATTAAGCATTTATAATGAAAATGAAGCATTTTACGTAATTCATTTACTACGTAAATTATTTATTCACCAAATGATGTGATCAGCGTCTGCAAGTCGGAGATCGCACAGATTGCAAATCGCAGGGAAAGAGAGAGAAAACAGCAATAAAATTTAAAAACTGAATATTTAAAATCTCTCTTTCACCTTCCACATGTTACTTTCTTTTCTTCCTCATCCTTTTCTCTAAGCATGAGTGGGGAATGTCTTCTGCAAACGATGCCTTCGCCGTCGGACTTTGCAAAGATATGCAAGGAGCTTACCGTGGCTGGGTTATGGACGATAAGATCTGAGAACACGAAACTGATCTCCATGAATGAGCGAGGAGAGATCGAAAGGAAGGCCGAGAGAGAGTGAGAAGATAGAAAGACAGGGTTGCAAGAGAGAGGAGATAGAAGGGGGATGACGGGTATGCAAGAGAGATGAGAGAGAGGGGAAAAGAGAGAAAAAAAAAATGGGAGAATAAGAGTTTTATGACGTTTACTAAATTTAAAATTAATATTTGCTGTAAATTTTAACTACCCCCTCCATTTCTACTATTTGCCTCACTCACCCGTAATTAGTAAATAGGCCTAATAGGTGTAAATTTGGAATTACTCTAAATTAACATTTCAAAAGTTCCCTAATAAAAAAAATAAAATGAAAATTTAGGAATAAACACAATATGTGTTCTAATGGTAAATTCTAGATTTTAGGATGTAAATCTAAAATTTATGAAGGAACAAAAATTGTATTCTAGTGGCAAATCCTGAATTTACACTATAAAGTTAGGATTTTCTAAGAACACAATCTGTGTTTTGATGATAAATCTTTGATTTACAGTACAATAATTCTTAGATTATCGAGTGGAACAAAAAAATGTTGGTTTATGTTATATTAGTAAAGATAATATAATCCACAAACAGTAAAACTAGGATTTACCTTATAAATTAAGGATTTACGAATAAACACAATATGTATTTTTGATGGTAAATTTTAGATGGATTAATTTCATAAATGCCCCTTGAACTTTGAAAAGGATTCATTTCATCCCCTGAAATATGTACCTAAGTTCAAAATGCTCCCTGTATTTCTAAAACTAATAAATTGACGACGTAACACTACTTATATTTTTATAAATGCCCCAAAACTATTGATTTTAAGTCAATCTACCCTCTAGGTCATTACTTTTGTGTCAACTTGCCCCCTTTCTTTTTAAAAACTGAATGGGTAAGTTAATAAAAACAATAGTTTAGGATGCAATTATTAAAAAAATTAGTTCAATGCGTATTTTTAACCACTTTTTATACGTTACGGAGTGAAATAAACCCTTTTAAAATTTAGGGGGCATGTTGAAACAAGGTGCAAAGTTCAAAGCACATGTATGCAATTAATCCATCCTAAATAAACTATGTAAATCAAAGATTTATGAAGGAACAAAATTGTGTTATAATGATAAATCATAGATTTACATTGTAAATCCAAGATTAACGAATAATATGATATGTCCTTTATGGTGAATCTTGCATAAACTGTTCAAATTTATTAGAAGAACTAAAAATGTTTATCTTATGCTTGTAAAGTTTTAAATTTACTATGTAAATCAAGGACTTATGAAGGAACAACAATTGAGTTCTGATGGTAAATCTTAAATTTAAATTAGAAATTCAAGATTTATGAAAAAACACAATATTTGTTCTGATGATAAATCCTGAATTTACATATAAATTCTAGATTTATGAATGACAATGAGAGAAAAAAGAGCAGACCCACGAATGACAAAAAGAGAGAAGAGAGAAAAAGTAAAAATAGAAAAAGAAAGAAAAAAGAAAAAGTGTAAAATTGAAAAACAAAAAAATTAAAACATAAAGGCCATAATTTCTACACATTACTAAATTGGTTATTTAGTAACACAATTCTTAAACGTAGGCTTATTTTTTACAATTTGGCAAAATGAAAAAGGGACTTCAGTGCTGAAGCGAGATTCATTGAAAAGACTTTCGGCCTAGATAATTCTTGGCCCATCTTGTCCTGAGCCAAATAGATGGGCTTCATGTCTGCCTATTTGACTCAATCAAAATTTGCAGCTCTACTACAAAAGGCCGGATAGCGTTCATCTTTAATTCCATCAAGCCAATTCTTGCAAAAACGCAATCAATTAGTATTATCAATAAATAGGGTCGCATTTACCTGACAAGGATATAATGTAGTGCTGGATGTTTGAATTTTTCAGAGGTTTTTATGTACATTTTCTTCAACAATCACCGTGTAGGCCGCCTAAACTCGACTGCCATTTACAACGAGCAGTTTCGGTTTCGACCCACCTATGGACCCGGAGAGGGAATTGATAAACTTACTTCCTCGTTTTCATTATTGAAAAGAAAATTGTATGAAATAAGTCTCAGTGGTTAAAATCTTGTTGCTTATACCAAAATAGCGAGATCGTAGCAACCACTACCAATACATATTTTTTGGGGTTATTTATCTTTTTTAAATATACCATTAGTTTTCAAGTGTTGCAAATTTATATCTTAATATTATATTTAATAGGCTAATTAGACTTTCATAATCATAATAATTCATTCTAATATGCACTAGAGCATATTATGGACAACTTAGTTATTGTAAATTTAATAATTTATCGATGTTCAATATCAATCGGGTCATAATAGGATATGAAAATTTGTTCTATTTGAGACCTATGGATAATTTCTCTTTATTAGCCGATTGGGCCAAAAAACTTTCCTACATAATTAATGTAAGCCTAATTGACCCAACTCAAATAAGCCTTTTATGTTGAGTTAAACACTTTATATGAGTGCTTGAGGAACTATTTGCATGTGAAGGGCATTTGGTGTCTGTGGTGGCAATTTGTGTGCAGAGGCTCCATCACCCTCTAGCGGATGTCAATAGCAACTTTGATGATGGCACAACCAGGTAACTCACGATCTTTTGTTTGTGATATATCTTAGACGCTAAATAGAAATGATTTTTTTTCAACATTTGTATCTTTTGTTTTCCGTTTATTCAGAAAATATAGCATTGATTTTAAGTTTTGAAATGTATACCTAAAGATTACATTTATAAGGCAAATTCGTGCCTTTTGATCACTGTCAACATTTGACTATGACATTTTAAATTACCAAACTAACTTTAGTGGAGTGATCTAATGGTACATTTGTAACAATCAAAAATTAAAAGTCATTACCATTAAGGTTAATTGGGTGATTTTATAGGTTAAAATTGAGTACTAACCGACAAAGGGTACGAATTTGTTTAATATAATTTGAGAGTATACATTTACAGTAATAAAAAAATAAGGTATACTTTTTGAATAAACTTTAAATACATAAGAGTATTAATAAAAGGTAAATAACCCTATTTTTAGACTTGTAATTCTTATCTAGAACTATGATAGAAATCTTGCATTGGTATTGGCACTTATATCTCTTCTCTATTATGGATCCGCACATGCAATAGCCGAATCTTAGTAGTCCACTTTTCTGTTTAACGTTGGATTAGGTTTTAGTTTCCTAATAAAACAAAACTACACTCTGCACATGTTGGTTTGAGCAAGGGAATGACCAAAATATAAAAAATAAAAATAAAAATAATGATGTATATCTATAACTACAGCGATTATATCTTTGTTAATGATAATCTGCAAGCATGCAAATCATGTTCTAATGGATTATATAGTCAAAAAGTGCGGCATTGAAAGTTATATTCCGTAGAACAAGTGTGTACTTCATTTGTTCTGACAAAGTACTGTAACGCTAAAGAGAAAAAAGTGGCTATTTGAAACCCTTTTTTCCTTTTCACTCTGCTATTCCTTAACAAATACAATTTCTTCGTGATTCTATACAAGATTTAGAAACCAATGTGAGAACCATTTCAGCATAAAGCGAATGTCATTCTTGTACTGCTAATTCTAATGGATAAAAAAAAAAAATATGGTCTCCAGTATTGCAACAATGATGATTGCTTTCTTCCAGAAAAAGGACATATGCCAAACTTGCAAAGATGTAAAAGAATAAAGTCTCAAATTCCAAGTCCATACCAAGTTTCTCTGTAGCCTTACCCAAAGTAATGAGAAAAGCTTGCAACATTGTTACAAACAGAGCTACTCTTACAACAAACATATAGAAGTTGTCTCGGGATCTAGAGACGACGCATTTGAATTCAGAAAAATGAGCGATCAAAACGAATGTGTTGTATCCATAGAAGAGCTTTGTGCTCTGAGGACTGACGGAAGAGCAGCAAGTACAAGCGAGGATGGCCAAAGTACCGAAATCGACAATGTTTCTCCAGACGAGGCTGACAATTTGGACGTGCGAATAAGAAACTTGAAGAAATTGGTGGAAGAAGAAAATCAACAGAAGACAACAGATGGCCCGAATCAAAGCGCTAGACCGCCCAAGATACAAAAGGTTCCTTTCATTCTAAGAGATAGGGAGGGCTTTCATAAGTACTACGAGCCGAGGGTGGTATCAATTGGTCCCATTCATCATAAGAAACCGAATCTTCGCTTTGCCGAGCAGTACAAGCCCAAATTGGCAGCAATGTTCATCAAAGAAAGCGAACAAGAAACCGAAGATTTATACAATATCATCAACGATAGAATCCAGGAGCTGAAGGACTGTTACCATGAAGATGTGGTTAAGGACTACGACGACAAGACTCTCAGTTGGATATTGTTCTTGGATGGATGTTCCATGCTAATGTTCATACATGGCTTTCTTCGTGGCCAGTTAAAATATTTTAAGATTAAAACTGACCACATAGCCTTCACACAACATGATCTTTTCTTGCTGGAAAATCAAATCCCATTTCAAGTCCTCAGGCTGTTGATGGATTCGACTCCAACTAGCTTCAAAACCGAATTGAAGGAATCAATAGCACAGTTTATTCGCGCAAATGTGATGGCTCCGGTGGAGTTCGAGAAGTATCTGAGTTTCGACATGTACAAGCTAGATCCCATTCATCTTCTCGATCTGCTTCAACATGTAGCTGTCCTTAGTAACAAGGAGAAGATCACGATCATTCACAGATCAGAGCATCAAACGCAACAATCTTTTCGTAATGTCCAGGAGCTGAAAGCAGCCGGGATAGGTTTGATTCCAAACAAGAGCTACTCCTTGAGTGACATTACTTTCTATTCGTTCTTCTTCAAAGGTTGGCTTGAACTTCCTCCATTGATTGTGGATGACTCAACAGCGCCTAAATTCTTGAACCTGATCGCATATGAAGGTTGTCCTGACAATTTCAGAACGAACTACGAGATCACCTCTTACATTAGCTTCTTGGATTCACTCATCGATCACGCGAACGATGTAAAAGAGCTTAGGTCGGCAAAGATACTCCACAACCTTCTAGGTTGTGACGAAGAAGTAGCTTCTCTCTTTAATGAGATAGCAAGAGATTTAGTGCCGAACGATGAACATTACAAGGACGTCAAGATTGCCATACAACTGCACTACGATAGTAGGTGGATGACATGGATCGCCGAAGCCTATAACGACCATTTCAGTAGCCCCTGGACTATCTTGGCGTTCATTGCTGCATTGGTTGCACTTGCTTTGAGCGGAATTCAGACTTGGTTCGGAGTCTTTTCGCCGTCCGATCCCTGCACTAACTGCTCCGCCTGTACAAGGAAATGATAAGAAGTTATCCCGAATAGGACACAAGTACGAGCTACTTAATTTGCATTTGAAAATTTGATTTTGGATTGGGTTAAGTTTTCTGCTTTTCTGCGCTATTAAATGTTTGACTTGCATAGATGTAGTAGTTACCATTTATTGTTTTTTTTTTTTTTTCTTTTTTTTGTCTACGGATAATGGTTTTAATTCATTGTTTTAGTTTCGAATTACTAGTTATATATACTTTGGGATGGTTCAATGTGTGGTATGTTTCAGGGGTGAAAAAGACTGTATCATGAAGTAAAATGTGAAATTGGTGAAGTAAAATTTGTTGTTGTTTCTTTATCTGTTTCGAAATAAATTCAAGTCTAATATATGCTGAATTGGCCCGGCTTTCAATAATTAAAGATCCGTTTGGTTCAGAGATTCGAATCATGTGATTTGAACCATTTTCGATTTACGTGTATTTTTTGTGAGAGAAACCACTGTAGCGAACCACGAATCATGATTCGAATCGGGGGATGAATCCCCCAACCAAACGAACCCTAAGAGTTGAGAGCATCTGGAAAGTCTTAAACCTATCAACTTGACAGAATTAAGTAACTCTTAAATCATCTTAAGAAACCCTAAACGATGGACTTGACGTGATAGTACTAAGCCCATCTGAAAGTCTTAAATCATCTTGGAGCCTCTTTAATGCAATACTATAATTGATATGTCAATAATAAATTTGAAATTTGAGTACAAAATACACTCTCCAATGCAATTTTATTTGTTGTGGTAAATTTCTCACATGTTATACTTTGTTGTAAATTTCCTACCAAGTATAGCATATGAGAAATTTAATATTTGATTGCTATTAGTTGAAATATTTATTTTTTTTATGTAATCATTGCAACTTTTACATTTTATAATTATTTTAAAAATAAAAGTTTACTTTGACAACTTTCAAAGCTTAGGATTTGGCATTGCATTGAGAGGCAGCTTTTAGCTTTTTTAAAGAAGTTATAGTAGATTAGAGTGTTTAGTAAATCTTACTTTTGTTCAGCAGCTTCTAAAAATTGTTATCAAATAACAGAATTTGAAAAGTAGTCAGAGATTAATTTTGCACAGCAGTTTCTGCTGCCATTATCCAAACTTACTAAGATAACTTTAATAATAAAACTTAATTCTCAAAATGCCTATTTTTTTCCATGCCAAATTTTTTTAAAAAAAATTATTTTTAAAATAGTTATTTAAAAATAGAAAATCTTTAATAAGTATGCTATGCTAAATTTCATTCAAATATTTTAAATAATTATCAAAGTATTTAAAAGCAACAATAATAAATATTAGTATGTGAATAATATTTCTCCTAGAATAAAAGTAATTTATTTTAAAGAAATATTTTAATTAATAAAATTTATAATATTTTTTATATTATGAATATTGACCATAAAAATAGAAATAAAACAACTATAAACATGTATGAGAAAGTATGTCTATTTTTGTCATTATACATTTTAACAACAATTTTATATATAGTTTACTAAACACTTAAATTTTTGCTTATGGTATTTACAGTAGATTTGTAAAAATATTTACCTAACACCAATATGCTTCTGGTAAAAATAACTTATTACTAACAACACAGTAACAACAACAATTTTTGATAGCATAACCAAACTGGTCCTTAATAATTATAGGAAGAAGTAGAATTAACCTTTCAATTAGCATTATACATTTGAGAAAAAATAGAAGTAACATAATATATTAAGTACACATTTTGATACTAAATATACAATTAGGATTAGCATTTGCATTGGAGATATAGTTTTAAGTACCTCTAAACGACATGATGCTCGATCCCTTTATGCTTCTTGTAGCTTTTATCACGAGAGCTTCCAAGTGAATGAATCATACGAGAACTGATTTCAACAACAAGGAAACACATAAATGATACTAATATAAATATGTTTACATAGTGCAAGCATATGCCCATGATATATGCTATTTTGTTATATCTTACTCTTTAAACATTGCGGGCGTTACAAAATATTGGGCCCATTTGGTAATATTTTTAAAAATTATTATGGAATCGATTCTAAAATTACGTTTGACGGTCTTTTAAGAAATTGGTTTGAGTATGATAAAAAAGTAAAATCATGTTTTATTACATTTATGTTTGTTTTGAGTACATGTAATTAATAATCTTAAATTAATATATTAAGTAATTAACAATTGATAATCATTTAGCAAATAAAAATTAATATATTAATAATATAATAATAATGAATAAATTATCATTAATAAGTACATTAGTAATTAAACTATATATATAATAAATTAATATGCTAAATAATTAAAAATTAGTAATTAGTAATTAGAAATTAATTATAAGTAATCACTGTGTTAGTAATGTACTGATATTTATTACCTTATTATTAAAAAAATAATTAGTATATACATAATTTATTAATATTTCATTTACTACTTAAATTATTAACTTTTAGTCACATAAGTAAATTAATAACCTATTATTTCATATATCACATGATCAATTTTTGGTAATTATTCTTTTTATAACTACTAATTAATAATTATCAATTATTAATTATTATTGATTAGCATATATATTACATATTGATAATTATAATTTAATATTAATTATTAATTGATTAATTACTAATTATGAATTATTAATTACTATTGATTAGTATATTACATACTGATAATTATAATATAATATTAATTATTAATTGCATATTTTTTTTAATTTTTATTTACCAACTATTTACTAATTAATAGATTAAAATTAACATAATATATGATTGATATATTAATTATTTATTATTTATTTAATAACCTATTATTGCTTGTTTTATTTTAATATGTTATATAATTAATTTTTGGCAATGAATCTTTAACTAAATAATTAATTACGATCTTATTTATTATTTTATTAATAAAATTAAAAACTTAATAGTAATAAATTAATATTTAATTAATAATTAAGTAATTACTGTCTATTTATTAGTTATTAAGTATATGTATTTATTAATTATTAATTAATATATAATATAATTAGTAATTGATAATTAATTATTTAATATAATATTGCTGATAAGTACTTGAAAATGAAAACGGAAAAGGGAAAACTACTTTCAGTTGTTTTCTACTTTCTTTACAAAAAATCATTCTCATCATTGTTTTATGTTTTTGTTTCTTTTTTTAAAACTTTTATTAAACAAACGTGATTTTGTAGACCGTTTTCATTTTCGTACCCCAAAAGACATGCATAAACGTTTTCAAAAATAACTAAAAAATAATTCTAAACGCACCCATTATGTCATAAAATCTCCTAACTTGGAGCCCTCCATTTTGCACGATAGGAACTCATATTAATAACAGGGAATTAGAGAAGAAACAACAATAAATAACCCATACTCATGATTAAGATTGCATCTGACACTAATATGTAAGAATACAACGAGTTTCTGCGAGTGCAGTGAAGGATGATGATGATGATGATTATGATAACAACAACAACAACAACAACAACAACAACAACAATAATAATAATAATAATAACAATAAAAAGAGGAGTTAGTAAGACAAATCTGCAGAAAGTCTTAGCTTCCTTTCACGTACAAACTTTGTGAAGTTTAGGTATCTCAATGAGGTAGACTTGCAAGAAAAAACATGTTTAAGCGTAAGAAAGAAGCTCAAATAAAAGGAATTAAGAACGATGAAGTTGTACAACTATATAACTAAAAGAAGCTAAAATAAAAAGAATTTGGAAGGATGAAGTTGTACAACTATATACCTAAGTGAACGGATGGGTTTGAAGGCATTAAGTTGTCAAATGACTCGTGAAACAATCTCATCACCGATCTTAATGCAAAAGATGCTATCAATTTCACTCCAATACTCTCCGCTCTTCTTGAAGTACCTCTTCTCCAACAAAGGATATTCAGAGATGCTTAAGTATTTAAGAGACGTGGAAATCCACCAATTAAAAGAGAAGTAAGAGTGGTAGGTAATAGGCCTTCCTCTTGAAAGGATTCCACATTTTCGTATCTACCAGTTCGAGGCCTTATAATTCTTCTAGATTCCGCACCTCTGTGTCTACTAGCTCCGTGAATTGCGAAGCTTGTAAGATTTGGAAGGCTACGCAAATTTGAGCTCAACCGAGGGGCAATGAGTTTATCACAACCCTCAATGCCTACGTTACGCAAATTAAAGGGCAGACCAGCATCAGGAAATGACTCAATCTCCAAACAATATCTAATTGCCAGGAATTCCAAAGATGGAAGCTGGCTACACATTTTCTCTGGCAACAATTTCACTTTCTCGCAGTTTCCAATTGAGATGAAGGTCAGATTAGGGGCAGGCTGTCCACCTTCGGGAAAAGATACAAAATTGGGAAAGTTTGACATAATTAAAGTAGACAAAGATGTCAAGTCTTGTCATAGTTCATCAAGCAATGAGAGCGATTCTAGACTTTCGGAATTATGGATATAAAGCTCTTTGAGCTTGGGAAACAAATCCAAGGGAATGGGTCTAAGGGAGTCAAAACTTCCATGCAGGACCGTTTAATTCGTTGATTCGAGTTTTCAATTGGAGTTGAGATGTAACTTTATGTAGTTACTGCAGTAAAAAAGTTAGATGTGATTGTTTCAAAAAACTTTTTACTGTAGAAAAACTTGAATTGATAATCCAAAGCATGGCATCAAATCCTGAAATGTCTCGAGTTTTGAGGGATGGTAGTTAGCCAAGTTGTGGTAAGGACAAGCATTTTCTACACCGACAAAGCCGTAAAAAAAAAAAAAAAAAAAAAAAAAAAAAAAAAAAAAAAAAAAAGAGTTTTGCTCAGTGAATCACTTTCAAACCAAGTTGGAAATCTTGTGCCTAGATATTCAAATATCTCAAGCTTTTCCAAGGTTTAATTTGTTTGGCAATAGCATTGCAAGTACATCTATTGAGATTGCTAAATCACCTTTACTGTCATAACCCCATCCGAGTGCCAACCTCTCAAGATACTTCTTATCCATCAACTTGGCCTGATCCAATGCATCATTAGCATTTACAACATTTTCCAACTTATTGATGTGACGTTCTCCTCTAAGATCTGAGAGTTCCCTTAATTCTCCTATCTTAGTCCCATTGTCTTTCCCAACAACGAAGGTACTTAGCTTTTGCGAATTTTTCAATTTGCGTACTTGTGTGGGCATCTCTACTAGGTTTATGCAGGAGCAAATATTTATCTCAAGTTAATGAATATGATATAATAGTGTACCCTTGGTAATTATGGGAGGGAGTCTTTAGTTTGCATAAGTTCATTGGTGATTGTAATCGGATTAATTAATGGATTATTTAATACCTGGACGTGGCCACGTGGATGAAGGTATTTACCGAACCATGTAAAAATTTGCTGTTTTGATTACTTACTGCTTTTGGATCTTTCAAGTTTCTTGTGATCTCACTGATCTGAATGCTCTTCAAGTTAAGTTGAAAGATAGACTGAAGGGAAATAAGTTCTTGTTCATTTTAGATGACATGTGGTGTGAGAATTATAATGATTGGGAGTTGATGGTGAGGCCTTTTATGGATGGGGCTCAAGGGAATAAGATTATCGTCACAACGAGAAGTGAAAAAGTTTCAAAAAAAAAAAAAAATAAAATTGAATACGGTTGGAAATTCATCATCTTATGGAGTTAGGCTATGAAGGTTGCTTGCTTTTCAGAGCAAGCAACAAAAGCATCACTACAAGAAATTGTGTTGGATTTATTTTTGGTTGATATGCAATTTTGTATACACTTTTACTCGATGATTTTATTTACAAATTTGTGCAAATTGAGAGTCTGCTTTAAGTAAATGTGTCTTGCTAAATTGAGAAAATGGTGTTGTGACTTACAAAAAAATCCTTCAACCTTCAACGTAACACCCAAAAAAGAAATTGTGTCAAAATATTACATTTTATCATTTTATTGAAATTTCCAACTTTTTAATAAAATCGTAAAAATGCCTATCTTTATTTGTTGATAAATTAATCAAAGAAGAGAAACAACAAAGACTTATCTGAACAAATAATAATTTGGGATTAGGAAGGAGTTACCTGAAGATTTAAAAAAATTGAGATTAAGGGAAAAAAAAAAAGTAAGAGTCAAATTGCTCTGGTTAGTTGCAAAAAGGCGAGTAAACAAAATAAAAATAAGTTTTAGAATAATTGACACAAATAAACTCTAACCAATTTTATAATGACAGTTTAGTCCTTATTCTTTTAATGTTGGCAAAACAATCCTCAAACATATTGGAAAATAAAATATTAGCAAATAATACCTCATGTACAATGCATGTGACAAGATATTCAGCGGTATTTGAGTAAATTAAATAAAATTATTAAACACTAATGAAAAATTGAAATTAATTAAAAAACTTGTTTATACCCAAAAACCGTACTCTGAGGCCGCCCAAAGAAACCCAGGAACCATGGCTCTTGTTTTTCCCAAAAAAAAAAAAAAAATAATAATAATAATAATAATAATAATAATAATTGCAAATAAGAAACTTAGCTTTAATGACTTGTTTTGGATGGCAAAATTTTCTTCAGCAAAGAAAGAGATAGCAAAATGGCTTGTTATCGGATCCATAGAGTAGTCTGGATAGGAAGTGCAAGTCACATAAATCTTCAGAGCTGGAAGTTGTTGAGCACTCTAGCAAATAAAAGGAAAAAATAAAAAAGGGGGAAATGAACACCAGAGAACAATTGTTCAAAGCTGCATAGCAACCAAACAATTCCATCTCAGCGTGAAGAGCCATTGATTGAGAGGCCGTTGAGCTTGGAAAAGAAAGCAAGAAGATCGAGAGAAAAATAAAAATATGAATTTTCTCTGTGAGAGAAAAGATCAAAAAAATCCGCAACGGATCTGGGTTCGTGGCGGATTTGTGATCACGAGATAGAAATAACCTAAGGAGGAGGCTTTTTTTGTTAACTTTTCATTGTTCATAAGAAAAGGATATTACGTTTTAAAGATTAAAGGGCAAAGTATTATAAGGAGTATCATTCAGGGGGTTTTTTGTAATTAATCTAATATTTTATCTTAATCACTCGTCAAATGCATTTACTTTTTTTTTTTTTTTTTTTTTTTTTTTTTTTTAAAGACTTAAAGAACACCAATTAGATGTCACGTAAGTAAATTATTCAAAAGCAAGTACAAAAAAGGTAAATTACTTGCTTACAAGCTTACTCGATAAGATAGCATTTTAAACAACAAACTCCTTGGCGTGCCGCGTCATAGCTACTGTGTCGTTTGATATTTAAATCGTCATTCATACGCTATATCTATATAAAGCCATATTAAGATTCTTCTTAAGGATTTTCTCTTTTTAGTAGTATTACATCTGCCAAAGAATATTACTGTCGTGACAGATCGTCATGCAAATCATATATCAGTAATCAAAGCAAATTGTGTGAGAGAGAGACGCCAACTTGCATACTTATTACTGTACAATCAAATGCCAGCCTCATAGAAAATGTCCCAAATCAACAGTTTATTTGTTGAATAGTGTATATTCCTTACTTGCAATGATATATAAGTGGCAAAAAAAAAAAAAAAAAAAAAAAAAAAAAAAACGAAAGAAAGAAAAAAAGTTATCCTATAATGATAAGCTTCCGTACGTTAATACCAATCTTCCTCTGTGAATAAAGTCGTAACTTAAATAGTATATAGTAACTTTTTACCTCAAAGACATATTAAAGAGAGATTAGAAACGTATGTTAGCTAGCCAATACAGCAACATAGATTTTCCGTGATCAAAAACACATACTAAAAATGAGTAGAAGTCACGAACATGCCATTTCCATGGAAGACCGCCGTGAGAAGGCTGTGCATCAAGGAAAAAGCACAAGCGCCGATGATGAAGTTATCATCGCCACGCTTCCAAAAAACGTGAAGGACTCTCCGGTTTACAAAAAATTGCAAAAGTCAATTGAGGCGAAGAAAGCAAAGAAATCCGAGGAAGAAGATATCGAAATGGCCGACGCTCGTGCAAAGGAAAAGCCGAAGATACAGAAGGTTCCGGCTGCACTAAAAGAAAAGGAGAAGTTCCGGAAGTACTACGAACCGCAGTGGATTTCAATTGGTCCTATCCATCACGGTAAAGAGAATCTAATGCTGGCGGAGAATCAATACAAGCCTGAATTGGTAGCAAAATTCATCAACGACGGTGGTACGAGCATTGAAGTGCTCTACAACATTATTAAGGACAAAATCAAGGAGCTGAAGGAAAGTTTCGATAAAGATGTTATTAAGGGCTACGATGATGACACTCTTAGCTGGTTGTTGTTCTATGATGGGTGTTCAACTCTACAATTCATAAATAGCTATGTCAAGATCAATGGTAATGAGCTGAGAATCCTTTCCATAAAAAATGACCAAATAGCTTATGTGCAACAGGATTTGTTCTTGTTGGAGAACCAAATCCCTTTTGAAGTCCTGAAGCTGTTGATGGAGTCGCGCAAGGACGCTGAGATTCTGAAGAGTTCGGTCAAGGATTTTATTCGCTACAATGTTATGACACCAAATAAGTACAAGAAGACTTTAAAGATCGAGCTTGAAACTGATCCGGAGCCAGCTCATCTTCTAGAGCTTCTTCGGTCTGCGATACTTCAACAACCCAGAGAGCATCCTAGGAGCAACCTAGGAGAAAAGCTCTCTCACTCTCTTGATAAAGCCATTACTTTATTTCCTTGTAAGAGTAAGTACTTTTTGCATCACCATTGTTTTTTATTTTTTAAAAATTAAATAGATAATAAAGCCATTACTTTATTTCATATATTAACTCTACGACTTGCACAATGTTGCACTTGTGGATTCAAATTCTGCCATTAGTTGGGATGGACTAGTTGCTTCTGGTGCTAGTTGTCTGGTATCATGCTTTAAGAAAATAGTGATATTGAGTATTTTTCTCGGTTAAAACATAATAATCTATGCTTTTGCAGACTATTGGCCGCTCAAGAAGTTTTTTACAGAGGGCAACGACCAAGGCCAACAATCCTTTCGCAGTGTCCAAGATCTCATATCAGCCGGGATCGACCTAAAACCGAGTGGGAGTTGCTCATTAATAGACATACGCTTTACTTCTCTATGTTTTGCAGGTTGGCTAAGACTTCCTCCGATAACGGTTGATGACTCGACAGGGCCTCGGTTCTTGAACCTAATTGCCTACGAGATGTGCCCCGACAATTTCAGGACTGATTATGAAGTTATCTCTTATATAAGCTTCTTAGATTCGCTCATCGATTATCCAGTCGATGTTAAAGAGCTAAGGTCATCTCACATTCTTCACAACCTTCTGGGTTGCGACAATGATGTGGCTCAGCTTTTCAATGAGATTGCTACTGATTTGGTGCCGAGCCAGGCAGTGTACAAGGATGTGATAGCCCAAATTCAAAGCCACTACAAGAGCAAGTGGAGGACATGGATGGCTCAAGTCTATCACGACCACTTCAGTAGCCCCTGGACTATAGTCGCGTTTCTGGCAGCGGTTGTGGCGCTCGGTATGTCGGGCATTCAGACTTGGTACACGGTTAAATCTTAATCTCCGTCTACGTCTCCGTCGAGCTGATTGATTGATGGAACGGGACAAATCAGCAGCATGATCTTAAGTTGTTTGAGGAGAAACCTCAATGCGATAGAAGTATATATCCCACTTTTTTGTTTTTTTGTTTTTTTGTTTTTTCTTTTTTGAGATCTATCCCACATTCATTTTGCAAAAAAAAAAATAAGTGGGGTTGAATGCCGGCCTACTAATTAGCCATTTTTCTCTTAATTTGGAAGAAAAACGGGGTTGAATGCGTGCTTGTTTTCCCCATCAACTGTTTTTATTTCTTTTAATTGCGTGATACCTGTGTATGTTCTCTTTAAATTTATATGGAAAATATCCTCACTAAAGTTTAATAAACAATATATCTTCAAAGTTGTCTTTCTTTTTTCTTTGGTGAATTTAGAGTGTGGGATTTGAATTAATAAACAACTAGTGCGTTTGAAACTCGTTTTGAAATAATTTTATTTGTTGTATGAAAATAGAAATGAAAATGTTTTTAATCTCAGATAGAAATCATTTTTGAAAATGCGTTTGGTAATTTTATCAAGAGATTATTTTCAGTATAAAAAAATCTATTAATGTCTCTCTCTTTCTCTCTCCTCAAGGAGGAGAAAACGGAAACAAAAAATAAAAAATGACTAAAAGTCGTTTTTTATTTCTCTCCTACACTAAACCAAAAAATCATTTTCATTTACGTTTTTTGTCTTTAATTGTTTCAAACGCCGTTTCTCTTCTGTTTTCATTTTTTTTTTCTCAAAAAAAGGAGAAAAACAGAGAGAAAAAAAAAAAAAACAACTCTGCCAATATATATCTCCAAAGTTCTCTTTCTTTTTTCTTTGTTGAATTTAGGGTGTAGGATTTGCATTCTCCACCTTTAATGGAGTGAGATGTGTAGAGGTCACTAGTTGATATTTAAGGTTAATAGAACATCCTAAGTGTGTGGCACCCACTAACAATGTCATTATCCTCCATCAAATTTTTAGACGTTATTGGAAAACAAAATTATTAAAAAAAAAGGCTGCAAGAAAAGACAAAAAGAACAACCCAAATAGGAAAAAGAAAAACAAGGAGACCCACAAACAAATCCACTGAACCAAGAACAGCTAGCCGAAAGCCATCCTCCTATCTTAAAGAATAACAACAAGTATGCCTCGCTAAAAAGCGCCTCTACCCAAAAATAAATATTGAGATACTTTATCATATCGGTTGACGACTATTGTAATATATTTGCAATTTCGTTTCTTTTTTCTTTCAGTTATATAACATTTTTTTTTTTTTTTTTATTTTCTTTCGCTACGTAGAGATTGAATCTACATTAGAGAAACAGTATTAGTGATATATTTTCACACTGTTGCACTTTTGGGTCGTCCACATCGGTGTATGGCCAGATAGTCAATATGATCAGGTTTTATTTGGAACAAAATGTAGGAGACGTGAAATGGGAAAATATGCCTTTTTAAAATATTATGAAACATTTTTAATATCTTAACGGTTTAAGTAATTGTGTCACTTACTCTCTGCCAAATAAAGAGAGAAATACTTTATATCGTTTTTGTGACTGCTCATATATAGGTGTGGCTATAAATAGTTAAACGGTCAAAGCATAATAATAGTGATATGGACTGAATATTTATCAAGTTTATGTCAGATTTATCTCTCTCCCTACTATTCTTCTATTGAGTTCCTTATAGTCATGGATCGTTTCTAATTGTTGGAGCTTTACATTTGTAATGACCACACTCACTGTGAGCGAGTAAGGATGTTCGTGATGGATAGTTGCTTTAAGCATGAAGATCATGTTCATGATTGGAATATCGTGAGAATGATCTGGGCATTGTCTCGGAGAGAGGCTCAGTGAAATAGACATGTCTGTGAAGATGCGGACTACCTGCACCTGGACAGAAAGACCCTATGAAGCTTCACTGTTCCCTGGGATTGGCTTTGGGCTTTTCCTGCGCAGCTTAGGTGGAAGGCGAAGAAGGCCTCCTTCCGGGGGGGCCCGAGCCATCAGTGAGATACCATTCTAGAAGAGCTAGAATTCTAACCTTGTATCAGGACCTACGGGCCAATCCTGTGGCAAATTTTATATTGGTGTAGTTGGAGATATGACCAAGAACCACCATAGAAGCTTCCACATATATACCTAGTGACGAATTAGTGATAATTAATCACAGTATATTTGATGAGAACATTAGCAATAGAAAAATAAAATTCTAAGATTAACATACTAGCCTGAACTAATATATTTTTTATTGGCAGAACTAATTAAGGTTTTTAGCCTGAAAACTACTTTTTTTGCTAAAACTCGATGCTAGTTTAAAACCAAAATCTTTTTCACCATCCATTTTTCAATCCAATAATTACATAAATGTTTGTATATCTAAATAATTCAATTCCTTCCGTTTTAATATTTTAGATTTGCAATCTAGTTTGGGATGTCTTAGAGATTCTAGATATTTTTCCTTCGATTTGTTAATTCAAAAAAAAAAAAAAAAAAAAAAAACCCACTCATTTATCTATATGAAATCCAATCTAATATTTCTCATAAAAAATTTAATTATTGATTAATCACTTGTTCAATTTATTTCTAAAATAAAAACCATAAAATGTAACTTTTTAGAATAACTTTTATAATGTTCTTTACATTTTAAGTTGGTAACACGAATAATATTATATTTCTAGAAATTATATATTTATTATACCCAATAATTTTTAATTTTTTTTTTAAAACTTTCTCTATTGACACCGCATTTTTTACTTTTCACACCCCAAATTTTACTTTTCACACACCCCTTTTTCATATTACTAAAATACGTATTAATATAATTACTTTTAAGGACAATAGTATTGTAAAAAAAATACTCATTACACACCCCAATGTTCTTATAAATCATAGAAGGAAAAAAAGTTGCAGACCAATGTTCTTATAAATCATATCTCTTCCAAAAAAAAAAAAAAAAAAAAAAAAAAAAATCACTTCCATTTTACATATAATGAAAAATAATAAAAGAAAGAAAAGGATAAGTTTGATTGGTGGGAGACTGAAAATGAGAGAAAAAAAGATATACTTTTCTGAAATTCTAAGGGGTGTAACAAGTAGAATGAGGGGTGGTTGAAGAATGTCTGTAAAAAGTAAAAATGAGGGTGATTTAGCTATAGGAGCTTTTTTGAAATTTTAAGAGGAGTGCAATAATAAGTAGAATGAGAGTGGTTTAAGAATGTGTGAAAAAAAAAAAAAAAAAAATAGTGTCAGTAGTTGCACCCTAACCAAATTTGAGTATTCATCGTTTTTAGAAGCCGTGGCGCAAAATCATTTGTTGGACAGGGTTTGAGACTGGAAACTTTGGACAGAGGATCCAAGTCCTCTCGATAAGTTGATTTAACAAACAAACAAACTCATCTAAGACCCGCTTATCATTTAATGAAAATGTGTGAGTCTTTAATCTCTTTCTCTCTTAACGAATATAAGATACAAGAAGATATTTAATTTAACGTCTATATATAATTAACAAGATACAAACAACTTCGTTTTTGAACTAAATGAGATTATTTTATAACTGATTTGGAAATTTGATTCAACCTATCATTCCTCGAAGTATAATGTTTTGACTTGTGTTATTATCCGTTAAAATCGATGGATTACTTTGTAATTTTCTCTTATTTTCAGGGACAAACATTTCATTAACGTGCTTCACGTTTCTCTCTCTCTCTCTCTCTCTCTCTCTCTCTCTCTCTCTCTCTCTCTCTCTCTCTCTCTCTCTCTCTTTTTTTTTTTTTTTTTTTTTTTTTTTTTTTAACTGTCTCAGGGACCCTTTATTCCACTAAATTAAGTACAATAAATACCTTTTGGTTACTTGCTTATTATCAAGGTTACTGTCAGTTCAGACGGTGGAATTTTATGCCAAAGTATGCAACTTTAAAAAAGTAAAATAGCATTTTCTTTCCCAAATCATCTTTATTCCCAACATCAACTAATCTTAAACATGAATATTTATGAAACACGCGTAGAGCTTGTTACTTTAAGCCAGAAAATTAAGAATGTTTGAGTTTCACAAAAGAAGATGTATTCTTCAAAAGAAGAAGTGATCTTACAACTGCAAACAATTAGAAAGAAAATAAACACGAATAGCAAAAAGTAAAGAAAAGATAAAGAAACGATAAAGAAATCATTTAAGTTCAAATAAAAATAGCAAAAAGTAAAGAAAAGATAAAGAAACGTTCAAGTTTTTTTTTTTTTTATTTTTTTTTTTAAATCTTCTCATCAAGATCATCAAATGGGAAGAATCATATCTTACCCAAAATGTTTATTTGCATAGTACTAAACAGAGCTCAGCATTCATAAACAATGTTTAGGGACCGACTCAAGAAAAAATGATGCTGCAGAGAATCCTCCAGAACCATCACAGGCAGGTGAGCTAGAACCGCTACATGGGCAATGAGGCTCTTTTTTTTTTTCAGCAATCATTTTTTTTTTTAGGTTACAAATATAACCGTTTATCTTGTTTTAAAAATTTATCATGTTCTCTTATCAGCTGAAGATTATTTGATCATTAAACGTATACTATAACCAAGTGTTAAACATTTATTAGGCAAATGTATCACGTAAACATAATGTCGTACACCCAATCCAAAAAAATAAGGCATTTTAGTAAGCCATAGACACACCTTTTAACAAAATTAAGGCATTTTTTTTCAATAGGATATTTTCTCTTTTTTCCAAAAAAAAAAAAAAAAAAAAAAAAAAGGTTTAGTAAATTTAGTGTCAAGGTAAACCAATAATCAATCTTTAGTAACATGTTGATTTATAATATACCTTTTTGGAAACTGTAATTCATACATAACAGAAATATTGGCGTCACTCTTTTTGTCGCTATGTAATTTTCTGTATTTACTGTTCAACACGTAGAATTTACGAATACTAATATATCGTGTTAGTGGAGTATACGCGTTAAACAGTAAATGTAAAAACTAACAAAAAAAAAGTGACAAAAAGAATAATATTCGCATTCCTCCAAAGATAAAAGATAAGGCAAACATAAAATATTAGAACTTTTTTTTTTCCAAACCCGAATTTTGGCTATTTAGTTCTGCCATAATCTTAAGCTATGACATGAGGCAACCTGCACTGCATCCAATTGAAATGGCTATTTAGTTCTGTCAGATAAAAAGAAAGAAGACACAAAAGATTTCGAACAACAATCTTTCCACAGTGTCCAGGATCTTAGACCAGCCGGGATAAACTTGAAACCAAGCAAGAGTTGCTCATTGAAGGACATAAAATTAACTTCTATGTGCTTTCCGGGCGAGCTAGAACTCCATTGACTGATTGTCGACGACTCGATGGTGCCCAAATTCATGAACCTTATAGCATACGAGATGTGTCCCGACAACATGGAGACAAAGTATGAGGTCACCTCTTACATCTGCTTCCTCGACTCTCTCATAGATTACCCGACTGACGTTAAAGAGTTGAGGACGGCTGAAATACTGAACAATCTTCTCGGATGTCACAAAGATGTGGCTAGGCTTTTCAACAGGATTGCGACCGATCTGGTGCCGAACCCTAAGGTGGATGAGAAGGTCATTGAAAAAGTAGAGAAACATTATAGGAACAGGTGGATGACTTAGATGGCTCAAGTCTACACTGACCATTTTAGTACTCCATGGACTATAGTGACTTTTTTCGCGGCAGTTCTCGCGCTTTTCATGTCCGGTGTCCAGACTTGGTTCACGGTCTATTCTCCACCGGATGCCTAAGATGACTTCTGCTGGAACGTTAAATCGTAGGATCGCCAAATCAATAAAGTAGTACTCTGAATGTAGTGTGATTGTTTTGTATAAAGTGTGGTGTTTGTGTTTTATCAATAAGTGAAGTTTGAACAAGTACGGTTCTTCTTTTCACCAGCGTATTGCATTGTATTTCCCTCTTTTTTTCTCGGAGATCCGTTTGTATTTTGATTAAATTAATAAACGATTGTATTTGTGGAATTAAAAGTAACTCTTTTCTTGTGGGTACGATAGGGGATATCGAATGCAATGTTACAATTTAGGTGTCAATTTTAAATTTTCTATTAGAGTGTAAGAAACACTTTCTATTATAATGTTATTTATTGTGAAATATTTGACATATGTTATACTTTATAATTAATTTATCACTAAATAAAGTATATGAAAAATTTAACAATTACTTTCTATTAGTTAATATAGTTATTTTTGTCATGTAATAATTACAACTTTTTCTTTCTCAATTATTTTAAAAGTACAAAATTATTTTTACAACTTTCAAAACTTAATAATTATAAAAAATATATTTTAACATTTCAAATATAACATATTCTATTATATTTTTTAACATCAAATATAACATTAACATTTATATGAAACACTGTCTTATTAGTTAGCATAGATGCGGAGAAAGCATTTTGCCTCTCTATTACTATATTTTCACTTATTAGTCTTGGAATTAGAAAAATATTTGCTCCCTCCCTGTATTTGCACTTAATAATAAATTCATGAACTTCATAACAACTGAGTGCTCGTACTATTCAACACCGAATCAACACTTAAAAGAATTATTTATCTATTTCTTTGTTTAAAAAATAATAAATTCTATCTCGCATATTAATATTCTCACCCACCTACTCCAAGATGCAAGAAAAAAGATTTAACACTCTCAAAATACATACCAAATAAGTCAAAAGATATAATTTCATAAATAGAAGTTCGTTAATAACTCAATACTAAAATCATGCTATTTATGACCATCGGCAGACTCAATTTGAATTATATGCTTAACGAAAATTATTAAAAATTTAAATTGTATCTTAGCCCGTCCTACATAACCTTATTATGTAAAATATACTCATTCAATATCAATCCATATTCACGATGTGGATAAGATCGTTTCATTCTTAATAGGAATGACATGTATTATTAATATTTTAATTAAGGATTATGAATCTTTGATTAAATTTATTACGGGCATATTTTGATTCTTATCTTTTAATATTATGCTCCTGTATAAAACACTTATATACAATATTTAAGGTAATAGCAAAATTTTTGATAATATTCATAAAGTATTCAATGAGACATGCATATAAAATAATGAAAATTCACTTTACTTTATCAATAATGAATTATTCAAATTACATCTCATGCTTTAAGAGCTAAGACAGAATCCCTAGTTGTTTTTTAGTTTTGTTTAAATAATATAGAGCGGGGAGCTTAGTATGGATAGGAGCTATAAAGTGTGCCAACTTAATTGAGATGTCCTGTCTCACATAATGCTAGTTGATTCTTCTCATTATTTATTTATTTTTTTAAAAAAAAAAAAGTTGAATCGAGGGATTATTTTGTAATTTACCTAATTTTCATGGAGTAATATTTCATTTACGAGCTTCGTGGTTTTTTATTTTTATTTTTTAGGAAAAAAAAACGTGAAGCACGATAAATTCTTTGAGGCTTCTTGTTTATGAAGGATGTCAGTTCACAAGTGAAATGTTACGCCAAAGCATGAAACTTTAGATAAGTAAATTAGCATTGTCATTTCCAGATCAGCTTCATTCCTAAGATAAACTAATTATCTTAACAATACTAAATTTCTATAGAAGATCAATTATAAGGCATAATAATGATCGAGAGAGATTAAGTAGAGCTCGTTACTTTGAGCCAAAATAAGAATATGTGATTTTCACGAAAGTGCATCAATCGTATTGCTCTAAAGAAAAAGACGTACAATTGCAAGCATCTAGGCTCGCTCTCTTTTGCCCTAGTTCTCTTGCCTCTTTCCAAAGCTTGTGATCTTTGCCAGCACCTCCACCCCATATCTCGGAAGAAAACGTGGAAATCCTTCTTCGCTTTAACTCCGAAGAATTTCATACCCCTGGGGCCGGGGCAAGTATTTGATACCAGCCTTCCTCTATGAATAAAGAAGGTTAAAAAAGGAAAAAAAAGTCCTTAACTACATATATGAAGAACACAAATACAAATGTTATAACTAAAATGAGCCACAAATAATTTGTCTGTGTAACACATACATTGACCTTCTTTCTTTTTGTCTTTTTCTATCTCTCTCTCCTTTTCTTTTTTTTTCTTTTTTTTTTTCTTGCTCTCTGATAGGCACTCATTCATCATCTAAAAATGATGGAACAGATGGCTGTAAGTGAATTTCATGAGAAATTGAACCGGTTAATGGCGGCAAAAGATCAAGCAGCCGCAACTGCGCGAGCAGCCGCAAAGATACAAAGGGTCCCGTCGTTCCTGCGAGAACAGGAGTATTTGAAGAAGCACTTTGAACCAATGTGGATCTCTTTTGGTCCAATTCACTACAACAACCCAAAGCTCAAGGTCTCAGAGAAGTGCAAACTCCATTTAGTTGCGAAATTCATCCGCGACAGTGGATACAGTTCCCACGAAGAATTATACGAAGAGATCAAGAGCAACATCATCGGACTCGAGCAATGCTACGATGAGGAGGTGATTCAGCGCTTTACTAATAATAAGGAGACACTTAACTGGATATTGTTCTTTGATGGGTGTGCAATACTGCAGTTCATAGATAGCAGTTTCAAGCCAGATGAGTTAAAAGAGTTAAAGATCAAGGTTGAACAAGCAACATTCATAAACTGCGATTTGTTGTTGCTTGAGAACCAAATTCCCTACCGACTCCTCAAGTTGTTGATGGACAAGAGTAAAAACAAGGATGTGTTGCTTTTGTACAAGTTTATCAGAAGAAATGTCTTGGCACCAGTAAAGTACAAGGAAGAAATATTCAAAGGGGAGGCGGAACCTAATCCGGCTCATCTTCTTGATCTTTTCCGATTAGCTCTCCTTCAGCATCCAGCAGCACCTGATCATCAAACCAATTTGCAGCCTGCTCATGATCGCGGTGACTGTTGTGGACTAAAAAAATATTTACTACCCCCGAATATTCGGCAAAAGGGAGGTATGCCCTTTTATCGATGAGCTAAATAAAGTATTAATGGTTAGATACATCCAATTTTTTGGCTCTCAAATAATGTGTATTAATTATACTGTACCATGTCATTTACTGGACTAAAATGTCAAAAAAACAAAAAACATCTAATACAATATTAGAAGAGGTGGAAACTAATCGGGCTAATCTTCTTGATCTTCTCCGATTAGCTTACATTCCAGATGATGACCTATATATTAATGCTGGAGAAACTAATCCGCACCCTACTCATGATCGGCAAAAGCAAGGTATGTCCTTTTATCGATGAGCTAAATAAAATATTAATGGTTTGATATATCTAATTTTTTTGGCTCTCAAATAGTGTGTATTAATTATATTGTGCCATGTCATTTAATGGACTCAAATGTCAACAAGAAAAAAAAAAAAAAAAAAAAAAAAAAAAAAAAAAAAAAAACATCTAATACAATATTAGAAGTGGTGGAAACTAATCCGGCTAATCTTCTTGATCTTCTCCGATTACCTCACATTCCAGATGATGACGTACATATTAATGCTGGAGAAACTAATCCGCACACGACTCATGATCGGAAAAAGCAAGGTATGTCCTTTTATCGATGAGCTAAATAAAATCCAATTTTTTAGCTCTCAAATGATTTCTATTAATCATATTTTGCCATGTCATTTAATGGACTCAAAAAAAAAAAAAAAAAAAAACTAAACAAGCCACCAAAAAAAAAAAAAAAAAAAAACAAAGCATTTTCAAATCTTAATGATGTGACATGATTTAATTGGTTAGGCATCGTTTTGGATGTCAAATTGGACAGGAAATATGTGCCCGATATAGCAGAAAAAATTAGATGTAATCTTTTATTATGACATTGAACTATAACAAAACTGCAATTAAAAACTTAAATCGGTGAAATGTTGTTAGGGAGAGCAGAGGAAAGAGAGTCCAGAAAAGAAAGCAAGGCGGAGAGAGAAAATAAAAAAGAGAAAAATGTGTGACTGAAAGAGGGAGAAAAAAGATACGCGAGTCCCATATTAAGCATTTTTTATTTTTTAAGTGAAAAACTAAAATATGACAAACTAGGATAACCACGTGGAGTCGTGACCCAAATGACTCGGGACAAAAAGCATTTTGTTAAAAATATAGGCAACGTTATAAATATAGGTAAAGTCTCTAATCCGGTACAGGATTGGAGCGGCACATATATATTTCTTTTAAAAATATGTATATTTTCTTTTAAAATATGTATATTTCCTCTAAAAATATGTATATAAGTGTTTAGATAAATTATGTGTGTCTTTCCACATTATACATGTTTTAAGAGAAAATATACATGTTTTTAAAAGAAATGTACATATGCCACTTCAATCTGGTCCGGATTGGAGACAATTCCTATAAATATAACTACAAACTATCTCTTAAACTCAAACTCAAATCTATTGTATACAAATGTAATTCTATTTAGTTATAACCAACAATGGAGCAAAGCATTACTTATGCCAATAAAAACTCATACACATGTTCCTCCCTAGAAAATTCAAATAATAAGATATAAGCTCAGAAAGTTAGGTATTACAGTTTTTACGAGAATAGGCCTTCGTAGTTCTGCCTTTTAACATGAGATTGATCTGCACTGCACCCAATTGAAATTATTCTTAATTTCTCAATTTTATAGTGTCAGATCATCAACAGCGCTTGAGCAAACAATGTTGTCAGTCTTTTCGCAGTGTCCGAGATCTTACAACAGCAGGGATAAACTTGAAACCTAGTAAGACTTGCTCACTGATGGACATAAAATTCACTCCCATGCCCTTCACGGGCAAGCTGGTACTCCCTCCACTGATCGTCGACAACTCGATGGTGCTCAAATTCATGAACCTCATAGCGTACGAGATGTGTCCCGACAACATGGAGACAAAGTATGAGGTCACTTCTTACATCTGCTTCCTTGACTCTCTCATAGATTACCCGGCCGACGTTAAAGAGTTGAGGACAGCTAAAATACTTCACAACCTTCTCGGATGCGACGAACTAGTGGCGAAGGTGTTCAACAAGGTTTCCATTGGTCTGGTGCCAAACCCTCAGGTGTATGAGAAGGTCATTGGAAAAATAGAGAAACATTATAAGAACAAGTGGATGACTTGGATGGCTCAAGTTTGCAGCGACTATTTCAGTACTCCATGGAGTATAATGGCTTTTCTCGCCGCTGTTCTTGCACTTTTCATGACTGTTGTCCAGACATTGTTCACAGTCTATTCTCCATCGGGTCCATGTGATGAATTCTGCAAGAAACTGTAATCGTAATAGCCAAATTACAAAAGTGATGTGTGCGGTTTTTTTTTTTTTTTTTTTTTTTTTTCTATTAAGATTAATTGGTTAGTTTATCAATGAGTGATGTTTGAAGTACTAAGTTTGTTTTTTCTTTTCGTAAGCATATTTGTATTTACGTCTTGTTTTTTTTTTTTTAGATCTTTTGTATTACGATTAAATAAATTGATATGGGATTTAAAGAAAACAAAAACAAAAACTCTCCAATAAATAGTTTATTTACCTAGTAAATTTATCATTTACTGCTATTTACTTACTTCATTTCGTAAAAAGACTGTTGATTTACTTCAAACTTCATTCTTTGAAGAAGGTTTTGATGCTTTTTTCGTGATGAGACGTTTTTGTTTAAATGTTTTAGAAAAACAAATGATAATGGGGTGGTGACACTACTAAAATCTAGGGATTTAACGATGTCAAATAGACGGTGTTTTGTTAAAAACCGTAGTCTAATATAAAGATAAAACGCGCCATTTTTTTAGAAATCTTTTTAAGGGATTTAATGATAGTTATTAAGTTAACCATCGTTAAACCATATCTAATGGTTGATATTTTACACAGATAAAACCCTACTCTGCATTCTCACTCTCTTTCTTTATCTATTGTTGACCTCCGCTTCCAATCTCAATGCCGGTGCCAAGCTCTTTGTTCGCAAGCCCTAGACTTCCCATCTTCCAGCACCAACTTTAGTGATGGTTTGTATCTTCTCTCCATATTCGGTGGTGGTCTGTTCTTTTTCTCGTTTTCATTTTCTCCTCCCTCTTTCCTTTTGTAAACTCCCATCTTCTCCCTCCCTCGCAAAAAAATTTTCTTCTACTCAAGCTGTTATATAGGTTTTTTCTCATATTGATCTGACTCTCTCAATTTGTTATCCTGCTCTGATGGTTTTTTTAGGGTTTACTTCCCACCCCTCCGCCCCATATCAACTAAGTTATGGCCATTGATATGGTGGTTTAAGTGATTAGCTTGTTCATTTAATGGGTTTCTAATAAATTTTGGTATTATTGCTGCTTGGGTCTCGAATTTGTTCATTTTAGGTCTTTGAAAAAATCTGCTCTCTTCTTCCGGTTCTTTTATGCTTTATTGATGATATTAAATTTCCATGTATTTGCCTTTTAAATTTTATTGAAAACACATGGAAAGAAGTTTCCTTTCCATGTCTTTATATCTAAATTCGTACCAGGCGCATTAAGGGTACAAGCCCAATCTTTTACATCCTGCAACGTCATTAGGCTCATTTTGTGGACCCAAGCCACACTTGAGAAACTCCCGAGAGTTGTGGATTGGTGGCCATGAGTGATTACATATACGAATTTGTCCTCAATTTGACCCAATTTGAAACCGACTTAGGGGTTTTTTAGAATTAGTCAAATTAAGCACGAATGGGTGATGGAGGATTGAACCCAAGAAAGTCTTTTCCTTGTATTTAGAAGCCTAAAATCCTTTATTTCAGTCCCTGAAAGGGCCAAAACCCTAGCATGATCCTTCTAAAATTTTCTTCAACTTAATGGCTTGAGAAATCCATTAGTCTTGGCTCATTTTGAGGCTTTTCTCGTGACCAGACATGCCTCTCCGAGCACTCCCCGTGTTAGGCATGTTTTTCGGGCTCTTCTTCTTATCAGGTTGTCCATTCAAAGTACTCATACACATTCAGAGCAACCTAGTACGGGAGCAATCTGTTGTTAGAGTAAGTATAATAGCTGCTCAATTATTCTTGTATGAACAATCTCTGACGAAGGTCTTACACACGATCAGACCTCCAAAAAGGAAAGTCTTTGAAGTAGTTGGTTAAGTCAAACACTCTTAGAGATTTCAGGTCTAAACTCACTCCGCGTTAGCTTAAAATCTGAAACTTGGAATTCAAGTATTTCCACTTCTAAGTTTTCATTTTGCTTCCTCTGGTAAGGTAGTTGGGATTTTGCTCCAAACAGAATTGCTTATGCCTTACTTCATTATAACGCCACCTGAGCAAATTTTTAGAAACTTTTCATCCCATTTTTGTTGTCTCTTTGTCAAAATTAGAAAGCTATCTGACACCTTTTCTCTAAATAGGAATGCTCCGACAACCCGCCGTCGTTTTTTGCATTCCAAGAATCTTTCATTCTATTTTTGGACCAACTCTTTGTCAAAATAAGAAAGGCCCCTAATAGCCTTCCTCCAAGTAAAAATGAGTGTTCCGACCTCCGTTAGAGCAGTTGTTAAGCACTCTCATTTACTCCTATAAATACCCCCTCAGCTTCTTCATTTCAACACTAACGCACTTGCACATCAGAAAACACATTAAAGTGTTAAACCTCTCCCTTTGTGTGCTTTCTGTAAGTCTTTTGCGGCAAAAACTTGGAGTTTTCTTCAAGTTCTTAAAGAACCTCATAGTTTCTAAGTGTTGACCTCCTTAGAAACTCCTTAATAACACTTTTCAACTCTCTTCCAACACCACATGAGAGTGTTTTGAGAGTTATCTTGATACTTTCTTGAAAGGGTTCAAGCTTCCAACCTCGGAGTCACTCTTGTCTATCGTCGGAAGGAGTACTCCAAATGGTCACCACGCTCTCGAAACAACCTGCATCAAACTCCTCCGCATCACTCTTTTCTCCATCAGCGCCTTATCCACAAGTGAAATTACATACTCAAAGCCTTCAAAGCAGCCTGCAAACTGCTTTTGGAGCCCTTCTCGATCAAAAAGTCTTATCCACCTCTTGAGTCACTTCTTCATCAACTATGAGTATTTTCGTGATTTTGACGACAAAGAGGGCCCTACAATGTGTGTTCCTCGACCTAATTTGGGCCTAAGTAAGCCACACCACTGTTGGAGGTCCTACCATCGTTGTCTACTTCGAAGGCCTGTTAAGTACTTTGGCCACATTGGAACTGTCACCAACGAGTCAAATATTAACACGTGCACGCCCCCACCATGTCATACTTTCTGAATCTACCAGACCACGACACCATGAAATTATTATATTTTCAATATTAGTTTTCGCAGTTTGCTTGATGATATATCCCACATTCACTATCAGTGTGTGTGTGTGTGTGTGTATATATATATATATATATATATATATATATATATGCACATATATATTTTTTCCTTTACATGCTATTGTTTCAGTATGTTTTGATATCTCTTGTGTGACCAAGTAATGACCTTTTAAACTCTGAAAATGACTCAAATGCAATATCTTGCAACTGGCATGTTATTTTAATTATTTCAGTGGTCAATATACTTGGCAACCATTGATTGCACATGATGCTTGTATACAGTTATGCCTCAAAGCATGGGAGAGAGGCTGTGCTGAGCCACCTAAATTTCTACCTGTAAGTTTATGATTATTTTTATATTAAAATTAATTGGAATTCAGCATATTTTTACCCTTTACATGTGGATGTGTCACATGATTTATGTGTTGGTCAATCTCCTGGGTTTTTGCTATTTGTTCTTTTTGTGTAGTTAGTTTTGTTGAGGTCTTATTTTAGGTTTATAGATCAATTAGTATATCTTTATAAGTTTTTATAGATAAATGCATTTCTCCTCTTTGTTGAGGTTTTTAGTTCACTTGATTATAGTTGTTGGGTTGTGTGGTTAGAGAAGTCACAGTCTTGTTGTTACCTTGTAGACACCTCTGTTTGTGTAAGGATTGTGAAGGTTTCATGGACTGTGCAGCGTAATCAAGTTTGAAAATGATCAAGTGTACATGTTTCGAGGACGGTTTTCTTGAGTTCATGTGTTTTCTTGTGTTTCAAGTGTACAAGAATAATCACTGAGATTTAGGGATTGTTCTTTTATATTTTTGAGTTAGGGTAACTTGAGTGATGATCTTAAGTTGAGTTTGAGTTATAACTTGAGTTAAAGTTGTAACTTGAGTTTGTATTTGGATGTGCATGTTTGAGTTATGATTTGAATTGAGAATATTTTTGAGTTTGTATTTGGGTGGGTCAAAACTTAAATTTGTATTTAGATAGAATTTTAATAAAAACTCAATAGTGATGAAAAATTTTAATAGGATATATGGATAAGATTTTATTCGTCTTTTCATTGTGAGTGCATAGAAAAAAATCATCTCAATCAGAATTAAAACGAAAACGTTATGGTATTTTTAAGAATAGAAAAAATATTGTTCATTAACTTGAGTTTGAATTTATGAACTCAAATTGAAGGGGAAACTTGAACTTGAGTTTAGCCCCAAACTCGAGTTCAAACTCAAATTTTACAAAAAAAAAAAAAAAGAACATGAATTTGAATAAAGTTGTAACTCGAGTTCAAATTTTTTCTCAGTTTTGTTGCAAAAGAACAACCCCTTAGAAATTCCCATCTCATGTGCTTTCATTGCGAGCCAAGTATAAAAAATTTTGTCCTTTGGGTTAACAAATTAAAAAGGCATTCCTATTTTTTGATGAATTGGATAGTATAAGGTTCGACCACCTTTTTAGGAATCTGTTATATATAGATATTATTAGTTTTGTTAGAGTGTGGTTATCTGGATTCTATTTAGTTTAGGTTGAAATGTTCATAGTGCGACATTTTTTGGTTGAGTTTTAATTATGAAATTTTTAGGGAGTCTGTGGTGGTAGCACAAAAATACGAGTTTTAATTATGAAATTATTCTCACATATATATGTATGTGTATGTGATAATATATGTGTTGCAATGTTATATTAATATTCTTCTTATTGCCTGCTATAAAATTTAAATATGATGCATTTAATAAAGCAAAAATATCTTTAAAAAAAAATACTTTAGATGATGATTATTTTGAAAAATCGTCATCTAAAATTAGTTATTAGGCGATGTTTTTTAATCATCGTTAAATATTACAGACATTTAACGACTATCGAACAGACAACGGTTTATCAAACTATCGTCTAATCTTCTAATGACAGTTAAAAAGCATGCACGAAGGTGCAAAAAGTAAACCACTACAGCACGCAAGCGTAAGAATAGAAAGCAAAAAGATTGAACTAGAACAGCTGCTTGGAGCTATTAAAACATGATTACCTTTTGTTTTCACTAAACTTTCGGCGCAGATTATTTTAAATTTTTTTCATTGTTAAATCTGGTTCTGCCACGTCATCGAGTTGTTAGACGATCACTTATCCGCGACAACAAGTGGAAAATTAGCAACCGTGGATGTCCTCATTCTTAGTGACTACATATTGATCCTAAACTACAACCACGACATTTGTAATTTACAGTATTTGTTAATGTAGAAGAGCCATTTATTGATCTTCCTCCCAACAGAGTATCTATGTCCAACTTGGAATAAAAGTTAAGGTCTCGTTCACTTTACCGATTTAAATTTTCAGTTCTAAGTTTTTATAGTTAAAAGCTCTAAAAAATATCACATCTAACTTTTTTTTACTACAGCTAAAAACTTTCAGAAAATGCACTACAACAAAAAGGATTATTAGCGACGACATTATTAGCGATGACATGTTGTTGCTAATAAAACAAAATTTTTGAACGACTTGTCACATTGCTAAAACAAAATATTTGAGATGACATGTTGTTGCACAAAATTTTACTATTTACGATGACATGTCGTCGCTAACAGTTGGCAAATTCTTGGCGATGACATGTCATTGCTAATAGTGAATGGCGCCAAAACCAATTTGGCACCAACACTTTTGGTGCCAGTTTGTCCATTAATATGTCGCAAATATTGATACATACAGTTGGCGGTGACGTGGCCAAAAAGAGGTGGAAAAATTGGCGCATTCCCAAAGGTTCCAGATAGTTCATTATTTTTTCCGACGACATATTGAATAGTCATTGCAAAAAATTGTTCCAGAAAATTCTTTTCAGAACGACTGTTTTTGAAACGACACGTGTCGTCACCAATTCCAGAAAATTCTATCAAGTATGATTTTGTTTTTTGCGACAACCTTTTTAATATTTGCAAATAAGTGGGAATTTAATTTTTCCGAAGAAAAAGGGGAAAACTTTGGCAATTTCCTTAAAATTATTTGTGACGTCATTTTAATAAAGTCATCGTAAAAAATGAGCGCGGGTATATTCTTCAAGAATATCCTTAGAAATATTAATGAGGTGAAGGAGAACCGTTTTTCTTACAATTGTGACGACTATTTAATATTTTTTGCGACAACATTTGTCGTCACAAAAAATCACCTATATAAATTAACACAATCGCAGACCTCCTTCCACCATTTTTTCTAGTGAGCCTCTCAGTTTTCTCTAACTTTCTTCCTCCAAAAATCATCAAAAAAACACTGAAAATAGCTTAGTATTATCGTTCTCTCCTCAAATCTTTCATTTGTGGAGAAAAAAAGTCTAGAAAAGCGGAGTTTTCATCTCCCCCTTGCCGCCCACTTTTCCGGCCGTCGTCATCATTTTCCGGGCGCCCTCACCCTTCCAGCCTTGTTGTCATACCGTTTTCCAACCCCAGTGTTTGTTTGTTTGTCTTTTGTAAGTTAATATTTTGGTATTTTGTAAATTGATTTTAGTATTTTGGTTGCGATTTATGGTTTTGTTTTGGATTTTGAATTTTGTTTATAGTTTTGGATTTAGAACTGTGAATTGGACTTGAAATTAGAAAATGTGGTAATTAGATTGAAATTTGTATGAAATTTATCTGGTGATTAAAAAAATTGGAATAAAATTTTAATTAGTTTTACATTACTAATAAAATAATTAAATAAACTAATATTAATTTTCATAAAATTTGACAAAACTTTATAAATTGTTCATAGTGGAGATGCCTATAGATAAGAGTTAGATACATTTAAAGAACTGGTTGTCTGATAAGTATTGGGATGGTTTGTGTGCTTTTATTGAGGTTGGAAACAATTATGCAAATTTAACTAGGAGTATTAGTTGTCAGTGTATCAGGTATAGAAATCATGAGATGCTACCACCAGAAACAGTGAAAGTGTACATACATCGATTGGATTTTGATACAAGTTATGTCACATGGATTCACCATGGTGAAGTACGTGTTGCTGCTACAGTTGTCAGTGAACCTATTGACGAGATGTTTGCAGTGATAAATGATGTGGCTAGGATTAGTGATAATCATGAGACAATGGGTAAGACAGAAACAATTATATAAGATACTTATTACGATGAATTTAGAGATCTCTTATCCGAGCTCCAAGTCAGATTGTATCCGGGTTGCACAAAGTATTCATCATTGAATTTCTTAGTGAAACTAATGCATATGAAAGTGTTGTACAAGTGGCCTAATCAGTGCATGGATGAAATGTTGAAGCTACTGAGAGATGCTGCTAATTTAGGAGATTACATTTATATTAATGTAATAATTTGTATTTTTGCACATTTCTACTATAATTACATTTTTATTTTATTTTATTAATTACTTTGACAATAATAATTTTTATTTCTATTTTTTATTATTTATTTCTTTTTATTTAATTCTTTTTTATTATTATAATATCATGATTTATATTTAATATTGGGTTTAAATATATAGTAATATAAAACATTAATTAGTAAAATGATAAAAAAAATAAACAAAATATTAAAATTTTATTTGCGAAGACAAATGTGGTCGCAAAAAATATAAGCAACGTTAGCTAAATCTTCATCTTTTGCGTCGACTTAATTCAAAATTTTCATTGTAAAAACTCAATGTCATGTCATCTAAATGATGTAACTGATGAAATAATTGCAGCGACTCATTTGCGATGATTGTCGTCGCAAATGTAATTACGACGACTGCTTGTCGTCGCAAAAATTTTGTTTGTGATGACAAGTGGTCTCTAAAACTTCATTTACGATGACTTTGCATTTGTTGCAATAACTTTTTGTCGTTGCTAATAGCTATGTTTCTTGTAGTGATGTCACATCTCAGTTTGAATTGAAAACTCAAATCCACAAAATGAATGAGACCTAAAAGTACACGGACAACTTTTTTCTTGCATTACTAAACTTTAGTACGATTAGGTTTTTTGATTTTTGACAACGTAAAATTTTGGAGTTCAAAAACCAAACCTATTTACATGCAGTACAAGTTATATTTGAATTAGAGAATATTTGAAATTCAAGATTGAGTTAACAAGATAAGGATCCAGAATTATTTCATCAAAAAATATTACTATCCCTAACTGAAGACAAATTCGAGTTCCACTTGAATTACAATTTGACTTTGAGAAGGAATTCGAGTTCCACTTGACTTACAATTCAACTTTGAGAAGGAATTCACTATCCAAATTTGAGAAGAAGCTGTTAGGAATAGTGTTCTAGAAGCATGAGATGTAAAAAGATATTTATTATTTATTTAATAAAAGAGTTTATTCATCATTTTATGTGCATATATTTATGAATATTTTATGAATATCAAATAAAATTCCTTGATTATTTATGTAACCTTAAACATGTTATATAAGTGTTGTATACGAGAGGATAATGTTTAAGAATAATAATCAAAAGTAATTGTTCATAATGAATTTAATTAAAGTTTGAAATCTTTAATTAAAACATTATTAATACATGTCATTCCCATTTAGAATGGAACAGTGTTATCCGCACTGTTAATATGGCGAGATATTGAATGAGTGTATTTCGCATAATGAGATTATGTGGAACATGGACGCAGACACAATATGAATTTCTAATAATTTCCGTTAAGCATAGAAATTCTAATTGAGTCTACCGATGGTCATATATTGGATGATCTTAATCCTGAGTTCTTAACAAACTCCTATTTATGGATTTATGTCTTTTGATTTACTTGGTACAGATTCTGAGACCCTGAATCCTATTCCTTGTATTTCAGAGACATAATGAAATAGGTAGCTGAGAATGTTATTATACGAGATGGACTCCATTCCTTCTTGAGAAAGAAGTAGATAAATAATTCTCTTGAGTGTTGATTCAGTACTTGGATTAGTAAGAGCGCTCTAGTTCATGAATGTGTTTTATGAATCATTATCCATTAGAGAATCAATGGTACTCAAGGATAAAGATGTAATTAGAGAGGTTAACGGATTCTACGTGACTCTAATTATGAATTATTTATGAATAATTGATCTATATGTAATGACTATATCAAATGGACACTTCGCAGTTTAGAAGTAATTATTGTCTATTATTTCGAGAGTTCAATTCCAAGTTTATAGTGGAGTAACTATTGGAATTAATAGAATTAATTAATTAATTAAAGTGTTTAATTAATTATTAATTTTATTGGAGCTTGGAATTATAGTCCCATTAGTCCCCGTGTCATCCTTGTAATTCTACCAGACACAAAGGGCAAAATGAGAATTTTAGAATTACGGAATTCTAAAATTAAATACTCAAAAAATAATTAATTGAGAATTAATTATTATTTAAATAATGTGATTATTTAAATTTTAATTTGAACACATCTAGATTTATCCATTTAAACTTATTTGATAAGTTGTTCAATTTAAAATTTAAATTAATTTAAGTTTGACTTAAATTCGAATTTGAATCTGAATTAAAATTGAACTACTGGATAAAGGATAAAATCTCCTCCTTCCCTATCTAATATAGGTACCACACACAGGGATAAAACCCTAGAGGATGGCTGGCCACTTAAAAGATAAGGGGAAGGGATTTTTTGTTCCAAAATTCAAAATTGGAGATAAGAATTTGATTCTGTTTTAAAGTTTGACTTCTATTCTTTAAATATGAGAATGATAGAAAATTGTTGAGACAATTTTTTGAACACATTATTCAGCCCTAATTGAGAGGTGGCCGAATTTTCTCATTGGAAAAAAAGAGCAAAATTTTTTTCCAAAAAATTCCACATTGTGCATGCGTTGGTGTTTGTGAAAATTCGAGTGTTTAAGAAACCTGTTTTGTCTCACGTGTGCCCACACACACGTCTATGTGGAATCAAGGAATTGACATGGAAGACTTTGGTATTCTAAACACAAAGCTTGGAGCAAGAACTATTCGTGGTCAAAGAAATTCAAGTTATCATCCGAGTCAGCTTCCAGGTATTTTTCTGTTGATTCTTAAATTATATAAATTAATGCGATTAATTTATTCATGCATAAATTAATATAATCTATAGAGTATGTCAAAAGTTTTATGAAAATTTTTGTTATACACGATCCGCTATTTCTCCACGTTTCTACCGCCGAATTCGATTCGCAACCAACAGAAGCCTATATGGATTGCTCTATATAAGTCTCAAATCAGATGAAATTATTGGCTTTCTGGGCATTTGCCTAATAGGTCCACACTAAATATTCTTCGGGAGAAGAAGTTTCTGTCTTCAGGAGAAGATGATCTGAAGTGTTGAAGAGATTTCAACTAATTATCATTCTTCAGGTGAAAAAGTAGTTGTCTTCGGGAGAAGACGTTTGCAATGTTAAAGGGAGTTCAACCATTTATCATTCTCCAGGGGAGGAGTTTGGAGTTTTTTTGGGAGAAAACGATCCACCAAATGAAGGGATTTCATCATGCAGAGTTTAAAAACAAGTAGTGCTCACTAAATAGATATGGCTAATTGTTGTAGTACTTATATTAGATGGCAATTACGAAAAGGAGTCTTTAAATTGTATAAGTCCATTGGTGATTTTAAGCGAGTTAAATTAGTGGATTGGCAATAACTGGGCGTGGGCCATTTGATATAAGCTTATATTCAACGATGTAAAAATTGCATGCGTTCATTTTTTTTAATTTATGCTTTCGGTAAAACAATTAATTTAATCTTAATTATATATGGTAAATCGTAAATTAGTTTAACTTACTACCAAAATTCTTACTTCGTAAATAAAGCTCTAATAAGCTTTTGCTAATTAATCATTAAAAATTTAGTCACTGTAATACTAAATCACACATGTATAAATAGACGAATTAAAGACAAAGATCTCATATGCATACAAAAACAGATCACTTGCCGTTGTTCAAACAATGATCAACCGTGTGAAATTAAGCAAGTAATGGGAGCGAAAAAGAAGGCAAAAGAAGAAGATGGGTATAATAAAAAAAAATAAAAATAAAAAAGAGGAAAAAAGCATCACAACTATCAATTGGTTCTATTCATTAAGCTCGCAGACGATTATTACGAGCTCGAACTGGTAGCGAAATTCATCCAAGATAGTGGCTGCGAGACTGACGAAGTTCTCTGCGAGAAGATCAAGGAGAACATGGAGGAGCTCAAGAGTGCTTCCATGAAGAGGTGATAAAGGACTATGACGACGAAACCCTAGAGTCAATGCAATTCTTGAACGGATGTATTTTGCTTTAGTGGTCATACAAAGCTACATTAAAGATGAGTTTAAAAGTTTGTTTAAGATTAAGAACGACCGAATCGCATTTGAGCAGAATGATTTGTTCTTGTTGGACAACCAAACCCCTTCCTTGTCCTTAAGCTGATGATGTATTCGAGAAATTAAAGGACGGCGGTGATCGGGAGCTTGATGAATAGAACCAAATCCCTTTCTATTCTATGGCCTACATGTTCAAAGGACGAGGCGATTTACAAGGCTTCATCTTTTAACTTGATGGTTTTTCTCTAGGAGATTTCTATGGTAGGACCTAAAGAAATGAACGTCGGACGAAGCTTTTTTTTTTTTTTTTTTTTTTTTTTTTTTTTTTGTGTGTGCATAATTTGGTATTTTGATGTAATTTTAATTAAATGTAACTGTTTCTTTTTGCATAGTTTTGTATTTTAATGTAATTTTAATTAAATGTAACGGCTAAAACCGTACAGTACCATATGAGACCTTGCCACAGATAGACCATTCCTTTTGTTTTTAATGTTAAGTTTGTGTAAATCTTTCAACCTCACAATTTCACTACTGCTTTGTACTTTTCGATTTTATTTAAATAAATTGAGTGGGGCTTGATACCATACAAAAATTTTGTTTCCTCTTTTCCCTTCATTCCAAAAGGAATGAGAGAATCAACCGCAGTAGAGCTATTAATATTGAATTTTTTTCCGTTCTCCCAATAGTAAATTTTCTTAGCGTAATCATTTGGCGAAGAAATAGACACAAGTGATACATGTATACATACATATATATGTATATATGTATATATGCACAAGCACATTTTGTTTTAGGTGATCAGTATCCTGCGTTAAAAGTTAATTATAATTAATTTGCATGATTTCTTTTCATTCCAATTTTTCTTTTTCCATTCCAATTTTGTTTCATGTAGAATGAATTACTAGTGAGCTTACATTTAATAAACTCATGGACTAAATAACTCTCCTATATGTTTTTACTGTTACTCAAGGCACGGACAATCAAATTGATGAACAACAGCAGTCTTTTCGCAATTCCCATGACCTTATGGCCGCCGGGATAAACTATTAATGTCAGATATGTCATTTACAAAAAATCATTTTTGAAAATCCGTTTTGCAATTCCTAGCAGTCTTTGATGAAAACATTTTCAATCTCAGATAGAAATCATTTTTGAAAATGCGTTTGGTAATTTTATCAAGAGATTGTTTTCAATATAAAAAAAATCTATTAATGTCTCTCTTTCTCTCTCCTCGAGAGAGGAGAAAATGGAAACGAAAAATAAAAAATGACTAAAAGTCATTTTTTATTTCTCTCCCATTTTACACTAAACAAAAAAATCATTTTCATTTACGTTTTTTTATCTTTAGTTGTTTCAAACACCGTTTCTCTCCTGTTTTTCTTTTTTTTTTTCTCAAAAAAGGAGAAAAACAGAGGCAAAAACAACTCTGCCAATATATATCTCCAAAGTTCTCTTTCTTTTTTCTTTGTTGAATTTCGGTGTAGGATTTGCATTCTACACCTTTAATGGAGTGAGATGTGCAGAGGTCACTAGTTGATATTTAAGGTTACTAGAACATCCTAAGTGTGTGGCACCCACTAACAATCTCATTCTCGTCCATCAAATTTTTACTCAAATGTTATTGGAAAACAAAATTAAAAAAAAAAAAAAAAAGGCTGCAAGAAAAGACAAAAAGAACAACCCAAATAGGAAAAAGAAAAACAAGGAGACCCACAAACAAATCCTATGAACCAAGAACAGCTAGCCGAAAGCCATTCTCCTACCTTAAAGAATAACAACAAGTATGCCTCGCTAAAAAGCGCCTCTACCCAAAAATAAATATTGAGATACTTTATCATATCGGTTGACGACTATTGTAATATATTTGCAATTTCGTTTCTTTTTTCTTTCAGTTATATAACATTTTTTTCTTTTTTTTTAATTTTCTTTCGCTACGTAGAGATTGAATCTACATTAGAGAAACAGTATTAGTGATATATTTTCACACTGTTGCACTTTTGGGCCGTCCACATCGGTGTATGGCCAGATAGTCAATATGATCAGGTTTTATTTGGAACAAAATGTATGAGACGTGAAATGGGAAAATATGCCTTTTTAAAATATTATGAAATATTTTTAATATCTTAACGGTTTAAGTAATTGTGTCACTTACTCTCTGCCAAATAAAGAGAGAAATACTTTATATCGTTTTTGTGACTGCTCATATATAGGTGTGGCTATAAATAGTTAAACGGTCAAAGCATAATAATAGTGATATGGACTGAATATTTATCAAGTTTATGTCAGATTTATCTCTCTCCCTACTATTCTTCTATTGATTTCCTTATAGTCGTGGACTGTTTCTAATTGTTCGAGCTTTACTTTTGTCATGACCACACTCACTGTGAGCGAGTAAGGATGTTCGTGATGGATCGTTGCTTTAAGCATGAAGATCATGTTCATGATTGGAATATCGTGAGGTGATCCTGTGGCAAATTTTATATTGGTGTAGTTGGAGATCTGACCAAGAACCACCATAGAAGCTTCCACATATATACCTAGTGACGAATTAGTGATAATTAATCACAGTATATTTGATGAGAACATTAGCAATAGAAAAATAAAATTCTAAGATTAACATACTAGCCTGAACTAATATATTTTTTATTGGCAGCACTAATTAAGGTTTTTAGCCTGAAAACTACTTTTTTTGCTAAAACTCGATGCTAGTTTAAAACCAAAATCTTTTTCACCATCCATTTTTCAATCCAATAATTACATAAATGTTTGTATATCTAAATAATTCAATTCCTTCCGTTTTAATATTATAGATTTGCAATCTAGTTTGGGATGTCTTAGAGATTCTAGATATTTTTCCTTCGATTTGTTAATTAAAAAAAAAACGAAAAAACCCCCACTCATTTATCTATATGAAATCCAATCTAATATTTCTCATAAAAAATTTAATTATTGATTAATCACTTGTGCAATTTATTTCTAAAATAAAAACCATAAAATGTAACTTTTTAGAATAAATTTTATAATGTTCTTTACATTTTAAGTTGGTAACACGAATAATATTATATTTCTAGAAATTATATATTTATTATACCCAATAATTTTTAATTTTTTTTTTTATAACTTTCTCTATTGACACCGCATTTTTTACTTTTCACACCCCAAATTTTACTTTTCACACACCCCTTTTTCATATTACTAAAATACGTATTAATATAATTACTTTTAAGGACAATAGTATTGTAAAAAAATACTCATTACACACCCCAATGTTGTTATAAATCATAGAAGGAAAAAAAGTTGCAGACCAATGTTCTTATAAATCATATCTCTTCCAAAACAAAAAAAAAAAAAAAAAAATCACTTCAATTTTATATATAATGAAAAATAATAAAAGAAAGAAAAGGATAAGTTTGATTGGTGGGAGACTGAAAATGAGAGAAAAAAAGATATACTTTTCTGAAATTCTAAGGGGTGTAACAAGTAGAATGAGGGGTGGTTGAAGAATGTGTGTAAAAAGTAAAAATGAGGGTGATTTAGCTATAGGAGCTTTTTTGAAATTTTAAGAGGAGTGCAATAATAAGTAGAATGAGGGTGGTTTAAGAATGTGAAAAAAAAAAAAAAAAAAAAAAAAAAAATAGTGTCAGTAGTTGCACCCTAACCAAATTTGAGTATTCATCGTTTTTAGAAGCCGTGGCGCAAAATCATTTGTTGGACAGGGTTTGAGACTGGAAACTTTGGACAGAGGATCCAAGTCCTTTCGATAAGTTGATTTAACAAACAAACTCATCTAAGACCCGCTTATCATTTAATGAAAATGTGTCGAGTCTTTAATCTCTTTCTCTCTTAACAAATATATTTAATTCAACTTCCATATATAATCAACAAGATAGAAACAATTTCGTTTTTGAACTAAATGAGATTATTTTATAACTGATTTGGGAATTTGATTTAACCTATCATTCCTCGAAGTAGAATGTTTTGATTTGTGTTATTATCAGTTAAAATTGATGGATTACTTTGTAATTTTCTCTTGTTTTCAGGGACAAACATTTCATTAACGTGCTTCACGTTTTTCTTTTCTTTTTTTTTTCTTTTTTTTTTTTCCTTTTGTCAAGGAGACTCTTTTAAAATTGTGAAGAAACTTTTTTTACTGTCGCAAGGACCCTTTATTCCACTAAATTAAGTACAATAAATCCCTTTTGGTTTCATGCTTATTGAGACGGTGGAATTTTATGCTTTGGTATGCAACTTTAGAAACGTAAAATAGCATTTCCATTCTCAAATCATCTTCATTCCCAACATCAACTAATCTTAAACATGAATATGTATGAAACACACGCAGAGCTCGTTATTTTAAGCCATGAAATTAAGAATGTTTAAGTTTTACAAAAGTAGATCTTATTTTCCTAAAGAAGTGATCTTATAATTGCAAGCAATAAAGAAAATAAAAGGAAAAGTAATACACTTAGTAGTATTTGACACCAACCTTCCTCTATGAATAAAGAGGCCGGAAAAAGAACTACATCCTTAACTCCATCTATATATATATATATATATATATATATATATATATATATATATACACACACACACACACACAAAGGTAAGAACTAAACAGAACCGCAGATATTTGCCTACGTAAAACGTACCCTCTTTACTTTTTGTCCTTTTCTATTCTTTTGAAAATTTCTCTCTTCTTTGCTCTTCTATTAGAGCGCACACATTCATCGACTAAAAATGGTGATAAAGACTGCTATGATGAGTGAATTCCGTGCAATCCAGTTTGGGATGTCTTAGAAATTCTTGATATCTTTCCTTCGATTTGTTAATTCGGAAAAAAAAAAAAAAAAACCCACTCATTTATCAATATGAAATCCAATCTAATATTTCTTTGAAAAAATTTAATTATTGATACTCACTTTTTTCTTCTAGAAAAATGACTATCTGAAGGGAGTAGCTAGCTTTTGTAACGGAAATACCCTCCAACATATTGTTCAATTTATTTCCAAAATAAAAACCATACAATGTAATTTTTAGAATAAATTTTATAATGTTCTTTACATTTTAAGTTGGAAACAAGAATAATATTATATTTCTAGAAATTACAAATTTGTTATACCCTGGAATTTGTAATTCTTTTAAAACTTTCTTTACAATTTAAGAGTGCGTCTATTGACACCCCCTTTTCTACTTTTCACACACCCTTTTTCATATTACTAAGTAGATGTTTAGTTCATGGATTAAAATTATGTGATTAGAACTATTTTTGATTTACGTGTATTTTTTGTGAGAGAAAATACTGTAGTGAACTATGAACCATGATTCAAATCATGGTTTGAATCCTCCAACCAAACATTCCCTAAAAGACCTATTAATATAATTACTTTTAAAGACAATAGTATTAAAACAACACTCATTACACACCCCAATGTTCTTATAAATCATAGAAGGAAAGAAAAAGTTGCAGACCAATGTTCCTATAAATCATATCTCTTCAAAAAAAAAATCACTTTAATTTTATGTATATGAAAAATAATAAAAGAAAGAAAAGGATAAGTTGATTGGTGGGAGGATGAATAAAAGAAAAAAAATCTAGATTTTTTTTTTAAAAAAATTTTAAGGGGGTATAACAAGTAGAATGGGGGTGGTTTAAGAATGTGTGTGTAAAAAGTAGAATTGAGGGTGATTTAGTTATAGGGGCTTTTTTGAAATTTTAAGAAAAGCGTAACAAGTAGAATGAGGGTAGTTTGACAATGTAAGTGTGAAAAATAAAAATAATAGAAGGGTGTCAGTAGATACACCCTAACCAAATTCAAGTATTCGTCGTTTCTAGATAACGTGATCCATAATCATTTGTTGGATACGGTTTGAGGCTGGAAACTTTGGACAGAGGATCCAAGTCCTCTCGATAAGTTGATTTAACAAACAAACTCATCTAAGACCCGCTTATCATTTAATGAAAATGTGTGAGTCTTTAATCTCTTTCTCTCTTAACGAATATAGGATACAAGAAGATATTGAATTTAACGTCCACATATAATCAATAAGATACAAACAGCTTCATTTCTGAACTAAATGGGATTATTTTATAACTGATTTGGAAATTTGATTTAACCTATCATTCCTCGAAGTAGAATGTTTTGATTTGTGTTATTATCAGTGTAAATCGTTGGATTACATTGTAATTTTCTCTTGTTTTCAGGGACAAACATTCCATTAACGTGCTTCACGTTTTTCTTTCTTTCTTTTTTTTTTGGCTTTTGTCAAGGACACTCTTTTAAAAGTGTGAAGAAGCTTTTTTTTTTTTTTTTTTTTTTTTTTTTTTTTTTTTTTTTTTACTGTCGCAAGGGCCCTTTATTCCACTAAATTAGTACAATAAATCCCTTTTGGTTACTTGCTTATTATCAAGGTTACTGTCAGTTCAGACGGTGGAATTTTATGCCAAAGTATGCAACTTTAGAAAAGTAAAATAGCATTTTCATTCCCAAATCATCTTTATTCCCAACATCAACTAATCCTAAACATGAATATTTATGAAACAAGCGCAGAGTTCGTTACTTTAAGCCAGAAATTTAAGAATGTTTGAGTTTCACAAAAGTAGATGTATTCTTCAAAAGAAGTGATCTTACAACAGCAAACAATAAAAGAAAGTAAACATGAATATTTATGAAACACGTGCAGAGCTTGTTACTTTAAGCCAGGAAATTAAGAATGTTAAGAGTTTCACAAAAATAGATCGTATTCTTCTAAAGAAGAAGTGATCTTACAATTGCATGCAATAAAGAAAATAAAAGGAAAAGTAATACACTTAGTAGTATTTGATACCAACCATCCTCTATGAATAAAGAGGCCGGAAAAAGTACATCCCTATCTCCATCTATATATATATAGAAATATAGAAACAAATACAAAGGTAAGAACTAAACAGAACCGCAGATATTTGCCTACGCAAATCATGCATTGACCTTCTTTTGTTTTTGTCTTTCTCTGTTCCTTTGAAAATTTTTCTTTCTTCTTTCCTCTTCTGTTAGAGCGCATACATTCATCAACTGAAAATGGTGACAAAGACTGCTATGATGAGTGCATTCCGTGAGAAATTGAAAGATAAAGTAGCCGAATCTTCGCCTGGTAGCACCACTGTCCAACAAAAGGGAAAGATACAAAGGGTTCCGGCGGTTCTGCGAGAACAGAAGGAGTTGGGGCAGTACTTTGAGCCAAGATGGATCTCCTTCGGCCCAATTCACTACGGAAAACCAAAGCTCAAGGCAGCAGAGAAGCACAAGCTCGAATTGGTCGCGAAATTCATCCGTGACAACGGATACAAATCCGACGAAGAACTGTACGGCGAGATCAAGACCCGCATCGATGGGCTGATCAGGGAATGCTTCGATGAGGAGGCCTTTGATAACGATTTTAATGAGGAGACTCTTAACTGGATATTAGTTTTTTGATGGGTGCACAATACTGCAGTTCATACACAGCTGTTCCAAGAAAGATGACTTCAAAGAGTTGAAGATAAAGAACGACCAAATAGCATTCATAAACCACGATTTGTTCTTGCTTGAGAACCAAATTCCCTACCGAGTCCTGAAGCTTATGATGAATGCAAAAAAGGTAAGAAAGAAGGACGAGTTACAGAATTCGTTGAAAGATTTTATAAAAAAAAATGTGATGGCACCCGAAAAGTACCAGAAAGAATTCAAAGTGGATGATAATACGGCTCATCTTCTTGATCTTCTCCGAGTGGCTCTCATTCAACCTTCAGAACCTGCTCTTGATGACTGTCCTCGACTACCCGAGAGGAGTCCGCCAAAACAAGGTATGTTATGATCTAATCGATGAGCATATTATATATATAGACTCCTAAAACAAAAATACTTAATACTCATTAATAAATAAATATTAGATTAGAGTAACAATTAAAATCGCACTCTCATATATATATATATATATATATATATATATATATATATATAGTACCCAAAATGTTTATTTGCATAGTACTAAGCAGAGCTTAGCATTCATAACCAATGTTTAGGGACCGACTCAAGAAAAAATGTTGATGCAGAGAATCCTCCAGAACCATCACAGGCAGGTGAGAACCGCTACATGCGCAATGAGGCTTTTTTTTTTTTTTTGTTTCAGCAATCATTTTTTTTTTTTTTTTGTTACAAATATAACCGCTTATCTTGTTTTAAAAATTTATCATGTTCTCTTATCAGCTGAGGATTACTTGATCATTAAACGTATACTATTTTAACAACCAAGTGTTAACCATTTATTAGGCAAATGTATCACGTAAACACCTTTTAACAAAATTAATGCATTTTTATTCAATAGGATATTTTCCCTTTTTTCCAAAAAAAAAAAAGGTAAGTAAATTTAGTAACATGTTGATTTATAATATACTTTTTTGGAAACTGTAATTCATACATACAGAAATATATTGGCATCCTCTTTTTGTCACTCTATAATTTTCTGCATTTATTATTTGACACGTAAAATTTACAAATACTAATACATCGTGTTAGTAGAGTATACGTGTGAAACAATGAATATAAAAAAACTAACAAAAAAATTGACAAATAAGATAATGCTCGCATTCCTCCAAAGATAAAATATAAGGCAAACGTAAAATATTAGAACTGTTTTTTTTTTTCAAACCAGAATTTAGGCTATTTAGTTCTGCCATAATCTTAGCTATAACATGAGGCGACTTGCACTGCATCCAATTGAAATGGCTATTTAGTTCAGTCAGATAAAAAGAAAGAAGGCACAAAAGATTTCGAACAACAATCTTTCCGCAGTGTCCAGGATCTTAGAGCAGCCGGGATAAACTTGAAACCAAGCAAGAGTTGCTCATTGAACGACATAAAATTCACTTCTGTACGCTTCGCGGGTGAGCTAGAACTCCCTCGACTGATCGTCGACGACTCGATGGCGCCCAAATTCATGAATCTTATAGCATACGAGATGTGTCCCGACAACATGGAGACAAAGTACGAGGTCACCTCTTACATCTGCTTCCTTGACTCTCTCATAGATTACCCGGCTGACGTTAAAGAGATGAGGACGGCTGAAATACTAAACAATCTTCTCGGATGCGACAAAGATGTGGCTAGGCTTTTCAACAGGATTGCGACCGATCTGGTGCCGAACCCTAAGGTGTATGAGAAGGTCATTGAAAAAATAGAGAAACATTATAAGAACAGGTGGATGACTTGGATGGCTCAAGTCTACAGTGACCATTTTAGTACTCCGTGGACTATAGTGACTTTTTTCGCGGCAGTTCTCGCGCTTTTCATGTCCGGTGTCCAGACTTGGTTCACGGTCTATTCTCCGCCGGATGCTTGAGATGACTTCTGCTGGAACCTTAAATGGTAAGATCGCCAAATCAATAAAGTAGTACTCTGAATGTAGTGTGAATGTTTTGTATTAAGTTTGGTGTTTGTGTTTTATCAATAAGTGAAGTTTGAACAAGTACGGTTCTTCTTTTCACTAGCGTATTGCATTTGTATTTCCCTCTGTTTTTTCTCAGAGATCCATTTGTATTTTGATTAAATTAATAAACGATTGTATTTGTTGAGTTAAAAGTAACTCTCTTCTTGGGTACGATACGGGATATCCAATGCAATGTTACAATTTGGATGTCAATTTTAAATTTTATATTAGAGTGTAAAAAACACTTTCTATTATAATATTATTTATTGTGAAATATTTGACATATGTTATACTTTGTAATAAATTAATCAGCAAGTAAAGTATTGAGAAATTTAACAATTAATTTCTTTTAGTTAATATAGTTATTTTTGTCATGTAAAAATTACAACTTTTTCTTTCTCAATTATTTTATAAGTATAAACTTATTTTTACAACTTTCAAAACTTTATAATTATAAAAAATATTTTTAAACATTTCAAATATAACATATTCTATTATATTTTTTAACATAAAATATACTGTCTTATTAGTTAGCATAGATGCGGAGAAAGCATTTTGTCTCATAAAAATATCTGCTCCCTCCCTATATTGTTCATCGCATGTTCTGTCCCATCTGAGACTGCCTGATATTACAGGCGCTCATACCACATTGGATGGATAAAATATTTATTTTATGATTTCTATTCTAAAATTAGATTATTTTCAGTGTGGTTTTATACACAATTTTTTTTACTCTCTACACCCTTTTAAATTAAAATTTTTTAATAACCAAACAATCTTTAAATAAAATAAAACAATTAACAATAGACTTAATTATAGATTAAATTTTAGGGATTTGATCTTTAATCCCGCTGGTACATTTTAACATATCAGTCAGGCAATAAATATTAACCATGGATTAAAAATAGATGGTTGGTGATTGTTAAGGGTAGTCTAGGAAGTTTAAAACGTAAATAGGAACATAGGTTTTGAGTTTTCTGACTAAAAAGGGGACCTAAGTATATAGGGTCCAGGAATAAAACGCAATAAAGAAAAAAAAAAAAAAAAAAAAAGACATTCAATACACTAATATATTGATAAGTTAAATATATTGTCCATTAAATATAAATAAAATCACATAAAAATTAAAAAATACATAAATTTAATAGTTAAAAAAATATAAACTATTATTACGCTACACGTATAAAAAAAAATCTCTAAAAAAAATAAAATAAACAACGACAAGTGAAAAAGTCGTATCGTATTTCTCTTATCTCTCCCACCCCTCCGTTTCTTTCCCAATTATACTTTTACTGACATAATGGTTAGTTCATGCTCGGTACTCTTCTCAAATTGATAGATAGAATAGCTAGATTTTGTTTTCTTCTCAAATGCAAAAGTCAAATTAATCTCAAAATAGAAATATTCGGATAAACTGAAACAACCTTTTTGTTCAGATCCAAGTACGTAGATGTATATTTTTCATCTCTCCATATGCATGAGATTTCAAACTGATTTTTAATTTATTAACTTTTTCCTCTCCACTGTAAGGGAAGGAGCCACAACCCAAAACCAATTCTTCATCACCTAAATTTTTTAATAGGCGATAATTTAGTCTTTATTCTTTTAATTTTAACAAAATACTTTCTAAATACTTTAATCAGTTGTAATTTACACCTTTCTGTCCAAATCTAATTAAAGAGTTTAGGCAGCATTTTGTCAAAATTAAAAGAATAAATACCAAACTATCACCTCCTAAAGAGTTTAAGAACCACTTGTGCCAATTACTCCTTTATCTTAACGTCGTAATCCTTTTAATCTCTCTTGTGTCATTTTTAATGACTCATTCTTGATTTTCGAGGGCAAAATTTCTTAAGGAGGATAGATTGTAAAACTCATGGAATATATATACTAGAACAAATAGGAGATAAGACCACGGTTAAAAACCATCATCAAAAGATACAATAACTATTTAAAAACTTGTGTTGTATCCAAAGTCGTTAAATGTCTAAGAGATACGACGATGGTTTTAATTGTTGTCTAATATGTGTGTGAGACACCACAAGAGTTTAAAAAGACACATTAGACGACGGTTTTTTCAAAAAATAAATCATCTAATATCAACTTTTACGAACAGTGTTTTTAAAAACCAGTGTTTAATATGTAACTTTTAACAACAGTTTTTTTTAAAAAAAAAAATGGTCGTTAAAAGTGTTAAAAAATTAAAAATATATATATTTTTGCCGAAAACTAATTATTTGCTAAAAAAATTATTTGTTCAAATGTTATCACAAGTCATTGAACAACACACATAAAAAAATTCAAAATAACATGTTACAAATTCACCTTCTCATAAATAATCAATATATATATACATATAACACCAATATTTCAAAACTAAAAGTCTCTACGAACTCTAATAAAAAAACCTAATTAAATCAAAAAAAGCTCTAAATCCAGACAAAAAAATAAAAATAAAAATTAAAAAACTAATTTCAAAGAAAAGAAATTTTAAACGATTAACAAAGTACTCATTTCGATGGTCAAGGTGTAGTGGCAGATATGAAGGCGACGTTACGACGGCTGGCAACGTATGAGCGTGATTGTAGAGGCTCTTGGACGCGGCAGCCAAGTTGAGGGAGTGAGGAGTACGTATAGTAATGGAAGTGAGGAGTGTAGAAGAGATGAGATTTGAGAGGAAAAAAATTGAAGTGTTGAGACTAGAGTTAGAGAGTGAGTTTTGGTGTGAGGAAGAGAGAGAGCTTTGGAGAGATGGAGAGATTTGAAATAACAAACTTAGAGTTTGTAAGAAAATGCTCAAAGTTGTAGATGAGGTATTGAAGCTTGAAAAATTTTCTGAAAAAAATGTGCGAAAAACGTCTACCTTTTTGTAAGAAAAAATTTTGACATTACACAACGGTTTTTAAAAAATTATCGTCTAATGTGCCCCATTAGACAACAGTTTCTAAAAACTATCGTCTAATATACTACACTAGATCACAATTTTAAAAAACCGTCATCTAATGTGCGCGTATAGAATTTTCGTGTTCGTACCGCATTTTTTTAGCCCATTAGATGACAATTTTCTAAAAAACGTTGTTAAATAAGTGTCGTCTAATCTCCTATTTGTTGTAGTGTTATTGAAAATAAACTTCATATTTTGTATCAATGTGTAATTTGGAGACTTAAAAGTAAACATTTTACTAAGTTGTTGTCTAGTTTGAAATTTCTGAAATAAACGGTCTAAAAATGAAAATCTAGAAGCTTCCCCAACTCAAAAATTTTTCCCCTCACACGTGAACATATCATCCCACCTGTTCTATTCCTCCCTCCCTCAAAGAAAACAAACCCATAATTTGTTGCTCATTGTCATCCGCCACCGCCGCACAGGAGCCACTTAAGCTCGAATAAAATTAATATTCAATTAAACTCTTTAATTAATTAATTAATCTTATTAACTCTTAGAATTATAGTAATTTAATTACTTCTAAAAACATGAAGCGTTTATTTAGTATAGTCATTACATTTATATCAGCTCTTCACAAATATCCATAGCTAGAGCTTGGTCGAAATCCATTAATCTCTCTAATTATCTTTATTTTAGGTGTCATTGATCCTATAATGAATAATAAATTCATGAATTTCATAACAACTGAGTGCTCTTACTATTCAAGACTGAATCAACACTCAAGAGAATTATTTATCTATTTCTTTGTTTAAAAAAGAATAGATTCTATCTCGCATATTAATATTCTTAGCTACCTGCTCCAAGATGCAAGAAAAAAGATTTAACACTCTCAAAATACAAACCAAATAAGTCAAAAGACATTATTTCATAAATAGAACTTTGTTAATAACTCAAGATTAAAATCATGCTATTTATGACTATCGGCAGACTCAATTTGATTTATATTCTTAACGAAAATTATTAAAAATTCAAATTGTATCTTGGCCCGGTCCTACATAACCTTATTATATAAAATGTACTCATTCAATATCAATCCATATTCTCGATGTGGATAAGATCGTTTCATTCTTAATAGGAGTGACATGTATTATTAATATTTTAATTAAAGATTATGAATCTTTGATTAAATTTATTACGGGCATATTTTGATTCTTATCCTTAAATATTATGCTCTTGTATATAACACTTATATACAATATTTAAGGTCACATAGATAATAGCAAAATTGTCGATGATATTCGTGAAGTATTTAATGAGACATGCACATAAAATAATAAAAATTCACTTTACTTTAGCAATAATGAAATATTCAAATTACATCTCATGCTTTAAGAGCTAAGACAGAATCCTTAGTTTTTTTTTAGTTTTGTTTTAATAATATAGAGCGAGGAGCTTAGTATGGATAGGAGCTATAAAGTGTGCCAACTTAATTGAGATGTCTTGTCTCACTCAATGTTATTCTTCTCATTATTTCTTTAAAAAAAAAAAACAAAACAAAAGTTGAATCGAGGGATTATTTTGTAATTTCCCTAATTTTCATGGAGTAATATTTCATTTACGAGCTTCGTAGCTTTTTTTTTTTTTTTTAGGAAAAAAAACGTGAAGCACGATAAGTTCTTTGAGGCTTCTTGTTTATGAAGGATGTCAGTTCACAAGTGAAATGTTACGCCAAAGCATGAAACTTTAAAAAAGTAAATTAGCATTTTCATTTCCAGATCAGCTTCATTCCTAAGATAAACTAATTATCTTAACAATACTAAATTTCTATAGAAGATCAATTATAAGGCATATATAATAATGATCGGGAGAGATCAAGCGGAGCTCGTTACTTTGAGCCAAAATAAGAATGTGTGAGATTCACAAAAGTGCATCAATCATATTGCTCTAAAGGAACAATCGTAAAACTGCAAGCATCTAAGTTCTCTTGCCTAGAAAAAAAAGTGGAAATCCTTCTTCGCTTTAACTCCGAAGAATTTCGTACCCCTGGGGGGCAAGTATTTGATACCAACCTTCCTCTATGAAAAAAGAAGGTTAAAAAAGGGGGAAAAAAAAAAGGTCCTTAACTACATATATGAAGAACACAAATACAAATGTTATAGCCACAAATAATTTGCCTATGTAACACATACATTGAACTTCTTTCTTTTTGTCTTTTTCTATCTCTCTCTTTTTTTCCTCTCTTTTTTCCCCTCGCCCTCTGATAGGCACACATTGATCATCTAAAAATGGCAGAACAAGAGGCTGTAAGTAAATTTGAGGAGAAATTGAACCTGTTAATGGCGCCGAAAGATCAAGCAGCGCCCCCAAGCGCAGCCGCAAAGATACAAAGGGTGTCGTCGTTCCTGCGAGAACGGGAGTGTTTGAAGAAGTACTTTGAACCAATGTGGATCTCTTTTGGTCCAATTCACTACAACAACCCAAAGCTCAAGGTCTCAGAGATGTGCAAGCTCCAATTAGTTGCGAAATTCATCCGCGACAGTGGATACAGTTCCCACGAAGTGTTATACGAAGAGATCAAGAGCTACATCATCGGACTCGAGCAATGCTACGATAAGGAGGTGATTCAGCGCTTTACTAATAATAAGGAGACACTTAACCGGATCTTGTTCTTTGATGGGTGTGCAATACTGCAGTTCATAGCTAGCAGTTTCAAGCCAGATGAGTTAAAAGAGTTAAAGATCAAGGTTGAACAAGCAACATTCATATACTGCGATTTGTTGTTGCTTGAGAACCAAATTCCCTACCGACTCCTCGAGTTGTTGATGGACAAGAGTAAAAACAAGGTTAAGTTATCTACTTTGTACGAGTTTATCAGAAGAAATGTCTTGGCACCAGTAAAGTACAAGGAAGAAATATTCAAAGCAGAGGCGGGAACTAATCCGGCTCATCTTCTTGATCTTTTCCGATTAGCTCTCCTTCAACATCCAGCACCACCTGATCATCAAACCAATATTAATGCTGGAGAAACTAATCGGCAGCCTGCTCATGATCGCCGTGACTGTTGTGGACTAAAAAAATATTTACTACCCCCAATCATTCGGCAAAAGCGAGGTATGCCCTTTTATCGATGAGCTAAATAACATATTAATGGTTAGATGTATCCAATATTTTTAGCTCTCAAATGGTATGTATTAATTATATTTTTTCCATGTCATTTAATGGACTCAAATGTTAATAAAAAAAAGAAAAAAAAAGACATCTAATACAATATTAGATGAGGTGGAAACTAATCCGGCTAATCTTCTTGATCTTCTCCGATTAGCTCGCATTCGATATGATCTAGGTAGATTAGGCGATGGAGGAGGCGGTGGAGGAGGCGCACCTGTCCAAACCAATATTATAAATAAAATATTGCAGTCAGTTCAAATCAAACTACCCCTGATCAGGAATCGGCAAAAGGGAGGTATGTCCTTTTATCGATGAGCTAAATAAAATATTAATGGTTAGATATATCCAATTTTTTAGCTCTCAAATAGTATGTATTAATTATATTTTTCCATGTCATTTAATGGACTCAAATGTGAAAAAAAAAAAAAAAAAAAAAAAAACATCTAATGCAAAGCATTTTAAAATCTTAATGATGTGACATGATTTAATTAGTTAAGCATCATTTTAGATATCAAATTGAACATGAAATATGTGCACAATATATAATACCAGAGTTAAATTAACGACCCAAAAAATATTAAAAGATGTTTCAATCTCCAACCTCATTTGCCCAATAATCAAACACTAGAGTTAAATTAACCACTGCCATTTCTGACAACCCCACAAAGCAAAAAAAAAAAAAAAAAAAAAAAAAGAGAGGAAAAATAAAGATGGAAAGAAAGCAAAATATATTGCGAAAGGTCACAATCACACTCAACAAAAGACCATTTGTGCCAATAACCATTTTAGTTATTATTACGCCTCGCTCAAGCTAGCAATTAAAAACTCCACCCGCTCGAGAGAATCATTAACGAAAACTGTAAAATGGAAAAATAATGTTCCTCGATCAAATTTTTTAGGATTATAAATATTGAATCTTGGAATCTCTAAATTCAACGTGGGATCTCAGAGCATTCTTTCTCAGTCAAAAGAACTTCAATTATCGAACTTATTACTTACATCACAAGAATTATATGAGCAATAGCTCAATAAGTAAACCATAAATTAATTTCTGCATTTAAAATACTTTTCTTTAACGTTTAGGGACCTCTTGTATAATATTAGTCTTGTGTTGTTAAAACCCTTTTCATGTGTCTCCTATCTTGGAATCTCTTATTCCTCATGAATTCAGTTATTATCACTATCTTAGTTTGTTCATAATAAACATAAGATTTCACATCACACTCAAAATCTACTTTCAAAATCTTATGAAAGCATTACAATAATAATATATATAAATTGAAAATATTAACTGAAAACATACTACTATTCAAGTGATAGCAAGTGATGCAGTAGATTTACTTACTTTTTGCCTCGCTATAACTATAACAACCCAAGAAGACTTGGTAAAGCTTAACATGAGATGATAGAAATATCGTCATATTAGAAATTACTTAGAACCATCACTTTCACCAAATATAAGTTGCCTGAGCCTACAATTGAAAAAAAAATAAATCCCACTTATGTCTAAAAATCAAAGCTGATATTCTATATTATGTATAACTACATAGCTGTTACATCACTTTTTAAGTGCTTTATCTTTCTCCACTTGTATATAAGAGCACTTCACATATGTACACATGTAGTAGGCTTATTACTAAGGTCTTGATATAATAGAAGTTGGGCATAATTACTAAGGATTAATCCCTCATGGAATCATTGTTTTTGTCAAGCATCATAGTTATGTGTTGGAAATCATCAATCTCAGGTTTTATATAATATCAACATGATGATCAGATCTTATATCATTATCATGTCGTATCCTAAGTCATTGCTGTTAAGCAATACTAAAATCATTATAACTTGTACTTCTTTATGCGTAGTTTAATATCTGTCCACTCAGAAGTCCAATGAAGTCAATGATTATCTAAGTTGATTCTATACTGCTACATACAATAAACATTAATTACTATAGCTACTAAAACGAAATTACCTTGAGAACTTGCTGCTGAGGTTTTATGTAAGCTCTAGTACCCAATTTACACGAGAACAAAGGAAGGTCCTGGGCCATTCAAAATTGAATATGTTGTCTTCGGTTGATTTTTGCATTGGGAACAACGGTTGAAAGCATGAGAAAGTTCTAGCATAATCAGGTATTAATTAGTGGAAGGAAAGAGAGTTAAGCAAGTAGCTCTTCGTATACACGCGGAGGGAAATGAAAAGCTGACTAACCTCTAGAAAAACCCATTAAAAATCAAAAATACAAAACACCAATATTTAATAAAAAATAGACTCCACTTATAAATCTCACATATTCTATTAAATAGTAGTGCTTAATACAACCATTCTTACAATATTGCTCGTTAAAAATAAAGCAGTGCTATTTATTATTTAACCCGATTTGTTTTGCCTCACGATTCTTACGATCCACTTGTAGACTTAAGCATTTCTGATTTTTTAAGTACAAAACTAAAATATGACCACTGGGATAACCACGTGGAGTCGTGACCAAAAAGCATTTTGGTTAAAAATATAGGCTAGGTTATAAATATAACTACAAGCTAGCCCTTAAACCCACGAAATTGCGGACTTGGTCAAACTCAAATCTAGTGCATACAAATGTAAATCATTACTTATACCAATAAACTTAAAAACTCATATACATGCTCCTCCATAGAAAATTCAAATAATAAGATATAAGCTCAGAAAGTTGGGCATTACAGTTATTTACGAGAATAGGCCTTCCTAGTTCTCTCTTTTAACATGAGGCTGCTCTGCACTGCATCCAATTGAAATGATTCTTAATTTGTCAATTTCATTGTCTCACTGTCAGATCATCAACAGGTCATGATCGAACAGCGTGATCAGTCTTTCCGCAGTGTCCGGGATCTTAAAGCAGCAGGGATAAACTTGAAACCTAGCAAGACTTGCTCATTGAAAGACATAAAATTTTCTTCCGTGGGCTTCGCGGGCGAGCTAGTACTCCCTCCACTGATCGTCGATGACTCGATGGCGCCCAAATTCATGAACATCATAGCATACGAGATGTGTCCCGACAATGTGGAGACAAACTACGAGGTCACCTCTTACATCTGCTTCCTTGACTCTCTCATAGATTACGCGGCCGACGTTAAGGAGCTGAGGACGGCTGGAATACTTTACAACGTTCTCGGAAGCGACAAACAAGTGGAAAAGCTGTTCAACAAGATTGCCACCGATCTGGTACCGGACTCTAAGTTGTATGCGGAGGTCATTGAAAAAATAGAGAAACATTGTAAGAACAAGTGGATGACTTGGATGGCTCAAGTTTGCAGCGACCATTTCAGTACTCCATGGACTATAGTGGCTTTTCTCGCCGCGGTTATCGTACTTTTCATGACTGCTGTCCAGACATGGTTCACAGTCTATTCTCCACAGGGGGGATGAATTCTGCAAGAAACTTTAATCGTAATAGCCAAATTATGAAAGTGATGCATGGGGTCCTTTTTCTATTAAGATTAATTGGTATGTTTATCAATGACTGATGTTGAAAGTGATGAGGGTGATTTAGCTATAGGCTTTTTTTTGAAATTTTAAGAGGAGTGTAATAATAAGTAGAATGAGGGTGGTTTAAGAATGTGAGTGAAAAGGGTGGTTTTGAAATGTGAGTAGATGTTCCCTAACCAAATTTGAGTATTCGTCGTTTTTAGATGCCGTGGCGCAAAATCATTTGTTGGACAGGATTCGAGACTGAAAGTTTGGACAGAGGATTCAAGCCCTCTCGATAAGTTGATTTTATGCTTTGGTATGCAACTTTAGAAACGTAAAATAGCATTTTCATTCTCAAATCATCTTCATTCCCAACATCAACTAATCTTAAACATGAATATGTATGAAACACGCGCAGAGCTCGTTATTTTAAGCCATGAAATTAAGAATGTTTAAGTTTTACAAAAGTAGATCGTATTTTTCTAAAGAAGAAGTGATCTTATAATTGCAAGCAATAAAGAAAATAAAAGGAAAAGTAATGCACTTAGTAGTATTTGATGCAAACCTTCCTCTATATGAATAAAGAGGCCGGAAAAAGAACTACATCCTTAACTCCATCTATATATATATATATATATATATATATTTATGTATATAGACACACACACACACACAAAGGTAAGAACTAAACAGAACCGCAGATATTTGCCTACGTAAAACGTACCCTCTTTACTTTTTGTCCTTTTCTATTCTTTTGAAAATTTCTCTCTTTTTTGCTCTTCTATTGGAGCGCACACATTCATCGACTAAAAATGGTGACAAAGACTGCTATGATGAGTGAATTCCGTGCAATCCAGCTTGGGATGTCTTAGAAATTCTTGATATCTTTCCTTCGATTTGTTAATTCGGAAAAAAAAAAACCCCACTCATTTATCAATATGAAATCCAATCTAATATTTCTTTGAAAAAATTTAATTACTGATACTCATACTCACTTTTTTCTTCTAGAAAAATGACTATCTGAAGGGAGTAGCTAGCTTTTGTAACGGAAATACCCTGCAACATATTGTTCAATTTATTTCTAAAATAAAAACCATACAATGTAATTTTTTAGAATAAATTTTATAATGTTCGTTACATTTTAAGTTGGTAACAAGAATAATGTTATATTTTTAGAAAATACATATTTGTTATACCCTGGAATTTTTAATTCTTTTAAAACTTTCTTTACATTTTAAGGGTGCGTCTATTGACACCCATTTTATTACTTTTCACACACCCCTTTTTCATATTACTAAAATACCTATTAATATAATTACTTTTAAGGACAATAGTATTCTAAAAAAATACTCATTACACACCCCAATGTTCTTACAAATCATAGAAGGAAAGAAAAAGTTGCAGACCAATGTTCTTATAAATCATATCTCTTCCAAAAAAAAAAAATCACTTCAATTTTATGTATATGAAACATAATAAAGGAAAGAAAAGGATAAGATTGATTGGTGGGAGGATGAAAATGAGAAAAAGAAAAAACCTAGATTTTTAAAAAATTTTAAGGGGGTGTCACAAGTAGAAATGGGGGTTGTTTAAGAATGTGTGTAAAAAGTAGAAATGAGGGTGATTTAGTTATAGGGGCTTGTTTGAAATTTTAAGAAGAGTGTAACAAGTAGAATGAGGGTAGTTTAACAATGTAAGTGTGAAAATAAAAATAATAGAAGGGTGTCAGGAGATACACCCTAACCAAATTCAAGTATTCGTCGTTTCTAGATAACGTGGTCCAAAATCATTTGTTGGATACGGATTGAGACTGGAAACTTTGGACAGAGGATCCAAGTCCTCTCGATAAGTTGATTTAACAAACAAACTCATCTAAGACCCGCTTATTATTTAATGAAAATGTGTGAGTCTTTAATCTCTTTCTCTCTTAACGAATATAAGATACAAGAAGATATTTAATTTAACGTCTATATATAATCAATAAGATACAAATAACTTCGTTTTTGAACTAAATGGGATTATTTTATAACTGATTTGGAAATTTGATTTAACCTATCATTCCTCGAAGTAGAATGTTTTGATTTGTGTTATTATCAGTGTAAATCGTTGGATTACATTGTAATTTTCTCTTGTTTTCAGGGACAAACATTCCATTAACGTGCTTCACGTTTTTTTTTTTTTTTTTTTTTTTTTTTTTTTTTTGGCTTTTGTCAAGGACACTCTTTTAAAAGTGTGAAGAAGCTTTTTTTTTTTTTTTTTTTTTTTTTTTTTTTTTTTTATACTGTCGCAAGGACCCTTTATTCCACTAAATTAAGTACAATAAATCCCTTTTGGTTACTTGCTTATTATCAAGGTTACTGTCAGTTCAGACGGTGGAATTTTATGCCAAAGTATGCAACTTTAGAAAAGTAAAATAGCATTTTCATTCCCAAATCATCTTTATTCCCAACATCAACTAATCCTAAACATGAATATTTATGAAACAAGCGCAGAGTTCGTTACTTTAAGCCAGAAATTTAAGAATGTTTGAGTTTCACAAAAGTAGATGTATTCTTCAAAAGAAGTGATCTTACAACAGCAAACAATAAAAGAAAATAAACATGAATATTTATGAAACACGTGCAGAGCTTGTTACTTTAAGCCAGGAAATTAAGAATGTTAAGAGTTTCACAAAAATAGATCGTATTCTTCTAAAGAAGAATTGATCTTACAATTGCATTTAATAAAGAAAATAAAAGGAAAAGTAATGCACTTAGTAGTATTTGATACCAACCATCCTCTATGAATAAAGAGGCCGGAAAAAGTACATCCTTATCTCCATCTATATATATATATATAGAAATATAGAAACAAATACAAAGGTAAGAACTAAACAGAACCGCAGATATTTGCCTACGTAAAACATGCATTGACCTTCTTTTGTTTTTGTCTTTTTCTGTTCCTTTGAAAATTTTTCTCTCTTCTTTCCTCTTCTGTTAGAGCGCACACATTCATCAACTGAAAATGGTGACAAAGACTGCTATGATGAGTGAATTCCGTGAGAAACTAAAAGATAAAGTAGCTAAAACTGCGCCTGGCAGCACCACTGTCCAACAAAAGGGAAAGATACAAAGGGTTGCGGCGGTTCTGCGAGAACAGAAGGAGTTGGGGCAGTACTTTGAGCCAAGATGGATCTCCTTCGGCCCAATTCACTACGGAAAACCAAAGCTCAAGGCAGCAGAGAAGCACAAGCTCGAATTGGTTGCGAAATTCATTCGTGATAACGGATACAAATCCGACGAAGAACTGTACGGCGAGATCAAGACCGACATCGACGGGCTGATCTGGGAATGCTTCGATGAGGAGGCCTTTGATAAGGATTTTGACCAGGAGACTCTTAACTGGATATTGTTTTTTGATGGGTGCACAATACTGCAGTTCATACACAGCTTTTCCAAGAAAGATGACTTCAAAGAGTTGAAGATAAAGAACGACCAAATAGCATTCATAAACCACGATTTGTTCTTGCTTGAGAACCAAATTCCCTATCGAGTCCTGGAGCTGCTGATGAATGCAAAAAAGGTAAGCAAGAAGGAAGAGTTACAGAATTCGTTGAAAGATTTTATAAGAAAAAATGTGATGGCACCCGAAAAGTACCAGAAAGAATTCAAAGTGGATGCTAATACGGCTCATCTTCTTGATCTTCTCCCAGTTGCTCTCATTCAACCTTCAGAACCTGATCCGAAGCCTGCTCTTGATGACTGTCCTGGAGTTCTACCCGTGAGGAGTCCGCCAAAACAAGGTATGTTATGATCTAATCGATGAGCATATTATATATATAGTCTCCTAAAACAAAAATACTTATTACTTATTAATAAATAAATATTAGATTAGAGTAACAATTAAAATCGCACTCTCATATATATATAGAGTTAATATATAGAGTAACAACAAAAATACTTATTAATATATATATATATATGAGGAAACAAGATAGAGTTTTAATTGTTGGATAAAGCATGCGAGAAAATAAGATGCAACATTTGTTCGGTTATGTTATTTTATTTGGGGAAACTTGTGATGAATGTTTAGTTTATAATTTTTTTTGTTGACATGTATCACGTAAATGTATTAGGCAAATGTATCACGTAAACACCTTTTAACAAAATTAATGCATTTTTATTCAATAGGATATTTTCCCTTTTTTCCAAAAAAAAAAAGGTCAGTAAATTTAGTAACATGTTGATTTATAATATACTTTTTTGGAAACTGTAATTCATACATAACAGAAATATATTGGCGTCCTCTTTTTGTCACTCTGTAATTTTCTGCATTTACTATTTGACACGTAAAATTTACAAATATTAATATATCATGTTAGTAGAGTGTGCGTGTTAAACAATGAATATAAAAACTAACATAAAAATTGACAAAAAAAAGGATAATGCTCGCATTCCTCCAAAGATAAAAATAAAGGCAAACATAAAATATTAGAACTGTTTTTTTTTTTTTTTTCAAACCAGAATTTCAGCTATTTAGTTCTGCCATAATCTTAGCTATAACATGAGGCGACTAGCACTACATCCAATTGAAATGGTTATTTAGTTCTGTCAGATCAAAAGAAAGAAGGCACAAAAGATTTCGAACAACAATCTTTCCGTAGTGTCCAGGATCTTAGAGCAGCCGGGATAAACTTGAAACCAAGCAAGAGTTGCTCATTGAACGACATAAAATTCACTTCTGTGCGCTTCGCGGGCGAGCTAGAACTCCCTCGACTGATCGTCGACGACTTGATGGCGCCCAAATTCATGAATCTTATAGCATACGAGATGTGTCCCGACAACATGGAGACAAAGTACGAGGTCACCTCTTACATCTGCTTCCTTGACTCTCTCATAGATTACCCGGCTGACGTTAAAGATGTGACGACCCTAACTTTTGATCATCATCCTACGTTCATACTTAGCATTACTTAACCTCTATTACTTTCTAATTCTATTCTCATTCGTAAAATGCCATAGCATTTTGTTTTTAACTATACATGAAATGCTGTAGCATTCTACTAGCATTTTGTTACATTAATCGTACATTGTGACTAGAGGTTGCTATGCATAACCTCATAGTTCTGTGATCTTTACTTACATTACATAACCTAACCATATCTATAAATATGGTCTACTTAAAACACTTTGCAGCGTTTACCAATTGCATGTAGATTCCATTACCCACTTGCCCACTCCCTTCTTTGCATCTTTCTGCATGCTTGACAACAAGTTTCAAGCTTCCTACAATACGAATAAGCGTAATGAGCTTTACAATGTGATGAGCCATAGTTAAAAGCATACAATAATGCATACCCATATATGCATTCATGTCATATATCCTAAAACATTATGTACTTCTAGAACGTATATCGCTTATGTTTTTTTTTTTTTCATTACGTACTTTGTTCAATTTTCGTCTCTATTAGTCGTTCACATTGTATTTTCACGTTCTAAACGGTTACCTGTGTTTCTCTCTTTTCTTTCTTCTTTGAATCCGTACCCTTATATGGAGCGATTTACATTTTTTTGTTTTCTTGTCTTTTACTTCTTATGGGCCCTGTCTGTTGTACCATAGAGCGCATAACCAGTGAGGAGTGGGGTAGCTAACCAATCCAACTCAGTCACGGTTTCATTTCTTTCATAGTCTCATAATAACCTTTCCTTCGAAGGCTGGTACAAATAGGAAATTTAGTCTCTTACCGTTTATCAATTTTCTCATTGAAACGGTAACTGTAGTTAAATCTTATGAATTTGTGCATTATTGAGCATTTTATCATGAGATTAACTTTTCGTTAAAGTTTAACCTTTCATTTCTCTTAGTTTGATCTCGGCTTAACATCGATGCATACTTTTTTGCAGAATAAAGTTCTACGATTACGTAAGTCTTGTAGATACTTACCTAACATAGTATCTAGCATTCACATTGTATCTATCATTCAAAATTCTACTATATGCACAATCTTTGTGCAACATAGAAAAGCAAGTTTGTTCATGATATAGCCATAGAAAAACTATTGTACTTACCTGCTTTCCAGTTATAGCATAATTCTCTACTTATTTCAGATCTTCTATCCTTTCTTTGTTAAGTTCGTAAATAAACACCCATCCGGATGGTGGGATTAGCCTTTAGTATGCTATTTTATGTAGGATAGTCATAAAGGAAATTAAATCCTTTCTTATAGAATGTATTTATCCTTTTATTAAGGATCATAAAAATTATAATTTCTATTATAAGGACTAGTTAAATCCTCATAATTTTATATTCCATAATTGTCTTTTGAATTCGTGAATTCATAAATAACATATCTCATGGACATCATATGTTCTAAATTACTTATCATTAATCATCTGTGACTTGCCTCAATTAAAAAGCTAAAAAAAGCGGTTCCGGTAATATCCGCTTGTCGTGTTCCACTGCGTATCTCCTTGATATCCGTTCTAGGAGAAATCATAAACGCTTTGCATGATCCACTAGCATCATTGAAGTGTTAGACATTCAATTCTGTGAATCCATTCGATTCACCTCGATCCGCGTGCAATCGGTACCATACCAGTTTTATCAAAATTGAATTTGATCGATCGGAGGTCACCATTCACGTCGAAACGAGTCGGGATATGGTCTTGGATCATCAAATGGAAGTCGATAGCCTGAAAATGACACCTCACCGGAAAATGTACGGTGGCGCATGCTCCCGGAGAGTTTTTTGACGGACTTGGGTCCTACCCCCATAGATCGACCCTTTGAGTCCATTGGTGTGGTCAATTTTGGACCTGTAACAAACAAATCGGGACCCGCAGCGTCGCTAAAATCTACTCAAATCTCACATTTTCGGTCATGAAATCCTAAAATTAGTTGAGGGGTTTTCTTACCCATGATCTCATGAGTGTTTTGACACCAAATTCACGATGATCTAACGGTGATCACCGGAACCAATGAGCTCCGTTTCCGGCCAAATGGCGGCGGTGATGGCTGAATAAAACTCGTGAATGCATCCCGGAGGAAGAAAAACAACGGTGGCGGGCGGCGACTCCGATTGCGTCTGGCGGTGCTCCGGCCATAATTGCGTTATGAAAATGGGTGGGTTTTCTTTCACGCTCCACTGAGTCCATAGAGACTGAAATCACCTCAATCGGAGGTCGGACGAAGGAAATATTTCGAAAGTTTCGGTTGTTAAACTTCGGCCGTGATTATGGCTTATTCCGGCGGCGTGACGGGTCGTGTGACCTGTCAAAATGCTCAGCTCATCGAAAGCTTTCCATTATTGTGTCAAAACGGAGGTCTGAATCTCAAAGTGAGATTTTGGCCATGGACGGTTTCGTTGTTGAGAGAGAATGTTCGAGAGAAGAGAGAAACAAACGCGTGAGAGGAGAGAGAAAAAGTGAAACTTTTAAACTTATCCTTAAAAATTCTCTCTAAACATATATAATTTATTCTAACTGCTTACTTCACCGACAGAAACTTTTCCCGGATATTACAATCTACCCACCTTATAAAATTTTCGTCCTCGAAAATTTGAATAAACTAGGGACATCTTACTTTGCTTCATAATTTACTCCTGTGGGTTCTGGCACATACCTTTTCAACATCATTACGTGAATCTCATTGCGCACATATGCTAATTTCTATGGAGACGCTAGCATGTATGTATCCTCACCAATTCTCTTTGACATCTCGAAAGGCCTAATACATCTCAGGTTGAGTTTCCTCTCCTATTGAATTGTATTACAGCTTTCATTAGTATAACCTTCAGGAAGTCTAAGTCTCCCACTTAGACTACGAGTAAAATATCATGTTGAACTTTAACTTAGAGCTTTTTGCATCTTGTACGCTTTCTCTCAATGCCTTGACATGAAATGACTGTCTCGGGTTTCAATTATGGAAGAACTTCATGCAACGTTACTATTTTAGACTATTTTCAAAGTCGTTCAATAAAACAACCGAACTTGATGAAAGGATTTGATCATCGATCGATGATCACCCAATCACATTATTGTTGTCGGATGATTTAAGCAATTCTACTACACATTCCATCATGATTTGATCCCATTTCCATTTTGAAATGTCGATCTTTGTAATTCTCGTGTCGAATCTTGATGCGCTACCTTTATTAAGGACTTTGATACAATAATCTTAGGATCTATGTTGGATAATAATCTAGTTCGTGGGGACTAGCTAGCAGTTCATCATCTTATCACTTTATCCATGAAACTTTATTAATATGTTATCAGGACTAGCAGTTATTGTAGCCCATAACATGCATATCTACTTGTTTTGAAACTTCTAAAAATTCATGTTTTTCGAGCTTATCCTTTCACATATCTCTTACATATGTCTTGCTTGTGTATACACATATCATTATGCTCATATTATTCATTTTCATATCGTTCATACTCTCACATCATGCAGTTGCAAAACATTTTTCTTTTGCTAGCAACTGCTTCATATTATACTTATAAGTTATATTGTATTTATAATACATACAATAGACACAATTCATAGCATTCATATACATATTCATCGTATTTTTATATCATAGAATTCAACTTTCACATCATAGAACTGCTAAATATTCTCAAAATTAGCAATTCTTGCATATCATAGATCATTACTAAATTCGAGACCTTTCGACTACAACTAGTCACATAGTAAAAAAGTTCTTCCGAACTATTCATACATAAGTCATACTTTTATATCTATCACTTTCTTGTTCAATCGTATGGTGTATCACACCTCTAACCCCATAGTGATACGACGTCTATATAATCTTTTACGTCGTCTCTAGACTTGATATCGTTGTCCTCATCATTGGTTCAAACCAGCAGGCCTTTATGTCGAGGTGCTCAACCCTTTTTCAGATAAGCATCTTGATATCATTACCCTTGGTGGTAATCATTTAAAGAAGACTTGTTCTTTCGTTCTTCGTGTATCCTACCTATGACTTTCTTCATTCTCGTGGCAAAGTGAGGGGCGTAATTCATTCACCAATATAATCAGCTTTTGGTGAAGATCTGCTCATATGCCGCTCTTTGATCGAGTGTTATCAATCACGCAGAAAAAGACTTACGGCTTCTTTTCTTTCCGTAGGGGAATTACCTTGATCGTAGCTCTCTAATTGATAGAAAAAAAATAAGGACGAAGGGTTAAAGGAGGAAAGTCCTTGCGTTAGCTCTCCTTCGAACCATTGAATGAAGCTTTATATATCCTCGTTCGGACTTGTATTCTAAGCATCATTCATCTTGAAGTGTCGATTCACACGATCACGAAATTTCTAATGTTGTCTTGCTCATCTAGAAATTTGACATCTAATTCGGCTTTTCGTGATCTGATGCGTTAATGGCGACTAGACTCATCATTCGATCGTGAGAAGACGTTCAAGCCATATTGGCATGTCAATCGTCCATGTCGTTACGTAAAAGACATTACTTCTTAACTATCGTAATCTACTTAACATAAACTTAATTCAACTTACTTGGGCAATGTAGAATCGGATAAAAAGTTTACCAACCTGTGACGACCCTAACTTTTGATAACGTTCATACTTAGCATTACTTAACCTGTATTACTTTCTAATTCTATTCTCATTCGTAAAATGCCATAGCATTTTGTTTTTAACTATACCTTTGTAGCATTCTACTAGCATTTTGTTACATTAAACACATTGTGACTAGAGGTTGCTATGCATAACCCGTGATCTTTACTTACATTACATAACCTAACCATATCTATAAATATGGTCTACTTAAAACACTTTGCAGTTTACCAATTGCGTGTAGATTCCATTACCCACTTGCCCACACTTTCTTGCATCTTTCTGCATGGGCAACAAGTTTAAGGATACACGAGCTTCCTACAATACGAACAAGCGTAATGAGCATAAATGTGATGAGCCATAGTTAAAAGCATACAATAATGCATACCCATATATGCATTCATGTCATATATCCTAAAACATTATGTACTTCTAGAACGTATATCGCTTATGTTCTTTTTTTTTTTCATTACGTACTTTGTTCAATTTTTCGTCTCCTATTAGTCGTTCACATTGTAAGCGACTTTCGATTACGTGTTTCTCTCTTTTCTTTCTTCTTTCTGTACCGTGTTTATATGGAGCGATTTACATTTTTTGTTTTCTTGTCTTTTAGCATAACCAGTGAGGGTGGGGTAGCTAACCAATCCAACTCGATCACGGTTTCATTTCTTTCATAGTCTCATAATAACCTTTCCTTCAATTTGGTACAAATAGGAAATTTAGTCTCTTACCGTTTATCAATTTTCTCATTGAAAGCAGTGGCGTAGTTAAATCTTATGAATTTGTGCATTATTGAGCATTTTATCATGAGATTAACTTTTCGTTAAAGTTTAACCTTTCATTTCTCTTAGTTTGATCTCGGCTTAACATCGATGCATACTTTTTGCGAATAAAGTTCGGCGATTACGTAAGTCTTGTAGATACTTACCTAACATAGTATCTAGCATTCACATTGTATCTATCATTCAAAATTCTACTATATGCACAATCTTTGTGCAACATAGAAAAGCAAGTTTGTTCATGATATAGCCATAGAAAAACTATTGTACTTACCTGCTTTCCAGTTATAGCATAATTCTCTACTCGCTCAGATCTTCTATCCTTTACTGTTAAGTTCTGTAAATAAACACCCATCCAGATGGTGGGATTAGCCTTTAGTATGCTATTTTATGTAGGATAGTCATAAAGGAAATTAAATCCTTTCTTATAGAATGTATTTATCCTTTTTATTAAGGATCATAAAAATTATAATTTCTATTATAAGGACTAGTTAAATCCTCATAATTTTATATTCCATAATTGTCTTTACGAATTCGTGAATTCATAAATAACATATCTCATGGACATCATATGTTCTAAATTACTTATCATTAATCATATTGTACTTGCCTCAATTCCGAGCTAAGCGGTTCATTAATATCCGCTTGTCATGTATCTCCTTGATATCCGTTCTAGGAGAAATCATAAACGCTTTGCATGATCCACTAGCATCATTGAAGTGTTAGACAAGTGAATCCATTCGATTCACCTCGATCCGCGTGCAATCGGTACCATACCGGTTTATCAAAATTGAATTTGATCGATCGGAGGTCACCATTGCGTTCAGCACGTCGAAACGAGTCGGGATATGGTCTTGGATCATCAAATGGAAGTCGATAGCCTGAAAATGACACCTCACCGGAAAATGGCGGCGGCGTACGGCGGCGTACGGCGGCGCATGCTCCCGGAGAGTTTTTCCGCGGCGGACTTGGGTCCTACCCCCCCATAAATCGACCCTTCTGAGTCCATTGGTGTGGTCAATTTCATACAATTCGACCTGTAACAGTACAAATCGGGACCGGCAACGTCGCTAAAATCCGGCGACTCAAATCTCACATTTTCGGTCATGAAATCCTAAAATTAGTTGAGGGGGTTTTCTTACCCATGATCTCATGAGTGTTTTGACACCAAATTCACGATGATCTAACGGTCCGATCATCGGAACCAATCTACACCATCACGACGGCGGCGACGAGCTCCGTTTTCCGGCCAAATGGCGACGGTGATGGCTGAATCTGGTCGGGATCGACTCGTCTATTAACTCTGAATCTAATGGTAGGGGTCGTGACACCCACTGCATCCCGGAGGAAGAAAAACAACGGTGGCGGCGCGGCGACTCCGACCACCACGTACGGCGGTGCTCCGGCCATAATTGCGTTATGAAAATGGGTGGGTTTTCTTCGTCACGCTCCACTGAGTCCATAGAGACTGAAATCACCTCAATCGGAGGTCGGACGAAGGAAATATTGCGATCGAAAGTTTCGGTTGTTTTCGAAACTTCGGCCGGCGATTATGGCTTATTCCGGCGGCGTACGGGGTCGTGTGACCTGTCAAAATGCTCAGCTCATCGAAAGCTTTCCATTGACACCAGCTGTGTCAAAAACGGAGGTCTGAATCTCAAAGTGAGATTTTGGCCATGGACGGTTTCGTTGTTGAGAGAGAATGTTCGAGAGAAGAGAGAAACAAACGCGTGAGAGGAGAGAGAAAAAGTGAAACTTTTAAACTTATCCTTAAAAATTCTCTCTAAACATATATAATTTATTCTAACTGCTTACTTCACCGACAGAAACTTTTCCCGGATATTACAAAAGAGTTGAGGACGGCTGAAATACTAAACAATCTTCTCGGATGCGACAAAGATGTGGCTAGGCTTTTCAACAGGATTGCGACCGATCTGGTGCCGAACCCTAAGGTGTATGATAAGGTCATTGAAAAAATAGAGAAACATTATAAGAACAGGTGGATGACTTGGATGGCTCAAGTCTACAGTGACCATTTTAGTACTCCGTGGACTATAGTGGCTTTTTTCGCGGCAGTTCTCGCGCTTTTCATGTCCGGTGTCCAGACTTGGTTCACGGTCTATTCTCCACCGGATGCCTGAGATGACTTCTGCTAGAACCTTAAATCGTAAGATTGCCAAATCAATAAAGTAGTACTCTGAGTATAGTGTGATTGTTTTGTATTAAGTTTGGTGTTTGTGTTTTATCAATAAGTGAAGTTTGAACAAGTGCGGTTCTTCTTTTCACTAGCGTATTGCATTGTATTTCCCTCTGTTTTTTCTCATAGATCCATTTGTATTTTGATTAAATTAATAAACGATTGTATTTGTTGAATTAAAAGTAACTCTCTTCTTGGGTACGATAAGGGATATCCAATGCAATGTTACAATTTGGATGTCAATTTTAAATTTTATATTAGAGTGTAAAAAACACTTTCTATTATAATATTATTTATTGTGAAATATTTGACATATGTTATACTTTGTAATAAATTAATCTGCAAGTAAAGTATTGAGAAATTTAACAATTAATTTCTATTAGTTAATATAGTTATTTTTGTCAAGTAATAATTACAACTTTTTCTTTCTCAATTATTTTAAAAGTACAAAATTATTTTTACAACTTTCAAAACTTAATAATTATAAAAAATATTTTTAAACATTTCAAATGTAACATATTCTATTATATTTTTTAACATTAAATATAACATTAACATTTATATGAAAGACTGTCTTATTAGTTAGCATAGATTCGGAGAAAGCATTTTGTCTCTCTATTACTATATTTGCACTTATTAGACTTGGAATTAGAAAAATATCTGCTCCCTCCCTATATTGTTCGTCGCATGTTCTGTCCCATCTGAGACTGCCTGATATTACAAGCGCTCATTCCACATTGGATGGATAAAATATTTATTTCATGATTTCTATTCTAAAATTAGATTATTTTCAGTGTGGTTTTATACACAATTTCTTTTTACTCTCTACACCCTTTTAAATTAAAATTTTTTAATAACCAAACAATCTTTAAATAAAATAAAAAAATTAACGATAGACTTAATTATATATTAAATTTTAGGAATTTGATCTTTAATCCCGCAGGTACATTTTAACATATCAGTCAGGCAATAAATATCGACCGTGCGATTAAAAATAGATGGTTGGTGATTGTTAAGGGAAGTCTAGGAAGTTTGAAACGTAAATAGGCACAGAGGTTTTGAGTTTTCTAACTAAAAAGGAGACCTAAGTATATAGGGTCCAGAAATAAAACGCAATAAAGAAACGAAAACATAAAATAAAAAATAAAAAAAGACATTCAATACGTTAATATATTAATAAGTCAATATATTGTCAATTAAATTTAAATAAAATCACATAAAAATTAACAATTAAAAAATATAAATTATTATTACGCCACGCGTATCAAAAAAATGTCTATAAAAAAATAAAATAAACAACGACAAGTGAAAAAGTTGTATCGTATTTCTCTTATCTCTCTCACCCCTCCGTTTCTTTCCCAATTATACTTTTACTGACATAATGGTTAGTTCATGCTCGGTGCTCTTCTCAAATTGATAGATAGAATAGCTAGATTTTGTTTTCTTCTCAAATGCAAAAGTCAAATTAATCTGAAATAGAAATATTCGGATAAACTGAAACGACCTTTTTGTTCAGATCCAAGTATATTTTTCATCTCTCCATATGCATGAGATGTCAAACTGACTTTTTTAAGTTATTAACTTTTTCTTCTCCACTGTAAGAGAAGGAGCCACAACCCAAAACGAATTCTTCATCACCTAAATTTTTTAATAGGTGACAATTTAGTCTTTATTTTTTTAATTTTAACAAAATACTTTCTAAATACTTTAATCAGTTGTAATTTATAACTTTCCGTCCAAATCAAATTAAAGAGTTTAGGCAGCATTTTGTCAAAATTAAAAGAAAAAATACCAAACTATCACTTCCTAAAGAGTTTAGTATCCATTTATGCCAATTACTCCTTTATCTTAATGTCGTAATCCTTTTAATCTCTCCGGTGTCATTTTTAATGACTCATTCTTGATTTTCGAGGGCAAAATTCCTTAAGGATGATAGATTGCATAACCCATGGAATATATGCTAGAACAAATAGGAGATAAGACCACGGTTAAAAACTGTCGTTGTATCCAGAGTCGTTAAATGTCTAAGAGATACGACGACGGTTTTAGTTATCATCTAATACGCGTGTGAGACACCACAAGAGTTTAAAAAGGCACAATAGATGACGGTTTTTTAAAAAACAATCATCTAATATCAACTTTTAAGAACAGTGTTTTTAAAAACCATCGTCTAATATGTAACTTTTAACAACAATTTTTAAAAAACCAAACGGTCATTAAAAGTATTAAAAAAATTAAAAATATATATATTTTTTTCCGAAAACTAAGTATTTGCTGAAAATATTATATCTTCAAATGTTATCACAAGTCATTGATCAACACACATGAAAAAAATTCAAAACAACATGTTACAAAGTCACCTTCTCATAAATAATCAATATATATGTAACACAAATATTTCAAAACTAAAAGTCTCTATGAAATCTAATAAAAAATACCTAATTAAATAAAAAAATCTCTAAATCCAGACAAAAAAATAAAAAACTAATCTCAAAGAAAAGAAATTTCAAACGATTAACAAAGTACCCATTTCAATGGTCAATGTGTAGAGGTAGATATGAAGGCGACGTTACGACGGCCAGCGACGTATGAGCATGATTGTAGAGGCTCTTGGACACGGCAGCCAAGTTGAGGGAGTGAGGAGTATGTATAGTAATGGAAGTGAGGAGTGTAGAAGAGATGAGATTTGAGAGGAAAAATATTGAAGTGTTGAGACTAGAGTTAGAGACTGAGTTAGGGTGTGACGAAGAGAGAGAGCTTTGGAGAGATGGAGAGATTTAAAATAACAAACTTAGAGTTTGTAAGAAAATGCTCAAAGTCATAGATGAGATATCAAAGCATTAAAAATTTTCCGATAAAAATGAGCAGAAAACGTCAGCCTTTAAAATTTTTTTTTTTTGACATTACACAACGGTTTTTAAAAAACTATTGTCTAATGTGCCCCATAGACAACAGTTTCTAAAAACCATCGTCTAATTGATAAGTTCATGAAAATGCACTTAAATTGTTCATAATTAATAGATAAATTAAGTTTTAATTAAATATTTTTGTGGAATTAATTTTATATGGAAGTATTTAATTTTAATTTAATTTATTTTGTTTTGTAGGAAAATTAGGCATTTGGGCCAAAACTATAAAGAGAAAGAGAAGCCCATCTGAAACCTAATAGCAAGCCCAATTGTTCGAGCCACGCCAAGCCGTCTAAGCCGTGCCAATCCATCCCTGCCACGTGTCGTTGTCTTGTTCATCACAGATTCGCGTGGGACCAGTTGTCCCCTTGCACACGTGCGCTTGGCACGCACTGCCCTTCCCTCTGCGTGAGTCTCCTCCACGCGTGGGTTACCCGGGTTTCCTTTCTTCTCCGTGTGGGTCCCGCGCTACAGCATCCTCCCAATTAGCGTGCGCCACGTGTTGGATGCTGATGCAGCTATCGGCCACTTCTTCCCTATCCGTGAATGTACTTGCACCACGTGTCCATATGGGACCTAGATGTCGGCCACTTACTCCTCTTAGCCTCTCTTCGCGCGACACGTGTCCTACCCGTTTGGGATTCTTCAGCCAGATGCGTTTGTGTCTGTTGTGATGGTTTTTCTCCCCCATTATCAGCCTTTACTTCCAAAATAAAGCATTGTAAAACCCAAATTAATTGGAGAACATTCATTTTCTTCTTGTTGCTAATTGCAACTTTTGGCATGGCTCAAAAATCCTATAAATAGGAGCTTTGTTAGATGTATTAGGTTGTTGATTTTGAGCCTAAATTCTTACACTTTTTCTCTTATTTTCTTGCTCTTATTCTCATACTTTCTTTTTAGAATTTTATGGAAATTATGTGCAAGCTAGGCTAGAGTATTTGGGTGAGGCTAGAGATGATCCTATATGTGTATTGAACTTGTTTGGATTTTAATTCTCCAATGGTTTGTAAGTTTTATATATTTGAGTAAATAATTTTCTTTTATCATATTTCTTCCTCTTATCAATATATTTTATTGTCAACTTTTATATAAATCTAGTCAAGCTCTTTTTATGTGATTGTTGTATGATAATATATATTGATAAGTATTGTTTTATGAGTAGTCTTTTACTACAATATTGTCAATGATATATTGTCACTTTTAGATTTCTCATAAGATAATTTTTCCTTGTTCTAGATGTAAGAATTTTATTTACTCGAATACATTTTAATTCACAAGTTCTTGAAATATTTATTTTCTGATTGATTGTTTGGGATGTGAAACTTTCAATTGAGTCAATTTATGAATCAAAATCCAAATAGATGAACAAAGCATATGGACGATTCTCAATGCCTTACCACTTTTTATTATTGAATTTTCTCCATTTTAAATTGCATTATCTTTAAGTTAAATTGCTCTAAAACTACAAAAACACTCTTTTCTTTTCTTTGTTTGATTGCTTACTTCTCTAACGCTTTTATTCTACTTATCTCTTTTGTTTGATTTTATTACCTCCTCGTGGGATCGACCATCCTAATTGTGCTACAATTGACTGTTTGTTTTTGCACACGTTTGAGCGTAACCACTAATATACTACATTAGATGATGATTTTAAAAAATCGTCATCTAATGTGCACGTACAGATTTTTCGTGCTTGTACCGCATTTTTTTTTGCCGATTAGATGACGGTTTCCTAAAAAACCTTGTTAAATAAGTGTCGTCTAATCTCCTATTTGTTGTAGTATTATTGAAATTAAACTTCATATTTTGGGTCAATGTGTAATTTGGAGACTTAAAAGTAAACGTTTTACTAAGTTGTGGTCTAGTTTGAAATTTCTGAAAATAAACGGTCTAAAAGTGAAATCTAGAAGCTTTCCTAGCTCAAAAATTTTCCCCCTCACATGTGAACACATCATCCCACCCACTCTATTCCTCCCTCCCTCAAAGAAAACAAACCCATAATTTGTTGCTCATCGTCATCTGCCGCCGCTCAGGAGCCACTTAAGTTCAAATAAAATTAATAATTAATTAAACTCTTTAATTAATTAATTAATCTTATTAATTCTCATAGTAACATTATAAACTTAGAATTGCACTTTTGTAATTATAGACATTTAATTACTTCTAAAAACATGAAGCGTTCATTTAATATAGTCATTACATTTATATCAGTTCTTCACAAATATCTATAGCTAGAGCTCGGTAGAAATCTGTTAATCTCTCTAATTATCTTTATTTTAGGTGTCACTGATCCTCTAATGAACAATAAATTCATGAACTTCATAACAACTAAGCACTCTTACTATTCAAGACTGAATTAAGACTCAAGAAAATTATTTATCTATTTCTTTGTTTAAAAAAGAATAGATTCTATCTCGCATATTAATATTCTCGGCTACCTACTCCAAGATGCAAAAAAAAAGATTTAACAATCTCAAAATACATACCAAATAAGTCAAAAGATATAATTTCATAAATAGAAGTTTGTTAATAACTCAAGATTAAAATCATGTTATTTATGACCATCGGCAGACTCAATTTGAATTCTATACTTAACAAAAATTATTAAAAATTTAAATTGTATCTTGGCCCAGTCCTACATAACCTTATTATGTAAAATACACTCATTCAATATCAATCCATATTCACGATATGGATAAGATCATTTCATTCTTAATAGGAATGACATGCATTATTAATATTTTAATTAAAGATTTTGAAACTTTGATTAAATTTATTATGGGCATATTTCGATTCTTATCTTTAAATATTATACTCCTGTATATAATACTTATATACAATATTTAAGGTCACATAGATAATTACAAAATTTTCGATGATATTCATAAAGTATTCAATGAGATAAGTACATAAAATAATGAAAATTCACTTTATTTTATCAATAATAAAATATTCAAATCTTATCATGCTTTAAGAGTTAAGACAGAATCCTTAGTTGTTTTTTAGTTTTGTTTTAATAATATAGAGCGAGGAGCTTAGTATGGATAGGAGCTATAAAGTGTGCCAACTTAATTGAGATGTCTTGTCTCACTCAATGCTAGTTGATTCTTCTCATTATTTCTTAAAAAAAAAAAAAAAAAAAAAAAAAAAAAAAAAAGTTGAATCGAGGGATTATTTTGTAATTTCCCTAATTTTTATGGAGTAATATTTCATTTACGAGCTTCGTGGCTTTTTTTTTCCTTTTTTTTTTTTTTTCTTTTTAGGAAAAAAAACGTGAAGCACGATAAATTCTTTGAGGCTTCTTGTTTATGAAGGATGTCAGTTCACAAGTGAAATGTTACGCCAAAGCATGAAACTTTAAAAAAGTAAATTAGCATTTTCATTTCCAGATCAGCTTCATTCCTAAGATAAACTAATTATCTTAACAATTCTAAATTTCTATAGAAGATCAATTATAAGGCATATATAATAATGATCGGGAGAGATCAAGCGGAGCTCGTTACTTTGAGCCAAAATAAGAATGTGTGAGATTCACAAAAGTGCATCGATCATATTGCTCTAAAGGAACAGTCGTACAATTGCACGCATCTAAGTTCTCTTGCCCAGAAGAAAAAGTGGAAATCCTTCTTCGCTTTAACTCCGAAGAATTTCGTACCCCTGGGGGGCAAGTATTTGATACCAACCTTCCTCTATGAAAAAAGAAGGTTAAAAAAGGGGGAAAAAAAAAAGGTCCTTAACTACATATATGAAGAACACAAATACAAATGTTATAGCCACAAATAATTTGCCTATGTAACACATACATTGAACTTCTTTCTTTTTCTCTTTTTCTATCTCTCTCTTTTTTTCCTCTCTTTTTTCCCCTCGCTCTCTGATAGGCACACATTGATCATCTAAAAATGACAGAACAAGAGGCTGTAAGTAAATTTGAGGAGAAATTGAACCTGTTAATGGCGCCGAAAGATCAAGCATCGCCCCCAAGCGCAGCCGCAAAGATACAAAGGGTGTCGTCGTTCCTGCGAGAACGGGAGTGTTTGAAGAAGTACTTTGAACCAATGTGGATCTCTTTTGGTCCAATTCACTACAACAACCCAAAGCTCAAGGTCTCAGAGATGTGCAAGCTCCAATTAGTTGCGAAATTCATCCGCGACAGTGGATACAGTTCCCACGAAGTGTTATACGAAGAGATCAAGAGCTACATCATCGGACTCGAGCAATGCTACGATAAGGAGGTGATTCAGCGCTTTACTAATAATAAGGAGACACTTAACCGGATCTTGTTCTTTGATGGGTGTGCAATACTGCAGTTCATAGCTAGCAGTTTCAAGCCAGATGAGTTAAAAGAGTTAAAGATCAAGGTTGAACAAGCAACATTCATATACTGCGATTTGTTGTTGCTTGAGAACCAAATTCCCTACCGACTCCTCGAGTTGTTGATGGACAAGAGTAAAAACAAGGTTAAGTTATCTACTTTGTACGAGTTTATCAGAAGAAATGTCTTGGCACCAGTAAAGTACAAGGAAGAAATATTCAAAGCGGAGGCGGGAACTAATCCGGCTCATCTTCTTGATCTTTTCCGATTAGCTCTCCTTCAACATCCAGCACCACCTGATCATCAAACCAATATTAATGCTGGAGAAACTAATCGGCAGCCTGCTCATGATCGCCGTGACTGTTGTGGACTAAAAAAATATTTACTACCCCCGATCATTCGGCAAAAGCGAGGTATGCCCTTTTATCGATGAGCTAAATAACATATTAATGGTTAGATGTATCCAATATTTTTAGCTCTCAAATGGTATGTATTAATTATATTTGTTCCATGTCATTTAATGGACTCAAATGTTAATAAAAAAAAGAAAAAAAAAAAGACATCTAATACAATATTAGATGAGGTGGAAACTAATCCGGCTAATCTTCTTGATCTTCTCCGATTAGCTCGCATTCGATATGATCTAGGTAGATTAGGCGATGGAGGAGGCGGTGGAGGAGGCGCACCTGTCCAAACCAATATTATAAATAAAATATTGCAGTCAGTTCAAATCAAACTACCCCTGATCAGGAATCGGCAAAAGGGAGGTATGTCCTTTTATCGATGAGCTAAATAAAATATTAATGGTTAGATATATCCAATTTTTTTAGCTCTCAAATAGTATGTATTAATTATATTTTTCCATGTCATTTAATGGACTCAAATGTGAAAAAAAAAAAAAAAAAAAAAAAAAAAAAAACATCTAATGCAAAGCATTTTAAAATCTTAATGATGTGACATGATTTAATTAGTTAAGCATCATTTTAGATATCAAATTGAACATGAAATATGTGCACAATATATAATACCAGAGTTAAATTAACGACCCAAAAAAATATTAAAAGATGTTTCAATCTCCAACCTCATTTGCCCAATAATCAAACACCAGAGTTAAATTAACCACTGCCATTTCTGACAACCCCACAAAAAAAAAAAAAAAAAAAAAAAAAAAAAAAAAAAAAAAAAAAAAAAAAAAAAAAGAGTTATGAGAGAGGAAAAATAAAGATGGAAAGAAAGCAAAATATATTGCGAAAGGTCACAATCACACTCAACAAAAGACCATTTGTGCCAATAACCATTTTAGTTATTATTACGCCTCGCTCAAGCTAGCAATTAAAAACTCCACCCGCTCGAGAGAATCATTAACGAAAACTGTAAAATGGAAAAATAATGTTCCTCGATCAAATTTTTTAGGATTATAAATATTGAATCTTGGAATCTCTAAATTCAACGTGGGATCTCAGAGCATTCTTTCTCAGTCAAAAGAACTTCAATTATCGAACTTATTACCTACATCACAAGAATTATATGAGCAATAGCTCAATAAGTAAACCATAAATTAATTTCTGCATTTAAAATACTTTTCTTTAACGTTTAGGGACCTCTTGTATAATATTAGTCTTGTGTTGTTAAAACCCTTTTCATGTGTCTCCTATCTTAGAATCTCTTATTCCTCATGAATTCAGTTATTATCACTATCTTAGTTTGTTCATAATAAACATAAGATTTCACATCACACTCAAAATCTACTTTCAAAATCTTATGAAAGCATTACAATAATAATATATATAAATTGAAAATATTAACTGAAAACATACTACTATTCAAGTGATAGCAAGTGATGCAGTAGATTTACTTACTTTTTGCCTCGCTATAACTATAACAACCCAAGAAGACTTGGTAAAGCTTAACATGAGATGATAGAAATATCGTCATATTAGAAATTACTTAGAACCATCACTTTCACCAAATATAAGTTGCCTGAGCCTACAATTGAAAAAATAAATCCCACTTATGTCTAAAAATCAAAGCTGATATTCTATATTATGTATAACTACATAGCTGTTACATCACTTTTTAAGTGCTTTATCTTTCTCCACTTGTATATAAGAGCACTTCACATATGTACACATGTAGTAGGCTTATTACTAAGGTCTTGATATAATAGAAGTTGGGCATAATTACTAAGGATTAATCCCTCATGGAATCATTGTTTTTTGTCAAGCATCATAGTTATGTGTTGGAAATCATCAATCTCAGGTTTTATATAATATCAACATGATGATCAGATCTTATATCATTATCATGTCGTATCCTAAGTCATTGCTGTTAAGCAATACTAAAATCATTATAACTTGTACTTCTTTATGCGTAGTTTAATATCTGTCCACTCAGAAGTCCAATGAAGTCAATGATTATCTAAGTTGATTCTATACTGCTACATACAATAAACATTAATTACTATAGCTACTAAAACGAAATTACCTTGAGAACTTGCTGCTGAGGTTTTATGTAAGCTCTAGTACCCAATTTACACGAGAAGAAAAGGAAGGTCCTGGGCCATTCAAAATTGAATATGTTGTCTTCGGTTGATTTTTGCATTGGGAACAACGGTTGAAAGCATGAGAAAGTTCTAGCATAATCAGGTATTAATTAGTGGAAGGAAAGAGAGTTAAGCAAGTAGCTCTTCGTATACACGCGGAGGGAAATGAAAAGCTGACTAACCTCTAGAAAAACCCATTAAAAATCAAAAATACAAAACACCAATATTTAATAAAAAATAGACTCCACTTATAAATCTCACATATTCTATTAAATAGTAGTGCTTAATACAACCATTCTTACAATATTGCTCGTTAAAAATAAAGCAGTGCTATTTATTATTTAACCCGATTTGTTTTGCCTCACGATTCTTACGATCCACTTGTAGACTTAAGCATTTCTGATTTTTAAGTACAAAACTAAAATATGACCACTGGGATAACCACGTGGAGTCGTGACCAAAAAGCATTTTGGTTAAAAATATAGGCTAGGTTATAAATATAACTACAAGCTAGCCCTTAAACCCACGAAATTGCGGACTTGGTCAAACTCAAATCTAGTGCATACAAATGTAAATCATTACTTATACCAATAAACTTAAAAACTCATATACATGCTCCTCCATAGAAAATTCAAATAATAAGATATAAGCTCAGAAAGTTGGGCATTACAGTTATTTACGAGAATAGGCCTTCCTAGTTCTCTCTTTTAACATGAGGCTGCTCTGCACTGCATCCAATTGAAATGATTCTTAATTTGTCAATTTCATTGTCTCACTGTCAGATCATCAACAGGTCATGATCGAACAGCGTGATCAGTCTTTCCGCAGTGTCCGGGATCTTAAAGCAGCAGGGATAAACTTGAAACCTAGCAAGACTTGCTCATTGAAAGACATAAAATTTTCTTCCGTGGGCTTCGCGGGCGAGCTAGTACTCCCTCCACTGATCGTCGATGACTCGATGGCGCCCAAATTCATGAACATCATAGCATACGAGATGTGTCCCGACAACGTGGAGACAAACTACGAGGTCACCTCTTACATCTGCTTCCTTGACTCTCTCATAGATTACGCGGCCGACGTTAAGGAGCTGAGGACGGCTGGAATACTTTACAACGTTCTCGGAAGCGACAAACAAGTGGAAAAGCTGTTCAACAAGATTGCCACCGATCTGGTACCGGACTCTAAGTTGTATGCGGAGGTCATTGAAAAAAATAGAGAAACATTGTAAGAACAAGTGGATGACTTGGATGGCTCAAGTTTGCAGCGACCATTTCAGTACTCCATGGACTATAGTGGCTTTTCTCGCCGCGGTTATCGTACTTTTCATGACTGCTGTCCAGACATGGTTCACAGTCTATTCTCCACAGGGGGGATGAATTCTGCAAGAAACTTTAATCGTAATAGCCAAATTATGAAAGTGATGCATGGGGTCCTTTTTCTATTAAGATTAATTGGTATGTTTATCAATGACTGATGTTGAAAGTGATGAGGGTGATTTAGCTATAGGGCTTTTTTGAAATTTTAAGAGGAGTGTAATAATAAGTAGAATGAGGGTGGTTTAAGAATGTGAGTGAAAAGGGTGGTTTTGAAATGTGAGTAGATGCACCCTAACCAAATTTGAGTATTCGTCGTTTTTAGATGCCGTGGCGCAAAATCATTTGTTGGACAGGATTCGAGACTGAAAGTTTGGACAGAGGATTCAAGCCCTCTCGATAAGTTGATTTTATGCTTTGGTATGCAACTTTAGAAACGTAAAATAGCATTTTCATTCTCAAATCATCTTCATTCCCAACATCAACTAATCTTAAACATGAATGTGTATGAAACACGCGCAGAGCTCGTTATTTTAAGCCATGAAATTAAGAATGTTTAAGTTTTACAAAAGTAGATCGTATTTTTCTAAAGAAGAAGTGATCTTATAATTGCAAGCAATAAAGAAAATAAAAGGAAAAGTAATGCACTTAGTAGTATTTGATGCCAACCTTCCTCTATATGAATAAAGAGGCCGGAAAAAGAACTACATCCTTAACTCCATCTATATATATATATATATATATATATATATATATATATATATATTTATGTATATAGACACACACACACACACAGAGGTAAGAACTAAACAGAACCGCAGATATTTGCCTACGTAAAACGTACCCTCTTTACTTTTTGTCCTTTTCTATTCTTTTGAAAATTTCTCTCTTTTTGCTCTTCTATTGGAGCGCACACATTCATCGACTAAAAATGGTGACAAAGACTGCTATGATGAGTGAATTCCGTGCAATCCAGCTTGGGATGTCTTAGAAATTCTTGATATCTTTCCTTCGATTTGTTAATTCGAAAAAAAAAAAAAAACCCCACTCATTTATCAATATGAAATCCAATCTAATATTTCTTTGAAAAAATTTAATTACTGATACTCATACTCACTTTTTCTTCTAGAAAAATGACTATCTGAAGGAGTAGCTAGCTTTTGTAACGGAAATACCCTGCAACATATTGTTCAATTTATTTCTAAAATAAAAACCATACAATGTAATTTTTTAGAATAAATTTTATAATGTTCGTTACATTTTAAGTTGGTAACAAGAATAATGTTATATTTTTAGAAAATACATATTTGTTATACCCTGGAATTTTTAATTCTTTTAAAACTTTCTTTACATTTTAAGGGTGCGTCTATTGACACCCATTTTATTACTTTTCACACACCCCTTTTTCATATTACTAAAATACCTATTAATATAATTACTTTTAAGGACAATAGTATTCTAAAAAAATACTCATTACACACCCCAATGTTCTTACAAATCATAGAAGGAAAGAAAAAGTTGCAGACCAATGTTCTTATAAATCATATCTCTTCCAAAAAAAAATCACTTCAATTTTATGTATATGAAACATAATAAAGGAAAGAAAAGGATAAGATTGATTGGTGGGAGGATGAAAATGAGAAAAAGAAAAAACCTAGATTTTTAAAAAATTTTAAGGGGGTGTCACAAGTAGAAATGGGGGTTGTTTAAGAATGTGTGTAAAAAGTAGAAATGAGGGTGATTTAGTTATAGGGGCTTGTTTGAAATTTTAAGAAGAGTGTAACAAGTAGAATGAGGGTAGTTTAACAATGTAAGTGTGAAAATAAAAATAATAGAAGGGTGTCAGGAGATACACCCTAACCAAATTCAAGTATTCGTCGTTTCTAGATAACGTGGTCCAAAATCATTTGTTGGATACGGATTGAGACTGGAAACTTTGGACAGAGGATCCAAGTCCTCTCGATAAGTTGATTTAACAAACAAACTCATCTAAGACCCGCTTATTATTTAATGAAAATGTGTGAGTCTTTAATCTCTTTCTCTCTTAACGAATATAAGATACAAGAAGATATTTAATTTAACGTCTATATATAATCAATAAGATACAAATAACTTCGTTTTTGAACTAAATGGGATTATTTTATAACTGATTTGGAAATTTGATTTAACCTATCATTCCTCGAAGTAGAATGTTTTGATTTGTGTTATTATCAGTGTAAATCGTTGGATTACATTGTAATTTTCTCTTGTTTTCAGGGACAAACATTCCATTAACGTGCTTCACGTTTTTCTTTCTTTCTTTTTTTTTTTTTTTTTTTTTTTTTTGGCTTTTGTCAAGGACACTCTTTTAAAAGTGTGAAGAAGCCTTTTTTTTTTTTTTTTTTTTTTTTTTTTTTTTTTTTTTTTTTTTTTACTGTCGCAAGGACCCTTTATTCCACTAAATTAGTACAATAAATCCCTTTTGGTTACTTGCTTATTATCAAGGTTACTGTCAGTTCAGACGGTGGAATTTTATGCCAAAGTATGCAACTTTAGAAAAGTAAAATAGCATTTTCATTCCCAAATCATCTTTATTCCCAACATCAACTAATCCTAAACATGAATATTTATGAAACAAGCGCAGAGTTCGTTACTTTAAGCCAGACAATTAAGAATGTTTGAGTTTCACTAAAGTAGATGTATTCTGAAAAAGAAGAAGTGATCTTACAACTGCAAACAATTATATAGAAAATAAACATGAATATTTATGAAACACGTGCAGAGCTTGTTACTTTAAGCCGTGAAATTAAGAATGTTAGAGTTTCACAAATATAGATCGTATTCTTCTAAAGAAGAAGTGATCTTACAATTGCATGCAATAAAGAAAATAAAACGAAAAGTAATACACTTAGTAGTATTTGATACCAACCTTCCTCTATGAATAAAGAGGCCGGAGAAAGTACATCCTTATCTCCATCTATATATATAGAAATATAGAAACAAATACAAAGGTAAGAACTAAACAGAACCGCAGATATTTGCCTACGTAAAACATGCATTGACCTTCTTTTGTTTTTGTCTTTCTCTGTTCCTTTGAAAATTTTTCTCTCTTCTTTCCTCTTCTGTTAGAGCGCATACATTCATCAACTGAAAATGGTGACAAAGACTGCTATGATGAGTGCATTCCGTGAGAAATTGAAAGATAAAGTAGCTGAAACTTCGCCTGGTAGCACCACTGTCCAACAAAAGGGAAAGATACAAAGGGTTCCGGCGGTTCTGCGAGAACAGAAGGAGTTGGGGCAGTACTTTGAGCCAAGATGGATCTCCTTCGGCCCAATTCACTACGGAAAACCAAAGCTCAAGGCAGCAGAGAAGCACAAGCTCGAATTGGTCGCGAAATTCATCCGTGACAACGGATACAAATCCGACGAAGAACTGGACGGCGAGATCAAGACCCGCATCGATGGGCTGATCAGGGAATGCTTCGATGAGGAGGCCTTTGATAAGGATTTTGATGAGGAGACTCTTAACTGGATATTGTTTTTTGATGGGTGCACAATACTGCAGTTCATACACAGCTGTTCCAAGAAAGATGACTTCAAAGAGTTGAAGATAAAGAACGACCAAATAGCATTCATAAACCACGATTTGTTCTTGCTTGAGAACCAAATTCCCTACCGAGTCCTGAAGCTTCTGATGAATGCAAAAAAGGCAAGCAAGAAGGACGAGTTACAGAATTCGTTGAAAGATTTTATAAAAAAAAATGTGATGGCACCCGAAAAGTACCAGAAAGAATTCAAAGTGGATGATAATACGGCTCATCTTCTTGATCTTCTCCGAGTGGCTCTCATTCAACCTTCAGAACCTGCTCTTGATGACTGTCCTCGACTACCCGAGAGGAGTCCGCCAAAACAAGGTATGTTATGATCTAATCGATGAGCATATTATATATATAGACTCCTAAAACAAAAATACTTAATACTCATTAATAAATAAATATTAGATTAGAGTAACAATTAAAATCGCACTCTCATATATATATAAATAGTACCCAAAATGTTTATTTGCATAGTACTAAACAGAGCTTAGCACTCATAACCAATGTTTAGGGACCGACTCAAGAAAAAATGTTGATGCAGAGAATCCTCCAGAACCATCACAGGCAGGTGAGAACCGCTACATGCGCAATGAGGCTTTTTTTTTTTTTTTGTTTCAGCAATCATTTTTTTTTTTTTTTTTTTGTTACAAATATAACCGCTTATCTTGTTTTAAAAATTTATCATGGCTTCGTTTGGTATAGCTTCTAAACCCTTAAAAGCGCTTTTTTGTTCAGCTTAAGTCATTTTTGGTGTTTGGTAAGAAGTAAAATAAGTGATTCTTTAATAATTTTAAGCTGTTTTCACAACAAAGCCGGAAGCTGCATTGAGGGTGCTTTGGATTCTAACTTATGTGGGAATCCCCTCTTTTCACATTAATGAAAAAATTTTATTCCTATTTTACCCACGTTGAAATGAAACAATCTCCATCTACCCATCTCATCTCCATCACTCCCCGTTCTCTCTCTCTCCTTTCTCGCTCCTTTCTCTCTCCTCTCTCTCGCCGGTCTACGCTCCGTTCTCCGTTCACTATTCGCTGGTCCCATTGTCTGCGCTCCATTCCGATCTCCTCCGCACATGTGGTTGTTTGCAGGTCTCCCTGTTCTTTCGGTCTCCTCTCCCGAGTTTCGCCGGTCAACCTCAGCCCTCTTAAGCACGTTTTTGCTGTAACTACTCCATTAATCTTAGTAGTTCAAAATTTACTTCTGATTTTTCTCCAAGGTACCTTTTTTCCCCCACCGCCTATTGCTTTTTCTCGAGAAAATCCGCGAATAATCCAATTGAAGAAAAAAAATTCGTTTGCTTAACTTTGACCAAAATCGGAATGATCTCAGGTGAATGATCTCTCAGAGGCGTCGAAGTCTATTGCAACCTTACAGGCTTTACTCAATCGCGATATGGCATCGAATTGCGCAAGGAATGCTGGAAGTCATTCGAGAAATTTGTTGGGTGCTCTTCGAGCAAATACTCATTGCAGAGTATGTATTATCCTTTATCCGCAATTTTTTTTCTCCTTTTGTTCTTTGCTTTACTTCGTTAATTTGTAGATTCAGCACATGCAGTACATTGTAGTCAATTTGAGTTTCTTGGAAAATTAATTTTCCACAATTTACATAGTCGATTCAAGTAATATGTGGTTTGGCACAATTAGGTATTGGCTTCCAAGGTTGTTTCCTTTGGTTGAGTTGAATTTGAAGACATTCATTGAACTCTTAACAGCTAGAATGATGATTAGAATGTGGAGAGAAAATACGCCAAATTGTTGAGCTAAAAGTTTTGAAGTGAATAATCATTGTTCTTACAATTTGGGATGGTAGAAACTAATTGGCCCTTACTTTCTTTGCGTTTCAGTATAATTTGCCCGATGCAAGAAATTTGATCAAATTGGCACAAGGAATTCAGTAATGGTATTAGCTTTCAGTTTTGTCTTACCCCTTACGTGTAACATGGTTGTTGTATAAGACGAGTAATATTACATGTATTTGGTATTTGAAGAAGTAGACTTCATATACTTTTTCAGTGTAGTTGCAGAAACTCAACTGTGGTTTTAATTTTAGTGAGTGATTTATTTTGAACTAATTTGAATATTTCTGATTTATTTTCCACCACTGTAATAAAATGGAGAAAATAAAGCTCAAGAGTCACCCAATTTTTGATTTGGAATATGTAGCTGGTCCTTAGTTGATTCCTATGAGCAAAGAGAGCTAATAGCCCTCTTCCACAAACTATTTGCCGAAGGCATTGGCTTTGAATATATCTGCCTAAGTGGACTATTTGCTGAACTAGCAATGAGATTCCAATTTAAGCTTTAAAGTAGGCGCTTATATATTGTGCTTAAGGTGCATGCCTAGTTATTCATGGAATAACGGGTACCAATGCTCATGTGGCAGGGGCAATTCCCTTAAAGATCCAGCTTCCACGGCATATGCACAGGTATTTGCTCCCCATCATGGTTGGGCAATCAGAAAAGCTGTTGCTGCAGGGAGTATCCCCATCATTGTTTCCTTTCTCTGCCAAAAATATAAACATATTCCAAAAAAAATTTCATGCCTTCAAATAATTATACCAGGTTGCTAACAATATACATTTGTTTACGTGTTTTGTTTGATTCTTCTGATCCAGAATTGAAAGAACTAATAAGAAGGCCAGAGTCCTATGGAATAATATGGTGCTTTCATTGTTATGGTCTCTGTGGATGGAACGGAATGGCATAATTTTTTAGAAAAAGGTGATGGGGCCAATTGATATTTTTGAGAAGGCAAAGTTATATGCATTGCTATGGGTTGCTTCAGGGGTTCCCGTTTATTTTGCTCATTTTGAATTGGAAAGATGTAATAGGGAATTGATTGGAGATGCCGTTTATGTGTTTATCTTACTCTTTTTGTATGTTAGTCAGTTTTTCACACCTGGCCATTTTTGTTTCTTTTTGGTTTGAGGATACCTTTGTCCTCTACCCTTGTTATTGAATTTTATCAATAAAGTTTTTATTATCAAAAAAATAAGCACGTAAAAAAAAATAAGCAAAATGTGCCGTAAAACAATACTTCATATATTTATTTCTTTTTACTTAAACAATCCAATGCAAGTAAATAAATAAATGGCATAGCTTCACTCTAGCATGCTTCATTAATAATCCTATTATACCAATGGTATTTTGATTAGGAAATGATAATCTCAATCGAAGCTAGGCGGCTCCACCTAGTCCGATCCGAGGGCCTCACCCATCAATGTGTGAATTTGCTCATTTTTGTAAGTGTGTGTGTATGGATATGAATATGTTTGAAATGTTCTTTATTTGTGGTCCTATAATTAATTATCATTTGGTTTAGCTCGTTTCTTGGCATGAAATTTCTTAACAAATTTATCATATTTTCTTACAAATTTTTTGAGAAGAACCCCACCAAAATTGATAATTATGGTATTTGGTTGCGTTATTAAGACTGCAACTGTCTCTACTAAACTTTGCAAGAGAGAGAGAGCACAAAACAATTCCACAACTCGAAGACTACAATTGTCCCTGAGTAATTGTCACTAATGCTTCTTTTAGTTGTAATTATATTGTGAATGAATAAAAAAAAAAAAAAGAGAATTAATTATCATAAATTGATTGTTAAAAAATTTAAAATCATAACATCATGTGTTTTAAAAGTTAAACAAGTATTTTTAAATACAAAAAACAATTATATATATTTAAGTTTCATGTCATGTCTATTTTGGTCATTTTACATACTCACAGCAATTTCATCTTAAAATTTACCAAACGCTATTATACTGATTATGGAACCAACACAGCTATTATAATTATAATTTACCAAACACTCAGCTGCTTTTTGAAACAGCTGCTTCTTAGAACAGCACAGCTAAAAGCACTTTTTTTAAAATCTACAGCACTACCAAACTAAGCCCATGTTCTCTTATCAGCTGAGGATTACTTGATCATTAAACGTATACTATTTTAACAACCAAGTGTTAACCATTTATTAGGCAAATGTATCACGTAAACACCTTTTAACAAAATTAATGCATTTTTATTCAATAGGATATTTTCCCTTTTTTCCAAAAAAAAAAAGGTAAGTAAATTTAGTAACATGTTGATTTATAATATACTTTTTTGGAAACTATAATTCATACATACAGAAATATATTAGCGTCCTCTTTTTGTCACTCTGTAATTTTCTGCATTTATTATTTGACACGTAAAATTTACAAATACTAATACATCGTGTTAGTAGAGTATACGTGTGAAACAATGAACATAAAACAACTAACAAAAAAATTGACAAAAAAGATAATGCTCGCATTCCTCCAAAGATAAAATATAAGGCAAACGTTAAATATTAGAACTGTTTTTTTTTTTTTTTTTCAAACCAGAATTTAGGCTATTTAGTTCTGCCATAATCTTAGCTATAACATGAGGCGACTTGCACTGCATCCAATTGAAATGGCTATTTAGTTCTGTCAGATAAAAAGAAAGAAGGCACAAAAGATTTCGAACAACAATCTTTCCGCAGTGTCCAGGATCTTAGAGCAGCCGGGATAAACTTGAAACCAAGCAAGAGTTGCTCATTGAACGACATAAAATTCACTTCTGTACGCTTCGCGGGTGAGCTAGAACTCCCTCGACTGATCGTCGAGGACTCGATGGCGCCCAAATTCATGAATCTTATAGCATACGAGATGTGTCCCGACAACATGGAGACAAAGTACGAGGTCACCTCTTACATCTGCTTCCTTGACTCTCTCATAGATTACCCGGCTGACGTTAAAGAGATGAGGACGGCTGAAATACTAAACAATCTTCTCGGATGCGACAAAGATGTGGCTAGGCTTTTCAACAGGATTGCGACCGATCTGGTGCCGAACCCTAAGGTGTATGAGAAGGTCATTGAAAAAATAGAGAAACATTATAAGAACAGGTGGATGACTTGGATGGCTCAAGTCTACAGCGACCATTTTAGTACTCCGTGGACTATAGTGACTTTTTTCGCGGCAGTTCTCGCGCTTTTCATGTCCGGTGTCCAGACTTGGTTCACGGTCTATTCTCCGCCGGATGCTTGAGATGACTTCTGCTGGAACCTTAAATGGTAAGATCGCCAAATCAATAAAGTAGTACTCTGAATGTAGTGTGAATGTTTTGTATTAAGTTTGGTGTTTGTGTTTTATCAATAAGTGAAGTTTGAACAAGTATGGTTCTTCTTTTCATCAGCGTATTGTATTGTATTTCCCTCTTCTTTTTTTTTTTTCTCGGAGATCCGTTTGTATTTTGATTAAATTAATAGACGATTGTATTTGTGGAATTAAAAGTAACTCTCTTCTTGTGGGTACGATAGGGGATATCCAATGCAATGTTACAATTTGGGTGTCAATTTTAAATTTTGTATTAGAGTGTAAAAAACACTTTATATTATAATGTTATTTATTGTGAAATATTTGACATATGTTATACTTTGTAATAAATTAATCAACAAGTAAAGTATATGAGAAATTTAACAATTAATTTCTATTAGTTAATATAGTTATTTTTATCATGTAATAATTACAACTTTTTCTTTTTTTAATTACTTTAAAAGTATAAAATTATTTTTCCAAACTTTTAAAATTTAATAATTATAAAAAATATTTTTTAACATTTCAAATATAGCATATTCTATTATATTTTTTAACATCAAATATAACATTAATATTTATATGGAAGACTGTCTTATTAGTTAGCATAGATGCGGAGAAAGCATTTTGTCTCATATTACTATATTTGCACTTATTAGACTTGAAATTAGAAAAATATCTGCTCCCTCCCTACATTGTTCGTCGCATGTTCAGTCCCATCTGAGACTGCCTGATATTACAGGCGCTCATACCACATTGGATGGATAAATTATTTATTTTATGATTTCTATTCTAAAATTAGATTATTTTCAGTGTGGTTTTATACACATTCTCTTTTTACTCTCTACAGCCTCTTAAATTAAAATTTTTTAATAACCAAACAATCTTTAAATAAAATAAAAAAATAACAATAGACTTAATTATATATTAAATTTTAGGGATTTGATCTTTAATCCCGCAGGTACATTTTAACATATCAGTCAGGCAATAAATATCAACCGTGGGGTTAAAAATAGATGGTTGGTGATTGTTAAGGGTAGTCTAGGAAGTTTGAAACGTAAATAGGCACATAGGTTTTGAGTTTTCTGACTAAAAAGGAGACCTAAGTATATAGGGTCCAGGAATAAAACGCAATAAAGAAACGAAAAAAAAAAAAAAAAAAAAAAAAAAAAAAAAAAAGACACTCAATACGTTAATATATTAATAAGTCAAATATATTATTAATTAAATCTAAATAAAATCACATAAAAATTAAAAAATACATAAATTTAATAGTTAAAAAAATATAAACTATTATTACATAAAAAAAAATCGTATTTCTCTAAAAAAAAAAAAAAAAAGTGTAAAAATGAAATTAAAAACACCTTTTGGATTTTTTTTTAAATAAAAGTTAATTTTTTTTCTTTCACTTTTCAAGGTGACTAATATGAATCATGAGTAATTTAATCCTTTCATATTTCATAATAATAAAAAAAAAAAAAACATCAATCCATCAAGCAATACACTAGATTATGTTCACGTTCTAGCTAGTTGTAAATATTCAATCACATAAATGGTCCTGGTCTATACATTCATATTACTTTTAAAGTATGTTAATCCAATCTTTCCGGTATTTCTTTAAGTCGATAACTGACATTTAATAAGAGTAAAGAGTTGAACCTTTTTTTTTTTATGAAGAATTGAAATTTAATAATTAACTACAATATGATTATCAAACACCATTCATTTTTCATCATACTTGTTTAAAAAAAAAAAAAAAAACTATCAACAAAATATATATTTAGATCCTAACCTAACCCAACATATTATTTATAGTTTTTTTTCTATGCCAATACATATTCATAATTATTTACTCAATGAAAGTCAACAAATATACTTATAATACCTTACTATAAAAACCTAACTTTACTTAACATTCATGCATAATACATACATAAAAAAGCCGAAAAAAATGACAAGCAGGTCGGATTAAACCCACCTTTAAAAGTGTAAAACGGCAACCCACTTGCACTAACCTACGGGCAGACAACTTGAAATCGCGGGTTTGCAGGTTGGTGAAAAAGTATAAATTTATTATTGTATCAAAAAAATCTCTTAAAAAAAATAAAATAAACAACGACAAGTGAAAAAGTCGTATCGTATTTCTCTTATCTCTCCCACCCCTCCGTTTCTTTCCCAATTATACTTTTACTGACATAATGGTTAGTTCATGCTTGGTGCTCTTCTTAAATTGATAGATAGAAAAGCTAGATTTTGTTTTCTTCTCAAATGCAAAAGTCAAATTAATCTGAAATAGAAATATTCGGATAAACTGAAACAACCTTTTTGTTCAGATCCACGTACGTAGATGTATATTTTTCATCTCTCCATATGCATGAGATGGCAAACTGATTTTTAATTTATAAACTTTTTCTTCTCCACTGTAAGGGAAGGAGCCACAACCCAAAACCAATTCTTCATCACCTAAATTTTTTAATAGGAGATAATTTAGTCTTTATTCTTTTAATTTTAACAAAATACTTTCTAAATACTTTAATCAGTTGTAATTTACACCTTTCTGTCCAAATCTAATTAAAGAGTTTAGGCAGCATTTTGTCAAAATTAAAAGAATAAATACCAAACTATCACCTCCTAAAGAGTTTAAGAACCACTTGTGCCAATTACTCCTTTATTTTAACGTTGTAATCCTTTTAATCTCTCTTGTGTCATTTTTAATGACTCATTCTTGATTTTCGAGGGTAAAATTTCTTAAGGAGGATAGATTGTAAAACCCATGGAATATATACTAGAGCAAATAGGAGATAAGACCACGGTTAAAAACTATCATCAAAAGATACAATAACTATTTAAAAACTTGCGTTGTATCCAAAGTCGTTAAATGTCTAAGAGATATGGCGATGGTTTTAATTGTTGCCTAATATGCGTGTGAGACACCACAAGAATTTAAAAAGACACATTTAGACGATGGTTTTTTGAAAAAAAAAATCATCTAATATCAACTTTTACGAACAGTGTTTTTAAAAACCAGTGTTTAATATGTAACTTTTAACAACAGTTTTTTTTTTTTTTTTTTTTTTAAAAAAAATGGTCATTAAAAGTATTAAAAAATTAAAAATATATATATTTTTGCTGAAAACTAATTAGTTGCTAAAAAAATTATTTGTTCAAATGTTATCACAAGTCATTGAACAGCACACATAAAAAAAATTCAAAATAACATGTTACAAATTCACCTTCTCATAAATAATCAATATATATATATATATATATATATATATAACACAAATATTTCAAAACTAAAAGTCTCTACGAAAACTAATAAAAATACCTAATTAAATAAAAAAAAGCTCTAAATCCAGACAAAAAAATAAAAATAAAAATTAAAAAACTAATTTCAAAGAAAAGAAATTTTAAACGATTAACAAAGTACTCATTTCGATGGTCAAGGTGTAGTGGCAGATATGAAGGCGACGTTACGATGGCTGGCGACGTATGATCAGCGTGATTGTAGAGGCTCTTGGACGCGGCAGCCAAGTTGAGGGAGTGAGGAGTACGTATAGTAATGGAAGTGAGGAGTGTAGAAGAGATGAGATTTGAGAGGAAAAAAATTGAAGTGTTGAGACTAGAGTTAGAGAGTGAGTTTTGGTGTGAGGAAGAGAGAGAGCTTTGGAGAGATGGAGAGATTTGAAATAACAAACTTAGAGTTTGTAAGAAAATGCTCAAAGTTATAGATGAGGTATCGACGCTTTAAAAATTTTCTAAAAAAAATGTGCGGAAAACGTCTGCCTTTTTGTAAAAAAAAATTTTGACATTACACAACGGTTTTTAAAAATTATCATCTAATGTGCCCCATTAGACAACAGTTTCTAAAAACCATTGTCTAATATACTACACTAGATCACAATTTTAAAAAACCGTCATCTAATGTGCGCGTATAAAATTTTCATGTTCGTGCCGCATTTTTTTAGCCCATTAGATGACAATTTTCTAAAAAACGTTGTTAAATAAGTGCCGTCTAATCTCCTATTTGTTGTAGTGTTATTGAAAATAAACTTCATATTTTGGGTCAATGTGTAATTTGGAGACTTAAAAGTAAACATTTTACTAAGTTGTGGTCTAGTTTGAAATTTTTGAAATAAACGGTCTAAAAGTGAAAAATCTAGAAGCTTCCCCAACTCAAAAATTTTTCCCCTCACATGTGAACATATCATCCCACCTGTTCTATTCCTCCCTCCCTCAAAGAAAACAAACCCATAATTTGTTGCTCATCATCATCCGCCACCGCCGCACAGGAGCCACTTAAGCTCGAATAAAATTAATATTCAATTAAACTATTTAATTAATTAATTAATCTTATTAATTCTCATAGTAACACTATAACCTTAGAATTGCACTCTTAGAATTATAGTCATTTAATTACTTCTAAAAACATGAAGCGTTTATTTAATATAGTCATTACATTTATATGAGCTCTTCACAAATATCCATAGCTAGAGCTTGGTAGAAATCCATTAATCTCTCTAATTATCTTTATTTTAGGTGTAATTTATCCTATAATGAATAATAAATTCATGACTTTCATACTCTTATTATTTAAGACCGAATCAACACTCAAGAGAATTATTTATCTATTTCTTTGTTTAAAAAAGAATAGATTCTATCTCGCATATTAATATTCTCAGCTACTTGCTCCAAGATGCAAGAAAAAAGATTTAACACTCTCAAAACACAAACCAAATAAGTCAAAAGATATAATTTCATAAACAGAAGTTTGTTAATAACTCAAGATTAAAATCATGCTATTTATGACCATCGGCAGACTCAATTTGATTTATATTCTTAACAAAAATTATTAAAAATTCAAATTGTATCTTGGCCCGGTCCTACATAACCTTATTATATAAAATATACTCATTCAATATCAATCCATATTCTCGATGTGGATAAGATCGTTTCATTCTTAATAGGAATGACATGTATTATTAATATTTTAATTAAAGATTATGAATCTTTGATTAAATTTATTACGGGCATATTTTGATTCTTATCTTTAAATATTATGCTCCTGTATATAATACTTATATATAATATTTAAGGTCATATAGATAATAGCAAAATTTTCGATGATATTCATGAAGTATTTAATGAGACATGCACATAAAATAATGAAAATTCACTTTACTTTAGCAATAATGAAATATTCAAATTACATCTCATGTTTTAAGAGCTAAGACAGAATCCTTAGTTGTTTTTTAGTTTTGTTTAAATAATATAGAGCGAGGAGCTTAGTATGGACAGGAGCTATAAAGTGTGCCAACTTAATTGAGATGTCTTGTCTCACTTAATGCTAGTTGATTCTTCTCATTATTTATTTTTTTTTTTTTTAAAAAAAAAGTTGAATCGAGTGATTATTTTGTAATTTCCCTAATTTTCATGGAGTAATATTTCATTTACGAGCTTCGTGGTTTTTTTTTTTTTTTTTTATAGGAAAAAAAACGTGAAGCACGATAAATTCTTTGAGGCTTCTTGTTTATGAAGGATGTCAGTTCACAAGTGAAATGTTACGCCAAACATGAAACTTTAAAAAAGTAAATTAGCATTTTCATTTCCAGATCAGCTTCATTCCTAAGATAAACTAATTATCTCAACAATACTAAATGTCTATAGAAGATCAATTGTAAGGCATACTAATGATCGAGAGAGATCAAGCGGAGCTCGTTACTTTGAGCCAAATTATAAGAATGTATGAGCTTCACAAAAGTGCATCAATCATATTGCTCTAAAGGAACAGCCGTACAATTGCAAGCATCTTGGGCTCGCTCTCTTTTGCCCTAGTTCTCTTGCCTAGAAGAAAAAGTGGAAATCCTTCTTCGCTTTAACTCCGAAGAATTTCATACCCCTGGGGGGCAAGTATTTGATACCAACCTTCCTCTATGAATAAAGAAGGTTAAAAAAGGGGGGAAAAAAAAAAGGTCCTTAACTACATATATGAAGAACACAAATCCAAATGTTAGAACTAAAATGAGCCAAAAATAATTTGCCTATGTAACACATACATTGACCTCCTTTCTTTTTGTCTTTTTCTATCTCTCTATTTTTTTCCTCCTTTTTTTCCCTCGCCCTCTGATAGGCACACATTCATCATCTAAAAATGACGGAACAGGAGGCTGTAAGTGAAGTTGAGGAGAAATTGAACCTGTTAATTGCGCCGAAAGATCAAGCAGCGCCCCCAACTGCGCTAGCAGCCGCAAAGATACAAAGGGTCCCATCGTTCCTGTGAGAACGGGAGTGTTCGAAGAAGTACTTGGAAGCAATGTGAATCTCTTTTGGTCCAATTCACTACAACAACCCAAAACTCAAGGTCTCAAAGATGTGCAAGCTCCAATTAGTTGCGAAATTCATCCGCGACATTCCCACAAAGTATTATACGAAGAGATCAAGAGCAACATCATCGGACTCCAGCAATGCTACGATGAGGAGGTGATTCATCTTACTTTGAGTTTCTTTCTATAACCACTCTTACTTTGAGGCAATTTAGCAACAATTGCTCCCACTTGGAATGATTCAGAAATTACAATTTTCAATTCATGAAGCTTAGTAACAATGACTTGCAATTCATGTATTTGATCTAGAACAAACATAGTATCAACCATGACAAATTCAATATATTTCAAGATGAGGAATTTGTCAGTACTTTCCTTCTCAGTTTTATACTTGTATTTGAGAGCGTTCTAAATCTCCACTAGAGACTCCATCGAGTTGATCGTAGAGCCTATCGGATAAATTGTTGAGAATAGGACCATGGCACATGATTTCATCATCTTCACGCTTCTTCTATACAGTCTTTAAGTCATCGGAATCATCCTCCTTTGGTTTCGGAAGTGGCTCCAACTTCGGATCAAGCATGAAGGCGATCTTGAGCATGGTGAGAAGGAAGAACAACTTTCCCTTCTAGCGGGTGAAGTTGGTACCAACGAATCAACCAAGTTGGACATTCAGATTAAAGAAAGACATCATGTTCTTTTCAAGCTCCATTGCAGCAAGTTAAAACCTTAAAGATTGTTGGAAAAATTTGAGTCTAGAGGGTAAAAAGAATGTAGAAAACAAGAGAGGGTTGAGGCGCATATGAATACTTTCCTTTAAGGTTTTATTTGCCCTCACTTCTCAAAGTTTGCTAATGGGTTTTAATGGTAAATTACCTCCAAGATACAACAAACCCTTGAACCTAATATTTAGCAATAATATTGAGTTTCAGAATTTTTTGGAGAATTAATAAAGACAGAGGTGCCATTTCATTAATGAATGCATACTTTTTAAACATCACAACCATTTACATGAAGGTACCTTTTTGATCTTTTCATGGATTAATACACCTATTACAATAGTTATATTTACTGCTAATTGGTGTTTAGATATGTATGAAAACATATCACCAATTAATGTAATGGTTCTAAACGTTTCAAATCACATAAACTCATGAAAACACTATTTTTCTACAGAATTTGGCGTTTATAAACCCAATGCAGTGCTTTTCAAGTCCCTTTAACATGAGTTTTTCATATTTTAACACTCAAACAATTTGTGATCTTGATCATGACATAACAATCTCTCTAACAATTATTTAACACGATTTGTTTTCACTTACGATTCTTACAATCCACTTATAGACTTAACACTCCCTCTTTTTCTTTTTCCTGATATCCTTACCTTTTCTTTTTCTCTCTCATTTTCTACTTGTTTCATCATCTTTTTTTTTTCTTTTTTTTTTTCTTCTTTCTCCGTTAATGAAACTGGGATGGAAAAAAGTTAATAAAAGATACGTACAAGCAAGATTAAAATCCATTCCAACTTTCAAGCGAAAGAAAAAATATTGGTCTGCAGATTGTGGTTTCAAGCGAAAGAAAAAAGTTAATAAAAGATATGTACTTTTGATAGGATTTATATATTATTTAACTAAAAAGGCTTGGATTAGATTGGATGAACACCACTAGATGATTGCGGCCTTTATTTTTCTCTTATTGATTGAATGACGATTATTTATTTTTGTAGAATCTTGTTGTGATTAATAATGAAAAAACATTTAAACAACAACAAACTTGTAGGCGGAATTTCAAATTTTTTTATCATATCCATTTAATTCCAAATTAAACGTAAACCAAAATGAGAGATACATGCATGATATATGTTTATAGACAAAGGAATAGAATAACAAACATACCTTTATGACGATTGAATTAAAATGACCGCAAGGATCTTGTCTCACTATCTCACGTTCCGAGATGGAGAATTGCCGTGACACAAGATCGTTGATCTATCGATATGACCACACTAAAAACCACTCGTTGATTCAAGACTATGACTTTAAGTGTTTTGGGATCAGAGAGTGGGCTCTTTTTCAAAAACCTAAGGAAACAATTTTCCTTCTATTTTGTCTCAAAATTCTGGCCACCCTAGGAGAGAAAAGTGTGTGATATTTTCTTCTCTTAATCAACTCTTGTCTAGGGTTTTCAATAAATATCCTTATATAGGAGGAAATTCAAAAACTCAAACCCTAGATGGGATTTTTGAATTTTCCCTTCACCCTAGGATTAAAATCCGAAAATCCCCACAAGGCTAGGGATTTCCAAATTTGCCTTCTCTCTTTTGGATGAAATTCGAAATCCCCATATGGCAAGGGATTTCTGAATTTTCCCAAAATAATATCAACTTTCTCTCTCCTTTAGTTGCCAAATAAAATCATGTTTAAATTTTATTTTGAATTTTAAATTAATCACTATTAATTTCAAAATTCAAATTCATTCCTTTTATTTTTCAATTATCAAATAAATGAAAAATAACACAATGAATTTTTAAACAAAATTATATAACAAAATATCAGTTTCTATTTTCCCACTTATTAGAGCTAGCCTTGAGACCGAATGGACCCACATGAACAAAGCTATGGAATTACAATATTCGACTAACTTATCCCGATAAGTTATCGACATATTTAATTCCGACATCGCACAACTCCACTAAAAGTTTGATGTCGAATAATATCTCGATTCATGTGCACTATTTTTTCTGATGGTGTTGATACAATTTATCACACGGTCCACAGTGTAAATGCATTATTATCCTTCGTAAATATCAGTGATCATAATGGTATAAAATATTACCGTTTTACCATTCCAATCATTATTTCCTCAACTCCTTTATATGACTGTGAATAAGAAAGACATATGTTCGTAAGATGTCTTGCACATGTCACGATGCCTTAATCAATGAATACCATCATTGAATACCAGGCCTAGTTTGTTTATTCACACACCTGTCAATAAAGCATGAGGTGATATTATTTCTTACGAATTCCATATTTGTGAATCACATAACTCCAACTCAATTATGTCATGATCCCAATGACCGAGATGTCGTTCAAAAACTGCGAACTAATCTCATTGGTGAATCAAAGATCATAAGATATTAAATTGAGCTATGCATTCACTTCAGGATTAAGATAATTATACAAATATACTTTAGTTGTGACAATTAGGTTTAGAGTTCTGTAAACGGTTTTTACTCTAACCTAATCAGTCACATGGTCTATTCAACATGTTGTGAACATGTCTAGATCAACCACAGAGTCCAACTCCCATGCTCCGAGACCAGCATCATATGGTTCGATCTAACAGTCATAATTGGATTCGATTGCCCAACCGATCCTAAGACTGCGAATATCTATTTTTAAACTATATCAGAAGAGTTTGTCCAGCAGGGTTTCCCTGACTCTTCTTTCGTTGATAACAGTCTATGGACTAAGCAATATCACTAACACTCTTGAGTATGTGTCAAAACATAACTTTATTTTATTTTATAAAATCAGTAAAAAGATAACGTTTGACATTTGCATTTCACAAATAACAAATTACATCCCACTTTATGGACATATTTCCAACAATTTTTTACTAGAGGGACATAGATAATAATTTTTTAACCATTTTAAGTGGTATTTCTGATTTTTTTCCATAAAATTAAACATGAAAAAATACCTAAAACACATCTTGTATTTTGTTTAAGTATCACTTTTGCTTCATATTATATATACTAAAATCGCCCATGCATTTATAAAATCAGGCTAAAAATACCCATGAAGAGATTTATATTATAAATGAACCATGTGTTATTCATTTATTATAAAGGTCTTAATCGTCTCACTTTCTCAACACTCAAAAAGCTGAGATGATTGGTGTATTATTTTAATATTCAAGTATGGTACAATTCCAAAATTAATGCAAAATTGAAAACTGTTGCAACGTCACAACCATTGTCCCAATTAGGATTTTCACCACTTTTAAATAGAGTTAAAAATTTAGACAACTGAGTTCGAACTGAACCGACTCTTAAAAGAAAAAGGTCAACCTATCGTCTTTTTAAAGCCTGACAAGGCAAGGGTCAGCATAAGAACCGGCCCAAAATTTTACAAGAAAATTTTTAAAAATAATAATTGATTAGCTTAAAAATAGTTTGAAGTTAAGTATAAATCCAATCTGACTCCAGGGCTCAAGGTGTCGGTCTGTTTGAAATTTTGTTTTAACTTTCTTGTGGCTTTGAAATTTCGTGTCTTTGAAATTTCGTCTTGTAAAAATTTTTGTGGCTACAATCATTAGATCTGGCTTCAACAGCTACAAAATAAATATATTAAGTTAATTAATTAAGCAGCCCTAATCATTTCGATGAGATTAAAATTCCGCCACTCATATAGTGTGAATTCTGTTAGATATAAATAAATAAGACCCAACCTAGTGAGACCGACCTAATTTAAGACAAATCTCATTTTCTAATTTAATTAGATGGATTCAAATGATACCTCCTCATTAATTCCCCAACCACTCTATATATATATTATGCATCAACAAATACATAGTACAACACGCGTCTTCACATTTTCATAGACCCATTTGTCTTAAATGTTATGGTAATATATTCAATTTTCATAGTACAGTAACGAGTATGGATTTAAATTGGCCATATATAAGCTTACCAAGTGAATTCAACATAAAATATCTCACGATTTTAAATCTCTCAATTGACATAAATTTAAAAAAAAAAAAAAAAAGTGCATTAAAGAAGCCAAAATTGTCGGTTCAGGTCCTTGAGAAAAGTAGGAAAGGGTCTTAAAAAAAGAAACTTTTTTAGATATTTTTTTCTCACAGTGATGCTTCTTTGATGTTTCAAGCATGCATCATTTTGTTTTGTAAACTTTTAGTTTTGGTTTTGGCTTTGCTTATTTTTTTAGGTTTTCTATATTATAGTTCTATTAATAAAGTTCTTTTATTATTAAAAAACACATATAAATTAAAAATTGATTACTATATATCCTGTACGTACCTTGCAATCTTACTAACTTGCTCTTTGTTGCTACAAGTCTTTGTTGTTTGAATATCAGCCAAATCGATAATATATCCTACCATTTTATGGACAGTTTGTAGTACCCGGCCACACAAAAAAGAAAAGGAAAAACAAAAAAAAGAAGGAAAAGTGAAAGGACAAAAATGACCCTACTTAATAAAATTTAACATAAATTGAATTTTCATGAAACTTGGATTACTGGGAAAATAAAATATATTCATATTTTGGATAAAGGTCGAGAGATTCGAAAGTTATTTTGGAGGATATAATATATCTATATATATATATATATATATATATTTAGTGAACGAATTTTCATATCCATTAAGGGTCATTGTAAGACCAATATAACTATGAGGTTTTTTGTTTGAAAATAATTTAATTTTGAAGTTTTGTATATGGCTAGAATAATATAAATTATTAGTCTTGGAAGTTTCTCCTCAAAGATCATGATTAGCAATGGTACTTTGACATAGCTTATTTCATTTTTGTTCGCCAATATCTGTTAAATTTGGTATTATTATAAAGCTTTCAATGAGTGCGGTGAGTTCATTATAGTGTCCCAAAATTAGCGTCACTTAACTACAAAATTTATTTTACAAATATTTCACCTAAGATGTTGTTGTGATTCATCCAAGTAAGATCAATGATGAAAATATTAATATATATTCACAAAATTATTGGCACTTAAATTTTATGAATTTAAGAGCAATATCGATATCAGTGGAAATTGATATGTAAAATATGAAAATTTATATTAAAACGTTTTATTTTTAAATGAGACTAAAAAACTCTAAAATAGGTAATAGTACATAAATTGGATGTGCTTTTCTTTTAAAATACTAATTGGATGATAAATATGCACAATAAAATGCAATGTCACTACAAGAATAATCACATTAAGAGATAAAACTTCTTGATACCAAAAAATTTTTGGTAGCAGAAAACACACTTTTTGCTACCAAACTTTGGTAGCTGAAAGTATCAAGGCTTTAGTTACCAAATTTAGTAGCAAAAATAAGACAATCCACTACCAAATATAATTTGGTAACAAATAACATGGCGAGAAATATAATTTGGATCCCGCCAATAGGTTTTTGCTACAAAAATAATATTTGGTAATAAAAACATAAGATTCTGCCACCAAAAATTTAGTCACAAAATATTATTTTTTCGCTACCAAACATGTTTTGGTAATAAAAAGTTGGTGGGAAGCAAAAATTTTTCCCACCCGAGGTATTTGCTACTGAATTATTTTTTGTGGCAAAACATATAACATTTGCTACCAAGTGTTGGAAGCAAAATATAACTATTTGCCGCCAAAATTTAGTAGCGAAAAATCATGTTTTTGCTACTAAAAATTATAATATTTACTACTAAATTTTGGTAGCAGAAAACATGAATTTACTATCAAATTCTTATTTTGGTGACAAAAGGCGTTTTCTGCTACCAAAAGTTGTGTTTGATTGCAAATCATATAAAAACATTAATCTTTATATTTTGTGCTTGTATTGCTTTTTTTTTTTTCCATGAATATGTCCTATATTATGTTTTAACAATTATCTTAGTATATTTTGTATAACAATTATTTGATAATATAGTTATTTTGTGTAGGCGTAACTAGAGACATATTCATGTGTATATATATGATTTTGTTAATTAAGTATATGTTTCACATATAGTAGTATATAATCTTGCTAATTGATTAATTTTTCACTATGAATAATGTGTTTCAATTTCAAAACTATATTTTTTATTATAATGTTACTACAACAATGATTCTAAAGTAATTTTTGACATTAAAATGATTTTTTTAACATGTCATGCTTGGACACGAGACAACCTTTTTACCTTTTAGTTAAACTAATGATTTTACATTGCCTGTCTATGTTTGACGAAGGGAAGGTACATATACGATATTGATTTTCTTTAGCTAAGCCAGTCAGAACTTTTATTGTGCTGATAACACAAGGAGAGGCCTAATAGTAAACAGGACCCTCTTAATAAAGAAAACATAATTGATGTCGGCGTCTATGTGTACGTATGTTTTAGCACTTTTAGTTAGAAACAACTCTTTGTTCTCTGTTGTAAGTTCTCTCCCACTATCTCAAAAGTTTCTGTTCGTTTATGAGAAAGAGGTAATTTTGTTGGTTTTGTAATACTATTGGCATATATGCTTCATTGTAGCTTTTTCCATTTCTCATTTTGAGATGTAAAGTTGATATGATAGTTGCACTTTGATTTGAAGATCCTTTCTTTGTTTTCTCTTGGGACTCAAGAAAAGAAGATCCTCCGCCACTGTCACCATCGGGCTCAGTTTGTTAAACCGTTTAATTTTCATAATATTAAGATTTTACTAGTACAATATTTGCATAAGTGTTTAGGTTTGCTTAAGTATGACTATTTTAGTATTTTGTTTGGATTCTAATATGTATTGAAATATTTAGAGATTTTTAAATTAATATTTAGTATTTTATTTATATATATTTTTTCAAAAAATATTTGTATATATATTTGTCTCAGTTTTGGTGACCAAAAAGATTTGATGGCAATTGGTAGCAAAATATATGATATTTGGGGGTCAAAAATTTAGGTATCAAAAAGTGTGAGCTTTCTACTACTAAAATTTTGATAGCAAAATATATTTGGTAGCAAAAAGTACGCGATTCAGTCACCAAATATTTGGTAACAAACGGTATTTGGTAGTAAAAGTCATGAGCTTTAGGGACTAAATATTTGGTATTAAATTATATTTGGTAGTGAAATATATGAGATTTGGTGACAAAATCACATAGTAAATGTTTTCTTTATTGCCGGACGTGATACATGCAGTTAGTGGCTAAACTCTTGGGCGTGGAGTCTGGCCAGGATGCAGTTATACGCGCATTGATGTACGAGAGAGGCAAAGAGGAAGTGTATCCAATAAGATAACAGTTGAACAATTTACCATTGCTATTTCATCTCTTTTTAACAAGCTCGCCATGTGTGGCATAAAAGACGAAGGCCTAAGAGTACCACTGGAGCTCAAGGTGGAGAACCGGACCACCAGTAACATCCTATCGGCCGACGTTTACTCCCTCTCTTATGCTCGAACCGAGACGGAGATCATGAGGACAATATACGGAACCGGCGACAAATCGAAGCCCGGCAGATTCTTCCCTCGTGGTGCCAATGGGAACATAGCTAGGAGTTTGCTTGACCAAGGTTATTAGGAGCCCTTGCTCACAATTGTTGGCTCTCGGCATGAATAAGGAGTACTACAAGAAATTTGACTTTTAACAACTAATTTTTTAGTCATAACAAGTCCAAATTTAGTCAAATAAAACCTTCTGTAACTAAAAAAATATAGTCGCTACATGATCGCTAAAAGTCGGTCATAGAATGTTTTTTACGACTAAAATTTTGTAGTCACTAGATATTCATGCATTCAATGACTAAAATTTTAGTTGCAAAAGTTTTTTAGTTGGTTATAAAAAAATTTCACGGGCACCAAAAATTTGTGTTGCAAAGATCAGACCAAATTATTTTTTGTGACTATGTGAAAGCTAATTGGCAACTAATTATTAGTTGTTGTTAAATCAATTATTAGACATATAATGACTAACCTTTTAGTCGCTAAAACTACGAGTTAGTCATTGAAATTTTTTATTTTCGATTTTATAGCGACTAACAATTAGTCACTAATTAATTTATTAACTAACTTTAAGTGACTAACTTTTAGTCGCTATTTTAAGAAATTATAGTTGATAGAAACTCATGACTTCTATTTTGAGTGACTAATTTTTTAGTTGCTAAAAAAGTATTTGATTGCTAATTTTTATTTAAAGAATTAGCATAATATTTAACTAGATAAGAGAATAACATATCTAAATAATTGTTAAATCACATATCTAAATACCGGCATATAATAGTTCAAGTTTTTAAAAGTAAACATCTAACAAATTAGAGTATATAGATTTAAAAACATAAACCTAAACACATAAACATCAAACTAAATAGTTAAACATATCTCTAAAGATAAACGAACTTATAAAAAAGAAATATCAAACGGCTGATGCGGGCGGTGGCGGTGGCGGTGGTTGTTGTGACGATTGAAAACTTGGGAAAGGATGTTCATCTGGTCCATTCATGAGAGCTATCATCTCTCTCCGCACTTCCTCGAGAATCTCATTTCTTAATTGTTTCCAGATTGTTATAGTGATCTCCTCTCGCTCTCTTTGAAAATCCACTCGCATTTGATCAGCCATGTCTCCAACACGTTGTTCAAATTGTGCCTCAACTTGAGTAGAAGATTGAGATGATTGCTTACGAGTTATTGGTCCAAGACTTGGTATATACCCATTTCTTTCACTACCAAGAATCTGAGCACATATTGCAACCTCATCTACAACTTCATTATTGTCCTCCCCTTGCTGCCTTAGCTCTACCATTTGGTTTTGCAATTTTAAACAAATATGTTTGCAAATTAAATACTTAATATATATAGCAAATGATCAAAATATTATTAAAAAATAAAACATACATATCTTGTCTCAGCCTCTTCATTAATCCAACCATGAGATGCATTCCAATGAGTCTCTTTAAATAACTCAATCCGTCCAAGCTCAAAAACACCTTCAAATGACTGTTATGCATTAACATTTAAACTAATTAATAAGTAGTGCTAATCTAAAGTCATATAAATAAGTAATTAACCTTTTCCTCACTATGTGAATTAAAAAAAGTTTTAGTTTGATTTCGTTAAAGTAAATTACCACTTGTGATCGGTGTCCGATAAAAGACTTGGATCCAGCTCGATGAACAACTGTGAGTCTACCTCTATTACCGGTTGCTGCCTCAGATCGTTTCTGCACCAGTTACTATTGCATTAGCACACAAATATAGAAAAGATTCTACAAAGTTTAGAAGATAGAAATATATTGTACATAATTTAAAAGAAGTGATAATATATACATAATTTTTCTATTTTTATTGGAGTTTGGTTGCAGTTTTACCAAACAATCAATCTAAAAAGGCCATACAATCTAAAGTATATAGGTTGTTACCTGAAAGCTAAACTTTAGCTACTCATTTTGAAAATTGAACACTGTATTTTTTTTTATTTTTTAATTTTTGGAATGGAAACGTAGTTCAAGTAAAGGCTAGGTAAAAGTAAAAGAAAACTTGGGAAAAAAATATGAACGTAGAGTACTACTGTTTAGAGGCTTTTTATACATAGACACACCATAAAATTTGTACTACATCTCTTTCCTAATCAACTACTTTATATATATGGACATATAGCTGCAACACACATATATTTGTATTGTATTTACTTAATAGTAATAAAAGAACAAATGTAGTCACTGGCCGAATTAACAATATGAAAAATCTATTGAATTCTTCAACATATTGGGTGGCAACTCTTATTAAAAATAAAGCCCGAATAAAAAATTAAAACATATTACATGCCATGAGATACACAAGAAATAAATAAACTAAATAGGAGAAATATAAATGCATACCAGCCATTGTGGGTTGCTAAAAATGTTATCACACAGCCACTCCCTGTCCTCATTTGATCTCACTTTTGAACGTGGATGAGCTCTTGGATTTTTTCCATTCTTTATCATGCTCTTATAATATCCATGCAAATTATTTCGATGATTTTTATAACGATTAGAACAGTGGCTATCGATGATGTTCACCAAATCTGTATCATTCAAGTTTAAGTTGAACTTGTCCTGTATCACATATTTAACAAAATTTACAAATTACTATTCATATTATTCATATCAAAATACTTTACTGAAATAGTTACCTTAATGCGGGTGTAAATGACTTTTTTATCTCCATTGTCAATCTTGCTCCATCCTTTAACTCTAAGTGGGGCATGATCTCGTACAATAATACCAATTTCAGACGCAAATCTTGATGCATTGTCACCATAAGGATGAAGCTCTCCCTTGTTATAAGTCACATCCAACTTGTTCTCACTAATTAAACGACTTGTGCCCTTACTTCGATTAGGGCCACGAGTTCTTTTCTTTGGTGGTGCTGAAAAAAAAAAAAAAAAAAAAAAAAAACAACAACAACAACAACAACAACAACAATAATAATAATAATAATAATAATAATAATAATAATAATAATAAACAAAGCGTCATACTAAATAATAGACAAAAATTAAAAAGGAATAATAATAAGTATATGGATAATTACCAGAAGATGTTGAACCTTGTAGGTCATCTGGAGGGGATGAATCTGCATGAGGAGTGATAGTGGTTGACAGAACTGTGGAAGGGGTTGCCCTCAATATAGATGAAGGAATATGGGTGGATGTCCCGGATGCTCCACCCCCTGTTGCTGGTGTTGAAATAGTAGGATTGATAGGAGACTTTGAAGACATACCGAAGGACGTACGTAGGGGTGGGTGCAGGATTCCTCTTTCTTGGTGGCATAGCTGAAAAGAAAAATGACTAAAGTGAATTCTGATTGAAATCATAAATACATTCAATTATAAGTGAAACAACATTGTTAGCATATTTCAAGTTGAGGCAAAACGAAGTCCAATTATAGTTTAGATCAACATTACATACTAGATTGTAGACATAATTTATATAGATACACTAATTTTAAGGTGTGCGATACTATGATTCCATAAGAGAAAACAGAACAGTAAGTAATAAAAGTGAACAAATTTTCTGTTGATATAAGAAAGACAATACACAGAAATATAATTGATTTTAATCATTGCAGAAATGACTAACCTGAAACGCTGATGTTCCTTCTTGGTTTCACTCTTGTGTTTTGGAGTTTCCTGGAGAATTCAGTTTTCTTTCAATGGATACTTTTATATTATCAAGAGTTGAGAGCATACATAAAGCTGTATAGTGGAGAGAATAAATAAAACCGTATAGTGCACTAACTCAAACATGAACGTGAATTGTGGACACTGCGTGGGTTCTTTATTTTTCTTTTTAAACTATATTTCATTTTATGGCGCCAATTTCTTTTTCATTTTTTGTCTTTTCTTTTAAACTTAACTTGCATTTTTATTTAGTCCAACGACAGTTAAATCTTTTTTTTTTAATTTTTTTTGCTATTTAATTTTCCTCTAACAATAGAGAAAAAAAAACTCCAAATTCAATCACGAAAAAGAAAAAAATGGGAAAAAGGAACTAAATTGAACCTGGTGAGTGTCTTGAGAGGGAGGAGAAGAGCTCACGTAGGGTGCGGAGCTTCTCATCAGGCTCCGAGACAGCGCGATTCTTCCGGAACTCCGAAGGCGTCTTGGTGGAGACCAAGAGCAGTTTCCGATGATCAGAGGAGGGGATTTTGTGGGAAAATTGAGGAATTTGGATTTGGGGAAAACGGGAAAGGGGTGGGGAAGAATCGGAGATGCTGAGAGGTGAGAGAAGATATATGGCTTGCGAGGGTATTAAGCATTTCTGCATCAGAATTCGTGCGAGAGAAAGAGGGGAAAATGGGGAGAGACAGAGGGATGAGGTTTGAGGAATTTGGATTTGGGGAAAACGGAAAAGGGGGTGGCGAAGAATCGGAGATGCTGAGAGGCGAGAGAGGACACATGGCTTGTGAGGGTATTGAGTGTTTCTGCATTAGAATTCATGTGAGAGAAAGAGGGGAAAAGAGTTTTGTTATAAATCGTTTTTAATTTATAATTTTTATTTAGAACAATAAACCTATAGTAGTATAATAAAGCCTTTAATAAAAATATATAAAAAAAGGATATAAAAGATACAGAGATTACTATTTTCTATAAGTCAATCACTCTCATCATCATCGTTAGATATATCTTTAACGATATCATTTGATTCTACACTATCAATAGAATCTGATTCCTTGTAACTATCTTCATCTGTATCCGATTCATATTGAATCTGATCATCAGCAAGATCTATTGGGAGTTCGATGACTAAGGAGTCAATCTCTGTCATCCCAACATCTTCACGATTTAGAGGAGCCTCAACATTTGACTCATCAAATGTTACATTAATGTCATTTGATCTTTCCTCTTGGTAAGCTTCACTAGAAAAATCGGCATCCTCCTCGCATTCGTGTGCACTTTCAGGTGTAACTTTTGGAATATCCCAGAGGTGACGATGATGTATCTTTTCCACAACTTTCCAATCTGAGCTGAGCTTGTCATCACGCAAATAAAATACTTGGTTTGCTTGATTTGCAAGGATAAATGGTTGATCTTGATACCACTTCGAGCTTAAATTTATGCTGGTGATATGAAATTCTTGATGTATATTATTCCTTCCCTCAGTTTTATACCATGTGCATTTAAATAATACCACTTTATGGTTTAATAAATAGGTGAGCCCCCAAATATTAGTTATAATACCATAAAAATCACATTCATTGCCATTATGTTCACCTTCTACCCAAACACCGTAATTTTGAGTTGATCGTCCAACATCTCGACTTTTCGTATGATATCGAACTCCATTTACTATACATCCCCCATATTGATCAATTCGATAATCCGGCATACATAGACTCACTCACTTCACTGGTGATGATTTACGTGTTGTTTCGATCTGTCATTTCTTACAAATGTTAGTGCGAAAAATACTTGTAATAGAACAATGACAAACTATTATATATAACATTCTTACTTTTTTCTTGAACCAAGATGGAAATTGTGATTGTTGGGCTTGAAGGATATTTGTGGTGCCTTTGGATAGTAATAACACCATATGTTCACTGTTTGACATGAAATCATACTTCAATCATTGTAGAGGCTCTTAAGTAAAAAGAAAAAAAAAAAAAAAAATTTAGAAAACTAAAAAAAAAAAAAAAAAAAAAAAAAAAACAAAACAAGAAAACAAGTAAAAATAAAATGAAATAAAAAAAATATAAATATAAAACAAAAAAACAAAAATCCAAGAAAGAAAATGATACTAATGTTTGTGAAATAAACTGACTCAATATAGGGTTGCACTTCAGGACAATTGTTTAAAATGTACCAATGTGCATTTTCGTATTCAGAATCAAAATCACTTCTTAAGTGTAATGAATTCTTTTTCCCAAATAATCTTGTAGGTTGACCAAAAGTAGACAATATAGGTTCTGTTCGCTCTTCAACACGGTCTGAATTCCGCTCTGAATGATTGAACTGAGTTTCAATTCCATGAAGATACATTGAACAATAGTTTAATGCCTCATTGATGATATACCCTTTAGCAATTGATCTTTCTGGTCGAGCCTTATTCTTAACATACTTCTTTAGAGTACCTAGTGCCCTGGTTAAGAATAGACATGACACTTTATTAATAATAATTATTTTTTGTTAGACGTGTTGTTGGAAAGATAAAGTATACGATACAACCTTTCAAATGGATACATCCACCGTGTGTGTACTGGACCAGCCAACTTTGCTTCATAGGGTAAATGTACAGCTAGGTGAACCATTATGTCAAAAAATGATGGGGGAAAAATAGATTCAAGCTTACACATACACTTGATAATCCCATCTTGCAAGGCATCCAAGTCTGTAACATACAAGGTTCTTGCACATAGCTTCTGAAAAAATAATGATAGTTCAGAAATTGCGACAATCACTTCCTTTTTCATATAAGGCCTTAACCCAGGGGTAATAAGACGTTGTAATAAAATGTGACAATCATGACTTTTCAAACCGGATATTTTCCCCTCACTTATATTCACATTTCTGGAAATGTTTGCAGCAAAACCATCTGGAAACTTGACAGAACTTAACCACTCACAAAATTTTCTTCGTTCTTTTAATGATAATGTGTAACATGCTGCGGGCTTAAAAAACTTATCACCTTTTTTGTTGTAAGTGCAATTTTTTTCGTATGTTCAATTCAGCCAAGCCAAACCGACCTTTGTCAGTATCCTTCGACTTTCCATCTATGCATAAGATTGTCCCATATAGACTCTCACAAATATTTTTCTCAATATGCATCACATCTAAATTATGTCTTAGCTTCAATTTTGACTAGTATTCTAACTCCCAAAAAATGCATTTTCGCTTCCAATTATTTGTTGAAACATCATTATTTTTTTTTTTTCCTGGCAAGCACAACACGTTTTCTTTTCTTACCACCCACATCACCTTTTCTTTTTTCTTTTTCTTTTACGATCTTTTTTCCTGGGATAAATTCTTCTACCTTTTCCAGTTGCCTTAAGATATCATCACCTGTGAATGTAGGAGGAGGTCGTCGTTCAATTTTACCATCATAACGTTTACTTTTCCGCCACGGATGATCCATAGGTAAATATCGACGATGCCCCATATAACTAATCTTGTCCTTAATGTAGAAGGATGTTCCATCCTCATTACAATCAGGACATGCCTTATAACCTTTTGTGCTCCACCCTGATATTGTACCACAAGCTAGAAAGTCATTGATTGTCCATAAAACTACAGCATGCATCGTAAAATATTCATCTTTTGACACATCGTACGTTCTAATCCCATTTTTCCATAATTCTTTCAGCTCATCAATTAAGGGTTGTAAATATACATCAATATCTTTACCAGGGGCTTTGGAACCGGGAATCAATATCGCCATAATAAAAAACATTTGTTTCATGCATCTCCAAAGTGGCATATTATATGGTACTAAAATAACAGGCCACACACTATATTTGACATTAAGACTACCAAATGGGTTGAAACCATCAGTTGCAAGTCTCAATCTAACATTTCTTGGGTCCTCTGCAAACCACGAATATTCTTTATCAAATTCCTTCCAGGCCTAAGCATCTGCAGGATGTCTAAGCACACCTTCGGTATTGACACGTTTTTCTTTGTGCCATCTCATATCATCACATGTGTGTCTTGACATAAAAAGTCTCTGTAGACGAGGAGTAATTTGAAAATAATACATCTTTTTCTTTGGTATCTTTTTTCCTTTAGTACGACCTGGTTTGTACCTTGGTTCATTACAAATAGGACATTTTTCAGTGTCCTTGTGTTGTTTCCAAAATAGAGCACAATCATTTATGCACACATGAATTATTTCATAGCCTAAACCAAGTTCACGCAACATTCGTTTAGCTTCATATATAGCAGGAACTTAGAAGCTTATCGCCGCCTGGAAATGTTTCTCTAAGTATTTGAAGTAACATATCAAATGACTTGTTACTCCAATTGTTCATCACCTTCACATGCATTAACTTTACAATGCTTGTAAGAGAAGAATTCTTCGTGTAACCAAGATAAAGTACCTTAGTTGCTTCTTCAAATAGTTCTTTAAATTTGTCGCGTCCAATATAACTTTCCTCTCCTAAAGTTGTCTCATTTTGATTATTGCTTTGGGGAATTCCTCCAATTGCATCTTCAAGTGCTGGTATCATATCGTCACTATCAGAACTTTCATCGTCGTCTCTCATGTTTGAAACAACCTCTTCTTGATTGTTAGATTTTAGATTGACGTTAGCCTCTCCATGATATATCCAGTTCGTATAATGTTTAGAGAAACCGTAAAACCATAGATCTCGTTCAATTGTTGCTATATCATGAAAGAAGAAGTTTACACATTCGATGCAAAGGGGCGTGAGACTTATTGTCATTGTTCAAGTGATTGCGAGCAATTGCAATGAAATTCTTGACGCCATCAGTATATTCTTGTGATAACTTATTATTGTTCCATATCCAATTCTTGTCCATGATTGAAAGCGTTAACTGCTTATAACAAATTCAACCGTAAGAAGAAGTTAAGTCTAACGCCATCAGTCCATAAGAGCAACAGGACAACTTTACTTAGTTGACAAACTAGAAGCTAAAACCTATTCTAGTAGGCTTTAATGCAGAAGTATCTTTACAAAAAAATCTAGAAAATATCATCAGATGAGCAAAAACAATACCTGTCTAAAAGCCTTTGATGATCTACAGTTTCTTCATCGACCGAGAGTATTTCACCATTGGTTCTAGGAACATGCTGCAACAAACCAGCAACATAAAAGAGCAATTACAGTCTGACAATGCTGTAGTCATAAGCATGCATGTATATATTGATCAAACAGAGTACATAATGGTCAACGGATTTTAATTAAAAATACAGACATGATCAGAGACTAAAACTTCGTGTAAAATTGGTTAACATATCAATAGCAATCTCAGAATTTTTATAAATTAAAATACTCAATTTTGACATTTAAAAAGGATTTTACAAAACGTGTCTTAAATAATAAGAAATTCATAAAACTCAAAAATTCTAAAACAATACTAAAATACTGGAATTAAATACTCTTAGAATTCAAATTCATTAGAAACTCATTCATGTCATATCATGAGAATTATATGTCAAGCCAACTCTAGAATTCTTCTCGAGTACAATCTAAACAAAAATTCACATATCATATATACATGAAAATTCTCTATCAATAAAACATAAAATTCTTATCTTGAATTCGTTTTGAATTCCCTAAACAAACATGATCATAAAATCCTTAAAAGAATTCTTCAAAAGCGGCGTTAAGAGAGGAGAGTGAGAGAAAAGATACCGGCTTTGGAATGGAACAGCAATGGAGTCTCTCTTAAAAATTATTTAAGCGTCAATGATAGGACAAAACCGCATATAAAGAGATGGGGGAGAGAGAGAGTAGAATGAGACTTATGCCAACACTTTAGGCATATATACAGATATGAGATCTATATATATATATGAGATTTCCTATGTCAAAACCTAATAGGAAATCTCTTTTTTTTTTCTTCCTTCCTCACTCTCTTTATAATATATATATATATATATATATATATATAAATTAATAAGACTCGTCAACCTATGGTTGCCGAATTTGTGGTGACTTCGGCAACAGCCGAAGTTACCATACTATGTATATAATGTGGGCATATATATAAAATCGTAATTAAATTTCAAATTAATAATTATTCAAAAGGTTCCAACTAATTCCTACTTATCCAAACTTTTTTTTTATTTTTTATTCTTTTATTTTTTTTTTTTTTTTTTTTTTTTTTTTTTTGTGTATCTCAACCTCTTCCTTACAACTATAATAATTTGCTTTACTAAAAAAAAATATTATAATAATAATTCCTTGCCGCAGAATCAGCGGAAAAGCATGAAAATCGCCTCTTTTTTGTTATATTACCCACATCTCAATCAAACTCTTCCTCATATATATATATATATATATATATATATATATATATATATATATATATACATATGGGTATTTATCTTAGTTGGTTAATTGTTTAATTGATTATATAAAAAAACTATATTTCGTTAAAAAAAGATCTTAGTTGTTTATTAATTTAATAACTAGAAGTGTTCCGGTCACTGAAATTTTAAGATTTTATGTTGTTCAATGACTAATAATTTAGTCGCAAAAAACATTAAACCTTTAGTGACCAACTTTTCGTCGCTAAATATTGTTTTCAGTGACTAGGTTATTTTAGTCATAAAAATTTGGTCTTCCCTCCATTTTTAATATTTGGCGCCAAAGGTTTTTGCAACTAAAAATGCATATAGCCACTAAATATATCTTTTGGTGACTAAAAAATGGTCACTGATAATTTTAGTTCTGAAAATAATATACTTCTTGACTAAATAATTCAACAGCTAAAGTTTAGTCAGTGAAAAATATATTTAGCAACTAATTAGTTTTAGTCACTGAAAGTTTAGTCGCTGAAAGTGTAATTTCTTGTAGCGGCTGTGAAAACTTAGAACAAGTGAAGTAATAATAGTGCTATTAGTTAATTAAGTGTGTTATGATAAGAATAATATTATCCGTGTACTGATAGTAATGCGGTTTGGATTTAGTAAATTGCCATTAGTCATCAGGGAATCTTGTTTTTATTTCATAAGTTGATTCTTAATTCTTACGTCTACAACTATTAGTAGTACCAACTGGCAATGCCAATAACAAGCATTTTGTACGCTTTCATCTAAAAAACAGAAATAAAATAAATGCTTAGAAACTTTATGAAAGGAAAGAAACGACATAAAATTAAATAAACTTTGAAGTAAACGTATCATGTTAAACTAGCGGTTGAGTCCCCTGCATCACCTTTCAAGCTCTTATTCACAAGGAATTCAGAAAACTCAGTCAAGTACTTATTCTGAAGTTCTAAGTTGCCAAAAATCTTCCCCATGGCCTGTGCCTTTTCCCTGAGTTGCTTTCCATCTTGGTCAACCATGACTCGCCGAATCGACTTGGCCACTGAGTCACGTGTAAATGACCCGGTTTTGTCATCCCGGGGTATTTCCAACCCTATATTTCGGCCATCCAAAAACCTTGCAACCAACCCTTGATCCGCGCTTTCCCCAGGAAACAAAATCAAAGCCCGCCCAAACTCGAGTGCCTCGATAACCGAACTCCAACCGCAATGAGTCACGAACCCGCCGACCGACTGGTGAGCCAAAATCCCGAGCTGGGGCGCCCAACCCCTCAACACCAAGCCCCGACCCGAGACCCGGTTTTCGAAACCAGGTGGAAGTATATCCAAACCAAAAATTCCTTCAACTAGCGGGCGATCATTTACCACCCAGATAAAGGGCAACCCGGATTTCTCTAACCCATGAGCTAACTCGTGCATTAAATCTTGACTCAAACTCACCTCAGTACCGAGCGCAGTGTAAACAACTGATTTCTCTTCTTTATTATCAAGCCATTGTTTCAAACCTTTCCATTTCTCATCTTCTAGGGAGTTATCATCATTCAAAGAAGGTGGTAGTAGCCCAACTGGAAGGACTGGCTTTTGGTAAAGCCTTTTGAGTTGATTCAGTGTCTCGGCCTCAAACTCGGGACAACTTCTAACGATCACAACATCGGTGCCCAGAACCACTTGAGCCCACCGCTGAAAATCGGAAACCTCGGAGTCCATGCAGCTCCAATGGCTCGCAATCTCGTGCGGCTTGTAAGCGATGTTGATGGAATGAAACTCCATCCATGCTGGGACGACGGTGAAGTCCTCTGGTTTCTGTAGGTAGCCGCCTAAGATCTCCAATGGCGATCCGAAAAATGACGTTGCTGTAGCATTAAATATGGGAAAGCAAACCAACTTGATCCCGAGTGGACTCAGTAACTCGGGATAGCCAAATGATGTGCAAAGTCATGGATAATCCGGTTTATGTCATTTGAGTCTTTGAGGAACCGAGCCAGCCGAGTTGGAGTTTGTCATAGGCCTTTTTGAGGAAAGGGACTTTGTCGGTCGGTAACTCGGAGGTTGACTCAGCGCCTTGAGGCAATCCATCTACGCAAGGCAAAGGAAGTGAAACCAAGGTTAGGAGATGGGAAAGATTTTGAGGAATCAGTTTTGCGAGGCGGTTTAGGTGTTTAGGGGTTGAAATGAATGAAATTTTGTGACCTTTTCGAGCTAAGAACTTGGAGACCTCAAAATATGGCATTTGGTGGCCAAGAGCTAGCCATGGGAACACTGCTATGTGAAGAACGTTCCGGTTCTTGTTGGACTCCATTGTTGGCATTAGCAGTCGCTGATTAATTGGACTTATATTATGGTCAAGTATTCACATGCTCTTCAGAAAAAAAAAAAAAAAAAAAAAAAGAAGCTATTAACATGTCAAGATCAATAATATATCTCATACAATAATTAAATAGACGTGCACCTGATGCGCATATTAATTAAATTTGTGAGCCAAAACCCATTTTAAATACGTCAGTAGAGGGTTTACTCTGCGTGGGAACCCTAAGTCTAATATCTAGCAAATAGCTCCTTCATTCTTGTATTCTCCAAAAAATAGAGCGAAATTATCCTCTGTTTTGAGGAACTACATAGAGGATATAGTCTCACCCAAGATGAATCATTATAAATTCTGGTGTTTGTTCTTTTTTTAATTTTTCTTTGATTTTAATTGTCTGTTTATTCATTGAACTAGTCAGTTCTATAACCGTCTCGTACGATTACATTGTTGAAAGAATTTGTGGGGAAAAAACTTGCCTAGTTGAGGGCGGTTTGTGTGGAAAGGAAGATTATGCCGCAGATAAAGAGAAGGGTGGATAATTTCTAAGACTTTAGAGGGCATTCCCTTGCTACTTCTTTTGGTGCAACCATCTCCATCTATAATATTTTAATTAATCATAAAGAAGAGTAACAAATATATAGGGACTATAATTTTCACATATATTTTTCTAAAACTGAGTAAAGATTTAAATTAATTATTCATAATCTGTCTTTTTTTTATTATAAACTATAATAAAACTTATTCAGTATCTTATTGGTGATTGACCCAATCATAAATCATGAATTGGATCTATGAGTCTGTTATCACGTTGAATTACTTTTCTATATCTTTAAAATTTCGTCCAAAAGTTTTGTCGCTACAACCATTAGATTTGGCTTCAATGGCTACAAAATAAATATATTAAGTTAATTAGTTGTGCAGTTATATTAATTAGATAGATCCAAACGGTACCTCCTAATTAATTCTCCAACCACTCTATATCTATATTGATGGATCAACACAAACATAGTACAAGTGTCTTTACATTTTCAAAGATCCCTTTGTCTTAAATGTCATGGTAATATATTCAATTATCATAGTACAGTTACGAGCATGGATTTAATTGGCCATATATAGGCTTACCAAGTGAATTCAACATAGAATATCTCACGATTTTAAATCTCTCAATTGACATAAATAAATAAAAAAAAGTACATTAAAGAAAGGAAAATTTTATTTTTCTAATATAATTAAATGGATTCAAACCGTACCTCCTAATTAATTCCCCACCGACTCTATACCAATATTGATGCATCAACACAAATATAGTAATTGTCGTCCTCTTTTTTATTTTATTTTTCAAATGAGAGAAGTATACTCAAAAGTTGGATAGCAAAATTGCATTTCAATTAGGTTATTAACATCCAACAAGACAGCCAATCCTCTAATTGGACCTCAAAATTTATCGAAACAAATATTTATACATTTTTTTGGTTCATATCGATTGGAAAATGAACACAACCAAGCAACGAAAGGCATCATTTTCCTTGATAAAATAAACAACATTAAATACGAAAGACACTCAAAACATGGATACCAATTCTCTATTAATTTCAATTAGGTATTAGCATCCAATAAAACAACCAATTCTCTATTGAACCTCAATATTTATCTTATAAATATATAAATTAGTTCTCACCGATTGGAAAAAGAACACAACCAATCAACTCAAATGCATCATTTCATGAGGGGAAAAAACCTCAATGCATCGTTTTTCTCGATAAAAATTAGGAAAAATTATATAGTTTGCCATGATTTTGTTCAATCTTATTATTTATGCCATTTTAAATTATTGGATTGAATTCAAGTGAATGATACACTAACTATTGGATTAGATTAGATGGAATTCTTAAAAACTAACTTTTGATTGGATTAGATGTTATTATTTGACTAAAAAGGTTTAGATTGGACTGGATGAACACCACTAGATGCTATTGCGGCCTTTTATTTTCTCTTATTAATTGAATGACAATTATTTATTTTTTAGTAGAATGACATATAGATAATATTTATTTTTTTACCATTTTGAGTTGTATTTCTGGTTTTGTCCTATAAAATTAAACATGAAAAAAATACCTAAAACACATCTTGTATCTTGTTTAAATATCACTTTTACCCTTCGTATTATATATGCTCAAAACACCCCAAGCATTTATAAAATCAGACTAAAAATACCCATGAAGAAATTAGTTTTTTAAAATTTTTTTAAGGGCTATATTTTTTAAATGTATATTTTAGAGGATTGAAATGAAAGGTTACGAAAGAAAGAAAAAAAAAAAAAAAAAAAAAAAAAAAAAAAAAAAAAAAAAAAAAAAAAAAAAAAAAAAAAAACAAAAAAACAAAACAAAAAAAAGAAAAAAAAAACAAACAAATAAGGATGTACTTGAAATATCATTTCTTATTTACACTTTTTACATTCTTTTTTTTTTTTTTCTCTATTATACATTTTATTCATTTTCTCCAAATTGGCCCTCATAAATATATTTCTTTTCAATTCCTTGTTTAAATGATTTCTTCTCATATATATTCATGTCTAATTTTCTGTAATCATGTTCTCCTGAAAAAATGGTTTTTTAGTGAGTTTTTTTTTTTAAATTTTTAATTTTTTCTATCTCTTTTCATGTTTTTTTGTATCTCTTTTTTTTTTTCTCTCATTTTTAGCCTTTTTCTCTAATTAAATGTAAATATGTTTTTCATTTTACCAACATATGCACGCAGTTTAAGGTACTGTATACGAAAAGCGGATGACTTGTTTGGCAGTTGCCACAAATTAACATTTGATAGAGAAATGTTAGAATTCGTTTAATTTGTTAATTCAAATTTTTAATTTGAATTGAAATATAATTTTATTTAAAAATTTTTTTATTATAATAAAAAAATTAAATGTAACTGTTAATAAAATTTTTTTATTTTAATAAAATTTAAATTTTAAAATTGAATCAATAAAATAAACAAACTTCTCGTCCAGCAGTTTGCTTCGTCGAGGTTGGCCTTTTGTAATGATGATACCTCTATGAATTAACACTTTTCAAACAAAAAAAAAAGTAATTTTTTTTTGAAACTGCAATTGCATGTGCAGTGATTTGTACCAAAATACTATTTATGAGGGTTTGGTTTTCAGTCTATGGTGTGCCGATGTTCTATTTAATATCATAACCGAACTGAAAAGAAAATCCGCCCAAAAAAAAACCACATACGTGTTCCGCGAAAAAATTAAAACCATAATCATGTGTTCTTCAATTATTATAAAGGTTTTAATCGTCTCATTTTCTCAACACTCAAAAAGCGGAGATGATTGGTGTATTATTTTAATATTCAAGTATGGTATAATTCCAAAATTAATGTAAAAATGAAAACTATTGCCATGTCACAACTATTGTCCCAATTAGGATTTTCATCACTTTTAAATAGAGTTAAAAATTTAGGGCTTGTTCTTTTGATATTTTTGAGTTAGGTAACTTGTGTGTAGATTTTGAGTTGAGTTTGAATTATAACTTGAGTTGAAGTTATAACTTGAGTTTGTGTTTGATTGTGTACATTTGAGTTATAGTTTGAGATAAGAACCTTTTTTGAGTTTGTGTTTGAGTAAGTCAAAACTTGAATTTGTTTTTAAATAGTATTTTAATAAAAACTCAATGCTGATGAAAAATTTTAATAGGGTACATGGGTCTAGTTTTATTCGTCTTTTCGTTGTCAACGCATAGAAAAAAAATTATCTCAATCAGAATTAAAACGAAAAAGTTATAGCATTTTTAAAAATATAAAAAATATTGTTTATTAACTTGAGTTCGAGTTTTTGAACTCGAGTTGAAGGAGAAACTTTAACTGAAGTTTTAGCTCCAAACTCGAATTCAAACTTGAGTTTAAACTCAAGTTCAAATTTAAAACAACATGAATTCGAATAAAGTTGTAACTCGAGTTACCTTTTTTTGAGTTTTTCACTCAAAAACTACCTAAACGAACAAGCCCTTAGACATCTGAGTTCAAACTGACCCGACTCTTAAAAAAAAAGTCAGACTATCCCATTTTCTAAAGTCTGATAAGGCCAAGGCCAGCATCATAACCGGCCCAAATTTTTACAAGAAATTTTTAAAAATAATAATAAATAAGCTTAAAAATAGTTTTAAGTTTAAAGTATAAATCCAATCAGCTTCAGGGTTCAGATGAGACGGTGCCGATTTATCTGAAATTTCGTTTTAACTTTCCTGTGTCTTTGAAATTTCGTGTGTCTTTCAAATTTCGTCTTGCAAAAAGTTTTGTGGCTACAATCATTGGATCTAGCTTCAACAGCTACAAAATAAATATATTAAGTTAATTAATTAAGCAGCTCTATTCATTTCGATGGGGTTAAAATCCCGCCACACATATAAAGTGAATTCCATTAGATATAAATAAATGAGACTCAATCCAGTGCGACCCACTTAATTTAAGACAAATCTCATTTTCTAGTTTAATTAGATGGATCCAAACAATACCTCCTCATTAATTCCCCAACCACTCTATATGTATATTGATGTATCAACACAAACATAGTACAACACGTGTCTTCACATTTTCATAGACCCCTTTGTCTTAAATGTTATGGTAATATATTCAATTTTCATAGTACAGTTAGGAGCATGGATTTAAATTTGCCAGATATAGGCTTATCAAATGAATTCAACATAGAATATCTCACGATTTTAAATCTCTCAATTGACATAAATAAATAACAGTGCATTAAAGAAGCGGAAATGGTCAGGTCCTTGAGAAAAGTAGGAAAGGGTCTTAAAACGAGAAATTCTGTTAAATATTTTTTCTCACAGTGATTGCTTATTTGATGTTTCATGCAAGCATCATTTTGTTTTGTAAACTTTTCGTTTTGGTTTTGGCTTTGTTTATTTTTTTTCGGTTTTCTATATTATAGTTCTATTAATAAAGATCTTTTCTTGCAATCCAGCTAACTTGCTCTTTGTTGCTACAAGTCTTTGTTGTTTGAATCTCAGCCTAATGGATAATATATCCTACCATTTTATAGACAATTTGTGGTACCCGGCCACACAAAAAAAAAAAAGGAAAAAAAAAAAAAAAGGTGAAGGGACAAAAATGACCCTACCTAATAAAATTTAACATGAATTGAATTTTCATGAAACTTGGATTACTTGGAAAATAAAATATATTCATATTTTGGTTAAAGGTCGAGAAATTCGAAAGTTATTTTGGAGGATATAATATATATATATATATATATATATATATTTAGTGAACGAATTTTCATATCCATTCAGAGTCATTGTCAAACTAGCGATGCATTGAAAAGGCTCTTAAGAATCGTAATATTTGAAGAGGAAGTTGAAATGAAAAAAAAAAAAAAACACATTGGGACGGTGAAAAAAGATTAGTGCTTTTATTTTGAGATGTACACCACCCAAAAAACAAAAAAAAAAACAAAAAAGAAAAAGAAAGAAAGAAAGAGAAAAAAGAGAAAAAAAGAAAAACTTGCGTGCAACAAATGTGGTCCTAGCTAGTTGTCACAATTACGAGCATATGAGCCGTTGTCCTTTTTTATTAGAATTTTATTTTATTTTATTATTATTATTTTTTTTTTGGATTTTAACATTTGATCGATTTTGAATCTTTCATAGTTAACAAAGTCAGATAAGTCGGTTACTCTTGATCTCTGCAAAATAAGGAAAATGACATAACAATTTAGCTAAGCCGCACGTCAAACTCGGTAGAGGGTTTACTCTGTGTGGGAACCCTAAGTCTAATATCTGGCAAATAGCTCTCCTTCATTCTTGTATTCTCTAAAAAATATAGTGAAATTATCCTCTGTTTTGAGGAATTGCATAGTAAATATTGTCTCACCCAAGATGACTCAATATAAATTCTGATGTTTGTTCCCTTTTTAATATTTCTCTGATTTTAATTGTCTCTTTATTCATCGAGCTAATCAGTTTTATAACCGTCTCATACGATTACATTATTTAAAGAACTTGTGTGGAAAGGAAGATTATGCCGCAGGTGAAGAGAAGGGTGGATAATTTCTACTTCTCTTGGTGCAACCATCTCCATCTATAATATTTTAATTAATCATAGAGAAGAGTAACACATATATAGAGACTATAATTTTCACATATATTTTCAAAAACCGAGTAAAAAATTAAATTAATTACGCATAATCTATCATTTTTATTTTGTTTATAAACTATAATAAAACCTATTCAGTATCTTCTAGATGATTGACCCAATCATGAATCGTGAATTGGATCCAAGGGGCTCCTTTCACGTTCAATTACTTTCATGTGTCTTTGAAATTTCATTTTGCCAAAAGTTTTGTGGCTGCAACCATTGGTTCTGACTTCAACAGCTACAAAATAAACATAAAAATTAATTGAGTAGCTCTATTCATTTTAATGGGGTTAAAATCCCGTCACTCATATAAAATGAGTCCCGTTAAATATAAATATGTGAGATCCAACCTAGTGAGACCGACCCCATTTAAGACAAATCTCATTTTCTAATTTAATAGGATAGATCCAAATCATATCTCCTCATTAATTCCCCACCCACTCAATATCTATATTGATGTATCAACACAAACATAGTAAAATAAGGCCTCGTTCACTTCGTAGATTCGAGTTTTCAATTCGAGCTGAGATGTGACATTTTCTAAGAACTTTTCACTATAGCAAAAAAGTTAGATGTGACATTTTCTAAGAGTTTTTTACTGTAGAAACCTAAAATTGAAAACTCGAATTGGTGAATGAACAAGGCCTTAGTAGCGCTTTTATTTTCTATGATATCTTTTTTTAGAAGTGTTTTATATGATATCTTAGGGCCGTTTAGTTTGTTGATTCAAGTTTTTTATTCGAGTTGAGATGTGACTTTATATGAGAGTTTTTTACTGTAACAAAAAAGTTAGATGTGACTATTTCTGAGAGCTTTTTACTGTAGTAAAACTCAAATTCTAAATTTGAATCAGTGAAATAAATAGGGTCTAAGTGCCTTCACATTTTCACAGACCCCACCATCTTAAATGTCATGGTAGTATAGTACAGTTTGATTGACCCCACCGTCTGAATTTTCATAGTAGTTTGTAGCATGGATTTAAATTGGTGTTATATAGGCTTACCAAGTGAATTCAACATAGAATATCTCATGATTTTAAATCTCTCAATTGACATAAAAAAAAAAAAAAAAAAAGTGCATTAAAGAACCGGAAATTATCGGTTCAGGTCTTTGAGAAAAGTAGGAAAGGGTCTTAAGACGGGAAATTCTTTTAGATTTTTTTTCTTACAGTGATTGCTTCTTTGATGTTTCATGCATGCATCATTCTGTTTTGTAAACTTTTGGTTTTCTATATTATAGTTCTATTAATAAAGTTCTTTTCTTATTTAAAAAAAAAACCATATAAATTAAAAAGTGATTACTATATATGCTGTACGTACCTTGCAATCTAGCTAACTTGCTCTTTGCTGCTACAAGTCTTTGTTGTTTGAATCTCAGCCAAATGTGTAATATACCCTACCATTTTATAGACAATTTGTGGTACCCGGCCACACAAAAAAGAAAACGAAAAAAAATTTAACATAAATTGAACTTTCATGAAACTTGGATTACTTGGAAAATAAAATATATTCATATTCTGGTTAAAGGTCGAGAAATTTGAGAGTTATTTTGGAGGATTATATATATATATATATATATATATATATATTTAGTGAACGAATTTTCATATCCATTAAGGTCATTGTAAGATCCATATAATTATGAGGTTTTCTTCAGAATAATTTAATTTTGAAGTTTTGTATATGGCTAGATTAATATAAATTATTACTCTTAGAAGTTTCTCTTCAGAGATCACGGTTAGCAATGGTACTTTCACATAGCTTATTCTCATTTTTGTTCGCCAATAGCTGTTAAATTTTGTATGATTGTAAAGCTTTCCATGAGCGTGGTGAGTTAATTATAGTGTCATAAAATTAGCGTCACTTAACTACAAAATTGATTTTAAAACTTTTTTACACAAGATGTTGTTGTGATTCATCCACGTAACATCAAGGATGAAAATATCCATATATATTCACAAAAATATTGACACTTAAATTTGATGAATGTATCAGAAATATCGATATCAGTAGAAATTGATATATAAACATGGAAATTCATATTAAAACATTTTATTTTTAAATGAGACTAAAAAACTCTAAAATAGCTAATAGTACATAAATTGGATGAATTTTCCTATTAAAATGCTAATTGGATGATAAATATGTATAATGAAATGCAATCATAACACTATAAAAGATAAGCACACGCTCATAAATTGAGTAAAATAACTTGAAAGTTTCCAAACAATACTAAAAGAAGCTTTTATGGGTTCGAAGGTATTTAAAATACATCTTGATTTAAACAACATTGATATCAATATATGAAATTTAAGTTAAAAAAAGGACATAACTCTTATATTGTTGAAAAGTTAATTGAAAATAGATCTACGTATATTAAGTAACGGACAGTTCCGGAAATTTTACCGATATTTCTATGAAGTTTTTCGTCAAAAAGGACATTTAACACTATACTTTTCATGGCAATGGATATTGCCATGTAAATATCGACATTTACGGAAATTTCCGTTGAAACTTCAAGATATTTTACGGAAAGGATATTGCGCCTATATTACCAATATCAGTACTAATAAAATACGGAGATTTCTGCAAAAATATGGGTGGAAATGTCGATTTTTCAATCCTTGCGTAACATACACAAATAAAAACATAATATGTCAGTCAATAACTATAATATTGACGTTAGATGTAAAATCGATTATGATAAATATGATAATGTAAAATATGCGAAATGTGAAGATCATATTTAAATATCTGTTAAAAATTATATATAAACATATATAGAGAACTATTGAAACACACTGTTTCAAATCGATATCTCAGTTTCAAATTACTTTGTTTCAAATTATATATTATCGCACCAAATATTTTTCACGTGCGTAGCTGTGTGTGTATTCCCAATTCTGAATCTGATAATGTGTTGGGATTAATTTATTCATTCATGAATTAGTTCCAGCATTAATATTTTTGCGTGCGTAGCTGACGAAGACTGTATATAATACAACAAAAACTGTCCATGTTACTACACCTTCTCCATATAAAACGTCACAACAGGTAAAAAATAATCAAGATACATTGTAAGGTTTCGTAAAAATGAAAAAAAAAAAAAAAATACATGGTAAGGATTAAGTATTTTTCCTACCAGTATAACACAATTTAAGCACAACAAGGTTTTTTTTTTTTTTTTTTTTTTTTTTTTTTTTTTTTTTTTTTTTTCTAACATTATCTATAGCTCTTCTCAGTGGAAGGGCAGAACCATTAGTTTATTTTTATATCCAATAAGTTAGTTTTTTTTTCTCTTTTTCTTTTCTTTTTTCTGTAAGGGAAGAACATACTTATATATATATATATATATATATATATATATATATATATAAGGATTTTTGTTTAAGCGGGAATGCGAAGATAGATAGGGATGGGATTAGGATCAGGAGTTGGAGGCGAATCCCAAACTGAGAAGGCACTGGTGCTATTCATCCATTGGCCTGTGATTTTGGGTACATCCGTTTCTTTGTGTACGTCAATAAAATAGCTCGTGAAGAACCCATCCGCTTCTAGCCTCCTGCATGTATGGGACAACTCAAAATTAATGTCAGAACTTTATACTTGTCATCAATATTAAATGTAATTAATTTCTAGATTTTATTAGCCAACTGTTACGGGATACTAAATTGCTTTTATTAATCCTATTGTGGACTGTGGGGTCATTGTTACAAAAGTATAAACTCAAGAAAACACCAATATGTTGCATAATTATGGCTTCATTGGCTTCACAGATTTTAGTTTTCAATTCAAGTTTAGATATGATATTTTTTGAGAGTTTTTAACTGCAGTAAAAAAAATGCAAAGCAATAAGTAAAAGAATTATTCTTCTTTTGAGAATAAGCCTATTATAGTATAATTAGGTTTTTCAATTTTTAACAACGTAAAATTCTGTAGTTCAAAAGCCAAATCTGTTGCATGCAGTACAAGTAATATTTGAATTAGAGAATATGTGAAATTCAAGATCTATTTAACAGGATAAGGGTCCATAATTATTTCATCAAAAAATATTACTATCATTAACTAAAGTCAAATTTGAGCTAATTACAATTTGACTTTGAGAAGGAATTTACTATCCAACTTTGAGAAGAAGCGTATATGGATTGCTCTATATAAGTCTCAAATCAAATAAAATTATTGGCTTTTTGGGCATTTACCTAATAGGTCCACACTAAATATTCTCTGGGAGAAGAATTTTCTGTCTTGAGGAGAAGACAATCTGAAGTGGAAAAGACAATCTGAAGTGTTGAAGAGATTTCAACTAATCATTATTCTTCAAGTGAAGAAGTAGTTGTCTTTGGGAGAAGACATTTGTAATGTTGAAGGGAGTTCAACCATTCATCATTCTTTGGAAGAAGAATTTAGAGTTTTTTGAGAGAAAACGATCCGCTAAATGAAGAGATTTCATCATGCTGAAAAGATAAGGCTAATTGTTACAATACCTAGAAAAAAATTACGAAATGGAGTCTTTAGATTGTATAAGTCTATTGGTGTTTTTAAGCGAGTTAAATTAGTGGATTGTCAATAAATGGGTATGGCCCAGTGGATATAAGCTTATATTGAAAGATATAAAAATTGCATGCGTTCATTCTTTAATTTTTGCTTTCAGTAAAATAATTAATTTAATCTTAATTATATACAGTAGATCGCCAAAAAAAACATGCAAAAGCAATAGATAAAAGAATTATTCTTCCTTTGAGAAGAATCTTATTATAGTATGAATAGGTTTTTTCGATTTTTGACAACGTAAAATTCTGCAGTTCAAAAACCAAACCAGTTTTCACGCCGTACAAATAATATTTGAATTAGAACATATTCAAAATTCAAGATTAAGTTAACAAGATAAGGATCCAGAATTATTTCACCAAAAAATATTACTATCATTAACTGAAGACAAATTCAAGATCCACTTGAATTACAATTTGACTTTGAGAAGGAGTTTACTATCCAACTTTGAGAAGAAGCCTATATGGATTGATCTATCTAAGTCTCAAATGATCAGATTTTAGTTTTTAATTCAAGCTGAGATATGATATTTTTTGAGAGTTTTTAACTGTGGTAGAAAAAATTATATGTGATATTTTCTGAGAGATTTTAAATCTAAAAATTTTGAACTAAAAACTCGAATCGATGAAATGAACGAGACCTATATATATACTAATAGGATTAAACTCATTTGTCTCCTTATTCATATTCCTTTTCGTGTCCTTTAATAAGATCATGTCATATCAATTAACTGTTATGATTGATGTGGTATGAAGTTTAATTGACGTGACATTTAAATTAATGTGACATATAATACTATTGAATAGATATGAAATGGAACATGAATAAAAATACATAGAAGTCAATTCTGTATCAACCATATCCTAATTACCGGTAATAGATAGCATTATTTAATTCAGACGTAAGGATCCTTTAATAAGAATAGGAAACCCTAGCCAGATTTATAGCTTCACATAAAAAAAAGCTTGGATGCCATGAGTAGGAATACGACAAAAGCAGTCTCGCTAATGGCAAATCCAATGATCTTCTTGTCCGCCATGAGTCCCACTAGAATATCAGGCTCTTCAACATCATCACCGTACACTTCCTTGAGAATCTCAATTGCTTCATCATCATCCGTCAGATCTTCCCATTTTTTGATGGGTATAAGCAGTAATGCTCTTCTGAACTCAATGTACGTAGCAACGCTCCTCTCTCTATCTCTATAAACTGCATGCAGCCAAACTAAGTCATTTTCATATTTTCACAAAACGTAGCATTTACGAGAAAGATCAGCTAATACATATATATGTAACTTAGATGAATAATCATTATCTTATTTACGCTATTAAAAATAGTCTGGTAAAATATGAAACGTATTATGGTAAAATATAAAAGATATTCTGTCAGAAAAACAAAATTCTGATAACATATGAAAGAATATCCTAACAGAATATTACTGATGTAAACGAAAAATTTTAAAATTAAAGGCTCAAACAAAATATCGTTATCTTTTCTATGGCATTCTTAAAAATTTTCCTATATATTTTGCACATGCTACAGCACCTTTAAGAGCCGGCAGATCCACATGGTCAGGCTTGTCTCTGCTATTTGGGTCTTGAGGTATGAGATCTCTAAGCCGAAAAAAGAATGTGTGAGATTCACAAAAGTGCATCGATCGTATTGCTCTAAAGAAAAAGTCGTACAATTGCAAGCATCAACGCTCGCTCTCTTGCCTCTTTCCAAAGCCCATGATCTTTGCCAGCACCGCCACCCCATTTAATCAAGTGAATCCCTTTTTCTGTCCCAAAAAAAAAAAAAATTATTCTTTCTTCACTCCAACCCGAAAATTTTTTTATCTTATTCCTCTATGAATAAAGAACGTTAAAAAAGGAAAAAAGTCCTTAACTACATATATGAAGAACGCAAATACAAATGTTAGAACTAAAATGAGCCACAAATAATTTGCCTTTGTCACACATACATTGACCCTCTTTCTTTTTGTCTTTTTCTATCTCTCTTTTTTTCTTTTTCTTTTTCTTTTTTGCTTCGCTCTCTGATAGGCACACATTAATCATCCAAAAATGACGGAACAGAAGGCTGTAAGTGAATTTCGTGAGAAATTGTACTGGTTAATGGCGCCGAAAGATCAAGCAAGCCCAACTGTGGAAGCAGCCGCAAAGATACAAAGGGTCCCGTCGTTCCTGCAAGAACGGGAGTGTTTGAAGAAGTACTTTGAACCAATGTGGATCTCTTTTGGTCCAATTCACTATAACAACCCAAAGCTCAAGGTCTCAGAGATGTGCAAGCTCCAATTAGTTGCGAAATTCATCCGCGACAGTGGATACAGTTCCCACGAAGTATTATACGAAGAGATCAAAAGCGACATCATCGGACTCGAACAATGCTACGATGAGGAGGTGATTCAGCGCTTTACTGACAAGGAGACACTTAACCGGATCTTGTTCTTTGATGGGTGTGCAATACTACAGTTCATAGCTAGCAGTTCCTTGCCAGATGAGTTAAAAGAGTTAAAGATCAAGGTTGAACAAGCAGCATTCATAACCTGCGATTTGTTGTTGCTTGAGAACCAAATTCCCTACCGACTCCTCAAGTTGTTGATGGACAAGAGTAAAAACAAGGTTAAGTTATCTGATTTGTACGAGTTTATCAGTGGAAATGTCTTGGCACCAGTAAAGTACCAGGAAAAAATATTCAAAGCGGAGGCGGAAACTAATCCAGCTCATCTTCTTGATCTTTTCCGATTAGCTCTCCTTCAACATCCAGCAGCACCTGATCATCAAATCAATATCAATGCTGGAGAAGCTAATCATAATCGCCGTGACTGTTGTGGACTAAAAAAATATTCACTAAAGCGAGGTATGTCCTTTTATAATCATAATGCTATTTCACCTGATCATGAATCGGCTAAAGCGAGGTATGTCCTTTTATCGATGAGTAAAATAAAATATTAATGGTTAGATATATCTAATTTTTTAGCTCTCAAATGATGTCTATCAATTATATTTTGCCATGTCATTTAATGGACAGAAAAAAAAAAAAAAAAAACAAAACAAACGACCAAAAAAAAATCTAACACAAAGCATTTTAAAACCATAATGTGACATGATTTAATTGGTTATGCATCATTTTGAATATCAAATTGGACAGAAAATATACGCCGGATATATAGTACCTGACAAAATTAACATGCAACATTTGTTTTGCTATGCACTTTATATTAAGGGAAATTTATGATAAATGCTTATTTTGGACGAATTTTTTTCTTGATATGTGCAACAATACCTCCTTTTTAAGAGCAAAGTAAACGTTATCTTGATTTTGTTAGATTGAAAAACATTACCGACATTTCTAAAAATTTAGGAATCAATATTTTACGTACTTGAAACTTGACATATTAAACGAACCTACATTGAGAGTAACAACTAATTGATCTGTCAATCATTTAGCAAACATAAGGATTTTTGAAAGTCAGTTTTGTAAGAAAGGATATTTCATTAATTTAGCGAAACTAAGAACATCTAGTTCACAAAAATTTAAATTTTTTACTGTTTTTGAAAAAAAAAAAAAGTCTGTCAAATTTGGTCTCCAGGTAATACAATCATTAATCTTTAGGAACCTATATATTTGTTACTATTTTTTTGGACGCTTTACATTTATAGTTCATAGACAACAAAGATAAAGTAAACGAAAATGTTACACTTTTTCCAAAAAAAAAAAAAAAAAAAAAAGCTCCATAATTTTGGTTATTGTAACGCATCTCTCAAGCTAGCAGCTAAAAACTCCACCCGCTCAAGAGAAACGTTAACTTAAATAAAATAAAATTGTAAAATGGAAAAATAATGTTTATCACCTAAACAATCCTCAAATAAATTTCTTAAGACTAAAAATATCAAATCTTTGTGTCTCTAAACTCAACATGGGATCTCAGACCATTTTTTCTCAGTCAATAAAAACTTCAATTATCAAACTTATTACCTACATCACAAGAATTATATGAGCAATAGCTCAATTAGTAAACTATAAATTAATTTCTACATTTAAAATACTTTTCTTCAATGTTTAGGGCCCTCTTGTATAACATTAGTCTTGTGCTATTAGAACCCTTTTCATGCAGCCCATATCTTAGAATCTCTTATTCCTTATGAATTCAGTTATTGTCACTATCTCAGTTTGTTCATAATAAACACAAGATTTCACATCATACTCAAAAACTACTTTCAAAATCTTATGAAAGCATTACAATTATAACATTTATAAATTGAAAATGTTAATTAAAAACATACTACTATTCAAGTGATACAGTAGATCTACTTAACTTGCCTCGCGATATCTATAACAATCCAAGAAGACTTGGTAAAGCTTCTACCTAAACATTAGATAATAGAAATATCGTCATATTAGAAATTACTTAGAACCATCACTTTCACCAAATATAAATTACCTGTGCCTACAATTGACAAAATAAATCCCACGTATGTCTAAAAATCAAAGCTGATACTCTATATTATGTATAACTACATAGCAGTTGCATCACTTTTTAAGCGCTTAGTGGGTTTGAATATCTTTCTCTACTTGTATATAAGAGCAGTTCACATATGTACACATGCAGTAGGCTTATTACTAAGGTCATGATATACTAAAAGTTGGGCATAATTACTAAGGATCAATCCCTCATGGAATCATTGTTTTCTATCAAGCATCATAGTTATGTGTTGAAAATCATCAATCTCAGGTTACATATAATATCAACATGACCAGATCTTATGTCATTATCATATCGTATCCTAAGTCACTGTTGTTAAGCAATTGTTGGGATTTGTTTCCCAAATTCTGTATTGATTCTAATCGTTTTATGATTGGCATTATTTTAGGAATGATTGGTTGGTTGATTGTGTTTGAGAATAGATGTACAGCTTATAAATTCTTTATGGAAGGTTTCTGTAAGATTTGGAAACTTAATATAATTTATGTTTTTGAAAGTCAACTATTGATTCAAAGATGGTAAATTGATAATTGGTGATTTCATTGACATTTGATTGAGATTTCGTAGTTGGATGATCTTCCTCTGTCTCTTAAGAATGTGTCCAGATTCATATATCCGTTTCAGAAAGGTTTCAGAATTAAAGAAGATTGATTTGGAATGGTTTTGAGAAAGTTGACCTGGACAGTTATATTGCAGTTATTGTTGCAATAAGAATTTGCAACAGATTTAGTTCAGCGAATTAATTGAAGAGGTCGTCAAGCTATTAACATTCTGCTTATTTTTTTCAAAGAGTTTCTCGAGTCTTTGTACGCCTTTTGATTAGTTTTTGTCGAGTTGTGAGACAGGGGTGAACACTTGTATTCAGAGAGATGATTTAAGTGTTTTTCAAGAGAAAAACTTAGTTGGGGGGATTCCAATATATTAAAGTCAAGGGGATCTCGCTGTTCAAGTCTATTGGGAAATTACAAGTTCATAGGCGTCTTTTTAGAGAGGGAGTCTTGGGTACATTAAGTCCAATTGAATTGTAAAAGTGTTCTTAGTGGATTGTTCATCATCTGGACGTGGCCCCGCTGAGTAGGTTGTGACCGAACCGTGATACCATTTCTCTCGTATTCTTTTATTTTACGTATCTACATTATTTATATTGTCTTATAAAGTATTAAAAGAATCAAACCAGTACCAACCATTGGTATCAGAGAGGGTTAAAGACGTGTATTTCAATAAGGTCCTACTGTACTGGTTGATTTTGCAGAAATGGATGTTGTTGTGTGGGAAAATATGGGTGACGTGTGGAAGGGCGACAGAATGACATGTGGCCCTACTTTTCTTCGCAAGGCAATAACCCTCGACGCTTGAAGGTCGATTCCCCTCTACACTGCTAAGAAAGTCTAACTTAGGGCGTCGACTCGACATACCGTCGACAAGTCGTACTGTTGACCTTATGACAAGGAATTCCTCAAAAAATGGTCGATGGCTAGGAAGGACGTACGTTCTAAGTAACACCGACGGCGAGAGGAATACCCCTTAGAAGGAAGTCTAACATCACAAGTTGCGTCTAAGGGTGGGGGATGTCTGCAGTACATGCATTAATTACAAACCCCTAAATTGCCCTACAGTGGACAGAGAAGGGTTACAGGAATCTACAGAGCCATAATAGGAGACTAATTGCCTGAGTAAACAGCTCAAAAGGTGATTAGTGGGCTACGGTCTGGGCCTAGAAAGGTAGACTACTCGGGTGCCACTGCCTTCAAAGGAAAACCGCCCACGAAGGAAAACTTGGCTATAAAAGGGGCAAAGCCCCATACAAAAAAGGGGACTCTTAGAGAAAACATGAGAGAACCTTAATTGATGTAAATTATAACAATCTCAAAAGAAATACAAAATCATAGTGGAAGTAGCTCCTGGTTAACAGAGTGAACCAATATAAAAATCCCGTGTGTTCTTCTACTTAGGGCGGTATCCATGTATTTTTCATGCTTCTAAACAATACAGTATACACCTCATAAGCCTAACTTCAAATACACTGTCAATATTAAACCGGTAATCCAACAGGATACCTAGAGGTAACTCGGCGTATTTCTGTTAATGAGATTTCACCGTCAACAATTGGCGACTCCACATGGGATCGAACGTAGAATATCTGGTTCATACGTTTGACCCCGAACTACAACATAGCTGACGAGCATGCCTCCAAGAAGAAGAGTTGAGGCCATCAACCAAGGCAGCCAGATGGATGAAACTGCCACACATCCGGTGAACAATGGGGTGGAGGAAGGTCCACCTCCAGCTAGGAATGAAGTCCCACCCCTGGATGTGCCGCGACCGGACCCTGTGTAGATGCAGGCCCAACTAACTAGCCTGGTGCATATATTGATGGTTGTGGTTGAGTGCTTGGATCGAAAGAACTCGATGCCACCTCTAGAAGACGGCCCGAGACCGCTAGGAGCTGTCGTGCTTGGAAACCAGAACCTTGGTGACCCCCAAGATATCGCATAAGGAATCAGGGACAGTGAAAATCATAGAAGCAATCCTAGGCCTCGACCTTCCCAATCCTCCGATAGTGGTCTAAGGGCCATCGGACTCTGGGCTCCCGAGGACCGGATAGCCAGAGGGATGGGAACGCCAAAGTACCACCCCAGAACCCAGGAGGAAACCTGTCAGGAGACTAAGGGTCAGTACAATTAGGCGCGCAGTTAAGGGGTGGATCCAACGTCCAAAGGGCAGAGGCATCGAGAGTAGCCGGCTCAGGCATCTCAGCAGAAGAAGCATGGACCATTATGGAACGCATGGCCAGCCTAGAGCAAAAGCTCACGGGCGACATCGCCGGCCTAAAAAAGAACATAGGGTGAGTGGCAAAGGTAGTGAATGTCGACATTACACCTAGCCGCATGCATGACCACCCATTCATCGCGAAGATTAGAGTGCCACCAGCCCCTGATAAGTACAGGTCATCGTCGATCCCTCCTTATGACGGCCGAGGGGATCCTGACGATTACTTAGAAATGTATACAGGACACATGCTCTTGCATGGGTATGCTGAGGAGATCATGTACTGAGCCTTCCGGAGCCATTTAACAGATTCTACTCGGAGATGGTTTTGAACGCTGAAGCCAAACTCTATCTCAAGCTGGGATGAGTAGAAGGAAGCATTTAACCTCCAATTTATGGGAGTGAAAAAATACATCCCTCTAAAGCAGAATCTGACAATAATATACCAGAAGCCGAATGAGTCATTAAAAGAATGGCTTGCAAGGTATGGGGAAGTTGTTGCTGCCACGACAGACATAATGGACCAGGAGGCCTTGATGAGGGCATTGTCTAGCATGAAAAAGATTACTCCCTTCAAAAGAGACCTGGACCGGAAGCCTCCATCCAGTTACAAGGAATTCCTTGTAAGAGCGCAAGGATACATCAACATCGAGGAAGTAAATGCGAACGACCCTGAGCACAAGTCTAACAAAAACAAAGGGACTGAGCAAGGGTCGACGGTAGGAAAGCAAGACGGAAAGAAGTGACGAGGAGGAGGAAGCGGAGACAAGCTGCCTGCTTCAGTGTCGAACGCTTCAGAAGCTAAGAAGCCGAGACAAGAGGAGAGTCGTAAGCCTCGGCCATTTCAAATGTATGATTCCTACCATGAGCTAACAGTAGGAGTCGAAGAAGTGTTTAATCAGGTTGGTCGCGGGAATTTACTGCGCCGCCCAGAGCCAATGAGGTCAGATCCCAGCTGAAAGAACCAAAAAAAATGCTGCAGGTTCCACGGCGACGTTGCCACCACACCAACGATTGCGCCAATCTTAAAGATGAGATTAAAAGGGTAATATTAAGGTTACAAGAATTCAAGGCTGAACGGAGACCGAGAAACGATGGCCATGGTGGTCAAAATGACGGTTGACGCCGAGAGGAGAACCAACACCTAGAGGACCGAGAACCCGTCGTTGTCATACGAACTGTCCTCGGCGGCCCCTATATAGGTGGGGACTCATGGAGATCTCAAAAGGATTATGCCCACGAAGCCAGAGGGGTTTACCAGGAAAGGTTCTGGAGTGTCTCCGCCATGAAAGTACTAAGATTTCACAGTACTGATGTGGCATTTAATGAGGACAACGCCAGTGGAGTCCACTTCGCCCACAATGACGCATTAGTGGTAGAAGCCATGATTGAAAACCACACTGTATGCCGAATCTTGGTGGACAATTGGAGCTCGGTAGACCTCCTATACTCCGATTGCGTGGAAAAGATGGGGATCCCAAAGGAACAGTTAGAAAAAACCTCCAGGCCTTTGTACAGTTTCAATGGTGACTCCGTCATCCCTTAAGGGACAATCCGGCTGCCCATAACCACGGGGGAGAAACCTCGACAGGCCACTACAAGGGCTAATTTCGTGGTAATAAAGGGAGGCCCCCATTACAATGCTGTAATTGGGAGACCAACCCTTCAGACGCTTAGAGCAATAACCTCCATCTACCACCAAAAGGTCAAATTCCCTACCCTAAGCGGTGTAGGTGAAATGAAGAGCAACCAGTATGAGTCTAGGGTTGCGTATTCTGATGCCTTGCGCAAATATGACCAGCCGGGGAGGCAGGAGGCCAGAATGGTCTATCAAGGAACCTTCGAAGACATAAATCCTAAGAACCAAGAGGAGGTCACGTGGTCTCAACCCGTCGAGCAATTTGTGGAAATCCAAGTAGACGAGGGTGAGCCAACCAGAGTCTGAAAAGTAGGTTCAAACCTAACCCCATCACTTAAGGTTGAGGTTGAAGGCTTCCTCAAGAAAAACCTAGATGTCTTCGCCTGGAATCATGCTGACAAGGAAAGGATCAACTCGGAGGTCATATGCAATTCTCTAAACATTGACCCTTCATATCCCCCCAAACGCCAAAAGCGCTGGCCAATGAACCCAAAGAGGTACGAGGCTTTGAAAGAAGAAGTCGGTAAATTGATCAACAATGGCTTCATTAGGGAGGCCCATTACTCGCAATGGGCCTCAAACCCCGTTTTGTTGATCAAGCCTAGCAGAAAGTGGAGAACATGCGTCGACTTCAGTGATCTCAACAAAGCTTGCCCGAAGGATGGCTTCCCGCTCCCTCGGATAGACGAAATGGTCGACGCCACAACAGGGCATAAAATGCTAAGTTTTATGGATGCCTACTCCGGATACAACCAGATCCCTATGTATCCAGCCGACAAAGAACACACATCCTTCATAACCGACAGGGGCCTCTACTGCTACAAACTAATGCCTTTTTACTTAAAGAATGAGGTGCAAAGATTGATTGACAAGGTGTGTCACTGCTCTAAACAGATTTATATCAAAATCAACGGATAAATGTGTCCCCTTCTTTGATGCTCTGAAAGGGAGTAAGCGTTTTGAATGGACGTCACGGTGTGAAGAGGCCTTTAAAAAATTGAAGAAGCACCTGGGCATGCCCCGGATCCTGCCAAAACCCATCCCCGGTGAAAAGCTGAGCCTATACCTCTCTGTTTCATAGCATGCCGTGAGCTTTGTGCTAATAAGGGAGGAAGAAAGGGTCCAAACTGCCGATCTACTATGTAAGCAAAAGACTCCCCGACGCCGAGTCTAGATACACTGAAATGGAACGCGTGGCCCTTACCTTGATGGTGGCCTCAAGGAAGCATCGGCACTACGTCCAATATCACACAATACGGGTTCTCACAAACCACCCGTTAAGACAGGCGTTACAAAAGCCCGAAACTTCTGGGTGACTTCTCAAATAGTCAGTGGAGTTAAGTTAGTTCGACATCAAGTATGTACCAAGAGCAGCAATCAAAGGCCAAGCGTTGGCCAATTTTCTAGCTGAATTCTCTCATAGATCGACTCCCGCCACACAAGAAGTTAAGATGACAGAATGGAAGCTCTACATGGATGGAGCATCGAGCGAAAACGAGTCAGGGGCCGGCGTCCTGTTGATTAGCCCAGAAGGTCACAAGATCACCTCGGCGGTTCAATTTAAATTCAAGGCGTCGAACAATGAAGTAGAATTCGAAGCGCTGATTGCGAGGCTACGGCTGGCAAGTCACTTGAAAATCGAGAGGCTCAGTGTCTTCAGTGACTCTCAACTAATCATTGGACAAGTAAAAGAAGAATACCAAGCACGCGGTGAGAAAATGGGTGCATATTTGAGAAAGGTAAAGGAAGAACTCGTCAAGTTCAAAAACTATGAAATCTTGGCAAAAAAGCATCAAAGAAAGCTTGTTAAGACCAGACTCGAATTGGAGCAGACCCAAAAGAATTTAAGGATGTTAAACTCGGGCACATCAAAATTGGATCACTTACTCTCACAACAAAAAATTTGTGGTGATCATTCAGACCTTGGCAACAAGGGTCAAGAAATTTCTTAGAAGACTGTCTTTATGAAAGGAGCCACAAGTACTATGATGCAGTTCTTTAAGAAATCTCAGGTAAGATTAGACAAGAAGTTTGTTGTAAAACCTATTGTAACAAAACAAGCAACAAACAGGTTTGTTCCTAACTGTCACTATTGTAATTTGTCTGGCTACATTAGACCTAGATGTTACAAATACTTGAATGTTTTAAAAAGAGGCATGATCATTAATCCACCAAATTTCGCATTCACAAGAAGGACACCTAAAGAAAAGCTTGATGTGCAAAATAAATTTCCTAGACGTGTGTGGGTAAGGAAATCTGATTTAAGATGTTACAGGGCTTATACTTCTTTTAAAGCATGCACTACTAACTCTGAGTATTGTGGTAATGGTCACTTCAAGCTTTTGGTAGGTGATAAAAGCAATATGCATGGGAGAATACCATATTCAGGGGGAGTAAGACTCGTGGAGGATTCAGGGGGAGCAATTTGCAGAAATCAATAAATTGGAACGTGATCTTTAGGAAAGTGTTGCATAGAGTGTTCTATCAGGTGTTGCAACACTTTCTACAAAAGTAATTTCTAGAATTTTTGGCTTATTTTTGTCAAAAAGGGAGAGTAGGTGGTCTATGATGTTTTATGTTCAGGGGGAGTTTACGAAAGTTATTTTGTTTTAGTTTCGTATTTTATTTTTACCAAAACAATGCCAAAGGGGGAGATTGTTGGGATTTGTTTCCCAAATTCTATATTGATTCTAATCGTTTTATGATTGGCATTATTTTGGGAATGATTAACTGGTTGATTGTATTTGAGAATAGATGTGCAGCTGACAAGTTCTTTATAGAAGGTTTCAGCAAGATCTGGAAACTTAATATAGTTCATGTTTTTGAAAGTCAACTATTGATTCAGATATGGTAAATTGATAATTGGTGATTTGATTAATATTTGATTGAGATTTCGTAGAAGATGATCTTCCTCTGTCTCCTAGAAATGTATTCAGATTCATATATCAATTTCGGAAAGGTTTCAATGTTAAAGAAGATTGATTCGGACTGGTTTTGAGAAAGATGACCTTGACAGCTATGTTGCATGCAGTTATTGTTGCAACAAGGATATGCAACAAATTTAGTTCAGTGAATTAATTGAAGAGGTCATCAAGCTGTTAACATTCTGCTTATTTTTTCAAAGAGTTTCTCGAGTCTTTGTACGCTTTTTGATTAGTTTTTGTTGGGTTGTGAGACAAGGGTGAGCACTTGTTTTCAAAGAGATGATTTGAGTGTTTTTTGGGAGAAAAACTTAGTTGGAAGGATTCCAATGTTAAAAAGTCAGGGGGATCTCGCTGTTCAAGTCCATTGAGAAATTGCAAGTTCATAGGCATCTTCTTAGAAAGGGAGTCTTGGGTAGATTAAGTCCAATTGAATTAGAAAATAGTTCTTATTGAATTGTTCACCATCTGGGCATGGCCTCGCAGAGTAGGTTGTGACCGAACTGCGATACATATTTCTCTCGTATTCCTTTATTTTACGTATCAGCATTAACTAAAATCATTATAACAAACTTATACTTCAATAAACATTCAAGTAAATGATTATCTAAGTAGATTCTATCCTGCTACATACAACAAACATTAATTACTAGCTACTAACTCAACTTACCCGAGAACTAAGGAAGGTGCTGGACCATTCAAAATTGAACATGTTGTTTCGGTTTATTTTTGCATTGGGATCAACTAATTAGAGTAATAGAGGACTAGAAATTTAGGTGATAGCATCTAAATTAACAGAATAGGGAGTGCACGTGAGGGAGTCGGCATAAAAACGGTGGAAAGCATGAGAAAGCTCTAGCATAATCAGGTATTAATTAGTGGAAGGAAAGAGAGTTAAGCAAGTAGCTCCTCCTATACACGTGGAGGGAAATGAAAAAGCTGACTTAGCTCTTGAAAAAACGCATTAAAAATAAAAAAATATCATCACCATCTAATAAAAATGAGTTGTAATTATTTTTTATTAAATGAAATGAGTTCTAATTATTTTGTATTAAATAGTGGTGCTTACGCGTCCTACGGTATCATTCATTAAAAATAAAGCAGTGTTATCTATTATTTGACCGGAGCGTTTTTCCCTCACGATTGTCACGATCTATTTGTAGACTGAACACTTCCTCCTTTTCTTTTTCCTGACATCCTTACCTTTTCTTTTTCTCTCTCACTTTATACCATGGTTCGTTGCATCTTCTTGTCTTTTTTTTTTTTTCGTTAATGAAACTGGGAAGGAAAAGAAATCAATAAAAGATATGTACAAGCATGATTAAAATCCATTCCAAGTTTCAAGCGAAAGAAAAAAATATTGTTCTGCAGATTTGTGGTTACAAGGCTCTAGAGCCAATGATGAGAAGAAACTTTTGTAACTTATTTATGTCTTTATACTTCAATAAAAGAAACTATCAAGTTCATCCTTGATTTCCCCTTTTAGTTTGAAGAGGAGAGGAAAGAGAGCGCAGAAAAGAAAGCAAGACGGAGAGAGAAAGGAAAGAAGAGAAAAATGTGTGACTGAAAGAGGGAGAAAAAAGATACATGAGTCCCATATTAAGTGCAAAGCTAAAATATGACATGGGATAACCACGTGGAGTCGTGACTGAAACGACTCGGAAAAAAACGCATTTTTTTAAAAGAATATAGGCAACGTTATAAATATAACTACAAGCTGGCCCTACCAACGAAATGACTTGGTCAACCTCAAATCTAGTGTATACAAATGTGATTCTATTTAGTTATAACCAACGAACGAGCAATGCATTACTTACACCAATAAACTTACTCATATACATGCTCCTCCAAAAAACATTCAAATAATATTATATAAGCTGAGAAAGTTTGGTATTACAGTTATTTACGAGAATAGGCCTAGGTATTACTGTTATTTACGAGAATAGGCCCTTCCAGTACTGCCTTTTAACTTGAGGCTGATCTGCACTGCATCTAATTGAAATTATTCTTAATTTGTCAATTTTACTTTGTCAGATCATCAACCTGAACAGTCTTTCCGCAATGTCCAAGAGCTTAAAGCAGCAGGGATAAACTTGAAACCTAGCAAGACTTGCTCATTGAAAGACATAAAATTTTCTTCCATGGGCTTCGCGGGCGAGCTGGTACTCCCTCCACTGACCGTCGATGACTCGATGGCGCCCAAATTCATGAACCTCATAGCGTACGAGATGTGTCCCGACAACCTGGAGACAAACTACGAGGTCACCACTTACATCTGCTTCCTTGACGATCTCATAGATTACGCGGCCGACGTTAAGGAGCTGAGGACGGCTGGAATACTTCACAACCTTCTCGGAAGCGACAAACAAGTGGCAAAGCTATTCAACGAGATTGCCACCGATCTGGTGCCAAACAATGAGGTGTATGAGAAGGTCATTGGAGAAATAGAGGAACATTATAAGAACAAGTGGATGACTTGGATGGCTCAAGTTTGCAGTGCCCATTTCAGTACTCCATGGAGTATAGTGGCTTTTCTCGCCGCAGTTCTCGTACTTTTCATGACTGCTGTTCAGACATGGTTCACAGTCTTTTCTCCATCGGGTCCACGTGATGAATTCTGTAAGAAACTTTAATCGTAATAGCCAAATTACAAAAGTGATGCGTGGGGTTTTTTTCTACTAAGATTAATTGGTATGTTTATCAATGAGTGATGTTTGAAGTACTAAGTTTGTTTTTTCTTTTCATCAGTATATTTGTATTTACCTCTCTATTTTTTTTTAGATCTCTTTGTATTACGATTAAATAATTGATTGTGTTTATGAGATTTAAAGAAAACAAAAACAAAAGCTCTCCAATAAATAGTTTTTTTACCGAGTAAATTTATCATTTACCGCTATTTACTTACTTCATTTAGTAAAAATAGTATTGATCTACTGTAAACTTCATTTATTGAAGAAGATTTTGATTTTTTTTTTAGGGCTTTTTTTATGCGTGTTGATTTGATGCTTTTTTTCGTGTTGAGACAGTTTTGTTTAAATGTTTTGGTATTTATTGTAGAAAAATAAATGATAATGGTGGTGGTGATACTACTAAAATCTGGGGATTTAACGATGTCAAATAGACGATGTTTTGTCCAAATCGTTGTCTAATATAAAGAAAAAACGCGCCAAATTTTTTTTTATTTTTTCAGAAATTATTTGTAAGGGATTTAACGACTGTTATTGAGTTAACCATCGTTAAACCATATCTAATGGTTAATATTTTACAGGGACAAACCCCTACTTTGTTCTTTCTCTCTCGCTTTATATATTGTTGACCTTCGCTTCCAATCTCGACGTCAGTGCCAAGCTCTCCGCTCGCAAGACCTAGACTTTCCATATTTCGGCACCAACTTTGGTGATGGTTTGTGTCTTCTGTCCATAAGCGGCGATGGTCTTTTCTCTCCATAAGCGGTGATGGTCTTTTCCTTTTTCTCGTTTTCATTTTCTCCCCTTGCCTTCTATAAACTCTTATATTCTCTCTCCCTTAAAACAAAATTTTCTTCTACTAAAGCCCTTATATAGGTTTTTTCTCAAATTGATCTAACTCTCTCAATTTGTTGTCCTGCTTAAATTTTTTTTTTTTAAGGTTTGCTTCATCAACGAGAATCTACCCTTACTTCCCCCAAATCAATAGAGGTATGGCCATTGATATGGTGATTTAAGTTCTTAGCTTGTTCTTTTATGGGTTTCTGATAATTTTTGGTATTCTTACTGGTTGGGTCTCGAATTTTTTCATTTCAGGTCTCTGAAAAAATTTGTTCTCTACTTCTAGTTCTGTTATGCTTTATTGATGACGTAAAATTCCATTTATTTGCTTTTTGAATTTTATTGAAAACACAAGGAAAGAAGTTTTCTTTCCATGTGTTGATACCTGAATTCGTATCAGGCTCATTAAGGGTACAAGCCCAATCTTTTGCTTCCTATGACATCATTGGGCTCATTTTGTGGACCCAAGCCATGCTCAGGGAATTCCCATGGGCTGTGGTTTGGTGGGCTATGCATGACCACACAGGCCCATTTGTCCTTAATTTGAAATCCGCTTCGTGGTTTTTCAGAATTAGTCAAATTAAATATGAATGAGTGATTCAACCTAAGAAAGCATTCCCCTTGTCTTTGGAAGCCCAATATCGTTTATTTCAGCCCTTGAAATAACCAAAACCAAAGCCTGATCCTTCATAAATTTTCTCTAACTCAAAGGCCTGAGAAATCCATTAGTCTTAGCTCATTCGGAGGCTTTTCTTGCAACCAAACATGCCTCTTCGAGTACTCCCCGTGTCAAGCATGCTTTCTCGGCTCTTCTCCGATCGAGTTGTCCATTCGGAGCACTCGTGCACATTCAGAGCAACCTGGTGTCAGAGCGATCTGTTGTCAGAGCAAGTACAATGGTTTCTTGGTCATTCTCATACAAATAATCTTTGACGAACGTTTGGCACACGATCATACCTCCAAAAAGGAAAGTCTTTAGAGCACTCGGTTGAGTCTAAAACTTTTGGAGATTTCAGGTCTAAAGTCACTTCGTGTCAGCTCAAAATCCAAAACTTAGCATTCAAGTATTTCCACTTCTAAGGTTTTACTTTTCCCCATCCGGCCAGGTAGTTGGTTGACAAGTGTACAAATATGCACTTTTTCGTGTACATAATTGTCAAATAAATTAAGTTTTAATTGAATATTTTCATCAAATTCATTTAAAATATTTTACTTTGAAAAATATTTAATTTTGATTTCATTTCATTTGTTTTGAAGGAAAAATCAATTGGACCCAATTTAACAAGTAAGAAACAAGGAGAAAGAGGAAAATAGGCCAAAACTTGAGATGAATTAAAATTAATAGGCTTATAATTTACATAAGTTAATAAATAGGCTAAATTAAGGTATATTCATATATATCTACACATAAAATTCTAAAAATGCCCTTTGCACTCAAAAAACCCTAACACCTCTCTCTATCCTCTCTCTCTCTCTCAGCTTCTCACCAACCTTCCCTTTCTCTCTCTTCCCTCTGGCACTCTCCGGTGAACTATTTCTTCCCTCCGCCGCTCTCCCATGATCACTCTCTCTTCCCTTTGGTGCTCTCTGGTGAACTATTTCTTCCCTCCGCCGCTCTCTTACGATCACCCTCTCTTCTTTCCTATATCACGATCTGTCTCTCTTCCCTCTACATCTCTCTCTCTCATCCCTCAACCAGTCCCAGATCCTCGTCTGCCACCTTTTCTCTCACTTATGTCTGCCACTCTCAGAAACCTCGCCGGTGTCATTAGACGAGAAATCGAAGAACAGGACCAAAAACGTCATAAATTAACAAAAGAACAAGGTAAATTCGTTAATCACTAGCTGGAAAACTACTAATTCATTTGAATATGTTAATACTGATTTTCAGACTTTTAGCTTATGTTTCAGATTGAAACTTGAATGAAAAGATTGTAAACAGGTAATTATTCAAAAATTAAGAACATGGGCTCGTTACAACTATAATTGGAATCCTATCGTATAGTAAGGTTCTATCCACAATTTGACACAACTTCAAAAATCAAGTTATCGTCAGGTTATGATCATAACCTGTCGAGTTATGTCATTATTGAATCTGAAAAATATAAGTGCAGGTCAGATTATTCAAATTGATGGAGATAGATCACTGTCAAGTTATGGTTATTTTGAGAGAAATAAATCACGATGAAGTTCAAAGAGAAATGCCACCAGCAGCATCAACAAAACTGGACAAGATAGAAATTGATCTAAGTAACCTGCTTAACAAAGTAAAACATTTTGAAGCCAATCAAGTAGCCATGAAAGAGGATCTGAAAGAAATAAAGGCAATGGTTGTGAATTTTATGGACATTATGAGAGCCATTCAACAAGATGTTCTTTTGTTTCTCAAAGAAATACAAAACAATCTAGCTTCTAAGGTAATGAAACAACGCAAAATAATGTTGAACTTGTTTTTGCAATATTTTCTTAATGATATACTAATTTGTACCTCAATGAACAAGAAGACAGAGAAAAAGAATTATTCGCAGAGCTAGGAGAACATGAGGGAGAATTCGGTTATACTCCACTCACAGACTCGTTTGATATTAGCCAACGAATATTGGACAGAACATTTGAAGAAGCTGAAAAGATAATAGCAATGAGAAAAGTTGCTGCTCAAGTTATGAAAAAGGTATGAATCTTCTTAATACTACTTGGGAAAGGAAAAGAAAACAAACCCACATTAATACTAGTTGAGAAAAAAAAAAAAAAAGAGTTTCTTACAACTAATCAAAAACTTATTATTGCAGTAGGAAGATTATGAAAAAACAGAAAATGAGGAACAAGAAAAATCAATGAAGAAATACAAAAGAAAAGGTGCAAAGGAACAGAGAAAAAATGGAAGAGCTTGGCATTCCTTCATTCATCCTCTTTACCCAAAGTTCTAACGACCCAGACTCGTAAAAATGAGATGATATTAGAATACAACCTTTTGGATGATATGACTACTGTTTCTAAAAACTTATCTTATATTTTAAATGATGACTTGAGATTTACACTACTTCTTACAATCTTTTGAATGTTAATATTCATTGACAAGACTTTTAGATTATGTTTGAGATTGACACTTGAATAAAAAATAATGTAAACCCAAGATTTATCAATTTCATGCTGTTGAATGTGAAAGTTATAGGATTTATCAATTATGTTGTTGACTCTATTGATCTGCTATGGTAAAAACATGTCAAATGTGTACCATAACCCGTCAAATTATGGTCCATATCTGGACAAGTTATGAAAAAATTGTCAATTATAGACCATAAACAGTCAAGTTATGGTGTATAACCATACAAGTTATGAACAATAACTGTGAATTATGGACAAAAACTATGATTAGGATAATAACTTATCAAGTCATGGTTTATAACCAGACAAGTTATGGACAAAAACTAGAAATTATGGAAAAAACTGTGAATTAGGACAATAACTTGTCAGGTTATGGTTCATACCCAGACAAGTTATGGATGAAAACTGGAAATTATGGAAAAAAAACTGTGAATTATGACAATAACTTGCTAAGTTATGGTTCACAACCAGACAAGTTAAGGATAAAAACTGAAAATTATGGACAAAAACTGAGTTATCTACAATAACATGTCAAGTTATGGTTCATAACCAGACAAGTTATGGACAAAAACTATGAATTATGGACAATAACTTGTCAGGTTATGGTTCATAACCAGACAAGTTATGGACAAAAACTGTGAATTATGGACAATAACTTATCAAGTTATGGTTCATAATCAGACAAGTTTTGCACAAAAACTGTGAATTATGGACAATAACTTGGAAAGTCATGGTTCATAACTAGACAAATTATGGACAAAAACTGTGAATTATGGACAATAAATTGTCAAGTAATGGTTCATAACCAGACAAGTTATGGACAAAAACTGAATAATCTATAATACCTTATCAAGTTATGGTTCATAACCAGACAAGTTATGGACAAAAATTGTGAATTATGAACAATAACTGTAAATTATGGAGAATAACTTGTGAAGTTATGGTTCATTACCAGACAAGTTATGGACAAAAACTATGAAAAAGGACAATAACTTTTTTCAAAAATAACTTGCCAAGTTATGGTTCATAACCGGACAAATTGTGGACAAAAACTATGAATTATGGACAATAACTTGTCAAGTTATGGTTCATAACCGGATAAGTTATGGACAAAAAATGTGAATTATATATGGACAAAAAATGTGAATTATATATGGACAAAAAATGTGAATTATGGACAATAACTTGTGAAGTCATGGTTGACAACTAGACAAGTTATGGACTTAAACTGTGAATTGTGGACAAAAACTGTGAATTATTGACAAAAACTCTGAGTTATGGACAAAAGCTGTGAATTTTAGACAAAAACTGTGAATTATGGACAATAACTTGTTAAGTAATGGTTTATAACCGACAAGTTATGGATAAAAACTGTAAATTATGGACAAAAATTGAATTATCGACATTACCTTATCAAGTTATGGCTCAGAACTAGACAAGTTATGGACAAAAACTATGAAAGGGACAATAACTTGTCAAGTTATAGTTCATAACCAGACAAGTTATGGACAAAAACTGTGAGTTGTGGACAATAACTTGTCAAGTCATGGTTCATAACTAGACAAGTTATGGACGAGCATTACATGTAAAAATATCCAAAATAACTTAAAACATGTTTACTTACTAAAATTAAAAACCAATATAATATGTACCAAAACTAGAAATAAACAAGAATATGAAAACCAACAAGTTAATCCACATAATCATCCAAGTCAAACTCCATGGCATTTGATGGCGTCATAAAATTCATTTTTGGGGCATTTTCACCCCTGTTATCATCACTTTCATATCCTAATTGCTGCTTCTGTAAGGCATGGTTGAACAACTCAACTACCATCTTCTTGCGGAACAATATTCCAGCCCCTTCTTTTCTCAAACAATCATCAGATCCGACTTCTATTAATATCTCAACCATCTTAAGGATATATATTCCACAATCACCATTACAAAAAGCAACCACCAAAAATCTAACAATTAGAAACAACAAATATAAATGCAAAAAAGAATGAAGTAAAGGGAAAATAAAAAAACATTTAAAGAGATAAAAAAAAACTAACTCGTTCTCTTGTCTTGGACAATCGTCAAATATGATCTCAAAAAGTTCAAGACGATCAAATTGACTTGTGAAATACTTTTTTGTTTGAGAATCAAAGTAGCCAATAGATTCAAGCAAGTGGGGTAGAATGACTACCAAAGATTCCACAGAAGCACGAACTTGCTTCTCTATCCTCTTTGAAAAAAGAGAATCAATAACCTAATACAATGAGCTTTAAACTCTACATAACTCAAAATCCAATGCTCCCTACGCTCAAGAAAAATAGGTACAAGAAGAATGTCCACCTCACAAAAAGGCAAGCTACAAAAAAAATAATCTCCCAACACATAATCTTGAATGGCAAAATGTGAAGAGAAATCATAAAAAGACCAATCAAAATGTTTTCGGTTTTTAGAGCACCATAATCTATTAATTCTCGTGAAAAAATGTGAGTCCAAAACCATGCACCTAATGTAAGGCATGTTTTTGTAGCGCACAATCTTTTTCCGTAGGTAATATGTGGTGGTTGCCGAATCGAATTCGACGGTGGAAGCGTGGTGGATAGCGGATCGTGTATAACAAAAATTTTCATAAAATTTTTGAGATACTCTACAAATTATATTAATTTATGCAGGAATAAATTAATCACATTAATTTATATAGTTCAAGAATCAACCGGAAAAATACCTGGAAGTCGACTCGAATGATAACTTGAATTCTTTGACCACGAACAGTCCTTGCTCCAAGCTTTGTGTTTAGAATACCAAAGTCTTCCGTGTCGATTCCTTGATTCCACGTAGACGTATGTGTGGGCACACGCGAGACAAAAACAGGTTTCTTAAACACTCAAATTTCCACAAACACCAACGCATGCACGATGTGGAATTTTTGGAGAAAAAATTTTTGCCCTCTTTTTTCTTGTTATGAGAATTTCGGCCACAAACACTCTAAAGCTGAAAAAATGTTTCAAAATTCTGTTTACAATTTTCTTCCTTCTCATATTTAATGGGTAGAAGTCAAACTTCAAAACATAATCAAACCCTTATCTCCAATTTTGAATTTCGAACAAAAAATCCCTTCCCTTTATCCTTAAGGTGGCCGGCCATATCACTAGGGTTTATCCCTGTGTGTGGCGCCAATAGCAGATAGGGAAGGAAGAGAATTTATCATTTATCCAGTAGTCCAATTTTAATTCATATTCAAATTCGAATTTAAGTCAAACTTATTAATTTGAATTCAAAATTGAACAACTTATTAAATAAGTTTAAATGGATAAATCTAGATGTGTTCATATTCAAATTTAAATAATCACATTATTTAAATAATAATTAATTCTCAATTAATTATTTTTTGAGTATTTAATTTTAGAATTCCGTAATTCTAAAATTTCCATTTTGCCCTTTGTGTCTGGTAGAATTACAAGGATGACGTGGGGACTAATGGACCTATAATTCCGAGCTCCAATAAAATTAATAATTAATTAAACACTTTAATTAATTAATTAATTCTATTAATTCTAATAGTTACTCCACTATAAACTTGGAATTGAACTCTCGAAATTATAGACATTAATTACTTCTAAACTGTGAAGTGTCCATTTGATATAGTCATTATATATAGATCAATCCTCCATAAATAATTCATAATTAGAGTAAGGTAGAATCCGTTAACCTCTCTAATTACATCTTTATCCTTGAATACCATTGATTCTCTAATGGATAGTGATTCATAAAACACATTCATGAACCAGAGCGCTCTTACTAATCCAAGTACCGAAGCAACACTCAAGAGAATTATTTATCTGCTTCTTTCTCAAGAAGGAATGAATTTCATCTCGTATAATAACATTCACAGCTACCTATTTCATTATGTCTCCAAAATACATGGAATAGGATTCAAGGCCTCAGAATCCGTACCGAGTAAATCAAAAGACATAAATCCATAAATAGGAGTTTGTTAAGAACTTAGGATTAAGATCATCCTATATATGACCATCGGTAGACTCAATTAGAATTTCTATGTTTAACGGAAATTATTAGAAATTCATTTTGTGTCTGCGTCCATGTTCCACATAATCTCATTAAGCGAAATACACTCATTCAATATCTCGCCATATTAACAGTGCGGATAACACCATTCCATTATAAATGGAAATGACATGTATTAATAATGTTTTAATTAAAGATTCCAAACTTTAATTAAATTCTTTATGACCAATTTACTTTTGATTATTATCCTTAAACATTATCCTCTCGTATACAACACTTATATACCATGTTTAAGGTTACATAAATAATCAAGGAATTTTATTTGATATTCATAAAATATTCATAAATATTTGCACATAAAATGATGAATAAACTCTTTTATTAAATAAATAATAAATATCTTTTTACATCTTATGCTTTTAGGACACTATTCCCAACAATATGTGGCTACATCAACATGCTATCAAAACAAAAACAAAAAATTTATCATATTTATTACAAAAAAAAATCTTGCATAAAATTTAAAAAGAAAAAAAATAGAAGAATCTTACCGAGTCACTTAGCCAACACTGTGGTGTCCATAAAGTTTGAAACCAATGTTTTTAATGAACGGTGTCAACTTTAAAATCAAAAGCAGGATTTATCATATGTGTATCGTTGGCCAGTCCCCACCCTTTTCTAGAGATCATATTACTCTTATACCATGGTTTGAATCTTGCCTTGTCCTCCTCTGATGCATCACTATCAACAATTTCAGAGAATGGACAACAAAATAAAAATTGTTCATCTATACATTTAATAGGTTCTTGTGATGCTGCCTCATTGTACACAACAAATCTTTGATTTGTACATCTATCGCCTCCCTTCGCAGCATCATGAACAAGATCCCTCAAAATTGAAGCAACTATTTCTTCAATTTTGTCAGAAGAAACACCCACTTTCTCATCTTCTTTCTCTGCAATTGTTTCTTCCTTTATTTTTTCAACTGCTTGTTCTTCCTTTGTTTCTTCAAATGCTTGTTCTTCCTCCCTTTGCTTGTTCTTCTTAGAAGAAAACACACCGTCAAACTTTTCACCAAGCATTATCATTGACTGAACCACAGAAACATTTGTTCATTAAAATCTCTTCGAAGGGAAGTAACTTCAACAACCAAACTATTAGTTTTTGCCTCCAAGGAAGTAATGCATGCCAAAACTTTAGAAATACCAACAACATCCTAAAAATGGAAAGATAAGAAAATGAAAAAAGTCAAATCAAAATGGCAAACACAACGTATCAAGCTATGGAACATAACCGATCAAGTTATGTGAAAAACTTGTCAATTTAGACCATAACTGATGCAAATTAATTTTGTATAATAAATTTTCGCAAGCGTACGGTGTCAAGTTTTTAGTATAAGGTGAGTGAGTATCGTCTCCACGGGGATTGGGTTTAGAATTGCCATTAAGTACCGCAATTATTGTAACTTAACTTTATCTAGGCAACCTAATAAAATGACAATTAAGAAAATAAAACAAAATAAATATGACAATAAGAAAATAAAGTATCTATACACAAATGGTCTAGGGACTTGATTTAGCTTTATTATTCCTATGTTCATCCTATTATGTAATCGCTAATCAATTCCATTCAATTCATCAATCAAGGCTCGAATATCATCTCGCAACCTCTCCCGAGTGCCTCACAAGAAATTGTATTTAAATACCCAAAACAATATCCCTAATCGAAATGAACATTTAAACACAAATTAAGCTTCGCCTTTAGAATTAGAAAATAGGAATATTGATCGCCTCCCGGCCTCACAACAACCTAAATCCTAATTTGATTATCTAAGCGTTGATCTCCTCCCGGTCTCACGACAACCTAGACTATGCTTCTCAAATCTAGATAAAGAACTCAATCTCTCCCGAGCATCAAATTCGAAATCTAAAAATCATCTAACTCATTGGCCAAATAAATTAAAAGCATTAAGCATAGAGAAACATAAATGAATTGAAAATGAAATTAAATTAACAATCAAAAAAATATTCAAAACATAGGAGGATTGAAATGAAAGGTTACGAAAGAAACTAGAAAAAACAAAAAAAACAAAAAAAAAACAAAAAAAAAAAAAAACAAGTAAGGATTTAATTGAAATATCATTTCAATGGGGTAGAAAATAATATTTTAAGGGCTATATTTGTTAAATATATATTTCAGGAAATTGAATGAAAGGTTAAGAAAGGAAGTTTAAAAAAAAGGAAAAAACAAAGAGAGGAAAGTAAACACGTGAAAAAAAAAATAAAAGCTTAAAGTAAGGGTATTTGAAATAATTGTTTTAGTTGAGTGAAAAAAAAAAATATTAAGGGTTTTATTTGTTAAATGTATATTTTAGGGGATTAAAATGAAATGTTAGGAAAGAAGGTTAAAAAAAAAGAATCAAAAAGAGAAAAAGGAAAAAATAACTTGATCAAAAGTTTGAAAAGCAATTTTGTAAGAGAATGAATAATGAAATACATAGTTATAGATATAGATTATAGATTATAGAACTATCTCCTGTTTTTCTCGTTTCTCTTTCTTTTTCTTATTTACACTTTTTACATTCTTTGTGTTAAGCACATTGGGACGGTAAAAAAGATTAGTGCTTTTATTTTGAGATGTACACCACCCAAAAAAAAAAAAAAAAAAAAAAAAAAAAAAAAAAAAAAAAAAAAAAAAAAAAGAAAAACTTGCGTGCAACAAATGTGGTCCTAGTTGTCACAATTACGAGCATATGAGCCGTTGTCCTTTTCTATTAGAATTTTATTTTATTCTTTTTTTTATTTTTTTTGTTGGATTTTAACATTTTATCGATTTTGAATCTTTAAATAGAAAGTCAGATAAGTCGGTTACTCTTGATCTCTGCAAAATAAGGATATGGCCAAGGAACTACTCAGAATTTAAATAGAAAAACATGGAAAATGACATAACAATTTAGCTAAGCCGCACGTCAAACTCGGTAGAGGGTTTACTCTGTGTGGGAACCCTAAGTCTAATATCTGGCAAATAGCTCTCCTTCATTCTTGTATTCTCTAAAAAATATAGTGAAATTATCCTCTGTTTTGAGGAATTGCATAGTAAATATAGTCTCACCCAAGATGACTCAATATAAATTCTGATGTTTGTTCCCTTTTTAATATTTCTCTGATTTTAATTGTCTCTTTATCCATTGAGCTAATCAGTTTTATAACCGTCTCATACGATTACATTATTTAAAGAACTTGTGTGGAAAGGAAGATTATGCCGCAGGTGAAGAGAAGGGTGGATAATTTCTACTTCTCTTGGTGCAACCATCTCCATCTATAATATTTTAATTAATCATAGAGAAGAGTAACACATATATAGAGACTATAATTTTCACATATATTTTCAAAAACCGAGTAAAAAACTAAATTAATTACTCATAATCTATCGTTTTTATTTTGTTTATAAACTATAATAAAACCAATTCAGTATCTTCTAGATGATTGACCCAATCATGAATCGTGAATTGGATCCAAGGGGCTCCTATCACGTTGAATTACTTTCCTATGTCTTTGAAATTTCATTTTGCCAAAAGTTTTGTGGCTACAACCATTGGTTCTCACTTCAACAGCTACAAAATAAATATAATAATTAATTGAGCAGCTCTATTCATTTCAATGGGGTTAAAATCCCGTCACTCATATAAAATGAGTCTCGTTAGATATAAATATGTGAGATCCAACCTAGTGAGACCGACCCCATTTAAGACAAATCTCATTTTCTAATTTAATAGGATAGATCCAAATCATATCTCCTCATTAATTCCCCACCCACTCAATATCTATATTGATGTATCAACACAAACATAGTAAAATAAGGCCTCGTTCACTTCGTAGATTCGAGTTTTCAGTTCGAGCAGAGATGTGACATTTTCTAAGAACTTTTCACTGTAGCAAAAAAGTTAGATGTGACATTTTCTGAGAGCTTTTTACTTAGAAACCTAAAATTGAAAACTCGAATCGGTGAATGAACAAGGCCTTAGTAGCGCTTTTATTTTCTATGATATCTTTTTTTTAGAAGTGTTTTATATGATATCTTAGGGCTGTTTAGTTCGTTGATTCAAGTTTTTTACTCGAGGTGAGATGTGACTTTATATGAGAGTTTTTTACTGTAACAAAAAAGTTAGGTGTGACTATTTCTGAGAGCTTTTTACTGTAGTAAAACTCAAAAAAAAAACTTGAATCGGTAAAATAAATAGGGTCTAAGTGCCTTCACATTTTCATAGACCCCACCATCTTAAATGTCATGGTAGTATAGTACAGTTTGATTGACCCCACCGTCTGAATTTTCATAGTAGTTTGGAGCATGGATTTAAATTGGTGTTATATAGGCTTACCAAGTGAATTCATGGGAAAAAGGAACTAAATTGAACCTGGTGAGTGTCTTGAGAGGGAGGAGAAGAGCTCACGTAGGGTGCGGAGCTTCTCATCAGGCCCGAGAGGCAGTAGCGATTCTTCCGGAACTCGAAGGCGTCTTGGTGGAGACCAAGAGCGGTTTCCGATGATCAGAGGAGGGATTTTGTGGGAAAATTGAGGAATTTGGATTTGGGGAAAACGGGAAAGGGGTGGGGAAGAATCGGAGATCTTTGAGAGGTGAGAGAAGATATATGGCTTGCGAGGGTATTAAGCGTTTCTGCATCAGAATTCGTGCGAGAGAAAGAGGGGAAAAGGGGGAGAGACAGAGGGATGAGGTTTGAGGAATTTGGATTTGGGGAAAACGGAAAAGGGAGTGGCGAAGAATCGGAGATGCTGAGAGGCGAGAGAGGACACATGGCTTGTGAGGGTATTGAGCGTTTCTGCATTAGAATTCGTGTGAGAGAAAGAGGGGTAAAGAGTTTTGTTATAAATCGTTTTTAATTTATAATTTTTATTTAGAGCAATAAACCTATAGTAGTATAATAAAGCCTTTAATAAAAATATATAAAAAAAGGATATAAAAGTTACAGAGATTACCATTTTCTATAAGTCAATCACTCTCATCATCATCGTCAGATATATCTTTAACGATATCATTTGATTCTACACTATCAATAGAATCTGATTCCTTGTAACTATCTTCATCTGTATCCGATTCATATTGAATCTGATCATCAGCAAGATCTATTGGGAGTTCGATGACTAAGGAGTCAATCTCTGTCATCCCAACATCTTCACGATTTAGAAGAGCCTCAAAATTTGACTCATCAAATGTTACATTAATGTCATTTGATCTTTCCTCTTGGTAAGCTTCACTAGAAAAATCGGCATCCTCCTCGTATTCGTGTGCACTTTCAGGTGTAACTTTTGGAATATCCCAGAGGTGACGATGATGTATCTTTTCCACAACTTTCCAATCTGAGCTGAACTTGTCATCATGCAAATAAAATACTTGGTTTGCTTGATTTGCAAGGATAAATGGTTGATCTTGATACCACTTCGAGCTTACATTTATGCTGGTGATATGAAATTCTTGATGTATATTATTCCTTCCCTCAGTTTTATACCATGTGCATTTAAATAATACCACTTTATGGTTTAATAAATAGGTGAGCCCCCAAATATTAGTTATAATACCATAAAAATCACATTCATTGCCATTATGTTCACCTTCTACCCAAACACCGTAATTTTGAGTTGATCGTCCAACATCTCGACTTTCTGTATGATATCGAACTCCATTTACTATACATCCCCCATATTGATCAATTCGATAATCCGGCATACATAGACTCACTCACTTCACCTGGTGATGATTTACGTGTTGTTTCGATCTGTCATTTCTTACAAATGTTAGTGCGAAAAATACTTGTAATAGAACAATGACAAACTATTATATATAACATTCTTACTTTTTTCTTGAACCAAGATGGAAATTGTGATTGTTGGGCTTGAAGGATATTTGTGGTGCCTTTGGATAGTAATAACACCATATGTTCACTGTTTGACATGAAATCATACTTCAATCATTGTAGAGGCTCTTAAGTAAAAGGAAAATAAAAAAAAAAAAAAAACTAAAAAAAAAAAAAAAAAAAAAAAAAAAAAAAAAAAAAACAAAACAAAAAAACAAGTAAAAATAAAATGAAATAAAAAAATATAAATATAAAACAAAAAATAAAAATCCAAGAAAGAAAATGATACTAATGTTTGTGAAATAAACTGACTCAATATAGGGTTGCACTTCAGGACAATTGTTTAAAATGTACCAATGTGCATTTTCGTATTCAAAATCAAAATCACTTCTTAAGTGTAATGAATTCTTTTTCCCAAATAATCTTGTAGGTTGAGCAAAAGCAGACAATATAGGTTCTGTTCGCTCTTCAACACGGTCTGAATTCCGCTCTGAATGATTGAACTGAGTTTCAATTTCATGAAGATGCATTGAACAATAGTTTAATGCCTCATTGATGATATACCCTTTAGCAATTGATCTTTCTGGTCGAGCCTTATTCTTAACATACTTCTTTAGAGTACCTAGTGCCCTGGTTAAGAATAGACATGACACTTTATTAATAATAATTATTTTTTGTTAGACGTGTTGTTGGAAAGATAAAGTATACGGTACAACCTTTCAAATGGATACATCCACCGTGTGTGTACTGGACCAGCCAACTTTGCTTCATAGGGTAAATGTACAGCTAGGTGAACCATTATGTCAAAAAATGATGGGGGAAAAATAGATTCAAGCTTACACATACACTTGATAATCCCATCTTGCAAGGCATCCAAGTCTGTAACATACAAGGTTCTTGCACATAGCTTCGAAAAAAAATAATGATAGTTCAAAAATTGCGACAATCACTTCCTTTTTCATATAAGGCCTTAACCTGGGGTAATAAGACGTTGTAATAAAATGTGACAATCATGACTTTTCAAACCGGATATTTTCCCTCACTTATATTCACATTTCTTGAAATGTTTTGCAAAGCAAAACCATCCGGAAACTTTGAGAACTCAACCACTCACAAAATTTTCTTTGTTCTTTTTAATGATAATGTGTAACATCATCTTTGTGGGCTTAAAAACTTATCACCTTTTTGTTGTAAGTGCAATTTTTTTCGTATGTTCAATTCAGCCAAGCCAAACCAACCTTTGTCAGTATCCTTCGACTTTCCATCTATGCATAAGATTGTCCCATATAGACTCTCACAAATATTTTTCTCAATATGCATCACATCTAAATTATGTCTTAGCTTCAATTTTGACTAGTATTCTAACTCCCACAAAATGCATTTTCGCTTCCAATTATTTGTTGAAACATCATTTTTTTTTTTCCTGGCAAGCACAACACGTTTTCTTTTCTTACCACCCACATCACCTTTTCTTTTTTCTTTTTCTTTTACGATCTTTTTTCCTGGGATAAATTCTTCTACCTTTTCCAGTTGCCTTAAGATATCATCACCTGTGAATGTAGGAGGAGGTCGTCGTTCAATTTTACCATCATAACGTTTACTTTTCCGCCACGGATGATCCATAGGTAAATATCGACGATGCCCCATATAACTAATCTTGTCCTTAATGTAGAAGGATGCTCCATCCTCATTACAATCAGGGCATGCCTTATAAGCTTTTGTGCTCCACCCTGATATTGTACCACAAGCTAGAAAGTCATTGATTGTCCATAAAACTGCAGCATGCATCGTAAAATATTCATCTTTTGACACATCATACGTTCTAATCCCATTTTTCCATAATTCTTTCAGCTCATCAATTAAGGGTTGTAAATATACATCAATATCTTTACCAGGGGCTTTGGAACCGGGAATCAATATCGCCATAATAAAAAACATTTGTTTCATGCATCTCCAAAGTGGCATATTATATGGTACTAAAATAACAGGCCACACACTATATTTGACATTAAGACTACCAAATGGGTTGAAACCATCAGTTGCAAGTCTCAATCTAACATTTCTTGGGTCCTCTGCAAACCACGGATATTCTTTATCAAATTCCTTCCAGGCCTAAGCATCTGCAGGATGTCTAAGCACACCTTCGGTATTGACACGTTTTTCTTTGTGCCATCTCATATCATCACATGTGTGTCTTGACATAAAAAGTCTCTGTAGACGAGGAGTAATTTGAAAATAATACATCTTTTTCTTTGGTATCTTTTTTCCTTTATTACGACCTGGTTTGTACCTTGGTTCATTACAAATAGGACATTTTTCAGTGCCCTTGTGTTGTTTCCAAAATAGAGCACAATCATTTACGCACACATGAATTATTTCATAGCCTAAACCAAGTTCACTCAACATTCGTTTAGCTTCATAGCAGGAACTTGGAAGCTTATCGCCGCCTGGAAATGTTTCTCTAAGTATTTGAAGTAACATATCAAATGACTTGTTACTCCAATTGTTCATCACCTTCACATACATTAACTTGACAATGCTTGTAAGAGAAGAATTCTTCGTGTAACCAAGATAAAGTACCTTAGTTGCTTCTTCAAATAGTTCTTTAAATTTGTCGCGTCCAATATGACTTTCCTCTCCTAAAGTTGTCTCATTTTGATTATTGCTTTGGGGAATTCCTCCAGTTGCATCTTCAAGTGCTGGTATCATATCGTCACTGTCAGAACTTTCATCGTCGTCTCTCATGTTTGAAACAACCTCTTCTTGATTGTTAGATTTTTGATTGACGTTAGCCTCTCCATGATATATCCAGTTCGTATAATGTTTAGAGAAACCGTAAAACCATAGATGTCGTTCAATTGTTGCTATATCATGAAAGAAGAAGTTTACACATTCGATGCAGGGGCAGCGAGACTTATTGTCATTGTTCAAGTGATTGCGAGCAATTGCAATGAAATTCTTGACGCCATCAGTATATTCTTGTGATAACTTATTATTGTTCCATATCCAATTCTTGTCCATGATTGAAAGCGTTAACTGCTTATAACAAATTCAACCGTAAGAAGAAGTTAAGTCTAACGCCATCAGTCCATAAGAGCAACAGGACAACTTTACTTAGTTGACAAACTAGAAGCTAAAACCTATTCTAGTAGGCTTTAATGCGAAGTATCTTTACAAAAAAATCTAGAAAATATCATCGATGAGCAAAAACAATACTGTCTAAAAGCCTTTGATGATCTACTGGTTTCTTCATCGACCGAGAGTATTTCACCATTGGTTCTAGGAACATCTTTGCAACAAACCAAAGAACATAAAAGAGCAATTACAGTCTGACAATGCTGTAGTCATAAGCATGCATGTATATATTGATCAAACAGAGTACATAATGGTCAACGGATTTTAATTAAAAATATAGACATGATCAGAGACTAAAACTTTGTGTAAAATTGGTTAACATATCAATAGCAATCTCAGAATTTTTATAAATTAAAATACTCAATTTTGACATTTAAAACGGATTTTACAAAACGTGTCTTAAATAATAAGAAATTCATAAAACTCAAAAATTCTAAAACAATACTAAAATACTGGAATTAAATACTCTTAGAATTCAAATTCATTAGAAACTCATTCATGTCATATCATGAGAATTATATGTCAAGCCAAACTCTAGAATTCTTCTCGAGTACAATGTAAACAAAAATTCACATATCATATATACATGAAAATTCTCTATCAATAAAACATAAAATTCTTATCTTGAATTCGTTTTGAATTCCCTAAACAAACATGATCATAAAATCCTTAAAAGAATTCTTCAAAAGCGGCGTTAAGAGAGGAGACTGAGAGAAAAGATACCGGCTTTGGAATGGAACAGCAATGGAGTCTCGCTTAGAAATTATTTAAGCGTCAATGATAGGACAAAACTGCATATAAAGAGAAGGGAGAGAGAGAGTAGAATGAGACTTATGCCAACACTTTAGGCATATATACAGATATGAGATCAAAACCTAATACGAAACCTACTAGTTTAGGCATATATATATATATATATATATATATATATAGATATGAGATTTCCTATGTCAAAACCTAATAGGAAATCTCTTTTTTTTTTCTTCCTTCCTCACTCTCTTTATAATATATATATATATATATATATATATATATAAATTAATAAGACTCGTCAACCAATGGTTGCCGAATTTGTGGTGACTTCGGCAACAGCCGAAGTCACCATACTATGTATATAATGTGGGCATATATATAAAATCGTAATTAAATTTCAAATTAATAATTATTCAAAAGGTTCCAACTAATTCCTACTTATCCAAACTTTTTTTTAATCTTTTATTCTTCACGATTTTTTTTTTTTTTTTTTTTTTTTTTTTTTTTTTTTTTGTGTATCTCAACCTCTTCCGTACAACTATAATAATTTGCTTTACTAAAAAAATTATTATAATAATAATTCCTTGCCGCAGAATCAGCGGAAAAGCATGAAAATCGCCTCTTTTTTGTTATATTACCCACATCTCAATCAAACTCTTCCTTATATATATATATATATATATATATATATATATATATATATATATATATACACACACACACACACATATGGGTATTTATCTTAGTTGGTTAATTCTTTAATTGATTATATAAAAAAACTATATTTCGTTAAAAAGAGATCTTAGTTGTTTATTAATTTAATAACTAGAAGTGTTCCAGTCACTGAAATTTTAAGATTTTATGTTGTTCAATGACTAATAATTTAGTCACAAAAAACATTAAACCTTTAGTGACCAACTTTTCGTCGCTAAATATTATTTTCAGTGACTAGGTTATTTTAGTCATAAAAATTTGGTCTTCCCTCCATTTTTAATATTTGGCGCCAAAGGTTTTTGCAACTAAAAATGCATATAGCCACTAAATATATCTTTTGGTGACTAAAAAATGGTCACTGATAATTTTAGTTCTGAAAATAATATACTTCTTGATTAAATAATTCAACAGCTAAAGTTTAGTTAGTGAAAAATATATTTAGCAACTAATTAGTTTTAGTTACTAAAAGTTTAGACGTCGCTGAAAGTGTAATTTCTTATAGCGGCTGTGAAAACTTAGAACAAGTGAAGTAATAATAGTGCTATTAGTTAATTAAGTGTGTTATCATAAGAATAATATTATCCGTGTACTGATAGTAATGCGGTTTGGATTTAGTAAATTGCCATTAGTCATCAGGGAATCTTGTTTTTATTTCATAAGTTGATTCTTAATTCTTACGTCTACAACTATTAGTAGTACCAACTGGCAATGCCAATAACAAGCATTTTGTACGCTTTCATCTAAAACAGAAATAAAATAAATGCTTAGAAACTTTATGAAAGGAAAGAAACGACATAAAATTAAATAAACTTTGAAGTAAACGTATCATGTTAAACTAGCGGTTGAGTCCCCTGCATCACCTTTCAAGCTCTTATTCACAAGGAATTCAGAAAACTCAGTCAAGTACTTATTCTGAAGTTCTAAGTTGCCAAAAATCTTCCCCATGGCCTGTGCCTTTTCCCTGAGTTGCTTTCCATCTTGGTCAACCATGACTCGCCGAATCGACTTGGCCACTGAGTCACGTGTAAATGACCCGGTTTTGTCATCCCGGGGTATTTCCAACCCTATATTTCGGCCATCCAAAAACCTTGCAACCAACCCTTGATCCGCGCTTTCCCCAGGAAACAAAATCAAAGCCCGCCCAAACTCGAGTGCCTCGATAACCGAACTCCAACCGCAATGAGTCACGAACCCGCCGACCGACTGGTGAGCCAAAATCCCGAGCTTGGGCGCCCAACCCCTCAACACCAAGCCCGACCCGAGACCCCCGGTTTTGAAACCGGTGGAAGTATATCCAAACCAAAAATTCCTTCAACTAGCGGGCGATCATTTACCACCCGGATAAAGGGCAACCCGGTTTCTCTAACCCATGAGCTAACTCGTGCATTAAATCTTGACTCAAACTCACCTCAGTACCGAGCGCAGTGTAAACAACTGATTTCTCTTCTTTATTATCAAGCCATTGTTTCAAACCTTTCCATTTCTCATCTTCTAGGGAGTTATCATCATTCAAAGAAGGTGGTAGTAGCCCAACTGGAAGGACTGGCTTTTGGTAAAGCCTTTTGAGTTGATTCAGTGTCTCGGCCTCAAACTCGGGACAACTTCTAACGATCACAACATCGGTGCCCAGAACCACTTGAGCCCACCGCTGAAAATCGGAAACCTCGGAGTCCATGCAGCTCCAATGGCTCGCAATCTCGTGCGGCTTGTAAGCGATGTTGATGGAATGAAACTCCATCCATGCTGGGACGACGGTGAAGTCCTCTGGTTTCTGTAGGTAGCCGCCTAAGATCTCCAATGGCGATCCGAAAAATGACGTTGCTGTAGCATTAAATATGGGAAAGCAAACCAACTTGATCCCGAGTGGACTCGTAACTCGGGATAGCCAGTGACAGGCAAAGTCATGGATAATCCAGTTTATGTCATTTGAGTCTTTGAGGAACTGAGCCAGGCCGAGTTGGAGTTTGTCATAGGCCTTTTTGAGGAAAGGGACTTTGTCGGTCGGTAACTCGGAGGTTGACTCAGCGCCTTGAGGCAATCCATCTACGCAAGGCAAAGGAAGTGAAACCAAGGTTAGGAGATGGGAAAGATTTTGAGGAATCAGTTTTGCGAGGCGGTTTAGGTGTTTAGGGGTTGAAATGAATGAAATTTTGTGACCTTTTCGAGCTAAGAACTTGGAGACCTCAAAATATGGCATTTGGTGGCCAAGAGCTAGCCATGGGAACACTGCTATGTGAAGAACGTTCCGGTTCTTGTTGGACTCCATTGTTGGCATTAGCAGTCGCTGATTAATTGGACTTATATTATGGTCAAGTATTCACATGCTCTTCAGAAAAGAAAAAAAAAAAAAAAAAAAAAAAAAAAAAAAAGCTATTAACATGTCAAGATCAATAATATATCTCATACAATAATTAAATAGACGTGCACCTGATGCGCATAATAATTAAATTTGTGAGCCAAAACCCATTTTAAACAATAATTAAATAGACGTGCACCCAACCACCCATAAATGAACTTTCTAATTAACACCATAGATATGCACAATAAAATGGAATCATAACACCATAAATGATAAGCACACGTTCATAAATTAAGTAAAATATCTTTAAAGTTTCCATTCAAGATGCTAAATTAACAATACCAAAAGAAGATGTTATAGGGTTCGAAGACCTTTAAAACACTATAGCAAAAGCGTGCTTGTGTGTGTATATATATTTGTATTTACGTTGTATATTTGTATATTTATTTTTGTATACTTGGTTTTGAGATGTGTATAAACCTAACAGTGTTGGTACATGTTAAACGTTTTGGGTGCTATTCAATGCTAGCTCGTTTTCTTTTACAATTTTCGTTGTATATTGCAGCAGTGAGTGTGTACAGGGGATTGGACCAATATATAATAAATTAAAAAATATATAGCGAGGTACATACTTAGGAAATTATTTGAGAGGATTATATATATATATATATATATATATATATATATATTATATTGTGAACGAATTTTCATACCCATTAAGAGTCATTGTAAGACCAATATAATTATGAAGTTTTTTTTTTTTTTTTTTTTTTTGAAAATAATTTAATTATGAAGTTGTTTTTATAATGCTTTTCATGAGTGCAGTTAATTATAGTGTCCCAAAATTAGCGTCACTTGACTACAAAATTTATTTTACAAAATTTTTGCGACAGCTTTTTGTTCGCCAATCGCTTCATATGTGTTTGACAAGTACGTACTACGCTTGAAAAATAATTGAAATTTGAATCACACGGCTTGTAAGGTACTTACCACACTCGTGTGTGGTTAGCTTGTCACTGAAGGCACTTAGAAAAGGATCATTGGGTTGGTAGTTGTTGCATAAATAATTCTTAAAATACATTGCTAGGGGAAATGAATTCTATTTAAAAGTAGACCATTAATTTAGGAGAAAATTGATGGAATTACTTTTAAAGTACATGTGCATGAATTTAAACATTTACTATGTACTCTTGATTTTTTCTTTTTAATTAATATAGTTATTTAATTAACAATAATGTTAATCGAGTGCTGGTCGAATTAGCATTCAATTAGAATATGTTCAATGCAATATTAGATTAATGTGTCAACACTGAATTTTAACATTAGGGTTTGAAAGTCACTTTCTAATGTAGTGTTGTTTTTACTATTGAAAAGTATAATATACTTGTTGCCCAATTTGTATGTAAGTATATAAAGTATGTCAATTTTGGCATTTAGTTGCTATAGGCGGATTTATTGACATTTTAATATAATAATTACGGTTTTTTTATTCGAATTATTCAAAAATTTTAAACAAGATAATATATGTATAATATTTAAAATAGCATTATATATAATCATTTACACGCAATTAATTGCCAGATATTGACGTTTGCCTTACCATCTCAATGCAAAGGTCCACTACAATAATCGTAGACCATCTCTAATGTAATGCCAATACTATATTTAAAATAATTTCTCACGAAAATGTGTGGTAGGTAAACCTCTAAATTTAGTATAATTTAAAAATATCAATGTTCAATTATTGAATTGCAAAGTTATTACAGCAATCAATAGCAATTGAAGCATATGCTACGTTTGACATAAATTTTATCACCAAGTATATAACATATGTCAAACTAGCGATGCATTGGAAAGGCTCTTAGGATATCGTAATATTTGAAGAGGTAGTTGAAAAGTAAAAAATAAAAAAAAAAAAAAAAAAAAAAAAGAAAAACATACACATTGGGACGGTAAAAAAGATTAGTGCTTTTATATTGAGATGTACACCACCCAAAAAAAAAAAAAAAAAAAAAAAAAAAAAAAAAAAAAAAAAAAAAAAAAAAAAAAAAAAAAAAAAAAAAAAAAAAAAAAAAACTTGTGTAACAAATGTGCTCCTACCGTATACCCCTGTACACACATTAGGCGTTTAATTAGGCGTTTTGGGCTCTAGTTGTCACAATTAAGAGCATATGAGTCGTTGTTCTTTTTTATTATAAATTTTTTTTTTTTTTGAACTTTAACTTGAATTTAAATACGTCGGTAGAGGGTTTACCCTGCGTGAGAACCCTAAGTCTAATATCTGCCAAATAGCTCTCCTTCATTCTTGTATTCTCTAAAAAATATAGTGAAATTATCCTCTGTTTTGAGGAACTGCATAGTGGATATAGTCTCACCCAAGATGAATCAGCATAAATTTTAGTGTTTGTTCTCTTTTTAATTTTTCTTTGATTTTAATTATTTGTTTATTTATTGAGTTAATCAGTTCTGTAACCGTCTTGTACGATTACATTATTGAAAGAATTTGTGGGGAAAAAACTTGGTGGAAAGGAAGATTATGCCGCAGATGAAGAGAAGGGTGGATAATTTCTAACGACTTTAGAGGGCATTCCCTTGCTACTTCTTTTGGTGCAACCATCTCCATCTATAATATTTTAATTAATCATAAAGAAGAGTAACAAATATATAGGGACTATAATTTTCACATATATTTTTCTAAAACTGAGTAAAGATTTAAATTAATTATTCATAATTTGTCTTTTTTTTTTATTATAAACTATAATAAAACTTATTCAGTATCTTATAGGTGATTGACCCAATCATAAATCATGAATTGGATCTAAGAGTCTGTTATCACGTTGAATTACTTTTCTATATCTTTAAAATTTCGTCCAAAAGTTTTGTCGCTACAACCATTAGATTTGGCTTCAACAGCTACAAAATAAATATATTAAGTTAATTAGTTGTGCAGTTATATTCATTTCGATGGGGTAAAAATCCCATCACTCACATAAAGTGAGTCTGATTAGATATAAATAGGTGAGACCCAACTTAATGGGACCCACCAAATTTAAGACAAATTTCATTTTCTAATTTAATTAGATAGATCCAAACGGTACCTCCTAATTAATTCTCCAACCACTCTATATCTATATTGATGGATCAACACAAACATAGTACAAGTGTCTGTACATTTTCAAAGATCCCTTTGTCTTAAATGTCATGGTAATATATTCAATTATCATAGTACAGTTACGAGCATGGATTTAATTGGCCATATATAGGCTTACCAAGTGAATTCAACATAGAATATCTCACGATTTTAAATCTCTCAATTGACATAAATAAATAAAAAAAAGTACATTAAAGAAAGGAAAATTTTATTTTTCTAATATAATTAAATGGATCCAAACCGTACCTCCTAATTAATTCCCCACCGACTCTATACCAATATTGATGCATCAACACAAATATAGTAATTGTTGTCCTCTTTTTTATTTTATTTTTTAAATGAGAGAAGTATACTCAAAATTTGTATAGCAAAATTGCATTTCAATTAGGTTATTAACATCCAACAAGACAGCCAATCCTCTAATTGGACCTCAAAATTTATCGAAACAAATATTTATACATTTTTTTGGTTCATATCGATTGGAAAATGAACACAATTACCAAGCAACCAAAGGCATCATTTTCCTTGATAAAATAAACATCATTAAATACGAAAGAGACTCAAAACTTGGATACCTAGACTCCATTTCAATTAGGTATTAGCATCCAATAAAACAACAATCCTCTATTGAACCTCAATATTTATTATATATATATATATATATATATATATATATATATATATATGATAAATATTGAGGTTCAATAGAGGATTGTTGTTTTATTGATATATATATATATATATATATATAAATTGGTTCTCACCGATTGGGAAAAGAACACAACCAATCAACTCAAATGCATCATTTCATGAGGGGAGAAAACCTCAATGCATCGTTTTTCTCGATAAAAATTAGGAAAAATTATATGGTTTGCCATGGTTTTACGCAATCTTATTATTTATGCCATTTTAAATAATTGGATTGAATTGGATTGAATTCAAGTGAATGATACACTAACTATTGGATTAGATTAGATGGAATTCTTAAAAACTTACTTTTGATTGGATTAGATGTTATTATTTGACTAAAAAGGTTTGGATTGGATTGGATGAACACTACTAGATGTTATTGCGGCCTTTTATTTTCTCTTATTAATTGAATGACAATTATTTATTTTTTAGTAGAGTGACATATAAATAATATTTATGTTTTACCATTTTGAGTGGTATTTCTAGTTTTGTCCCGTAAAATTAAACATAAAAAAATACCTAAAATACATCTTGTATCTTGTAAATATCACTTTTGCCCTTCGTATTATATATGCTCAAAACACCCCAAGCATTTATAAAATCAGACTAAAAATACCCATTAAGAAATTAGTTTTTAAAATTTTTTTTAAGGGCTATATTTTTTTAAATGTAAATTTTAGAGGATTGAAACGAAAGGTTACGAAAGAAAGTAGAAAAAACAAAAAAAAAGTAAGGATTTACTTGAAATATCATTTCAATGGGGTAGAAAATAATATTTTAAGGGCTATATTTGTTAAATATATATTTCAGGAAATTGAATGAAAGGTTAAGAAAGAAAGTTAAAAAAAAAAAAAAAAAAAAAAAAAAAAAAAACAAAACAAAGAGAGGAAAGTAAACACGTGAAAAAAATAAAAGCTTAAAGTAGGGGTATTTGAAATAATTGTTTTAGTTGAGTGAAAAAAAAAAAATTTAAGGGTTTTATTTGTTAAATGCATATTTTAGGGGATTAAAATGAAATGTTAGGAAAGAAGGTTAAAAAAAAAAATAAATGAAAAAGAGAAAAAGGAAAAAATAACTTGATCAAAAGTTTGAAAAGCAATTTTGTAAGAGAATGAATAATGAAATACATAGTTATAGATATAGATTATAGATTATAGAACTGTCTCCTATTTTTTTTTTTTTCTCTTTTTTTTTTTATTTTTTTACATTTTTGTTTTTTTTTTTTTTTTTTTTTTTTTTTTTTTTTTTTATACATTTTATTCATTTTCTCCAAATTGGCCCTCATAAATATATTTCTTTTCAATTCCTTGTTTAAATGATTTCTTCTCCTATATATTCATGTCCAATTTTTTGTAATCATGTTCTCCTGAAAAAAAGGTTTTTTAGTGACTTTTTTTTTTTAATTTTTCCTATCTCTTTTCATGTTTTTTTCTGTTTTTTTTTTTTTTTTTTTTTTTCTCTCTCATTTTTAGCCTTTTTCTCTAATTAAACGTAAATATGTTTTTCATTTTACCAACATATGCGCGCAGTTTAAGGTACTGTATGCGAAGAGCGGATGACTTGTTTGGCAGTTGCCACAAATTAACATTTGATAGAGAAATGTTAGAGTCTGTTTAATTTGCTGATTTGAGTTTTTAATTCGAGTTAATATGTGACTTTATTTAAGAGTTTTTTACTGTAGTAAAAAGGTAAGATGTGACTGTTAATATTTTTTTATTGTAATAAAAAACTCAAATTTTAAGCTTGAATCAGTAAAACTAAAATACTATTTATGAGGGTTTGGTTTTCAATTTGTGGTGTGCCGATGTTCTATTTAATATCATAACCGAACTGAAAAGAAAATCCACCCAAGAAAAAAGAAAAAAAAAAAACCCACATACGTGTTCCGCGAAAAAACTAAAACCATAATCATGTGTTGTTCATTTATTATAAAGGTTTTAATCGTCTCATTTTCTCAACACTCAAAAAGCTGAGATAATTGGTGTATTATTTTAATATTCAAGTATGGTATAATTCCAAAATTAATGCAAAAATGAAAACTATTGCCATGTCACAACTATTGTCCCAATTAGGATTTTCATCTAAGTTCGAACTGACCCAACTCGTAAAAGAAAAAGGTCGGACTATCCCATTTCTAAAGTCTGATAAGGCCAAGGCATCAGAATCGACACAAATTTTTACAAGAAAATTTTTATAAATAATAATAAATAAGCTTAAAAATAGTTTTAAGTTTAAAGTATAAATCCAATCAGCTTCAGCGTTCAGAATGAGACGGTGCCAATCTGTCTGAAATTTCATTTTAACTTTCCTGTGTCTTTGAAATTTCGTGTATCTTTCAAATTTCGCCTTGCAAAAAATTTTGTGGCTACAATCATTGGATATAGCTTCAACAGCTACAAAATAAATATATTAAGTTAATTAATTTAGCAGCTTTAATCATTATGATGGGGTTAAAATCCCCTCACACATATAAAGTGAGTTTTGTTAGATATAAATAAATGAGACTGAACCTAGTGAGACCCACTTAATTTAAGACAAATCTCATTTTCTAATTTAATTTGATGGATCCAAACAATACCTCCTCATTAATTCCCCAATCACTCTATATGTATATTGATGTATCAACACAAACATAGTACAACACGTGTCTTCACATTTTCATAGACCCCTTTGTCTTAAATGTTATGGTAATATATTCAATTTTCAAAGTATAGCTACGAGCATGGATTTAAATTGGCCATATATAGGCTTAATAAGTGAATTCAACGTAGAATATCTCACAATTTTAAATCTCTGAATCGACATAAATAAATAAATAAATAACAGTGCATTAAAGAAGCGGAAATGGTCAGGTTCTTGAGGAAAGTAGAAAAGGGTCTTAAAACGAGAAATTCTTTTAAATATTTTTTCTCACAGTGATTGCTTATTTGATGTTTCATGCAAGCATCATTTTGTTTTGTAAACTTTTGGTTTTGGTTTTGGCTTTGTTTACTTTTTTCGGTTTTCTATATTATAGTTCTATTAATAAAGATCTTTTCTTGCAATCCAGCTAACTTGCTCTTTGTTGCTACAAGTCTTTGTTGTTTGAATCCTAATGGATAATATATCCTACCATTTTATAGACAATTTGTGGTACCCGGCCACACAAAAAAGAAAAGGGAAAAAAAAAAAGAAAAGTGAAGGGACAAAAATGACCCTACCTAATAAAATTTAACATGAATTGAATTTTCATGAAACTTGGATTACTTGGAAAATAAAATATATTCATATTTTGGTTAAAGGTCGAGAAATTCGAAAGTTATTTTGGAGGATATAATACATATATATATATATATATATATTTAGTGAACGAATTTTCATATCCATTCAGAGTCATTGTCAAACTAGCGATGCATTGAAAAGGCTCTTAAGAATCGTAATATTTGAAGAGGAAGTTGAAAAAAAAAAAAAAAAAAAAAAAAAACACATTGGGACGGTAAAAAAAGATTAGTGCTTTTATTTTGAGATGTACACCAAAAAAAAAAAAAAAAAAAAAAAAGAAAGAAAGAAAGAAAGAAAGAGAAAAAAGAGAAAAAAAGAAAAACTTGCGTGCAACAAATATGGTCCTAGTTGTCACAATTACGAGCATATGAGCCGTTGTCCTTTTTTATTAGAATTTTATTTTTTTTTTGGATTTTAACATTTGATCGATTTTGAATCTTTCATAGTTAACAAAGTCAGATAAGTCGGTTACTCTTGATCTCTGCAAAATAAGAATATGGCCGACCAACTACTCAGAATTTAAATAGAAAAACATGGAAAATGACATAACAATTTACTCTGTAGAGGGTTTACTCTGTGTGGGAACCCTAAGTCTAATATCTGGCAAATAGCTCTCCTTCATTCTTGTATTCTCTAAAAAATATAGTGAAATTATCCTCTGTTTTGAGGAATTGCATAGTAAATATAGTCTCACCCAAGATGACTCAATATAAATTCTGATGTTTGTTCCCTTTTTAATATTTCTCTGATTTTAATTGTCTCTTTATTCATCGAGCTAATCAGTTTTATAACCGTCTCATACGATTACATTATTTAAAGAACTTGTGTGGAAAGGAAGATTATGCCGCAGGTGAAGAGAAGGGTGGATAATTTCTACTTCTCTTGGTGCAACCATCTCCATCTATAATATTTTAATTAATCATAGAGAAGAGAGTAACACATATATAGAGACTATAATTTTCACATATATTTTCAAAAACCGAGTAAAAAATTAAATTAATTACTCATAATCTATCATTTTTATTTTGTTTATAAACTATAATAAAACCTATTCAGTATCTTCTAGATGATTGACCCAATCATGAATCGTGAATTGGATCCAAGGGGCTCCTTTCACGTTCAATTACTTTCATGTGTCTTTGAAATTTCATTTTGCCAAAAGTTTTGTGGCTACAACCATTGGTTCTGACTTCAACAGCTACAAAATAAACATAAAAATTAATTGAGCGGCTCTATTCAATTTAATGGGGTTAAAATCCCGTCACTCATATAAAATGAGTCCCGTTAAATATAAATATGTGAGATCCAACCAAGTGAGACCGACCCCATTTAAGACAAATCTCATTTTCTAATTTAATAGGATAGATCCAAATCATATCTCCTCATTAATTCCCCACCCACTCAATATCTATATTGATGTATCAACACAAACATAGTAAAATAAGGCCTCATTCACTTCGTAGATTCGAGTTTTCAATTCGAGCTGAGATGTGACATTTTCTAAGAACTTTTCACTGTAGCAAAAAAGTTAGATGCGACATTTTCTGAGAGCTTTTTACTGTAGAAACCTAAAATTGAAAACTTGAATTGGTGAATGAACAAGGCCTTAGTAGCGCTTTTATTTTCTATGATATCTTTTTTTTAGAAGTGTTTTATATGATATCTTAGGGCCGTTTAGTTCGTTGATTCAAGTTTTTTATTCGAGTTGAGATGTGACTTTATATGAGAGTTTTTTACTGTAACAAAAAAGTTAGATGTGACTATTTCTGAGAGCTTTTTACTGTAGTAAAACTCAAATTCTAAACTTGAATCTGTGAAATAAATAGGGTCTAAGTGCCTTCACATTTTCATAGACCCCACCATCTTAAATGTCATGGTAGTATAGTACAGTTTGATTGACCCCACCGTCTGAATTTTCATAGTAGTTTGGAGCATGGATTTAAATTGGTGTTACATAGGCTTACCAAGTGAATTCAACATAGAATATCTCATGATTTTAAATCTCTCAATTAACATAAATAAAAAAATAAAAAAAAAGTGCATTAAAGAACCGGAAATTATCGGTTCAGGTCTTTGAAAAAAGTAGGAAAGGGTCTTAAGACGGGAAATTCTTTTAGATTTTTTTTCTTACAGTGATTGCTTCTTTGATGTTTCATGCATGCATCATTCTGTTTTGTAAACTTTTTGTTTTCTATATTATAGTTCTATTAATAAAGTTCTTTTCTTATTTAAAAAAAAAAACCATATAAATTAAAAAGTGATTACTATATATGCTGTACGTACCATGCAATCTAGCTAACTTGCTCTTTGTTGCTACAAGTCTTTGTTGTTTGAATCTCAGCCAAATGTAAAATATACCCTACCATTTTATAGACAATTTGTGGTACCTGGCCACACATAAAGAAAAGGAAAAAAAAAAGTGAAAGTACAAAAATGACCCTACTTAATAAAATTTAACATAAATTGAATTTTCATGAAACTTGGATTACTTGGAAAATAAAATATATTCATATTCTGGTTAAAGGTCGAGAAATTCGTGAGTTATTTTGGAGGATTATATATGTGTGTGTGTGTATATATATATTTAGTGACCGAATTTTCATATCCATTAAGGTCATTGTAAGATCCATAAAATTATTAGGTTTTCTTTAGAATAATTTAATTTTGAAGTTTTGTATATGGCTAGATTAATATAAATTATTACTCTTGGAAGTTTCTCTTCAAAGATCCTGATTAGCAATGGTACTTTGACTAGCTTATTTTCATTTTTGTTTGCCAATAGCTGTTAAATTTGGTATGATTAGAAAGCTTTTCATGAGCGCGGCGAGTTAATTATAGTGTCATAAAATTAGCGTCACTTAACTACAAAATTGATTTTAAAACTTTTTTACACAAGATGTTGTGATTCATCCATTAACATCAAGGATGAAAATATCCATATATATTCACAAAAATATCGACACTTAAATTTGATGAATTTACCAGAAATATCAATATCGGTAGAAATTGATATATAAAACATGGAAATTCATATTAAAAAGTTTTATTTTTAAATTCATACTAAAAACTCTAAAATAGCTGATAGTACATAAATTGGATGAATTTTCCTATTAAAATGCTAATTGGATGATAAATATGCATAATGAAATGCAATCATAACACTATAAAAGATAAGCACACGTTCCTAAATTGAGTAAAATAACTTGAAAGTTTCCAAATAATACCAAAAGAAGCTTTTACAGGGTTTGAAGGTATTTGAAACACATCTTGATTTAAACAATATTGATATCAAGATATGAAATTTAAGTTAAAAAAAGGACATAACTCTTATGTTGTTGAAAAGTTAATTGAAAATAGATCTACATATATTAAGTAACGGACAGCTCCGGAAATTTTACCGATATTTCTATGAAGTTTTTCGTCAAAAAGGACATTTAACACTATACTTTTCATGGCAATGGATATTTCCATGTAAATATCGACATTTACGGAAATTTCCGTTGAAACTTCAAGATATTTTACGGAAATGATATTGCGTCTATATTACCAATATCAGTACTAATAAAATACGGAGATTTCTGCAAAAATATGGGTGGAAATGTCGATTTTTCAATCCTTGCGTAACATACACAAATAAAAACATAATATGTCAGTCAATAACTATAATATTGACGTTAGATGTAAAATCGATAATGCTAAATATGATAATGTAAAATATGCGAAATGTGAAGATCATATTTAAATATCTGTAAAATATGCGAACTGTGAAATATATATAAGGATTTTGTTTAAGCGGGAATGCGAAGATAGACAGGGATGGGATTAGGAGGAGTTGGAGGCGAATCCCAAACTGAGAAGGCACTGCTGCTAGTCATTCATTGGCCTGTGATTTTGCGTACATCCGTTTCTTTGTGTACGTCTCCTATATAAAATAGCTCGTGAAGAACCTATCCGCTTCTAGCCTCCTGAATATATAGGACAACTCAAAATTAATGTCAGAACTTTTTACTTGTCATCAATATTAAATGTAATTAATTTCTAGATTTAATCAGCCAACTGTTACTGGATACTAAATTGCTTTTATTAATCCTATTGTGGACTGTGGGGTCATTGTTACAAAAGTATAAACTCAACAAAACACTTATATTTTGCATAATTATGGCATCATTCGCTTCACATATTCTAATTTTTAATTTTAATTGATATGTGATATTTTTTTAGAGTTTTTAATTGCAACAGAAAAAATTATATGTGATATTTTCTGAAAGTTTTTAACTCTAAAAATCTAGAATTGAAAACTCGAATCGATAAAATGAACGATACTTATATATACTAACAGGATTAAACTCATTTGTCCCCTTATTCTTATTCTTTTTCATGTCTTTTAATAAGATCATGTCATATTAATTAACTGGTGACATATAATACTATTGAATAGATATGAAATGGAACATGAATAAAAATACATAGAAGTCAATTCTGTATCAACGATATCCTAATTACCGGTAGTGATAGTATTATTTAATTCATAAGTAAGGATCCTTTAATAAGAATAGGAAACCCTAGCTAGATTTATAGCTTCACATAAAAAAACTTGGATGCCATGAGTAGGAATACGACAAAAGCAGTCTCGCTAATGGCAAATCCTATGATCTTCTTGTCTGCCATGAGTCCCACTAGAATATCAAGCTCTTCAACATCATCACCGTACACTTCCTTGAGAATCTCAATTGCTTCATCATCATCCGTCAGATCTTCCCATTTTTTGATGGGTATAAGCAGTAATGCTCTTCTGAACTCATTGTACGTAGCAATGCTCCTCTCTCTATCTCGATAAACTGCATGCAGCCAAACTAAGTCATTTTCATATTTTTTACAAAACGTAGCATTTACGAGAAAGATCAGCTGATACATATATATGTAAATTAGAAGAATAATCATCATCTTATTTACGCTATTAAAAATAGTCTGGTAAAATATGAAACGTATTATGGTAAAATATAAAAGATATTTTGTCAAAAAATATATATATATATATATATTCTGATAACATATGAAAGAATATCCTAACAGAATATAACTGATGTAAACGATAAATTTTAAAATTCATGGCAGAAACAAAATATCGTTATCTTTTTTATGGCATTCTTAAAAATTTTCCTATATATTTTGTACATGCGACATTACCTTCAAGAGCGGCAGATCCACATGATCAGGCTTGTCTCTGCTATTTGGGTCTTGAGGTATGAGATCTCTAAGACGAAAAAAGAATGTGTGAGATTCACAAAAGTGCATCGACCGTATTGCTCTAAAGAAAAAGTCGTACAATTGCAAGCATCTACGCTAGTCCTCTTTTGTCCTAGTTCTCTTACCTCTTTCCAAAGCCCGTGAGCACCTCCACCCCATTTAATCTAGAAAGACAAATTGGAAATCCCTTTTTCTGTCCAAATTTTTTTTTTTTCTTCTTTCTTCACTCCAACCCCGAAAAATTCCATACCTCTGGGTGGAAGTATTGTATACGAACCTTCATCTATGAATAAAGAAGGTTAAAAAAGGAAAAAAGTCCTTAACTACATATATGAAGAACACAAATACAAATGTTAGAACTAAAATGAGCCACAAATAATTTGTCTATGTAACACAAACATTGACCTTCTCTCTTTTTGTCTTTTTCTATCTCTCTCTCCTTTTCTTTTTTTTCTTTTTTTTTTCTTGCTCTCTGGTAGGCACACATTCATCATCTAAAAATGATGTAACAGGAGGCTGTAAGTGAATTTGAGGAGAAATTGAACCTGCTAATGGCGCAGAAAGATCAAGCAACCCCAACTGCAAAGATACAAAGGGTCCCGTCGTTTCTGCGAGAACGGGAGTGTTTGAAGAAGTACTTTGAACCAATGTGGATCTCTTTTGGTCCAATTCACTACAACAACCCAAAGCTCAAGTTCTCAAAGATGTGCAAGGGCCAATTAGTTAAGAAATTCATCCACGACAGTGGATACAGTTCCCACGAAGAATTATACGAAGAGATTGAGAGCAACATCATCGGACTCGAGCAATTCTACGATGAGGAGGTGATTCAGCGCTTTACTAATAATAAGGAGACACTTAACCGGATCTTGTTCTTTGATGGGTGTGCAATACTGCAGTTCATAGCTAGCAGTTCCTCGCCACATGAGTTAAAAGAGTTAAAAGAGTTAAAGATCAAGGTTGAACAAGCAGCATTCATAAACTGCGATTTGTTGTTGCTTGAGAACCAAATTCCCTACCCACTCCTCATGTTGTTGATGGACAAGAGTAAAAACAAGGTTAAGTTATCTAATTTGTACACGTTTATCAGAAGAAATGTCATGGCACCAGTAAAGTACCAAGAAGAAATATTCAAAGCGGAGCCGAAAACTAATCCGGCTCATCTTCTTGAACTTTTCCGATTAGCTCTTCTTCAACATCCAGCAGCACCTGCTCATGATCCAGATTTTCCTTCAACATCCGGCTCATCCAATGTCATGCCGCCTTCTCCTGATCCAAATATTTATCCAAATATTTCTTCAACATCCGGCTCATTCAATGTCATGCAGCCTTCTCCTGATTCAAATATTTCTTCAACATCCGGCTCATCCAATGTTATGCAGCCTGCTCATGATCGCCGTGACTGTTGTGAACTAATAATATATTCACTAAAAAAATATTTAGTGCTCCCGATCATTCGGCAAAAGCGAGGTATGTCCTTTTATCGAAGAGCTAATAAAATATTAATGGTTAGCTAATAAAACATCTAATATAATATTAGATGAGGTGGAAACTAATCCGGCTAATCTTATTGATCTTTTCCGATTAGCTTACCCTGTTTTTCTAGCTCGTCATTATGAACCAGGTGGAGGAGGCGGTGAAGGAGGCGCACCTGTTCGAAGCGATAATAATGCTGGAGAAACTACTCTGCAAGCGCCAGGTATGTCCTTTTAATATTGATGAGCTAAATAAAATTTTAATGATTAGCTATATCTAATTTTTTTGCTCTCAAGTAGTGTGTATTAATTATATTTTGCCATGTCATTTAAAGGACTCAAATGTCAACAAAAAAAAAAAAAAAAAAACATCTAATATAATATTAGATGAGGTGGAAACTAATCCGGATAATCTTGTTGATCTTTTCCGATTAGCTCGCCCTGTTTTTCTAACTCGTAATTTTGAGCCAGGTGGAGGAGGCAGTGGAGGAGGCACACCTGTTCGAAGCGATAATAATGCTGGAGAAACTGCTGTGCCTGTGCTAGGTATGTCCTTTTATTGATGAGCTAAATAAAATTTTAATGATTATCTATATCTAATTTTTTTACTCTCAAGTGGTGTGTATTAATTATATTTTACCATGTCATTTATAGGACTCAAATGTCAACAAAAAAAAAAACATGTAATATAATATTAGATGAGGTGGAAACTAATCCGGCTAATCTTGTTGATCTTTTCTGATTAGCTTGCCCTGTTTTTCTAGCTTATTTTTATGAACCAGGTGGAGGAGGCGGTGAAGGAGGCGCACCTGTTCGAAGCGATAATAATGCTGGAGAAACTACTCTGCAAGCGCCAGGTATGTCCTTTTATTGATGAGCTAAATAAAATTTTAATGATTAGTTATATTTAACTTTTTTGCTCTCAAGTAGTGTGTATTAATTATATTTTGCCATATCATTTAAAGGACTGAAATGTCAACAAAAAAAACATCTAATATAATATTAGATGATGTGGAAACTAATCCGGCTAATCTTGTTGATCTTTTCAAAATCTTATGAAAACATTGCAATAATAACATATATAAATTAAAAATATTAATATTAAAAATTGATGCAGTAAATAATTGTACTTACGTTGCTTCTCGATAACTATAACAACCCAAGAAAACTTTGTAAAGCTTCTACCTAAACATTAGATAGTGAAAATATCGTGTGACGACCCTTATTTCTGATCGTCAAACCTACTCACGTACTTAACTTATGCATTAACATCAAGTACTTACAATTATGAATTTTTCTTTCGGCTATATTTTTTTTTGTAGACATAACTCTAAATTATCATCCATATACCATTGTCATTCATTTGCAATTTGCATAATTGCATCATAAGAAATAAACATAATTTGTGACTTGAGGTTGCGAAGCATAGCCTCATAGTCTTGTGATCTACTTACATTACATAACCTAGCCATATCCATAAATATGGTTTAGTTTAAACACTTTGCAGCGTTTACCAATTGTATGTAGGTCCCATTACCCACTTGCCCACATCCTACTACTTCATCCTTTTCTGCACGCCCAACATGCAGGTTTCAGGGAGCCGGTGCCATACCCGAGCTTCCTACAACATGAACAACCGTAATGATCTTTTGCTCAGCAAGTAACAATAGGTCATAATAAAATCATACAATAATGCACACCCATATGTGCATTCACATCATACGTCCTAACTTAATTTCTAAACGCTCATAATATTTATCATATTATGCTACATCTTTTCTTATTCGTACTTCCTTCAATTTAAATTCTTATGTCGTTCGTATTTCATACTTCAATTAACTTTCATTCTTGTGTCGTTCATATACTTTTCTAACATTCTGAATAACCTTCGTATTATCTTTTCTTTTCTTTAATTTCATATTTCTTTACGACTTCCGTTCTTTCATGTGGAATGTTGGTCGTATTACAATTTCATGTCTTTCACTTACGACTTACGTACTCTCATGTGGAATGGTTTTCATCACTTACCTACATCACGAGAATTATATGAGCTCAAGTTCAGTAAGTAAACCTTAAAGTGATTTTTACTTTGAAAATACCTTTCTTTAGCATTTAGGGCCCCTTTTGTACAACATTCATCGTGTATTATTATAGCTTCTTTCATATGGCCCTCATCTTAGAATCTCTTGTTCCTCAAGGATTTGGCCTTTCTTACATGTGGCCTCCATCTTGGAATCCTATGTTCCGCAAGGATTTGGCCTTTCTTTCATATGGCGGCCCCATCTTGAAATCTTATGTTTCTCAAGGATTTGGCCCCTTTTACTTTATCATACTTTAATTGGTTTATAATAAACACAAGATTCATATCATACTCTAAAATCACCTTTTTACGAAGGCCGGTACAAACAATATTATTAATTTCTTATCATTTGTCATCTTTATTTGTTTGTCATTTCTTTATACGTCATTTTACTGTCATCTTTTCTCAGCATGACAGTAATTTCAATCTTATTTTGCATTTTAACGCATTTCCATCAATTTTCTATGAAATTGACTTTTCGTAAAAGTTTAACTTTTCATTGACTCAACCTTGACTTTGACTTAGTCTTTCTATTACTAGTTAAAGTCCATAAGTACATTCATAGCATTGTACATCTTAAAACATTCATAACATCATACATCTTGAAATATTCATAGCATCATACATTATTCAAGAACCATCATTCTTATTCTAACATTCATTGAGCATGTAATATGCACAGTTATGTGCAACACGGAAGAATAAGTTCAGTTGTGTCATAGACAAAAGTAAACAACTAGTACTTACAATATGCACAATTTTTGGGCAACATACAAAAATAAGCTTTTTCGTGTTATAGACATAGTAAAACTACTGTCCATACAAGAATTTTGCCAACGTTACAATCTTTGAGCCAGTAGGAACCTCACCACTTTGATCATCTACCAATCCTATATAAATTTTGATGGTTAGATTTATAATCTAAGACCAGTATTTACAATAAAACTTGACTCAAAATGATTCATAATATGCACGCTCAGTATCTGGACTAAAACATCTCTTAAATCACCACCATGCACTAAACCCATGCATACTTGGCTTAAAATCACCATTTAGAGTTGTTTCAAAAATTAGCCCGAAACTGGCATCTTGAATCATTTTATAGGAAAATGCTATTTCACAAAAGTTTCTTGGAACAAAATTTACTTCAACTTAATGATGATTGCTTTTTGAAATCAAGCTTCTATCTTAGTTCTTTAACCTCAACATACTTAATTACACATTTTCTATCATTAACTAGTTTTCAAGTTTGATCCGAAACTGAGGATTCCCATCATTTCAGGTTTCCCATACCTTTTTAACCATCTAATCATCTCATTTATATATCTCATTACTCATACTCTTCATTACAATCAAGATTAGTTCACAATTTCTAAACTAAATTTCAGCGGAGTTCTGCCTAATTTTTAGTATTTTTCAAGCTAACCATAGCTTGTTTTATCCATTGTTTCAACCTTCAAACACCAATCACAATCCTTCTCATCTCTTTATATCATCATAAACATCATAAATTAAAACGTTTCACCATAAACAAACATGCTAAAAACATAATCCAATAACCGAAAATTTAACCTTTAAACATTAGGTTTTTCCGTATCTCTAACTTTCATAAGGAAATCATTTCATAGCAAAAATTTTCCCACAACCACTACTGCTCATGGATGTGCATCCAAGGAAAGAAATGAGGAGAAAAATTGAGATCTTACCTTAGAAGAATGAAGAACAAGTTTCGGAGACACTAGTCAACAATAGTTTTTGTTGGTTTTCCTTTGGCTGAATTTCGTTTTCTCTCACTTTGGCTGAATTTTTTTCCTTCTCCTCTCTTGGCTGAATTCTCTCTGTTTTCTTGGCATGAAAATGAGCATTTCTTTCGTGTTTTTATCACTTAAAAACCGGACCTAATAAAGTAAGAGGGGGCCTAAGTGCAAATTTTGACTTTTCTAGGGTCTTTTTTACAAAATTTAACAAAATATCTCAATTGGTTTCTCCATTAAGCTTGGCTGGCCTTATGCTTTCTTTCCACATGCCAAAATCTTAGTCTTCCATCCAATTTATCACTTTAAATCTCAACCATTCATTTCTAATAGTTATCTCATTTCGATTCAGTTAATTCCTATATGGTACACGTTTTATCCGCGTTTTTTAGACTGTTGGTCAACTTAATCAACTTTGTCTAATCTTGACTATCTATTTAAGATGACTTATTAATTGATTCTTGGTCAATAAATGTTGACTTAGTCAACCCCAACCAGTCGAAAACCTCAATTTCCTCGGTTCGGCCATAATTCTAAACCATTTTTCGTTTGTTTTTTGTTCTGATTGTTTCTGAAACCCAAAAATTGATATCTTTCAATTCTTTTCATTTCTTAACCTTGATATTCATGTGTTGGCCCACTCGTGGGTTTAACACATCATCCCGCACTTCTTTCCTAATTGCAGTATAAAAATTAGTAATTTCATCATACCTCAGAAATTTCTGATCTTTAACTTATAAGTTGCTATTCAATATTAATTTCAACAAATTCTTATCATAAAAATATTCACATTTAATACAGTAAATTCCAAAATAATTATCTTATACAATAATTCATTTGACAAATTTCTATCGTCATATTAGATATTACTTAGAACCATCACTTTCACCAAATATAAATTACCTGAGCCTACAATTGATAAAATAAACCCACCTATGTCTAAAAATCAAAGCTGATACTCTATATTATGTATAACTACATAGCAGTTACACCGCTTTTTAAGTGCTTTATCTTTCTCTAATATCAACATGATCAGATCTTATATATCATTATCATATCGTATCCTAAGTCACTGTTTTTAAGCAATAACTAAAATCATTATAACAAACTTATACTTCTTAATGCGTAGTTTAAAATCTGTCCACTCAAAAGTCCAATGAAGTAAATGCTTATCTAAGTAGATTCTATCCTGCTACACACAATAAACATTATAATTACTATGGCTACTAAAACGAAATTACCTTGAGAACTTGCTGCTAAGGGTTTATGTAAGCTCTATTAATACTCAACTTACACGAGAACTAAGGAAGGTCTTGGACCATTCAAAATTGAATATCTTGTTTCGGGTTGTTTGGGTTGATTTTTGCATTGGGATCAACTAATTAGAGTAAAATAGGAGTACTGGAAATTTAGGTGATAGCATATAAATTAACAGAATTGGGAGGTAGAAAGCATGAGAAAGTTCCAGCATAATCATATACTAATTAGTGGAAGGAAAGAGAGTTAAGCAACTAGCTCTTTCTATACACGTGGAGGGAAATGAAAAAGCTGACTAACCTCTTGAGCCATTAAAAATGAAAAATATTAAAGGAGACTATAGGTGTTAAATACTACTGTTTAATAAAAATGAGACTATTTTTTATTAGATAGTGATATTTAACATTACTGTGGTTTCGTATAGTATTGCTCCTCACAAAGAAAGCAGTGTTACTTATTATTTAACCCGAATTTTTTTCCCTCACCATTCTCACGATCCATTTGTTGAGAGAGAGTGGGGAAGTTTTAGGGGCTGTTCGGCAGTCACATTTTTTAGTCAACAACTTAAAAAAAGAAAATTTAAGTTACAATTTTATTTAAGTTCATGTTCTTTTAAGTTTGAACTCGAGTTTGAGACTAAAACTCGAGTTCAAGTTTTCTCTTCAACTCGAGTTCAGAAACGCGAACTCAAATTAATGAACAGTATTTTTTCTATTATTAAAAATGCTATAACTTTTTCGTTTTAATCCTGATTAAGATGATTTTTTTTCTATGCGTTGATAACGAAAAGACGAATAAAACTCCATCTATATACCCTATTAAAATTTTTTATCACTATTGAGTTCTTATTAAAATACTATTTAAATATAAATTTAAGTTTTGACTCATTCAAATACAAACTCAAAAAGATTCTTATCTTAAATTATAATTTAAATGTACACAACTAAATACAAATTTAAATTATAATTTTAACATAAATTATAATTCAAATTCAATTTAAAATCTTCACTTAAAAATACTTTAACTTAAAAATATAAAAAAACAATTCCTTCAGAGCAGAGGAAAGAAAGTCGAGAAAAGAAAGCAAGACGGAGAGAGAAAGTAAAGAAGAGAAAATTGTGTGTCAGAAAGTGGGGAAAAAAAAAAAAAAGATACGGTGGTCCCATATTAAGCATTTCTGATTTTTTAAGTGCAAAACTAAAATATGACAACTGGGATAACCACGTGGAGTCGTGACTGAAATGGCTCGGACAAAAAGCATTTTTTAAAAAAAATATAAGCAACGTTATAGATAGAAAAATAGTGAAAAGTAGGTTAATATAAAAAGTTTAAAGAAAGTATATATGCCAATTTTTAGTTATAAAAATTAATAAGTCATAACTTATTAAGTTATAATTTATAACTAAATAAATTATAGATAAATTTATTAAGTTATGGTTCATAACTAGATAAATTATAGACAATAATTATGGACAATAACTTATTAAGTTATGGTTCATAACCAGATAAATTATGGACGAAAAAAATAATTTAACCTATTTATTAACTTATATAAATTATTAATCTACTAATTTTAATTCATCTCAAATCTTAACTTACTTCCTTCTTCCTCCCTTATAAATATAACTACAAGCAGGCCCTTAAACCAACGAAATGACTTGGTCAAACTAGAAATATAACTACAAGCAGGCCCTTAAACTAACGAAATATAACTAACGATCGAGCAAAGCATTATTTACACCAATAAACTTAAAAACTAATATACATGCTCCTCCATAAAACATTCAAATAATATTATATAAGCTGAGAAAGTAAGGTATTACAGTTATTTACTAGAATAGGCGTTGGTATTACAGTTATCTACGAGAATAGGCCTTCCTAGTACTGCCTTTTAACATGAGGCTGATCTGTACTGCATCTAATTGAAATGATTCTAAATTTGTCAATTTTATTTTGTCAGATCATCAACAGGACTTGATCAAACAACGTGATCAATCTTTTCGCAGTATCCAAGATCTTAAAGTAGCAGGGATAAACTTGAAACCTAGCAAGAGTTGCTCATTGAAAGACATAAAATTTTCTTCCATGGGCTTGGGCTTCGTGGGCGAGCTGGTACTCCCTCCACTGATGGTCGACGACTCGACGGCGCCCAAATTCATGAACCTCATAGCGTACGAGATGTGTCCCGACAACATGGAGACAAACTACGAGGTCACCTCTTACATCTGCTTCCTTGACTCTCTCATAGATTATGCGGCCGACGTTTGAGGACTGCTGGAATAGTTCGCAACATTCTCGGAAGCGACAAACAAGTGGCAAAGCTATTCAACGAGATTGCCACCGATCTGGTGCCAAACAATGAGGTGTATAAGAAGGTCATTAATGATATAGAGAGACACTATAAGAACAAGTGGACGACTTGGATGTCTCAATTTTGCAGCGACCATTTCAGTACTCCATGGACTATATTGGCTTTTCTGGCCGCAGTTCTCGTACTTTTCATGACTGCTGTCCAGACATGGTTCACAGTCTATCCTCCACCGGGTCCATGCGATGAATTCTGCAGGAAACTTTAATCGTAATAGCCAAATTATGAAAGTGATGCGTGGGGTTTTTTCTTCTTTAAAGATTAATTTGTATGTTTATCAATGAGTGATGTTTGAAGTACGAAGTTTTTTTTTTTTCTTTTCATTGGCATATTTGTGCTTACCTCTTTTTTTTTTTTTTTTTGTGATCTCTTTGTACTACGATTAAATAAATTGATTATGTTTCTGGGATTTAAAGAAAACAAAAACTAAAACTCTCCAATAAATAGTTTATTTACATAGTAAATTTATACTTACTTCATTTCGTAAAAAAACTATTGATATACTTCAAACTTCGTTCTTTGAAGAAGATTTTGATGTTTTTTAGGGCTTTTTTTTTATGTGGTGTTGATTTGATGCTTTTCTCGTGTTGAGACGTTTTTGTTTAAATGTTTTGGTATTTATAGTAGAAAAACAAATGATAATGGTGGTGGTGACACAACTAAAATCTGGAGATTTAACGACGTCAAATAGATGACGATTTATTAAAAACCGTCATCTAATATAAAGATAAAGCGCGCCATAAAGTTTTTATTTTTTTAAGAAAATTTTTGAAGGGATTTAACGACGGTTATTGAGTTGACTATTGTTAAACTACATCTAATGGTTAATATTTTACATTGATAAATTTCTCTCAACCCTACTCCTCTCTCTCTCTCTCTCTCTCTCTCTCTCTCTCTCTCTCTCTCTCTCTCTCTCTCTCTCTCTCTCTCTCTCTCTCTCTCTCTCTCTCTCTCTCTCTCTCTCTCTCTCTCACTTTATCGTTTGTTGACATCCGCTTTCAATCTCAACGCAGATGCCAAGCTCTCTGTTTGCAAGCCCTAGACTTCATATCTTCCGGCATCAACTTCGGCAATGATTTGTATTTTCTCTCCATATTCGGCGATGATCTATTCCTTTTCACATTTTCATTTTCTCTTCCCTCTTTTCTTCTGTAAACTCTCATCTTCTCTCCCTCGCAACAAAATTTTCTTTTACTCAAGTTCTTATATGGGTTTTGTGTCAAATTGATTTGACTCTCTCAATTTGTTGTCATGCATATCAACGAGAATCTGTCCCTCCTTTCCCAAATCAACTAAGGTATGACGATTAATATGGTGATTTAAGTGCTTAACTTGTTCTTTTAATGGGTTTCTGATAATTTTTGGTATTATTGCTGGTTAGGTCTCAAATTTGTTCATTTCTAGTCTCTGAAAAAATTTGCTCACTTCTTCCGGTAATGTTATGCTTTATTGATGACATGAAATTTCAATGTATTTGCTTTTTGAATTTTATTGAAAACACAAGGAAAGAAGTTTTCTTTCTATGTGTTGATACTTGAATTTGTACCCAGCCCATCAAGGGTTCAGGCTCAATCTTTTGCATCCCGCAACATCATTAGGCTCGTTTCGTGGACCTAAGTCACGCTTGGGGAACTCCCTGGGTTGTGGTTTGGTGGGCCTTGAATGATCACAAGGGCTCATTTGTCCTTAATTTGACCAAATTTGAAACCCGCTTAGGGGGTTTTTCAGAATTAGTCAAATTAAGCATGAGTGTGTGATGGGGAATTCAATGCAAGAAAGCCTTCCCCTTGTCTTCGGAAGCCAAAATCCTTTATTTCAACCCTTGAAAGGCCCAAAACCCAATCCTGATCGTTCAGAAATTTTCTGCAACTTAAATGCCTGAGAAATCCATTAGTCGTGGCTCATTCGGAGGCTTTTCTCGCGACCAAACATGCCTCTCAAAGCACTCCCCGTGTCAGGTATGCTTTCCCGGCTCTTCTCCATATTAGGCTGTCCATTCAGAGCACTCGTGCGCATTTAGAGCAACATGGTGTAGGAGCAATCTGTTGTTAGAGCAAGTACAATGGTGGGTGACAGAACCGTCGCTCTGATACCAACTGTGACGATCCTAACTTTTGGTCATCATCCTATGCTCATACTTACCATTTTAAAACCTCTATGACGACGCTAGTTATAACTTCTTAAAATTTCAGGCCATTTTTTTTTTCATTCTTACCATGTACGTTAAAATGTTGTAGCATTCTGACAATATTCTGTTACACTAGTCATCAAATACATAACACACTATTTTATTTTACATATAAAGTTCAGCAGCATTTCCAAAACACGTGATGCATCCACAACCCACTTGCCCACATTCCGCTGCTACACCCTCTCTGCATGCGCAGCATCAAGTTTTAGGGAGCCGGTGCCTTACCTGTGCTTCCTACAACATGAACAAACTTAATGAGCTTTCGCTCAGCAAGTATCAATAGGTCATAACAGATGCAACAATTATGCATACCCATATATGCATTCATATCATATAGCCTAGTACAGAATTCTCAACGAATTTCGTTCTGTATTTCTCATTCTTTTCATTCTTGTTTATGGTTACCATACTGTTATATGGAATGGTTTCCGTGTTTCATTTTCTTGTCTTTTACTTCTTAGGGGCCCTGTCCTGTTGTACCATAGCGCGCATAACCAGTGAAGAGTGGGGTAGCTAACCAATCCAACTCAGTCACGGTTTCATATCTTTCATAGTCTCATAATAACATTTCCTTCGAAGGCTGGTACAAATAGGACGTTTAGTCTCTTACCGTTTATCAATTTTCTCATTGAAACAGTAACTGTAGTTAAATCTTATGAATTTGTGCATTATTGAGCATTTTATCATGAGATTAACTTTTCGTTAAAGTTTAACCTTTCATTTCACTTAGTTTGATCTCGACTTAACATCGATACATACTTTTTTGCAGAATAAAGTTCTACGATTACGTAAGTCTTGTAGATACTTACCTAACATAGTATCTAGCATTCACATTGTATCTATCATTCAAAATTCTACTATAGGCACAATCTTTGTGCAACATAAAAAAGCAAGCTTGTTCATGATATAGCCATAGAAAAACTATTGTACTTACCAAAGTTTCGCTAAAGACGCGTCCTTTGTTTCCCTTGACGCTTTCCAACTTCAACCGTTAATCGGCCCTATTGCATAAATTTTTCGATCGTTAGATTCAGAATCTAAGATCAATAATTACTTTGAAATTTACTTCGGAAAGGTCTACAATCCTTATGTTTGGTATTCAATCTCAAACTATTTCCTATCTCAAGGATTTGCACTAAAATCGTGCAAATTACTCAGTCATGGGCCTAATTTTCAATTTTGGTCTAAAACTGTGAATTCTCGTTATGTTCGGTTTCTAACCATCACCGATTATCGAAACATCTTTCTTTTCACACTTTAATCCCATATTCCTCTTGAAATCCAATTTTAGTTCAAATTACTCAAACTAAATTTCAGCAGAGTTTCGCCTTATTTTTCTCGTTTCCCGAGTTTTCAATAACTCGTTCTACTTCTGATTCTAGTACCTGAAGTCAAGATTCACATTCCTGAACACAGATTCCAACATAATATTGAACAATACATATGTTCTTTCTTAATCTAGGCTCACGGATTTTCGATAGAAATCCACCAAAACTTTATTCAATTATCTTAACACTTACACCGTTAAACTCTTATTATGATACTCTATAAACCTCAGTTTCAATTTTCACTTTAACGGAAGTTTTTCTGAGATGGGTTACTATTCATCTAAATCAAGAAAATATAGAATTCTCACAAAAACTCTGAAATCTTACCTCCAGAAGTTGAGGTTTTTCCGCTAGAACGCCTCAAGTTACGTTTCTATTGGATTGAATAGAAGAAATTTCAGTGAAACTGCTTGATTTTCACAACTCTCTGTTTTTTTTTTACGAATCACACTCTCTGCTTTTTTTTTTTTTCCTCATCACTGCTATGCCTTACATTAATCGCATTAGTAAGCTTATGTGTTGTTTTTTTACAACTTGAGTTATCAAGCTTAACGTGAGTCACCAAATTGAATGAGCTCAAACGTAAATCAATGCCAAGTGTTACATCTGCATGTGAGGTTTAATCCACCTCACGGTATTTTACTTTAAAAAAAAAAAAAAACAAACGTACCAACGTACATGGAAAGGATTATATATATATATAACTTGGTTTTTCTCCTTTTCTTCTTAGTCGGCCACACTTAGGCAAATAAAACAAAGTGGCTTCTAATTCCTTCACTTCACGTTCTTAAGGCATAAATGAATTTAATAATAATATTTCTTAAGAAACATACTTAAAAATAATTATATATAATATATATATATACCTATACTATAACTTTACATATTTCGGGAAATTTTATATAACTTTTTCTTGATTACATCAAAATTCTACTACTTACTATTCCGGAAAGAATTTCGGTCAAATACTGGACTGTCCGGATTAGACCTAAATTTTTCTCGGTCATTACACAATTCTCCATCAAAGAGCCTTATCCATCTCTTGAGTCACTCCTCCATCAATTACGAGTATTTTTGTAATTTCGGCAACAAAGAGAGCCCTAGAACACGTGTTCTTCGGCCTAATTTGAGCCTAAGCGAACCACACCGTCGGAGATCCTACCATCGTTCTCTACTTCGAAGGCCTGTTAAGTACTTTGCCACATTAAACCCGCCACCAACGAGTCAAATATTTACACGTGCACACCCCCGTCACGTCATATCCTTCAGATCTACGGGATCCCGCCATAAAATTATTATATTTTTAATACCAGTTTTCGCATTTTGCTTGATGATATATCCCACATTCACTGTCAGGTGTGTGTGTGTGTGTATATATATATATATATTATATACACATGTATATTTTTTTCCTTTACATGCTATAGTTTCATTATGTTTCGATATCTCTTGTGTGACCAAGTAATGACTTTTTAAACTTTGAAAATGACTCAAATGCACTTTCTCTTATCTTGCAACTGGCATGTTATTTTAATTATTTCAGTGGTCAATATACTTGGCAAACATTGATTGCATATGATGCTTGTATACGGTTATGCCTCAAAGCATGGGAGAGAGGCTGTGCTGAGGCACCTGAATTTCTACCGGTAAGTTTATGATTATTTGTATATTTAAATTATTTGGAATTCAGTATATTTTTACCCTTTACATGTGGATGTGTCAAATGATTTATGTGTTAGTCAATCTCGTGTTGTTTTGCTATTTGTTCCATTTTGTGTTGTCAGTTTTTTTTTTTTTTTTTAAAGGTTTATAGATCAATTCAATATATCTTTATAAGGTTTTACAGATAAATGCATTTCTCCTCTTTGTTGAGGTTTTTAGTTCATTTGATTATAGTTGTTAGAATATTGTGTGGTTAGAGAAGTCACAGTCTTGTTGTTACCTTGTAGACACCTCTGTTTGCGCAAGGATTGTGAAGGTTTTTTGAATTGTGCAGCGTAATTAAGTCAGAAAATGTTCAAGTGTACATGTTTGGAGGACAGTTTTCTTGTGTTTCAAGTGTACATGAATAACCACACTGAGATTTAGAAATTCCCATCGCATGTGTTTTCATTGCGAGCCAAGTATAAAAACTTTTGTCCTTTGGGTTAACCAATTAAAAAGGCATTCCTATTTTTCATGAATTGGAGAATACAAGGTTCGACCACTTTTATAGGAATCTGTTACATATAGATATTATTAGTTTTGTTAGAATATGGTTACCCAAATTCTATTTCGTTTAGCCTGAAATGCTCGCAGTGTGACATTTTTTGGTTGAGTTTTAATTATTAAAGTTTTAGAAGGTCTGTGGTGGTAGCACAAAAATATGAGTTTTAATTATGAAATTATTCACGCATATATATATATATATATGTGTGTGTGTGTGTGTGTGATGATATATGTGTTGCAATGTTATATTAATATTCTTCTTATTGCCTACTATAAAGTTTAAATATGATGCATTCAATAAAGTAAAAGTATTTTTTTTTTTTTAAGAAAGACTTTAGACGACGATTCTTTTGAAAAATTATCATTTAAAATTAATTATTAAATGACATTTTTCAATTGTCGTTAAATGTTATAGACATTTAACGACTGTCGAACAGATGACGGTTCACTAAACTGTCATCTAATACTTTAACGACAGTTAGAAAGCATGTTTGAAGGCACAAAAAGCAAACCACTAAAGCACGCAGGAGTAAGAATAGAAAGCAAAAGACTGAACAAGAACAGCTGAGAGTTGTTAAAACATGATTACTTTTTGTTTTCACTAAACTTTCGGTGCAGATTAATTTATATTTTTTTCATTGTTAAATCTGGCTCTACCACGTCATCGAGTTGTTAGACGATCACTTATCCGCAACAAGTGGAAAATTAGCAACCATGGATGTTCTCATTCTTAGCGACTACATATTGATCCTTGCTAACAAAAAAAGGTTTTAACAACTAAACTACAACGACGACATTTGTAATTTAAAGTATTTGTTAATATAGAAGCGCCATTTATTGATCTCCCTCCCAACAGAGTATCTATGCCCAACTTACAATAAAAGTTAATGTCTCGTTTATTTTACCGATTTAAATTTTCAGTTTAAAATTTTTACAGTTAAAAACTTCTAGAAAATGTCACATCTAACTTTTTCTATTACAGTTAAAAGTTATCAAAAAATATCACATCTCAGTTTGAATTGAAAACTCAAATCTGCAAAACGAACGAGCTACCTAAAACTACACGGCTACCTTTTTCCCTGCATTACTAAACTTTTGTATGATTAGGTTTTTCGATTTTTCACAACATAAAATTCTGCAGCTCAAAAACTAAACCAGTTTGCGTGCAGTACAAGTAATATTTGAATTAAAGAATATTTGAAATTCAAGATTGAGTTAATAAGATTAGGATCCAGAATTATTTCATCAAAAAATATTGTTATCATTATCTGAAGAGAAATTCAAGTTTCACTTGAATTACAATTTGACTTTGAGAAGGAATTTACTATCCAACTATGAGAAAGAAGCCTATATGGATTGCTCTATATAAGTCTCAAATTAGATGAAATTATTGACTTTGTGGGTATTTGCCTAATAGGTCCACACTAAACATTCTTTGGGAGAAGAATTTGCTGTCTTCAAGAGAAGACAATCTGAAGTGTTGAAGAGATTTCAACTAATTATCATTTTTCAGGTGAAGAAGTAGTTGTCTTTGAGAGAAGATGTTTTCAATGTTGGAGGGAGTTCAACCATTCATCATTCTCCGGAAGAAGAATTTGGAGTTTTTTTGGGACAAAACGATCCGCCAAATGAAGAGATTTCATCATGCAAAGTTTGAAAATGAGTGGTGCTCACTAAATAGATACGGCTAATTGTTACAATACCTACACAACAATTACAAAATGGAGTCCTTAGATTGTACAAGTCCATTGGTGATTTTAAGCGAGTTATATTAGTGGATTGTCAATAAGTTGCGTGGCCCAGTGGATACAAGCTTATATTGAACAATGTAAAAATTGCATGCGTTCATTCTTTAATTTATGCTTTCGGTAAAATAATTAATTTAATCTTAATTATATACGGTAGATCGCCAAAAAAGAATATACAAACAATAGGTATAAGAATTATTCTTCCTTTGAGAAGAAGCCTATTATCGTACGATTAGGTTTTTCGATTTTTGACAACGTAAAATTCTGCAGTTCAAAAACCAAACCTGTTGCACACAGTACAAGTAATATTTGAATTAGAGAATATTTGAAATTCAAGATCTAGTTAATAAGATAAGGATCTAGAATTATTTCATCAAAAAAATATTACTATCACTAACTGAAGGCAAATTTGAGCTCCACTTGAATTACAACTTGACTTTGAGAAGGAATTTACTTTCCAACTTTAAGATGAAGCACATATGGATTGCTCTATATAAGTCTCAAATTAGATGAAATTATTGGCTTTTTGGGCATTTGCCTAGTAGGTCCACACTAAATATTATTCGGGAGAAGAATTTGCTATCTTCAGGAGAAGACAATTTGAAGTGTTGAAGAGATTTCAACTAATTATCATTCTTCAGGTGAAGAAGTTGTTGTCATTGGGAGAAGATGTTTTCAATGTTGGAGAGAGTTCAACCATTCATCATTCTCCGGAAGAAGAATTTAGAGTTTTTTAGCACAAAACAATCCGCCAAATGAAGAAATTTCATCATGTAGAGTTTGAAAACGAGTGGTGCTCGCTAAATATATACGGCTAATTGTTACAATACCTACACTACAATTATGAAATGGAGTCTTTAGAATGTACAAGTCCATTGGTGATTTTAAGCGAGTTAAATTAGTGGATTGTGAATAAGTGGGCCTGGCCCATTGGATATAAGCTTATATTGAACGATACAAAAATTGCATGCATTCATTCTTTAATGTTTGCTTTCGGTAAATCAATTAATTTCATCTTAATTAAATACGGCAGATCGCCAAAAAAAAAAAAAGCACAATGAATAGGTAAAAGAATTATTCTTTCTTTAAGAAGCAGCCTATTATAGTACGATTAGGTTTTTTGATTTTTGACAACGTAAAATTCTGCCATTCAAAAACCAAACTAGTTTGCATGCAGTACAAGTAATATTTGAGTTAGAGAATATTTGAAATTCAAGATTGAGTGAACAAGATAAGGATTCAGAATTATTTCATCAAAAAATATTACTATCATGAAGACAAATTCGAGCGCCACTTGAATTACAATTTGACTTTGAGATGGAATTTACTATCCAACTTTGAGAAGAAGCCTATATGGATTGCTCTATATAAGTCTCAAATCAGATGAAATTATTGACTTTCTGGGCATTTGCCTAATAGGTCCACACTAAACATTCTTCGGAAGAAGAATTTGCTGTCTTCAGGAGAAGACAAACTGAAGTGTTGAAGAGATTTCAACTAATTATCATTCTTCAGGTGAAGAAGTAGTTGTCTTTGGGAGAAGATGTTTTCAATGTTGGAGGTAGTTCAACCATTCATCATTCTCCGAAAGAAGAATTTTGAGTTTTTTAGGACAAAACGATCTGCCAAATGAAGAGATTTCATCATGCAGAGGTTGAAAATGAGTAGTGCTCACTAAATATATACGGCTAATTGTTACAATACCTACACGACAATTACGAAATGGAGTCTTTAGATTGTACAAGTCCATTGGTGATTTTAAGCGAGTTAAATTAGTGGATTGTCAATAAATGGGCCTGGCCCATTGGATATAAGCTTATATTGAACGATATAAAAATTGCATGCGTTCATTCTTTAATTTTTGCTTTTAGTAAATCAATTAATTTAATCTTAATTAAGTACGGTAGATCGCCAAAAAAAAATGTACAATGAATAGGTAAAAGAATTATTCTTCCTTACGATTAGGTTTTTTGATTTTTGACAATGTAAAATTCGGCCATTCAAAAACCAAACCAGTTTGCGTGCAGTACAAGTAATATTTGAATTAAAGCATATTTAAAGTTCAAGATTAAGGATCCAGAATTATTTGATCAAAAAATATGACTATCATTAACTGAAGACAAATTCGAGCTCCACTTGAATTACAATTTCACTTTGAGAAGGAATTTACTATCCAACTTTGGGAAGAAGCCTATATGGATTGCTCTGTATAAGTCTCAAATCAAATGAAATTATTGGCTTTCTGGGCATTTGCTTAATAGGTCCACACTCAACATTCTTCGGGAGAAGAATTTGCTATCTGCAGGAGAAAACGATCTAAAGTGTTGAAAAGATTTCAACTAATTATCATTCTTCAGGTGAAGAAATAGTTGTCTTTAGGAGAAGATGTTTACAATGTTGAAAGTAGTTAAATTAGTGAATTGTCAATAAATGAGCGTGGCATAGTGGATATAAGTTTATATTGAACGATGTAAAAATTGCATGCATTCATTCTTTCATTTATGCTTTCGGTAAAACAATTAATTTAATCTTAATTACCAAAAAAAAGAAATCTTTCAAGTACATTAGTTTAACTTGCTACCAATATTCTTACTTCGTAAATAAAGCTCTAATAAGCTTTTGCTAATTAATCATTAAAAGTCTAGTCACTGCAATACTAAATCGCACATGTATAAATAGACGAATTAAAAACAAAGATCTCATATGCAGACAAAACAGATATCACTTGTCGTTGTTCAAACAATGATCAACCGTGTCAAATTGAAGCAAGTAATGGGAGCAAAAAAGAAGTCAAACGAAGAAGATAGGTATAATAAAAAAAATTAAAAAAAAAAAAAGGAAAAAAGCATCACAACTACGAAAGATACAAATTCCTGTCGTTTAAGACAATATGATCAAGAGAATTTGGAGTATTACTTGCCAAAGTGGGTATCAATTGGCCCTATTCATCCCAGTAAGCCGAAACTCAAGCTCGCAGACGATTAGTACAAGCTCGAACTAGGAGCGAAATTCATCCAAGATAGTGGCCGCGAGACTGACGAAGTTCTCTGCGAGAAGATCAAGGAGAACATCTAGGAGCTGAAGTGCTTCTATGAGCAGGCCCAGTTTTGTAATATTGGGTCTTCTAATATCGACTTATTCGAAGCAGTTTGGCATGATCCACACTGTGCGTGAGGAAGCGTATTAGAATCCTACATTGGTTGGAGATATTGGCATGATCCACTTAATAAGGTGAGGACAATCCTCTTTTAATAAGCAGATTTTGTTAAATTGAGTTAGACCCAATATCTTTTGATTTCTATAAAATATGATAAAGGACTACGATCACAAAACCCTAGACTCAATGCAATTCTTGGAAGGATGTTTTATGCTTTAGTGTTCATACAAAGCTACATTAAAGATGAGTTTAAAAGTTTGTTTAAGGTTAAGAAAGGCCGAATCGCATTTGCGCAGCATGGTTTGTTCTTGTTGGATAACTAAATCCCTTCCTTGTCCTTAAGCTGATGATGGATTCGAGAAATTAAAGGACGGCAATGATCGGGAGCTCAAGTATTCGATCAAGCCGTTCATACGTTTAAATGTTATGACACCACAGAAGCATCACAAGAGTTTGGAGCTGGTCGAGATTGATGATCAGTCTCAAGAGTTGGCTCATCTATTGGATCTTCTGCGATTGGCGCTCCTTCAACAGTTCAACAATTATACTCGTTTAGGGTATTAAAGTCACCTTTTTCCATATAATTTTGATTTAGGAAAGGTTATGGTATAAAATACGAAAATTCAATATCTTATTAGGACAGTGAATGAAGATACTTTTTTGGATTTCACATATCTTTATAAATATAAAATTCTGGAAATTATTTTATATATTGTATTTTGTGTTATTTTAGGTAATAAAACTGAACTTATCAGCTTATAATTAAAATGAATTGCGCGTCAAAAGGAAGCTAAGTAGTATTTTATTGTGGAAATAGGAATGTAGGAAGAAAGAAGAGCTTTGGTTCCCATTTCCTTACTTTGACGTGTGCTTACTAGCAAATGAATGTTAATGAATTATAAACTTCTATTATATGGCCTACATGTTCAAAGGACGAGGAGATTTACAAGGCTTGATCTTTTAACTTGATGCTTTTTCTCTAAGAGATTTCTATGGCAGGACCTAAAGAAATGAACGTCGGATGAAGCTATGTTTTTCAGTCGTTAAACTTGTACAAAAAAACTGTTTTTTTTTTTTTTTTTTTTGCATAATTTGGTATTTTGATGTAATTTTAATTAAATGTAACTGTTCTTTTTGCATAATTTTGTATTTTAATATAATTTTAATTAAATGTAACGGCTAAAACCGTACAGTACCATATGAGACCTTGCCACAGATAGACCATTCCTTTTGTTTTTAAGGTTAAGTTTGTGTAAATCTTTCAACCTCACAATTTCACAACTGCTTTGTACTTTTCGTTTTTATTTAAATAAATTGAGTGTGGCTTGATACCATACAAAAATAGTATTTCCTCTTTTCCCTTCATTTCAAAAGGCATGAGAGAATAAACCGTGGTAGAGCTATTAATATTGAATTTTTTTCCGTTCTCCCAATAGTAAATTTTCTTAGTGTAATCATTTGGCGAATAAATGGAAACAAGTGATACACACACACACACACACATATATATATATATATGCACAAGCACATTTTGTTATTAGGTGATCAGCATCCTGCTATAAAAGTTAATTATAATTAATTTGCATGATTTCTTTTCATTCCAATCTTTCTTTTTCCATTCCAATTTTGTTTCATGTAGAATGAATTACTAGTGAGCATACATTTAATAAACTCATGGACTAAACAACTCTCCTATATGTTTTTACTGTTACTCAAGGCACGGACAATCAAATTGATGAACAACAGCAGTCTTTTCGCAATACCCATGACCTTATGGCCGCCGGGATAAACTGAACAAAGCAAGAGTTGCTCTCTGAGAAACATTAACGGACCCAGAATTTAATGGTAATTACTTCTAATAGATATGTAAATGGTTGGTCCAATAAAATGTAGAGAATTATTAATTTAAGAAGGGTTAAATCTAATGTATACACATTCTTATTATATTAAAATTAAAATAGTATATAAAAAAAAAAAAACAAAACAAAAAAAAGGGCGAGGGGAGCTATGCCAAAATTTAACAGACTAGCTAGATGCTTGGTATCTACTATATCACAAAAGTATGTTAAAAGCAAGCTAGTGTGTTGAAAGCGACTTTTTGTTGGCGTGCTAAAAAAAATGTAAGGATCGTGTCTGCAAAATTTAAAATAAAATTTGCGTCCTTTTTATTTTATTTTATTTTTTAAAGGTAAAAAATAGAGAAAATCATAAAACACAGAATATTCATTGAAAATTGGCGCTGCTTATTGCATTAATTCCTAAAAATTGCGTATTAATTTTAGATTGTAAAACAAATAAAATGTAAATTTTTTACCCTTCCTGTCGCTGGACGTCCTACTGTGCGCCAAAAGACTTTTTGAAACCATTTTTTTTCCAATTTTGGGGGTTGATTTTTTGCATTCATGCTTAGAAAAATCTAAGGACCGTGTCTGCAAAATTTCATAATTTTTTGACGTTCTTTTTATTTTATTTTATTTTCAAAGGTAAAAAATAGAGAAAATCATAAAAAACAGAATGTTCATAAAAAATTGTAGCCGCCTATTGCATTAATTCCTAAAAATTGGGTATTAATTTTAGAATGTAAAACATATATAAAAATGTGAATTTCTGATCCCCCGGCCGTTGGGCGCCCCACTGCTCGCAAAGGGGCTTTTTGAGATCTTTTTTTTCATTTTTTGAAAGTGATTTTTTGCAGGCATGCTCAGAAAAATGTAAGGATTGTGTCTATCAAATTTTAGAACTTTTTAATATTGTTTTTATATTATTTTCTTTTTCAAAAGTGAAAATAGAGAAAATCAATAAAAAATAGAATATTCATCGAAAATTGGTGCCGCTTGTTGTATTAATTCTCAAAAATCATGTCTTATTTTTAGAATGCAAAACATAAAGAAAAGCATGGATTTTTAACACCCCTGGCCACTAGGCACGCCACTGTGCGCTCTGGGGGGGCTTTTTGACTTTGTTTTTTTTCACTTTTTGAGGGTGATGTTTTGTAGCCATGCTTAGAAAAATGTAAGGATCGTCTCTTTAAAATTTCAGAATTATTTGATGTCATTTTTATTTTATTTTATTTTTCAAACCAAAAAATATAGAAAATGATGCTCATTGCATTATTTTATTTTATTTTAATGTTGTATTTATTTTTTATTTTTCAAAGGCAAAAAATAGTGAAAATCATAAAAAATAGAATATTTATCAAAAACTGGTGCAACTTATTGCATTAGTTCCTAAAAATTGTGTGTTAATTCTAGGATGCAAAAGATAAAGAAAAATGTGAATTTTTAACACCCCCGGCCACTAGCACCCCACAGTGCGTGTCGAGGGACTTTTTGACATCACTTTTTTTTCTTTATTTTTTGACGCCTATTTTTTTCAAGCTTACTCAGAAAAATGTAAGGGTCATGTCTGGAAAATTTCATAATTTTTTTACTTCATTTTTATTTTATTTTATTTTTAAAAGTCAAAACATATAAAAAAATAATAATAAAAAATTGAATATTCAATGAAAAATGGTTTGATCTATTAAATTGTGCATTTTATTCTTAAAAATTGTGTATTAATTTTAAATGGAAAATATAAATAAAATGTGAATTTTTCACCCCTGGCCGTTGGGCACCCCACTGTGCGCTGTGGGGCTTTTTGACATCATTTTTTTTTCATTTTTTGAAAGCGATTTTTTGCAGCCATGCTCCGAAAAAAGGTAAGTATTGTGTCTGCAAAATTTCAAAATTTTTTGACGCCATTTTTATTTTATTTTAATTCTTAAAGGCAAAAAATTGAGAAAATCATAAAAAATAGAATATTCATCGAAAAATAGTGCCGCTTATTGAACTAATTCCTAAACATTGTGTATTAATTTTAGAATTCAAAACATGGACAAAAATGTAAATTTTTGAACCCCCTGGCCGCTGGACGCCCCACTACGTGTGTCGAGGGGTGTTTTGACATCGCTTCTTTTTCATTTTTTGAGGGCAATTTTTGCAGGCATGCTCAAAAAAATGCAAGGATCATTTCTCCAAAATTTCAAAATTTTTCGACATTGTTTTTATTTTATATTTTTTTTCAAAAGAGAAAAATATAAGAAATCACTGAAAAATAGATTATTCATTGAAAATTGGTGCCACATGTTCTATTAATTCTCACAAATCATGTATTATTTTTAGAATGCAAAACATAAAAAAAAGTATGAATTATTAACTCCAACGACCATTGGGCACCCCATTGTGCGCTCTGAAGGGCTTTTTGACATCGTTTGTTTCATTTTTTAGGGCAATGTTTTGTAGCAAAGCTCAAAAAAATGGAAGGATCGTGTCGGCAAAATTTCAAAATTGTTTGACATCGATTTTATTTTATTTCATTTTTAAAGGCGAAAAATAGAGAAAATCATAAAAAAAAAAAAAAAATTGAACATTCATCAAAAAATGGTGCCGCTTGTTGTGTTAATTACTAAAAATCGTGTCTAAATTTAAGAATATAAAACATAAATAAAATGTGAATTTTTGACCCCCCCGGCCACTGGGCACACCACCGCACGTGTCAAGGGGTGTTTTGTGGTCATTTTTTTCATTTTTTTTGAGGGCCATTTTTTGCATACGCGCTCAGAAAAAAGTAAGAATCGTACGTGTCTCCAAAATTTTTGAATTTTTTAACGTCGTTTTATTTTAATTTATTTTTCAAAGGCAAAAAATAGAATCTTCATCAAAAATTGGTGTTGCTTGTTGCATTAATTCTTAAAAATTGTGTATTAGTTTTAGACACAAAATGTAATAAAAATTGTGAATTTTTCACCCCCGGTAGCTGGGCGCCCATCTGCGCGCCTGAGGACTTTTTAACATTGTTTCTTTCATTTTTTGAGGGTGATTTTTTGTAGGTATGCTAAGAAAAATGTAAAGATCGTGTCTGTAAAATTTCATAATTTTTTAACATCGTTTTCATTTTATTTTATTTTTCATAGGCAAAAAATAGATAAAATCATAAAAAAATAGAATATTAATCAAAAATTGGAGCCGCTTGTTACATTAATTCCTTAAAATTATTTATTATTTTTAGAAAATAAAACATAAATAAAAAGGTGAATTTTTGACAACCCGCTGGGCAACCTAATGCGCACTGGGGGCTTTCCTGAATCGTTTTTTTTTTTTTCATTTTTTGAGGGTGATTTTTTGCAGAGATGCTCAGAAAAATGTAAGAATCGTGTCTGAAAAATTTCAAAATTTTTTACGTCGTTCTTAATTTATTTTATTTTTCAACGGTGAAAAATAGAGAAAATTATAAAAAAAAAAAAGAATATTCATCAAAAATTGGTGCCCCTCGTTACATTAATTTCTAAAAATTGTGTATAAACTTTAGAAGGCAAAAAATATATAAAAATGCGAATTATTAGAATGTTTGAGTAAAATTATTAGAATGTTTGAGTAAAATTTAGGATAGCATACTTATTAAAGCTTTTCAATTCTTAAATAAATATTTTAAAATATGTATCTTTGATTTGGTATGGAAAAATAAAATAGGTATTATGAGAATTAAATTTTATTATCAAGGTTATTTTAGTAAATTTGACAAATGACATGATAAATTGTTGTGCAAACGCAACGTGTAATGTGTTTCTCAAACTTAATTGTTTGATAGCAGTTCTTAAAATCAGCTGAAAAAAAAAAAAAAAAAAAAAAAAGAATTTATCAAACAGCCTGACATAGTGTGGTTTGTTAAAAAAAATTAGTTAATTAAAAGAAATCTCCAAAACCAATTGCCAGTCAGGCCATTGAATCCGATTTTCAGACAGAAAGATTACATACTAATATTATAAATGTTAACCTCGTATGCAATTTGAATACAACATATATAGCTGGATCATTTTAGAAAATTGAATTTATAATAGGTGTTTCCCAATACAGAAGTTCCCAACTAACATACACAAATCACAATGATTAGCAATTGTTATTAACTATATTTTAGTTTCAATTATGGTTTAGGGGCATGAATCGCCCGAAATTTGTTCTATAACATTAATCCTCTCCAAATTTTCTTTAAAAAGTTAATTCTACTGGTCATTTAAAATTAGTACGAGAAGTGAAATATAATGTACTTATTCGATTAAAAAGATATTAAAAAGAAGAATAAGGAGAAAAATAAGGCTCATTGTGCAGAATCAAAAGGCATATTCTCGAACAGACTAACACCTGTTAATTTTGGGTCAAAAAAAATGCTAGCTTGGCCATCAATATTCATTCTTTTTGTGGAGAAAACCAAAGCCAAGAAACACTCACCTATTTTTAGCCTACTCAATTATATCAGTACGTAATGTATATATAAAGAGACTCTTCCATCATAACTTCCTCGGAAGCGAATTTGGATCCCTCCGAAGCCTTTGAATAGAGGCTGAGGAAAAGAATTAACCATTTGATCGATTTTCTTGCATAATTGCCACCTGGAAAAAACGAAACCAAACCAAACCGAAACGATGGCAATGCATGCACTTCAGATCAATGGAAAGGTTCTTTTCTGCATGGCAATTCTCTTCCTTGTGACTGTCAATTTGATGGGACGTTCGGGTGCGAAAAGGCTTGGTTACGGGGCTGTAAGGGCCGGTGGAGTTCGTCCATGTGGCCCAAGAACTCCTTGGAATTGCCTTGGCAAACCGGCAAACCGTTATCAGAGAGGCTGCGGTAAAGCATCTGGATGTCGTGATCACGGAGGTGAGGTGGAGATTAGTATCGGACATCGAAACAAGCGTTGGATTCTTCCTATTCCCGATCATCCTCATTACCATCACCATCATCAACATCATAATCACCCTCACCATCATCATCATGAAGAGACCAATGACAGGAAGACCTTCAAGCGGTTTCCAGTCATCAAAGGGCGTGGGGCCAATGGCAGTAATTAACTATTGATGGAATGACAATGTCAAAAATTTGTTACGACATTTTTAGTTTTTTGCTGAAGAAAGATTGTCACAAGAATAATTGTCAAAACGGAACTGCGTCAAGAATGACTTGATTAGTTTGATTTTTTTTAATGTGTATTTCAAAGAAAACATTATTGATTCATTTCATTGATTTCATTGAACACCATATATATTTGTTCCAAGTATTATTTTTGTTCAGTAACATGCTTTTGATGTGCATTAATTTTCAAACTAGAAATTTTTTATTAAGGATAAAAAAATCATACGAAGACAACACGGAAATCCATCAAGGATCAAAGACCGGGAAAGGAAGAAGACAAACAAGATTAGATATTAAAATACCATAAATGATATATTTTTGAATAAAAATTATAATTATCTTAAATAATCCTCAATTACACTTAATTAGGATTATTAGCTATATAGTAAAAGTCTACATTAACAACAATTTTTAGAAACAGTCAAATCTCCAGTAATTAAGAAAACAGGTTCTCTATAGCACCTTTTCACATAGTGCATTGAGTATTGGTTTCCATCGTCAAAAATTAATTTCTTAACTTCCTTTTTATGACATTGGTCGCCACAAGAATGACAGTTTGGGCTATGAGCGTTGTATTTCGCTCGAAGTTGTGAATTGGTGACGGCATAATCAAACGTCGAAAAAAGTTGTGATTCTTTCTTATCATTTCTAAACACTTTTAGAGATGACTTTTGCTGCTTCTAAATGTCCCATGGGAAAATTTTGGTTACTTAGTGAATTTTTTAGCCACGATAAGTTATCATTAAATTCACAGTTTCTATCCATGGTTAAATATTGTCGCTAACTGGCTAAAATGCTTAAATATAAAAATTATCTATATGTGGAGTTCTTTTACTTGTTTTTTCTTTTTTCTTATCTATTTTAGAATATGCAAATTTCATTAATGGAGGTTCTATTACGTTTTTCTTAAAATGTTTGAAATTCTAATTGCTTTTTAGCGATGACAATTTGAACAAGAAAATTTCATCTATGCAATCCCTTTACGTGCTTTCTTTAAAATATGAATTTTCAAATGACTTTAGCGGCAAATGTGGTCCCTAAAACGTTTAGTTATTTAACTCCCCCGGGCCAAAAGCTCTTGAATTACTCCCATCATCTTCTTCTTTTTTTCCCCCTTTTTATGCTCCTTAATGTCATAATTTATGATTATGTGAAGGCAAGGTGATATGATAATAACTTTTTTAAGAGAATGTCCATTGCGATGGATAAATGATTTTTTGGTTACTTAAAGAAAATCATAATAGTTTTACAGACTAATTATAAGAAAATCATTTTGAATAATTTATTTTATAACAACATCTTTTTAGCATGACAAAAAATGTCAGTCGTTAAAAGATTATTATGATGATTTTTCGACTATTTGTATTTTATTGTGGCTAAAAGGGACTCTTCTCGTACTAATACTATTCTTTTCACGCTTTATGTAATATCAAAATTAAAATGATATTTAATACGCTTTGTGTAATATCCAACTTCATTTTAGAATTTTTTAAAGTCATTTTTATTTTTTAATTTTTCAAAGGCAAAAAACAGAAAAAATAATAAAAAATGGAATATTAATCAAAAAATGGTGCAGCTCATTGCATTAATTCCCAAATATCGTGTGTTAGTTTTAGGCTGCCAAAAATAAATAAAAATGTAAATTTTTAATGCTCCCAACCACAGGCACCCCACTACGCATGTCGGGGGCCTTTCTGACACTGCCTTTTTTTCATTTTTTGAGGCCTATTTTTTGCAGGCTTGCGCAGAAAAACATAAGGATCATGTCTGTAAAAGTTCATAATTTTTTGATGTTTTTATTTTATTTTATTTTTAAAAGTTAAAAAATAAAGAAAACAATAAAAAATAAAATATTCATCGAAAGTTGAGCTGTTTGTTCCATTAATTTTTAAAAATCGTGTATTAATTTTAGTGCAAAACGTAAATAAAACGTGAATTATTCACCCCCTGACCGTTGTGCGCCCCACTATGCGCTGTGGGGCTTTTTGAATTCTTTTTTTTAAGCGATTTTTGGTAGCCATGCTCAGAAAATGGTAAGTATTGTTTTTGTAAATTTTCAGACTTTTTTTATGACGTTTTTATTTTATTTTATTTTTGAAACGCAAAAAAATAGAGAAAATCATAAAAAAAAAAGAATATTCGTCAAAAAATTGTGCCGCTTATTGCACTAATTTATAAAAATCATGTATTAATTGTAGAATGCAAAATATAAACAAAAATTTGAATTTTTCAAACCCCTGGCCGCTAGACGCCTCACTATGCGTGTCGGGGGGCTTTTTGACATCTTTTTTTTTCATTTTTTGAGGCCAATTTTTGCTGGGAATTGTGTATAAGAAGCAAGAGATGTAATAGGATATTTATTATTTACTTAATTAAAGAGTTTATTCATTATTTAATGTGCATATATTTATGAATAGTTTATGAATATCAATGAAAGTTCCATGATTATTTATGTGACCTTAAACGTTGTATATAAGTGTTATATACGAGAGGATAAGGTTTAAGGATAATAATCAAAAATGATGTTCATAATGAATTTAATTAAAGTTCAGAATCTTTAATTAAAACATTATTAATACATGTTATTCTTATTTAGAATGGAACGGTGTTATTTGCACTGTTAATATAGTGAGATATTCAATGAGTGTATTTCGCATAATTAGATTATGTGGAACAAGGACACAGACACAATATGAATTTTTAATAATTTCCGTTAAGTATAGAAATTCTAATTGAATCTACCGATGGTCTATATAGAAGGTCTTAATCCAGAGTTCTTAATAGACTCCTATTTATGGATTTATGTCTTTTGATTTCTCAGTACGGATTCTAAGATCCTGAATCCTATTCCTTGTCTTTTAGAGACATGATGAAGTAGGTAGCCGGGAATGTTATTATACGAGATGAAATACATTCCTTCTTGAGATAGAAGTAGATAAATAGCTCTCTTGAGGGTTGATTCAGTACTTGGACCAGTAGGAGCTCCAATTCATGAATGTGTTTTATGAATCACTGTCCATTAGAGAATCAATGGTACTCAAGGATAAAGATATAATTTGAGAGGTTAACGGATTTTATCTAGCTCTAATTATGAATTATTTATGGATGATTGATCTATATGTAGTGACTATATCGAATGGACACTTCACAGTATAGAAGTAATTTATATCTATAATTTTGAGAGTGCAATTCCAAGTTTATAGTGAAGTAAATATTGGAATTAATAGAATTAATTAATTAAAGTGTTTAATTAATTATTAATTTCATTGGAGCTCGGGATTATAGGTCCATTAAGCCTCGCGTCGTCTTAGTAATTCTACAAGACACAAAAGGCAAAATGGGAATTTAAGAATTATAGAATTTTAAAATTAACCACTCGAAGATAATTAATTGAGAATTAATTATTATTTAAATAATGTGAATATTTAAATTTGAGTTTGAACACATCTAGTTTTATCCATTTAAACTTATTTGATAAGTTGTTCAATTTGGAATTCAAATTAATTTAAGTTTGACTTAAATTAGAATTTGAATTTGGGTAAAAATTACACTACAGGATAAATCATGATTTTCTCATCCTTTCCTATTTGATATTGGCGCCCTACACAAGGATAAAATCCCCTATGAATGGCCGGCCATAATGGATAAAAGAAAAGAGGAGATTTTGTTCCAAATTCAAATTGGAGATAATTAACAAGCTTTATCTTGGAGATTGGATTCTTTTTAGAAGTTTGACTTCTACTCTATAAATAAGAGAATGATAGAAAATTGTGAGACACAACTTTTGAACACAATTTTTGACCTATATTTGATATGGTGGCTGAAATTCTCTAATATAGTGAAAAGGAAAAAAATTTCTCCAAACAATTTCACATCGTGCATGCATTGGTGTTTGTGAAAATTCAAGTGTTTATTCTAGCATGTTTTGTCTCACGTGTGCCCACACACACGTTTTCGTGGATTCTAGGAATTGACATGGAAGAAAATGGTTTTGCTGGGCACAAAGCTTTGGAGCAAGGATTGTTCGAGGTCAAAGAACTCAAGTTATCATCCTAGGTATTATTCCTAATTGAGTTCTTAATAAAAAGATTAATGTGATTAATTTATTTGTGCATAAATTAATATAATCTATAGAATATCTCAAAGGTTTTATGAAAATTTTTGTTAAACACGATCCGCTATCCTCACGCTTCCGCATCCGAAATTGATGCAGAAACAAAGAATTTTTGCAGGCATGCTCAAAAAAATCTAAGGAACATGTGTGCAAAATTTCAGAATTTTTTGAGGTCGTTTTTCTTTTATATTTTTTTCAAAAGTGAAAAATAGAGAAAATCATAAAAAAAAAATATAATATTCATCAAAAATTGGTGTCTCTTGTTGCATTAATTCATAAAAATCATGTATTAATTTTAGAATCCAAAATAGAAATAAAAATTTGAATTTTTGACCCCTCCGCCGTTGGGCGACCCACTACGCGCCTGGGGGCTTTTTAACATAATTTTTTTCATTTTTTCAAAGCGAATTTTTGAAGGTATGCCCAGACAAATGTAAGTATCGTGACTACAAATTTTGAAAATTTTTTCACGTCATTTTTTTTATTTTATTTTTTAAAGTTAAAAAATATAGAAAATTATAAAAAAAAATAGAATATTCATCAAAAATTAAATCCACTTGTTACATTAATTTACAAAAGTGACGTATTAATTTTAGAATGAAATATATAAATAAAAATGTGAATTTTTTACCACCCGGCCGCTGAGCGCCCCATTACGTGCCGGAGGGCTTTTTGACATTGGTTTTTTTTTCATTTTGGTAAGGCAAATTTTTTGAAGGATTACTCAGAAAAATGTATGGATCATATATGTAAAATTTAATAATTTTTTTACATTGTTTTTATTTTATTTTATTTTTCAAGGCAAACAATTTAGAAAATCATAAGAAATAGAATATTCATCAAAAATTGGTTCCGCTTGTTGCATTAATTCCTAGAAATCGTGTATTCGTATCTAACTAATAATATCAGGACACGTCATTTAAATGATTCAAACTGTTTTTTTAAATAGAGCTAGTTTGACATTGTTGTACTGTTGAGAATTTTTGTTGTAGCTAATGTTAGTCAGAAGTTACCAAGACGAGAAGGATGTAAAGCGCTTGCTAATTTTTTTTAAAGTTAGTTTGACTATCAAAAAGAAAAATTTAGATATTTGGTAAACTAATTAATTAATTATTAAAAAAATATAGTTAGTTTATAGTTAGTTCAAAGTTGCCTAAAATAAAAATACTCTAACATACGTATTTATAGTTAGTTTTTTTTCCTATTTTTAAGGTCAATATTCAGAACATTTTACACTAAAATTCTTAAACAATAATTGTTATAATTTCTTATTTTACATATTTCATAAAAATAATTGTTTTAAGGAGATAAATCATACGTCCACTACAATTCTTATTAAAAAATTTTGATAATTATTAGAATCTTTGAGTAAAATTTAGGATAGCATACTTATTAAAGCTTTTCAATTCTTAAATAAATATTTTAAAATATGTATCTTTGATTTGGTATGGAAAAATAAAATAGGTATTATGAGAATTAAATTTTATTATCAAGGTTATTTTAGTAAATTTGACAAATGACATGATAAATTGTTGTGCAAAAGCAACGTGTAATGTGTTTCTCAAACTTAATTGTTTGATAGCAGTTCTTAAAATCAGCTGGAAAAAAAAAAAAAAAAAAAAAAAAAAAAAAAAAAAAAAAGGAATTTATCAAACAGCCTGACATAGTGTGGTTTGTTAAAAAAAATTAGTTAATTAAAAGAAATCTCCAAAACCAATTGCCAGTCAGGCCATTGAATCCGATTTTCAGACAGAAAGATTACATACTAATATTATAAATGTTAACCTCGTATGCAATTTGAATACAACATATATAGCTGGATCATTTTAGAAAATTGAATTTATAATAGGTGTTTCCCAATACAGAAGTTCCCAACTAAGATACACAAATCACAATGATTAGCAATTGTTATTAACTATATTTTAGTTTCAATTATGGTTTAGGGGCATGAATCGCCCGAAATTTGTTCTATAACATTAATCCTCTCCAAATTTTCTTTAAAAAGTTAATTCTAGCTGGTCATTTAAAATTAGTACGAGAAGTGAAATATAATGTACTTATTCGATTAAAAAGATATTAAAAAGAAGAATAAGGAGAAAAATAAGGCTCATTGTGCAGAATCAAAAGGCATATTCTCTAACAGACCAACACCTGTTAATTTTGGGTCAAAAAAAACAATGCTAGCTTGGCCATCAATATTCATTCTTTTTTTGTGGTGAAAACCAAAGCCAGGAAACACTCACCTATTTTTAGCCTACCCAATTATATCAGTACGTAATGTATATATAAAGAGACTCTTCCATCATAACTTCCTCGGAAGCGAATTTGGATCCCTCCGAAGCCTTTGAATAGAGGCTGAGGAAAAGAATTAACCATTTGATCGATTTTCTTGCATAATTGCCACCTGGAAAAAAAACGAAACCAAACCAAACCGAAACGATGGCAATGCATGCACTTCAGATCAATGGAAAGGTTCTTTTCTGCATGGCAATTCTCTTCCTTGTGACTGTCAATTTGATGGGACGTTCGGGTGCGAAAAGGCTTGGTTACGGGGCTGTAAGGGCCGGTGGAGTTCGTCCATGTGGCCCAAGAACTCCTTGAATTGCCTTGGCAAACCGGCAAACCGTTATCAGAGAGGCTGCGGTAAAGCATCTGGATGTCGTGATCACGGAGGTGAGGTGGAGATTAGTATCGGACATCGAAACAAGCGTTGGATTCTTCCTATTCCCGATCATCCTCATTACCATCACCATCATCAACATCATAATCACCCTCACCATCATCATCATGAAGAGACCAATGACAGGAAGACCTTCAAGCGGTTTCCAGTCATCAAAGGGCGTGGGGCCAATGGCAGTAATTAACTATTGATGGAATGACAATGTCAAAAATTTGTTACGACATTTTTAGTTTTTTGCTGAAGAAAGATTGTCACAAGAATAATTGTCAAAACGGAACTACGTCAAGAATGACTTGATTAGTTTGATTTTTTTTTTTTTTAATGTGTATTTCAAAGAAAACATTATTGATTCATTTTATTGATTTCATTGAACACCATATGTATTTATTCCAAGTATTATTTTTGTTCTGTGACATGCTTTTGACGTGCATTAATTTTCAAACTAGAAATTTTTTATTAAAGATAAAAAAAATCATACAAAGACAACACCGAAATCCATCAAGGATCAAAGACCGGGAAAGGAAGAAGACAAACAAGATTAGATATTAAAATACCATAAATGATATATTTTTGAATAAAAATTATAATTATCTTAAATAATCCTCAATTACACTTAATTAGGATTATTAGCTATATAGTAAAAGTCTACATTAACAATAATTTTCAGAAACAGCCAAATCTCCAGTAATTAAGAAAACACGTTCTCTATGACACCTTTTCACATGGTGCATTGAGTATTGGTTTATAAGAAAACCCATCATCAAAAATAAATTTCATAACTTCCTTTCTATGACATTGGTCGCCACAAGAATGAATGTTTGGGCAATGAGCGTTGTATTTCGCTCAAAGTTGTGAATTGGTGACGGCATAATCAAGCGTCGAAAAAAGTTGTGATTCTTTCTTATCATTTCTAAAAACTTTTAGAGATGACTTTTGCTGCTTCTAAATGTCCCATGGGAAAATTTTGGTTACTTAGTGAATTTTTTAGCCACGATAAGTTATCATTAAATTCAAAGTTTCCATCCATGGTTAAATATTGTCGCTGGCTGGCTAAAAATTGCCGCTAACTGGCTAAAAATCTTAAACTTAAAAATTATCTATATGTGGTGTTCTTTTACATGTTTTTTTCTTTTTTCTTATTTATTTTAGAATATGCAAATTTCATTAATGGAGGTTCTTTTACGTTTTTCTTAAAATGTTTGAAATTCTAATTGCTTTTTTGCGATGACAATTTGAACAAGAAAATTTCATCTTTGCAATCCTTTTACGTGCTTTCTTTAAAATATGAATTTTCAAATGACTTTAGCGGCAAATGTGGTCCCTAAAACGTTTAGTTATTTAACTTCCCCGGGCCTAAAGCTCTTGAATTACTCTCATCATCTTCTTCTTTTTTTCCCCCTTTTTATGCTCCTTAATGTCATAATTTATGATTATGGGAAGGCAAGGTGATATAATAATAACTTTTTTAAGAGAATGTCCATTGCGATGGATAAATGATTTTTTGGTTAGTTAAAAAAAATCATAATAGTTTTCCAGACTAATTATAAGAAAATCATTTTGAATAATTTATTTTATAACAAAATCTTTTTAGCATGACAAAAAATGTCACTCGTTAAAAGATTATTATGATGATTTTTCGACTATTTGTATTTTATTGTGGCTAAAAGGGACTCTTCTCGTACTAATACTATTCTTTTCACGCTTTATGTAATATCAAAATTAAAATGATATTTAATACGCTTTGTGTAATATCCAACTTCATTTTAGAATTTTTTTAAAGTCATTTTTATTTTTTTATTTTTCAAAGGCAAAAAACAGAAAAAAAATAATAAAAAATGGAATATTCATCAAAAAATGGTGCAGCTCATTGCATTAATTCCTAAATATCGTGTGTTAGTTTTAGGCTGCCAAAAATAAATAAAAATGTAAATTTTTAATGCTCCCAACCACAGGCACCCTATTACGCATGTCGGGGGCCTTTCTGACATTGCCTTTTTTTATTTTCTGAGGCCTATTTTTTGCAGGCTTGCTCAGAAAAATGTAAGGATCATATCTGTAAAATTTCATAATTTTTTGATGTTGTTTTTATTGTATTTTATTTTTAAAAGTTAAAAAATAAAGAAAACAATAAAAAATAAAATATCCATCGAAAGTTGAGCTGTTTGTTGCATTAATTTTTAAAAATTGTGTATTAATTTTAGTGCAAAACGTAAATAAAACGTGAATTTTTCACCCCCTGACCGTTGCGCGCCCCACTGTGATGCTGTGGGGCTTTTTGAATTCTTTTTTTTAAGCGATTTTTGGTAGCCATGCTCAGAAAAAGGTAAGTATTGTTTTTGCAAATTTTCAGACTTTTTTTATGACGTTTTTTTTTATTTTATTTTTGAAACGCGAAAAATAGAGAAAATCATAAAAAAAAAAAGAATATTCGTCAAAAAATTGTGCCGCTTATTGCACTAATTTATAAAAATCATGTATTAATTGTAGAATTCAAAATAAAAACAAAACTTTGAATTTTTGAAACCCCAGGCCGCTAGACGCCTCACTACGCGTGTCGGGGGGCTTTTTGACATCTTTTTTTCATTTTTTGAGGGCAATTTTTATTGGGAATTGTGTATAAGAAGCAAGAGATGTAATAGGATATTTATTATTTATTTAATTAAAGAGTTTATTCATTATTTAATGTGCATATATTTATGAATAGTTTATGAATATCAATGAAAGTTCCATGATTATTTATGTGACCTTAAACGTTGTATATAAGTGTTATATACGAGAGGATAAGATTTAAGGATAATAATCAAAAATGATGTTCATAATGAATTTAATTAAAGTTCAGAATCTTTAATTAAAACATTATTAATACATGTCATTCCCATTTAGAATGGAACGGTGTTATTTGCACTGTTAATATAGTGAGATATTCAATGAGTGTATTTCGTGATAATTAGATTATGTGGAACAAGGACACAGACACAATATGAATTTTTAATAATTTCCGTTAAGTATAGAAATTCTAATTGAATCTACCGATGGTCTATATAGAAGGTCTTAATCCAATGCTCTTAACAGACTCCTATTTATGGATTTATGTCTTTTGATTTACTCGGTACGGATTCTAAGATCCTGAATCCTATTTCTTGTCTTTTAGAGACATGATGAAGTAGGTAGCCGGGAATGTTATTATACGAGATGAAATACATTCCTTCTTGAGATAGAAGTAGATAAATAGCTCTCTTGAGGGTTGATTCGGTACTTGGACCAGTAGGAGCTCCGATTCATGAATGTGTTTTATGAATCACTGTCCATTAGAGAATCAATGGTACTCAAGGATAAAGATATAATTTGAGAGGTTAACGGATTTTATCTAGCTCTAATTATGAATTATTCACGGATGATTGATCTATATGCAGTGACTATATCGAATGGACACTTCACAGTTTAGAAGTAATTTATATCTATAATTTTGAGAGTGCAATTCCAAGTTTATAGTGAAGTAACTATTGGAATTAATAGAATTAATTAATTAAAGTGTTTAATTAATTATTAATTTTATTGGAGCTCGGGATTATAGGTCCATTATGCCCAAGCGTCGTCCTAGTAATTCTACAAAACACAAAAGGCAAAATGGGAATTTAAGAATTACATAATTTTAAAATTAAACACTCGAAGATAATTAATTGAGAATTAATTATTATTTAAATAATGAGAATATTTAAATTTGAATTTGAACACATCTAGTTTTATCCATTTAAACTTATTTGATAAGTTGTTCAATTTGGAATTCAAATTAATTTAAGTTTGACTTAAATTAGAATTTGAATTTGGGTAAAAATTACACTACAGGATAAATCATGATTTTCTCATCCTTTCCTATCTGATATTGGCGCCCTACACAGGGATAAAATCCCCTATGAATGGCCAGCCATAATGGATAAAAGAAAAGAGGAGATTTTGTTCCAAATTCAAATAGGAGATAATTAACAAGCTTTATCTTGGAGATTGGATTCCTTCTAGAAGTTTGACTTCTACTCTATAAATAAGAGAATGATAGAAAATTGTGAGACACAACTTTTGAACACAATTTTTGACCTATATTTGATATGGTGGCTGAAATTCTCTAATATAGTGAAAAGGAAAAAATTTCTCCAAACAATTTCACATCGTGCATGCATTGGTGTTTGTGAAAATTCAAGTGTTTATTCTAGCATGTTTTGTCTCAAGTGTGCCCACACACACGTTTTTCGTGGATTCTAGGAATTGACATGGAAGAAAATGGTTTTGCTAGACACAAAGCTTTGGAGCAAGGATTGTTCGAGGCCAAAAGAACTCAAGTTATCATCCTAAGTATTATTCCTAATTGAGTTCTTAATAAAAAGATTAATGTGATTAATTTATCGTGCATAAATTAATATAATCTATAGAATATCTCAAAGGTTTTATGAAAATTTTTGTTAAACACGATCCGCTATCCTCACGCTTCCGCTTCCGAAATCGATTTAGAAACAAAGAATTTTTGCAGGCATGCTCAAAAAAATGTAAGGATCGTGTTTGCAAAATTTCAGAATTTTTTGAGGTCGTTTTTCTTTTATATTTTTTTCAAAAGTGAAAAATAGAGAAAATCATAAAAAAAAATATAATATTCATCAAAAATTGGTGTCTCTTGTTGCATTAATTCATAAAAATCATGTATTATTTTTAGAATGCAAAATAGAAATAAAAATTTGAATTTTTGACCCCTCCGCCGTTGGGCGACCCACTACGCGCCAGGGGGCTTTTTAACATAATTTTTTTCATTTTTTGAAAGCGAATTTTTGCAGGTATACCCAGAAAAATGTAAGTATCGTGACTACAAATTTTGAGAATTTTTTGACGTCATTTTTTTTATTTTATTTTTTAAAGTTAAAAAATATAGAAAATTATAAATAAATAAAAAATATAATATTCATCAAAAATTAGTACCACTTGTTACATTAATTTACAAAAGTGACATATTAATTTTAGAATGAAATACATAAATGAAAATGTGAATTTTTGACACCCGGCCGCTAGCGCCCCATTGCGTGCCGGAGGGCTTTTTGACATTGGTTTTCTTTTCATTTTGGTAGGGCAAATTTTTTGAAGGCTTACTCAAAAAAATGTATGGATCATGTCTGTAAAATATAATAATTTTTTTACATTTTTTTTATTTTATTTTATTTTTCAAGACAAACAATTTAGAAAATCATAAGAAATAGAATATTCATCAAAAATTGGTGCCGCTTGTTGCATTAATTCCTAAAAATCGTGTATTAGTGTCTAACTAATAATATCATGACACGTCATTTAAAAGATTCAAACTGTTTTTTTAAATAGAGCTAGTTTGACATTGTTGTACTGTTGAGAATTTTTGTTGTAGCTAATGTTAGTCAGAAGTTACCAAGACGAGAAGGATGTAAAGCGCTTGCTAATTTTTTTTAAAGTTAGTTTGACTATCAAAAAAAGAAAAATTTAGATATTTGGTAAACTAATTAATTAATTATTAAAAAATATAGTTAGTTTATAGTTAGTTCAAAGTTGCCTAAAATCAAAATACTTTAACATACATATTTATAGTTAGTTTTTTTTCCTATTTTTAAGGTCAAAATTCATAACATTTTACACTAAAATACTTAAAAAATAGTGTTTTAATTTGTTATTTTAGATATTTCATAAAAATAATTGTTTTTAAGGAGATAAATTATTCGTCCACTAAATTTCTTATTAAAAAATTTTGATAATTATTAGAATGTTTGAGTAAAATTTAGGATAGCATACTTATTAAAGCATTTCAATTCTTAAATAACTATTTTAAAATATATATCTTTGATTTGGTATGGAAAAATAAAATAGGTATTATGAGAATTAAATTTTATTATCAAGGTTATTTTAGTAAATTTCACAAATGACAGAATAAATTGCTGTGCAAAAGCAACGTGTAATATGTTTCTCGAACTCAAATATTTGATAGCAGTTTTTAAAATCAGCTGGAAAAAAAAAAAAAAAAAAAGAATTTATCAAACAGCCTGACTTAGTGTAGTTTGTTAAAAAAAATAATAATAATAATAATAATAATTAATTGATTAAAAGATATCTCCAAAACCAATTGCCAAACAGGCCATTGAATCCCATTTTTAGACTGAAAGATTACATACTTATATTATAAATGTTAACCTCGTATGCAATTTGAATACAACATATATAGCTGGATCATTTTAGAAAATTGAATTTATAATAGGTGTTTCCCAATACAGAAGTTCCCAACTAACATACACAAATCACAATGATTAGCAATTGTTATTAACTATATTTTAGTTTCAATTATGGTTTAGGGGCATGAATCGCCCGAAATTTGTTCTATAACATTAATCCTCTCCAAATTTTCTTTAAAAAGTTAATTCTAGCTGGTCATTTAAAATTAGTACGAGAAGTGAAATATAATGTACTTATTCGATTAAAAAGATATTAAAAAGAAGAATAAGGAGAAAAATAAGGCTCATTGTGCAGAATCAAAAGGCATATTCTCTAACAGACCAACACCTGTTAATTTTGGGTCAAAAAACAATGCTAGCTTGGCCATCAATATTCATTCTTTTTGTGGTGAAAACCAAAGCCAGGAAACACTCACCTATTTTTAGCCTACCCAATTATATCAGTACGTAATGTATATATAAAGAGACTCTTCCATCATAACTTCCTCGGAAGCGAATTTGGATCCCTCCGAAGCCTTTGAATAGAGGCTGAGGAAAAGAATTAACCATTTGATCGATTTTCTTGCATAATTGCCACCTGGAAAAACGAAACCAAACCAAACCGAAACGATGGCAATGCATGCACTTCAGATCAATGGAAAGGTTCTTTTCTGCATGGCAATTCTCTTCCTTGTGACTGTCAATTTGATGGGACGTTCGGGTGCGAAAAGGCTTGGTTACGGGGCTGTAAGGGCCGGTGGAGTTCGTCCATGTGGCCCAAGAACTCCTTGAATTGCCTTGGCAAACCGGCAAACCGTTATCAGAGAGGCTGCGGTAAAGCATCTGGATGTCGTGATCACGGAGGTGAGGTGGAGATTAGTATCGGACATCGAAACAAGCGTTGGATTCTTCCTATTCCCGATCATCCTCATTACCATCACCATCATCAACATCATAATCACCCTCACCATCATCATCATGAAGAGACCAATGACAGGAAGACCTTCAAGCGGTTTCCAGTCATCAAAGGGCGTGGGGCCAATGGCAGTAATTAACTATTGATGGAATGACAATGTCAAAAATTTGTTACGACATTTTTAGTTTTTTGCTGAAGAAAGATTGTCACAAGAATAATTGTCAAAACGGAACTACGTCAAGAATGACTTGATTAGTTTTTTTTTTTTTTTTTAATGTGTATTTCAAAGAAAACATTATTGATTCATTTTATTGATTTCATTGAACACCATATGTATTTATTCCAAGTATTATTTTTGTTCTGTGACATGCTTTTGACGTGCATTAATTTTCAAACTAGAAATTTTTTATTAAAGATAAAAAAAAAAAATCATACAAAGACAACACCGAAATCCATCAAGGATCAAAGACCGGGAAAGGAAGAAGACAAACAAGATTAGATATTAAAATACCATAAATGATATATTTTTGAATAAAAATTATAATTATCTTAAATAATCCTCAATTACACTTAATTAGGATTATTAGCTATATAGTAAAAGTCTACATTAACAATAATTTTCAGAAACAGCCAAATCTCCAGTAATTAAGAAAACACGTTCTCTATGACACCTTTTCACATGGTGCATTGAGTATTGGTTTATAAGAAAACCCATCATCAAAAATAAATTTCATAACTTCCTTTCTATGACATTGGTCGCCACAAGAATGAATGTTTGGGCAATGAGCGTTGTATTTCGCTCAAAGTTGTGAATTGGTGACGGCATAATCAAGCGTGAAAAAAAAAGTTGTGATTCTTTCTTATCATTTCTAAAAACTTTTAGAGATGACTTTTGCTGCTTCTAAATGTCCCATGGGAAAATTTTGGTTACTTAGTGAATTTTTTAGCCACGATAAGTTATCATTAAATTCAAAGTTTCCATCCATGGTTAAATATTGTCGCTGGCTGGCTAAAAATTGCCGCTAACTGGCTAAAAATCTTAAACTTAAAAATTATCTATATGTGGTGTTTTTTTTACATTTTTTTTTTTTTCTTATTTATTTTAGAATATGCAAATTTCATTAATGGAGGCTCTTTTACGTTTTTCTTAAAATGTTTGAAATTCTAATTGCTTTTTTTTTGCGATGACAATTTGAACAAGAAAATTTCATCTTTGCAATCCTTTTACGTGCTTTCTTTAAAATATGAATTTTCAAATGACTTTAGCGGCAAATGTGGTCCCTAAAACGTTTAGTTATTTAACTTCCCCGGGCCTAAAGCTCTTGAATTACTCTCATCATCTTCTTTTTTTTTCCCCTTTTTATGCTCCTTAATGTCATAATTTATGATTATGGGAAGGCAAGGTGATATAATAATAACTTTTTAAGAGAATGTCCATTGCGATGGATAAATGATTTTTGGTTAGTAAAAAAAAAAAAAATCATAATAGTTTTCAGACTAATTATAAGAAAATCATTTTGAATAATTTATTTTATAACAAAATCTTTTTAGCATGACAAAAAATGTCACTCGTTAAAAGATTATTATGATGATTTTTCGACTATTTGTATTTTATTGTGGCTAAAAGGGACTCTTCTCGTACTAATACTATTCTTTTCACGCTTTATGTAATATCAAAATTAAAATGATATTTAATACGCTTTGTGTAATATCCAACTTCATTTTAGAATTTTTTTAAAGTCATTTTTATTTTTTTATTTTTCAAAGGCAAAAAACAGAAAAAAAATAATAAAAAATGGAATATTCATCAAAAAATGGTGCAGCTCATTGCATTAATTTAAAAATATCGTGTGTTAGTTTTAGGCTGCCAAAAATAAATAAAAATGTAAATTTTAATGCTCCCAACCACAGGCACCCTATTACGCATGTCGGGGGCCTTTCTGACATTGCCTTTTTTTATTTTCTGAGGCCTATTTTTTGTGTGCTTGCTCAGAAAAATGTAAGGATCATATCTGTAAAATTTCATAATTTTTTGATGTTGTTTTTATTGTATTTTATTTTTAAAAGTTAAAAATAAAGAAAACAATAAAAAATAAAATATCCATCGAAAGTTGAATTTGTTTGTTGCATTAATTTTTAAAAATTGTGTATTAATTTTAGTGCAAAACGTAAATAAAACGTGAATTTTTCACCCCCTGACCGTTGCGCGCCCCACTGTGATGCTGTGGGGCTTTTTGAATTCTTTTTTTTAAGCGATTTTTGGTAGCCATGCTCAGAAAAAGGTAAGTATTGTTTTTGCAAATTTTCAGACTTTTTTTATGACGTTTTTTTTTATTTTATTTTTGAAACGCGAAAAATAGAGAAAATCATAAAAAAAAAAAAGAATATTCGTCAAAAAATTGTGCCGCTTATTGCACTAATTTATAAAAATCATGTATTAATTGTAGAATTCAAAATAAAAACAAAACTTTGAATTTTTGAAACCCCAGGCCGCTAGACGCCTCACTACGCGTGTCGGGGGGCTTTTTGACATCTTTTTTTCATTTTTTGAGGGCAATTTTTATTGGGAATTGTGTATAAGAAGCAAGAGATGTAATAGGATATTTATTATTTATTTAATTAAAGAGTTTATTCATTATTTAATGTGCATATATTTATGAATAGTTTATGAATATCAATGAAAGTTCCATGATTATTTATGTGACCTTAAACGTTGTATATAAGTGTTATATACGAGAGGATAAGATTTAAGGATAATAATCAAAAATGATGTTCATAATGAATTTAATTAAAGTTCAGAATCTTTAATTAAAACATTATTAATACATGTCATTCCCATTTAGAATGGAACGGTGTTATTTGCACTGTTAATATAGTGAGATATTCAATGAGTGTATTTCGCATAATTAGATTATGTGGAACAAGGACACAGACACAATATGAATTTTTAATAATTTCCGTTAAGTATAGAAATTCTAATTGAATCTACCGATGGTCTATATAGAAGGTCTTAATCCAATGCTCTTAACAGACTCCTATTTATGGATTTATGTCTTTTGATTTACTCGGTACGGATTCTAAGATCCTGAATCCTATTTCTTGTCTTTTAGAGACATGATGAAGTAGGTAGCCGGGAATGTTATTATACGAGATGAAATACATTCCTTCTTGAGATAGAAGTAGATAAATAGCTCTCTTGAGGGTTGATTCGGTACTTGGACCAAAGGGAGCTCCGATTCATGAATGTGTTTTATGAATCACTGTCCATTAGAGAATCAATGGTACTCAAGGATAAAGATATAATTTGAGAGGTTAACGGATTTTATCTAGCTCTAATTATGAATTATTCACGGATGATTGATCTATATGCAGTGACTATATCGAATGGACACTTCACAGTTTAGAAGTAATTTATATCTATAATTTTGAGAGTGCAATTCCAAGTTTATAGTGAAGTAACTATTGGAATTAATAGAATTAATTAATTAAAGTGTTTAATTAATTATTAATTTTATTGGAGCTCGGGATTATAGGTCCATTATGCCTCGCGTCGTCCTAGTAATTCTACAAAACACAAAAGGCAAAATGGGAATTTAAGAATTACATAATTTTAAAATTAAACACTCGAAGATAATTAATTGAGAATTAATTATTATTTAAATAATGAGAATATTTAAATTTGAATTTGAACACATCTAGTTTTATCCATTTAAACTTATTTGATAAGTTGTTCAATTTGGAATTCAAATTAATTTAAGTTTGACTTAAATTAGAATTTGAATTTGGGTAAAAAATTACACTACAGGATAAATCATGATTTTCTCATCCTTTCCTATCTCGATATTGGCGCCCTACACAGGGATAAAATCCCCTATGAATGGCCAGCCATAATGGATAAAAGAAAAGAGGAGATTTTGTTCCAAATTCAAATAGGAGATAATTAACAAGCTTTATCTTGGAGATTGGATTCCTTCTAGAAGTTTGACTTCTACTCTATAAATAAGAGAATGATAGAAAATTGTGAGACACAACTTTTGAACACAATTTTTGACCTATATTTGATATGGTGGCTGAAATTCTCTAATATAGTGAAAAGGAAAAAAATTTCTCCAAACAATTTCACATCGTGCATGCATTGGTGTTTGTGAAAATTCAAGTGTTTATTCTAGCATGTTTTGTCTCAAGTGTGCCCACACACACGTTTTCGTGGATTCTAGGAATTGACATGGAAGAAAATGGTTTTGCTAGACACAAAGCTTTGGAGCAAGGATTGTTCGAGGCCAAAGAACTCAAGTTATCATCCTAAGTATTATTCCTAATTGAGTTCTTAATAAAAAGATTAATGTGATTAATTTATCGTGCATAAATTAATATAATCTATAGAATATCTCAAAGGTTTTATGAAAATTTTTGTTAAACACGATCCGCTATCCTCACGCTTCCGCTTCCGAAATCGATTTAGAAACAAAGAATTTTTGCAGGCATGCTCAAAAAAATGTAAGGATCGTGTTTGCAAAATTTCAGAATTTTTTGAGGTCGTTTTTCTTTTATATTTTTTTCAAAAGTGAAAAATAGAGAAAATCATAAAAAAAAATATAATATTCATCAAAAATTGGTGTCTCTTGTTGCATTAATTCATAAAAATCATGTATTATTTTTAGAATGCAAAATAGAAATAAAAATTTGAATTTTTGACCCCTCCGCCGTTGGGCGACCCACTACGCGCCATGGGGCTTTTTAACATAATTTTTTTCATTTTTTGAAAGCGAATTTTTGCAGGTATACCCAGAAAAATGTAAGTATCGTGACTACAAATTTTGAGAATTTTTTGACGTCATTTTTTTTATTTTATTTTTTAAAGTTAAAAAATATAGAAAATTATAAATAAATAAAAAATATAATATTCATCAAAAATTAGTACCACTTGTTACATTAATTTACAAAAGTGACATATTAATTTTAGAATGAAATACATAAATGAAAATGTGAATTTTTGACACCCGGCCGCCTTAGCGCCCCATTGCGTGCGGAGGGCTTTTTGACATTGGTTTTCTTTTCATTTTGGTAGGGCAAATTTTTTGAAGGCTTACTCAAAAAAAAATGTATGGATCATGTCTGTAAAATATAATAATTTTTTTACATTTTTTTTATTTTATTTTATTTTTCAAGACAAACAATTTAGAAAATCATAAGAAATAGAATATTCATCAAAAATTGGTGCCGCTTGTTGCATTAATTCCTAAAAATCGTGTATTAGTGTCTAACTAATAATATCATGACACGTCATTTAAAAGATTCAAACTGTTTTTTTAAATAGAGCTAGTTTGACATTGTTGTACTGTTGAGAATTTTTGTTGTAGCTAATGTTAGTCAGAAGTTACCAAGACGAGAAGGATGTAAAGCGCTTGCTAATTTTTTTTAAAGTTAGTTTGACTATCAAAAAGAAAAATTTAGATATTTGGTAAACTAATTAATTAATTATTAAAAAAATATAGTTAGTTTATAGTTAGTTCAAAGTTGCCTAAAATCAAAATACTTTAACATACATATTTATAGTTAGTTTTTTTTCCTATTTTTAAGGTCAAAATTCATAACATTTTACACTAAAATACTTAAAAAATAGTGTTTTAATTTGTTATTTTAGATATTTCATAAAAATAATTGTTTTTAAGGAGATAAATTATTCGTCCACTAAATTTCTTATTAAAAATTTTGATAATTATTAGAATGTTTGAGTAAAATTTAGGATAGCATACTTATTAAAGCATTTCAATTCTTAAATAACTATTTTAAAATATATATCTTTGATTTGGTATGGAAAAATAAAATAGGTATTATGAGAATTAAATTTTATTATCAAGGTTATTTTAGTAAATTTCACAAATGACAGAATAAATTGCTGTGCAAAAGCAACGTGTAATATGTTTCTCGAACTCAAATATTTGATAGCAGTTTTTAAAATCAGCTGAAAAAAAAAAAAAAAAAAAAGAATTTATCAAACAGCCTGACTTAGTGTAGTTTGTTAAAAAAAATAATAATAATAATAATAATAATTAATTGATTAAAAGATATCTCCAAAACCAATTGCCAAACAGGCCATTGAATCCCATTTTTAGACTGAAAGATTACATACTTATATTATAAATGTTAACCTCGTATGCAATTTGAATACAACATATATAGCTGGATCATTTTAGAAAATTGAATTTATAATAGGTGTTTCCCAATACAGAAGTTCCCAACTAACATACACAAATCACAATGATTAGCAATTGTTATTAACTATATTTTAGTTTCAATTATGGTTTAGGGGCATGAATCGCCCGAAATTTGTTCTATAACATTAATCCTCTCCAAATTTTCTTTAAAAAGTTAATTCTAGCTGGTCATTTAAAATTAGTACGAGAAGTGAAATATAATGTACTTATTCGATTAAAAAGATATTAAAAAGAAGAATAAGGAGAAAAATAAGGCTCATTGTGCAGAATCAAAAGGCATATTCTCTAACAGACCAACACCTGTTAATTTTGGGTCAAAAAACAATGCTAGCTTGGCCATCAATATTCATTCTTTTTGTGGTGAAAACCAAAGCCAGGAAACACTCACCTATTTTTAGCCTACCCAATTATATCAGTACGTAATGTATATATAAAGAGACTCTTCCATCATAACTTCCTCGGAAGCGAATTTGGATCCCTCCGAAGCCTTTGAATAGAGGCTGAGGAAAAGAATTAACCATTTGATCGATTTTCTTGCATAATTGCCACCTGGAAAAAACGAAACCAAACCAAACCGAAACGATGGCAATGCATGCACTTCAGATCAATGGAAAGGTTCTTTTCTGCATGGCAATTCTCTTCCTTGTGACTGTCAATTTGATGGGACGTTCGGGTGCGAAAAGGCTTGGTTACGGGGCTGTAAGGGCCGGTGGAGTTCGTCCATGTGGCCCAAGAACTCCTTGGAATTGCCTTGGCAAACCGGCAAACCGTTATCAGAGAGGCTGCGGTAAAGCATCTGGATGTCGTGATCACGGAGGTGAGGTGGAGATTAGTATCGGACATCGAAACAAGCGTTGGATTCTTCCTATTCCCGATCATCCTCATTACCATCACCATCATCAACATCATAATCACCATCACCATCATCATCATGAAGAGACCAATGACAGGAAGACCTTCAAGCGGTTTCCAGTCATCAAAGGGCGTGGGGCCAATGGCAGTAATTAACTATTGATGGAATGACAATGTCAAAAATTTGTTACGACATTTTTAGTTTTTTGCTGAAGAAAGATTGTCACAAGAATAATTGTCAAAACGGAACTGCGTCAAGAATGACTTGATTAGTTTGATTTTTTTTTAATGTGTATTTCAAAGAAAACATTATTGATTCATTTCATTGATTTCATTGAACACCATATATATTTGTTCCAAGTATTATTTTTGTTCAGTAACATGCTTTTGATGTGCATTAATTTTCAAACTAGAAATTTTTTATTAAGGATAAAAAAATCATACAAAGACAACACGGAAATCCATCAAGGATCAAAGACCGGGAAAGGAATTAAAATTCCGTAAATGATATATTTTTATATAAAAATTATAATTATCTTAAATAATCCTCAATTACACTTAATTAGGATTATTAGCTATATAGTAAAGGTCTACATTAACAATAATTTTCAGAAACAGTCAAATCTCCGGTAATTAAGAAAACACATTATCCATGGCACATTTTCACATGGTGCATTTAGTAATGGTTTATAAGAAAACCATCGTTAAAAATAAATTCCTTAACTTCCTTTTTACAAGAATGACACTTTTAGCGATGAGCATTGTATTTTTCTCAAAGTTGTGAATTGGTGACGGCATGATCAAGCGTCGAAAAAAGTTGTGATTATTTCTTATCATTTCTAAAAACTTTTGGAGATGACTTTTGCTGCTTCTAAATGTCCCATGGGAAAATTTTGGTTACTTAGTGAATTTTTTAGCCATGATAAGTTATCGTTAATGTGATAACCTTAATTTTTTATCATCATCCTATGTTCATACTTATTCTCTACTACTTACTAGTTATAACCTTTTAAAAATTCAAGCCAATTTTTTTTCATTCATACCATGTACGTCTAAATGCTGTAACATTTAGCTAGCATTCTGTTTTCAACTATTCGTAAAATGTTGTAGCATTCAGACAGCATTCTGTTACATTAGTCATGCCTTGTGACTAAAGGTTTCTATGTGTAGTCTCACCATCTCGTAAGCTTCACTTTCGTTACATAACTCATCAATATTCATAAAACACTATTTACTTTTTACACATAAAGTTCAACAGCGTTTCTAAAACACGTGATGCATCCACAACCCACATGCTCACACTCCACTGACATCCTCTATGCATGCCCAGCAACAAGTTTCAGGGAGTCGGTGCCTTACCCGAGCTTCCTACAACACGAACAAACTTAATGAGCTTTCGCTCAGCAAGTATCAATAGGTCATAACATATGCAATAATTATGCATACCCATATATGCATCCATGTCATATATCCTAATACATTATGTACTACAAAAACATATATGGCTTATGTTCTTCTTCTTTCATTACATACTTTGTTCTGCTTTCATCTCATTTTAGTCATTCACATTGTTTTTTTCACATTCTGAATGACTTTCATTATGTGTTTCTCATTCTTTTCATTCTTTTCACATGGTGCATTTAGTAATGGTTTATAAGAAAACCATACTTAAAAATAAATTCCTTAACTTCCTTTTTATGACATTGGTCGCCACAAGAATGACAGTTTTGGCAATGAGCGTTGTATTTCGCTCAAAGTTGTGAATTGGTGGCGGCATGATCAAGCGTCGAAAAAAGTTGTGATTCTTTCTTATCATTTCTAAAACCTTTCCCATGGGAAAATTTTGGTTACTTAGTGAATTTTTTAGCCACGATAAGTTATCGTTAAATTCAAAGTTTCTATCCATGGTTAAGTATTGTCGCTGACTGGCTAAAAAGCTTAAATATAAAAATTATCCATATGTGCAGTTCTTTTACTTGTTTTTTCTTTTTTTTTTTATCTATTTTAGAGTATGCAAATTTCATCTACGGAGGTTCTTTTACGTTTTTCTTAAAATGTTTGAAATTCTAATTGCTTTTTAGCGAAGACAATTTGAACAAGAAAATTTCATCTATGCAATCCCTTTACGTGCTTTCTTTAAAATATGAATTTTCAAATGACTTTAGCGGCAAATGTGGTCCCTAAAACGTTTGGTTATTTATATCCCCCGGGCCAAAAGCTCTTATAAATGATTTTTTGGTTAATTAAAAAAAATCATAATAGTTTTCTAGACTAATTATAAGAAAATCATTTTGAATAATATATTTTATAAAAAATAAAAAAAAAATCTTTTTGGCATGACAAAAAATGTCAGTCGTTAAAAGATTATTATGATGATTTTTCGACTATTTGTATTTTATTGTGGCTAAAAGAGACTTTTCTCGTACTAATACTATTCTTTCTACGCTTTGTGTGATATCAAAATTAAAATGATATTTAGTACGGTTTAAGAATTTCAAATGGTGATATATGGTCTAGAACGTTTAGTAAGATATTTTGTCATGTTGCATGCAATATTGATTAACATTGGATAAATATAAGCTAGATCAAAATTGATGAGCCAATTGTCATTAGGTCAACCGACATAGATAGGCCAATGGAGTGGTTCTAGGAGGGTGAAAGTTTACTACAAGAAAAAGAGGTTTTTGTGACAACAAAAAGTCGTCGCAAAAAACCGAATGTCGTCGCAAATAATATTTTTTGCGACGACCGCAAATAAATTATTTGCGACGACAAAGTGTCGTCGCAAATGTATTTGCGACCACAATTGTTGCTAATACGTCGTCACAAATTTCTCGTGATATGATTCATTTTTGTGGCGACATTTTAAATTGTCGTCGCAAATAAGCCTATTTTTTTGCGACGATAAATTTAAAAAAGTCATCTCAAAAACACCGAATTTAATTTTTTTTTATAATTTTTAAAAAATGCCGCCCCGCGCGCGCCCGTGCCCCCACGCGCACACCCATGCCCCCCCGTGCGCGCGCCCGTGCCCCCCCGCACGCACACCCGTGGCCCCAAGCGAGTGTGCTCGTGCCCGGCAGCTCGCGCCCGCCCGTGCCACCCCTGCGCACGCGACATTAGCAACGACATGGTTTTTTTATTTAACAGGAAGTAATTGTGATGCCATATCATCGCAAATATTGTACTATTTACGACGATAAATGTCGTCGTAAAAAAGTATCGTCGCAAATGACGTTTATTGTTGTAGTGGTTTGATTCTACATGAAAAATTAAAATAAAAATTGAGGAATTGTTTTAGGTGTTCCCTACCTCAAAACCTGTGTTAGATTCCTTATAAATCAATGAACTCTCTTTATTTGCTTTAGTCTTATTCGGACATAAATTATATATATATATATATATATATATATATATATATATATGAAAATACAAGCTTTTTTGTTTTGGTAAAAATAAAAAGAGAAAGAAAGAAAGATAAAATACTTACAAGTAATAGAAAATGAAAAAGAGAAAAAGGGTAGTTTCCGGTCTTCAGTTTTCTTTCCCCTTTTTTTTTTTTTTTCCTTTCTTTTTGAGAAACGGTTTTCAATTTTCAGTTGCATCATAAATATAAGACAAAACAATAATTAGAACGCGGTGAGAAACCAATTTTAGCTTCAAATTAATGGTCTATTTTTTTTTCTAGATAATATATATTTATCCATGCATTCGTGCATTATATATCCGATCTGCTTTGTAATCAACTCACACGGATTATGTATCCGAATATATAAGCCCCTTCAAAATTCAATCTCTCCACAACCCACCAATATCATATATCAAAAAATAAAAAAAAATAAAAAAATAAAAAAAAACGGGTTAAAAGCAAGCTAGTGTCTTTGAATTTTTTTTTTTTTTTTTTCATTTTTGCGCTCTTTCTTATTCTATTTTTCCTTATTTGTATTTTGTTTAGTTTTTCCGCTTCCGTTAGCTGTCATTTGGTGGTTAGATACTTGGCATGCAAGAATAAATTTAATTGAGTATTGTAATCAATTATTTTCAGAGGTGCAATTTTTTAGGACGAATACTCTGTGAGACTATAGGCGCTGTCATGGAATTTTTTTCCATTTTTGCCCCTCTCTTTTCTACTTTTCACTCACTTATTATCTATTTTTTTCTCTTACTTCAAGCTTTAAAAAACGGCTAATTTTTGTTTCCACTTATGTCATTTACATTTTGTATATTTTACTTATTTGTTATCTACGCTTTTTTATTTTCATTTTTTTTTATTTATGTCATTCACCTTTTCTACCTTTTACTTGCTTATTAGCTATTTTTTTCTCTTACCTTGAACTTAAAAAAAAAACAAAAAAAATCGATTCATTTTATTTCTATATGTGTCCATCACTTTTGTACTTGTTACTTATTTATTATCTATATTTTTCTCGTGCTTAGTGTTTTTAAAAAAAGGTAATTTGTGTTTTCAATTATACCCTTTACTCTTTTTACTTTTATGCCATTTATTTACATTTTTCTCGTGCTTAGAGTTTTTAAAAAAAGGTAATTTGTGTTTCCAATTATACCCTTTACTCTTTTTACTTTTATGCCATTTATTTTTTGTTCTTTACTTAGTTTTGATATACTCTTTCCACTTAGTTTTGATATACTCTTTCCACTTACTTTTGATATAGGCTTAGTTTGGTATTACTTTTTCCTCCTAAAATCAGCTTCTGCTTGTAGCAGAAGCTGATTTTAGTGTGTGATAAATCTCTTCAAAAGCGTTTTTTAAAGAATTTTTCAAGAATCTACAATCAAAATAAGAAGCAATCTAAAGACAACTTTAGTTTTTAGATTGTGTAGGAATCAGCATAGTACAATTAATGAAACTTTCATAATACCAATAATACCCTTAATGAAATTTAAAATTTACAATATTCCCAAGCTAAAATTCAGACTCGTAATATAATATAATAGTTATATTGTAACAAATAATATCATAATTATATTAATAACTCTAATATTATTATTTTATTATATAATATGATATTATAATAATATTATAATTATTTTAATAATATGATATTATAATTATAATCAAATTATAATATGATAATATAATTATAATATGATATTATAATTATAATATCATATTATAATTATTATTTTATAATATATTATATATAATATTGCATTGATATAATTATATTTATTATATTAATAATATTATAATAATATTTGTATATTATATTGATGTAATTATATTTATTATATTAATAATAATATAATAATTAATATAATTAAATATTAATATATTATTATATATTATAGTGTATTATAGATGGTTAGATAATATATTAATTATAATATATTTATTATATAATATAATAATTATATAATATATTATATTATATTGTAATATAATATAGTTGTAATTTTTAATTATATTATAATTGAAATATTAATATTTCTTTCGGAATTTTATAATATTGTAATTATATTAACCATTTTAATAATATTATTATATTATATGCCATAATTATATAATATGTTATTTAATAATAATTTTATTGTATTATATTAAATATAATAATAAATATACATTATATTGTAATTATATATATTATATTATAGTATAGTATAATATAATATAATCGTTATTTTTAATTATTTAGTTATTATTTTAATAATATTATTATATTCTATATTATAATTATATAATATATTATATAATTATAGTTTTTTTGTATTATATTAAATATAATAATAATATATATATTATATTATAGTATAATATAATATAGTCATAAGTTTTAACTATCCATAATAATTTAACCTCATAATTTACCAAATATTGTTATTAATCGATTTTGGAACCAAAGACCTGACTACCATAATTATAATTTACTAAACACTCAATTGCTTTTTTGTAACCCTATCTTCTTCAAAGACAAATGACTAAAAGTAATTTTTTTAAAATCTACAACACTGCCAAACTAAGCCATACTCTTTCCACTTACTCTTGATATACTATTTCCACTTAGTTTTGAGCCAACTCAGCTCGGCCTAGAATTTTATAGAGTATTTTTAATTTTTTTTAAGGGTGTTCTAGGCAGTCGGTTAGGCCTGAACAAGCTCTTAGACTTGGAACCTCAATCCACATTCAGGCCGGGCACGGTCCAACAATGACATGACTTCACTTTTGTACTTTTTACTTATTTATTATCTACATTTTTCTCGCGCTTAGAGTTTTTAAAAAAAGGTAATTTGTGTTTCCAATTATACCCTTTACTCTTTTTACTTTTATGCCATTTATTTTTTGTTCTTTATTTACTTTTGATATACTTTTTCCACTTACTTACAATTTAAGAAAAAACGGTTTAATTATTGTTTCTATATATGTCATTTACTTTTTGCACTTTTTACTTACTTGTTATCTACATTTTTCTTTTTTTTTTTTTTAGAATTTAAGAAAAAGCAATTTAATTTTTATATACACTTATGCTCTTTACCTTTTCTATTTTTCTTTCACTTGTTATCCACTCTTTCCTCTTATTTAGAGTCTAAAAAGTGGTTTAGTTTCTGTTTCTCTTTATACTCGTAATCTTTTATGTTTTTTACTTTGTTATCGATTGTTTTATCTTATTTAGTGTGTAATAAAAAGTTGTCAAATTAAATAATATTTATATTATGGTGATCAGATTATAGTTAGAACTTATTTGACAGTATCGTAAAATTATTTTTCTAATACACAATAAATATGATAGTCAAATATGAGTAATAATTTGAGTAATATTTGTGAAAAAATTCATATTATGAATTATTTGTTTTTCCTAATTGATGTTAACTCATTAAACCATGTTTCCATAATTTGCAACCACACACTTATTTTAGACAACATGTATATGTACATCGGATCACATGTTTCTTTAACTTAAAATAATCCTCGACTAAATCTTTGTGACCCAAAAAAAAAAAAGTTTCTTGCAAAAAATGTCACACAAGTTTAGAATACAAAAAAAAAAAAAAAAAAAAAAAAAAAAAAAAAAAAAAGAACTGCAGGGGAAGGTGCCTAGAGAGTTATTCTTCCAAAAATCACCCATAGTAGCATGTGATAATCTTATGACCTAGACAATTGGCAGTCCAGAAGTGGAGCTTCGATTGATCTACCATAGCCAACGTTTTTCCAAGAGAATGTAATGAAAATGATGACGAAGCATAAAGAGGGGAGGATTCGGTTCCTTAAAAAAACGCACATCCATAGTATCTTTACGCAGGACGGCAGGAGATCCAAAGTAAACATCTTGTGTTCTCCTGTTAAAGATGTATTCTCTATCAAATATGATCATCTCACTTAGCCTTCTAGAATGTTCCATAGAGTGTCAATTTAAGGAGCACTCTAGAGAAGTCTTGAACTTTCATGCAAGCCTTTAAATAGCAACGGTGGCGCAAAAATATACAAGCATGGGACAATAAGGTTTTAGCTGAAAATGTTTTAGGGTGAACATTGGAGTCAAGAAATAGCTACTCTTATTGACATGAACAGTTAACCATTATCAGTGCAAGACTACAACCCTATTGATCAATCCAATGGCTTTTCCATGATCCAATCATCTCACTGGAAAGGCGCAATATCAAAAGTAAAAAACAACAAAATAGCAAGATTTACCAAAAGTTCTCAGCCCAGGTCCGACCTATATGTGAAAGGTTGGGCCACCCAGCTCAGCCCGGCCCAAGTCTGACCGCCTGAATGAAAATTTTGAGCCAAACTCAACTCGGCCATGAATTTTCTAGAGTATTTTTAATTTTTTTTAAGGGTGTTTTACTTTTTTGTCCCTATGAATTCTGCAAGAGTTTCAGCTTACCTTTCTTTTTTGAAAACTTTTGACTTGTTAACTGAGCCACTTATTACTATTTCTTAGCAACAAAGCAATAACATAGTTGCTAACCAGGAAATTAGAAAAACAAGCTTTTATTGATTTCATGGTCAGACAAACACTGTTGGCCTGAATGGAAGACGCAGCAACATTATGCAAAAAAAAAATTACGACACTCTAAAACAGTTTCACCCAAAAAGGAATTTCTATTAACCACAGGATTTCATATAATACAATATAAATGCATTACAGCTGATTCCCAGCCTTTTAAGCAATAGTAACTTGAATCCCAAATTGCAGATAATTGACACATTCAGCATACATCAAATTAGATATCATATCCAACCTAATCTCTATCCTGTATCAAATTGTTGATCATTTTTGCCAAAGGAAGAGTTCCCTTTGCCATGATCTCTACTCTACAAGTATTGGAGGCATGAGAAAACAATGAAAGCCCAAAAAGTATAAGTTCAGGGAGGAAGAGTCGAGATGACAAGAACCCGTGCCAATAATGGGGCTCTAGATCAAAAAACGCATCAAAAAATCTTCGAGTGCCTTGCAAATCAAGCTTAAGCAGAATATCCATACCGAAACAGAAGAACTCCCTTTGTCTCCTCCTCTGTATGGGCCATAGATCTTTCCAAACTTCTGCAGATAATTCATGTCCCGAAAGGCTTCCATTTGAGCCTAAATACTGAACTATGGAATTAGCAACAATAGGTGCTGCCGCCAAAGTTCTCGCCACCATATAACCAGTTGAAGGGTGCACCATCCCTGCTGTACCACCAATTCCAAGAACTCTTTGAGGAAGCACCGGAAGAGGCCCGCCCATTGGAATGACACAATGTTCATCCTCTTCAATGCTCTTGACATTTATGCCCAAGTGTCTTAACCTAGCAACCATCCTTTCCTGAATATCCTTCATGGCTAATCCAGGCCGAGCTACTAAAGACGTTTCTTCAAGAAATATCCTATTGGACGAAAAGGGCATTGCATATAGAAAAGTAGGAATCCTACTGTTCCTTTCTTTTATCTCCTTATTGTTGTTGAGATGGGAATCTCTCCAGTCCATGAAGACCATTTTATCTACATCAAACGGGTGTTCGTCAACTTCGGCCAAAATCCCATAAGCCACTTGGTAACCTGGATTATAGGGCTTATCATACTGCACGTGGCATCTTGAAAAGCCAGTCGCATCAAGAACCACAGTAGCCTGAATAGTGACACCATCATTGCAGATCAAAAGTGACTTAGCCTCCTCATGAATAACCTTAATAACTTTAGCCTGGTGAAACTTAACACCATTTGATATGCACTTTTGCATCACTTTCGACTTCAGCTGCTTCCTGTTAACCCTCCCATAAGGCCTACCTAAATCCTTTTTAGATTTTTCATCTATGAACACAACAGCACCAGACCAGGTGGTGTCAAGGCAATCAAGCAAATCCATGGCCTCAAATTCATCCACCCAAACACCATAATTATTGGGCCAAATTACTTTCGGAGACGGGTCAATCAAACACACCGAAAGCCCTGCGTCGGAGACCTGCTGCGCCACCGCGAGCCCCGCCGGACCGCCTCCCACAACTGCAAGGTCCACCACAAGACCCTTTGACGGGTCATACAAGGGAAGCTCAAAATCTAGATTCTCCTTCTTGGTTTCAGGCACAAGCTCCAGAAGAGCACTACTACTAACCTTAACACAAGCAGTCCTACCCCATTTCGGGTTTGGCTTCTTTAGTCCAAATCTAAGTTCCTGAAGCCTTGATGGGTTTGAATTGCCAACTTTCTCCGAAAACCCACGTAGTGGGTGCAAGAATTCAAGCTTATTATGTGTTTTGAGTAAAGTGTCCATGAAATCTCAATCTGGGTCAGTAATATATCTGCAAAATCCGAACTGGGTCACCTCAAATTTTCTGAAATAACAATCCGGTTGTGAACAAATTTAGCGAATTCCAAACCCAAGAACTTAAATCCAAAAACGGGTCTTTTGACTCAAGAAAAAGAATATGAAGTTCTGGTTTTGTAAAGCAAATAAATTTCCACCTAGAAATGAGATAAGTAAGCAGAAATCAAGAAAAATAATAATAAATTTAGAGCAAATAATGGATACTAATGGATGCTACTAGGAAGAACTGGTAAAGTTAAGGACTTACCACAAAGCATGGACAGAAAAGAGAAACCACGAGAAAATATAGCATTTTTAGAGCCCAATTTTGAAGAGGCTAATGGGGAACACTCTAAACTCTGAAGAGATATTTGTGAAGGCGAAGCGTGTGGCCTGTCCTCAACAACAAACTTTTGGTGGCTCCACAAATAGCAGAACTTATATTATAAATAAAGGGTATGTCAGTTGGGCGAGCTCCTATTTCTCTATCGGTGGGGTGAAATCATAAACACCTTTGGATCAAAGATCAATGGCCCAAAATAACAGTTCCCATAGAAACAAAAATGAAGACTCCCGCGTCTAATTAGATCCTTTCTTCTGAGTAAAATAACATTAAAAAAAAAAATTCATCTCAAATCTCCTCCGATGGAATCCCTCTCCTCCCACGGCGCCGGCACGAAGACGGCGCATCTCGCCCCTCCTCCTGCGACAGCCCTCCCTCGACGACAGCACCAAATCAAATGAAGTCCTCCCAGCTCTCCTCCTTCGAGATCATCGTCGTTTTCCGTCGACTCTCCATCGCCGCCACATTCTTGTCTTCTTCAACGCCGGAGGTCACGCTGTAAGACCTCTTCAAGTTTACTATCACTAACGACTTCATTGACGTTATTAAGTGACCCGCTGATTAATAGGATGAAGAGCATGAGATTTATGTTGTTTGGGTTTGATTTGGCGTTGACTGGGGCTTTGTCGTGGCTCTGTATTTCCAATTCTTCATATTCCAGCGTTCATCAAACGAATGAGTCTAATAAATGATCTGAATATGTTTGATTTGTTTTACAGGCAGTCTCTGATTAATGAAGGAATACTCATCTTTTGGGTTCTTAAAAAAGAAATAGTTCCCCCTTGTAATCTTTGGTAATATTTTTTGAATTGTATGTAATATTATTATTGTGTTTTAATCTGTTGAGTCTGCTTGATATGACGAACATAGAAGAGTTGTTTGTGTAAGAAGAAAATGAATGAACTTTTGAGGGAGGAATGAATTTAATGTTGTTTATTTTGTCAATTCAATTTTAAAATTTAAATTTTGTTACGTTAATTTTGTTTATTTTATAAATTTAAGTTTTTAATTGTTAAAATGTTATATTTTAAAAAAAGAAATTAAATATAATATTTTTTAAAATTTTTTTATTCTAAAAATTTAAAATTAAAAATTTAAATTAATAAAATAAATAAAATTTAAAACTCTCAAAATTAATTAAATTTAATTTTTTTTTATTATAATAAAAAATTTTCACAACCATATTTAAATTTAAATTAACGAATTTAACGGATTAAATTTAACCATCTAATAACAAGAGGAAACAAAAAAACATGATCCCAAAGCCAGGGGAACAATTTGGTATAATCACCTAGTTTAGGAATTTTGGTTTCTGTGTTGTCTTTTGTTTTTTTTTTTTTTTTTTTTTTTTTTTTTTTTTTTGAGAACGTTTCTGGGTTGTCTTTAGAGCCAGTGAAGATGTCATAAACTCTTTTTTCTCTCTTTTTTTTTTTCTTTTTTAGCTTTGATATTTTCAAAAAATAATAGAGCTTCGGAAGCAAACTAGTGAAAGGGGCGGAGTTGAGCGAATCTCGCCGGAGTTGAGCGAGGCAAAGCTGAGGGTCGCCGGAGGATGGGAGCCAGGTGGTTGGGCGTGAAAGGGGCGGGATTATTCCTCTTTTTTCTTTTTTCTTTTTTGTTGTGTTTTTGCTATAATTCAGTGTGTGCAAGACTATATACACCCTCACCAAAAATCATTATTGACCTCCAGATGTTACCCTATTGGTGGGGGCCCGCCTCCTACCATAGACTTGCCCATAAATAAAATCTAAAAATAATTAATTTTCTTTTTTTTTTTACATTTAAATACATGAAAATAAACTATAGGACAAAGGATAATTTCTATGGTGGATAATTGGCCAGTGTCAACCACGTCTTGAAGTGGTCCACCATTTCCCCCATTTTGCTCCTTTATTGGGAGGATGGAGCCAAATGTGAATGTTAAATAATAACGAGTTCTTGTGAAAAAAAAAATAATAATAATAATAATATAAATATAAATAAATAAATAATAGTTTTTCTTTTTTCTTTTCTTTCAATTAATTAAGAACATATTATACTCAAATTTAAATCATTAATTTTATTATAGTATTTTTTTATAAAAAATTTAAATTTTAAACATTAAAATTATAATTATAATTTAAATATATCTTTTAAACGGACCCCAAAAAAAGTTAATTCCTTCTTTTAGTTAGGAATAAGTAAATTAGTATTTACTCGATATCTAGACCCTATCTACAATCTAATATGTGCTACATAATAAAAGTGCAATGAAATAAACAGCAATGTTTTAATTTTCTTTTCCACCTATACCCCTTTCCTTTTTTTGTCAATTTAATTGTTTAAATTGACAATGCTCATCTACTATGGATATAAGTGGTCAGTGATTAACAAATGAAACTTGAATTATAAATTGATAGAGAATAAATTTAATTCTTGATTATTACGTCGAGGGGACCAGTTGATTCATTTTATGAGTGTTGGATGAAGGTGTGGAGACACCAACTATCTCCTTTTAGTTAGCAAAAGAGTTCGTTTGGTTTATAGATTCAATTTATGTGATTAGAATTATTTTTGATTTACGTGTATTTTTTGTGAGAAAAAATACTGTAGCAAATCATGAATCATGATTTGAATCAGGGAGCGAATCTAGGTACCAAACGGGCATGTTCTTTTGTTCAAAAAACTCAAAAAAAGACAACTCAAGTTTTAACTTTATTTAAGTTCACATTTTTTTAAGTTTCAACTTTATTTAATTTTACTCAACTTTATTCAAGTTCTAACTTCAACTCAAGTTATAATCTAAATTCAACTCAAAAATTACACTCAAGTTACACTCCAAAAGAACAACTCCTTAGTAATTTGAATTATGCTTCCTCTTAAACAAAAAATACAAAGATGGTTAAACTTGGAGTATTAGTTTAGGGGACTTTGTTTTCCTCTACCGGTAGGGTAAGATCTAAAGATTAATATTAGATCATGGGGAGGGTTTACATGGTATCTCTCACACCAAATAATAGCCTATGCGCAACCTTTTTTGCTGAATAAAATAAAATTAAAAAAAATTGAAAAAGAATAATAAGACTTCATTCATTTTACCGATTTGAGTTTTCAGTTTTAAATTTTTACAATAAAAAGCTCTTAGAAAATGTCATATCTAACTTTTTCTGCTACAGTAAAAAGCTCCCAAAAAATATCACATCTTAGCTCGAATTAAAAACTCGAATCCGCAAAGTGAACGAGGCCTAACCAATGGCTTGCCCCCATCAGTCCCAGCCACCATGGCTCTTGGCCTCCGGCAAGCCCAACCTGCCCCACCTATATCTCTGTGCTCCCAACTCCGGCGAGATTTGACAATGGATCACGAGCAGATTACAGGTGTTGGTCACCCAATCCATCTGCAAGGTCGGTGATCCCAAACTTGATGAGGTCCGATGGTGACCTATGAGGTGGCATGGCTCCATCTCTTCTCCCCACGGTGGTGTGAAGGCAACTACCTCGCACCCTCACAATTCTCAATGAAAATAAAAGATACCCATCTGACACACATGGAAATTTTCTGTTGGGTTTCGTTGTACAGATCAAGGCTTCGTTTATTTCATTGATTCAAGTCTACAATTCGACTTTTATTACAGTAAAAAGCTCTCAGAAACAGCCACATCTCACTTTTTGCTATAGTAAAAAGCTCTCAGAAACAGTTACATCTCAATTCAAATTAAAAATTCAAATCAGCGAACTAAACGGACCCTAAGCTTGTGCTACAAGTCCAATATTACTTCAATTATCAAGATAAATTATTCTTGATGGAAATAGTAGAACATAGGCCAATATGAAAAGCTTAAGAAAGTATATATGCCAATTTTTAGTTATAGAAATTAATAGGCCATAACTTGTTAAGTTATGGTTCATAACCAGACAAGTTATGGACAAATTTGTTAAGTTATGGTTCATAGCTAGACAAATTATGGACAAAAACCGTGAATTATGGATAATAACTTGTCAAGTTATGGTTTATAACCAGACAAGTTATGAATAAAAACAATAATTTAGCATATTTATTAACTTATGTAAATTATTGGCCTATTAATTTTAATTCATCTCAAGTCTTGATCTATTTTTCTCTTTCTCCTTATTCTCAATGGGCCCGTTTGGCAGAGTTTTTGCTTTTGTTTTTAGCCAGTAGAATAAGAGAAGCAAAAGTTGTAATTTTCAGTAAGTAATTAGAACAAAGAGCTTAATGGGTCAAAATGATTTTTAAATTTTCTAATAAGCAATAAAAATGCTGGAATTAAGTTTATAATGCCTTAATTAAACTCTTGTACAAGTTTCAAAGTCTATTCAAAAGTTTTTTTTTTTAGAAGCCTCAATTTTTAGTTTTGACTGGAAGTTCTTCTGAAAAGCCAAAAACACTTTTAACAGATCATCCAAATACTTTCAGAAGCAACTTTTTGAACCTAGAAAATTAAAAGCAGCTTTTAAAAAGCTCTCACAAACATACCCAATATTGCAATCTCACTAACACAAAATTATATATAAGAAGTTATTTGCTACTACTATAAATTCAACAATTTCATATCATTCACGCGTTTTAATACCTACACTAAATTATCCAGTTATTTTCTAAGAGTAATATGGCTATTTGCTTTTTCGTTGTTTTTATTGTTTTGTATGTAAAGGCATTGATATTTCTGCCTTATTAGTGTTGCTTTATGTTATTTTATTATTGTGCTAGTTTTATAATAACGAAGGTGGTTTTTCTGTCTTATAACTCTGTGAATGTATCTCAACCCATTTATGGATAACATGGGTAATGGTATCTGATATTTCAAATTAGAATTATGTACATAATTCAAATTAAAAAAATTATTTTAATGCGGACAAATGAAATTCTCTAAAAAATTTTCTCTAATCATTAATGTCATAACAATAATCTAAATCCGTACACATACTAGCACGCACAATTCTAAATTTTGCGGCACAAAACTAAATTAAACATTAATTTATTTTATGCGTAAAATCTTGATAGGAGGTGATAATATTAATCTCTACTCTACTATGCCCAATAGTCGTGAGATTCCTAGCATGTTTCTAACACATTATAACAAATAGTATAATTACGTGGAATTAAACATGCATCGCAAAATAATTTTAATTTATCGTAAATAATCTAAGCATGCTCAGGCAATTTTACTAATAGCTCAAAATAAATAAAGATCACAAACAATGGCATAAATATATATATATATAACAATTATCCAAAATAAAACTGCATATATATATATATATATATATATATATCTGAATCACATATTGCACATAATTAACAAATGTTTCTAAGAAATAAATTATTGCATAAGAGAAATACATATTAACAAAATAATATGCAATTTCTAATCATATATTCATATGTAAAAAATAATGCAACTTCTTAAATCTGGAAAAAAAAAAAAAAAACAATAATTTTGGTTTAAGTAAGTTTTTTTAAACACGTTTTTTTTTTTTTTTCCCCCCGGCTGGTTGGTGGCTGGAATAGCCTCTGTCTTGGGCTAAAAGGTGCGGGCCTGGGCGCTGCCTAGGGCGTTCCTTGGTATGCGCAGCTTGAACTGCACATGCACAGCGCCTGAGCCAGGCCCAGATACAAGGCTCACAGCCTAGCAAATCTGTAGCAGTGCAGCCCCGTTTCAAGCAAGCAACATACCGTTATGAAGATAATTCCAAGACAAATCAGACCATATAAAGAAGGTTTCCAAATTCAAGGAGATGATATCAGAAAACATAGTCAAAATTACGAATTTTAAAACTTTGACTCTAACCGTTAATTTAAAAAATTTGAACTTTTAACCGGAGACTAACAAAAAAAAAAAAACAAAAAATCATGCGTAAATGATAAACAAAAATCACAAGAAAATAATGAAAAACAATAATCTTCGATATTAGATTTTTGTTTCCCTATTTTCACGTTTAATCTTACATAGAACATGGAGACTACTGTTGTCGGTTTTGATACAAATGATGAAAAAAACATACCCTAGGTACATATGCAGAAGTGTTTGGGTGGCGTCCTATTTGATCTCCGATTTGGTACGGCTCTAGGAATCCTCACACGATGCCTCACGATATTCCATCATCACGAGCATAATCTTTACGTTCTAATTCACGATCCTCCACGATTATGATCATCACTATATTCTTAATTGTTCACAGTATGCGTAATTATTGCAAAGATAAAGCCCGAACAACTGTGATAAATCCACAACTCAAGAATGCATTAAAGAATAGGGGGGGGGAGAGAGAGAAAATTGACAGAGTTTCTATGAATTTCTGTCACACTCGTTCGTGCCTTACTATCTTAATATTTATAGCCACACCTATTATAAAAGGAGCAGCCATAAAATATGAAAATTATAACTTCAGTTGTTTATTAAGGACTTAGTTACTTGATTGCTCAATCTGTCAATATATTAGAGATATTTCATAATATTTTCAAAAAATACTTTTCCTTTTATATCTCATGAATTTTATTCCAAATAAAATTCACTCGTTGATATTTTGTTATGAACTATTATAGGCGCCTTAAAGTCAAACAATTTTATTCTTTCAACCGTAACGAATGCAAATATATATTTTTAAAAATTTAATAAAGTTATTTATATTTTAAATTAAATAAATATTAAAATAATATATATTTAACTAAAATAAAGAGTATAATTAGAGTGAATCACCTAAAAAATATTAACTAAAATAATTTTTTAGCCATTTTAGTTAAATTTATGGAGTTCTTGATGATGCTGTCATTGTTAGAATATTTTTATGCAGACTTGCATAATTATAATAATTCACTCTCATGTGAATTAAAACATGTTATATACAATTTTGTTAATGTCAATGATTAATGCATATATGTTAAATATTACACACTCATTTTATTGACTAATTTGAGCTCCATCTCTCATAAATAATTTGATCAAACTATTGAATCAAATAATCTCTTAACACAATTAAAATAAACATCATAGGCTAATGTGAGCCTAAAATAAAACAGATATCATGTCATGTATATATATTTTTGGTGGTGTGCTTAGAGTATTGTGTTAGAGGGAGAAAAAGATGAGAGTTCATTTGAACCCTCGGTTTCGGCAATTTTTTGGCGACGTTTTGACGCTCGTTTTACATGCTTCAATTCTCAATTTGTTCAATATTATAACATTTAGTTTATGACTTTAGAATCATAACTTACGATTCTAATTTTTAAAATTTAAATTTTTTATAATAAATAAATATTATAATAAATTAAGAATTATAATCTTAAATCAGATCAAAACTTTCAAAATAAACTGAATAAATTTTATGCCCCGTTCATTTTATCGATTCAAGTTTAGAATTTGAGTTTTTCTACAGTAAAATTTTTTTAAAAACAGTCACATCTAATTTTTTTATTATAATAAAAAATTCTCATATAAAATCACATTTTAACTCTAATTATAAATTTAAATTAACGAAGTGAACGGGCGGGTGCTCGAGTTTCTGACATTGCGTTTGGAGGATCAACATCCTCGTCGTGGACGAGTCTCAACTTCGGTGACGGAGTGCTTGGAAGGTGAGAAAGAAAGATAAACGGAAACGTTAAAGCTAGAAACGGAGCGTTAGAATTATTTTGGTGATTGGCTTTTTCAAGTGACGTGTAACAATTTTATTGGGGAATACAGAAGGGAGACTTGTTTCGGAGACAGAGGATTCAAGCCCCGCAAATCATTGTTCAGCATTTACCTCATGCCCCAATTTGCATGCCCAATTGGGAAACTCTCCAGTCTCCGCACACAGTCGCAGAGAAAAGCTTTTAAGAGAAAGAAAGTGCGAGAAAGTGAGGGAAAATCAGCGATGGGAAGCTCGTCGGATGACTTGCCGGTTCTTGTATTGGCATCGGATCTGGGAGTAGACGCAAGGCCGTTCTTGACGAACCAAAAATCAGAGATTGATGAGCAAGAGAACTGGCACGATTGCCCTCAGTTTCTCTCCTCCGACGAGGACTTCTCCGATCTCGAACTTTTGCAGTTCTTCCGCCTCCAAGGTTTCGACAAGTCCGGCAATCGGCTTATTCGAATCGTCGGAAAATACTTTCCCGGTAAACAAACACTCTCGGCTGAAAGCTTTCTGTTCCGTCCTTGATTTTGACTACGGGGTTTGGTTTGTTTATGCTTTTTTGTCGGTTTTGCATATTTGAGTTCAATTTGAGTAATGGATGAGAAATTTATGGTATTTTCTAATTGGTTTCGGTTAGTGTATGGATTCTTATGGAAGATGGATTGTATTTGTTTGAAAAAAGATGAGTTTTTTTAGGTTATTTAGAGGGATTTAGTTTCAGTAAGTATTTATGTGTGAATTTTTTTGGGTTTAAATTGTTTTTGGATTGGGGCTTTATCAATCATTTTTGCCTTGAAATTGCAATTAACTTTCAGAGAGAAGAAGTTAATCTTTACAAGTGTTATCATTAATATTTTTAATCCTCTATTTTCCTGGTTTTATTTCCTAATGGCCATTTTTGAATTTGTAATTCAAGTTAATAGTGAGCAGTGCAAGAGAAAATTGGCCCAATAAAAGCATAAACTTGGAGTTACAGAGCAGTGCAGAATTTTGCTTCTATATGGTAGGAAAAATTATGTGATTGGATGATATGAAAAATGTGTAGAAGGCGTTAGTCAAAGTAGTAATATTCTTGTAACATTTGTTTCACATGGCACCTCTTCTGAACCCATCTGAGATTCATGCCACTTCTGTGTTGTTCAGCTCCTGTTGTGACCGCGGAGCGTCTGAAGAGGTATATTGCCCATAAATTATGCAGCGAGTTGCCAGAAGGGCCATTCTCCATTGTTTATATGCATAGTACTGTACAGAAAGAGGATAATTCTCCTGGGATAACTATCCTGAGGTGGATTTATGAAGACCTTCCATCTGATTTCAAGGACAGGCTTCAAGTTGTATACTTCATCCACCCAGGGCTCCGCTCGAGGCTTGTATTTGCCACTCTCGGACGATTCTTCTTAAGTGGAGGGTGAGTTATTTTGTGATATGTTTTGGACTAATAGATCTAACCAAATTGTTCTTAGTAAGTCCTTAGTTGCATAAGTTTTCAGTTGGGTGTAATTCTGTGTGATCTGGAGTATTTAGGCAGTTTGCTTGCTTAGTTGAGTCTGATAGATATTAGGTTTCCGGGTGCTGCTTTTGCCTAAATAAATTAGTCGTGTATATAACGGGGGAGAAATATGATGAATGCTGTACTGTCTCCGGCTGAATTTTTTTAGGTCTTCTCTGCTAAAAGTGCCTTTCCTTGAAATTATTCCATAAAAAAATAACTTGTAAAAGGATAAGTCTAATACATAGGAACCAGACTTTGTAATTTAAAGCAGGGGCACTCTGCAATATATAGCTAGTTGAACGGAAGCATGGAGCTTATGTGGTTTTCATCATTTATGTATTCTCTAGTTGAAATTCAAGAATTGTGAGAAAATTCAGATATTCATATTTAGTTTATTTCAAGTAATATCCACTTTATTTCAGTACTTGTCTCAGTTTTTCTGGAGGTGTGAGATGAGTGACGCATCTTTTTGTGAGCGAGACACCACCAACGGAAGGCTAAGGGGATGTTTGGTTGGGGGATTCGTCTCCCGATTCGAATCATGATTCGTGGTTCGCTACAGTGATTTCTCTCACAAAAAATACACGTAAATCGAAAATGATTTAAATCACATGATTCGAATCTCTGAACCAAACGGACCCTAAGTTTTGAGTGAATTTCTGTGCAAGCATGCTTCAGTTCTTATTTCTAGTTCACCATTGTTTTATCACGTTTATATTTTTGATCCACTATTTCTTTTCCGCTTAGTGTTTATAACTATTATTTCGGTAGTGACAGTGGTTCTAATTATTATATTAGGTGCATGCGATTATCTATTTTATGTGAGTAATGAGCCTTGAACTATTATATTTTCCTGTTCAGACTATACTTGAATGTTTCTATTGTCTAAATACCTTGAATTCTCAAATTTTGGTTTTCCCTATTGGGAAAAAAAAACAAAAAAAAAAACAAAAAAAAAAACAAAAACAAACAAACAAAAACAAAAACCATTTAGTGCCCCCTCTATGTTAAGGTTGAAAATGTCATGTTCATATAAATTTGTCCAAATTTACACTCGTTTTAATTGGTTAAGTTTCTCAAAGCGATTAAGAAGCATAACATGTAAGTTGTTTCCAGCTATTTGTGGTCCTAAATTCTTTTTCTTTTTATTGTAGTCTGTATTGGAAGATCAAGTATGTAAACCGCTTGCAGTATCTTTGGGATGATATAAAGAAGGATGATATCGAGATTCCTGATTTTGTGAAATCTCATGATGATATTCTTGAGCACAGACCACTAACGGATTACGGTATCGAACCAGACCCTTTCCACTTGTCCGAGGCTCCATCAACAGCTTACTCATTTGGGAGGTATGAAGACAGATGGGCATCAAGGGAATACATTTCCTAATTGGGCTTGTGTGTGATCCAAAGTAGTTGGATTATAAGGTTTTACACTTCTACTAAGGTATGGTTTTGATGTATGTGACGCAGGCATTGTATATAATTATCCTGGTTTTGTATTATGTAACTCTTTCTCTTATACTAAATTACTAGTTTCGAGAGGTTGACTGCCAAATAGCATAGCATCGTGTGGCTTGTAGATTAAAACCTATAATGTGTGGGGAATCTTCTTTCATTTTTTTTTTTGATCCCCTATTGTTGGACCGGGCATGTTGGGTTATGGAAATAAGGATTTATGTTTAGTCTTTTCGTACTGCCAGTATTTCTTGTATTCAACAATTTCAAGCAAGAGAACCATTATTGTAATTTAGTTAGAACTTTCTATGATAGTTTTTTTTTTTTTTTTTTTTTTTTTTTTTTTTTAGCATTAAATATGGTCAAAATCAAATCAAGTGAAAAAATATTCAAAAAACAGTCATAGAATTTGACAAAGATCTTACCGTCGAAAATAGTCATGTTAGTAGGTTATTATTTCATACTCAAACTTAAATTCTCAAATGTAGGGCTCGTTTAATATATGTATTCAAACTAGCATTTAAAATCGGGTTCTTGATTCAAGTTTTTGAAATTTAAGTTTTTAAAATAGGGTTTTTGAAATTCAAGTTTTTTGAAATTCAAGTTTTTAAAATAGGGTTTTTGAAATTCAAGTTTTTTTTTTTTTTTTTTGGAGAAAAAATACTGTATTAGAATTAAAACAATTGATTTACATTGTAGCAGAACTCATATATCAAATAGATACATACTTTTACGTTCTTGGACGCTGTCAATTGTGCCCGATAGCCATAGCCAAGAAGCCAAGAACAACCGCTGCATAGCAGCATGTGGCTAGGTGCTGGAGTCGGAAACTGATCATTATAACCACCAAGGTGTTACCCTGGCAGCCCAGTGGCAATGAGTTTGAGTCTTATCGGAATTTGAAACTATTTTTAGGCTATCGGCTCATTGTTCATTAGTCTTTACCGGGTTTGAGACGAAGCCCCTTTGGTCATGTCCGAGAGAGGCTATGGTTGGCCACCTCTCGCCACAATTTTTCTTCATCAAAAAAAAAAAAAAAAAAAAACCCACTTAAGATGATTATAGCAGTGTCTTTTCACTGATGATGAAGTATGATCATTTGTGAGTTTGCATCCAAAAACATACGCCACTGCTAAAGCCCTGGTGATGAAACTTACCCAACCTTATTGTTATGTACCAGAAGTGATACATGTAACATGTGCGCCATGCGTCTGTGAAAGATGCAAACATTTCCACGTATTATGGATGTGACCGTTAAGAGAGAATGTGTGAAGTAACACAAGAAACTTCCTCAAATTGTCTCACCTGAAGTGATTAAAAAAAAAAAAAAAAAAAAAAAAAAAAACCCGACTCTCCTGAAGTGTACTTGGTTGGATAATATTAGATGTAACATTCTATTCTATTAAAGAAGTTAATATAACATATGCATTTAACCTGAGCGTTTTACGTATATTATCCTACTTTCAAAAAGAAAACATCCATACTATACACGTATGTATGTATTTTCAAGTTAAACACCCAAATATCAAATTTTTCGAAAAAGTAAGTAATTATGCACGTTTAATAAACAAAATGCATAGCTATTAATCTAAAAACATCTCCCATACAAATGGGAGATGTTAATACTATGCTTTTTACTGTGAAAGTGTCTCGTTTATTTGACCGATTCCAGTTTTCAGTTTTAAGTTTCTACAGTAAAAAGCTCTCAAAAAATGTCACATCTAACCTTTTTTTTTTTTTACTACAGTAAAAAGCTCTAAAAAAATATCACATCTCAGCTCAAATTAAAAACTCAAATCCGCGAAGTGAACGAGACCATGATTATTCTCGGTTGTATGGTACATAATGTTATTTCAAACACTCCTTTTTTTTTTTATCTGTATTGTTAAGATTTGGAATTTATAGAAGGAAACTTTTAATTTTAAATTAAATGCCAAAATTTAACCTATGCATTAAAGAAAAAGATAATTATAAAACTATACTAAATTGGTGTTCAATTGAAATAGCATATGTTATACTCAATTTTAAAAATAACCCGGAGAATGATTTTCTTACATGTTTAAATTTAGAGAAGTTCTATGTTACAGTCCCCTGCGGATCCACGGCCTCGGCCTCGTCCTCGGAGCTGGGCGATACGCCTGCGAGCTATTTTGAAATGGAAAAGAACAACAAATGATATTGTATGCTATTAAGCGATACAAACAAATAAATTGATTTGAATAGTTATCCTTTATTCCACATCTGGCAGCCAATAAATAGGCTCAAAAACCAACGTTACAATGAGATAAATTAGCAACTAACTATCAACGTGTAGAAACGTGTTTGACCGAATCAAAAGGAAATTAAATAACAATCTTTTATTAAAATATAGACCAAGTCTTCAACGAAAAAGAAGTCCACGTTCCAATCATGCAATTGAACACGTGTAGGCCAATACGTGGCATATGATTGTAACATTCTATGGTTGCTGGCACTACTTTTTCCTTACCAATAGGGTACGATATTATCAATCGTGCAATTGCTTCGACGTTGACGACCTCTGCGAAGAACACTTGAGGTAATCTTCCTCTGCACCTTCATAATCTCCACCGAAAATTGCCGTCGGCGGTGATGCGACCATGAGGGGTTCGACAATGGGGAGTAACAGAAGATTTGACGATGGGGAACGGAGGGGGGCCAAGTTACTGATGGTGGTGAAATGCGAAACGGAACGGGGACATCTTCTCGAGATGATTCTCTGACAGGGGAGGGTTTAGGTCTGATTGTGGAGAAGTGAAGAAGAAACTCAGATTTAGATTGTTTTTGAATAAATATTTATTTTTGTTGTTACGTTCAATTTTGATCTAATGGTATTTATTTATATCTTTTGGTGGAGAATTTTAGCGCCTAACCATAAAACCACCCTTAAATTTAACATTTACACAGTAATTTAGGCCTCGTTCATTTCACGGATTCGAGTTTTTGATTCGAGCTGAGATGTGATATTTTCTAAGAGCTTTTTACTGTAGCAAAAAATTTTGATGTGATATTTTTCGAGAGTTTTTTACTGTAAAAACCTAAAACTAAAAACTCGAATTGGTGAAGTGAATGAGGCCTTAGTATTGCATAGTAGATGCTGAACTACAAGCCCAACATCATACAACTCATTGATGGATCTCAAAATAAATAAGGTGACGTTTAGTTTATAGATTTAGAATCATGAATCATGATTCTAATTTTTGAAATTTAAATTTTTTATAAAAAAAATATTATAACGAATCACGAATTATAATTCTGAATCAAATCAAAACTCTTGAAATAAACGGAGCATAAGAGATGCTGTTCGGCGTTCTAAAACCACAACTCTGCATCACTTGGCACAATCCTGTATGATTAACATAACCAATGGGTCCCACAATTCCATATGATTACATAGCCAATTCCTAAAATGCGCCACCTCATCCGGAGTTGTGCAGAGTTGGTATTTTCGTTGGTTTAAAAATAATTTTCAATACAAAAGTGTGTATCTAACAGATCACGTATAAAAATATTTTATAGATTATATTAATTTATAGATAAATAAATACATTAAATTAATTTATAAATAAATTTACCTAACAAATGTTAGATTGATAATTTGAGTCCTTTGACCACGTACATTCTTTGTTCCAAGCTTGTTTAGAATATCCAAATTCCCCGTTAATTCTTTGAATCTACGAAGATGTGTGTGTAGGCACACCTAAAACAAAACGGGACAAGCAAACAAACACTCAAGTTTTTCACAATTACCAACACATGTACGACATGAAATTTTTAGAGAAAAAATCTCCTTTCCTCACTCTATAAAATCGGCCATATTATGCTAGAGAGAGCAAAAATTGTGTTCTCTAATTTTCTACAATCTCCTATTTATAGAGTAATAGTCAAAGTTCTATAAGAAGTATAAACTTTATCTTCAAGATAAAGCTTGATAATTATATCCCACTTCTAATTGATTTTTGAAACAAAATCTACTCTCTCCCTTATCCCATATGACTGACTACCATAGGAAGATTCCTCCTCGTGGTAAGCGCAAATTCTATTTTTATAATGCAGTCTAATTTTGACTCAAATTCAAATTTTAATTAAAGTCAAACTTAATTTAATTTGAATTTCAATTGGACAACTTATCAAATAAGTCAATTGGATAACTTAGAGAAAAAGCAACTAAATTCCATAGGGATTCATGCTGCATTGGGCGGGTACACCATGTAGACACCTCCACATGTGTGTTCTAAAATTTAAATTTAAATAATTACATTATTTAATTTATAATTAATTATTAATTAATTATTCTTGAGCGTTTTATTTAGAATCCCATAATTTTAAAATTTTTATTTTACCCTTAGTGTGTTGTAGGATTACAAGGACAACTCAGAAACTCATAGACTTATAATTATGAGCTCTAATAAAATTAATAACTAATTAAAAGTTACTTAATTAAATAAAAGTTACTCCACTATAAATTTAGAATTGCACTCTCGTAATTATAAATATAAATTACGTCTAAATTGAGAAGTGTCCATTTGATATAGTCATTACATATAAATCAATCATCCATAAATAATTTATAATTAGAGTTAGGTGAAATCCGTTAACCTCTCTAATTACATTTTTATTCTTGAGTACCATTGATTAACTAATGGATAGTGATTCATAAAATAAATTCATGAATCAGAGCTCCTACTAGTCCAAGTATCGAATCAACCTTCAAGATAATTATTTATCTACTTCTTTCTCAATAAGGAATGAATTCTATCTCATATAATAACATTCTCGGCTACTTACTTCATCATGTTTTCAAAATACAAGGAATATGATTCAACATCTCGAAATAAGACTCAAATCCATAAATGAGTTTTCTAATAACTCAATATTAAGATTGTTCTATATATGACCATCGATAGACTCAATTAGAATTTCTATACTTAAAGGAAATTATCAAAAATTCATATTGTGTATGTGTCCCGGTTCCACATAATCTCATTATGCGTAATACAGTCATTCGATATCTCGCTATATTAACAATGCGGATAACATCGTTCCATTTTAAATGAGAATGACATGTATTAGTAGAGATGTCAAACGTGCCGTGCCGGGCCGGCACGACACGCTTGACCCTAGGCCCGTCACGGGCCTGGGCCGTGCCTGGGCCGGGCCTGAGAAGAAAAACTCAGGCCCAGCCCTGGCCCTGGTCCATGAGGGCCAGGGCCGTGCCTGGGCCCAAGCCCTTGAAGGGCCGGAGCTCAAGGCCCTGGGCCCCTTCAAGGGCCGTGCCTGGGCCCAGGCCCTTGAAGGGTCGGCGCTCAAGGGCCTGGGCCCTGGCCCTTGAAGGGCCGGCCCTGGCCCTTGGCCGGTTGGCCCTTGTATTTTTTTTTAAAAAAAAAGTTATTCAAAAAAATATATATCATATGCCCTAAAAGATGTGATTTTATTGAATTGACGTAATAGGAGTACACATAAATGACTGCCTCGTTAAAAACCTTGCTAAGTAAAACCCGTGGGGAGATCGGGACAAAACCTCAGCGAAGGAAAAAAGAGTGCAGTAGCTAGGAATAGTAAATTACAAATCTAAGTGCTTCCAGAAGATTCTGTTATTTCTAAGTTAGAAAAATATTCTTGCATCGAATCATCATGTATTGTTGTTTTCGTCTTCCGGCATCTTCCCGTCTTTAACGCACATTAGTCCCTCCAAGATGTCGGATGCATTCGCTTCTCTTCTCGTCAAGAATTCGGTTGCTTGCGCTAAAAGCTTGCTCGATGCTACCTTTGTTGATCCGGAGTTGTCGAATGTCACGAGCTATTATGGATGGTGTTGGAAAACGATGCATCTTGCTCTTCCACCATTGTAAGATGTCTAGTTTGTCATCATCGATTACAAAATTTGCTTCAAAATATTTGACTAGTTCCGTAGGCGCTTGTGTTGAGGGCGATCCTGCCGTTTTCTCTTTCTTCTTCAAGAAACTCCACGACGATCCTTTAGGCCCCGGGCGGTAGTTGATGACGAAGTTCCCTGTTCTTTTTTGACTGTGCTATATTTTACTTCATACAAACTAAAAACTTTTTCTAACATTTTCTTAGCGTCAAGAATACTTAGTTGCATATCTATATTTAAATTCTCTGCGGTAGCGATCATTAATGATTCGGTTCCATCTACTCCGCACCTAGGATCTAAAATTGTTGCCAATGCATATAACATAGGACAAACGACCAATAATTTTTAAATTTATTTTTCATTAAGTTAACTATATTTTCAAAAGTTACGTATCCCTATAATAAGAAAATATTTTTGAAATATTAAATAGTTGATGTAAAGCTAAATGTGCGAGTTGGATAATAAACACCGAAAAGTAATTCAAAGAGCATTGTAAAAAACTTCTAAAAATTTTAAAAATACTCAAGACAATTTGCCAATCAGAATCGAAAATTAAAATTTGATCGTTCTTACTGTTTACATATGTCATGATAAGCTGTGAATATGGAAGTGCCGCCTTCAACATTAAATATGTTGAATTCCACCTATGTCTCAATATTGTTTGGGCGCATCTGACTGTTCCTGCAATATTGTTTGAATTCTTGGAGCCGAGCTCCAGAACTAGATATGAAAGATAATGCTTCTCTAATATTTGTAAGATTAATTGAGATATGTTCAATTCCTGCTTGAACTACTAAATTAATTATGTGACATGCACACCGTTGATGAAAAATTTCTCCTCCAAATGCCGGTTTCAAACTACGTTTAAATAGATTAATTGCACCTGTACTAGCTGACGCATTATCAAAAGTAATTGTTAAAACTTTATCCTCTATCCCATAAAACCCAAAAATTTCCATTATTGTATTAAAAATAGCTGTTGCGTTATGAGGATATGGACATAAACGAAAACCAATTATTCTTTTTGTAAAACCCAATCGTCATCAACATAGCGCGGTGACACATAAATATCCGTTTTATTACACCCTCCCACGGATCGAAGTACAAGACGGTAGCATTAAAAGTCCTAAAATTATCAACAAGAGATTGTCTCATTGCATAAAAAACTTTCATGCAATTAGAACGGGTTGTGTTTCTACTTACATGTTTAAATTGTGGGCAAAAGGCTATCTGAATGAATTCTTCGAAGGAGGCATCATCTGCAAAAGAAAGAGGCAATTTGGCACTAGCTAGAAATTTAGCTAGTGCCTCACGAGCACGCGTGTGCATGCATCGTATGTAAAATTTTGTAACCCATGTGATGTGAGTGATAGTGTTTGTTGGCGGAGTCTACACTCCTACCTTGGTGCAACAGTAGACATGCTTTCCAATGTCTATCCGGATGACCAATACCCCCACCCTTTTATTAGAAAAATGCTTTTTACAATATTTACATACCATGCAATTTCCATCTCACCTGTTTTTGGATTTGGTCGGGGCTCCTCGGTGAAATCTTTGCCATGCGGAGAAGTTCGCGGTCTTTTTCCTCTACTGCGATCTCCAGCTTCCTCGTTGTGTACTAAAGCATTATCCACCGGAGCATTTTCTGGTTCAGTGGGGGTGGGGTTGGAAGGCATCATTTCTTCTTCTTCCTAAAAAAATGTCTCATCACCAAGTTCAGGAATAGCAGTGAAATAAGGAAAGTTTGGTGAGACCATTTTCTGGAAATTGATAGAACTTGATTGAACTTTGTAAATGAAAGAGTTAGAAAATGAATGAGAGTGAATTGAGAAGATGAAAGAGAGAAGTTGAGAGATAGAATGAGAGTGAGATGAGAAGATGAGAGTGAATTGTTGTGTGAGATTTATGGTGGAATTAAAGGGTATTTATAGGGAATTTTAGGGTTAAATTTGTGTATTTTTCCGTTGGGCCCTTCGCGGGCCCAACGTGCGGCACGTGACAGGCTAAACGGGAGGCCCATCACGGGCTGAACTTCAAAGCCCGCGAAAGGCCCACTGGACCAAATCAAAAGGGCTTTTTCGTGGGCCGTTTCGCGGGCTTGTGCCGTGCCGAATAAGGGCCGAATCCGGGCTTGGGCCGGGCCGAATAAGGGCCGTGCCGCGGGCCTCCGCGTGCTTGGGCCGCGGGCTGAGAAGTTGAGGCCCAGCCCTAGTCCATTACACGTGCCGTGCCGGCACGGCCCGTAACAGTAACGAACCGTACCGTGCCGAATCATGCACTATTGCGGGCTGGGCCGGGCCGTCCATGGACGGCCCGACCCATTTGACACCTCTATGTATTAGTAATGTTTTAATTAAAAATTCTAAATTTTAATTAAACTCATTACGATCATTATTTTGATTATTATCCTTAAATATTATCCTATTGCATATAATACTTATATACAATATTAGAGGCCACATAAATAATCACCGAATTTTTTGTGATAGTCATAAAATATTCAATAATATATGAACATAAAATAATGAATAAACTCGTTTGTTAAATTAATAATAAATATCTTATTACATCTCATACTTTTAGGACACCATTTTCAACAGTTATTGCAATGCCGAATGTCACTTTCATTGAAAAGAGAGACGCTATTTGTTATCCTAAAATCACATCTCTACTTGGCACAATCTCGTATGATTAAATAATCAATTCTCTAATTTCTACTTATCTAGAGTGCGTCACCTAATCCGAAGTCATGTAGAGTTGGTGGGACTATTTAGTAATATTTTTAAAATGATTTTGTTTTCAATACAAAAGTAAAAATGAGATTGTTTTGAGAATTATTTTGGAACTGATTTTAAAATTGTGTTAGATTGCTTTATTAAGAGATTGTTTTGAGTATAATAAAAAAAATAAAATCGTGTTTGGTTATAATTATTAATTAATATATTATAATATTGTTGACAAGTATTAGAAAATAAAAAGAGAAAAGGAAAAATAACTTTCAACCGTTTTCTAATTCATTCACAAAAATTATTCTCATTATTTTTTATTTTCATTTTTATTTGTAAAATATTTATTAAAGAAATACGGTTTGAAAATCATTTTTATTTTCGTGTCTCAAAAATATGTAAAAACATTTTAAAAAATAAAAAAAAAAATCAATTTTGGACGCACCCGGTTCTTTTACAATACCAAATATCATTTTTTATTGAACATAGAGATGCTATTCCTAAAACTTAACTCTCATGTCATCAATCCCATATGATTGCGTAACCAATATGATTGCATAACCAATTTGCAAATAGACCATTTTTCATACAGACCTTACATGAAATACCCATTGTTCATTTTCCCCTAGAGAAACTCCCTTTTTTCCTGAAAAAATAAAAAAAAATAAAAAAAAATCAATCATACGAAGCTTTTCTTCTACCTGAAATTTTGGAAGTCTCAAATTTTGGTCTCCCCATTTCCTGACCAAACTCGTTACTCACAAATTCATCACTTGCAAGCTCACAAGTTAAAAAAAAAAAAAAAAAATGCTTCGAGCACTCACTCTGAAACGCTCTCTCCACCACCACCTCAAAAGGCTCTCCTCCACACCCACCACCATCTTCTTCTTCACATCTCCCATTTCCCAAAACCCCTTAAACCCCACAAGAGCATTTTCCACATCTTCTTCTTCTTCGTCAGATGCGGAGCTCAGAAAATACCTGGGCTACACGGCCCTCGTCCTCTTCTGCGGCGCCGCCACCTACTACTCCTTCCCTTTCCCCGATAACGCCAAGCACAAGAAGGCCCAGATCTTCCGCTACGCCCCTCTGCCCGAAGACCTCCACACCGTCTCCAACTGGAGTGGGACACACGAGGTCCAGACCCGGGTCTTCCATCAGCCGGAGAATTTGGAGCAGTTGGAGAAGCTTGTCAAGGAAGCCCATGAGAAGAAGACCCGGATTAGGCCGGTCGGGTCGGGGTTGTCACCGAACGGGATCGGGTTGTCTAGGGCGGGGATGGTGAATTTGGCATTGATGGATAACGTGTTGGAGGTGGATAAGGAGAAGAAAAGGGTCAGGGTTCAGGCTGGGATAAGGGTCCAGCAGTTGGTCGATGGGATTAAGGATTATGGGATCACTCTTCAGAATTTTGCCTCCATTAGGGAGCAGCAGATTGGTGGCATCATTCAGGTTTCTGGGTTTTTTTGTTTTGTTTTGTTTTGACTTTTGATATTAAGCTTTTTGTGGTCTTGAGTGTGGGCTTGAATTTGTGTGCTGAAATACTGTTTAATGACCATTTTAGTGGTTGAGTTATTGTTTTAAAGCCGAGAAGAACTCAAGAAGGCTTTGTCTGTAGTATAATTTGGGCTGTGATTTTGTGCTGCTCGTGCTTTGATTTTGCTTTTTTGGGTTTGTCTTGAATTTGGTGTTGACTTTTTCTGTGACTTGCTAGTGGGTTCTTAGTGTTGGGTTGAATCGTGTTCTAAAGCCCTGAATGCTTTTTTTTTTTTTTTTTTTTTTTTTTTTTTCTGGATTTCTCGAGGATTATTTTAGTTTTCTACCGCTTAGTTGGGATTATGTGTTGGTGGTTTATGTAAATCATTAGTTTAAGTTATCTTCTGCTTGAAGTTTTTATTAGAAGATGTTGGTTGAATTAGTATAAATCGGTGGTTTTGTCGTTGGGTTTTGAATTTTGTTTTCAGAAATGGATTTGGGTTGTGAATTTTGTTTTCAGAAATGGATTTTTGGCAATGCCTTGATGGAAATGCATAAGGGATTCATTTGAGCTGATTGTCTAGCGATTAGCTTTTCCTTGCAGATGGTCTGACTTCTCATGTTGCGGGTTTTCTATTAATATCACGGCCGTTTAAACATGTATCTAATCAACTTCAAAGCCTGTATATCATTGAAGTTAACACAGTATCTAACTGATGAGTAGATATGTAAAGTCATGTGGTGTAAAAGTTATAATCAACTTTGCTTCCTTTCTTAAATCTCTGCATTACTTTCCGTCTATATGTTTTAGGTTGGTGCGCACGGTACTGGTGCAAGATTGCCTCCAATTGATGAGCAGGTTATCAGCATGAAACTGGTCACGCCTGCTAAAGGGACAATAGAAGTCTCAAAAGAGAAAGATCCGGAGTTGTTTTATCTAGCTCGTTGTGGTCTTGGGGGCCTTGGAGTGGTTGCTGAGGTCACCCTTCAATGTGTTGAGAGACAGGAGCTTGTGGAGCACACTGCCATCTCAACCATGGAAGAGGTCAAGAAAAATCACAAGTAATCATTTGTTCCTTCTATTGGGTAAATGAGTCCACTTTCTAGTGTTCAGCAGAATTATAAGATGCATAATTTCTCACAAAATTCTATGTTCAACTTTTATGTTGTGACCGAGACCTGTATATTATTGACTGGCTGAATATATTTCATTACCGGAGCATATGGCTTTCCAAATGATTTTATGGAGAATAAAACTATTTGGCAATTGCGGGAGTAATTGTTTGATTTATTGTCCATAATGATTTGACCTTAATGGCTTTGTGATATGAAACTTTCCGTCTTCTGGGCGATCTGTCTTGTGGAATGAAATCATCAGCTATAATTTATTTTTCTGCATTGGTGTGCAAAGCTCTGGTGCATTATGTTCGATTGTTTCTTCTAACACAATTCTCTCTTGTGTCCTCTCCACTTGTGTTTGTCTCTGCACTCATATACATATAGTATGTAGTAAAGAATAACAGATGATCTATTTCTGCCATAGTAGTTAAAAAGTCCTCTTTTCTCAGGAAATTACTATCTGATAATAAGCACGTGAAGTACCTCTATATACCATATACCGATTCTGTTGTGGTTGTGAGGTGCAACCCTGTATCAAAATGGAAAGGTCCGCCAAAGTTCAAACCCCAATACACTACAGATGAAGCATTACAACATGTTCGGGATCTCTACAGGGAGAGTCTGAAGAAGTACAGGTACATCCTTTCCCTAGGTCTTTTTGAACTGTATAATATGGAAATTCCTTTAACTTTTGCAGAATTTGGGGAATATGTGACTATATGTTACTTTAATTTTTATGAGAAAAAAATAAACAAGAGAGAACATACAGTGATTGTAGCTCGAAATGGCTTTTACTTGCAGAGAAAGACAAGTTACAGGTCAATCTGAAGAAAATGCTGAACAAGATATAAATGAGTTGTCATTTACAGAGTTGAGAGATAAACTGCTTGCTCTTGATCCTCTTAACAAAGACCATGTCATAAAAGTTAATCAAGCTGAGGCCGAGTTCTGGAGAAAGTCGGAGGGATACAGAGTTGGATGGAGTGATGAAATTCTTGGCTTTGATTGTGGTGGCCAACAGTGGGTTTCAGAAACTTGTTTTCCTGTGGGCACGGTGGCTAAACCAAACATGAAGGACCTTCAATACATTGAAGATGTGAAGAAGCTGATAGAAAAAGAAAAGGTACCTGCACCTGCCCCAATAGAGCAGCGGTGGACTGCCCGCAGTAAGAGCCCCATGAGTCCAGCTTCAAGTCCCTCAGAGGATGATATATTTTCATGGGTAATTTTATGTGTTGCTTTTTCCTATATCACATGGCTCTTAATTTGACAACACGTTCTTTAATTTGTTTGGATGTGCAAAGAAGGAGAATTTAAAATAGTACAAAAATAGTGATGAAGGGGAAATGCTGTTTGGTTTTACATTTTTGTCATGTCCTGCTGATCATTGTTTATTTGCAAGAAAACTCAAACGCAGGGAAAATAAAAATCTTACATTTATGTAGTGAAGTTGATTATCAGGCCTGCATGTAGTTGATGCTGTGATTCGTTTTGCGTCTTGCGTACTTAACCAGCGTTGGTTTGTTTCAGGTTGGCATAATCATGTACCTTCCTACCTCAGATGCTCGCCAGCGAAAGGAAATAACAGACGAGTTTTTCCACTACAGACATATGACCCAGACAGAGTTGTGGGATCAGTATTCTGCTTATGAACATTGGGCTAAGATTGAGGTATTGAACTAATCTAGATAAATCTCCCTCTCTTAAAAAACTTTTGATATCTCCTTGGTTATTATCATGAACTAAGGCTGTGTGATATGATGTTTGTTTCTCAAACACCAACCCAATTATATGCTTGTTTTCTTTTCTTTTCGTTTTTTTTTTTTCTTTCTTTGTTGAATGTTGATGCTCGTTTTCATCTTAAAAGGTTGGACATAAACGGTTGCTAAGATCAGATCACATTTGTCTGCAAAATCCCGTTTGTACGGAGTTTTCTTTTTATTTTTCTTGCAGAGCCAAGGAAATGAATCGTCATATCTGCATTTGCATGCGCGCGCTTGCGTGTGAATATATTCTTATCTTATGCCTTTTCCCGCGCATTTACTCATATTTTGCACAGGTTCCAAAGGACAAGGAAGAGCTAGCAGCTCTCCAGGCTAGGCTAAGAAGGCGTTTTCCAGTCGATGCATACAATAAAGCACGAAAAGAATTGGATCCCCGCGGGATTCTCTCCAATAACAAGCTTGATAAGCTTTTCCCAATGTCGGTAACTGTTTGAGAAGCAACCTGCATTCCTTTGTGGTTCATTGATTGTTTTTGTTAGAAGTTATTTGCATCCATCAATTTCACATGTTTTTTTGCTAGACATGATACAAACATTTTTTTAGCTTCAAGAATTATGACTGTACATTAAGAGGAGTTTTTGAATATAAAATACTTTTTTCAAGATTACATATCATTCTTTTACGAAAATCCCTCTTTTTACATTCTGAGTGGTATCGTCGTTTAGAAGCTTTGTTCATAAATGTTAATGATTGAGGCGTCAAAGGTTACTTAACGTTGAAACTAGAATGGTTATGCCGTGTTTCCTGAGTCCCTCCGTAATATGGACCATGGAGAATAAATTCGTTTGAAGAACTTTCACTTCATAGGTCAACTAAGAGGTTAATGAGCAGTCCTCTATATAACCGAAGTCGGAGTAGGGGGTGAGGTGGGTCCCACTGTGTTGATGCCACCGCGAGGCGCCAACCCCACCTTTAATTTCAACTCAACCCGAGTTGGATGAACAACTGCGGGAATGGACAATTTGTTGGGATCTTGTTTCGATGATTGGTATTTTCCGGGTTTGATATTTCATTTTACTGATTCGAGTTTAAAATTCGAGTTTTGTTATAATAAAAAGCTCTCAGAAACAATCGCATTTAATTTTTTTTTACTACAGTAAAAAATTCTCATATAAAATCACATATCAAGTCGAATCAGCAAATTAAACAGGCATATATATTCATAGACACACACATTGGTAAGGTTTGTTATTAGATCTACATCAAATTCTTTAGTTATATACAATTTTTTCATTTTTATGTAATTTTGATCAAATTTGTCATTTAAAAATATTCACTATCAGCAAGGTATCCCTGTGATAAAAAGCAACTTATCTTCTTATTGTGAAGGAATTAATAGAACTGAGTTGTGTGCCAAACTACCATGAGAAAGTGGGTTCAGTTACAACTAAAATAAAGTGAAATAATAACAAAATTCTTGAACTACATATGAATTTCCTTATCGTGTGTCTAATGGTAATGCAAGAAAACTGTATAATTTGGGAAACACTGTATAGTTCTTTCAAGGAAGACTTGAATATTCCTTTCCCACATTTTTTTTTCTTTTCCTTTTTCTTTGGCTGTCTTGGGAGCCTAAGACCATATAGTTGTATTTGTATTCAGCGGACAAAAATATTTCAACTTTCTATAACTTTTGAAAAAACAATTCATAATTTTCATATTTCTCTTGTGATTCTTTCTGGTGCAGCTTCTTTGTGTATTTTCATAATTTTCAACATTACATAACCTTTTTTTTCCCCTTTTCGTCTGATGATATTCTTCATTTTCTTGCTTGGCGTTTTCCATGTCGTTTACATAATTATGTTCACCATAATCGTTCTTAGAGTATTTCATGAGAAGGCTAAAATCAATCCAGCAAAATAAGGTAGGTAAGAGTAATGAATGATGATCCCATGAACAATTCTCACCCCGGACCCCGGTGAATGAATTTCAACGCGGCAGAAGTTTCTGACCAATGTTGTTGGTACAGCTTTAGTCTTTTATCACGTTTTGATATAAGGTTTGTTGAAACAAATGAAAGTAAGAACGTGAAATAATGAAAGATATAAGAGAAATGGTATCGTGATACGGTAACCACCTATTTTGTGGAGTCACGCCTAAAAAATGAACAATTCACCAAGAACTCAATTTATAACTCAACAAGGACTTGAACTTCTCAAGACTCCATTTCAAGACAAGACGCATATTAATTATAATTTCTTAATAGACTTGATGAGCGAGATTCTCTCGACTTACAATGTTGAAATTTCTTCAACTAAGTTTCTCTCCCGAAGAATTATAAAAATTATAGACTCTCAACCTTATGTCTCAAACCCATAAAAACTAATTACAAGACATACAAAAAAAAAAAAAAAAAAAAAAAGAATGAGACTTTTTAAAATAGACGAAAAAGAACAGCTAATAAGATCTTCAAAATGATTCGTTGCACTTTAATCTGTTGCAGTGTCTGTTACAACAATCATTGCAACAAAGCTGTAAAGCTACCGTCAAAAAACAAACTAATAATCAAACATATTAATTCTTGAAATCTTCTCATAACTGTCATATGAACCTAGACGTATTTTTAATAAGCATTTAGGAATAGGCCAGCTGCAATATTACATCCAAATATCAATCACATCATCAATCACCAACTTACTAAACTTGGACTAAAAGTTGACTTTCAAAATAAACAACTCTGTGAAATTTTCATATCAGCACAAACTTTTCAAACCACCAAATCGAATATCTCCAGCTGCCAATCTAATTTTCATCAGATGTCAACTTATCAAAAATGACTAAAGTTGACTATCAAATTATATCAAAATGAATGACTTTAAACAGTTTTAAAATAACCAAAACCTTCTTAAAAAGACAAAACCAACTGCCATAAAATCTGCAATTAGATCATGTCTAAAATAGTGTGTGTATATATATATATATATATATATATATGTTTTTTTTCCTTAACTTAGAATTCTCCATCAGAATATACTTTTCTTTTTCCAATGAACATAAACTAGTAGTATTTAGTACAAAGATTGGCAAATAAAGATGTCAAACTTACCATCCCTCAATGAAGCTCCCATCTCCTTTCTTCAATTTGTACTCGACTCAAAACAACTTTTTAGTTGGTGGGGGATCAAAACGACACTAGAAGCTATGACCTCGTGCGTGTATTCGGATGAAAAGCTAGAGTAGGGATTTTTTCTACAAAATAAGAACCTGGCGGTGGTGTAGTGGAGGTTGATTTTCCTGTGTCTCTGGGTTGGCCCTTGTGGAGCAATTAGAAACAAACAGCTAAAAGTGTATACTTGATGTGCCTTGGAGGCTCTTGTACTTGTAAATTGTCACTAAGATGTTATTTATAGTTGAGTATTTTAAAATCTCATTTATTTCACTGATTTAAGTTTAAAATTTGAGTTTTATTACAGCAAAAAGTTCTCAAAAAAATCTCACATAAAATCACATCTCAACTCAAATCAACGAACTAAACGGACCCTAAGCATCTCTCTATTGTGGTACTTACATATAAACAAGTTGATGGAAGGGTAAAGTTGGTCATTTTCTTAAAGACTAATAATCAGACATATTAATTCTTGAAATTTTCTTATAACTGTCATATGAACCTAGACGTATTCTTAATAAGCATCTGGGAATAGGCCAGCTGCAATATTACATCCAAATATCAATCACATTATCAATCACCAATTTACTAAACTTGGACTAAAAGTTGACTTTCAAAATAAACAACTTTGTACTTTCAAAATAAACAACTTTGTAAAGTTTTCATATTAGCACAAACTTTTCAAACCACCAAATCGAATATCTCCAGCTGTCAATCTAATTTCCATCAAATGTTAACTTACCAAAAATGACTAAAGTTGACTACCAAATCATATCAAAATGAATGACTTTAAACAGTTTTCAAATAACCAAAACCTTCTTAAAAAGACAAAATCAGCTGCCATAAAATCTCCAATTAAATCAATCACAAATCATGTCTAAAATAATATATATATATGTTTATTTTTTCCTTAACTTATCATAGAATTCTCCATCAGAATAGACTTTTCTTTTTCCAATGAACATAAACTAGTAGTATTTAGTACAAAGATTGGCAAATAAAGATGTCAAACTTACCATCCCTCAATGAAGCTCCCATCTCCTTTCTTCTTTGTACTCGACTCAAAACAACTTTTTAGTTGGTGGGGGATCAAAACGACACAGAAAGCTAAGACCTCGTGCGTGTATATGTACTCGGATGAGAAGCTAAAGGTAGGCTTTTTTTGTACAAAACAAGAACCTGGCGGTGGTGTAGTGGAGGTTGATTTTCATGGGTCCTAGGTTGGCCCTTGTGGAGCAATTAGAAACAAACAGCTAAAAGTGTATACTTGATGTGCCTTGGAGGCTCTTGTACTGTAAATTTTCACTAAGATGTTATTTATAGTTGAGTATTTTAAGGCCGGTTCATTTTACCGATTTGAGTTTAAAATTTAAATTTTATTACAGTAAAATACTCTCAGAAATAATCACATCTAACTTTTTTATTACAGTAAAAATATCTCATATAAAATCACATTTCAATTCGAATCAACGAACTAAACGGACCATAAACATCTCTCTATTATGTTACTTACATATACACAAGTTGATGGAAGGGTAAAGTTGGTTTTTTTTTAAAGACTAATTTAGTTTTAATGTTATACTGTTTTAATATTATTAAAAATGACGGTATTAAAATAATTTTATCTCTAAAAATAATAAATATAGGTGAAAAATCATATAAAGTGGAATATACCAAATGTCATGAAACAACTTGATGTTTGGGTTGATAATTATTAGAAGAAAGAAGTTCGAGATTTTGTTTTGCTCAATGACCTCATAGTTCAATTATTGACATTAGTGTTATTAATATGTGTGGTTATTGTAAAATGTTCCAGTGAAAAATTAACAAGTCATTTGACATTAAAAATAAAAATTAAGATAATTTAAGATCCATTTAATTTATTAATTTAAATTTTTAATTTGAATTAAAATATAATTTATGTGAAAATTTTTTATTATAATAAAAAATTATATATAATTATTTATGAGAATTTTTTATTATCACAACTCGAATTTTATCACCAGAATTTTATAATAAGTTTTTTAAGCGTAACTCATTTTATTAATTTGAGTTTTTAATTTTAAATTTTTACAATAAAAAATTATCACATTTAATATTTTTTATTATAATAAAAGATTTTAAAAAATATTATATTTTAATTTAAATTAAAAATTTAAATTTATAAAATGAACGAAAGTTTGTTATTTTTTTTTCTACCTTCTCATGTCTAGAATATTGTAGGCAGATACAGAAGATATGAATTGGGACCCTCTGGTAGAGAAAAAAGCTGACAGCCACTAATGTGGATATTGACGCTTCAAAGAAATATGTCATAATTCTAGTACTTCCAATTTTGATAAATCAATAGTACTGCCCTTCAACGTTGCAAAGTTCGAATTATTGAACTCTTGAAGTGCAACTGCCTTTTTTTTTCCCACCCTTTATTATTATTATTATTATTTTCTGGAAAATTGAAAAGTTTGTTACATAATGGAGAATATTGCAAAAGCTGACGATAGTACATGCTTGCATTGTGTTATTTTTTCCTTCGAGTATTGGCTGTAAAGGTGTGCACACAATAGTTGGTGGAAAAGAGAAATTTGCAGTTTTAGACCCCCAACTAGATGCCTTCAAGAAAAAAGAAACCAGGGAATTTTTTTTTGAAAGGAAAGGGATGATAACATTCAACATAAAACACAAAGACTTTATTTATTTCACTGATTTAAATTTTTAAGTTTAAATTTTTACAGTAAAAATTTTTTTAAAAATATCACATCTAATTTTTTCTGCTATAGTCAAAAGTTATTAGAAAATGTCACATCTCAGCTCGAATTAAAAACTCAAATTTACAAAGTGAACGAGGCCTTTGTTATACGTGAATATCCTAGTAACATGAGGCATAACCTTCAAAGGTAGACCGGCTCCATTAATACAATCTAATCATGCACCGTGTAAAACGCATGTTAGAAGCCTAAAAAAGGAAACTATCTTGACACACTAAGAAACGAGCACACATGAGACTCTAAGAAAAGACTCTAAAAATTGAAGAAAACATTTTGATCGATAAGGGTCACGATAAAGTAACACAAGGACACCAACTGAAAAAAACAAACAGACAATATCATAAAGAGCAAACTCTTACGGATTAGACACACCAGAAGGTGGGGAGACTACTTCTGTTATCACAAACATAAAGCATAAAATTGAAAGTTTTCTTGTAGATTTTGAAATTCTACACAATGAAAGCCGTGAGAGACTATTGAGGTACAACTTTCACTCACAAAACCGTTGCAGGGACACAAGGCCACAAGCGTACACATCAATGTACATAATGGAAGCCTGATAAGATGAGGGTCACTTGACGAGGTTGGCAATATACCGAACTCTGGCTTGATGCCAACGAAAGCATGTTGAAGCTGACACTTATCGATGCCAAGCTCTAGGTTGAAGCTGACCCAAAAGGACGACGCAACACTTTTTTCTTTCTATTACCAAGACCTCAAACTTGTAGGTTATGTTTGGAATTGATCCTATTTTGATTTTTTATGTTTTTTGAGAAAAAAATTAAAATATTTTTAAAACGACGTTTGACGCAATAAATATAAAAAACGAAAATGAAAATAATTTTTTAATTTAGTGTAAAATGAGAGAAATGAAAAACGACTTTTAGTCGTTTTTCATTTATTGTTTTCGTTTTCTCCTCTCTCGAACAGAGAGAGAAAGAGAGACATTAATGAATTTTTTTATACTGAAAATAATCTATTGATAAAACTACTAAACGCATTTTCAAAAATAATTTCTGTCTAAAATTAAAAACGTTTTTATTTTCATTTTCATATAAAAAATAAAATAATTTTTGAACGAGTTCTAAACGCATCCGTAATCTCTCCTATTTCATCAGATGACCCTTGAAGTCTTAACCGATTTATGAAAAATAGGATCAAGACTTAAGGCGGAAAGGAGGCAGTAAGCGGTTGCCCTTGCTTCAATTACGTTGTTCCTGGGCCGACAAATATTGATTCAACATGTTCCTGGCTTTTCAACCAAAACGGAGACAGGCTCTCGACTCTTTATCCCAACATGGAGATACATTCGAGTCTAAAGCATAACAGCAGCAAGAATGAGAAACATAGAAAGCAAACATACAAATAGTCGAAAACTTCAAGGGAAAGAAAGCAAAAAAATACAGATTACAAAATAGGCTGAGGTCACTATAACCGACAAGCAAAACTATTATCTTAAGATTGGTTTGAAATGAGCATTCAAATCATGATGATTTTAATTTTAATTTTAAAATTATGATTCATGATTTTAAGTCTAAATCATAGTTCTAAAACTATAATTAGAATCAGAAATTTAAACCACCTAAAACTAAGGGGGATACTTTTAAAATCAAAAGTGATTCATGGTTTAAAACATTACATCAGGATTCAAACATTGAATCAGAACCATCATGATCAAATACCGATTCTAAATAAATGAGTCAAATAAGAACAACTTTTTACTTTTTATAAATAAACATCGATTCTAAATTAGAATTATGGTTCCGAGTTCAGAACCCTCACACTAAACAACACCTTAATATTTTTAAGCTTAAACAAATCTCTGACACATAGCAACAAGTGGCGCGGTTTAACTGGGTAAGATGCTGGCTCAACAATGTGGCGACGTGGGAGTGGCTCAGTGTGCAGGTGCATGCCGGTAGTTTTGGGGCACAATGCAGCGAATGGGACACGCTACTTATAAGGGGTCTGACACCGGCTAATTTAGACGCCCCTGCTGAAGGAGTGAAAAACACTTGCGCACTGGACAAGTTTGGCACGCGATGGAACGACTGAGTAAAGGGCAAACTGAATAAAATAATGCCCAAGCTTGCCTAATTGCCATTTTTCATCTAATTTACCTAACACAGTCAAGGAAAATAAATATATAAAGGCGAAACTGAATAAAATAAACTATAATAAAATGAAGTAAAACTAAAATAAAAATCAAGCAAATAAAATCTTGAGAACAAAGTCAATTAAAAGTAAATAAGAGTGAAAATAGCTCTATTTTATAGAGTAACCAAGTTTCCACCAGTTAACACGTACTTAAGCATCCAAACTACTGATCTACTATAGTCTTGGCCTATATATAGCATCCAAAATACATACATACATATATATATATATGTATATATATATATATTTAGTACTGCATATATTTTCACTGTGCGCGCAGGTGTACAGCTTTCGTTTATGCTGCAATAAACTGATTCAGGTCCTCAAGCTTCCGGTAATTAATGATCCTTGTGAAATGGAATGGCACATAGTTGCTATATTTTGTCAAAGAAATCAGATCGGTAGTAACAATTTGGGAGAATTAATTTTGATACCAAAGAAAAGAAGGCACCTGGCCAACTTGCTTTGCTTGCTGGTTGGTGCCATATATAGCTTGCGAGATAATATGCTAATTAAATACTAAACAACAACGGTTTATTAAGTACGATCTTCAAATGATAGATCGGGATTTTTTTCTTGGGAGCAAGACTAGGTCAATATTATAAAAAATCAAGTCTCCAGCCTTCAGAAACTATCATAGACGATTAATGTGATCATAATTTACAGTGCAACAATGTTTATTATTCATGTAACGTCGTCTAGTTTATTAGTCTCAGTTTTCTTTTTGCCGTGAAATAATTAAATCTGTGTTTTGAGAACTGCGCATGCATGCATGTATATTAGTATAACAAATGGCTAATCGCATAACATGGCATTTGATTTTCAAAATTAGATCAGACACATGAAATGGCTACAATAATAATTTGATTTATCCAGCATATATATATATATATATATGTCATTAATAATCGCAACATGATGCTATTAAAAGAAACAAAGAAAAGAAAACTAATCGCAACACAATGTCAGTGTTCGATTTTAAAGCACATATTAGGGGACCAAGTGCAATTTGTAGCATGTATAGTGGAGAAAGGAATGCATGCTTTCGTTGAGGAAAAGCCAAAACCTTGAGATCAAATCCTAGTAATCAAATTATAGCTTCTTCACCAAAACTTTATTTTTGGCGTAGAGCGACTAGCCACTAGACCAAAACTTTGCTTATCACTTATAAAAACTTGAATATATATATTTTTTTTCTTTTTTGTTTTTCACGACTTGACGCAATTTTGTCAGATTTGCATACAAAAGTTGCTGCCCGGAACAATTTAAGTTGAGGATTTCGTCAACAATAATACTGTTTCCTCCTATACGTAAAGTTATACGTACAATTTACAGTCCCAGAGGAAAAAAAATGCATAAAGCCTATTATATATGCAGTATCATCATATAAATTTTCCAAATGAAAAGAGAAGAAAGAAACTGTATAACATTATTATTTAACCTACAAAAATCATTATTCAACAGCAACAATTAGAGTGTGTGTGTGTGTGTGTGTGTATCTATATATATATATATATATATGTGTGTGTGTGTGTGTGTGTGTGTGTGTGTGTGTGTGTGTGTGTGTGTGTGTGTGTGTGTGTGTGCACATATCTCTCTTTGTGTGTGTGTGTGATGGATACCAGAGCCTCTTGAATATTATTGTCTTATGAATTGTATATATGCAATCTAAGAAGGAGAGAATAACTCTAGGCTCTAGCTTATATGAGCAAAAATCTCATTTCTTATATGAAAATAGAGCGGATATATAGATCCTTGAAACAAATGACAAACAATATTAACCTGCAGGCAATTATATATTAATATGCCATAATCAATGGGAAATTTAGAGCTTCTCTCAGAATTCATTAGAAACGACAAATTGTATATAATATGATAAGGCAACTATACGTTCCATGCAAATATGATGATCAACCCAACGTACTAGATTCCTGGCCTTCCATCAGAATAAAGTAAGGAAATAAATAAATAATGGCTAATAATGGCTAATAATAGCTAATTATAGCTAATAATAGCTAAATAAATAATAGGAAATAAATGTAAGAACTAATAAAGTATAGCCTATACTAAAAAGATATGAACATATTGTATATCTTGCATAATTTTGTATCAGCAGACAAAACATTACACTCAAGCTTGTATTATTCTATGAGACGATCTGTTACTTAAGCAAACATATACTAAAACATAAATAATCCAATGGGTTATAATCCATATATACGGAGTAATATATACCTGGAAGATCACCACATATTTTTTAGTACTCTTGGATGATGTTTCCATGTATAGATCATCTCAAAGTCAAGATATTACACACACACACACACACACACACATATATATATATATATATATATATGGTCTATTTCTTTTCTAAAGTCGATGAAGAAAGAGAGAGACAAAAAGGGGCAAAAAAAAAAAAAAATTAATCGATCAAGTGAAGAATGCAAAAGAGAATAATGCTATACATGGAAAGAAATAGAAGAGGAATTTTTCACAAAATAAAGTAAAACTTGCCTATGATATATATATATATATATATATAGAAGTAAAACATTGAAAAGCCTTAGGGTTTTTTCTCTTGTATTTTTTTTTTTTTTTTTTTAGCGGTTGTTATATATTGTGGAAGTTATGAGGGGAAAGCCCGACCAATGACGCAAGAGCCAAGGGGGGGACAGAAAAGAGGATTACATGGAGGGAATCTAGATTTAGATAATATCAATATTATTTTAAACCTGTCGTGTCTAGTCACACTCAATTGTAGCATTCATGCAAGACAACCAATCAGTTTGTCCATAGCCATAAGTTCTCTTACACCCTCCGATTAAAATAATCAGAAAGACAAAACCCATGCCATAACCGAACAAGTTTTCTCCAACCCAAAAAAAAAAAAAACAAAATAATAAATAAAAAATAAAATAAAAATAAAAATAAAAAGAGAATATTATTTGTAGAAAAATAAGTAAAAAGGAAAAAAAGGAATAGCCAGCTCATTTCCCCTAATTTTGGTGTCAATAATTTCTCCACAACCATACAAAAAAGTTCAAATAATATTTAATAAAAATAGAAAAACTCAGAAACACGCTAGCGTAAGAGACTGAAATTGGACTAGAAAGTATTATTAAACTTTCACTTAGGTGTTTGATTTATTTTGGTCATAAAATGGGAAAGCTGGTTAGGGTCAAGAAAGAAATGAAAAGGGACATAATAAGTAGGCCATAATTTTTAGACCCTAAGAGGGATCAATAACTACACAACAAGGAAGACTTGACAGGCCAAAGGGAAGCTTATAAGAAGTTTTTGAAAAGATTGACCTGAGTCTCTCTCATTCTCTCTCTCTCTCTCTCTCTCTCTCTCTCTCTCTCTCTCTCTCTCTCTCTCTATATATATATATATATATATATATATATATATCATATTGGACCATCAGACCCCAAGAAACTCAGATTCTCCTTGTCTAATCTCTCCAATGAAACTGCATTTCATACCATCGTCATGATTGAAAAGAAAAGGCTATACCTATGATTAAGATGACACGAAAAAAAAAAAAAAAAACAATGACAGAGGAATCGCAAGAACAAGAAGAAAAGGAAAAACAAGAGGACTAACTGAAAAAAGAGGGAAACTCCACGAGATCATTTCATGAACTATAGTTTTTTTGATCCGCTTCACACTAATCGAAGAAAATATGTATTATACGTATATGCCAAAATAATATGACGAAACCATACGTATATATACTATCTATATATGTATACATATAGTGTGGTAACAAAACAAGAAAAAAAAAGAACATGACACAAGAACAGAGATATGCAGTAGTGAGGAAAAAAAGAAAAAGAAAACGCTAGGTCCGAAAAAACTCGACGAGATCATTTCATGAGCTTTTCTTCCACTTCACAATCAAAAGAGACTATTTTATATCTATATATAAAAAGATATCAGAGAAACTAAGATATATGTAGAGATCATATTATAAAGTGGAAAAGTAATATTAGGAATTTTAAGCTCAATAATATCAATAATTTAGAAGTCATGAGAGTGGTGGTGATACATTGCCGGGTTCATGCCTTGATGATGGTGATGGTGATGATGATGATCTCTGTGGCCACTGCTGTGACTGCTATCATCGTCGCCGTCCATTCTGGACCCTCCCATTTGCGTGGCTCCAAGATTGAGATAAACCAACCTGGAATCGATATTCCCCTCTTCATTCATCGGAGGGTAAATAACTGTAGGAGAAGCGTTACTATTGGTGTTGCCGCAATTCGCATGTGTATTGTTATTATTGCCTTCTTCACGCGAGAGAACCAAAGCAGCCGATTGAACAAGCTCAAGGCAAAGCCTGAGCTTGTTCGGTTCGATGTGAGTCAATCCCGGGACAGCTCCCTTGAAGAGGAAATCGGAAGTTAGGGTTCGGAGAACGTCGAGTGGAGTGACACCGTCGACCGTTCGGACATTCGGGTCGGCGTGGTGGTCGAGGAGGACCGCCACCATGTCGGGCGACACCATCTCGGAGGCGACGTGGAGCGGGGTCTTGCCGGCGGGCCCGGCGGGGTAATTCACGTCGGCTGCGCCGAGCTCGAGCAAGGCCTTGACTACTTCCCGGCTGCAATTCTCCACGGCGTAATGTAGGGCTAGCGCCTCGTCGAGGTTTAGGCCTTCCCCCATTACCATAAGCTTGACAAGCTCGACGTCTGAGGAGTCGAGGGCGCGGCGCATTCGGCGGATTTTTTGGTCCTCGAGGTCGGCAGCTGCGCCGAGGTCGTGGTGGTGGTGGTGGTGGTGATGGTGGTGGCCGTGGTGGTGGGGGAGGAGGGAGCGGCGGGCGAGGGAGGACTTGAGACGGAGCTCCTCGATTTTCGCGACGACGTCGATCGGGAGGTGTTTGGCGAGGACTTCTGGCGGGAGGCCGGATTTGGCCACGAGGTGCGAGCAGGTTGTCCAAAGTTGCTGCATGTCTTGCTTTCTTGAGGCTAATAACACTTTCATTACATCTTCAATTGAGGCCTTTTCTACCATGCTTGCCAATTGTTTCTGCCACAAACCAACAAAATTAAAAAAAGAATAAAGTTAATTAAGGGATATATTTGTAATTGGAATTGTATAAAAAATGATGGGATGTTTTTCTTTTGAAGATTTATGTTGCTCGAGAGTAGAATACTAGTTAGTAGAAGTACTACTTTTTTTTTTTCTTTTTTTCTTTTTTTGGCTTTTAAATTATATTTTTCCTTTCTCGCAGTTTGGTTTTCTTCTTTTTGTCGTTCAAAACCCCAAATGAGGAAAGTGAATTTTGAGAAAGATGTGATTTTTCTCACTGTTGAAGACAAGACCGGAGGGATTAAGATCTAAATTTAGCAAGTCAAGGGGCGTGTATATAAAGATAAGAAAATTTGGGAAATACATGAAATGAAAAGCTATATATATATATATATATATATATATATATATATATATATATATATAACATATAAACAGCAATACTCAACAGAATTTCACCACAAAAAGACGAGAATAATAGAGGAGAAGGAAGCCTGAAATTGGTCAGACATAAACGATGAAGAGATCATACGATTTTAGTGAAAACAAATTTGAACAGCTTCATTAATTACTGACAAAAATGATTAAAACCCAATTTTGACACAGAAAAGATAAAAAGGATAATAAAGATAGAAGAAAAAAAATAAGTATTGGGATTGCCTTATTAAAACCCACTTCACCCCATAAGATTATAATGGGATTCCCAAAAACGCAACAATAAACGACTACCAAAAAAAAAAAAAAATCTCAACCCACTTCCCCAAAACCAGTAACAAAAGTTTAAGAATAATATTAATTTTAAAAATTCCAAAAAAAAAAAGAAAAAAAAAACGTAGGACTGCACAAAATACACCCTCACTCACACTAACCAAGAACAAAAAAAAAAAAAAAGTGATCACCACATAACCAGAGTTAAAAGGAAAATTGTTATCAGAAGAAGAAGCAAACAAAGAAAAACAAGAACCTGAGTGAGCATTGCGAGCTGTTCAACGCCGAAGGATCTAGCGGCGGCGAGAGTGTCGAGAGCGAGATCAACGGCTGAGGTGCAATGCGTGTGCCAACACCCTCTTTCGCCGCAATTGGGCCTGGGCTCGTGCTTCTGAGGAACTATGGAAACTTGTCCGCTGTACAAGAACTGGAGAAGCAACAAGAAAACCTCGTACCCAACAGAGTTCACCGGAATCACAGCCGAATTCCCGGGCCTGCCGGCCGCGGAGCTTCCCGAGCCCATGGGCCGATGCCCGGAGGAGGAAGGGGAGACCGGGTCGAGCCCGCCGGAGGGAGGGTCCGGCCCGCAGAAGAACTTGCGGAAGAAGAGGCTACGCGCGGCGAGGATGCAGCGGTGCGCGTGGACCAGACGCCCCTCCACGTTGAAGGTGACGTCGCTGAAGGCCTGGCCGTTGATCAGGAGGTTGAGGTAATCAAGGGAGAGAGATCGCATCGACTCTTCTAGGCTGCTCATGATGATTATGATGATGATGATGATCAACGGTGGTGATGGTGTTCTTTGTGTTTGATAGTCCTTGGGTTGTGATATGGAATCAAATTGAGAGAAGGGAAAAAGAGAGAAACTTTGGTTAAGAGACAAATGGGTTCATTTTGTTTCTCAAGAAGAAGAAGAAGAAGAAGGAGAAGAAGAAAAGGAGAGTGTTGTAATTGGGTTTTAAGAGATTCTATGTCTTAATGAGAGTGGTATTGTATTGTGTTTAGAGATATTTTTAGAGAAAGAGAGAGTGAGAGAGAAGAGAGAGAGAGAGAGAGTGAGGAGAGAGAGAGAGAGAGAGAGGGCAATTTGGGTGGCTACTCCGGGCGGCTGAGGTATTTAAAAAAGAAATCTAAAAAATAAAATAAAATAAAGTAATTGGATAGATTGATTGTTATTATTAGCTATTATTATAGTTAAATGGAAATGGAGAAAGGGTGAGAAAATGATGGGTCATGGGAGGGTTGGGAATTTTAATATAACTATTTTTAATGGAATATTGAAAATTTTGACATATGTGCATTATTACCCAGCATGTCTTGCTACTGATAAACAACACTAATATGACAAAGCATCATTTTTTATTTATTTTTATTTTATTTTTAAGAATGACATATCTTGATTTAATTAGTTGTGAGTTTTACCAAAAAGAGACACACAATTCTACCTCAATAAATTTAGTAACAACTCTCTTTCGTTTAGTTATGTCAAAAATCGACCGAGGATGGTTTTTTCTTAATTTTTTTTTAATAATTTCTAAATATATGAGTCTATTACATTTATAATATAAAAGATTATCTTCTTTTTTCTTCATTTTCCTTTTGTTTTTTCATAAAAATTATTAGCATCAATTAGAGGAATATGTATACTTTTTATGGACAAAAAAAAAAAAAAAGAGGAATAAGTAGATGATATGTGTGTGGTTTCCAAAAAGGACAATTTAGGATGCCCTATTGCAATATAAAAGGTCATGACAATTCAAAAAAGAAAAGAGAAGTTTATATGGGTTTTTTTTTTTTTTTTTTTTTTTTTTTTTTAAATCTTTTAATACCCCCTTATTGGTGCATTATTAACTTTCGAAGTTTAAGAGAATGGTAATCTACTTTCTAGCCCACTATCCAGAAGTACTTCCTTGAACAAAGAGTTTTCTTGTCGACAAAACGCGTGTGATTTAGAGTGTATTATTGGATTCGGTTAGAGTAGTTGTTATAAGGGAAATGTAGAAGAATGTCTTCTAAGATCTAGTTCACTTCACATATTTAAGTTTTTAATTTAAATTGAGATGTAATATTTTTTGAGAGTTTTTTACTGTAGTAAAAAAAGTTAGATGTAATATTTTTTGATAACTTTTTACTGTAAAAATCTAAAACTGAAAACTTAAATTGGTGAAATGAACGAGATTTAAGTATACCAATATAAATTAAAAGGAGCATAATTCTAGACTAATGATACAAAACTCTCTCTTGTCTTTATAATGCCAAAAGATTATTGATTTATTTTTTCTTTCTGTTTTACCTCTCTCTTATAGGAACCACACAAAAATTATGGTCAATATTAAAAGTCTAAGAGAGAGTTATTCTTGCACATGTGGTACAATTATAACACTATCTATAGACAATGTTCGGTTCCAAGTAGATATATCTATCAAGAGACAAACACACAAGCAATAAGCTGATTTTTCGCTTAAAAAAAAGAAGCTGATTTCATCTTTGAAACTAGATAGCCAAACTTTTCATGAACTCAGAACTTCGACAGTCGTATTAGTATACTTGTGTATATATATATATATATATATATATATATATTGACAAAATATTCATAATATATATCCATTTAGATTGGGTATTCATTATTTGCGGATGAAAATATTTCAACTGTGGTTTATTCAAAACTATGAATTGTAAATATTTTTTTGTTGAATCATGTATGTGTATATATATAGGTAAAGTCTTCAATCCATGCGCATCAATATTTGTACATTTCTCTATAAAATATGTATATTTCTTTTTTAAAACGTGTATATTTCTTCATAAAACATGTACATTTTCTTTTATGGTAAATATACAATATATACATATTTTTTTAAAAAAATATACACATTTAAAAAAAATTCATATTTTATAAAAAAATAAATAAGTGTCACTCCAATCCGAGTACTAGACTAGAGACAATTCTTATATATATAATGTTATATACATCTTTAATATGTTTCAAAAAGTATAATTGATTATGGACTTCATTCCAACTTCCCAAGTCAGCTATGAAATCATTGTAAATTTGTAATTCGCGTATTATGGACGAAATTGGCTCCATGAGTCATGTCTTTTTATATATCCTAAATTGTAGTAGTAGGAACATGTTTTCATTTCTCTCTTATTTTTATTCCTTTTAAGCTTATACGTGGACCAAAAATTGTTTATAGCTTAAACTCTAAATTGTCATCATTTATTTCATAACTGATTGCTGTGAAAGCACTGCTACACAAAGTTTAAAGTGGTGCAATTTTCTGTTTATTCGATGCACATGCACAAAGAGAGTCAACAGGTAACTATTGCTTTCTTTTCAAGTGGAGGTTCTGATTTTGATAATAAAAACTATATATATATATATATATATATATATATATTATGCGAGTTAATCAAGTGCAACTTATGAATAGCGCATGTTTGATGTACACAGTATTCTTTTCTCCTTTTTTTTTATGATCAGAAGACCAGTTTGAAGTATTAAAAAATATTTCTTTGACAAAGATTTCACTAAACTGCACTCGAAAAAGAATGTATATTGTAGCAGCAATTTGCCGCGCAGTCTCGAGGCCAAAAAGTCGACAACTTCACATGTAATTATTGATTAATATCAAAGGATTTTACCATGTAATAATATTATGAATCTATGGCATCCACAAAAAATTCGACAACTTCACACGTAATTATGAATCTATGACGGAATCTGCTATTTTATTTATCGATAGAAATTGTAATTTAATCGTTAAATTAGTTTTTAACATTTTGATTTATAAATGGATAGTTCTTTGTCGCGCTTGTAAATTTTTAATATGGAGAGTCATTAATCAGATCATTGAAAAACTATAATTGATAAGGATAAAATATCAGTCTCAAAAACCTCGACAAAAACTCACATTTTATATTCAAATCTTAATTACCATATTGATATAAGTATTCTAAGTACCAAATCACATGTTCTTTTAATAGTTCGAATCACAATTTTAATTTTTTTTTAATTATAGTGTTTTATCTTATAAAAATTTAAATTTAGCTTTTCTATTACAATATTTGTTGTTACATACAATTCACTTTTAGAAGAGGACGTTTAGTTAAAAGATTCAAATCATGTGATTTGAATTATTTTTGATTTACGTGTATTTTTTATGAGAGAAAATATTGTAATAAACTACGAATCATGATTCAAATCAAAAAAATAAATCCCTCTACCAAACATCTTTTCAAATTTTAGAACTCAATTTGTAAAAAAAAAAAAAAAAAAAAAAACATGTTATAACCAAGGTATAAATTAAGGAAAATGGGAGAAGTGGGCAATTAAGTGTAGATTGGAATAAAAAAGACAGAAGTGTATAACAAGGGGAGTGGGTGGGGCCGAGAGGGGGGCATAGGAAAGTGTGTCGGCTGGGTCTTGGGGGTTAAAGATTCACACATTGGGACTGGTGCCAACGAACCCCCTCAAGCTTATTTAATTAGGGACCAGTAGCCTGCACGTGGGACAAGACTTGGCACGTGTGATCCGGTATATAATGTTTGTGAACTATCAACGACAATGGAAAAAGATCAAAACAACTGTTTCTTTTGTATGGTTCCGTTAAAAGAGGAAGAGAAAAAGAGAGAGATAGATGAAGAAAGAAGCTGTTGTTTTGCCCCCAAATTGATAAAAAAAAAAAAAAAAAAAAAAAAGAAAAAATCAAATCCCTTGGATTGACAGCACAACCCACTGACTGTCATATGATTTCAAAGACCCTCGATTTGACATTTGACTTGTCTTTTCACGTCCCCCACAACTCCAAAACCTCCTTTTATTTGTATTGCATGTCCTCTCTCTCTCTCTCTCTCTCTCTCTCTCTCTCTCTGAGCACTGCAAATTGCATATTATGTATATATGTACACACATATCTATCTCAGTTTTAACCACTTCTATGTGTAACCCAATGGTAGTGCTAAGGCATTAATAATACAAATCGATTGCTCTTGTTACAAAGACACACTTCTCTCTCTCTCTCTCTCTCTCCTCTCTCTACCTAGACTTAATTTATTACGCTGATTTGAGTTTGTAATTCAAGTTGAGATGTGATTTTATGTGAGAACTTTTTATTATAACAAAAAAGTTAAATGTGACTATTTCTGAGAATTTTTTACTGTAGCAAAATTTAAATTCTAAACTCAAATCGGTGAAAGACACATCTCTCTCTCTCTCTCTCTCTCTCTCTCTCTCTCTCTCTCTCTCTCTACTTAAGCCTAATTCACTCCGTAGATTTAAATTTTTAATTCGAGTTGAGATGTGACATTTTTTTAAAACTTTTAACTATAGAAGAAAAAATTAAAAATGATATTTTTTGAGAACTTTTAACTGTAAAAATTTTAAATTAAAAACTCAAATTATTAAAATGAACGAAGTCACCCTTCTTCAATCCCCATTGCCTTAAATGACACCCTTCTTCAATTCCCATTGGAACTTCATTTTCATGGAAAGTTTGGATTGGACCCACCATAATTGCAAGTGATCCGTTCCTCTAGGGTTTTGCCCCCCCTTTATTAGCACCAATTCAAGACCAATTCAAACACTAGTTGCTGATCTATCTAATTTGCTCTACTTGGCGTGCATCCACAATATTTGTCCACAACAAATTTTATCATTATATCTTATATGTACACATGTATATGTATACAGACACTTATTAGAACATGCCTTGTCTGTAAGTGCCAATAATAAAGGCAAGGAAAAAAGGATTCAAAGAATCGAATTGTCTCACTATAGCTTCAAACTAAAAGTATTTCTTTAATTTGGCAATATAGTGTAAGATTGATTATGCATTAATATATATACATATATATAAAGGATTGATATAATTGGAAGAGTATTCTACATCTTGTTTTTCAGTTTACAAATTATTAGATGATATATGACATAATTTATAAATAAGAACAAAAAAGGGCAAAATAAATGAAGTATTTTAATTAGCAGAAGAATAGTTACAAATGTTTTTAGGATAACTACAAAATGAATCAAGCGGACCCCATTTGGGATTTATATGAGAAAACGTTGGCGTTCGGCCAATTATTTGGAGGGTGGACTTATGATGGGGAAGGCTATTTTGCAACACCAGTAGGAATTATATTTTAACTGTTGAATTATTTTTTAGCGGTCTAATTTAGAGTATGAGCAGTTTTGTGTCGTGTGCTGTAAATTTTTAATGCGAATATGCACAAATTTGACCCTTGAAAAACTAATATGACGTTTTTTTTTAAAAAAAAGTTCCTACCAATGAAGTAAAAATAAATATTTTTACTATAAATATTCCGTCCAATGCAAAGAAAACTACTGGAATTGCTTTATGTATTACTTCATAATTATTATTGAGTAATTATAGTCCCTTTATAATTTGTCAATTTACTTTTTATGGATAGGGAGAGAGTAGTTATCATAAAGGAAAACCAACACATTCTAACTAATTCAGTTTAGTTGATCCACCGATCATATAGCCTTTTACTCAATTTAGTTAAGAAAAAAGATCGACAAAAAAAAGTGTTAGGATTAGTGCCTTAAAGAATGAATAAATTGGATGTATTTTGACATTTTATAATTGTGTATCCCATTTATTTTCATATTGTTCATTGTGTGTTAAGAAATCAAAGCTAAAACACCGAGATTATTAATACTAAATCTTGAATTGTGCATATATATGGTTTACATGAAGAAAGATATGATTGCGAAATGTTAGTCTAAATATATAATCCATGAGAGATGTGAATGTTTGAGGGGAACAAAAAATACTAATATCTTTAGGGCTTCCACGATTTTAAGGAGGAAGAATTTCATAAAGGGACTTGCTCTGGGAGCAGGTTTATGGATTTCTAATGCAATAGATATTTGGAATTATTTTGTGGAGAAGTTAACACAATTAGGGATTTTAAAAAAATTGTTGTTAGCTGTGTGTAAAAAAAAAACTGTTATAAAAAGCAACTGAATATTTAGTAAACTGTAATTATACAAACGTTAATTCTAGGAATACTATGAGTATTATGAAAGTTTTATTAATTATACTTCAAGGTGATTGCCACACAATCTAAAAATCAAACTTGCCTTTAGGTTACTTCTGATTTTGACTATCAGTTCTTCAAATATTCTTTAAGAATCACTTTTTATGATTTTTACCGAGCACAAATTTGAGCTTTCTATGGCTAGAGAATTGATTTTGGGCTCCAAAAATCAGTACCAAACATTCCCTTATTCTCCTCTAACACACCCCATGTTTTGATGAGATTTTTGAAGAAAATAATTTATCTTAGGGAGCACATAATTATTTCTATCCAGTTTCTTTCTAGATCTATCTTGCGAGAAACATTGCCTTATCACGGTAGTCTCCCATTTATTTTTTTTTTTGCGCATAATATGTCATTTTTCACAAGAATGTAAAAATGTAAATCAGGGCTTTGAAGAAGATATTGTCAGATTTCCAAAATTGGTCCGGGCTTGAATTAAACATCGAAAAGCCTAAAATCTTGGGAGAGAGATAATGGGTGGATGGCTCAGTTTTTGGGGTGGGTCAGAATCGGCAGCGTCAGCTAAATATCTTAGGGACTCTCTTCTTGTGTGATCTAGAAGGAAATCAAAGGATTTTGATTTTGTGATTAACCGTATAGCAGCTATACTTGAGGGTTGGAAAGCCAAACCCCTCTCTCTAAGCAGTCTGTCAGACGATATAAGACTACATAACTTACTCTATTTTGATTCTTTTATCTCAAGAGATTGATGACTGTCAGGTTGAGATTCAAACCATCTTACGGGAACTACATGTAAAAGTCATAACTTCCTACCTTCCAAAGATTGTAAGGTTTAGCAGATGGCTCTAGTTTTTAACTCGGACTTACATAGGGTCTATTTAATTTGCTGATTCGAGTTTTTAATTCGAGTTGAGATGTGACTTTACATGACAGCTTTTTACTGTAACAAAAAAAGTTAAATGTGACTGTTTCTAAGAGCTTTTTACTGTCACAAAACTCGAATTTTAAATTCGAATCGGTGAAATAAACGGGATCATAGTAGATTGTAGAGATTTCTAGATATCAAAAAAAAAAAAAAAAGGAAAGGAAGGCAGAAAGCCTAGGAGACCTGTTACAAGGAGCACGTAAACACCATGAATACGAATATTGATTCATCATGAGTCATGTTTTGACACGTAAAGTGCACTTTTTATACGTTGCTTTAGTTCAGATTAACGACAATTTTATCCCCAATGTTTAGATCAACAAGATTTTTGAGTAACTTTCAATTTTTTGTAATCTTGCTTTTCCTAAACCGATGACTGAATCCATATATGGGTAAACTCAGTCCCAATTCCAACACGCAATCACGATATTATGTTTTGCAAGTCGTCAAGAAAAAAGTCTCCCTTCCAATTTGCTTTGGAATATTTTGAGTGGCTTAATTCTAATGATCTACACTCTTGAATAAAAATGCCCCACCAACACGTGCACAAAATATCAGTAAATTCAAGAATCGACAAAAGCCAAGAAGTGTGATCAAGAATAGTAGTTTTTTTTTTTTTTTTTCCAAATTCTAGACGTATATATCAAACCTAACAGCTTAATAAATATGGCTATATCACGCATAAAATATCACTAACTGATATACTACCAATCACGACTCCAATATTGTTGAAATCTTCATGCATATTTAGATTCCTTTGACTTAAATTCCATCAAGATATATATCAATTAAAAGCTTGGCTAGAAAGAAAAAAAAATATATATATTGTAATCTTTACTCAACTCAGGGTCCCAGAGGTTGAAGAATTTTGAGGATCATATATTATGTTCCAAGTGGTCAAAATTCTATTATATCTAAGTTGGTGAGCTGATTATTGAATTTGACTACATTTTATTAATCATTTCGAAAATCATGCTACTTTTTTATCGTATGCAAAGATATTTCTGTGCCTAACATCCAATTATGTTTCTTCAAAGATCTATTATTAGACCTTACACCAGAAATCCTTAGATTTGTCTAGGAAGTTGAAGATCTAGAACTACTTATATTTCATGACTGAAGGTCAGCTCCAAAATCTTTTTGGCTGTCACCTTCTCTCTCCTTGTACATTCTCTTTGGAGAGAGAGAGAGATTATATAAGTTTCCTTATGGCTACCACCTAAGAGTCCACAGTCAAAAGTCAACTAAATAGTATCATTGGTAACCATTCAATTATCCCTCTCTCTCTCTCTCTCTCTCTCTCTCTCTCTCTCTCTCTCTCTCTCTCTCTCTCTCTCTCTCTCTCTCTCTCTCTCTCTCTACTTTATGTTTGGTGAGTTTGTGCTTTAGAAATTATGTTGCTTGAGAGTAGAAGAAGATGACAATTCCATATTTAGGAAGTGGGTAAGAATCATAGTAGGTATTTTTGTGGATGATATAGGGTCAAAAAACCCCACAATTAAATTATTTTATTTTTATTTTTTTTATTTTTGCCCGTGTGTTGTTAGTGGAATATTGTTATTGGAGTCAGCTCATGGAAACGCCCTTCCCATCCATTAAGGGAATTCTCTCTTTGGTTATGCACATTCCACCAATTAAGGTTCTCCTTTCACTCATATTCTTCAACCTTTAGGCTTTTGGAGAAGACTACACACACACACACACACACACACATATATATATATATATACATATATATATATATATGTATGTATATTTTCCCTCTCTTCCCAAAATAAGGTCGGCCAGTTTTGACCTTTGTGAAATGATTGACCTAAAGGTGACAAACACTAGCTAAATATCTAAATTTAACGAAAATATCGTTCACTTTGCAGATTCGAATTTTCAATTCGAGCCGTGGTGTAATATTTTTTGAGAGTTTTTCACTGTATTATAAAAAAATTAAATGTGATATTTTCTAAAAACTTTTTACTGTAGAAACTTAAAACTGAAAACTTAAATCAGTGAAATGAAAGAGGCCATGTTGATATATAACCACATTTATAACATCTGGAAGCGCATTCTAGTCGCATGGTCGTGGCAAAAAATCATTAGCACCATTGAAAAAAACATGGTACACTTCAGATTTGCCTTGGATGATTATATATATATATATATATATATATATATATATAAGGAATATATTGCTAGATTTCCCTTGACCAAATATATTGCATGCATGTCTTCCTCGGAATCATAATTTCTAGCATTTGAATATATACTACTTATCCTTGAAAACCAAAAAGATACCCGCATTTAAAATAATGGGAATTTATATATCAAAGGTTTCCATATACTAATGAAACTCGAATTTCAAAACAAATCGACAAATGGGAAACTATTTGCATAAAAGATATTATATGGCTCTCTTTGTGCTCTAACCGCGTATGAGACGAAATTGAAGAGCTAGAAGACAGAATTCTGTCCTCAATTAGTGACATAAAACGTGGATCTATGTAGATAGCCACCAAATGAAATCCATCTGGAGGAACGTACAATTAATATATTTGTCGAAAAAAAAAAAAAAAAAATGAAAATACTCGAAGAGATTGCTTGGACAAACCTTTGTCGTGAATATTCCTAATTATTTTGTCGTATGGGGATGAGGATTAATCTTATAAAAAAAATAGTGATCCATAAGCCGTTGTTCCCAACAAAAATTGTTTGTTTACAACTTATTCTTCTTCTTCTTTTTTTATTGTTATTATTATTTTTTTACGGTGATAGAGAAGACTATTCATCATTAAAAAAAAAAAAGGTAACTTGTGCAATTACCAATGACTAAAAAATGACTAAATTAATCTTCTCTATGAAATAAAATAAAATCCTCTCATGGTTCTGTTCATATATCAATTGTGATGACGTTTATTATTGTAAGACATTTTTAAGTATAAAAAGGATTATTATACTAGCATAATTTCACACCGATCCTTTATCTATATTTACAGTAAAAATAAAAGTGAATATTTAAAGAAAACCAAAGGAACAAAAATTCATCCTCTAAAAAGTAACGGGTTAATCCCAGTAACGATCCTTAAATTTTAAAATTATTCAGAGTTTACTACCAAAACATTAAAAACTCTCACTTGACTTCTTAAATTTATATTTAATCCCTCTTAATACTGTTATTAGAATTTCTTTTAAAATCAAACTGACCAAAAAAAAAAATATATATTACGTATACTCACATGGTCTTTTCTCATTTGTTTTTAACAAAAATTTTAATAGAAAGGACCATTTGTCACATAAAAAATAAAGATAGTAAATAGCATATTTTTAACACTAAATTAAGTAAATAATGAATTTTAAAAATTATTTAAAATAAATATTAATTTATTGCATAAATAGGCTAATAAAAAGTAGCTTATATTATAAAAAATATCTTTAGTTACCTGGTTATGAGACCCACATCAAGCCCCAAACTCAATATTATTAACTAAAAAAGAAAAAGAAAAAAAAAAAGAAATGAAGAGTTAAGGATGACTGGGTCCCATGACCAAGTAAATAAAGATTTAAATCAGAAACAATATAAAAAAAAAAATGCAAACTTGATAAAGAAAAATGGAGCAAAGGAACTTCAGCAAAATTCTCTACCAACACAGAATCATCCTAACGCTGAACAAATTTGGAGCAATCCAAAATTCTCTACAAACAAAACCCAATCGTTTTCAAATAAGAAAAAGCTCAAATCTCCGTCAAGAAACCAGGCCATTTTTTTCTTTCTTCAGCTCTATATTATTATTATCATAAAAGCCAAACGAGACAAAAGTAAAAACACACTGTCAGGACGACCATAAACAATTTATTTCCTGTATTTACTGTATTTCTCACTCTCCTTCACTTAATTAGGAGGAACTCAATATAAGTCAATTAAGGAACTCAATACACTTAACTTGCTCCCATAACCAAAAACCGGAAGTCGTTAGACGGCGGTTTTAAACATTGGTGGTTAAGGATGGTCGCAATTCGTATTAGTGAGTCGTGTTCGTGTCAACTCATTTATTAATCATGTCAGAAAAGATCAACTCAAACACGATCTGTTTATTAAACGTGTCAAAAATGTCACCTAAACACGACCCATTTATTAATCGTGTTAATCGTGTCAACCCCTAAAACCCTTTTAAATTAGTATAATAATGATTTATTTAACACGGTCAAGACATGTTTAACATGTGTATTAGTCAATTTATTGTTTCCTTTAAGAAAAATAAATGAATTTTACCTACAAATATTAAAATTCATATTATTCGTATTTAATATGTCATATAAACTTTCATGTTATATCACATATCATTAGATTGCTGATGACACATATAGTTATTCGTGGCAACCCTAACCTATTTATTAATCATGTTAATCGTGTCAACCTGATAATGACCCAAACCCATTTATAATAAACCCAAACTTGTTAACTTCGTGCGGATTCCGAGTCGTGTCATCGTGCCACTACCTAGATTGTCAGCCCTAGGATGAGAGTTACTAATAGGAAAAACATGAATGGGTGGCACTTCCTGATACTTGTTAGGTCCGTTTTTCGGTCCGTCACAAAGAGTGTTACAACACTTTTATTAACACTTGCAATTAATGGTCAAGTTATGTGGTGATCAAATGACAGTAAATGGAAACGTGCAAGAATCAAAAAATAATGCAAGAGAAAACTAAAGAACACCAAAAATGATATTACAGTTCAGTGCGCACACCTACATCTGCGAGGTCATGCCCAGATAGTGAACAATCCACTAAGATCAAAGGATTACAAACACCAATCGGACTTATACACTCATAGACTTCCTCCTTGACGTTGTCGCCGCCGTGTCGAATCTCCTTAATGGCCTTGTCCAGCGAGCACCACTCGTCTTCAAATTTCACGACGAAATCCCTTCGGTTGGCAGTGCGCTTTCTCCTGAAAGCTTCTAATCCTTCTCCCGAAGGATGATCTTCAATCAACAAATAAAGGCTCACTCTCTCATAAACTTTTTCTAAATATTTTTTCTATAAAAATCATGCCCCATAATATGGCCTTGAATTGCTTTTTTAAAACCATAAAACACAAAAGCTCATTTTTTCTCTTCTAAGACCTTAAGTTCACATACACACATGCTACATATATAGCAATAGCACCCATCCGAATTTTTCTTTATTTTGCAAAGCACATGTAGCATATACTACTTTGGCAGCAAGATCAATACCATTTACACTCCAAATCAAATATATTAAAGATATCTCTTCAATTCAAATTAATTATGCGGCAAATCACTTTTCCATATGAGCAAATTTTCCAACAAATCTGTAAATCTCCTAATTTGAATATGTCAATCAAATCTTCCATATCTTCTCTGAAATATCCTTCCAAATATTGATTTCCATCAGCAAAATCATTCCAAATTTGGATCAATTAGCAACCAAAATCACCTCAAAAGCTAAATCTACATCAATCATGAACTTGTCCCTGTTTTTTTAATTTTAATTTTGTACAACCCAATTTCAAAACATGTCAACTAATAAAATCCTAACACACATTCTAATTAATTGATTTCTACAAATCGCTCCCCCTGAATCCTCTACGAGTCTTACTCCCCCTGAACATGATATTCTCCAATGCATATTGCTTTTATCACCTATCAAAAGCTTAGAGTGACCATTACGACAATACTTAGAGTTAGTGGTACATGCTTTAAAAGAATTATAAGCCTCATGACACCTTAAATCATATTTTCTTACACGCACACATCCAGAAAATTTATTTTGCACATCAACCTTCATTTTAGGTGTCCTTCTTGCGGAATTTGGTGGATTAGGAAGCATACCTCTCTTCAAAGCATTCAAATACTTGTAGCATCTTGGTCTTATATGATCAGCTAAACCGCAACTATGACATATGGGGACAAATCTTTTACGTCGAGGGGGTGAGATAATAATCTTCTTATTGAGGGTAGTCTGAGGTTCAGGAATGTGTGTCTCCTTCACAAACATTGTCTTGGATGTTGAGCTTTCACCAGTGTATCCAAGTCCATGACGATCAGAACTTGCTTTTCCTATAGAGAGAATATGATCCAATTTGGTGGTGCCGGAATTCATCATCTTCAAATTTTTCTAAGTGCTCTCCGATTCAACCCATGTTTCCTTCAATTTCTTTTCTCTCTCTGGAGCAAGAAATTCATAATTATCGACAACACTCTTCAACACATCATTCTCTTTGACAAGATCATCGACGCGCTCCCATAGAGACTTATCTATTTTACACACTTTAGCCCATTTACTGAACATGGTCTTATACGCTTCCTATATGGCATCAATAGTCAACTTCTCACCATCACTGTTACATTCAGAATTTGAAAACTCTCCTTCATTTTCACTATTCACGAAATATGTTACAGGTAGTGTTGCGACACTGTCCGCGACACTATCGACAGAAACACCCTAATCAGTATAAACATTGAAAGCAACTAAATTACTCACATGATCATCATTATATTCCTAACTGCCTTTAGTTTCCTCATTATTCCAGGTTGCATTGAGTGATTTCTTCTTCTTCTTGAGAGTGTTAGCACACTCGGATTAAATGTGGCCGTAACCGTAGCATTCCCGACATTGAATACCCATGTTTTTTGTCTTGATCTCTATGTTATTTGCTGCAACTTTATTCTTCTGAAAATGGTTGACATTGCCAAAGTTTGGTCTTTTTTTTCTTCTTGCTGAACTTTTTAGTGCCATTAAGTAGTGGGGAGCGTGAAACCGAACCTCATTCTTTTAGAAAATCCATCCCTGCTGCAACATACCAACTCTCAAAATCTCACCAAACAAAGGGTTAGTGATCCTCTCTGATACCAATTGTTAGGTCCGTTTTTCGGTCGGTGTCACAAAGAGTGTTACAACACTTTTAACAACACTTGTAATTAATGGTCAAGTTCTATGGTGATCAAATGACAGTAAATGGAAACGTACAGGAATCAAAAAATAATGCAAGGGAAAACTAAATAACACAAAAAATGATATCGTAATTCGGTGCGCACACCTACATCTGCGGGGCCACGCCCAGACAGTGCACAATCCACTAAGATCAAAGAATTACAAACACCAATCAGACTTATACACCCAAAGACTCCTTCCTTGACGTTGTCGCCGCCGTGTCAAATCTCTTTAATGGCCGTGTTCAGCGAGCACCACTCGACTTCAAACTGTACGGTGAAATCCCTTCGGCTTGCAGTGCGCTTTCTCCCAAAAGCTTCTAATCCTTCTCCCGAAGGACGATCTTCAATCAACACATAAAGGCTCACTCTCTCATAGACGTTTTCTGAATATTTCTTCTATAAAAGCCATGCCCCATAATATGGCCTTGAATTGCTTTTTAAAACCATAAAACACAGAAGCTCATTTTTCTCTTCTAAGACCATAAGTTCACATACACACATGCTACATATATAGCAATAGCACCAATCTGGATTTTTCTTTAGTTTGCAAAGCACATGCAACATTTACTACTTTGGCACCAAAATCAGTACCATTTACACTCCAAATTAAATATATCCAAGATATCTCTTCAAATCTCTTCAAATCAATTAAGCAGCAAATCACTTTTCCATATGAGCACATTTTCTCCAACAAATATGCAAATCTATTAATTTGAATATGTCAATCAAATCTTCCAAATCTTCTCTGAAATGTCCTTCCAAATATTGATTTCCGTTAACAAAATCATTCCAAATTCGGAGCAATTAGCAACCAAAATCACCTCAAAATCTGAATCTACATCAATCACAAACTTAACCATGTTTTTTAATTTTGTACAACCCATTCCAAAACATGCCAACTAATAAAATCCTAACAATACTCTTTTCAAGTGAAGACACTTTTTTAATCATAAGTGAGCTCAAAGCATGTCATAATTAACTTCCTTTAGGATTGAATAATTTGTCGCCTAAACTAGCAATATATCGTTATGTTTTAATGACTACTTTTCTTTATTTTGGTGTTTAATTAATACATTGTTGTATGAGTTTTCTTCGATGTATTGAGTTTTGAGTTCACATCTTAGAGATAATAAAGGAGGTAAATCTTGTTCACAACTTCAAGAAAATAACGTATGTCACAACATTTTTCTGTGACTAAATGTACTTTTAGTCACAACATTTTTTACCACTAACATTTTAATCATGAAAACTCATGGCTAAAAGTTTTAGTCATACCAAAAGTTGAGAAAAATGTATATTAGTCACAAGGTTATGATTAAAAGTGGGGAAATTGTATGGTGCCGGGAGACTTTTTCTTTGCACTTTGTCAGAAGATACGATAATTTATTAAATTTTACATTAGAACTAGCAAACTCAAATGATAAAGTAATTGTAAAAGTTACAATAAAGTTGTGAAATTTAAAGGAATATGATGAATCGTTCGAGTTTATAAATTCTAACGTAAAATTCACAGGTTATCGCATTTTTTCAAATTTCACAAGTTTATCGTAACTTTTACAAATTTATCATTCAAATTTGTAAGTTCTAACATAAAATTGAAAAATAGTAGAAAATAGGCCAATATGAAAAGCTTAAGAAAGTAAATAGGCAAATTTTTAGTTATAGAAATTAATAGGCCATAACTTGTCAAGTTATGGTTCATAACCAGATAAGTTATGGACAAACTTGTCAAGTTATGGTTCATAACCGGACAAGTTATGGACAATTATGAATAATAACTTGTCAAGTTATGGTTCATAACCAGACAAGTTATGGACGAAAGTAATAATTTAGCCTATTTATTAACTTATGTAAACTATTGGCCTATTAATTTTAATTCATTTCAAATTTTAGCATATTTTCCTCTTTCTCTCCATAAAATTTAATAAATTATTGTATTTTTCAATACCATAAAAGGACCCAGTAACATTTAATCACATAAAATTTTATGATTAAAAATATCACGAGAAATTGTTGTGACCATATATTCGTTATATATATAGTGTATCTCAAAGTCCATAATCCCCATTTTATCATAAAGGGAGTATTACTTGACAAGAAGACTTAACATTCTCAAAAGTACATGGTTTGGCGGAGTAAATTTGACTTCCAAAAATATGGAAATACGCCAGTCATGATCAGTGGTCACCAAACAAAAGCTTTGTCAATTTCAACTTAAATTTGTACGCAATAAGTTACCCCATCTGTCATTGCCTAATCAATACTGGCTAGATCAAGATTTGCACCTAAAAGATGAACAAGGTACAATGTTAGCGGTATTCACTTATATCTATTAGACGTACTTGCTTGAGGTTGTTAGCGGTTGGATCAACGTGAGACTCACATATTATGCCTAATCAATACTATCAAGAGTTGCAGCTAAAAGATGAACAAGGTACAATGGGTCAATTTTATGCTTGTCTTCTTGTGAGTTTCAAAAGTACACTATCAAGAGTCTGTCCCTATCACAAGTACCACTCGACATCTTTTATTAATATATTAATAGAGGAACTAGCTAGCTAGGACCGCCTTAAGCACGTACTTTTAATTTACTGCATACATTAATTCATTTTTCTTGGTAATAAAGCTCATAGTTTTACAACCCAAAACAATTTAATTTCATAACAAAAAAAAAAAACCAAAATAATTTGAGGTCAAAGAAGAGTGTTTAAATAGGTATAATTTGACTTCTAGATAATAATAAAGAGAGAAAAAGAAAAAAACAAATATATATATGTATATGTGTGTGTGTGTGTATATATATATATATATATATATATATATATATATATATCTTTACTACGTTGAGTGACCCTGCAGGCCTTTAGGAGACCACCACCCACTTATATAGAAAAGCATAGGAGGGATCCGATCAAACCCACTTTCTTATCCTCAGCAAAATAAAAAATAAAAATAAAAATAAATAAAATAAAATAAAAAATAAAATAAAAAACGCCACTTCTTACACCCTTTGACCTCCATCAATTAGGGCAACCGTACCATCATGAAATGGGCAGAATTCCTTCTTTGAGTGGGTATGATGATCAGATTTTGTGCTCTCTCTTTTCTCACATAAACCATCGTGTTTGGGTCCCAACAATATTTTGATAAACCATCGTGTTTGGGTCCCCACAATATTTTGTTTTTCCTAATTGATGGGTTGTGTTTCCTACTTTCCTAGATTCACCTTATGAGAGCCACACAATCAAATATTAAAGAAAACGAACAACAAATTTTTCTAGGGTCTTTTAATTTGGGTATTTCAAGCCAAGGGATATATATTTCAACCACGAACTCAATAATGGACAAAAAAGCACAAATGGTTTCGAGTGCAAGGCGGTCCTCGAGCTATATATAGGTCCCACTGATTAGTTTCTCTAATTTTTGTTTCTAAAATAGCCCCTCGAAAGGAATTCTAATCAGAAATTTACTTTTAATCTCATTTTTGTCCTTACTTTTTGAAACGTCTTAAACTCGTTTTTAATCTATGAATTTGTTTGAGTTTCAATCTTTTGTATATATCAGTCAAGTGTTAAAAGAGGACAAAATATATACATAATATTGATGGAAAGTATCAATATTGTGTGGGACACAATGCATAAAATGTACGTCATCTTGATGAAAAGCATTATGCTAATAGAACGTTTATATTTCATCATATTTTCAACAGCCGATTGAAAAATTAAAAGTAACTTCGTTTATTTTATCGATTTGAATTTAAAATTTGATTTTTATTACAGTAAAAAATTCTTAAAAATAGTCATATTTAACTTTTTTATTACAGTAAAAAGCTCTCACATAAAATCACATCTCGACTTAAATTAACAAATTAAACAGACCCTAACAATTTGAGCGTGAGTGCATTTGGTTGATAGATTCATATCGTAATTCAAATTATATTTCATGACTCATTATAATATTTTCTCTTAAAAAATACACATAAATAAAAAATAATTTTAAATCATAATTTTAAATCTATCAACCAAACTCATCTTATACATGAAATCCTTGTAATTATTGCCCATGTCTATTCCACTGTAGGGTTTTTCATTAAGGAATTCAAACCAATTAGAGGGAAACAGGTGTGTGCGAGAGAGAAAGAGGGAAGGGAATAAAATAAATATAAAACCAAAATGTCTACTTTATACGATTTTTGCCTGAACATGTTCTCGAAATCTTTTACTATTTTGAATCATGGAAAAGCTGTCTCCAACATCTCTAAAGCCTTTTGCTTTTTCCAAATCCATTGCTTTTCCACCAATGACTTGAGTTACGTTTTGTTTCAGACTCTCATTAAAAACACACAGTTGGCATTTCAAAGACATGGCTAAAGCAGTTTTGTTTGCAACATCTTTTAAAAACCTCAACTTTCCATTATTAAAGTGAAAGCAGAAAAGTAAATTTTTTTTTTTCTGTCAAAAAGAGGTTAATTAATAGTAAAAAAGAAGAGAAAAGACATATTGTTTTATAGATTTTCATGATCTGTACGAAATTATATGTTGAGTACTAACAAGGATAGGTCCTAACTCTAAACATACCACAATCAAATCGACTCATTTACAGCCAACAACTTCTGATAAATATATCTGAGAAAGAATTATAAGTAGGTTTGAGGCTGTGCCCTAGCTAGCTCAGCTTTGAGTTCATGAGCTTGTGATATATATATATATATATATATATACACAGATACATATATATATATATATACGTATATATACAAGTACTTGCTACAAAAAAGGCTATTAATGTTTAAAAAAGGGCTATTAATGTTTAAAAAAGGCCTATTAATGTTTCAAAAAGTCAATGCTAAATTGGAGACGACAAGTAGATCATTCTTCAGTAGATATATATAGGGGAATAGTTTGGGGTGTAGTAAACCTTTGGTTAAATACATAACGAAATTTCAAGTCCCATCAATTCCGTGATATATATATGACTGCCAATCTGAAAAGGCTTTGCGATCAAGCTTTTACTTTGGGTTATCCATGACACGGAATTTGTTAATAAACTGTCATAGAATAGATGCAACAATGTCAGACATTATGCTGCTTAATCTGTTTATTTCCTTTTCAAATTATTAAATGGATCGATAAATATTCATAATCAACTTGAGCAGTGTACTGAAATATCCTCCTAAAGCTGTGAAACACACAAGCGTGAAAAGTCCTAATCATTTGTGTAGCCCGTTTAAATTACAAAAAAATTATTCATTCTATGGGAATAAAACTCAACACTCACAAAGTGGTGGATCTCACTAGATTGGTTCCTAATTATCTACCTAATGAGACCAACCTCTTGTGAGTAGTGAGATTTTAATCTGATGGGATTAATAGGGATACTCTTTAAATAAAGAGTCTTGTTTCCAAGTTTACGCTTCTATGATTATAGAAAAATTATACCTTATAATTTGAAAGTATCACGATTATATTTTTACACTTCTCTAAGCATATTTTATGTCTTTTTAAGTTTTGGATTTTTGAAAGTTTATTAGGTCTTTTTCATATTCAAGACTCAAAATGAACCTTTAACGAGAAAAAGTACAAATTTAGAAAGAATTTAAAACGTTGCAGTTCAAAACATAAGATATAATTTATAACCATTGTCTATAGTGTAAAAGAAACATTAAACAAATTAAAGACCTATAAAAGCAAGGACATATAGTTTTTTTTTTATTTTTTTTTCTAAATATATAGCTTGAAATTCGAATACAGAATAGTTTCGTTGGAATCAAATCATGTGTGCCTTTTCATATCTTTTCAATATTATCATGTTAAGTTAAATAAAATACCACATAATTAAAATTTCATATCACATCAACTAAAAAGTCATAATAGGAAGACATGATCTTATTTGAGGAGACATAAAATGAGACACCATTACACGAATATATTTAATTCGAAACTAAGATATCTGGGTTTCCCTTCTTTATAGAACATGATGGCAGTCACTTGGACGAAAAAAACAAATCTCCAAAAAGAAAACGTTGAAATATTAGATGGTTACTATGGACCCTCATTCATTCGGGAATCTCTTTATCAAAAATTTTATCCTTGCGATTGAAAATTGAAAAAATAATTTGTTTCAATTTAAGTACAACAAAACGTACTAAATCAGCTGATATTTCTAAAAATAATTTTATTTTATTTTATTTTATTTTATTTTTTTATTTTTATTTTTTAGGGAAAAATGCTTTATAGAATGAAAAACACATGCTTTAAGAATTTAGTTAAAACATATCTAATTAAATGATAATTCACTTTACTCTATTACTTAGCTCAATTGTACGTTTCATTAGTACAGACTACTGTTCCCTTTTCTTTTCCCCCTTTACATATGTTCCATCATCAATAGTTGATTTTTCTTTTATGTCTTTCTTACTATTCTTTCTTTTGTTAATATCATAAGCCTCAATTTGGGCAATGTCACGACATTCAAACGAAGAAAGATAAATGTTTCCGAAATTAGAATTTACAAGTACGGATTACAAATAAATGGAACAGACGATCAATAATGGTTGAAAAAAAATTTTAAAAAAAAAATTGAGAAGCAAGCAACATAAATAATACTGTCAAGTTTATGTCCTACCTAACAATTTTTTCATCCTAAATATTTCTTTTTTTAAAGAAAATTCCATATCAAATTTAGTAAGTTGCATCCTTAAATATAGTCGTAAAATATCCAGTAACTACAAGAGAATTCAACCCCAAACATTAATTGAATCCACTAATAAAGACGGATAAAGCACAAAAGTGAACATAAGTGCTAAGACTCAACATAAAAGAAATGCTTGGCACATACAAAATCAAGCGCACGTGACCAAAGCCTAAATACTGGGGACACGAGCTAAAAATAACTTGTACGCCAATACACACACCGTCGATAACCATTACCTTTATTAGAACACATAAACATATGGCGAAAACAATATACCTTTCTTATAAGAAAAAGGAACAACAATAAGATAAAACCATGAAAAAAGGAGGACACCCGCTGCCACCACCATCGAACCATCTCCCTCCAAAAATTAACCCCGCGCTCCAAAATCCGACGGAGACATGATCTTTCTCTCAATCCGGCATCCCACAACTGTGGACCAATCTCACAATGACCGCCCTTCGCTAATCAAGCCTCATATTTTCCTCCAAATACAATGACTTTGCACAAAACTCGTTGGAGTTATTTTTCGCCAGCTTTAACACTCCCTCACCCAAACAACTAACATTCGGCCTCCTATCCGATATCATTCCACAAATGGCCGACATCCATATCTTGCACTCTCTCTCGAACTGGGACACGAAAACCTATCCTATATGCTCGACTTCAACGTAATGGTAGAGAGAGGGAACAATGTGACCAAAACAACTGAAACCCTCTTGAATGAGCCTTTTATAATTCAACTATTAAAGTGAAAAAATTAAGGAGGTACGTATTGTGCGAGTTACATAATTCTACAACCAAAATAGGTGCTCATTCAAATTCAACTTTTTTTCTCATTAAAAAAATTTTTAAAAACATATAAATTTGTTTTCGATTAATGTTACTCCCCTCATCCTAGAATATTGAAAACTGTCTTTGACCTTTAAATTTTGATTTAGTTTCACTTAACTAGAGTTATCAATTTAGGCCAAGCCAAATGCGTCGACCCGAATCCTCATATCAAACTGGGCTAGGCCGAACCTCTAGCCTCGAAAACATAACCAGGCTAGGCCTCGTAGGTTTTTCAATTTTTTTCCTTATAAAAAATATGTTTCAGCCTATATGACTTCTGAGATAGGGTAGGTTGGCCATATGCTCATGAAGGCGTGCCCGGCATGACCTTGAATTAACAAGTCCACATTTGACTCACATTATTAGAAATACTATTAAAATCAGATAAAAAAAAGAGTGGTTATAAGCTGTCTTTTTTCATTTATTTTTAAGAAAGACCACTATTCCCTTTTTCTCGTCTATTTTTTAGCAAAAATTCAAACAAAGGGGGTTATACAAGATTAATTTAAAATTCAAAGTTAAATTAGGAATTCTTAAAGTTCGAATGCAAAACTAAAATGACCTAAAGTTCAAGATTACCAGTATGAAAAAAGTTAAAGATAAATTTTTATGATTAAGGACATAGTTATATAATATATATAGATATATATATATATATATATTGAAAGGCGGAATTATATTCAACAAGCAAAAGATACAAACACTAATGTGAATGACACCGTGGTATACAAGAGAAAACCCTCAAATGAGACTGGATATCAGTAAAATCTAATAATGCTCAGGGAGAAGTCCCTAGACACAACTTTACATTCAATGTAGTCCTCCAATTGATTGAGAGTGAGGAAGGTGTAGCAATGAGGTCACTATCAATTTTACATAAATCTAAGTCCAATAGAACCAAAACAATGTCAAGACATAAAATTAGCGACCACAAGTGAACTTAGAAGGTGGGGACACCACCTCCGTTATTGCAGACTCAAAATGAAAACAAAACCATGGAACACATAACCTAAAAGGCACAAACAACATTGCCATTATTTGACACAACCATCTACTATAAAAAGATAACGAAATCCTAGCAATACAGGAAGAACCACCAGGAGTAAGCTAACCAACGCCACTAAAGAGGCCAGGAAATGCATATTTGCGATGAACTAAAACCACAACAGACAGAATATCACCATGTCGATGTGCGAGTTCAAGAGCAACCGTGGCGAAACACCAGATCCGACACACACCCCACTAAAAGAGATGTCAAACCACAACGCCCAAGTGCATGACACAAAAGATATGATTAAAAAGCCAGCAACCATCATCCTTGATCTCACCAAATCCCAACCTGCCCTACTACAAGGCCACACATGCCTCTAGACCCTTCACTATGAAATTCAAAGTTCCATATCTGTCTAGAAATCTAAATGCCAACAGATCACCGTCGCTCGACTCCGACCCTAAAGACAAAAAAAAAAAAAAAAAAAAAAAAAAAAAAAAAAAAAAAAAACCCTAGCACAATATGAGAGAGATACTGAGAGATAATTATTTATTTCAATTATTTTGTAAGCGCGTATATAGTTATAAATTTTCTTATAAGGTTAGAGAACAATTGAAATATTATTTTAAAAAAAACAAAATAAAGTAGTGGTAAAAATAAGTTCTAAAATATGAGTGGGGCCTAGTGCCAGTACCACTCACATTAAAATACGGGAGAAAACCAAAAAATACCATCCAAAATAATATTAATTAACATTTATACTATTGAAATGCATGACATAATAAAAACACGTATTTTATTATATTCGTAAAAAATAATATCAAGTGGTACAAAGTTATATTTTGAGCAGCATATATGTACAAATAGCGAAGGACGGCAATATACACAATTTTCTTCTAACACGATATCTCCACCTTCTATTATATTTTCATTAAATTGATATAATTTCAAGACATTTTTTAGTATGTTTAGCGTATCAATAGATTAAATTTTTCTAATTATTAAATTTGTATACTTTTTAATTTTTACATGATTTTATATAAATCTAACGGATAAAAAATTTAATCTATTAATATTTTAACGCACTTAAAAAGGTCCCTTAATTCCTGGGTCACGAAGCTTAACCTGGATATGTTTTTTATTTGCATTGAAAGGTATACTACCAGTGGTAGTTTTCACGCGCTACCACATATATGTTCTCCTTAATCAACAATGTCTTTTAAACTTTTAGGAGACGTTTGTTTCTCATATTCGTTTTTGATTCTGAATCATGATTTATGATTTTTTATAGTGTTTTTCTAAAAAAAAAAAAATACATAAAATGAAAATGATTCTAAATCATGATTCTAAATACATAAACCAAACGTCTTCTTAAAAATTTGTTTAATTAAATTGTGCATATATATTTGTTTTAAACGTGATTAGTTTTGGTGCAATTACTGGATGCATATATATACAAAAGAGTATATGCAGAGAGGAATGGATCAGAATTTGGTAAGGGGAAGTGACGAGTATTTAGTAAGTAATAATAATAATAATAATGAATCAAAATGATTTGACAAGACGAGAGAGTGCATGTGAGGGTTAATGACACAGACGTGTGACCTGACCTTCCAAACTTCAAAAACTTCTTCTCAGTCCAGACACACAGAGTTCCAATTTCTACAGAAGAAGATCAGAGAACTTCTTCAGACTTAGACCCCCCCTTTTTACCCCCAAAAAACGGCTTACCACCCGTACCATTCACTGTCTTTTCTTCTTTATTATTATTGTTTTTTTAATTTCTAATCCCCCTTTTCCATCATATGACACGTGTAGCAAACCCACATGCCTTCTCTCTCAGTCCCCTCTCTACGATCTTTTGGTCTTTTCCTTCATGTTAATTGCCGGGAAACAAAATTAAATAATTCACAATAGTACTGATGATGATCTGTTTGTTGTTTATTGTTTGTTGTTTGTTTTTGAAGATCATGACATGGCATTGGCAGTGTTAGTTTGTGTGTATTTTGTATTATGTCTTTGGCACTGACTCCCACGTGCCAACTATGACCCCATTTTGACACTGACACATAAGAGACATGTACACGCTAGACTCAGCTTCTCTCTCTCTCTCTCTCTCTCTCTCTCTCTCTCTCTCTCTCTAGAGAGACTGGTGATTGTGTCATTGGACTCTTTATTAAAAACAGAATACATATATCTATATATGTGTGTGTGTACATGATCAGATATATTGACCATATATGCATGTATATCAAATCTCAAATTCACAGCTGATTTGATCATCACCATCTTTATTTTTGTGATGTGTATAAATATATATATATATATATATCACATGACGTCTCATCTTTCCCACCTTTCATTTCATGAATTCATGACTAGCTAGTCTCTCTCATTCCTTTTGCCCTTTTGCCTCTTTACTTCCTCGCTCATCATATCTGAGATTGTCATTGAGTTGATCCATCTTCTCTCCTTCCTCTTTTTTCTCTCTCTTAATTGGTTTCTTCTATCTTCTGTGTCTTTGAAACAAATTCACAGTGTTAACTGCAGTTTAACAGCCTGTGACCATTGGATATTGGTTAAATATTGCTGCCGAGGAAACAGGAGATCAGGTTTCTCTTTTTTGAAAAAGCAACTTTTTTCTTTTACTTTTGTTTATTGTCGTATTTTGGTTAATAAATATTCTATTCTCTAGGTGTGAAAACGCATTTAACAGTGGCTTGTATTTTATTATTGTTTTTTTTTCTTTTTTTTTTTTCTAAAAAACACTGTGTTTTAGTTATTGCTGCCAGAAAGACATAAAAGCACAGTTTTTCAGAACCTCATTGCTCCTTTTATTAATGCCAAGAAAAGTACATCAACATTTATGATTATCAAGGGCTTGTTCTTTTGTAAGTATTCTTGAGTAAAGTTTTTGAGTTGAGTTTGAATTGAGTTTGAGTTATAATTTGAGTTGAAGTTGTAACTTGAGTTTGCGTTTGGTTGTGTACATTTGAGTTATGATTTGATATTAGAATTTATTTGAGTTTGTGTTTATTTGAACTAATTCTTGAGTTGTGAATAGTATCTTGAAATTTTTTTATTTTTTCATTTAATTAGTTTTATACAATTTAATTTAAATAAATAAATTTAAAAACAAAGTAAGCATTTTTTTTCATTTAATAAATTAAAATACCGTATAAAAAATTAAGATGAGTTTCCATTTTTTGTTTGATTTATACACACACACACACACACACGCACACACACACACTACAATAGAGAGAGTGGCTGCGAAACCAAAACGCAGCCACGCACCTGCGTGGATTCATCCTAATAAACCCCCTTTGGCGGAGTTTACCACACCTACTCACTCTCTCTCTCTCTCTCTCTCTCTCTCCTCTTTTTTTATTAAAGTTTCCACCTCCAAATTTTCTCTACTACCTCTGCTTTCTAATCTTCGGTAGATCTCCAAGGTTCGTTTTTCTCTCTTCGCTTTCTCTTTTTTTTTCTGTCTATTTTTCTTTTTGGATCTCTGTAAACGTTGGGATTGCGAGGATTTTCCAATCCAGAAAATCGACATTAAAATTTTTATTATTTCATTTCGTTTTCATTGTTTATGGTAAAGGAATAAACTGTGAAATTGTGAAAATATTGTTGGTTTTGGTAACGGATCTGTTTCTTTTGATAGATGATTGAGCTTCTTTTTTTGTTTGATTTCTTTGTATAGAGATGGATTTTTCGGTGGAGGATTCGTGAGAGTTAGAACGGCTGCCTGAAAAATTCATCGATTTCTTTTTCCCCATTTTTCTCGGCAACCAAACAAACCAGAGGCAGCAACGGGCAGGAATCTTCACTGTAGAAATACAGAGAAGTTACTCAAGTTGTAGTGAGAAGGGGAACTCGAAAAAGCAGGGTAACTCGAATTAATTTTCGAGTTTGAGTTTGAATGTCGTTCGAGTTCTCACACGTCGAACGCAGACTTGAGTAAAGTTTACTCTGGAGTGAGTCTTTCTCGAGTAAAGTAGAGCAACCGAACAACCCCCAAGTTTGAAGCCCAGATTTAAGTAGTAATTCAATTTAATGAAAAAGAAACAAAAATAAATTAATTAAAAAAAGGGAATTAGAAAAACAACCATTATTGATCATGAATACAAAGATGGTATTCGTTTGGTGCTTCATGATCATTCATTCCTTATATCTCGAAAAACAACATTATTAAAATTGTTGATGCATTTTGGGTTAAATAGAAAAGTGGAAATTACCATTATACCTTTTTCGTAATGTTGAAGAATGTACGTATTTTTTTTTAAGGAGAAAATGAAGTGCTATTTTTCTTTTCTTAAAGAAATTTCGGAGTTGTTCTTTTGGAGTGTAATTTGAGTGTAGTTTTTGAGTTGAATTTGAATTATAACTTGAGTTGAGATTAAAATTTAAATAAAGTTAAGTAAAATTGAATAAAGTTGAAACTTAAAAGAATGTGAACTTATATAAAATTGAAACTTGAGTTGTCTTTTTTTGAGTTTTTTAGACAAAAGAACATGCCCTTTATTGATGGCACAAGTCCTAAAAACAAAAACGAGAAAGACAGTCCTTATACACGGAAGAAAGAAAGAGCAGCAAAAACCACACAACAACACCGAACAAAAGCTAAAGACTATTTTTAAGGGGCCTCACACCCGAGATCGAGAAAACTGCTTAGGAAATAATCGGTGCAAAACACCGTTACTAATAAAAAATGAGCCCCACTTATAAGTCTCACACTACGGATCAACTTTCTATTAATAAATAATACTTTGCACTACCGATACTCTATAGCATTATGAGTTACAACATTTCAAGAACGGCAAGTTCAATGAAACTCACAAAATACATCAGGGGAAAATAAAGTATTGTACTAAACTGAACTATCAATATTCAAGCTTGATAAAGCCAGCAAGGCAATAGAATATCAATATTCATGCCAAAGAAACATTTGAGGAAAAAGCAATCCAAAACGGGCAAATGCATGAGCCGTCCCGTTCACACAAACGGGGACCAAGCATACAATCACAATCTAGCTCATCAATCAAGTAGGGAACAAATATTGGTAATTAAAGTACCACGGAATCCCATAAAGCACCTATATTTTATACATATATTCTACCTTTAAAAAAAAGGATGCTATGAAAATATATTTTAGAGTAAACCTACAACCAAATTAAAGATAAATTGTATATATTTTTTAACCACTTAATGATGAAAAAGGAAAATCAATTGAGGCACCATTGTTATGTATGTAAGAAAAAAGTTGGAAAAAATTTTAAACTGATGATATTGTTTTCGAGCCTCGTTTACGATCAAGGCAGCACATAACTTCTAAAAATAAAAAATAAAAATAAAAAGCAAAATGCATACTTTAGCCTTACTCTATAGTTTGACAGAGAAGAAAAATTAGCGGAGAATAATACCAAACAGATTTTCTGCACATGATTAGAATCATTTTGCTTATTTGACCCGGATTCAAATTTCAATATCGTGGTCAGAGCAAATGCTTGGACCCAAAAGAGGTAAATGGTTCAAAACATATTTTTAATCCGGCACAGAAATGACTGAATGCCGATAATATCAAAAGTTAGTTTTTTTTTTTTTTTGTTTTTTGTGATTGCATTCACTCCACACACGCGCGCGCGCATATATATATATATATATATATATATATATTTATATCCCTATTAAATCGCTGATAAGCAATCGCTATCTTATCCTATAAGGATTTGAAATTCTTTAGTTAAATCGTTTTCATTGAAATTTAATGTTCATGTCGTTTTCATTAGGGTGTCGTTTAATAAATAATAGACTCATATATAGGTGACCACATTAGAGTTAGGCTAGCTCCTACTAATAGCAAGGACCCAAATCTAACAACAATATATGCGAAAATTGAATTTGATGCCTAATACTTTGTACCTTTTTGCTTTAGTGTCATTTAGCTCTTGTACCAAATATGCTTTCCTGTCAATTGTCCCTTTTAGACCCCATCTTTCCATTAATGACCATATATATCTCGAAAAGTTGTTAAAGTAGTAGTTTTAATGATTCTTAACCCTCATATTCCAATGTCAAAATCACTAAAGGATAATCTAGTTTTAATCATAATGATGATCTTTAAAGAGATATACAACAACAACAACAACAACAACAACAAAAGATTTTGTAATGAATATTGTAATGTGACTCCACCATGTTGTTAACACGAGAAAATATATTTTATCTACTTAAAAAGGAAGGAAGAACTATAAGACTGAAGATGAACTATAATTGTGACCAATATTATAATTCTTTTAGGTTTACCTCCTAACTTCGATTTTTTTTTTTTTTCGATGAATTCCTTTATACATAACATTGAAAAATATTAAGATGAATATCGATATAGACTCTTTATTATGAAATCAATATTGATGCCAAGCTCATATATCCATCTAGTTTAAATTAAAATATATATTTCACCACTATTTAATCAGACCATATATATATAACTTAGGTCCTTTTATACAATGCGCACAATATATAAGTGCGCACTTTCACCCTGTTGAATTATGATCTAGATATCAAAACACTTTTTATTAGTTACAATACACTATAATATTTTGCGTTTAAATATACTTATCAAATATTTAAAGGGAGATTCTCTAGTATGCTTAGCATATTAATAGGTCAATTTTTTTTAACCGTTAGATCTACGTAGCTTTTGACTTTTACGTGATTTTATACGTATTCGACAGACAAAAAATTTAACCTACCGATATGTTGGCATACCCGAGAATATTCTATATTTAAATATGTGCAATAATGTTTATGTGAAACTTGACATATGGGCCTTCCTCGCTAAACCTTTAGTAGTACGGATTGTTAGACAGTTTAATTATTGTGTCTTTGCTTTTGTAAAGCAAAAGTTGCTTTTCTTATGCCTCAAAATGGAAATTAAAACACTAATCACTTTTCATCTTTATGGAGGACACAAAACAAGATACTAACAAAATAAGCAAGTGGAAGATTAGCATATATTTAAAGAGTTTTGCCAGAATCTTACTTTGAGAGAAATGCCTTCTTTAATCACTTATTTGGAAAAGAGTATATATCAAACCAAATCTTCTTGGACCACCATAAACATATATTTTTATATTACGGGAACAGATCAAGAGAGAGAAAGGGGGCTATGTTATGCCGACTGCCTGCAATGATCACCTTGGATAAAAACATACGTGGACTTTGTCACTATGATCATTCCCAAAAACAATTTGTTTAAAAAATGTTTTTTCTTTTAAAGAATGGTTTTAAGTTTTTCTGTAAAAGATGATGATGACATGACTAGATTCCATGTAACCATATACTCGCAAATTTTTTTTTTTTTTTAAAAAGAAAAAAGAAAAAAGTCATTACAACGCGTAAATATGAAGTTTATAGGGACACTTATGCATGATGTGTATAATTTTGCATCATGATATAAGTATTATATACGTGTATGCATAGTTATATACGTGTATGCCTATTTATATAGTATATATATGAGGCACAAAAGAATGACCTAATCAATAATGAGTGGAGTGACGTTGCTTATTAAAAGTGATTTGCATATATATCAAGGATATGAGGGCAGGAAGACCCCACAAAAGAATTAGACTTGGCTAGTAAGGCTTTAATTCGTGATGGGATTAGTATCCTATGAAAATACCATCCTCAGTCATTTAGCTTATCATTAGACCAAAATAATCTGATTCCTATTGTTTTCACCTTTTGCGTTGTATATATAGGATTAGTTAGACTGCTAACCAATATTATTGTATCGTGTAATTAAGCTAGTAGTACAGAAAAAATATACATTGATCATTGCAACAAAAATCCCAATAAACATCAATCAAACAACATCTGTCAGCACGTTTGACAGAGATGGTAGGCATTTCACATTTAACATCGGTCGGTAATCGATGTTGAAAGCATGTCTGTAAATTGAACTTAAAAAAAAAAATTCATGTATACTTTCTTATAGGCGTGTGTGTGTGTGTGTGTGTGTGTGTGTGTGTGTATATATATATATATTACGGAGATAACAATATTAGTAACGAAAGCGAGCACAGCTACACATTGAATAATTTGGTGAATTTGCATGCCATTTTGAAATAATTGAACGAATTATTGGTTTGTTTATTAGTATGGGATCTAGGAACGCAACATGATCTTATGGAAAGTTAAATATGAATTTGGTAAGCATTCCTAGGTCGTTTATATACTACAGTTAGCAAGATTAAAAAAGTTACACACACACACACACACACATACAGACGCATATATATATATATATATATATGTGTGTGTGTGTGTGTGTGTGTGTGTGTGTGTGTGTGTGAGTGAGTGAAGGTTCATATGCAAACCAACAGAACTAAAGTATATTTTTTTGGTTTGTAGGTTTGAACAAAATTAAATTTTTATTTGAAATTTTGTGAGAGAAAATACAAATAAAAATGTTTGAAATAAAACTTTTGATTCAAAAAAAAAAAAAAACTGTTATATTCTAAGTAAAATTGACCTTTACTTACTCAGGGCACGTAATAGACTTATCTACTGGTAACAATATCATTCACTTCTATGTGGCGCCTTCCTTTTTTTTTTCCTTGTTCTCTAGATCTAATATTGACGATCATAGAAAAAAAAAAAAAAAAAAAAAAAAAAAAACATTTGCACGTTAAATAATGGATGGTCTTTGGTAAAAAGAGATATTTTGTTGATGACTATTTGTCAAACACAAAAAGAGAACCCAAAATTAACGATCTTCATTGCTTGTTTCAAAGCTTGACAACATTCATTAGTAATTATAACTTATACACATAATACATACATTTATGTATTTACAAATATATATATATATATATGTTGGATTAAACATTTATCCTTCGTGTTTTAACCAAGTATAACTAGATATCCTGGCACTCAAAATCTGATCCCACTTGCAGCAAAAGAGAAAAATAAAATATGGCCTTCAATTCTCTTGGACAATAAAATTAAATATTGGACCGTACACATGATACATTACCCATTTATAATGTCATATGAGCTCAATTATTTCTTCCACACCTAATATAAAATCTGTTCCTGTAGTGTACTTTAAATCTTTAATATTGGGTGCAGAAAAGTGGCCCAAACTAATGAAGAATGACTGAGGGTAAAGGGATATATTATATAGGTTTTTTGCCCATGCAAAATGGAGGCATATATATATATATATATATATATATATATATATATATATATATAAACCGAGCCCAATAGTGGAAGCAATGTTGCAAGGGGCAAACTGCAAACCTTAAAAAAAGCAGATAAGAGCAGAGAAAGGTGTAAAAGGCTGAGAGAGAGAGAGAGAGAGAGAGAGAGAGAGAGAGAGAGAAGAAGGCTTAGGCAAGCAAGTATAATAAGGGTCAAACAAAAGGGCATAAGAGAAGCAGAGAGAACACTGCAAACTGAAATAGTGGGGCAGAAGTGGGGTGCAAGGGAGACAAGCGTGGGGATGTCTTGTCATGTCAAGATTCTTATTAGTGGATTTTTCCTTTCACTTAATTGTTTCAAATTGGGGAATTCTACCGTGGAAGTACCTCACCGTAATCTCAATACTACGATCTAAATCGGACGGCGCTTATGAAATAGGTCCAACAGTTTGCTGACTAAAAATTCTCCAATGTTATATGACAGCCTTATACAATATGCACCGCAATCCTGAATGATGATATTAATCACTAGTTGATTTGCATATATTACTATTATGCAAGTAGCTAGAGAGAGGCCTAACTGAAGGTCGGTTTAGTTTACTGATTTGAGTTTTTAATTTGATTTGAGATGTGACTTTATATGAGAATTTTTTATTATAATAAAAAAGTTAAATGTGACTGTTTTTAAAAATTTTTTTACTATAACAAAATTTAAATTCTAAACTCAAATCGATAAAATGAATGGTGAAATAAACGAGACCTTTAAATTATTAATCTAGTTGGGATGTTATAATTAGTCTTGATACTAATTGTTTTTTCTTTTTTGGCCTTAAAAAAAAAAAGTATATATCGCTGTTTTGCAAATAGTTTTACATGATCTCAAGTCAAAGATGAGACCTATATATATATATATATATATATATATATATATATATATATATAGTATTACATGAAAACCTACACATTGTTATGGTCGTATGACAACTTATAAATTTGTGGAAAGATAGTTGTCTATCATCGCTTATTTAGCATTTGTCATGACTTAAATGGCAAAATATAATTTCCCTCAAGAAAACAATAAAGATTCTCATTATTAGTACCTTTTGTTATTTGTACTAGTACGGTCTTAATGTTTCTACTGCATTCATAACATTAAGGTGATGGTGCGGGTGACATTACACATCCTCGTTGCAAATGATAATCACTGTTTAAATTAAATGCGCTCTCATGTTAAATTTGAGTCCTACATGTTAATTATCGTATTACAAACTTTGTATTAATCTAATAATTATTTCGATAATTGTTATATTTAACACTTATTATGAACTCATTAACCAAAAGTGTCTCTTGAAAAAGAACATATTTTTTTTTTGGGAATTTTTTAAGTAGTTCCTGTAAAAATAGATTATCGGTAGTCTCTTACTTTTTAACTGTTAGATCTGTATTAGAATTTGTCTATTCTACATGTTTTTTTAATTTAATGTGATTTTTACCAGATCTAACGGTAAAAAAAATTAAAACTACCGATTAAAATGGACTATTAAAAAACTCTTATGTGCCTGTAGATATCGAAACCAAGCTTTAGAATAAATAAGTTGATATTTTGACAAAGCTTTAAGAGTTTTATGTTTTTATTTCCAAATGAAAAGTGAGTGCATGTGAAAGATTTGCCGGTAGCCAATATATTCAAATGAATGCAAAGTAGTTGGGCTTGCATTAATTTTATATTATTACATTTTTTTGGAGACAACATCGTCTTTTTGGCCAACATTTAAAATCATCATCATGGATTAATTAGTACTAAACCCGATATGGAATGTTGAAATAAAATATTATCATATGAAGCAATGCAATTAGGGATGTTTTTGACTAAAATTAAACCATGCATCAGCAAACAGGAGAAAACCAATAATCAGGCTCTACTTTTCCCCCACTTTTTCCTTTTGTCTGGTCAGAGTCTTCTATTCAACTGGCAGCTCAACAGCTTCTTCTGTATTTCTTTGCTTTCCGGGCTAAGCCAACAGTTTCTTGATCATTAATTTGAACATTAAGGACTCGTTTAGTTTACTGATTTGAGTTGAGATGTAATTTTATATGAGAGTTTTATATTATAGTAAAAAAAAATAAATATGACTGTTTCTAAGAGTTTTTTACTGCAATAAAACTTGAATTCTAAACTTAAATCGGTAAAATAAACGGGATTTAATTTTAATAATTTTTATAGAAAATGAGATAAATACCTCTTAAAATGATGAGTCTTAAATTTTTACTCGTACTCTTAATTAATACCATTTAATTAAATAAATATATTAGTTAAAAGGATATTAATAAAAAAAACAAAAAGTAAAAGTCTTATAATAATACAGAAGGTAAATTCACCAATTTTACATTTCCATGCTAAATAGACTCTTGTATTTTTGGGCCAGGTTCAGACATGACGTGGGCTTTATGCAGATGCTACAACTGGTTGCGGCTGAGTGTCCATTAGCAAAAAAATAAAAAGAAAAAAAGAAAACGAAAACAAAACAAAAACTTGTGTGGAGTGTCGATATTCAAATAACTAAAAATGCCCGACGGTATTACACCGGGATACCAACAGTAGAACACGGGTGGGTAACCGCTAAAGCACGGACTACCGATGCCAGTCTTATCACCAAAGTCGCCTGGTAGATGACCACCAATTAGCGGCGAAGTCCGAAAATCTTTTCAACGGGAACGTATTTTGCTAAAAGTAAAGAGACAATTTAATTTTGTTGATGGGAGCGTAGTGATTAATAAAAGTATTATTTATTGGGGGGAAGAATTAAAATTGTTCTTTGTCAAATGTAGGCACAACTGAAGTTTTACAAAATTTTACATATAAAAACAAAAATTTAAAAATCTCAATAGGGGTGTGCACCCCAACTAGTTTGTATGTCGCCGCTTCACCCGCGCTGCCAGTCACCGGGCGTGCCTACCCCGGTGAGTTACCGCCGAACACACATTGGTGCTGGGTACTGAAAGTCCAACTATAAGCCTCTACGTACGGCAGCATGTTGCCGGTGGTTGAGAAGAGTGTGAGAGAGAGAAGACTAAATGATTTAAAATCGGACTAGACTATTTCCTCTTACAGTCTAAACCGAACCAGACCGTTATATATATATATATATATATATATATACACATACACATAAATAAATAAATAAAAATAAATAAATAAATAAAAATAAATAAATAAATAAAAAAATAAACCTTTGAGCACTTTGAAATTGAACTTATCTTAGACTCTTAAGAAATTGAACATTTTGTATACCCTGAAAGAGTGAATTCTTGAAATTTATACTGCTTGTTGCTTGTAAATTTGTGTAAAACGAGACATTATTGTATGTATTTTATATCATGCACATTATATCTGTTTCTATTGATCTGTCAATGGAGGGGTAGCTAAATCAGAGCAAACATTTCCGTTTTCTGCTTTCTGGTGTCTGTAAAAAGTGTGGGTTCCTTTGGTGATATTTTGATGCCATTTGCTTGCACATTTATCTACTTAGTTAATCATATATGGATTGAAAACTTTTTTTTTTTTTTTTTTTTTCTTGATACATAAATGGATTGCAAACTTGAGAGGAATTGAATATTGAAAAAGCTTAACTCATGCTTTGCATACAACAGCAAACACGTCTCAAAAGAGATGATGACATATTTAACCTGTATTTCTTAATGAAGAGTGAAATCGTCTTGTGAGAACATTTTCTTTTCTTTTTATGTCTGCTTGTTTGGCTGCTTTCTTTCTTTTTTTTTTTTTTTTTCACTGTGTTATTAAAAACACACACACTAAGGGTCCAAACCGCGGTTTACATAGACCGTAATGCTTTCAAACGGTCCAATCCCGTTTTACTTTACAAATAGTGTGGTTGGATTTAAATTTTTTAAAGAAAAAAGAGAAAAATAAGTTAAGACTTGAAATGAATTAAAATTAATAGGTCAATAATTTACATAAGTTAATAAATAGGTTAAATTACTATTTTCGTCCATAACTTGTCTAGTTATAAACCATAACTTGACAAGTCATTTTCTATAATTATTCATAACTTGTCTAACTATGAACCATAACGTGATAAGTTTGTCCATAACTTATCTGGTTATAAACTATAACTTGATTGGTTATGAACCATAACTTGATTGGTTATGAACCATAACTTGACAAGTTATGACCCATTAATTTCTATAATTAAAAATTGATTTATATACATTTTTAAATTTTTCATATTGACCTATTTTTTACTATTTTTCTTTTTCAAAACTATTTAACAGTTCTGAAAAATCCAACGGTTTGGGACCGGATCAGTCCGTGAACAGCCCTAAGAAGACATGAGAGGGATTCACATGGATGGAGGTAGGTAATGGTGAGCGGGGCGGAAGCCCCTGCTCACATTTATCCTTTTAAAGGCTAACATGTTGTAAAAATTAACATATTAGCCCCCACAAAAATAGAGAAAAACCATTATATTCCCCCTCAAATCTATATAAATTTTAATTAGCCCCTCAAAAATTAAGGAAACCCATTTTAGGCCCTCCAATATTTACATATATTTCATTAAATTAACAATATAAAAATAAAATAAAATCAATTTATCAAGGAAAAGAATTAAGCCCCACTGACAAAAAATCTCGACTCCGTTGCTAGGGATCGGGGGCATTTTGGTTTTTAAAAAACTTAAAAAATAAGGGAAAGTGTCAAAATAAAGAAAATAAATAAAAATTTAAGAAATAGTGATGATGTGAATGCAGAGGTACAAAATCTATTAGTTTTTCAAACGAATATTGTTAGCAAAAAGTTATCCGAAACCAGTAATCAAAATCAATGAGGCTCCCACTGGCAGGAAAAAGAAACAAATGCAATAGGAAATTTTATCAAAAGCTTATAAAGCCATTGAAATAAAAATCCCCCAATACCAAGAGAAGGTAAAAAGAAGAAAATGAAACACATGTAAACTTGTAAGGTAGTCAAAACTTGTATTCTTCATATTGGTGAACATACATTGTTCAAGTAAAAAATAATTAAAAAAAAAATCGATGAAAATGTTTCTACACATTTACACAAGATGTTATAATGACACTTTGCTCATTTCATCCTATAACAACAAAAAGCATAAGATACAAGGGGAGAGACGAATTTAATTTTCAAGAACCGCACAGCTAGAAGAGAAAACTTATCTAGTGGCCAAGCTCTCATGGTGCCTCGATTTCAGACGATTGCCCAGAACTTCTTTCGACATATTAACACGGATTCTTTCTTCTTTTCTTTATCCTCCAGCAAGTGTGATTCAACCTCCCATAGAAATTTGGGAGCAAGATCTTTGATTCTTGAAGTGATGGATTCATCATCTCGAACTATGATAAAACCCTGAAAAACAAATTTCTTAATTATTTCTGCAATGTAGTAACCGTTCGGCTCAGGGATAGACGTCACATTAACTGCTGGTCTTACAAAATAAAAACACTTAAATATATTTAGAATACATTTAACTGGACCACAATGAATAGAACTTGCTTCTTTTCTTTTCTAAGGACTATATATGAAATGATATCGACAATTTGCTGACTGTCGAAAAAGGGTACTGCTTGACTACGTGAAGCAGTGACAGCAATGGCTGAGAGAATGTAAATTAAGACGTTGAACCTACGTCAATGAAAAAACTTTGGTTCCTTAACAATCAGTAGAATTTTATTGCCAACAGGAATCAAAGTTAGTATACTTATGTATGGGAAAATTCTACAATAGGCACGTTGTTTGGACGTACTGGCAGAGCAAGTTTTTTTTTAGTTGTTTAATGGAATTTTAAGAGTCTAATTTATGAATGGAGTACTATTCTATCTACGGTGCACTATTTTTAATGTGGACAGTCATTAATCAGGTTTAAATTTAATCGAGCGGATAATAAAACTTGCGAGCAAAACAATGTTCCCTACCTAGAATTTTTCTTATATCAGATGAATAAATCTCTATCACTAAAATTTAAACACACCTTTGGCTCGCCCACAACTTTTAACTTATACAATAACTACCTATACCGTGAAGAAAATTGCATGGCACAGTCTAAAAGAAGAAAATTGTGGTCGATATTCTCTACCTAGACAAAGAAGCCTCATTGTTGTACTAAGCCATTGCTCCGGAGCACATCAGAACTTATAGAGATCCAAGTTTTCATTTAAACAGCTTGTAATGTCTCATTCTTTTTCGTTTTCTCAATGGCTATAATCAAAGAGAGACGACGCTTCTTTAAATAATTACCTGAGGCCGTGCTATACGGTCCATCTCCAGCATGATATCCTCCAGTAAGCAACCGTCTCCCCGGTTCTTATAGTGAGAGAAGAGATGATTGGCATGCAACAGATCGTAAGTTCTTGGATAATTTGAAAATGGTTCACACCTGAAGTTAAAAAAAATATATATCAAGCGCAAGATGCAAAAAAACTTACCAAATTCCCTTGTGAACGTGTAAGTTTATCTAGTGATATTGAAAAGAAGGTGAAAATCAATATTTTCAGTAGTTTTCCATAGCAACAGCAACGCATTCTTCCAGTAAATTTTATCATCTAGCAGCGATGTTTAGTAGCTTGATGATAACATACCAGTCATGAAAAGCACCAACCAGACCACGGTCGTAAATGGCAGACAGGGTATTCTTCATGCTCACAGGAACTATACTCATAACCCAAACAGGTGACGTGCTCAAGGCTACAGCAAATCCACCACAAAAAGCATTCATGTCCATTACATTTCGTATTTCTGTGTCATTGACATTCAGAAGCCTCCAGTAGTGACCAATTTGCTCTTGCCAAAAGGTAGTATCTGAAGTGAATTCCTCGGGACCAATACCTGTTATAAGCAAATACATCAGTAATCTTACCAGATAGATTCTGCCATATGTTTGAAATAAAATTGTCTGTGTATTTTACAGCATTTAAGTTTATCTGGATTTCTATTCTTCCTCATTTACTATCTTTAACGAATGAACATCAGTTTATTTCTTCTTTACGGCAATTTAACAATAATCTTCAAATTTCAGAAGAAATAAGTTGGCCATATTGTCTTTCCTCTCAGAAAGACATGTTAAAATAAGCCAATCACGAAACTCGGAAATATGTGCTCAGCAAAGGCCAATACTTTCTTCTGCAAAAAGGCAAATAAAACACTTGTTCATTTATCCTAACTTCTGATTCATTAATCTAATCGGTTTTATTTATTTATTTATTTAATAAGGGTGATGTGCTTTGGGAACCCAAATAAAAGCATCAAAGAGAGACCTATTTTGCTGAGACTTTCTGAGTACACTGATAGACGCTCTGGTCTAGAAGGAAGTTCCTGAAAATGTGTTTGTCCACCCCTTACTTGCACACAGTTCCTCAGTGGTGTATTCCACGATGGACTAGAATCGTCCACGGCATCACACACATCTATAATACTTTGATCAGCATTACGCAGAAGGCATGACTGATCATCTTCCTTTTTCCAGATTGCCGTCTGAACTTGTCGAGCAATGAGTTTCCAGCACATTGCCGACGTTATGTTCACCACTTTCTCCCAAATCATTGGATAAGTTTTGTCTTTTCGATAAGCAGGTGGAGCAGAATAAACAAAGTATCCATTAGGTCGCAGAAGACGGTCAACTTCTTTCAATAGAATGCCGTCTGCTCACAACAAAGAAAAAGTAGTCAAGAACTACTAAATATTGCAAAAAGTACTCAGTAGCAAGAGTTAAATTACGTTAATGAAAAAATTCCCTTTACAACCAGCATTATTACATAAGGTAGAAAATTTATCCATAATACCAAAAAATATATAAAGAATGAAGAAATACTGCTTCATTGAAGGGTATAGGAAAGATGAACGTACTGGAAAGTAAATAAAGCCATAAGATAAACATTTTAAACAGCATATCATATCGCTGATATCCCGGTCATGTAGCCTTAAGTATCTGACTAGTGCCACTTCTTTTAGTAAAAATGTAAAAAATGCCTGAGCAAGATATTAAGATTATTATAGAATAGAATGTCTATAAAACTAGTTATTTTACAGTTACTTGATAACATTCCAACACAAATATATATATATATATATATATATATATATATAACATAGTAATGACAATATACCATTCTCATGCCAATCGACGCGGCATCTTGAACAGTGAACCATCTCAAAAGAACTAGAAGGATATGGAAGCTGTTTTGTGGCTATGACAGAAATCATTGCACCAATTCCTCGCTCTAAAGCAAACTGAATCTGATTCTCATGGCCATCCTTGGGAGCAAAAGACATTGTTTGTATATCTAAGGGAAGAAGATAAGCTGAAAAGCTAGCAACGCCACACCCAACATCCAGAACTTGAAGCACCCCTGCAGAACGCAAATTGCCTGTTCCATTTGTTATCATATCTCCCAACCTGATGTCAGAAAAACATTGTTAATGACATATACACTAAAAGCACACGCATGTATATCTTCTAAACAACAAACATTTAAAAAGAAAATACACTATGATTTAGATGTGAAATCTTGGAGACTTATGGAACTAAAATGACCACATGATCTTCAACATTTAAAAGAGTAGCGCTGAGGCCTAATAAAAATTGGTCTCTGATTAGGCATTGCTCTACTCCTTTTGCACCGTGTTGCTTCTTAATACTTCTTTACTTTGTGCAAACGCTTAGAAACAATGTCAACTTCCCTAGAAACTATGTAATAAAGCTGATTCGATGGTCGGTGAGTCAGCCTAGCTTTCAGGTAAAAAGCCTAGCTTTGGGGAAAATGTCCGAAGCACACGAAAAGTTGCTTACATCACAATAACTTGTAAACTACTACAGGAATATGGTGGTATCTTCTTATTGTCATTCTGAGTCTAACTACTGTCTTCTCCGACAATGGAAGACTGTAGAATATACATAGAAAAATGAATCCAAATTTTTCGAGATTCAAGAATTCGCTTAAAAGAGAATAGCACATAAACTAGAAAAGATTAGTAGGGGAAAAGAATCATCATCAGTTACCTCTGGATATATTCAGCTGCACCATGTTTGAAATGGGTACCACCACCAGGGAACCACCATAGTTGACCCTGCTCATGCACCCAATTTTGCCCACCTTTGGCTTCAGCTAGATGTGTGTGATTCACATTGCTTCGCCAGACATAATCCCTGCTGGTTGGCCATCTTATTGGTATCTTATAATCATTCGGTGGAGGGACCAAGCAAAACAAGCGGTTTTCAAGTGGAGGACAATGCCTCTCAAGCTCTTCTCTTCTAGAAAGATCCAAGTTTTGCAACTGTTTCACATAAGAAACGTTGTGGCAGGGGATGTACTCATTGAATGCCAACGGGCATACATCCAAGCCAGTATTCGGTATCACAATTGGCGTTTGTCGGTAAGTAAGGGAAATTCTATTTGGAAATGTGGAACTACCTGCACCTTGAGAAAAATCTATAGAAATCAGCATATTACAAATAAATGCTCATTTCATTATCCATACTTAATAGTATTAGGCATTTATAGAATCTTCAAATAAATGCTCAAAAACAAAACTTATTTTCTCTATAGACGAAGGGACCCCAAACTAGATCATGTAAAGGGCAAGCTTTGATTCATCTATAATTAAGATCACGTTTATTAAATTGCAACCGGAAAGGGAACTGGTATGAAAAGGAAAGAAGTTGAATCAGGAAGAAAATCAAGCTTTTTATTCAAAGTCTTTAACTACCTTTTTTCCGAGTTAACTGTGTAATTACCTATTACAAGTTGAATTGCACGCCAAATTCTTAGATCTGAAAAGCATTATCGTAATTCGCCAATATTAAGTGCAAACTACCTAAAAAAGAAAACTGACTTCTCACAAGATCGTCCTTTTTGGAAATAACCATACTTCAAAATACAGTAAAACAACTAACGCAAGAACAATGGGAAAGAGGTGTCATTCTTTAACTCAAAAACTCCAATTTTTTTAATCTGTCAAATTGTATCATACTAAAGAATGTTCTTATAAACATCCATTATTAAGGCTTGAGCAAGATCTACAAACCAATAAAGAAAATTCAGCTCCCAATTAGTCCAAAAAAAAAAAACTAATTGAAACCCAATTTAGCTCAAACGATATAAAATGCAAATAAACCAAATCAAAACTGCATAATTCAGTAAAATCAACCAAATCACTGTGGGCTTAGAGAGAGAGAGAGAGAGAGAGCATACCAAGAGAAGAAGAAGAATTATTATTGTTATTGTCCGAGGTAAGCTGAGAAACGTAAATGGGGGCTTGATTTCCGAAGAGAGTGCCGGCGAAGAAGGCGGCAGCCATGAGTAGCAAGAGAAACAATATGGCCCGACCGGTTCCCGAATCGAAAGCCGAACGCAGAGAGATCCCACCACCCATTTTCGCAAATCCTCAACTGGGTTTCTCTCAGAATTCACGGATTTATCAAAATGGACATTGCTGTCTGAAAATGAGAGATCGCTAAAACCTTCTCGCAGTGGATTTTGTTTTTTTAGCTCGTATTAGCGGAAACTACAAAGACAGGAAAACTGAGGGGGAAAAACATAAATGGGTCTTTGCGTAATTGGCCCCTAACCACACACTCGTGTTGCAGTTAGATTTTTATTTTTTTTTTTTTTTAGTTATAATTATCACATAAAAGTTTTTTTTTTAAAATGATTATTTTTAGAATTAACGCTTCTGTCTTTTAATCAATTTTAAGTATTGGAAGTAAATTTTTCAAAACAAAAATGATGAGCTATTTTATATTTTATTTAAATTGAACTTTAAAGTCTAATTATTAAGAGCATGTTTTTTTATTTAAAAATTTAAAAAAATGATTTAAATTTTAATTTTTTTTAAGTTCAAATTTTTTAAAATTTTAATTTTATTTAATTTTATTTAAATTTTAATTTAAACTTAAATTATAATTCAAATTCAATTTAAAAATTACATTCAAATTACCCTTTAAAAAAAATAATCTTCTAAATTTGTATAGAATGCTCAAGTCTAGTGTTTCTTTCTTTTTGTCTTTTTCCTATTATTCATACTCTCTTTCTTTTACACGTTGCTCTCTCTTTCCTTCTCTCCCTCACGTTAACTCTCTCTCCCTCCCTCTCGGTTTTCTCTCTTTCCCTCCAAAGGAGGTAATGTCCAAGCTTCTAAAGAGGGACTTTTACTGTATTTTTATGGATAATTCAACCTTAAAATTGATTTCAAGATTTGAAGGTGGATTTCCATGAGATTTCAAGAAGATTAAGTTTTGGATTGGAAGCATTGCATGTGAGAATCAAGAAAGCTAGAGGTAGGGTTTTCTTCATTAAAAGTTGAGTTATCTTTCCCTTTTTTTGTTTAAACTAAAAACTGCAATCATTTGATGAGTTATTGAGTATTAACCTTGTTAGTACCTTAAATTAGATGTCATAAGCTTTTTATAGCCACAAGAACCATCTTAAATGGACAACTATAGTTCAATTTATGCATTTTTAAAGTTAAGTATGATTTTTAGAAATTCTGCAGAAAAACAGTCATGTTTTGATATGGTATAATGTATTTTGGGAAACCTTAATAGACCCAAAACTAAGTTTGTGATAGCTCTTTGAAAAGTCCTAGATGTCTACTTTGATTATACATTGATTTTGTAATTTTTGAGGCTGTGTAAAATATTTTATAATTATTCCCGTAACAGTCATCAAAGCTGCATTTTCTAAAAATTGATAAAATAAAGAACTGAGACTCTTACTTTTTAAAATAGGATTGTTGCACCTAAACCAATGTTACTACCGTTTAGAATATGTTATTAGTGATGTGTGGGAGTCAAAATCACGTCATTTGGAGTTTTGTAACTCGAGTTATGCGCATTGTAAGTTTCATGTAGAAACTTTCTAAAAACTGTCAAAACCAGGAAAGAACATAATTTTTATTTCTTGAAAACTATTTTTGAGGCATTTAGCGAGCTTGGATTTAGGCATATAATAGCTCGTTGAAAATATCTATGTGTCTACTTTCTTATTGAGTTCATTTTGGAATTTTTGGCAACTTAGATACTAATTTATATATATTCCCGTCAAAGTCGATGAATCTACTAATTTACTAGAGTTATGAAGAATATGGATTCGAGTTAGCAACTGATTTATGACTGAATGATTGGTAGTTTGGAGCCTTTGTGGTTGTTTAACATGTTCTAAAGGGAATACGACAAAAAATGTTAAAAGATGATAACACCAACACTTGATAACTATGATATCTCAAGGAGACTTAATGGATCTTATTAGAGTACGACACTTTTGCATTGTTGTTTATGCATTCATAGATATTTTACAGATTATTAAATTTAGCACGTTCATTTCTTGAGTTTTGATCGTGTTTGAGGATGAGATTGCATTTATCTTCCTTTTTAGACATATTTCATGAATTTTTACTTTTCGGTGTAAAAGTTAGTTTTCATCGATGTTGAGACTTTAAAAATGATTCTGAAATATATATATATATATATGGAAAACCTTACTTTCACGAATCATGATTTTTAGAAGTGAATTTTAGAAAACAGATTAAGTCTCAAGTTGAGATAATTTGAGCATGATATATTTAAGTTCTCTAACGCTATCTAATGAGTATTTAGGTAGTTGATTTATAATTTAGCATGATGGCCTAGAGATCGGGATATGAAGATTGTATCATTGGGGGCAAGTCCTGAAACTCATACGGGCCACTTTCATAGTATGGGTGGTGATATCAAGGCTTTATACTAGATTACGTATCGGTACTTTGAAAGAACATTTCAAACTACCGGCGTATGATATTTATTTTTCTTCTATCTCTAAAATATTTGGATATCCTAGTGTCTGATAGAATTATAAATATCCAGTATTTGTAGACTACTTAAACATCGGGTGCCTTATCACTTTTGAAATGGATTTGAAAATTATATAGTACTTTGAAAGAGCTTTCAAATACTTGATTATCCGCTTGACTCTACATTTGACTGCGTCAGTCATGATTAGGTGTTTTTCACATATTATCATCTCATGCATTTGAGTTATGCATTTTATTTTCGATGGTGTGCGAGTCTTTATGCTTATTTCACCTTTCTTGTTTTATTGTCGTCGTCTCTTTTTTCTCTACTGGACATTTGGCTCACCCATGCTTTAAAATTTTTTTCCCCTCTAGATTTAGCAGTTGATTTGTAGCATGGTAAGCAAATGCCAACAAATTGAAGGCTTGAGATACGAGGTGGCTTGTTTTATTTTGATTTTACAGTTTTATTTTAAAATTCTAAAGTTGTACTTTATTTCTGTATATGATATGTATTGGTCGGCATTGTTCCAGTATTGTATAAATTTTAAATATTATGAACTGTTTTAGTATTATTTGTAAAAGAAAGGCTCCAGAGCTATATATTTTGACATTTATGTACTTATTTTCGTGATTTTCGTTAATTAATTCAGTTTAATTAAGTTAATTTTCTTTAATTATATCTCAATAATTAAGGTCCCTTCTTTGGGGTCGAGACAGTTACACCCCCTCAATCTGTAAAAAAAACATTTCAAAATGCTCCTTCTGTTAAAGTCCGTCAATAATACTAATAGATATGTTCGACGTGACATTAAATCTTTTGTTACCGTTAAAACCTTCTTGTATATATATATACCATTGTATTAATCCTTGTAACCCAAGATTGCAAACATATTTTTACTCACTTATTCGTGCAATCCTTCAAGCCTTTTATTTGAAATTTATTATAGTATCAGAGCAGGTTTTGTCAAGCTCTAAAATGTCATCTTTTAAAGAGCCAAAGCTTTCTATTCAACTCTTTCACCAGTGCTCTAGCCTAGTCTCCATTAAATTGACTATCTCCAATTTTCTTCTTTGGAAATCTCAAATTCTTCCCTTGATTTGTAGTCTTGGAATAAAACATCACATCAATGATCTACAAAAATGAGCTGATGAACTCGTTGACTCAAAGAGTAAGAAAATCACAAATCCAAATTTTGTTGCTTGGATCAACAATGATGGTCTTCTTACATCCTGGCTTCTCAGAAACATGACGGAAGATGTGCTTAGCATGATTTTTGGTCAGGATACATCATATGAAGTTTGGAACTCTCTCTAAGAACAACTATTGCCCAACACCGAGGAGAATGAATCTCAACTTAAAATTGGGTTATATGCCTTAACCAAGGGTCGCTTCCCTTAGCGAGTACATCTGAAATTTCAAGAGTATTTGTGACAAACTGGCAGCAATTGGATAGCCTTTTTCAAATATAGAAAAAGTTTTCCAAATCTCTAAAAGGCTTGGCCCGAAATACAAAGATTTTAAAGTTGATGTATTATCAAAACCTCGATATCCATCATTTAACTAATTTGTAATGTCATTACAGAATCATGAACAGGTTTATCTGGTGGACGAAAAGTAATAACTTGATCACAATCAATCATTTCTTGGCCAAAGAGAAAGAAGAAGAGGAAGAGATCAACAAGGAGGAAGAGGTCAATCTAGAGGGAGAGGCTGGAACTCCTTTTCTCAGAATCGACCCAACAACAACAATAATCAATCCTCAAATTTCCAACCTCAGTTGAAATTCAATAACACTAATAATTGGAAAGGACAAGGACCAAGAGAGCCAACTCACAACAAGGAAGCTTGCCAAATCTGTGGACGAACTAATCACACTACAATTAAATGCTACTATATGTATGATTATGTTCCTGAAGAGACAAAAACTCAGCAAGCTTTGGCAACTATGAACTTAAACAGTGAAGGTGACCAAAATTTGTATACCGACTCGGCTGCAACATCTCACATGATAAATAAAGGAGGTAACCTTATATCTTTAAAGTAAAGATTCAATCTTTATTGGAAATGGGCGGTCTTTACCAATCACTCATACAGGTAATGCCTTGCTTCAGACCTCGCAAGACAATCTTAAGCTAAATAATGTTTTAGTCGTGCCAGAAACCGTTGGAACCTTCTTATATATATACCATTGTATTAATCCTTGTAATGCAAGATTGCAAACATATTAAGCCTTTTATTTGAAATATATTACATACAACGATGACGGCAAGGTCGCGATTAGGTGATGATGGAGAATGTTATCGTCTTCTTCGCAAATGGGAGAAGTCACGTTGTCACAACTTTCTTAGAGAGTTGGTTTTCAACCAATAGATATCCTCACATGTTGATCTTAGCTGTGTTTGTGCAAGTGTGAGGCATAGTGTGGCGGCGATGGGGTCTACCGGGCTGAAGGCGCGTTCAAAGTCCGTCAAGCTGAAGGTGATGGTCGAGAAGAGGTTGGAACTTGGGAGTTTGTTTGTTTTAGGTGCAATTAAATGTTAGTTTTTTTTTTAAAAAAAAAAAATTTTTACTAATTTCTTAATATTTAATATTTTTATATAACTAATTTGAATTAATGTCTTTAGTTAATTTTGTAATTATATGCCACGTCAATTATATGTTAGAGTTATAGACAGATGTTGGTAGAAGGGGCATTTTGAATTGTTTTTTATATATCAAGAGGTATAACGAATGATTTTAAAAATTTTAAAGGTACTTTAAAGCAAGATACATTGTTCGAGTGGGAATTTATGAAAATAATCTTTTTGGTTTTTCTCAATTTTAAGTTCAAATTTTTTGTTAGGTCGCCAAGTGTTTTACACATGCACCTTTTTTTGAAAAAATTTCATATTGGTACTCTATATTTTAGTATAACTGTCTTTTGATATCCTGTATTTTTAATAATTTTAAAGCGGTACCCTGACATTTTGATAAATTATTTTTAGTACATTGAGGCTCTTTTTTTGGATGTAAAAAGTCAACAATGTCCTTCACTTTAATTAACCAAAAAATGAATAAATTTAAGAAAAATTTTACAAATATGGAGATTCTCTTATATGCCTGGTGTATCGACAGATTAGGTTTTTTAAATCGTTAGATCTACGTACGTTTTGACTTTTACGTGATTTTATATAGATTCGACGAACATAATACTTAACCTACGGGTATATTGGCGTACTGAAGAAGGTCCCCTAGAAAATAATCCTAGGTTGCGTTTGGTATGATGGTTCAAATCAGGGTGATTTGTGATCTAAACCATAGTTCTGAAACCATGATTTATGATTTGAACTTGGGATCTAAACCATAGTTCTGAAACCAGAATCAGAACTAGAGGTTTGAACCATCCAAAATCAAGTGGGAGGTGGTTTTATTTTTTTGTGATGATTCTAGTTTAAAACATCACATTAAGATTCAAACCTTAAATCAGAACCATTCAAACCAAACATTAGTTTTCAAGAGCCATTTTTTACTTTTTACAAACAAATAAAAATTTGAATCAAAATTATGATTCTGATTCTAGAATTCTCATACCAAACGCAACCTTAAAACATTTAAAAGTAAAAAAATAAAAACATAAAATAAACAACTCTCTCTCAAACACTATCTTCTCTCTCCTCTCTTATCGACATTCTCTCTTCTTCTCTCTCCGGCGAGCCCAGGTCCCGCGAGTCCATACCCCCGTCCTCTTCTCTCTCTCAACCAACTCCCTCGCTCTCTCTTCTCTCTTTCTTTCTCGAATAACTCCCTATCTCTCTTCTATCTCTGGTGAGCCCAGTCACGGCGACCAGCCACCAGCAAGCCCAACCCCATCTGCTGCCATCGCGATCCTGCCCAGCCCCAAACCCCCCGGCGCAGCCCTGCTGCAATCCCGACCCTACCCGCGCAACTCTGACATCAATTCTCTACCGACGTTGCTACCCTAGCCTTGACACAGCCCCATCGCAACCCTGATCCCATCCGTCGTGACCCCTCCCAGCCTCGAACCCAGCCCATCTGCGGAACTCCGGCGACCCAAACAGGCTTAATCTTTGTAGATTAACATTTCCATATTTTCTACTTGATTTTTCTGATCTAATAATTCCTAGGTCTGGGTTTTGGTGAGAAAGAAGATGAGACTAACAATTTATTCGGAGCTTGCTGAAAGAATCGTGGATTTTAATTTGTTTGGGTTCTTGGTGTTCTTGGACTTGATTTTGTTTTTTTTTTGTGTTGATCTGATTATTTTAGAATTGTATATGTTTTATGCATTGTGCTTTAGATTTATCTGTGTTCTAGAGATTTTTTATAGAGAGAGAAATAAGAGAGAGATTGAAAGAGTTTTTTTTAATACACTTAATTTTTTTCTAAATTATTGGTTTTTATTTTATTAATTGAGAGGGTAAAAATGACTTTTTACATTTTAAAAAATGTTTTAAAGTATTAAAATATGATGTATCAAAATATCAATGGACTAATTTAAAATTATTAAAAATATAAAATATTAAAATATAATTATCTTAAAATATACGGCATCAATATATATATATTTTTATTTTTTTTTTTTTCCTGATCCGCATGCGCCCTTAAAGAGGTGAATTTTGGTGAAAGTATAAAACTTATTTCTACTTATAAAGGGGATGGTTATTTCTTATATCTATTTATAATTTTAAATTATAATTTATAATTTTTTATAAAAAATATATATAAAATAAAAATAATTTTAAATTATAATTTTAAATACATAAATTAAATGCTTTTTAAATATTTATTTGTGTTTTATAGGCTATCTTGTTTTCTCTTACCATTTAAATCCACAATGCTTTTCCTTTTTAGTAATTCCCTCCTAAAAAAAACAATTTCCAATAAATAGTTATTTAATGCATGCATAACGTTATTTCAATATATTTACATATTTGTTTAAAAAAATATAATTTATATTTTTTTAATTATTAAGAGAAAAAGACATTACAGACAAGAAATGTATATTAAATCTTGGACAGATTACAAGAAAAAAAGACAACTAGCATAGGTAGAATGCATAGTTTTGTTTTTTGTTTTTGTTTTTTTTTTTTTTTTTTTTTTTCAAAACAAATGAGAAAAAATATAGATAAAGGTCAAGTATGTAAATAGAAAATCACTGAGGACATAAAAGTAATTTTATTTTCTTACATTTATTTTTTTGTCCTCAGTGATTTTTTATTTACATACTTGACTTTTATCTATAATTTTTTTGACCTTTTTCACGTATATTTTGAAATCCACTCCATTAAATTATTTTTCTCTTCTCTAATTTCTCAATGAAAACATTTTTGGAAAATATTTTTTACAAATATGTGCTTACTCAAACACACACACACACACACACACACACACACACACACACACACATATATATATATATATATTAAAAAGACACTAATAAAATAATGATGCTCAAATATGCTTAAAGTAAACGTTTTTTACTTTTCTAAAGTACACCCTAATTAGTTTTCTATTTGATTTGTCAAGATTAAAATATTTCTTTTAGCATATTCGATTGTATTTATAAAAATACAACATTCGATAAAAGCATACGTTATGATTGAAACACACATTTTGATATATCTATTTAAAAAAAAAAAAAATTAAATGGGTGTTTAAAAATCAAAATAAGTTTCTCTAATTGACTACCCACATGACACACACAACAATTGATTTTTATATTCTATAAAATATATTTTTACAATGCAGATGTAGTATTATTCTAATTCTAACTAAAAAAAATATATCACACATTCAATTTATGTGTGATATAATGTTTAACTTGAATCATCTAAAAAATATAATTTCTTTTTTATTTTAATTTTAATTTTTTAGTTTAGAATTTAATAGAACTCTTGATAGATTCGACTAGCGCACTTATAATTAATTTGAGACATTTAAAAAAAAAAAAATATATATATATATATATATCATATATTCAATTTATGTAAGTGAGAAAATATTCTCTAAAAAAAATTGAAAACAATCAACGCTAAATTGTGAACAAAAACTATAGCATACGTGAATCAAAACTAGTCGGACTGAAATTCATAAATTCCCAACTTTAAATATATGTTTCTTTTTTTCATAAAGGTTCAATTAAGTAATTAGTTTTGGTTTGTGATGACACGATTATTTCAAATTTTAAAACCTTAAATAAACTAAATAGACTTTTTATTTGAATTTTAAAAATCGAATTACATTGAATTATAAGTGTGGTTTATTTAGAGAAAAAACTATATACATTTATGAAAAAAAGAGTTAATTATTTAATTTGTTTCGTTAAAATTTTAACTCGACTCTCCTATAATAAAAAAAAAAAAAGGAAAACTTCAACTCTATTTTTACATTTACATTTATAATTTGAGTTTTCAATTTACTGTAAAAAATTTTAAAAAAATGTCACATTTAATTTTTTTTATTATAGTAAAAAAATTTAAAAAAATATTACATTTTAATTCTAATTTATAAAGTGAATGAGGCTTTAATTATTTTATAAAGTACTATTTTGATTCCACATGATTAGTGATAATATTGAAAACCATTTATTGTTTTCCAACTCTTTAAAAAAAATAATAATAATAATAAAATCATGTTTGGCGGCACCGACAAACCCAGCGTATAATAATTAATAAGACCACAATTTTTTTTTTTATTAGTTATGTTTTGCATACATTTTGTCCCACATCGACTACGTGCTGAAAATAGAAGCGCCTTTTATATTCTTTTATTGGGCCGATTAAGCGTGACTTTACTTGAACAGGATCTGTTCTGTAGATTCACACCTCTGCATCCTTTAGTTCGAAGGAGACAGGACCTCAACCTGGTGGATGAATCATGACCGTGTGATCAGAGCGTGAGCAACGGCTTGATGGTCTGCGAAGATCATCTCAGCTGTAGAGGATCGTTCTCAGCTATTTCCTGGCTGGTGTGCGGTCACACGGTTGTCTGACAGGTTACCTTTTTTTTTTTTTTCGGCTCCAGTTTTTGGCCTCAACTTCTTGATCAACAACAGCAGCAAGAATTATGACCGTGTGACCAGAGCGTGATCAACGGCTTGATGGTCTGTAAAGATCATCTCAGCTGTAGAGGATCGTTCTCAGCTATTTCCTGGCTGGTGTGTGGTCACACGGTTGTCTGACAGGGTTGATCTGACAGATTGATCAACGGCTCGATGGTTTTTTTTTTTGGCTCCAGGTTGTCTGACAGGTTACCTTTTTTTTTTTTTTTTTTTTTTGCTCCAGTTTTGATCAAAACAGAAGCAAGAATTCTCATGGAAAATTGAATTTTTATTTTTATTTTTTTGAAGTTTCTAACCCAATCTTATTTATTACTCAAATGCTGGTGTTTTTGTTTTAAGATTCTTAGAAGATAAGCTTTTCCAGTCATAAGATACAAACATTATATATCAAAACTCCAAAAGTATCAGTACTGAAACTATTTTTCTTAGAATAATTGATCACACAACCCACAAACACACAAAAAAAAAAAAAAAAAAGAAAAAGAAGCATTGTTTTTATAGTAAAACAATCAGCTAATTTGGCACATCTTCAATGCAGTGTTAAATTAATGTCGAGTAATTAGCACAGTTAGTTTCAAAACTGTTTAATGGAGTCCTTTTAATGGGGAAAATTAAAAACAAATTAGCTATTAAACAATGACTTTGGTTTACCAGAGAGATCGATAAATTTTTAACTCGGTTCAAATGAAATGTTTTTCCTAAGGATTCTATTTAAATAGAAATTAGAGAACGAAGTAACTAGAAAAAAGAGTTAGAATCCATTTCTTTTCTATTTCTGTGCTGGATCATCTAAAAAGCAAGTCATTTGACATTCTCTCTGCTTTTGCAGAAGGTTTTCTCTATTAGCGGCGCGATGGACGAGTGCTCAAGAGTTGAGACAAGTACTCTGCAACAGATGTCGCCGAAGATGAGAGGTCGCATGGTGGCTTCGTGAAGTTGAGTGGTCTTCCAGGGGTCGCCGCGTGGGAGGGGCAGGCCTCTGTAAACTGAAAGTGGCATCGAGAGAAGAAGGAACGTTGGGACACCCTCAAGCTGACATCTAAATATCTCATTCATAATCCAACGAGTTTAATGAGAAAGAGAAGGTTTCATAGCTCTTAACTTGTTGTGTCAAGTTGCCCTCTGTTACCCGCTCAAAGAATGGGAATCAAGTTGTCACCTACTAAAAACAATATCCAATTTATTTATTACGTTACATTTGGCATGACGATATTGTTCTCAACCAGGCAATGATTTCAGTAAATAGATTAAATCAGGTGAGAAGAGTTGTACATTTTGTTCATCGTGATATCAAATTTATTCAAATAACTGTATTCTGTTTTCTTCATTTCCTTGATAAGAAAACCGATCCAGCATTTCTTTAAATCATAAATCTCTTCAACTTTCATCTATCTCGGAACTCTCCTTGTGTATTCAACTTCATCCCACTAGCCAACAACAAATTACTCCATTGTTCCATGGTTAAAAGCATTTGTGCAGGTTATTTTCCAAGTTCCTTGAGGATCAACTGCACACCCAAAAAATTAAATCCTACTATTAGGAAAAGCAATCAATAACTAGAGGCCTCTTCGCATATCAGCCCGGGAGACGGGAGAAAAAACCATGACAGTGTAGTATGGAAGAAAAAGTTCAAAAGGGTCTCAACATGGAGTTGGTCATCCGTCATTCTCAGTTTCTCTGATAAGATGCAGAAAGTTTCAGCTTCAAGACCAGGCCGTTGTGTTTCAAAGTCCTCAATCATCAATGATATCCATGTCACTCCATCTACGATCGACATCCTAGTACTAATAAACTACCCTAAATGAAGACCAACCTAGCGTAAATTGGGATGAAAAAGAATTACCCTCGAAAGTTTCTTTGTATTTCTTTGATAAATTTGCTGTCTAATGTATCAACAGTAAGCAATAACAGAACCAAATAATAAAATGAAACACCATCAGTCCACATCCAAGAATGAGGTACAATCAATGTCCTGAAGGGTGATTTTTCCCATGTACAAATCATGTATGTGATCAGGACAGAGAGGAAGGCATTTTAGATTGAGGCTATCATGAATAGCACCCATTCCCCGCACCCACTTCTCTTCGTCCAGTGGGTTCACATTCAGCAGTTTTTGCATCAACCTTAGTCGATAAACAGTAGTATCAGTTCTCTCGCAGAAATGAGCAACACAAGAATATGGAGGCTCGTCAGAAGCCAATCTAATCAAAGCCAAAGACAAAGCACCATCCACATGTTTCGGATCAGAAAGGTTCATATCTCCCATCATCTTTACATCCCTCTCTGTGGGGAAGTGCACTTCTTCGTTTCCACTCATGTCGAATATCTTCAAATCTTTACTGTAATGCTTAATCGCTTCACGTTTGGTGGTTTCGTGCTTTTCTGCTAATGTCAAGATACAGGAGAATCTCAAATGATAACTTACAATAGTTTTAACCGTCTTGAAGTTATGACAGCAGCAGAAGAAATCAAGCCACCTTCTTCCAACACCTGCGTACCACTTAACAATATCAGCATCTTCAAGAGCAGTGAGTAAACTGATTGGCCTCGGCCGTCCCATGTGATTTGTAAATCCAACCAGCCTAACTGCCTTCCTAACAAGTTCTATGGGCGCATCAACTTTCATACATAGCCTCGTTAGGTCCTCAACTGTTCTCTTAGCATATTTCCGCTCCTCTTCTTCCTCCTTCCTCTTTTCTTCTTCTTCCAATGCCTTTCTAGCTTTGACAGGACTTAAATGCTTGTCCACTTGCTCTTGGAAGTTATCATAAGAATCAACAAGATCCTGAGGTAATTGTTCTCTAATGTGTCTCAAAGAAAGAAAATGCCCTGCTGATAATTTCCGGTGCCAATCCCAACGCTCTTCCAGTGACCCAAAGAACTCCTTCACTACTTCATCAGCCCAAGTGCTGAACATTTTTCTTACTTCATTTTCAATTTGGTGTTCAAATTTGAAGCCATCGCTTTGCTTGAACTTTTTAAACAAATGACCAAATATCTTCAAACCCAATTTCTTTCTATTCCTCCCTCTGGCATTCTTTAACTCTAAAGCCCTAACTTCCTTTTGTCTAAGGTACTTTTTCCGTGCTCTAAGCGCTTTCTCTGACATAGGAGGACGTAAAACTGAAGGCAGAACTGCCTGTAGCTCCATTCCCATAAAATCAATCTTCTCAGACACTGCACTATGAATCGCCGTCTTTACTCTATCAACCTTCAATTCCAAACTCCCTTCCAAGTATTTCACCACCCAATTCTTCAAATCCACAGTCAACATCTTTGACCCGGAAGTTATAACTAGTATCTCATCCAAGTACCTAACTGCATATATCTTCACTGGCTTATAGAAAACACCATCCTCGGAAACAAGTTGGTTCGGTTCAAATTTGGGATTCTCTTGCTTCATCCTAAGCCTCATTTCTTGAAGTTCTCTATCAAATCCATCAAAGTAAACATTAACCAAAATTGAACTCAATCTACTTTCTTGAGGAAACCCTCTTCCAAAATAACATCCACCTAATTCAATTTGCACAACCCCAATCTCAAACAACCTCTTTACAATATCAATCAACACTTTATCATCAATTTTCTCTTCTATAAACAAACACAACTTATCAACATGTTGACCACCAAACTTTTCCCTACTAAAGCCAACACTAAACCACCAAGCGGGATTTTCCACAGAATTCTTGAGATACCTAATGGCCGTATGCCTTCCCATACCAACACGCCCACCATAAGAAAACGTCACAAACCTCTCATCATACACAATCTCAAAAACCATCCTAATGGCTTCAATAAAAACCTTTAATTTCAAGTTGGGCAAGATCAAAAACTCACCTTTGTCCCCCGAAGCCGCCATTTTGACGCAGCAACCCTCGACGAAACCAAACCGGTTTTCGGATATCTCCCGACCCATTTCTTCAACGGAGAACCTCTTGTGGAGCTCGGTTTTTGGGGCGCCATTGTTGGGTACGAGGTTTTGGCCGGCGGTGAGGAGGACGGAGGGCAAAGCGACGACGTTTTTTACGAGGTCCGAGAACTTGCCGTGGGAAAAACGGGTGAGGACCAGAGCTTCGAGCTGGGGTTTGGAGAGGGGTTTTGGAGGGTTTAAGGTTGGGGTTTTGGGGTGTCTCAGTGAGTGAAGAAGGAGAAGAGGAACAGAAAAGGAAGGGTTTTTCGTGATGATTGGAATGGTCGTTCTTCGGATGTTTGCAAGCATTGAAAAAGAGAACAAAAAAAAAAAAAAAAAAAAAACGTGGGATTGAGTTTGATTTCTGAGGCCTCGTTTGGTTCAGCCTCCAAAAACCTCTAATGTTCATGTGTTGTACTTGTTGAGTGTTCTGGGTTTTGAAAGCTTCTGCTTCTGGTTGATTTGAGGGAAAAGAAACAAATATGGGCCTGTTTTTCATTTTTTTTATTTAAGTTCTTCTTCTTTTAAATTTTAATTTTATTTAATTTTATTTAAGTTATAACTTTAACTCAAATTATAATTTAAATTCAATTCAAAAATTACACTCAAATGGCACTCTAAAAGAACAGACCCTACGTTCGATGCAAATGCACGAATTTTTCACTCTTTATTTTTAATTAATATCATTTAATTAAATAATTATATTAATTAAAAGAGTATTAATTAAAAATAAAATTTTTATCTTAGAACAATGTATTAGCGTGAGTTCATTAATGTTCTCTTAATTTTTTTATTTGTTTTTTATATTGGTGAAGAAAAAAAAGAGAAAATTATTGAGTTTATTTTTAAAATGTACGAGATTAAATTTTTACCATTAATCTTAATTAATATTCTTTTGATTAATATAATTATGTGACTAAAAAAAATATTAATTAAGAATAAGATATAAAAATTTAGACACTGTAAAAGAGTATTTGTCTTATTTTTCTTAAAAAAAATAATATTGGGCCCAACTTTTATAAGTCTTGTGACATAATAGAGAAATATTGACAAATTCTCTTAAATATGCATTAGTTTTGATTTTTATTTATTATTTTTTATTAATATATTTTTTAATTAAATAATTATAGTAACAAAAATGTACTAATTAAGAGTACGAGATAAAAATTCAGACCATATATTTTAAAGATAAGTTTATCATCACTTTTCTAGACCCCCTCCCCAATAGGACAATTTTTAAAAATATTCCTTAAAATAGAGGTCATTTTATTTCTAGCCCTTAATATTAGCCTTTATATTTCTACATTTTAAATTAAAACTAATTAAGAGGTATAATTTTTAAAAAATAGTATTTTTAAAAGATAAAATCTCTCATTTTCTTTTCCCAATGAAGTTTTAAAAATCTACTTAGCTATGCACTTGTTCTCTCAAGCGTTGGTTGTGAGGGAAAAAAAAAAAATAAAAATACCACATCTAAAAAATATTATTTATGCCATTTTAAAAAAAAATAAATAATTATATTTCAATTAAAAAAACTACAATAACACTTAATTATTTAAAATAACATAAATAATAAACTTATATAAAACTATAATAAATCGTGTTTTTTTTTCTTTTGTATTCTTCCTAATCACCACATAATTCTCAATAATCGTCGGTCAAGCTACGTCGATCAATGCATTCGACTGACGTTGTAAACTTTTCACATCGGTCAGAAGGCAACCGATGTAAAAAGCATCTCGTTAGCATTTTTCACATTGATTCCCCATGACCAACATCAAAGCATATGATACGGGGCTTTTTAATTTTGGGTGGTTCCGTGCCTTAATCTTTTGTGCCTTTTCTAACAGATTGGGCTATGGATTAGCAGAAGGGTGAGTGAATTAGTGGAAAAATTTAATGTTCGTTCATTTCGTTGATTGGAGTTTTATTATAGTAAAAAGTTCTCAAAAATAATCACATTTAATTTTTTTATTATAGTAAAATTTTTTTTACATAAAATCACATCTTAACTCAAATTAAAAACTCGAATAAATGAACTAAACAAGCCCTAAATACTCGTGGTTGTTTTGTAAAAGAGAAAAGAGAAGTAAATAGATTGGGCTATGGATTTCAAATCCTTTATGTAACCCCAATATAAAAAGATTAGAAAATGGAGTTTATAATGAACACATAAGAGAAACAGGTTTTTCTTCCTCTCCATTTTCTTTACAGGGTTACACTTTTTTTTCTTTCTAATTTTATTTCCCCTTTACCAAATTACTAGAAAAATATAGACTTAAGATGAATTAAAATTCATGCCAATTTTATTAAATTTAAGTTTATAATTTGAGTTTTTTGATAAATTATTTACAATTTTTAAAAACTTTTTATGAACCATAATTTGACAATTTAATTTTTTATGAACCATTTATTTTTTATAACTAAAAATTATCCTATATACTTTCTTAAACTTTTTATATTAGCCTATTTTCTACTATTTTCGTTCATTTTATTAATTTAAGTTTATAATTTGAATTTTGTTACAATAAAAAACTTTCAGAAATAATCATTTAATTTTTTTACTATAATAAAAAGTTTTCACATAAAACCATAGCTCAACTCGAATCAACGAACTAAACGGACCTTTAAAATTATATCTATTTTTTCTCCTCTCCTCCGTCTCTCATTCTCCTCCGTTGCATTATGTTGACATGAGCTTCACCGCAATTCATCATCACCGCTTTTCGCCTTGAGTCGTTCACACACTGATCTACTAAGAAGTGACGCTGGCAGAGTGCAAGATCGAGTGAATGGCGACAGTCTTTGTGTGTGTGTGCACGTGCATGCGTTCACGCAGGCATGTATACACTCTTGTGCATGGTGATGAAAGATGGTCGTTATAGGCACGAAGCCATAATGTGACCAGTGGGGGCAAGTGCTTCCACTGAGAAAGTTTGGAGAAAAAAAAAATATAATCTATAACTATATTAATGAATGTGTTTCTATTATTATTTTGTAAGGCTGTGCTATCTTGTAAATAGGCTTTTTTAACTTGTTTATTTTAGGCTGGTCATTTAACTCTCTATGAAAAAAAAAAAAAAAAAAAAAAAAGAGAACCTTTTGAATCTATTATTTTTAAATTTTTATTATTTACTCTTGATTAATACTTTTTTTTTTATTAAGGTAGTTATTTGATTAAATGACATTAATCAAATGCAAAAGGTAAAAATTTAAGACTCATGCATTCTAAAAGTATTTGTCTCTTTTTCCTTTCTAAATTACCTGACAAATCATACTATTTTTGATGCATTTCATTATCTTCAAATCTTTTTCCTTTTCAACATTTTTAAATTTTTTTTTTTTGGGGGGTTTTGGTTTACTTGCATTAGTATTTTCCCTAATTTATTGTCTTAATATTGTGGTTTGGCAATACTCAAGTTTCTCGTTTTTTTTTTAAAAAAAAATTAATCATTGATTTTTATTGAGAAAAATGATAAAAAAAAAATTTTATTTTATTTATAAATTGTGCTCCTACTGAATTGAAAGTCTAGCTTCATCACTGGTTAATGGCTCTCACTGAATTGAAAGTCTGGCTTCATCACAGGTTAATGACTGACAATGCGGTGAAAGAAAGATTTCCGGGAGGTGACTGATACTCATCTATTGAGTGACTTTAGGCATCTTGAAAAGTGAAAAAGATAAACGTAAAAAGTAAATAGGCCAATTTTTAGTTATAAAGGTTATGGCATGCATGGATAAATGGTTATGGATGGGAATAATAACCCATAAATAATTTGGCCTATTTATTAACGTAAACATTCCTATTAATTTTAATTCATCTCAATTTTTTAGAAATTTTCCTCTTTCTCCCAAAGGAGAAAATTATGGATGGACATGGCCCATAAATCATTATGGGGCGTCATTCCTTTCTCCTTTTTTCGAAAAGTTCAAGTAGCCTAACAATTAGCAAGACATGAGTTGTTAATTACCAAAATAAAACAAGAAAAATAGTAGAAAATAGACCAATATAAAAAGTTTAAAAAAATATATAGGTTAATTTTTAGTTATAGAAATTAATAGGTCATAATTTGTCAAGTTATGGTTCATAATTAGATAAGTTATTGACAAATTTGTCAAGTTATGATTCATAGCCAGACAAATTATAGATAATTATGGATAATAACTTGTCAAGTTATGATTTATAACCAGACAAATTATGGAACGAAAATAATAATTTAGTCTTATTTATTAACTTATATAAACTATTAGCCTATTAATTTTAATTCATCTAAAGTGTTGGTCTATTTTTCCCTTTCTCCTATAAAATAACAATGACTAGTACTAAACTTTACATTGGGTTAAAATCAAACTTTACATTGGGTTAAAATCATGAGTGCTAGGATCAGACTCCAAAAGGCGTAATTTAGTTGCTACCCTCTGGCATTGACACGTTACAAACAGTTTTAAGAAATAGTTAAAAAGAAAAAAGAAAAGGGTTTAACATAAATCAAAATTCCTTTTTCTAGGTTTAATTACACATTTTGTCATTTTTCTCTTTTCTGAAAATTAGAAAAAAAATAAGAAATATATAATAAAAGGACTGAATGAATATCCTTGAAACTTGAAGTAGCATCTTTGTTGAAAAAAAAAAAAAAACCTAACACGCACAAAGGGAAACTCTTTTAAACACAAGTCGTGAAATTCTCTTAGCATTAAAGTTGCAGAAACTACGGGAACCGTTGGTTTGGCTAGTTAGGCCTGTCCGGTCAATTAGGCATATTTGGCTAGTTAGGCATGTCCGGTTAGTTAGGCATGTCTGACTAGTTAGGCATGTTCAACTAGTTAGGCTTGTCTGGCCAATTAGGCATGTTTAGCTAGTTAGGCATGTTCAATTAGTTAGGCATGTTCGGCTAGTTCGGCCAAATAAACCTCGTAAGCTTGTTCAACCTATTCTTTCCTATTTGGCATGTTCTTCCATGTTCGGTTTGTTTAGGGTTGTTCTTTCCCTATTCTACTTATTTAGGCTGTTATTCTCTGTTCGGCCTATTCAGACGGGCTATTCTTATAATCATGACCACTAATCATGACCACTCCTCTACAAAATATATATATATATATATATATATATATATAAGCCAACACAAAAACAAAAACAAAGTAAAGTCTCTTTCGACAGAAGGATTTTGTCTAGAAATATAACCATCTGTTCTATTTACATAAAATGACAATCGATACGTGTGGTCTTTGTTAGATCTCATAATTATTCAGACTTCTCAATAATCAAGATGTCCCACTATCATGGAAACTATAAGTGAAAATTATAAGATAAAACAAATAAATGTATGGTTCTTCATGAGACTACTATTTGACATGCGATACGAATCAAATAATATTGATTCTAAACACTATATGGTATTTCACCGATTTGAGTTTTTAATTTTAGATTTCTACAGTAAAAAGCTCTCAGAAAATGTCACATCTAACTTTTTGTTACAGTGAAAAACTCTTAGAAAATATCATATCTCAACTCGAATTGAAAACTCAAATTCCGTAAAGTGAACAAAACCTATATAATTGCATTCGTATTGCAATTTGCAAGTTGTGAAATTTAATGCGCGCAGTTGACGTTTATTTAGTCTAGTGTCCATCTGGTGTCAATAATTGGTATTTTTTTTCTTCTATTTCTTTTTTTCTTCCTTTTTTTTTTTTTTTTTTTTGCTTGCATTTATTCATCACTAGTCTATATAATGAGTAATCTTGACAAGTACTTTTAAAAGTTTATGGATCAAAATTTTTATTCTTCACTCTTGATTCATAACATTTTTAGTCAAAAAATTACACTAACAAAATAATATTAATTAATAATAAAAAAATAAAAATTTAAAGTTACACTTTTAAGAATAAATTCTCTATTTTTTCCTATATAATAAAAAGCACTTGGTTTTTGACTGTTCATGTGACTTTGACCAAAAAGGTGATGGTGAAAGTTCACTCCCCACCAACTTCTTTTTTTCTTCTTTTGCTCCCTTTTACATTTTGCTTTTTTAGTCCTTTATTTTTTTTTCTTTTTTACTCCTTCCTTTTTTCAATCCTTTATTTTACTTCTTTTTGGTTTTTATCCTAAAATTTATTTTTTTTTTTTTTTTGTTCCTTTTTACTATATTTTCCTTCCTTCCCTAAAACTTTATTTATTTTTTTTTTCATTTTAGTTTCTTTTGAGATTTTATACTCAAGTTTTACATGTTTTCAAAATGTCTCATTTCAAAACTTTATTTTGGGGAAAAAAAATTATTGCGACGTTCATTTTTCCCTATCTACGCCTTATTTAATTTGATTTTAAAATTAAAATTTTCTCTTATTTTGCTCCTATTAACATAATATCTTTCATGTGTACCCATGTTTTTTTTTTTTTTTTTGCTTTTTATTTTCGTTTTGTAAGAAACTCCTTGTTATTTTAATGAAGATACTTATAAAACGTTTGTGTTAATTGTGTATTCACTAACTAACTAATTAAGGTTTTTAGTATTAAGTAAATTAAGGAAATTAATAACACAATAATCAAAACGTAACACATGGATTACTCTCCACGTGCTCAACTAGTATTAATGGAAAATCGATATGTAAAAGTACCCATTTTTTTCTAAGGAAAATTATGATGCAAATGAGAAAGACAGGAAAACTAGTATAGATGCGAATTATTCAAAACACAAGAAGACATCAACCTCGGACATTAACAAGTCCTCTCAATAAAATTGAATTTTTTTCCTAGCTAGTAGAACAAGAAAATAAGACATGGATCTATATTCAATACTCAATCAAAGGATTTCCACAGCTTCCTTTTCACTCCACTCGTGTTGGTCACTACTTGCTTGCCGATCGGCATATTTAAAAAAAGTTTTGAAGACAAAAACAAATACCGTGTTTAGAATTGATTTTGTTTTTTATTTTTCACATTTTTTGAGAAAGAAAAAATAAAAATGTTCTCAAAACGGCGTTTGACGCAATAAAAATAAAAAACGAAAATAAAAACGATTTTTTAGTTTTGTTTTCATTTTTTGTCTTTTTTTTTTTTTTTTTTTCATTTCTAACTTCTAAAATAGATTACTAAAATATTTTGGAGGATTCCATAGTAGGCTGTGGGGAAAAAAAAAAAAAAAAAATTCTACCGATAGGATATGATTCTCAATCCATAGCTTTATTATTATTTATATAAAAAATAACGGTCATTTATGGATATGTTTTTTAATATTATTAATATAATTATTTATGATAAATATTTATGATAGTCTTTTATTATTATATGTTTAAAATAATTTTTAATTTTTAAAATAGTAATAATTATGATTTAATACAAAAAAATACACAATAAACGTTTAATTAATAAATTCAAAATTATAATTCACAATTATTTTTGATTTATATGTATTTTTTTATAACAAAAAATATTATAATAAATCACAAATTATAATTTAAATCGTGACATAAATTTAACAATCAAATAAAACTTTAATCCATCACAATGACAAGTGGAGGCCAAAAAAATTACACTTTTTTAATCAATCACAATGACAAGTGGGGGACTGCAACGGTCTTTTTATATACATAATCCTAAATATTAATCCAAAAACGTCAAGACCAACGGCCTAATTAATTCCATCACTTTTTTTTTTTTTTGAAACAAATTAAGGTCTCATTTATTTTATTAATTTAAATTTTTAATTTTAATTTTATTATAATCTTAATTTTTATAAAATTATATCTTAATTTAAATTAAAATTTTAAATTGATACACTGAATGAGATATAAAAATTTATAAGAATCGTGACTTCCACTAGCCTTATCTATCCCACTCAATCCAAGAAAAGTCCAGCCAGCATTTTTCTGTCGTTACCGTTGCGTAATGACAGTGAAAGGCCATGAAATTTCCTGGAAATGAAAGGCTTTTGCAAAAGGTATTTTTGCGTGGCTATCATTGAAAAGGTCACCCCTCTCTATCTCTTTCTCATAAACGAACGTATAATTGAGGAATTGACCTAGTTTATTTTATTAATTTAATTTAAAATTTTTATAATAAATTTTTTTAAAAAAAATATCATATTTAATTTTTTTTGTTAAAATAAAAAATTATTAAAAATATTATATCTCAATTTAAATTAAAAATTTAAATTTATAAAATAAACAAGGTAAATCGATATATCACGTTATATTATTTATATAATATATTTATTTAATGAAATTATATTATTTAATATACCCTTTTAATAAGCTTTTTACTTTTATTTTGTTTCTTTTTTAATAGGTATTCAATGCAAATACCTATTAAAAAAGTAAAAAATAAAAGAGAAAAGTTTATTAGACTGATATACTAAATGATACAAACTCATTAGACATATATATTATATAAATAATATGACATAGTACGCTTAATTTATTGAATAATTCATCCACATAATTATATGTGTAACTCGATTTTCTCGTTGTCCAATCAAAGGTGTTATTATTTTAAAAAATTTAGGACTTATTAAAATTTAATGTATAATTTTTTTTTTATATAAATATCTTCATGCATAAAGACCCATTATTTTAAAACCATTAAATGTTGATTCCAAGAAAACAAGAAGGTAGTGAATGTTGTTTGGTAGTCGTGTGCATGTTCTCTATACACATATAATAAGTCATGCAAACCACGTTTTCTATCCCTCATTCTACGCCAAACCGGCCACTTTTCTACAACGTTTCTACACTTTCCAGGAAACTTAAAAGAAAGTTTAGTTTATTTCAAGACTTGAGACTTAATTTTAGATTAATATAGGGGTTAGAAAGTGGAAATTAAGGTGGAAAGTTACAAGGTGAAAATGCATGTCGTAATGGAGAAAAGCATAATATGGAAAGTACTGGCAAGAAATGCTCTTCATCGATTGTTGGTAAACCGTAGTTTAACATTTTGGGCATGTTCTTTTGTCTAAAAAACTCAAAAAAAAAAAAAAACAACTCGAGTTGTAATTTTATTCAAGATTATATACTTTTAAGTTTTAATTTTATTCAACTTTACTCAATTTTATTCAAGTTATAACTTAAACTCTAATTATAACTTAAAAATAATATTCAAGTTACATTCTAAAAGAATATACCCTTTCTTTTTCAACTTGACGGCCCTCCTTTTAAGAAATCTCAATAAAGCACCTCATTATGTAATATATATAAATGTATATATATTTATATTTATATATATGTGTGTCATTAAGGTGTCCTTGGCTTCTTTCTTTTGAGGAATTATTTATTATTCTTGATTAATATCTTTTTTTAATTAAATAATTATATCAATTAAAAAGGTATTAATTAAAAATAATAATAAAAGATTAAACTCATACACTTTAAAAATAAGTTTAATAATTTTTTCTCATCTTTTTTTTTTTAGATATAAACTGACGAAGATGCCCTTAAGTTTTTTAAAATATTTTGTGATAAAATATTCTAATAAAACAAAATTAGATCTGCAGTTGAATGAAAAGATCATATCAAACACTCAAATATTTGCAAATTCTTCTATCAAAAAGATAAAATATTTCTTAGACAACTAAATTAATAGATCAAACACTCAAAAACCACCAAAACCAAATATATATATATATATATATATATATATATATATATCAAAACACTCAAATCCGAATTCAATGATTGGGATGGCATGAATCTCTTTGTAGCCAGGAGCCACCAACCTAACCAAGATCACCCTTCCTCGCCGGATTTAGGATCTGCCATCTCTAGCCCTAACTTCATTTCCAAATATGCTCTATGGTGTCTTTGATTTGGCTTCTCAGATTTTTTTTTTATTTTTTATTTTTTTATATATTGGTTCTGTTATTATGTTTGAGTTTATTTTTAAAATTTAAGATTTTATTTATGACATATACTTTAAGAAATATTTTAAATTGAAGGTTATTAATAACGTTTTCCTTAATACAACTAAGAAATTCCTTTAACCAGAATTGATCTTCAACAAGAGAAAACGACAAATTTGCTAATGTGTAAACAGCCATATTAGAACGAGAAATTTTGACTACAAGAATCACTATCAATCTTATCCATCAAGATCTTGATGTCATTAAGAATAGGAAACTCTGCGGCACTATAACATAAATCATAAATATAATATACAATAATAAACTCAAACATTTAAAATTCTAAACTTGCATAATAAAAATAGAAAAAATTACAGAATTTATCTTTAAAAGTGTATGAGTTTAAATTTTTACTCTTTAATTTTGATTAATACTCTTTTACTAATATAGTTATTTGAGTAAAAATTATTAATTAAGAATACGGGACCAAAATCTTAATCCACGTATTTTTAAAAAATATTTATCTCATTTTCTCTAATAAATAATATGAAATGAAGTTCAAACTCTGAGCCCGTTTATTTTCTGTATTCATTCCGATTCTGAATCATGATTCATGATTCTTTACAGTATTTTTTTCTCACAAAAATACACGTAAAATGAAAATAATTTTAAATTATAATTCTAAATATACGAACCAAACGTCCACTTAAACTTACACGTTCCTGAATTAATTGCATCTTTAAATTGTGCAAATTACTCTAAGGGTTGTTCCGTCTTTTGGAATTCGTACTTATTCATATAGATGAATGGGTCTTGGCACAGTGGACCCCAGATTGTGCTGCTAGAAGAACTAACGGGCTCGCATCTCCATCAGTCAACATCGTCATTTTGACCGTATTTAGAATTAAACTTTTTTTTTATTTTTTATATTTTTAAAAAAATTTATATATTTTTAAAACGTCGTTTAATATAATAAAAATAAAAAAAATTAAAACAATTTATTAATTTAGTGTAAAATGAGATAGAAATAAAAAATAATTTTTAGTTATTTTTTATTTTTTATTTTCATTTTCTCCTCTCTTGAGCAGAGAGAGAGAGAGAAACATTAATAATTTTTTTTATACTGAAAATAAGGTATTGATAAAATTATCAAACACATTTTAAAAATTATTTCTGTCTGAGATTGAAAACGTTTTCATTTTCATTTTCATATAAAAAATAAAATCATTTTAAAACAAGTTTTAAATGCGCCCTTTATGTTTGAAAAAGAGAGTGAGGGCAATCGCATGATTTTTTAAAAAATAAGAAGGTATACCAATATGATTTTTTGAAAAAAAAAAAAAAAAAAGTTCCAAATTGTAAAAGTGTTGAAGCGCAATGTACCAAAATGATATTTTCATTAATATGTTTAATGTGATTTGGTTTGAAACATACAGAAGACTAAAAAAAGCCTACCGGGTAAGCATAGCTCTAAATTATAGGATTTTGATCCAGTACTTCTATTAAATTATAATACTTTTCTTTAACTTCATACAATTCTAATGTGATGTGGTTCCTCTTTGTCTCATTAATGAAAGTTATTTCCCCTAATAAGAAAAAAAGTGATGTGATGGCTCACAGTTGAGTCTTTCAGGTAAATATTTTTCATTCCCCATCACAGTATTCTCCAAGACTATAATGTCCGGGAGTAGGTTTGAAAAAATGAATTATTAAATAAAATTTTATATTTTAAATTTTATATTCGGAAAAAATTATTTGTTTAATGAAGGATCGGGAGAGAAATATTTTTTTAATATAATGATGAATTTTAATTAAATTTAATAGTAAGATTAAGGTATGATTTGGTTACAAAACTCTTTATTTGGTAGGCCCTTTATTCCATTCCTTCGGAATAGTGGGCCGTTCCTAACAAGACAAGTAAGGTCGTCCCTTTATTCCATTCCTTCGGAATGTCAGGACGAGAGAGGAGGATAAGGTCGGCCCTTATCCCATTCCTTCGGAATGGTGGGCCGTTACTAACAAGTAAGGTCGTCCCTTTATTCCATTCCTTCGGAATGGCGGGACGAGAGAGGAAGGTAAGGTCGTCCCTTACTTCATTCCTTCGGAATGGCGGTCCGAGGAAGAGGGTAAGGTTGTCCCTTACTTCATTCCTTCGGAATGACGGGACGCTAAAGGAGGGGACCCTTCCCCTCCCCCGAACTCCCTCCCCTTCCCCTTGCTTGTTCTTATTCGTTCGTGCTTAACATCCGTTAAGCACTTCACTCGATTAGAGTCTTCTCTAAAATAAATAGCTAAGAGTTATAAATTTTAGTGATGAGATATAACCCTCGTAGCATTGCAAACACAATCCTATGAAAATTATTTGTTATGTATATTTTTTTTAATATAATGGATTTTAATTAAATTTAATTTGATCAGAAAAATCACACTAGAAACTCTTATATGTCAAAAAAAAGATTTACGGCTTATCAGAGAAACTCTAAAATAAAACAAAGTTATAAATTTTTTATACCTATAGGATCAAAAGATTTGATCAAAATCACATTAGATTAAAAATATATAAAGAACAAATACAATTTATTATACAAATCTGACAGTTGAAAAATAAAGAATTATAAACAATTTTTTTTTTTTAAAGTCTTACTAGAGAAACTCTCGATAAATATACAAAATTGATGTGTCACACCGCCCACATTATTGGGGTTTTCTTTTTCATTTTTTTTTTTTTTTTAAATTATGTAGAACATAGAACCATTAATTGAAGTTTCAGATAACAGAAATCTATAATACGAATAACTAATTTCATTTGTCAGATTAAGTGCCTTAAATATTACACAAACAAAACGCATTATTTTTTTTATCAAAATAAAAAAAGACATTCTATGTTCATTCTTTTGACCAAATCACATCTCTGGTGGAGGAGTAAATAAATATAATAATGTGTTGAGACAGGAATTCTATACCTTCATAAATTAATTATTCAAAGTGATGCAAAGCTACATAAAATATTAATATCAAATCAATATTAATGAAATTAAATCACAACCGTCTGATCAATGATACTATATTCTCCAATGAACTGCAGGCTGCAACTTGCTAGAGCAAACCACCCTCATGAATAGAAAATTTGTTGTAGGAATATTATAAGGAGAAATGCTATAACCATTTATTTTAATTAAAAATAATATATTGATTAGTTAATAATCAAAGGGCTTATACACCTCTGAAAGTTTTAAGCGTTTGAGTCTGCCAGATCTAGCCTGCGTTTTGATCTTACATTTAAGTTTTTTTTTTTTTTTTTTTTTTTTTTAAACATTATTGCTGATGTGCAATTCCTAATCCTCTTTCTCCCTAACTTAAAAAAAAAAAAAAAAAAGAAACAAACAAACAAACAAACAAAAATCATAAGGGTTATCAATACTGTTAGTCCTTGAATTATGCATTCTGTCATTTCGATACATAAACTTTTAATTTTCATAAATTAGTCTCTAAACTTTTGACTTTAATCACTTTAGTCCTTGCACGCTAAAATTGATGATGAATTTATGAAATTTCATGTAAATCATCACGTTGCTAGCTTAATTTGCATTCAATGTTTGTACTATTCGTTTGATATGTGATTATTTCTGAGAAATAATTCTAGTGTGCAAGAAACAAAGTGGTAAAAAATTAAACGTTTAGTGAGTAATTTATTTAAATTAAAAGTTCAAGAATCAAAGTGACACAATGAACATAATTCAGGGACTAATAGGGCTAATTACCCTTAAAACAAAGATATAAGGAATGGAATAAGTTAAAACTGCATTTATAAGTCTTCATTCAATGATTCCCTATATAATACTACAAATTAAAATTTAAACTATTAAAGTGCATGGATCTCTGAATGTTTAGTTTTTATTCTTGATTAATATTTTTTTAACTAGTAAGATCATTTGACTAAAAAGAATATTAATTAAGAGTAAAAAGTAAAAATTTAGACTATATAATCTAAAAAGTATTTGGCTTTTTCCCCAAATTTAAAACAAAAATATTACACAAGATCAGTGTAGAAATAAAAACGTAGTTATTTCTATCACTTGAAAGTGAATATGGTGAAAAAGAAAAAAAAAAAAAAATATATATTAATAAATATACTAAAAGAAAACCTCTGCTGGCACTGTTTCACCGACACTCATTTTACTGTTCTTGTTATGATAGTACTAATTTTGTTTTGTCCCTAAATGATGCAGTACTTATTACTGACATGCTCTTTCTTGTTGCTTTCCTTGTTGTTTTATGTTGCTCTTCGCATGTGATTTGTTCTGTATTTTAATCCTTAATTACATCTCGCATCCAAATTCTATTATTTTCTAATAATATATATATATATATATATATATATATATATATATATATATATTCGTTGCCAAGGGTTAGGTAACCTTCATGAGAAATGGATACACCAACATATATTTAAGGACATCTGACCTAACGCACCATTACTATTGGTATCACATTGCAAAGATTATTGTTTGTGATTCTTGTGAAGTTTAAAAGGCTAATGTTGTTAATAAACCAACATATAAATGAAAAACAGCAATCAAATCTAAAATTTGGCCGAGGCTCTAGGTGTAAATAGGATAGAAATAGATCGATTAACAAAAAAACGACGAAAACTGAGGATTATAAACTTATATTCTCGCCGTTCAGGATCGACCAATTCATATTTGGCACATATCATCTTTAATCATTTCTTTAACCATCATCAAAATTACAATAATAATTGGGAAAGAGGACAATGGGTCTGTTTGTTATTGTTTTCGTTTCGTTTTCACGACCAATTCATATTCGGCGTTTTTTGAAAAAAAATGAAAAAAAAAAAGGTGTTTTCATTTTCTCATTTTCATTTTCTGTTTTTAAATTTCTTTTTTTTCCATCTGAAATTGTTTTTGTATTATATATGTTTATTTAATATATTTATTTAATATATTATTATTTAATATATTTAATAATATTATTTATTTAATATATTTAATAATGTTATTTATTTAATAATATTATTATTTAATATATTTAATAATGTTATTTATTTAATAATATTATTATTTAATATATTTAATAATGTTATTTATTTAATATATTTAATAATGTTATTTATTTAATATATTATTATTTACTATATTTAATAATGTTATTTATTTAATATATTATTATTTAATATATTTAATAATGTTATTTATTTAATAATAATATTATTTAATAATGTTATTTATTTAATATATTATTATTTAATATATTTAATAATGTTATTTATTTAATATATTTAATAATATTATTTATATAATATATTTAATAATATTATTTATTTAATATATTATTTATTTAATATATTTAATAATATATTTATTTAATATATTATTATTTAATATATTATTACATGTTTTCAAAAATGAAACCATAAAGTTTCAGTTTTTTTAAAACTGAAATCAATCTCTAAATAAAACTACCAAACGCATTCTCAGAAATAATTCAAAAATGAAACTAAAAACATTTTCATTTTCATTTTCGTACAGAAAACAAAAACGTTTTGGAATCAATTCCAAACGCACCCAATAGGTTAAGATTTGAGATGAATTAAAATTAATAGGCTAATAGTTTACATAAGTTAATAAATAAGTCAAATTACTGTTTTTGTCCGTAACTTGTCTAGTTATGAACCATAACTTGACAAGTTATTATCAATAATTCACGATTTTTATCCATAACTTGTCTAGCTATGAACCATAACTTGATAAGTTTGTCCATAATTTATCTGGTTATGAATCATAACTTAAAAAGTTATGACCTATTAATTTCTATAACTAAAAATTAACTTATACACTTTTTTAAATTTTTCATATTGATCTATTTCCTACTATTTCTGCAATAATAAATAGAGAGTATCATAGTAGTATCTTTTCATAATGGGAGGGCTTGAGAAATATAATATCTACTACTTTTTTTTCCTTTAAATAATAATAATAGTAATAATGCACTCACACAATTTGTGGGCGTCATTTGGAAATTATTAGCACTAAGAGCCATGTCTTTATCCCCTAAAAAAAGGAGTCATAGTTTATTAGTTAATCTTTATGTACTAATCGTTTATCAACATTAATAAAATGGCCACAATACATAGCTTAGGATTTTAAGGCCACTACTAATAGCTATGGAATATCATAAACAAGAACTTTTTATTCTCCAACGCACATGTTTATATATTTTTTTTTTTTTTTTTTTTTTTTTTTTTTTTAATTTTTGTGATGATTGGCGCCTAGCAATTCTAAAATATTAAGGCTTTTTTTGGTGTAAGAGTTTACACTAGAGTGATTCTAATTTTAATTTTAAAACTAGAATCATGATTCATGATTTTGCGTCCAAATTTTAGAACCATAATCAAGGGTTTGAACCACTCAAAACTAAGAGGGGGTTGTTTTAGAATCATGAGATTCTGATTTAAAACATCACATTAAGATTCAAACTTTAAATCATAACCATTCAAATCAAATACTAATTCTGAGTGAGTCAAATCAGAATCATTTTTTATTTTCTTTATAAATAAACACTAATTTGAACCAAAATTATGGTTTTAGAGTTCTAAAATTCTTATGCCAAATGTGCTCTAAGAGTCGTTGGCTGCTTGCCGACCAGCAAATGAGAAAAGAGTCAGTGAAGAGTAGGATAGCAAGTAAATGCTCTAATGTCATACATGTTGTTATAGATCAAGTTGCCTTAAGGCCTCGTTCACTTCGCGGATTCGAGTTTTCAATTTAAGTTGAGATGTGATATTTTCTAAGAGCTTTTCACTGTAGCAAAAAAAGTTAGATGTGATATTTTATGAGAACTTTTTACTGTAAAAAGGCTAAAATTAAAAATTCAAATCGGTAAAATAAACGAGGCCTTAGTTTTCATAAGAGAAGACGATTCTACATTATGTACAACCTACTACGATCACATGATGTCCAAAGGGGGCTTCTTAAAGTCTGTTTAAAGTTGGAGATCAAAAACTTTCCATGATAGATAATAATCTACCGTCATATCTAATTTTTAAATCTTATCAAAATTACATCAAACTAACGATTATGAAAAATTGATATGTTTTTTTTAACCTTGCCAAATGATTTGTATAACCATTTATGTATTTTATACCCTATGGCCGAGGACGTAACAAGATATTAGCTTCTTCATTTTGCGAATTTGTTTCTTTGGTTCCAAGTCTCATACTTCGCTGACACATCTCGAAAACAAGGCTTTCATTTTTCTCTAGAAAAAGATACAGAACCCAACTGCAAATAGAGAAACCTTGAGGTGAAGAATGAAAAATAAAATAAAATTCTGAAATAATGATTGTTGATTTAATTTGTTTATTTAAAATTATAATTTAAAATTATTTTTATTTTACGTATATTTTTTATGAAAAAAATATTATAAAAAATTATTATAATTTAAAATATGAATATAAAAAACAGACAGACTCTCGAAAAGACCTTTTGCAATTCCTTCGGAAACCATCACACACGCCTAACATTATTGGAATCCAACATCTGAGCTATGCCCCATACGTTTTGACTTATTATGACGACAAGGCCTGATCAAGAGTGACCCATCATTAAATTTCTCTGTTTGTGTTTGTCCTCGATAGATTGCATTATCTTTTACAACTCCAATCGAGCTTCCATTATCATAACACTTTTGTGTAAAACGGCATAAAAAGTGACGAATTTGCAAATTTGCAAAAACGGCGTAACAGGTTCAGTTTTACATTGGCCTCTGCAGTTTGAGGATTTCAATTTCCGATTTGAATTGAGATTGTAATAATTTTTTAAAATTTTTTATTATAATAAAAAAATTAAATATTATATCTTTTTAAAAATTTTTTACTTAAAAATTTAAAACTGAAAAATACAAGACATAATAACTAAATTTGCAAATTTCCATGAAGATGATATATATATATATATATATATATATGATTTCCTTTCTCATATATTTACTGAGTGGAAAACACAGTTTATCTAAAATTTCTAGATGAGCCACTCACACCGTCGATCACCTGACTTTCTTTTTAATATTTATCTCTCACCGTAGAAGGGAAACCATACACCAATAAAATAGCAAAAAACTAAAAAAAGAAACAATAATTTTTTTTTTTTTTTTTTTTTTTTTGAATTCTAACATCAGGAGCAACAAGATGAGAAAGAACATCATGATTGTATTTTATATCATCATGATGAAGTTCACGAGAGTCTCTGCAGCTCCATCATACGGGAGAAGTCCTCAAAGCAAACGAACCCTTCACCGCTCCTACCCACGCCGTCTATCATGCGCCGGCAATCCTCTAACGTGCACCGCTCATCGCCGATCGCAGTGAAGAAGCTGTGGAGCTCATCCGCCGTGATTCTACCGTCGCGATCGGTGTCGAAGAAATCGAACGCCTCCCTCAGCTCCGAGTCGCCAGCCGGCTCGCAAGCCGCCGCCGAGCCGACTCGGCTCATAAGCGCCTCCACGCTGATGCATCCCTCGCCGTCGCCGCCGTCCACCTCGCTCAGCATCGACGCCACAAAATCCTCGCTTTCCGAGATGGAGCCGACGCCGCCGAGTCGGCTCAGCAGCGCCTCGAGCTCTTTCCTCGAGACGATTCCGTCGTTGTCTCGGTCTATCAATTTGAAGGCCTCGGCGAGCTCCGAGTGAATATCGGCCGAGAAATCGGACAAATCTCCCGATATCTCGGGGAGAACGCTCGTCGGAGTAACCGAACCGCCAACGCCGGCGCCGGCCTTGAGATCCGACGAGGAGGAAGAAGACGACGTGGTTCCGGAGCCAAACGACGGCGGATCAGACTTGGAAGGAGTGTATTTCTCCTTGCTGCTCGATCGGAAGAGGCCTTTGGGGCTGAGCTTGAGATTTTTGGGGTTGATCTTGACGAGCTTCATCATCGTCGAGAGATTTTCAGAGAAAGAAGAATGAAGAGAGAGAAAGTGGAGAGAGAAAGGAAGGAGGAAGACGCGAAGAAGGAGAGAGGAGGAGGTTGAGAAGAAGAAGAGAGGAAGGTTGAGGGGTTAAATGGTGGGAGCGTGGGCGCAAAACCAGCCATGGCAACTTCCAGGAAGTTTCGTCTGTTGAGACTTTTGGTGAATATTTATATGAGGAATTACTGCTTCGGTTTAAATTAATTAATAACCGATTATCGTTTAATTTAATAATTATTTTTAGTAAAAATAAGTGTGAATGGGGCCAACTGGCAAAGAGGATGTCGTTATCATATGTGTGTCGTTTTATGGAGTGTTTTTTTTTTTTTTTTTTTTTTTTTTTTTTTTTATGAAAAATATAACAAAGAAAAGAAAAACTTTTCGGTGTGACTTTGGCCATCCTGATTTTTTTTTTTAATAAAAAAGAAATGAGTTTGGTTTATAGGCTTTGCGTTTCTTTTAACGTGAATAATTTCATGTCTCATTTATTTTATTAATTTAAATTTAAAATTTAAATTTTATTACAGTAAATTTTTTTATAAATAATTATATTTAATTTTTTTATTATAATAAAAAAATTTGATATAAAATTATATTTTAATTTAAATTATAAATTTAAATTAATGAAGTGAATAAATTCACATTTAATAAAGTGAGAGACCTTTAAAGAGAAAGGTCGAACACAAGTTTTTTTTTTTTTTTTTTTTTTTTTTTTTTGGGAGTCAAAAGTTATTATTCTTTTGCATTTCATGGTAGGAGCATATTTTTGGATGTCATAATTTGGTTATTTTCACTTTTCAAGGCCTTAAAAGAAGAGAAAAAGAGTGATTACTTTCGAATTCTTCAACAAAAGAGATGGTCGGAATTTATGACTGATTTTTATTTACCAGGAAAAGGAGCTAAAAAGTTTTGGTAGTTAAGTTAGAACAAGAGACTTTTTTTTTTTTTTTTTAACGAAAATAATAGGAAATAGATGGATATAAAAAGTTTAAGAAAATATATAGATTAATTTTTAGTTATAAAAATTAATAAGTCATAATTTATTAAGTTATGGTTTATAATTAGATAAATTATAAATAAATTTATTAAGTTATGATTCATAATCAAATAAGTTATGAACAATAACTTATTCAGTTATAGTTCATAATCAAACAAGTTATTGATGAAAATAGTAATTTAGCTTATTTATTAACTTATATAAACTATTAATCTATTAATTTTAATTTATCTTAAGTCTTGGCTTATTTTTCTCTTTCTCTCTCTTTTTTTTTTATAGGATCTTTTTAATATATGATCAATTTTTAACTGTTAAATTTAATTAATATTATATTAATTAAAAAATATGTAGAATAAATTATTTTTGATACATATTTACTTATTGAAAATAAAAATTTTTCACTAATTTATTTTTCAGAATCCAAGAGAGAAATCTCCTTAAAACAAAAGAAATTGAGAAAACCTATCATTCCATTCATGTGCTTTTGTTTTTTATTTTATTTCTCTATATAGATATGGTACAAAATATAGACTTTTATATGACAAATTTAGTGGCGCAAATAAACTAAAATAAAGACGATTGCATATGAACACACTTTTTCTTTCAAATCATAAAAATATTTAAATATTCCTATATTATAGAACATTTTAGTTTCTAGTTTAAATCTCAACCATCAGTCTCCTTGAGCATATGTTCTTAGTCCTTGATTCCTAAAAGTGTCTGAAAACTCTAAGAGCTAGCTCATTTGTTTTATATACTCAAACTCAAATTATTAATTATGTTATAGTATTTTTCTCTCATAAAAAAATTGAATTTTAAACGTCAGAATTAAAAATTATGATTTGAGTATACCATCTAGATGAGTCCTAACTGTCATTTACCTCAAAGTAATATAGCCATTTAAAAAAAATGCACAAGTTTGAACCACCTCTCGGGCACCTACATGATAAAAGTCATAATAGGACTTGTTCAGTTGCATTTTTGAGTTATAGTGACTTCAGTGTAGATTTAGAGTTAAATTTAAGTTATAACTTCAGTTGAAATTGTAACTTGAGTTTGTGTTTAGTTGTGTACATTTGAGTTATGGTTAGAGATGAGAATCTTTTTGAGTTTGTATTTAGGTAGGTCAAAACTTGAGTTTGTATTTAGATAGTATTTTAATAAAAACTCAATGATGATGAAAAATTTTAATAGGGTATATGGGTGGAGTTTTATTCGTCTCTTTGTTGTGAACGCATAAAAAAAGAATCATCTCAATCGGAATTAAAACGAAAAAGTTATAACGTTTTTTATAATAGAAAAAATATTGTTCATTAACTTGAATTTGAGTTTAGAGTTTAAAAACTTGAATTGAAGGGGAAACTTAAACTCATATAGTTTCTTAGGTCCCGTTAATTTTACCGATTTAAGTTTAGAATTCGAGTTTTGTTGTAGTAAAAAACTCTTAAAAACAGTCACATTTAATTTTTTTACTACAATAAAAAGCTATCAAAAAATATTATATCTCAGCTTGAATTAAAAACTTGAATATGTAAAGCAAACGAGACCTTAAACTCGTATAGTTTCTTAACTTTTAAAGATTGTAGGGTTCAACAGAGGGTTCTAGTTTCTAACTTGGACTCACAAAAGTAAGCTCGAGGGATTTCTGAGTATAAAAAAACAATAAAGGACAATACGGGTGAAATTTCGTATGACATAAAATATGGAGCTTGTTTTTGCAAGTATTCCAGTTATGGTTACTGTTTAGGTTATGTTCGATTGTGTTGAGGAGCATGTGCACCCTCATTGAAATTCAATAATAATCTTTAAATCGTATTCTATTAATGAAGAAAATTACGTATGTACCCTACTGCAGAAGTCCCTTAGCAAATTTCAGTAATTTTCTGTTCACTTCGCTCATTTGAATTTGTAATTCGAATTGAGATGTAATTTTATATGAGAGCTTTTTACTATAGTAAAAAAAGTTAAATGTGACTATTTTTTTAGAACTTTTCATTGCACTAAAATTTAAATTTTAAACTCGAATAAGTAAAGTGAACGAGCCTTAAGATCTTCAGTCCAAATTTTCCTGCCATTTAGGCAATTTATGTGGGGTTTGTCATAATTGATATATCATTGGTTATCACTTAGTATTTGTCGGATCTGTGTTGTAATATTTTTGTATATGAAAAATCTATTTTATAATTGCTGTGTATGATACATTGCAATAATTCCTTATATTATCCTTGAAGTTCAAAATGATACTGCACTTAATTTAAAGTAGCAGCAAGCATTAAAACTAAGGAGATTTTCTAGTATGTCTCACATATCAATAGGTTTTTTTTTTAATTATTAAATATATGTATTTTTTAATTTTTATGTGATTTTATACAGATTAAACAGACAAAAAATTTAATCTATTAATAAATTGATGTATCGAAAAAAGTGCCTTAAAACTATAAAGACATGAGGGTCGTTATCAAACAAAAATCTCTGATATCTTTTAAAGTCTGTCTTTGAAGTCCGCCATTAGCATCCATCTTCCTGGAACCTTACCTACTGACGAGGAATTGTATTATTTGAACTTCACTTTTGCATCTTTTATATTTGAAATGAACTTCACTATTGTATTCATAAACATATGTCATTTTCTTTAAAAAAAAAAAAAAGCAACTTTTTGTCTAAATATTTTACCAATTTTCCTAAAAAAAGAATTACTAATTTATTATCCTAAGAATTGTAGTAAAATAAAATAAAAAAAAATTGTAGTAAAATAGAAAATAACAACTACCCTAATTGATGAGGTAATTAACTTATAAACCTTTAAATTTTTATTAAGCTTTGTAAATAGTCATATTTCTCATAATCTAATATGATAATGATATAATTTAATGATTCATAACTATAACCTAACAGTGGAGTATTTTTTTTTTTTTTTTCATATCATACTACAAAATTGTTATTGTCTTTGCACCATTATGGGATAAATGACTGGAAATAAAGGATCCGTTTAGTTTACTGATTCGAGTTTTTAATTCGAATTAAGATATGACTTTATATGAGAGCTTTTACTGTAGTAAAAAAGTTAGATGTGACTGTTTCTAAAAGCTTTTTTACTGTAACAAAACTTAAATTTTAAACTCAAATCGGTGAAATTCGGTGAAATAAATGAGACCAAAAGTAATCTAATCTATATAGTATCCATATGCTCGATTGATCAATAATGGAAATTACTTTTCCTCATTAATTAAACAAAAGTTGTTGGTTAGGTGAAATGTGTGCGTGTATCCATCAAGATTTAAATTCTAATAATTTCATATTTCATTTTTTTTTTTTTTTATAAAATAAGAGTTATAGCTTCAATAATCTGTGTATATATATATATATATATATATATATATATATATAATATATATATGCAACCAAAAATTACCTCCATAATAGATCTAGTGTATATAACGATCTATATATACACAAATAAGTTATTTGATGCGCATATGTTTGAGATAATATTAATTGTGATCAATGATGAGACTGAAGAAGGTTAGTTGGTTGTTGTTGTTGCTTTTTTTTTTTTTTTGTGGCTAATTTATTAATTGGAAAAGCATATGTTTGATACTCATTAGAAAAAAAAAAAAAAAAAAAAAAAAAAAAACCTGGTGGAGATGCATGGTTTCAGATTCCAGTCACAGATGTTGTATGATCTGTTTGCATCAATTCTTGTGCGGTGCATTAGGCTCGGCATTTTTTTTTTTAAATTACACATCCAATCTCTTTTAAGTACATGACTTATTAAAAATATCTATTTTAAAAAAAAGCTCCACATTTTAACTAGTTTTAGTTTAAAAATAAAAATATATAAACTAATATTAAAGTGTAGAAATAAAAATGAGCTTCATTTGAAGGGGTATTTTTAAAAATTATTATTTTTTATTTTACAGAGTTTTATGGTCCGTTTAAAGGTATATTCAAACAATGATTCTTAATTTTAACATTTAAAATTTAATTTTTTTATAAAAAAATATTATAATAGAATTAATAATTTAAATTGAGTATATGAAACAAACGGGAAATGAGATTTTCTTTTCCTAATCCATGCTTATGGTTTATTATATATAATGATAAGTTAAGATGTTTATCATGTTCTTCTATTTGATACGTGTATCCTAGTTCATCAATACTTTTGGACTGCACTTCTACATCAATAATGGGCTTAAAAAACAATGAGGTTCATTTACAATAAGTTTAAAATATGTATATTTTAAATTATAGGTTTAAGTTTAATTTTATTTAATACAAATATTGGTTTTTTCTTAAGTAACTTTGAAATGACTGTCTGAATTGTCTTTTTAAACTAACATATAATCATAAAAATGTAAACAATTATTAAACGTAATATTAATATTAGAGAGAAGTAATATAATTTTTAAATGATTAAATTCTTTAATGTTACTACTCTCTAATGTTAATATTACGTTTAATAATTATCACATTATGTTTTTATAACTTTCGATCAAATGGACCAAAAAAGAGTTCATAAGAGAGGGTCATAGTCTTAGGTTCCATTTATTTCACTGATTTAAGTTTAAAATTTAAGTTTTATTACAGTAAAAAAATCTCAAAAATAGTCGTATTTAACTTTTTTGTTACAGTAAAAATTTTGACATAAAATTATATCTTAATTCAAATTAAAAACTCAAATTTACGAAAAACAAGGTTCGGCTAAGAGAAAGCATTCTTATATCAGCCAAAAAAGAAAAAGAGAAAGCATTCTTAAAAGAGGGGGCGGTGGAGCTCTGTAGACACCTTCAAGTACTTGTCGCCGGTCTCCCAGCCCTAAAATCTTGTGCTCAAGCTTGTCTGCCATTGTGGCTTTCTTGGTTGTGGTGATGGTGCGCGATGCGGAATGAAGCGAGGTTTGGGGCACCAATAATGATGCATCTGATGCCCGAAGGTGGAGATCTTAATGGGATTTAATCCACACGTTTGGGGATTTCTGTAATGGAGACGACACTTGTAGCAGTGGCAGAACAGAACCACATTAAGTTGAGTGGGGGGCACTATTGAAAATTTGATTTTTCACAAGTTTCTATTAAAATTTAGTTGTGCCTGTATTTATTTAACAACAAAACTTATAGTTGTGCCCCCAGTCAATAGCTAAAATATGTCTTTGTGCCTCAATGTTTCAATAAAAATTATATTTGTGCCCCACGTAAATATTTGAAATATATAACTATATATATAGAGGATGTTTGGTAGAGAGATTCGTTTCTTGATTCGAATCATGATTTGTGATTCGTTACAGTATTTTTTCGCACAAAAAATACACATAAATAAAAAATGATTTGAATTCTCAACTAATGTCCTCACAAAAAATACACGTAAATCGCTATGGTATGTTTAATAGCATACTATTTTTATTTTTGTGTGTGTTCAATAAAAAGTTTCTTGCCTCCACCACTAGCTAAAGGCACGTGAGAGTAACGATCGTTATGCGGGAGGCATTTCAGCTTTCACGCATATCTCTCGAGAGTCATCAGGTCATATGCCCCTTTATATGCCCTCTTTTTTTGTCCCTCACTTAAATTGTGCCACCTCAATTAAAATAAGTCAACTCAGTTTTTTTTTGGCAAATGACAAGGATAGACCTACAATAAATTCTCAAACTCATTCAACAATTTTTGAAGTCGATCATGGAAATTTAAAAGCTTATACTGATCTGGTCTAATTGATGGAAATTGGTTTATTCAATTGACAACTTTTTTTACAGTGAAATGAGCACCATAAGCAAAGCAAAAATGGGGTGTAATAGCGAAAATAAAACAACGAGCATAGGATCTGTTGCACTGTAACTTTGTCTCTCAAAGCTTAGTAAAATCATGATTCATCAAACTGGATTTTGGGTCGTTTTTTTTTTTTTTCCTTTTTCTTAAACCGTGATAATTTTGATGTTGTTTGGTTTTGGGGAAGTGCTTATAACATGTTTGATGAAAGTCTCAAATGAAAAGGTGAAGACTTTTACAATCACTTCTTCAAATATAATGATATTTCAGATCTTTTACCATCATATTCTTCTCAACCTTGTTGATAGGGTTTTTTTTTTTTTTTTTCAAGATAAAACCTTGTTTCTGGTGTTAGCTGTTGTGATATATGCCTAATTGTACATGTATTCAATTCCTTTAAAAAAATACAAACCACACATTGCAAATGGTTGTCGTTTTCCAACATATTACCTGCAAAATGAACTGAGTGCTTGAACCGTGATAAAAAGTCGAAAGACGAGAGTCGGCAGTGGTGTATAAAACGAAAACCATATATTTTTGTAACCCTTAAGGTCCCGTTCACTTCACCGATTTGAGTTTAGAATTTGAGTTTTGTTACAGTAAAAAGTTCTCTAAAATAATCGCATCTAACTTTTTTTTTGCTATAGTAAAAAACTCTCACATAAAATCACATCTCAACTTGAATTACAAACTTAAATCAGCAAAATGAACGGGCCCTAAATTTACCTTCATTAGATGACAGGAGAAGTGCCGTAGGAAAAAGAAGTGTTAAAAAAAAAAAAAACAAAAAAACAAAAAAACAAAATGAAGTTAAGGGAAGGAAGGTAGGAAACTAATGGAAATGTTATAATAGTGTTGAGTTGCCTAATTCAAATGAGTTAACATTTTTAATTGAGATGGCACCATTTAATTAGAGGGATAGGAAATAGGGACATATAAAAGGGACATAGAACCATGCCACCTCAGGTCATGAAAATAATTGGTTCAAAATTTAAAGGGACAAGAGTTACTTATTGCATTTGAAATCCTGCTTCAAAAAGTATTAGCTAGTAGATACAAACAGGATTGATGAAGTACTGTTGATATCCAAAATTTCATAAGATGTCAGCCCAGCCCAAATCAAATAAATACAACTTCAGGTATGGTACGTGGACCCAAGCCACATTTGGGGACTTCTATGTGGACCGTGGTTTGGCAGGCCAAGAAATGTGACCGGACCCATTTTATCCGGCCCAATTAGATCCTTGACCCACTTGGGGTGGTCCTGGGTCTGTAAAAGGATTAGGATAATAATGGGTTATGGAGGAAATTAGATAAAATAAAACCTTAGACAGTTCAGGAGAAAAAGGAACCTATCAGTCCACTACCTCGTACTGAGACACAAAGCCATCTTTCTCCACGTCTTTCTTCTCCTTTTCTTCATCCAACTTTTGCCTTCTCAGCTCAAAGTGGTCCGTTCCTCAAAAGAAAAAAGCATCGTGAAAGGCTAGAATGCGTGTGAGTGGGAGGGTGAAAGTCCATGTTCACCCCGCTGCCACCCCCTGGCCTCGCCCAGACGTGGCTATCACCTTCTGGCCTCGCCTAGAAATTGGCCATACAGCCACAATGGCTACCATTTCCTGACCTCGTCCAAGTGGCCACAAAGCCACGATGGCGGCTGACCCCTGACCTAGCCCAAGAGGCCACGAAGCCACGATGGCTGCCCCTCTGACCTCACCCAAGTGGCCACAAAGCCACGATGGCTGCTGCTCCCTGACCTCATCTAAATGGCCACGAAGCCACAATGGCTGCCATATTCTTGACCCAGCAACCAATTACATCCTTTTCTAAGGTAAACATCCTCTGAGAGTATCAAAAGCTCCCCCTGAACCTCATTGAAAATGCCTTACCAACAGGGATATTTGGAGGGGGAATTTCGGCCAAGGTCCCGACTGGCTGGCGAAAAGACTCCCTCCCTTTTGCTTTACGATCCTGGCCTATAAATACCAGAGCACCCAAACTTCTCAAAACCACGGAGAGAAAGGGAGGAATACATGGGAAAAGAGGGAGAAAGGCAGATCAAGGTACTCTGCCTTAACTCCTCTGATTTTCTGGTTTCTAACAGAGGAACCGACGGAGAATCATATTCTCCATAACTTCCAGCGGAGTCCCTCTAGAACAAGTTTCTAGGCATTCTCCTCATTGGAGGTGGTAACAAGAGCTCTTGAAACACTGAGGGCCCTTAATCACAGCTCAAAATCTCGAGGTTAACCATTTCCCGCACTACGTCCGTTGGGTTTGTTTTATTTACAAACGGACAGATATAGACTCCATTACCCACTTAGAAACCTCCTCCATAAACTGGTCACGTTTCTCTCCCACACCATACGTTCACTAGGAGATCCCCATCATAAATTTCTCAATGTTCACGGAGCTGAAGCCGCAACGGGTGTTGCCCTCAAATACTGTCTTCCTCGAGGACATCTAGGTTTTGCCTACCTCAGCCGGGGCCAACCTCAACATCCCGACCACTGTCGACGCCAAGAAGGACCCTCAGTAGCTTTTCCGACCATGTCAATCAATGAGAGCACAGTCACAATGAACCAAACGAGGCCACGAGTCCCGAGCCTTCCACGTTGACAAGTCCTCTCCAAAAGAGCCCCAACAAGTACTAACAGACGAACCAAACTAAAGTACGCAATTTTTAGTAGAAGAGAAAGAAAAGTTGATAAGATTTTGCATAATCCTTTACAAAATAATGATTCAGCTCAGAAATACATGCAAGGATCGAGAAGCAAAAAAAATTGATAACGTATGTAGAAAATTAAGTTTTTGGCCATTTGGCTATAGTTTTGCATAGATTATATATTTATTAGGTTAAATGTTTGATAGAAAAAGTAAGGAGAACAACAATGTTATGAAAAATGATAACAATAGTATGACATTAATGTGTGTCGTTTCTGTTTCACCGTTTTTTTCATATTCGGTTTTGTTATGTTATTAATAGATACTGCTAATATATAGTAATTACAAAAATTCTCTTTTGTTGTTTTGTTGCTAATAAATGTTAGCAATCTATGTCTTATTTTTCCACTTTTTCATTAGTAAATATTGATGAAATATTGACTCTCTGTTCATTTGTATCTCTATGATGATATATATATATATATATATATATATATATATAAACTCTTATTGGACATATTTTTGCTTGCTTGGGTTGTGTAAACTATGCCTTTAGTTCTCTTGGAGGTGATCCTTTTCAGACCATTAAAATTATTGAACTCGGCGGAGTTTCTGCTCAGGTTTAGTTTTGCTTTTTTTATTTAACTAATCTCCTGTGATGAGGAAAATCTATTTTTATAATATTATGATCAACATTCAAGTTATATTACCAATCAACTGCTCATTATTACAAGTTCATTTAGTGAAAATTTAAAGCATGCCTTTAGAATAGGCTACACTTTAAGAATCAGGTTATGAAACACACCTTTCTCCTTCTATCCAAACGAGGAATTTTTTTAAAAATTACTTGGATCGTATAGTGTTCAAGCATTTGATAATGGAGCTAATATTCGAGATGCTTGGACTCTGGTGTGTTTTTATTACAAGTGAGTTTTGTTTTTAATGAGCCAATGCCTTCTGAGCATTCCCAAATTGTTACATTTAAAAATATAACTTACAATCTTTACAGACTTTCTTCATTTTGGTAAGGTAATTGTTAATTTTTTCTTCCTATAATTGTGTATATTTATTTATCAACATGCTTATCTTAACAGATTGAGTAAAATATATCAATTGGATATGAATTAAAACTTTTGTATTCACTCAGGGAAAAGACATAATTTTTTTGTTTTTTATTTTACAAAATAAATAATTGCCAAACATTTAATCTTTCCGTTGCTTCTGGGTTAAGAAACATGATTATTCTTTTTTGAGTTGTCTTGAACGAATCTATTTGATGATTTTTGTTTTTGCGTGAACTTCACTACTTCTGGTTGGCCACTTTAATTGTAATTAATTTTCTTCTAAGATTTTTGTTGAAAAAAATTCATTGAGACGATATGATATGGTTTAAATGTTCGGAAAATAGATCAAATATGTAGATATAAATAAATCTTGTACTATAAAAACTCTTTAATTTTTGTACAATGCAATAGTATTTTCTGTAATAATGCGTGGATTCTCAGCCAATATAGCCTATTATCTTTTGATTTGTATATATCAGTTTTTCTCTTTTTACTCGATCATATTCATGGCTACGTACATGGATATTTTCTCACTTTTCCAGTTTGGTTTTCACATGACAAACTTCCTCAGCGACAACTGGCAGTCATTAGAGGATCATTCGTAGAAAAACTTTCAGCTGTGTTCTCAAGTTCTAATCAATTACACTTTGTTGTATACATTAATAGCCAAAGATTGTGTAGATACAAAGAATCTTGTCCTCCAACTAATTCGCATTTGGCTCCATTAATTTTGTCTTTTAATTTTTTCCTTAGGACAGAAGGAAAGGAAGAAAGAAAGAAAGACAGAAAGGCTCCATTAGTATTTGGCTGTTTTGCATGATCAGGTGAGAATTACAATTAAAAACCGTATACATGTTTTTAGATAAAATTGTTTGGTATCTCTGTTGTAGCAAAATATTTCGTTGGTATTCTGTGGTATTAATAATATTAAAACGGTATTTTTATCTTTAAAAAAAATATTCTTTCAGTACCTCAAAAACGATTTTTAAAGAAATGTTCTAAATTGTCTTTCTATTAATTAAATAGAAATTAATTATTTTAAAAATATTTTCTAAAAACATTTTATTTTTTATTTTTTATTTTAAATGTTTAAATTATTTTTAGAGTTTCTTAGAAAAATTATTAGTTTATTGTTAATTAGTGAAAATGGTATAATAAACATTTTATGTTTCAAAAATCAGTCCCAGGATGTCTAAAACAAAAAAAAAAAAAAAAAAAAAACAAAAAAAAAAAAAAAAAAAAAAAAAAGAAGTTAACGGAAGGAAGTTAGGAAGCTAATAGAAATGTTACAATAGTGTTGAGTTGCCTTAATTTAAATGAGTTAACGTTTTTAATTGAGGTGGCACAATTTGATTGGAGGGATAGGAAATAGGGACATATAAAAGGGACATAGAACCATGCCACCTCAGGTCATGAAAATTTGGTTCAAAATTTAAAGGGACAAGAGTTACTTATTGCATTTGAAATCTTGCTTCAAAAAGTATTAGCTAGTAGATACAAACAAGATTGATCAAGTACTAACGGACGAACCAAACTAAAGTAGGCAATTTCTGGTAGAAGAGGAAGAAAAGTTGATAAGATTTTACATAATTCTTTATAAAATGGTGATTTAGCTCAAAAATACATGCAAGGATCGAAAAGCAAAAAAATTGACAATGTATGTAGAAAAGTAAGTTTTTGGCCATTTGGCTATAATTTTGCATATATTATATATTTATTAGGTTAAATGTCCCCTAGTCAGAAAGGAAGCACACAGCTGTTTTGTTTGTACAAAAATCATAAGATCTTATTTGAAGATCTTATTTTGTAAAAAGTCTTTTGTTTTGTTATGTTTAGTCAAAAAGTGTGATAGTAGTTTGTCTGCCACTTCACCGAAAGTGGTTTTGTCCTTTGTATAATTAGTCACGGGCGGAATAGTATGGAATCCGCTTTGTTAAAAGTCTTTTGTCCTTTGTAAAATAAGTTTAAAGTTCAATAATATAAATTTTATCTTGTTGGATAATATTATAGTCTTTAGTTTTTAGCCTCAGCTATATAAGGTGAGGCAATTGTCTTGTGAAGGCAAAAGTTCTCCCACCAAGAGAACTTTGTAAAGAGTTTGCTTAACAATAAAAATATGAGTTTTTAAATTCCCCTTTATTCCTCTCTGAAATTCTAAGTTCCCTTCCTTATATTATAACTGTTATCCTTTTGACTAGTATGGCAATTTTCTAGTGAAGGTAGAAGTCTTCCCACAAAGATAACTTTGTAAAGAGTTTGCTCAGCAATAAAAATATGAGTTTATAAATTCTCCTTTCTTCCTCTTTGAAATTCTGAGTTCCCTTCCTTATATCATAACTGTTCTCCTCTTGACTAGTATGCTCTGTGCTTGCCTCTAGTAAAGGACCCTGCACATCAAAACATTTAAGCCTAAGATCCTTGCTATGATCTCCATGATCATAAGTGATAGGCAATCGCAACATTAAAGGTCAAAAGTCAAGGTGGACGCAGTGGCTATACAATGCACGGGTCCCACTGCTAAAGAATATGTCCAGTCCTCTAGGTTTGATAAGTGTCTTGTCCCCAACACTTCTCAAGAACAATAAATTGATCTTGGGATTCCAAAAGAGCTTATCACCCAATGGCTCACCGAAGGCCACATGCACCTCCATTTTGGGGCGATAAGACTTGTCCTAATCCTCCATGGCAGAAAAGGCTTACCTATCACTGTTCATCTGGCACTACTAGATACCAGATATTGTTCGTCTTGCACTCTTAGATACCAGATACACTAGATACGAACATGCAACATGAAAATGATAACAATAGTATGATATTAATGTGTGTCGTTTTTGTTTCACCGTTTTTTTCAAATTTGGTTTTGTTATGTTATTGATAGATGTTGCTAATATATAGTACTTACATAAATTCTCTTTTATTGTTTTGTTGCTAATAAATGTTAGCAATTTGTGTCTTATTTTTTCTCTTTTTCATTAGTAAATATTGTTGAAATATTGGCTCTTTGTTCATTTGTATCTTTATAATATATATATATATATATATATCACACATTTATTGGACATTTTTTAGCTTATTTGGGTTGTCGGAAACTATATCCTTGGTTCTCTTGGAGGTGATTCTTTTCGGACTACTAAAATTATTGAACTCGGCAGAGCTTCTACTTAGGTTTTAGTTCCACTTTTTTTCTTTAACTAATATTTTTTGATGAGGGAAATCTATTTTTATAATATTATGATAAGCATTTAAGTTATATTACCAATCCACTACTCATTATTGCAAGTTCATTTAGTGAAAATTTTTAATGCCTTTAGAATAGGTTACACTTTAAGAATCAGGTTATGAAACAAAAAATAGACCAAATATATATATAAAATAAATCTTGTACTATAAAAAACTCTTAACTTTTTGAATAATACAATAGTATTTTTGTAATAATGCGTGGATTCTCAGCTAATATAGCCTTATTATCTTTTGATTTGTATATATCAGTTTTTCTCTTTTTACTCGATCATATTCATGGCTACATACATGGATATTTTCACCCTTTTCCAGTTTGGTTTTCACATGACAAACTTCCTCAGCGACAATTGGCAGTCATTAGAGGATCATTCGCAGAAAAACTTTCAGCTGTGTTCTCAAGTTCTAATCAATTACACTTTGTTGTATACATTAATAGCCAAAGATTGTGTAGATACAAAGAATCTTGTCCTCCAACTCATTGGCATTTGGCTCCATTAAGTTTTGTCTTTTAATTTTTTCCTTAGGAAAGAAAAAAGGAAGAAAGAAAGAAAGGAAGGCTCCATTAGCCTTTGATTCATAACTTTGGGATCAGTTTGGCAGTTTTGCATGATCAAGTGAGAATTACATTTAAAAATCGTATACATGTTTTTACATTAAATCGTTTTGGTACCTCTCTATATAAAACATCTTGCTAGTATTATGTGTTATTAATAATATTAAAACGGTACTTTTATCTTTAAAAAATTATTCTTTCGACACCTTAAAATTGATTTTTAAAGAAATATTCTAAACTGCTTTTTCATTAATTAAATAGAAACTAATTATTTTAAAATATTTTCTAAAAATATTTTATTTTTTTTTTTTATTTTAAATGTTTAAATTATTTTTAGAGTTTTGTAGAAAAATTATTAATTTATTGTTAATTAGTGAAAATGGTATAATAAGCATTTTATGTTTCAAAAATCAATCTCAAGGTACTTAAAATTTTTTTTTTTATAGGTGAACATAGTGTTTAATATTATTAAAAATACAAAATATTAACGAGATATTTTGTTATAACAAAAAGTACCCGAATGCTTTTATCCTTATATTTTTTATTGACAATATAGGGTTTATGACTTCCACTTTACTAATAAAAAATGAACTATCAGAATTTGAACTATCAGAATATGGCAAAATATTTGTTAATGCAGGGTTTCAAGGTTTTAAATATAATAATTTGTATGTTTCTCGATTATATAATGATTAAAAAAGGTAATTTGGTAGATTTTCGTTAAAATCTGATGATTTAATCTTGTAATGTGTACCTTGCAAAAGTGGAAAAAAAAAAAAAGGGTCCTCTTAGTAATTTTGCATACTCCATCCTTCCTTTTACTCACTCGATTTCGCAATATATCGAAGCTTAATTAATTTTTAATCAATTGACATAAATTTTCCCTTAAAATATTTATATATCTGGTAAAGTATTTTTTTTATTGAGAAATAAATATTGCCATTGCTTCTTCAACAACTTATTTTTTTATGCCACCAAAGAAATTTATTTTTGAATAGTCATTAAAAAATTTTGATACCACTAATTTTTTATTTCAGTTTTTCTCTCTCCCAGTCTCTCTCACCTCTGACTCTCTCTCTCGTCTGCTTCTCTCTAAAGCAAATCCGACGTGAGGTCTTCGCTGCTGCAACTCGTCTTCTCAGGCGGATCTCTCGGCTCGTAGTGGGGGACGATGAGCTTCCTCTCTCCTCTCTCTCTCTCCGCGTCGAAGCTCCGTCGATAGATCTGGTTAGATCCCCGCCGATGACCGGTGCTCTGTCTCCTTCTCTTATATCTCTCTCCGACGATGAGATCTTGCCGATCGCTTTGAGCTCCGGCTCGAAGGCGAAGGTGTTGAGTGCATCGCAGATCATGTGGTTCATTGGCTTGTCGCGGCAGAGATCGTCGTTGTCGCGCGTTCGTCGTCGCTGTCACCGGAAAAGAAAAGGGATCTGTGGGCCAGGTTGGTAATGCATAAATTTTGAAAAAATTAACCGTGCGGAAAAAAAAAAAAAAAAACAGTTATCACAAAAAAAACATTATTATTGGTTTTAAAAATAGTATAATAACGATCAAACTGTGAGGTGAATATAACGATAATTAATAATTTAAAATTAATAAATAAAATATTAATAATTAATAATTATATAATAAATAAAAATTAATATAATAATAATATAATAATAATAAATAAATTATTATTAATGAGTATATTAATAATTAAATTATATATAATAAATTAATAGACTAAATAATTAAAAATTATAATTAGTAATTAATTATAAATAATTATTATATTAATAATGTAGTCATATTTTATTAGATTATAAATAATTAATTAGTGTATTAAAAAAAATAATTAATATATACATAATTTATTAATATTTTTTTACTACTTAAATTATTAATTTTTATTTACATAATTAAATAATTATTAATGTTTATTTAATAATTTATGATTTGATATATTAAATGATAGATTTTTAATAATTATTCTTTTTATAATGTTTAATTACTAATTATCAATTATTATTGATTAATATATTACATTTTGATAATTATAATTTCATATTAATTATTAATTAAGTAATTATATTTATTTTCATTTACTAACTATTTATTAATTAATATATTATACTTAACACAACATATGATTGTTATATTAATTATTAATTATTTATTTAATAATTTATTATTACTTTTTTATTGTTAATATATGATATAATTAATTTTTGACAATTAATCTTTAACTAAATAAATAATTGATATATTATTTATTTATTTTATTAACAAAACTAAAAACTTAATAGTAATAAATTAGTATTTAATTAATAATTAAGTAATTACTATCTATTTTTAGTTATTATTTATATTTATTTATTAATTATTAATATATAATATAATTAATAATTAATTATTTAAGATAAATTTATTGATAATTATTAATTATATTATGTTGATTCTCACACAATATAAAAATTAAAATTGTCTTAAAATTGTTTTTTAAAAATAACTTTTTATAATTTTTATCAAACACTATTATTAACTTTTGAAATTTTAGGCTTCATGAAGCATTATTAAGGCATCGTTCATTTCATTAATTTGAGTTTTTAATTTTAGATTTTTATAGTAAAAAGTTTAAAAAATATCACATATAACTTTTTTTGTTATAATAAAAAGCTCTCAGAAAATATTATATCTCAATTTAAATTAAAAATTCAAATTTATAAAATGAACGAGACCTAAATATATTATGTGACGCTTGAGAAGAGAGAGTGACAAGGTGATATTTCCTCTAAATAGAGAGCGACAAAAAAAAAGAGATCCAGTGAGAGAGAGAGAGAAGTAGAGAAGGAAGGGAAATAAAGAGAGATTTTTCTAGAAAGAGAGCAAATGAAAGATGATCGATTGGAGAGAGAGAATTTGTTAAGAAAAAATCTATGATAGATTTTTGTTGAAAATTAACTTTTAAGATATGAAAATAGCCTGTAAAATATGAAAATATAATCTTAAATATGAAAAAATAACAAGTAAAATATTAATAATATAAGATAAATTTAAAAATAATTATTGAAATAAAATAGTGTATGTCATGTTCATTTTATCGATTCAAATTTAAAATTTAAATTTTATTATCAGTAAAAAGCTCTAAAAAATAGTTATATTTAATTTTTTTTTTTACAATAAAAATTTTCATATAAAGTCACATCTTAATTTAAATTAAAAACTTAAATTAACGAATTAAACAAAGTCCTTAATCTTTTCACAGTTTTTATGAAAACTTTTTTTTTTTTTAATTCAAGAATTAAAATTTATAAAATATACAAAGGTTATGTTATAGTACATTGTAAATAAATGAAGGGTCTTGTAATATGAGAGGTCTGTGGGTTGGGCTCACATTCCTTTAGTGATGGTGCGTTGTTAGTATCTTTAAGCATTTTTTTAAGGGAGAAAGAGGAAAATAGGCCAAAATTTGAGATGAATTAAAATTAATGGCCAATAGTTTACATAAGTTAATAAATAGGCCAAATTATTATTTTCGCTCATTTTATGAACCATAATGACAAGTTATTATTCATAATTGTCCATAATTTGTCCGGTTATGAACTATAACTTTAAGTTTGTCCATAACTTATTTAGTTATGTTTGACAAGTTATGGCCTATTAATTTCTATAACTAAAATTGGCCTATTTCCTTTCTTAAGCTTTTCATATTGGCCTATTTTCTACTATTTCCCTTTTTTTAAAAGGAAAGGAGAGAAGTGTAATGGCCTAGATTTTTATCTCTCATTTTTTTATTAATCTCTTTTTTAGTTAAATGATTATATTAGTTAAAAATGTATTAATTATGAATAATAGATAAAAATTTGGATTTATATATTTTGAGGGTAAGTTTAACATTTTTTTTAATTGATATCTTAACCTTAAACACCCTAATTAATTTTCTTGGCAAAATGATCGTTGGTTTTTAATTTTATTATCCTTTTGTTTTCTATAGTTACAAGGGGTATTGCTTGTAGTGTGGAGAATCAATCAGTTATAGGCAGTTCTCTTTTAGGATAAAAAAAAAAAAAAAAAAAAAAAAAAAAAAAAAAAGTTCGATAGTTATTTATTTTTAATTATTAAATTTATATTAAAAATTATTTATTTTACATATATTTTTTAACTTATTATTATTTTAATTAAATTTAATGATTAGAAATTGACCGGTAGAAAAACGGCGACGCTACAAAATCAAAGTCAACGGCGTGATCCAGTTCTGTCTAAAGCTGTCGGATAAGCATAACTAAACATCAACATTCTTGTAGTAGATATGATCGAGTTTTCCACCAAGTTATCTTTGCGAATATCCCAGCAGAGTTTGCTTTACGCTGTGTTTGGCAGAAAAAAAAAAAAAAAAAGAAAATATAAAAGTGATAAAAAATAGTAATAATGGAAAGAAAATTAATTTTTTTTTGATTATTTAGTACGAGAAAATGAAAAAAAAATAAGTTTATCTTCACTTATTTAGTATTGTAAGTTAAATTAAGAGAAAAGAAAAAATTTTACTCGTAAATTACTTTTATACTCTTAAATTTTTTATTTAGATGTTGATAGAGAAAATGATAGTTTAGTAACTTTTCTCATTTTAATGAGTTGTCCTTTTTTTTATCTCATTTTTTACCTATTTGTAAAAAGAAAAAGAAAATAGTGTGGCTTATATGTATTATTTTTCACTCTATTTTCTCTTCTTTTCTCTTTTTTTTTTCCTACCAAACAACTTATCTTTTTATTTTCTCTTCTAAAATCTCTCCACCTTCTTTCTTCTTTCTACTTTTCTTTCCTACCAAACGTACTCTTAGAGTAAATTTCCTTTATCAAAAGATAAATGGAGTTTCAATTTCTAAGTGGTGGGTACCGGTGATCGTAAATAGCTCCTGTTTGCACGGAGTCCTGTTAACTTGAAAGGAATAACCAAAATAATTTCAAAACAGATAACTTTTATCCCACTTAATATCTGGTTTTTAAAACCAATTTTAAGGATATAAAAGCGATGATATATATATATATATATATATATATATTTGTTTTCATGTAAAGATGATATTGGCCACTTCTGATTAGCTTAAATATTTGTAAATTTGTAACGAAAGAGAAAGAAGTACTTCAAATTGAGCATCTTGTTTGCCACTGCGACGTGTAAACTTTATGATTCAATCCTTTCAATTGGAACAAAAACTACTTATTAGTTTTTCCTTTTTTATCAGGAGGTTTTCGGTCGAACAAACTATTTTGCTTGTAACGATGGAAATATCACGATCGAAAGTTTTGAGTGTTTTAAAATTTTACCTGGCAAGTGCAGCCTCATCCAACAGAAGTAGTAGCCACAAGGCACGGTTCCAGACTCAGCTTGTTAAGAGCATTCCGATGAGCCAGGAGGTGTCAAAAATGGATGCCGGAAGCTTGATGGAGGTTGTTGGCCTGCATGGAGAGAGTGGGGGACAGAGAGAACTGTTGCAAAAAAAAAAAAAAAAAAAATTTGTAGACTACAAAAAATAATCTACAAGATACGAAAAATAACCTGGAAGTTATAAAAGATAAGTTACATATTATGAAAAGATAATTCACAGCATATGAAAAAATAACTTATAAGTTATTAGTGACGTGAGATAAATTTACAAACAATGACAAAAATAAAATAGTATTACCCTTTTTTTAAAAAAAAAAAAAATTCCCTTTAGTTTTTCCAAAGAGGGAAAATACTAAAAACATCCTTTCTGTTTTGTTTAAATATTATTTTCTCCCCTCTTATTATACAAATGCCCAAAACTCTAGTGTATCTATAAAACCTGACTCAAATACCTTCTAAAGCAATTAAACTTTTGAAAATACTAAGATTATCCTCTCCAATTTGTATTAATATTATTTTATATATGGTTTAAATAGAACTTCAAGTAAAAAAATTTAAAATGTTCAAATAAATATTGCAATCAAACAAACGCTTCATTTACTTTGAGCGTTTTTCATTCGTTAAGACTTATTTTATTTAATATTTTGCTTTACTAATGTTTTATTTTGTATTTAATAAAGGTGGAGAAGGGTAATCTTTGTATTTTAAAAAATTGAATTGTTTCATGGAGTAGATTGAGTATGATTTTATAAACATAGATGGTATTTTGAACATTTACTAATAATAAGGGTGAAAGTTATACTAGACAAAAAAATCTGGAGTATTTTGGTTATTATTCTAAAATAAATGACTAAAGTCATACAAAATGCATTATAATATAGATACAATACACTATACAAAAAGTTGTCATACAATACAGTTTTTTAACAGTTTTATTAAATTATCTAATTACTTTTTATTATTTATGATTCTAAATGTGATCTACGAATTTATATTTTCTAATAAGGTATTTTTTTTATTCTCCACTGGGCAATTTTTTGCTAAAGTTAATTGGCAATTAACATATTTATAACCCATTTAGTTCGTTGACTTAAATTTTTAATTTGAGTTGTGATATGATTTTATGTGAGAATTTTTTACTGTAATAAAAAAATTAAATATAATTATTTTGATAGCTTTTTATTAAAATAAAAGTTAAATTTTAAATCTGAATCGGTGAAATAAACGAGCCGTGATTTTTCACAATTTTGGCAATTAGTGATTTTCCACAATTTCGGCAAGTTGGGCACATAAAAGAGCTTCCGCTATAGGGCCTACTGAAAGCAGCACGCGGAAATGGTTGAGGTAAGTAAGCAGACGGAAAACACAATAATATAACTGATCAAACGACAACAACGTCCACATTCATTTCACTTATCACAATATTACATATATATATATATATATATATATATATATATATATATATAGTTTGCTGTGACAGCCCACTTCCGATTTTCCCCAACGAAGTGGGCATGGTTGGATTGGACCACTAGCACCACTGAATTATAATAATACTTTTGATTGTCGTTTTGACTCTTATCGTATCCACTCCTTTTTTGTGATGTGTTATCGCTTGGGTTTTGTTTGGTTTGATTGAAACGGTACTGGTTTTTTACTAAAGTTTAGGAGACGTTTGGTTTATAAATTAAAATTATTTTTAATTTACGTGTATTTTTTAAGAGAAAATACTATAATAAACTATAAACTATAATTTAAATTATAGTTTAAATTTTTTAATTAAACGTAATTTAAATTCTCTAATTAAACGTCTCTTTAATCTTTAATATATGAAAAGCTTCTGTTTTTTTGGATGGAGAGAAAAAGAATCACTTTACCAGCCCATTCCCTCTGTCTTTGTATGTGTGCAAGCAGATTTTTTTGTTTGTTTGTTTGTTTGTTTGTTTTTTTTTTTTTTTTTTTGTTTTTTTGTTTTTTTTGTTTTTTTTCCTAGTCACAGATTTTTATATGTTTGATCAGGTGGATATATGTATAAGAATTATCTTCAATTTGACACTAAATTAAAACGGCATATGTGTATTTTTTTATAAAATAAATATATATTTTTTCTTAGAAATATATATTTTTTTTCTTAAAAATATGTATATTTTCTTTTAATATATATATATGAGAGAAAAAATTATAATTTGTTTAAACACTTATAATCTGTTTAGTTCACTGATTTAAGTTGAGATGTAATTTTATGTGAGAATTTTTTACTGTAGTAAAGAAGTTAAATGTGACTGTTTCTGAGAGCTTTTTACTGTAGCAAATTTCAAATTTTAAACTCAAATCGGTGAAATAAACGAGATATTAATATATGTTTTAAAAGAATATATATATATATATATATATATATTTTTAAAGATGTTTAGTAAAGGGATTCGTTTCCTGATTCGAATCATGATTCATGATTTTACAGTATTTTTTCTTACAAAAAATACACATAAATTAAAAATAATTCGAATCACATAATTTAAATTCTCTAGCTAAACATCTAGAATGTGTTGTTCTAATCTTGTACCGGACGAAAGACTTTACATATATATATTTATGTCGTACTATATATCTTTTTGAATTTAACGTTTTATAAGTACTTTATCTTTTCCCCTATTTTCTTTTCTTATTAAATGAGGTAAGCTTCAATTTGGCTTCAAGTGTTCATTTTTTGTACGTTACAACCTAATCAGATTGTTGCTTGTCAACTCTGATGTGCTACTAGAAAGAGACCCATTAATTTTTCAAGATAATTGATATAATTTTCTTCAAGACATATCCATATATAACTTGGTCCTAATGATCTCCCTCGTCGACCATATATCATGATTTTTCAGCTTAATTAAAATAATAATATATGCTCAAAATCGTCTGTTGATATTAAAATTCAATAAAATTTCGACCTAATGACACCAAGACCAAGTGATTTTTATTTATTTATTTTTTGAGTTAGTCGAATGATCTTTTAAGAACGTGATAAAATAAATTTTTTGAACTATAATTACAATGCAATTACATTTAAAAAAAAAAAAAAATTTCGTCTCTTTTTATGCCTTTCTTTCATCTACTTCTATCCTTTTTTTTTTTTTTTTTTTTTTTCTGAATGAACTAAGCTTGTAATAGAAATTAATTCATTTTTTAGAATTTAACCTTGAGTTTTAATTAAGTTAGAGATTTAATTTGAAAAATCATGAGTATATTTAAAAGTAAAAACTTGTGGTATAATTGATTTTTTTTTTAAAAAAGAAAAAACAATTCTACATTAATACTGCAATTTAGAAAATGTCAAAAGGAGCCAATACTAAAAAAAAAAAAAAAAAATAAAAAAAAATAAAATAAAATAAAATAAAATAAAATTTCTCTTTGGTAAAGACTAAAAAAGGAGTTATTGTGCTTTAGCCACAGCGTAAGAGATTGCAACTGCTCCTCAGGTCCAACCAAACTCCGCCCCTAATGTGATTGTATTTGTAAGTTATTAGTCAACAGTATTAGCGTTGTAAAACTTACACAAGCCCTACAATATGAGAGGATGACAAAATGACAATGACTTAAAGAAGGTTGAATGCTCAGACACGACTTTCTTAACAAAAGGTCCCGTTCACTTTACCGATTTGAGTTTAGAATTTGAGTTTTACTACAGTAAATAGTTCTCAGAAACAGTCGCGTCTAACTTTTTTACTACAGTAAAAACTCTCACATAAAATCACATCTCAACTCGAATTACAAATTCAAATCAGCGAAGTGAATGGTCATTTAATCTTTTGAACTTGGATCTCTTAATTAGATGAAGTATTTTTTGGGCATATCGAAAGAAGTCAAAGCATATGCTTTGTATTATGAAGAGGTATGAAATTAGAAACGTAGTACTCATACGTGTGATTGGTACATAAAAAAATCATGGTCTTTCTAAGTCAGTGTTTGGTATGAGGATTCGTGTTATAATTTGAATTATGGTTTGTGATTCGCTATAATATTTTCTCTCACAAAAAATACACATAAACCAAGAATGGTTCTAATCATGATTCTGAGTCTATGAACCCAACGTTAACTTAAACTTTAAATGTGAAAACTAAAAAAAAAAGGGAGCAAAATACACTCTTTACGTTATATATTACTACTTGTGATTAGAAAATTAAGACAATTATGGATTAAGACTCCTAATCTAGCAGTAGAATATTCTCAAGTCCTATTGAGTTGGCCACCCAAACAAAATAAGAAAATAATCATGAACAATATTTATAGAAGAACATAAGCAATCTCAATAGAAAATTAGAAAATAACATCTAAATATTCGACAACAAATCCATATCTAGGGTTTTGAAGTCACCCTGAACCAAAATAAATGTTAACTAACATGATTGAAAAACAAAACAAAACTGAAGAAAAAGAAGAGAATGAAAGAAAGAAATAGGATGATGCTTCAAGAATCTCTACGCAGGCAATCCTCTTCAAGGCCACTACTTGATCTCCTCTTTTTCTTCTTATTCTTTTCATCTCCTATGATGGTCGGAAAATAATGGGTAAAAGCTCTCTAATCAGCCCTCTAAGTTGACTATTTATAGGTTTTCAATTTATGGTTGAATACGGCAATTTTTGGGGCCCAAAAACCTATTTCTTGCGGACCATGTCGGGTACCAATGTCGTGGCGCCGTGTAGGTAGCACTGCGATGCTACGGAACTTTGGCAAAACTTTGCTCGTGCAGTGGTCGGCACTGCAGCGCCATTGACCAGCACTACAGTGCCTGGGTGTTATGCTGGCAGCGCCAAAGCATTGCCTTGATGGCGCCAAAGTGCCAGTGGTTCTGCCAGTTCGTGCTTTTTCCTCCGCTTTGTGACATTTGAAGCTTAAAATCATTCATTGACCTTTAAAATACCTACAAAACATAAAATCATAATTAAAACACAAAAATACTCAAGAATCAAGCAAAGAAACATGAGAAAAATAATTAAAAAAATATATGAAATTATGCACTTATCAAAGGCATACATTAAGCTACTAATTGCACTAGTATATTCAAATTGTGTCACCGCTCAACATGCATTCTCTAGTAATTTAATACTAGAATCACATGGGGTATTTACTTCTTTAAATTTCAAATGATTGAATATAAAAAGCATATTCTCAATATAATGAGATTGATACAACGAATAACCCCTACTATGCTTCCTCACTTTCACACCTAAGATAATATCTACCTCCTTACGATCTTTCATCTTAAATTGTGAAGTTAGATACTTCTTCGTGTCATTTACCCCGTGCATGTCTGTTCCAAATATAAACAAGTCATCAACATACAAATATATAATCACACCAAAATCATTTGTAAATTTAGAATATATGCATTTATCAACATTATTATGCTTAAACCATGAGATAAAATGACATTATTAAATTTCTCATGCCATTGTTTTGATCTTGTTTTAATCCATAAAGCAACTTGACTAACTTGTAAACCTTTTTTTTTCATTTCAAGGCAATACAAACCCTTCAAGTTATTCTATATAAATTTCCTTATCTAGATCACCATTTAGAAAAGTTGTTTTAACATCCATTCGATGCACATGCAAATTGTATATTGATGCAATTACAAATACCACTTTTATGGATGTCAATCAAGATACCGAAGCGTATGTATCAAAGTAGTTTATACCACACTTTTGTTTAAAGCCTTAGGCTACCAATCTAGTCTTGAATGTTTGTATAGATCCATCGGTGTTTGATAAGTGTATGAAAATACACCCTAAATATTGCTTTTGACTTACATAATATTAAAATATTTAAGTTTTAATTAAATAATTCCATTATTTTATTTATAATATTTTTAATTGGAATTTGTCTAGTTTTTACTTAATTATTTACAGATAAAAAGCAGTGTAAAACTCTACACAAGAAGAAGCCATGAAAGCCATGTTCAGTGAGTCAAAATTAAGCCACACGAGCCAAGAGCCGCGTCAGCCCATTGAGCCATCAAGCCAAGCTGCCGCGTGGTACCCAGCTCTCTCCCACGTTTCCCACTCCATCTCTCGCGCGTCACCAGCACACTGGCCTGCCAAGGGCGCGTTCTTCTTCTGTGCGGTCTCCAGCGCGTCTAAATCTCCCACCGCGTGGACCCGCGCCTGCTCACGCCAGCCTGCTCTCCCCTCTGCGCATGCCACCTGTCAAAAGTAGGTCCCAGCTATCTCCAACGCAAGCAGACTTCCCCCAATCTGCCCGCGACACATGGCGCTTTATTCCTTTGATCTAATCAAGCCGCGGCACGTGTCCCATTGTGCTGAATCCAAAATTCTCCCTCAAAAATAAGAACAAATTACCGGATTTCTTCCCAAATTAAATATATGATTTCTCCTAATTTATGTGTAATTTTATTTTGTTTCCTTTTCTTTTGTAATTTTCTAGTTTTATAATTTATTTCTTTATTTGACAGACAACCTTTGAACACTAAAAATAAAGGGCTTGGCCTAAGGTTTTGGGAAGCTTTTAATATTCAGTTTTCTGTCGTCTTGCTATCAATCTCATATTTTCTCTCTAGAACTTGTGAGAATGTTTTGCAAGATAGGCTAGAATTTTCTTAGTGAGGTTAGAGATGAACTTCTGTTGAGTGATCCACTTCAGGGTTTTGATTCCTTGTGCTGTAAAGTTCAACATCTGAATGAATTAAATCTCATCTATTTTTCTATTACTTTTCAAAATATTGTGTGCCAATTTTTATATAAGTTCAGTCACACTTTTCTTATGTAATTATATCACACATTGTTTTGTCATTCAAATTATTTTACAAATTGTCTTTTACTGCAATATTGTCAAATTAATATAATGTTAATTTTGGATAACTAGTAATAACAATATTTTCTGAGCCAACATAGAGATTTAATTTATTCGATTATTTTATTTTGTGAATCAAAACTTGAATTGGTGAACGAAGCATTAGGGATTCTCGACACCTTACCGTTTTCTTCATACAGATTTTCTACTTTTTATTTTATTTGCAACAAAAATCCCAAAAACTCTCATTTTTCTTTAATTTACTTTTCTCTAACGCTCCTATTCTGTTAGTCATTCTTGTTATTTTGTTATCTCTCCGTGAATATAACCGCCCTTCTGTGCTACAATTGACCGTTTGTGAACATCACTTTTGAGCGTTAATTAAATTTTAGTGCCGTTGCTGGGGAGGTGCTACTAATAAGAGTGATCAGTAAATTTTGAACTAAAGAGGTAAGTACATATCCTTTGTAAATTTTGTTTATTTTTCTTTGGTTGCGTGATCTGTTTCTTAACTTAAAAAAAAATAAAAAAATAAAAAAAAATCTTTGTTTGGTGCATCTGTCTTTCAGTTTCTTTTTCTTTTCTTTGTCTTTTATTTTATTCCTTTAGTTTGTTAGCGTCAGTTTCCTTTCTCTTTTAAAATTTGATTTTCAAAAAAAAAAAAAAAAAAAAAAAAAAAAGAGCTAGTCGCTTGCTGTCTCCTTAAATCACCGTGCATTTTCCTTTCTTGCTGTTTCTTTATATTAATAAAAAAAATATATCTTTTTCTACTTCACTTTCCTATAATTTTTCCTTATTAATTGGTAGGAGTATCCGTAGGATTTGTTTTAATTGGCAACTTTCTCAGTGTAATCATAGATCTTTCCTTTTAGCAATTTAAAGTATCCTTGATTAGGATTTTATTTTATTTCTTTATTTGTATATTTTATTTGTTGCCAAATTTAATTTTTTTTCTTTCATAGTTTCATTAATTTTTAAGATTATAAATAAGATAGTAATTAATTGACTAATTTAATTTCTAATCTAGGATTTTCATAATTTGGTAGTTAGGCTTTTGACTTTAGGAATAGTTTTCATTAATTAGATTACATTTCATAATTTAGTCAATAAAATTTAATAATTAATTTTAAGAATAATTGTGTGGTTACGAGAAAAGTATAATTTAAGGGAATTCTGTCTTGGAAAGTTGGTACTTAAGCGGGCCTCGCCCCACCAATCTTTCTTGTGAACGTTATTCTGTCTAGGAGACTATTCATTGAGCCAAGAGCTATAGTCTTTCCTGGGAACACTCTCTGTGGTTACAATTTACGTTACTATATAATTATTTTCTTTTTGATTAAAAACAAAAAAAAATTAATTAAAAAAAGTTAAAAAAAGAGCCGCTTAGGGTGAATGCATCGATATAGAGATGAACTAGGGAGATTTGCTCCACGTCCAGATTTAGAAACCCCTAGTGAAATTCTATCAGACTCATCTTCTACGTCTCCGTCTTCACACTCGTCGTTGAAATTCGCATTTCAAAATCTATTCGCAATGGCACAACATGAGGAAGTTCAGCACAAGACGTTGCAAGATTACCTGCACCCAACGCGTACGGCCACCCCATCGTGCATCATGTTCCCGCCAAATGCACCGCCTACGGATTTCAAGCCGGGCATGATTGCACTTCTCCCAACTTTTCATGGGTTAGAGAACGAGAACCCTTATGTACACATCCGGGAGTTTGAAGAGGTGGTGGCCACCTTTCATAGCCGTACTGAGGCTGGAAACACTATCAGATTGAAGTTTTTCTCTTTCTCTCTGAAGGATAAGGCCAAAAGCTGGCTGTATTCTCTTAGGCCCAAGTTTATTGGTACGTGGGAAGAAATGACGACGACATTCTTCAACAAGTATTTTCCACACCATAAGACTAATAATTTGAAATGACAGATCTTGAATTTCGCTCAGAAGGAAAATCAAACTCTCTATCAAGCTTGGAGCATTTTAAAGATCTATTAAATCTGTGTCCTCACCATGGATATGAAAGTTGGCGCCTCGTAAGCTATTTCTATGATGGACTCACAATCCAAGAGTGCCAATTTGTTGAGATGATATGCAATGAGGATTTTCTCCAAAAGGATCTTGACGAAGCTATCGAGTACCTGAATAAGTTAGCTGAGAAAGCTCATACTTGGACTGGACCGAGTGCTACTTAGAGCACCAGTAGGCCCCGACCAGTTGGAGTTTATCAATTAAGAGAAGAGGACAGCCTCAAGGCCCAAGTTGAAGCTTTGACGAAGCAAATTGAGGCCCTCAAAAGTAAAGATAGTAAAGGACCCCATATGGTGGCAAAGACAGAGGCACATGAGCCTTGTTTTGTTTGTGGTGGAATGGGCCATCTAGCTCAAGATTGCCACACTTTTAGTGAAATGAGAGGGTATATGAGGAGTAATGCAATGCATTGGGCACATACAATAAGCCTTTATGGACCTTTCTCAAACACTTATAATGATAGCTGGAAACACCACCCAAACTTCAGTTGGAGAGATCCAAACCAACATGCACAATCATCTGGAAGGCAATGGAGATCAAAGCAACAATCTCAACCACCAAAGACATATTTTGCGCCTCAAACTAACATGTAGCTGGAAGGGAATTCTTTAGAGGATACCCTAAAAGCTTTTGGATGCGCAAAATAAGACAAATCAAAGAGTTGATTCAATGCTCACGCAACTGGTGGAAGAGAACAAGGAAATAAAAAGTCATATCACAAAGCTAACAGATGCTTTAACCGTTCAAGAGTGCGGTAGATTTCCATCACAAGCCCAGTCCAATCTGAGAGGATAACACATTGCTCAAACTTCCAACTCTGAAGGTCAAAATATCAAGGAAGTTAACGCCATCTCTACTCGAAGTGCTAAGAATTTAAACACGCCATCGACAAGTACAGCCACTTCGTGTAATGAAGAATCGGCTCAAGAGAAAGAAGAGCCAACTAAAATTCTGGTAAATGTGCCTTTTCCCTAAGCTCTCCGACCTGCTGGGTAAGTGCCAGAAAATCAAAGTGAGTTCCTAGAGCACTTGACACAATTGAAGATCAATCTTCCCTTACTACACGTGATCAAGCAAGTGCCAGCCTACGCCAAGGTTATTAAGGATCTATGCACCATAAAGAGAAAGCACTACGTCAAGAAGACTCCATTCTTGAGGGAACAAGTGAGCGCGGTGCTTGAGCAGAAAACACTGCTGAACTATAAGGATCCAGGTTGTCCTACCATTTCTTGCCAGATTGGGACACATGAATTTGGCCAAGCGTTACTAGACCTAGGATCGAGCGTGAACCTCATGCCTTATTCGGCCTACTCGCAATTGAGACTTGGAGAGATTAAGCCCACATCTGTGGTTCTGCAACTGGCCGATAGATCCATTAAGAGACCACGGGGAATAATAGAAGATGTTTTGTTACAAATCGATAGGTTTTATTACCCCGTGAATTTTCTTATCCTGGATACATAATCCATGGTGAATATGGAGTCATCAATTCCTATCATTCTAGGAAGACCTTTCCTTGCCACAACAAACACACTTATCAATTGTAGGAATGGTCTCATGAAGATATCTTTCGGGAATATGACCCTTGAGGTGAATATTTTTCATATTCAAAAGCAAACACGTGATGATGATGAGTGTCATCAAATATTTATGATTGACACACTTGTCGAGGAGGAGGTTCTGCCACAAAGCAACTCTGAAGATCTGGAAAACCTCCTCTAAAATTCTGAATCTAAGAGTTCCGATCCTTGTGAGGTGGCTAACAGTTCTACTATTTTCAAAGAATCACAGGACAGAGGAACCAAGTTTGGGTCACCATGTTTTCAGGAGCTCCCAACAGAAGGAGAAAAACTGAAATCATCCACCGAGGAGGCTCCGAAAGTCAAGCTAGCCCAACCACTTGATGGCTTAAAACATGCATTCTTGGGAGATGAAGACACATTCCCAATCATCATCTCATCCAAACCCCATTGCAAGAACAACGATTGATCGACATGCTGAAAGAGCGCAATTCCAGGATTAAGGTAAAAATGAAAGCACCTTATGACAAGCAGATCCTGAAGAAAAATTACTTTGAGCGGGTGAACCACATGGAAGAGATCATTCTCGACGACCCCGTTTACCAGCCCTGAGTAGTTTGCTCACATCTTCTGTACCATATTTTGATTTTTTGTTTTTCTTTGTTTCTTTTTACATTTTTTTTATGTTTGTTTTTGAAAAATCATATCAAGAAGCCCAAGCTGTGCTCATATGTGGAATATCATCATCCAAGTGTCTTCTTTCTCTATATTTTCATAATTTTTGACACTGAGGAAACTGTCTCATTTTGGTTAGAGGTGGTGAGCATATTCATGTGTAAGAGTGATTTTTGTCATGTTGATATTTAGGTTAAAATTTTTGTGAAGTTGTCTTAGTATGATTTCAAAATGATTAGTTTGAGTTAATTTTTGCTGTCTTGGTTACTAAGAAATGACTTCCAGAGTTTCTTTTTGCACGTGCTAAACCTTGTGGTATGATGGATGTTAATGCATGTCAGCTGAGAAAATTCTTGAGTTTAAGTGCTTTATTTTTGGTGAGTTAAGAGAGTTGAGAAAATGACTTTTAAACATTCATTGATCTTTTGAGCTGGTAAAATCACTATTAGAACATCATTACATGGTTAGTGGTATGCTTGGTGCATGTGCTTGAGGGATGGATTTTTGGTTAGATAGGAATGATCTTATGTAATAGAGCCTCATTTGTTATTTTTCTTAAAAAAAAAAGAGCAATAGCAACATTTCACAAATGATGTAGTTTGGTCATAATCACATTTGATGCTATATAGCTATTTTCAAAAGAACACCTTTCCACATTCACCTCATTATTGCAGGTTGTCTCTTGCCAAAAAAAAAATAAATAAAAAATAAAATTAAAAAGAAGAAGAGAAAAAAAAAAGTAGTTTATTTTTCTATGCATTTTTGGCTCTTTGTTCGTTTCTGTAAATTTCTACTCCCGAATGAAATCCCAAAAGCTGATTTGTGGTAAGAATGGTGGAATGTTCTAGTAGTTGATTAACCTATCTTTTGATCAATGTTCATTTGATTGTTTGTCCTAAATTTTACCTTCCTCACATTGAGCATTGATTGTTCCATTTCCAACTCCATGAGAGAAAACCTTTGCACTCAAATATTTCTGACACCTATGAGATCAATGGAGTTGAGACTTCTACTTGGTGAAATTTTTCAAAGCTGCATGTGTTATGGTCAGTGGTAAGAAGGTTATGGTTTGGAGCGCACACACACAACTCTAGAGTTATGATTGAAATAATCTCGATAGTATCTTTTGACTTCTTACTGACACTTTGTTTGAAATCCTCATGTGACTAAGCTAGTTGAGACTCTGATTTTCTTTGTGACATGATTTCTCTTGCGCTTGGATTCCTAGAGACTAGCAATAAGCTGGTTGGGGGTTGTGATAAGTGCATGAAAATGCACTCTAAATATTGCTTTTGACTTACATAATATTAAAATATTTAAGCTTGAATTAAATAATTCCATTATTTTATTCATAATATTTTTAATTGGAATTTGTCTAGTTTTTACTTAATTATTTACAGATGAAAAGCAGTGTAAAACTCTACACAAGAAGAAGCCATGAAAGCCATGTTCAGTGAGTCAAAATTAAGCCACACGAGCCAAAAGCCGCGTCAGCCCATTAAGCCATCAAGCCGAGCTGCCGCGTGGTGCCCAGCTTTCTCCCACGTTCCCCACTCCATCTCTCGCTTGTCACCAGTACGCCTGGCCTACCAAGGGCGCGTTCTTCTTCTATGCGGTCTCCAGCGTGTCTGAATCTCCCACCGCGTAGACCCCGCGCCTGCTCACTCCAGCCTGCTCTCCCCTCTACGCATGCCACCTGTCAAAAGCGGGTCCCAATTGTCTCTAATGCCAGCAGACTTCCCCTAATCTGCCCGCGACACGTGGCGCTTTATTCCTTTGATCCAATCAAGCCGCGGCACGTGTCCCATTGTGCTGAATCCAAAATTCTCCCTCAAAAATCAAAACAAATTGCCGGATTTCTTCCCAAATTAAATATATGATTTCTCCTAATTTATGTGTAATTTTATTTTGTTTCCTTTTCTTTTGTAATTTTCTAGTTTTATAATTTATTTCCTAATTTGACAGGCAACCTCTGAACACTATAAATAGAGGGGTTGGCCTAAGGTTTTGGGAAGCTTTTAATATTCAGTTTTCTGTCATCTTGTTGTCAATCTCATATTTTCTCTCTAGAACTTGTGAAAATGTTTTGCAAGATAGGCTAGAGTTTTCTTGGTGAGGTTAGAGATGAACTTCTGTAGGGTGATCCGATTCAGGGTTTTGATTCCTTGTGCTGTAAAGTTCAACATCTGAATGAATTAAATCTCATCTATTTTTCTATTACTTTTCAAAATATTGTGTGCCAATTTTTATATAAGTTCAGTCACGCTTTTCTTATGTAATTATATCACACATTGTTTTGTCATTCAAATTATTTTACAAATTGTCTTTTACTGCAATATTGTCAAATTGATATATTGTCGATTTTGGATAACTTATAATAAGAATATTTTCTGAGCCAACATAGAGATTTAATTTATTCGATTCTTTTATTTTGTGAATCAAAACTTGAATTGGTGAACGAAGCATTAGAGATTCTCGACACCTTACCGTTTTCTTCATACAGATTTTCTCCTTTTTATTTTATTTGCAACAAAAATCCCAAAAACTCTCATTTTTCTTTAATTTACTTTTCTCTAACGCTCTTATTCTGTTAGTCATTCTTGTTATTTTGTTATCTCTCCGTGAATACGACCGCCCTTCTGTGCTACAATTGACCGCTTGTGATCATCACTTTTAGGCGTTAATCAGTGTTGTACTTTCTTCTAAACACCTATTTGTTGCTTAGCGGTTTTGATCCCTGGCGGGAGATCAACCAAGATCCAAGTTTGATTTAACATAATAAAATCTACTTCATCATTCACAACCTCTCTCCAAAAGGAGGCATCCATTGAAGATATAGCTTCACTAAACATCTTTGGATCTTCTTCTACATTAAGCGACAACGGTATTTTATTAATTACATCATTTTTATCTCCTCCAACCAAAAAGGTTGCATGAGATAAAATAAAATATGGTGCTAAATTCTTCTCTTTTCTTTCACATTGACTTCTCTTCGATTCAAAAGAAATTATTAACTCTTTTCTTTTGTTATTAGTGAAGGTACTATGAATATCAACACATGGTTGATCATTATTAGATTCCAATTCAGCGGAAAAATCAAGACTAAATTTATTTTCAATGAATTCAGCATCTCTTTATTACACAATTACATCAGAATCTAGATTCAATAATATATATGCCTTAAAATTTTTAGTATATCCTACAAAAATACTTTTAATTCCTCTAGCATCCAATTTTGATGATTCATGATCAATCAATCTGCAGAAGGCTAAACTGTACCCCACACCCTTAAAGACATCAAGTTTGATTTTCTTCCTTTCCATACTTCATATAGAGAAACATGTGTTTACATAAATATAATTCTATTATGAGCATGACATGCAATAAGTAAAACTTCCCTCGATAAATTATTAGGCAATTTAGCATTAAGAAACATAGCGTTAATCATATTGGTAATAATTATATTCTTTTTCAGCCAAACTATTTTGTTAAGGAGTGAAAGGGGCTGACCTTTGGTGAATAATACCATGCTCTTCACAAAAGGCATCAAAATCATTTGAAAAATATTCACAACTTCTATCACTTTGAACCATTTTAATCTTTCTATCTTTTTGGTTCTCAACTTCAGCCTTTAAATTTTAAATTCACCAAAGGCTTCATCTTTTGTTGTAAGCAAGTACACATAAATGTATCTAAAACAATCATCAATAAAAGTGATAAAGTATCTCTTTTCTCCTCTTTTCAAAAGACCATTATACTCACAAATATCAGTATGTATCAAATCTAATATTTGAGTATTTCGTTTAGCTCTAGGAAAGCCCTTAGTCATTTTTGCTTGTATATAAATATCACACTCATCATGTTTCACATCTTTGTAATTAATATACATGTATTTTAAAGATCTAAAATTTAAGTGTACTAAACGTGCATGTAAAACATCATAAGAGTCAACAATATAAATAGAATTCATCTTATCTTTATTATCAATGTTAAGTTTGTACATGCCATCACAAGAATATCTCTTTCTCACAAAAGTCCCATTCTTTGATACAATATAAGTATTGCCCTAAAGTACAATTTTAAACCCGTTCTTACACATATGACTAGCGGATACACGATTCTTTCTAATATCGAGAACATGAAGAACAATGTTCAAAGTAACCTTCTTCCGGAAGTAAAGTTGATTTCCACCACACTATTCCCGGTGACCGTTGCAACATCATTGTTCCCCATGAGAACCAATTGTCCTTCTTTTTCCACTTTTTATGATAGAACAATTTCTTGTCATTACAAACATAGATTGTGGCACCAAAATCAAGCCACCATTCAAAGGATTTGGTTGCAGCCATGTTGGTTTCAATAATCATGCCAATTTACATTTATGAGACAATAGCACATATGTCTTTAGAATTCTCTTCAACAACATTGATTTTGTTGGTGTTAACTTCTTCCTCTTTCTTCTTGGACCTGCAGTCACTTTGGCGATGACCTTTCTTTCCACAAAAGAAGCAACTTCCGGAGAACTTCTTTTGACCATTACCAGACTTCTTGAACTTCTTGTCATTATTGACTTTGAAAAACTTAGAAAACTTACTTGCTTCCTTAGAATCACGAGACTTAGTCTCCTCTTCAATCCTCAAGTGTTTTTGTAATTTTTTTAAAGTTATGTCATCTCTCATATGAAGGAGTTTCTTTTTATAACTATTCCAACTTTGGGGTAATTTAGCAATAATGGCCCCCACTTGGAATGATTCAAAAATTTCCACTTTTAATTCACGAGGCTTAGTAACAATGACTTGAAATTCATGTATTTGATTAAGATTGGACTTGGTACTAACCATGAAAAATTCAAGATATTTCAAGATAAAGAATTTTTGTATCTTCCTTCTTAGTTTTGTATTTGTATTCAAGAGCGTTCTAAATTTTCATTGGAGACTCCATCAAGTTGCAACCTCCAACTCTTCATAATCATCCTCCTTTGATTCCGGAAGTGGCTCCAACTTTGGATCAAGGACGACGCGATCTTGAGCACCATGAGAAGGAAGAACAACTTTCCTTTTCAACGGGTGAAGTTTGCACCATCAAAGTAATCAAGTTGGACATTTGGATTGAGGAAATATGACATGTTATTTTTGTTGGGAATGGTGTCCTAAAAGCATGAACTGTAATAAGATATTTATTAATTATTTAATAAAAGAATTTATTCATTATTTTATATGCATATATTATTGAATATTTTATGAATATCACTGAAAATTTTATGATTATTTATGCAAACTTAAATATTTCATATAAGTGTTATATGCGAGAGGATAATATTTAAGGATAATAATCAAAACGATGTTGTAATGAATTTAATTAAAGTTCATAATCTTTAATTAAAACATTACTAATATATGTCATTCCCATCTAGAATGGAATGATGTTATCTACACTGTTAATATGGCCAAATATTGAATGAGCGTGTTACACATAATGAGATTGTGTGGAACCAGGACATAGACACAATATAAATTTTTGATAATTTTCGTTAAGCATAAAAATTCTAATTGAGTCTATCAATGGTCATATATAGAATGATCTTAATCCTGAGTTATTAGCATACTCCTATTTATGAATTTGTGTCTTTTAATTTACTCAGTAAGGATTCTGATATGTTGAATCTTATTCCTTATATTTTGGAGATGTGATGAAGTAGGTAGTTGAGAATGTTAAATACAAGATGAAATCCATTCCTTTTTGAGAAAGCCTTAGATAAATAATTCTGTTGAGGATTGAATAGGTACTTCAACTAGTAAGAGCTCAGATTCATGAATTTGTTTCATGAATCACTATCCATTAGAGAATCAATAGTACTCAAGGATAAAGATGTAATTAGAGAGGTTAACGGATTTCACCTAACTCTAATTATGAATTATTTATGAGGTATTGATCTATATGTAATGGCTATATCAAATGAATACTTTACAGTTTAGAAGTAAGTTATATCTATAATTACGAGAGTGCAATTATAAGTTTATAGTGTAGTAACTTTTAGAATTAATAGAATTAATTAATTAATTAAAGAGTTTTAATTAATTATTAGTTTTATTGTAGCTCAGAATTATAGGTCTATGAGTTCTCGTGTCGTTCTTGTAATCCTACAAGACACTAAGGGCTAAATGGAAATTTTAGAATTATAAAATTTTAAATAAAACGCTTAAAAACAATTAATTGAGAATTAATTATAAATTAGATAATGTGATTATTTAAATTTGAATTTAGGAACACACATGTGGAGGAGTTCACATGGTGTAAACAGCCAACACAATGGGAATCCCTCTGAAATTCAGTTGCTCGCTCACTAAGTTATCTGATTAACTTATTTGATAAGTTATCCAATTAAAATTCAAATTAAATTAAGTTTGACTTTTATTAGAATTTGAATTTGAGTCAAAATTAGACTGCAAGATAAAAAGGAATTTGTTCTCATTCCTTATTCGTAATTTGCACCAACCACATGGGGGAATATCCCTGTGGTGGCTGACCCAATAGGATAAGAGAGAGGGGATTTTGTTTCCAAAATAAAATACGAGTGCGAGATAATTATCAGGTTTTATCTTGAAGATAAAGTTTAGATTTCTTCTGAGAGTCTCACAACTACTATGTAAATAGGAGATTGTAGAAAATCGAAGAACACAACTTTTGCTCTCCCTAGCATATAGTGGCCGGTTTTATAGAGTGAGAAAAAAGAAATTTTTCTCACAAATTTCATGTCGTGCTTGTGTTGGTGTTCATGGAAAACTAGAGTATCTGAGTGCTAATGCTATTTTGTTTCAAGTGATTTTCGTAGATTCAAGGAATTGACGAAGAAAATGCGGGTATTCTAAACAAACTTGGAGCGAGGAACGTTTGTGGTCAAAGAATTTAAGTTATTGACCTAATCATTCGCTAAGTAAATTTATTCATAAATTAATTTAATTTATTTGTGTATAAATTAATGTAATATATAGTGTCTTAAAGATTTATTAAAATTTTTGTTACGCACAATCCGCTAGATACATGCTTCTACATAGAAAATTGTTTTCAAAACCAATACTTTTCAATCTCCATTGTAGCAATTTAAAACCTTAAAGATTGTTGGAGAAATTGAGTGTAGAAATAGAAAAGAATGCAGGAAAAAAGGGCTTGAAGCGTATAGGAATACTTTCATTTAAGATTTTATTTACACTCACTTTTCAAAGTTTGCTAATGAGTTTCTATTGCAAATTACCTTAAAGATTCAACAAATCCTTGAACACAACATCTAATAGTAATATTGTGCTCTAAAATATGAATAGTCTATAAATTTTCTGGAGATTTAATAAAGATAAAAGTATCATTTCATGAATAAACACATTATCTTTAAATATTAAAACTATTTACATAGAAGTATCTTTTCATCATAAAAATATCTCTTTATCTAGTAAAGCATCTATTACAATATATACGTTTATTGCTAATAGGTATTCAAAAATAATGAAAAATATTGGTTGCAAAGGTCCCGAACAATTCAAAGCACACGTCACAAAACTGCACATGTTTTGTACCGGGCACTGTAGTGGGTCCAAAATGCGCTGCAACGCAATTACTAGGGAGATTGGGCACAAATAGCTGCAGCAGAGGCGTTGCAGCGCGCTTCCCATGCGCTGTAGTGGGTTTGGCAGCACAGACAACACCATTTAATATGTCTCATCTGTTGCAGCGCAATAAACATGCGCTGCATCGGGTTTTGCTTTGTAAACTGTTTCTACACGTGTTTTAACGTGCAACTTAAATGAAGAAACATATTACAATCTCTCAAAACATTTTATTTTTGTCTGAATTATTTCGAAAATATCTAAAGTAGATAATGCAGAGTTGAAGACAGCTAGCTAGTTAGAAGATAGTGCAGAGATGACAAAGCCGACACAAAGAGAACAACACAGCATTTTATGAAGTGGTCCTAATCACACTTCAACTGGACATCTATACACCTCAAAATTTCAAATCTTACCTTTTGTTTCCTTAATTTGTTAACCAACTATAACCAACTATAAGAACAAAAGATTCATGCAAAGAACTATATTAATAAATAATAATAAATAAAATGCATAAAAACGGTCAAAGATTAAAAGGGCAATTTTCTCTTTTAAACTACACTTTAAAGAACTGTATATGAACTAATAAAATTTTGAAAACGGTACAGAAAAAAATTTTTGTTAGAATAAAGAAAAGGATACAATTTTCAAAACTACTTTTTTTAAAAGAAAATTTTGTTAGAAAAAAAAAATAGATGAACTAATGAACTAAAGCTTAAGCAAGCTATGAGAAAGTCCTAAGATTTTCTCATTTTAAATCACTTTCCACTATGAGCTTTAAGCTTGTAGGGTTGTTGTTGTTGTTTTTTTTTTTTTTTTCCTGAAAATTGCAAAAATATGACATTCAAAACTACGTGATACCTACAGGTTTTTAGCATCATTACTTCTCTAAATTTTTAGGTCTCGTTCATTTCACCGATTCGAGTTTTTAATTTTAGGTTTTTACAAGAAAAACTTTCAGAAAATATCACATCTAACTTTTTTTACTACGATAAAAAGCTCTAAAAAATATTACATCTCAGCTCAAATTGAAAACTCGAATCCACAAAGTGAACGAGGCCCAATATACCCCCTGAATTTTTTAAATTATCGCACTATGCACATTTTGCTTAGTTACCATTAAATTGGTGACCGAAAGTCCACGTGTATCTGAGAACGAAAAATCCCATGTCCGACCAAAAAATCCAAATCTAATTCAAGCAAATGCAAATCTTTCAAATTCAAATCCTCATTGATGGGAAGTTAACAAAATCGCACACAATATTGCTAAAATTTAGAAATTCTGGGGGCAAATTTTTAAAAAGAAGTTTTGGATGCAAATTGCCAAAATCCAAAGAATATGGGGGACAACAGTGCTAAAGAACCATCATCTACAAGGTTTCTCCTTGGAGATTTTCGGAAATAAAGAAAAATCCTTGGGGAAAAAAAAAAGAATAACAAAGAGATGGGAGTACGAAATCAAAATTCAAGGAAGATCCCTCAGTGTCATCTATTTATTTTAAACAGTTCATTGTTATAAATCACTTTTTCAAAATGAAGAAAATTCTTCAGAGCAGCATTGCTAATTACACTTTTGTTAGAAATTATAAATTGGATCCTTTAGTGAGTCATTTCAACTCTATTCAAGAAGAACCTTCAGATCCAAAAAAAAAAAAAAAAAAAAACGAACTTCTAAGATTGGTATCATCTTAAATGGGCTCCAAATGAGGAGTCAAGATATGATGTAAGGATTAAAGAGCTTTGAAATTGAATCATTAATCTTTATCTTTGTGCACGTTGTATTGTAGCGGACTTGTGATATAGACATCAGTATCACTACTTGGAAGTGCTCATTTGTAAATGTTAAATAATATCAAAATTGAAAACATGACATTATCCGGCTATTTAATTCGCTGATTTGAGTTTTTAATTCGAATTTAGATATGACTTTATATGAAAGCTTTTTACTGTAAAAAAAAAAATAAAATAAAAAATAAATAAATAAAAGTGACTTTCTGAGAGCTTTTTACTGTAATAAAACTCAAATTTTAAACTCGAATCGGTAAAATGAACGAAGCTCGAAAAATGATATTTATCCCATAGATAAATTTTCTTTACTCATAACAATAGATCCCATTTACTTAGGTAACACTTAATAGGGCGCACCTTACGAGTGATTTATCAAAATGGTGATGAATAGGAGTGCTCAATAAAATATCAGCCCGTTTAATTCTTTGATTCGAGTTTTTAATTCGAGGTGAAATGTAATTTTATATGATAACTTTTTACTATAGTAAAAAAGTTAAATGTGGTTATTTTTTAGAGTTTTTTACTATAACAAAATTCATATTTTAAACTCAAATTAGTGAAATGAATTTCTTAGCAAAAATATGATAGGGAAATTCCATTAATTTCTCAAAAAAAAAAAAAAAAAAAAAAAAAAAGTGTGATAGATTTTCTTTGGATCTTTTGTATTTCTACATAAAATTCCCTGTACGTTTTACAACTTCAATAAGCAGTGCATGCAAATATTAATTGTAACATTTAGAGCTTCTTAGCGAAGATATGTTAGGGAAATAAAGAAGATGGAGAGAGAGGAAACGAAATGGATTTCATTTATATTGAGGTTTATGAATCATGGCTGCAATTTAGCACGTAAAACAAAAGGCTGGTTACAGAATGTGTATACCCTTTTAAACTTCAAGTACTCCAGAAATCTAATTATTGGTTTAGATTAGTATTGGTTCAGAATGTGTATTACCCTTTAAACATTTAGAGGGATATCATAAAATTATTGGTTGCTTGAATCAAATACTTCAACCAATATTCCTAGACAGAAAGCTCATTAGATTCTGTGTATTCCCGGAACCAAACTCCACAGAACTATTTCAGTAAAGAATTCTGTAAACAAAATAATCACCAATACGATTACTCACAAAGCTCTTGATCCTTGCAATCTTCTGCACCAGAATGGTCCGTGACATTAGTATGATGATCAGCTTCATCTGTGTCGTTTTCCGGAGCAATATCAGTATCACCACATTCAGATGCTGAGCTCTCCTTCTCCGGGCAGTCAAGTTGCACGCATTCAGCAACTTCACTGTTGTAATTTTCCAAATCATGACCACTCCTATTCGACAATGCTAATTCGTCTTTCTTCACAACGTTGAACAGAATCCCATTTTCGGTCCTTTCGGGCTGCAATAGATCACCTTCAGAGACCATGATGCTTGATCCGTTCATGGGAACTCGGCCTCGGAAATCCCTCTGATCAAAGTCCGTGCTTTCTGAACTTCTATCAGAAAGAGTCCCCCTAGGGCTGTGGAAATAATCGTTGTTGCTTGCCATTTGAACTGCCATTGAGTTGGGACTGATAAGCAAACCTCTGTTCAGCTCAGTATCGATGTCCAAATTTTGGACAAAGTCGATGAACGTATTTGCCGATGTAGTCCTCATCAATGGCCCACCAGATCTCGTCCAAGAATTTAGATCAATGTTCTCAGATTCACTATCACTTCCATCATGTACACTCCGGTGGGTTCGTGAATTTTTACTTGAAGGTCCACTTGTGGCAGATCCAGTGGCTCCTTGATGGAATGAGGAAGCGGCATCTGCAAGGAGGTCATCGTCAAGAGAGCCAGTTGAATTCTCTCGAGCAATGCAGTTCCAAGAAGGAATCCTTCGAGAAGCGTTGAATCTGACTGTGCTGCTTAGGCCGTGAGAAGAAGCGGCAGCTCTCTCAGCACTCCTTTTGAGTCTCCGCATGTGGTTGAGGATCGCAACACACTCGTCAAGAGCAAGCTCAGTACCACAGTTTGCTTTAATGGCAGAGAGCTTCTCCCAAGTACACCTTCTCCCTTGGTTGGCTGCTTTTTGCAGTTCCAGATAAGATGGGTTTTGTATAATCTTTGAGTACTGATGAAGAAACAAACGGCTCGTTAGTAGCTATTGTAAGAGCGTATCTCAGGTATACAAAAAACAATAAAACACTGTACCATAACAACTGTAACTAGTTAACGAGTAACTCAAATAAAAAGGTGTAAATGATTTGTGTACCTGAGCAAGTGTGGCCGGCATAACAACAGTGACATCGCCCTCCCATTCTTGAGCAAATAGCCTGGCAAGTCCACCCAATGGAAAACCAAGTTCTAGTATCTGATTGAATCTATGTTTCACCTCCATCTCGGCAAGATGTGCGAGCTATGCAGTTATGTAAGTAAATGGATTAGCTTTATCCCAATAAGCATTAGAGAGATCATCAGGCTACAGGATTCATAAGTTAACAAAAAAAGAAATGAAGTACCATAACCAATGTCAACAATTAACAAGCAATTCTAGCTAAATGTTGAAGATAAGAAATAGCTATTTAGGCCTTTGCCCCCACAGCAGACAATTATGTCATAATCTAAAAAGTACATATAATGAACTCCAAAAATAGTCTGAATTAGGAAGTATCTGTTGAAAATGTTTTATGATGTTCCGTACCGAATAGTCAGAAATCAACCAGCATTTTTAATGTTCTACTCCAAAAGGAAAACACAAGAAGAATAGTTAGTGCACACGATAGACATCTAGCAAGTAGCACGCAAGCATTGATATGATCCTATTTTGATCGGCTATGAATTTCTTTTTAAACTGATGATGCCTGGGGAAAATGAATAAAAAAGGAGTGAAAAGCATCTGAACATGACTTTTCATATCAGTATGAAAACAGATAAACTAGAAGCACTTCATAATAACAGGAAAGGTATAAGAAATAAATCTTAAGTTGTAGATGTTACCTTGGCTGCAAAGTTGCCTCCAAGTTCTCTCCAAAATTCCTTTAGCCTCAACAATGGTGCAATATGAGGATTTGCCTGACTCACGATGAAGTGATTGACATTAAACAGCTCCTTCAATTGCATCATAGGTAAGTCTATCTCTAAGCTACCATCCCTCCACCGGCGCACAGGGGTAGACCCTGCCTCTGGTCCCAAATTAAACGGAGGTTGATAAGGAACAATCTCTCCGCTTCTGTCCTTTGCCATGAGTTCCTGAGCCTCAAAAAGGCCAGGAAAGGCACAAGAAGCAGTAACTGCACTCCATATAACAACATGAGGTGAAGTCAAGTAGTTAAGACATCGAGGAGGTTCATGCTTCCTAGGGGAGCAAACTGTTATACCAAGAACTCGGCCTGTCATATCATATGCTTCTTGAAATGTAAGATTACTTGTGAGATGCCTCAACATCATTTGCAAATGCCTGATCTCGTGGACAGCACCGTGCGTCATGATCCTCTTAACGACTGTGAAAATCCCACCCATCTGATCGAAAAACTGCAACGAGTGCCAAGAATCCTCGAAGAAACTTTGCAGCTCAGGCCAAGACCTAGTGGCAACAACAGAACACATGATTGATCCCACGCTAGAACCAGCAATAATCCGAGGGATAAGCTTGTGTTCCACTAGTGTTTTAACCACACCGACATGAAAAGCACCAAGAGAAGCACCCCCACTCAAGAGCAAGGCAGTTCTTCCAAAAGCATGCCTTGTTTCATGCACAAAAGCGAGCTTCTCTTCCAGCGAAAGTTCTTCCGAATCTGAGTCGCAAACCATTCTCAACTGGGTAGAAACCTCGTCAATGTATTCCTTTATGAGCCTGGGAACATGAAGCCTACCCTTGTGCAGCTCAGGGTTGCACATGTTACCTAAATTCCTAACAAGATCAGCACGCATACAAAAGATAATATCTCTCAAAGATCCCTCGTGGCGACGATGGCGAAGCTCCTCTAGCTTGTTCCTAACCAGTTCTTCATCATAAAGGTCCGATTCACTCATCCTCGGGGTCTCTTTATCGAGCATCTTGGCGGCATGAGCCCATTCCTCATACGTCAACGCGGTCCTCATCATGTTCCTCCAGAATTTCCTCCTGTAAGCCATTTCCGCCCTCGTCTTCACATTCGTGTATCGTTTAAGCAAAAAGGCGATGATCGTCACCATCGCCAATATCCCTTGCGGGTTTCGGGGATGCAACCATGACAACATGGGTGCCAAAAGCTCCCTAAATCTATAGATGAGGTGCAACAAGGCGTGGAATACTTGGTGCCTCAAATGTGACATGGACTTACAAAACAGAACTCTGAAAGCGATTGTCCGACCAACTAAGGTTGAAGGTCCAATGCGAAATGCATCAACATTGGCCTCGTTACTAATATCCATTATGTCTTCACTAATAAAAAAGAAAAGCTCAATACAAAGATCACAAAAGGGTTCTTCTTTAAACGATCTCAACTTAAATAAGAACTAAGTAATTCTGTCTATTGCTCAATCAATCCTTCAGATAACGCAAAATAATCTGGGGAAAAGACATGAAAAATTAAGGAAATTGAATACAATTATATATCATAGGACAAAAAAAAAAAAAAAAAAAAGATAGATTTTTCCAACCTTCGAAAGTCCAAAATGGTCTGAGATCTTCCAAGGCAAATCCTTTGACCTGATAAATCCCCTAATTGATCTCAAAAATCTCCACAACCCCACCAAAAGCGAACACTAACTACCACAGAACAGAATCAAAATCCTCAAATTTCAACAAAAGCCCCGCTTCCCAAGTGAAATTCGAATCAATAGCCAAATGGGTTTCTAAAGAATGATCCAAAACATCAAAGTATGTGCAGAAGTGAAAAAAACCCAGCAATTCTAAGCATTTTATAATATTTTCCCAGAAAACGGAACAAACGGATTGGAAAAGGTGAAGACTTTCTTTTGTTTGGTTTTATTTATTATTGTTGAAGCCAATTGGATAATATAAAAATAAAAATTATAAAAAATAATGAATTGGGTTTTCTCTGAAACATTGGGAAACGTGAGATAGATAAAGATTAGGAAAGGATACGGTGACGTTGATTTGAATAGGCAAAGAGGCGGCGAAGATTGGGATGGACTTATCATGCGTTTCCAGTAAAAATTGGCGTCATAATTTGAATTGTATTATAATTTAAATTTATCTTAAAATTTAAATTATAATTTATAATTTATTATAATTATTTTTTATAAAAAATATATATAAATTAAAAAAAATTTAAAATTATAATTCTGAACCTCCACTTTAGAGGGATGAATATGATGTTGATAGCAAAACGAGGATAAGGCATACACTTGTCACGCTAGCTGACAAACTAGTTTATAGGTGGAAATTGGAATACAATTTTCTATTTTATGTACTTCAAAAAAAAAAAAAAAAACTTTCTATTTTGAAAAAAAAAAAAAAAAACTAGACATAAAAGTACGGCAAATTCTCACTTTTTCTTTTTCTTTTTTCTTTTTAACATAATAAACTAAGTACATCACATTCATCCCTCTATGATTGGTTTAAAAAATATTTTAATCTCGTTCACTTCACTAATTTGAGTTTAAAATTTAAGTTTTATTATAATAAAAAATTCTTAAAAATAGTTACATCTAATTTTTTTATTACAGTAAAAATCTCTCACATAAAATCACATATTAACTCAAATTACAAACTCAAATTAGTTAAAGTTAAAGGAGTCTCTTTAAATAATTTAGATTTTATTTAAAAAATTGATTTTTTTTTGAGATAAAAATATTATAATAAAATTTAAATTATAATTTAAATATACTTACTAAATAAGTCCTAAATAGTTAAATATTTTGATAGCATAATTATATTTACACCCATCAAATTTATTCATGCCCACCAATTTATAATTTATATTTATTATAACTTTACCTTCCATTAAAATTACATTAACCACCTCAAAAAAAAATTACATTATAACCTATTAACATACCCCACATTAATTATAAATGGACATAATATTTTTTAAAAAAAATTAAAGAGCCTATACCTAGATTAACTATAATTAGAAAGCATTTTTCAAAGGAATAAAAATACATACCCTCACTTTTTGTTTTATACTAAACTAGAATCAACTTGAAAATAAAAAACAAAGAATAAGTTTTTATTAGTTTTGCTCATTAATAATATAAATTAGCCAAAGCAATCAAATGAGCAGTTTTGTGAGGATCAAACTCGGAGAGTCGTTATTGTGATTTCTTGTTTAAAGAAAAATAAGGAGAAGGAAGAGGCAAGACAAGAATAATTGATAACTGAATGTAAAGAGAATTGTATTGATTTTAAAAATTATATATAATATTAATAGTTGAAAGGAATTATATTATAATCTAATTAATACTAAAATTAGGCAGGGTTATGAAATGATTAAATTAAATATTATGAAAATTAAATCTATAAAAAGATAAGTTTTTCAAATCTTTATCATATTAATATTAATTAATTGAGGTATTTATAAATTTTTAGGGTACAAATATAACTAATTTAATCTTATAACCATTTCTAAGTGAAAAAAAAAAAAAAAAAAAAAAAACAACAACAAAAAGGACCTTCATCCCAAGTGAAAAGAACTTGGACGGTTGAGATTAATAAAAGAAGAAGGGAGTCCGATGGATATGACATGAAAATAATGGAAGGGTCTTTACATAATTCCAAAGCAATTAATTGTGCGAACGCAAACCCTTATGGTTGCTTACAAGGAAATACCACATGGCGTAAATGATGGCAAACAAATTATAAAATAGAAAACTAGTTGGACTGGTTAAAACCCTCGATAGTTGGCCACGAAACAATGACATAATCAAATCTTTTTTTTCGTGACTCATAAAGTCTCGTTCATTTTACCAATTTGAGTTTTTAATTCTAAGTTTCTATAATAAAAAGTTCTCAGAAAATATCACATTTAACTTTTTCTGCTACACTAAAAAGCTCTCAAAAAATATCATATCTCAGCTCAAATTAAAAACTCAAATCCGTGAAGTGAACGAGACATAACTTTCATCCAATCAAACGTGTTACTTGGAGTGGAATTTTTTTTTTTTTTTTTCATCCAATAAAAGGTTAACAAATTGTCATAATCAACTAAATAATTAGCAAAATTCTTGTGTATTAATTCATAACAATTGTTATTTTGAAAATTATAAGTCATTTTAAGTATATGGTAAATAAAACACTGTCATGGATTACTCTAAATAAATGTTCATGTATGACCAGATGTGTTTATCAAAAAAAGAACATGACATATGTAATTCTTCACGAAAATATTATTTAGGTTTAAAATAACAATCAGTTATAATGGAATGACTGATATTAACAGTAGAAACGACAATCATTAATTGATGTATTTTTTAACATTTTTTATATAATTATTCATAATAAGTGTACATAATAATAGCTTATTGCTATATATTTAAAAATGATTTTTAATTTATAAAATAGTAACTGATACGACTCAATATAAAAGAATTATGCTAAGTTTTGAATTAGTTACGATTGGCATATGGGCACATGGAGAACGTATCCCCCATTTTCAAATTAGGGGACTATAAACAACTCAATTTTTTTAGAGTTTATTCGGTATCAAAAATTGTATAAAAAACTATTTATTTTTCTTATTTTTTTAGTCTTATATGATTTTGGTTAAATCTAGCAGTTAAAAAGTAACCCTAGCAGTAACATACCGGAGATGTGAATAAAAGGAAAAGAATATTTTTATTACAATAATAAAATTCAATTCTATTTTTATATAAAAAATAAATTTTACAAAACAAAACACAATAAAAAAAAAAGAAGACTGGCCGTTGTTAATATTTCTAATGAGATTTTGACACAGTTAAACCTTTAAGTTTTTATTATTTTAACTGTCATATGTTATTTAATTTAATATAATATTACGGTTTATAATCTCTTTGGATAATTTTAATGTGATTCTACGGTTTAAAATTGTATTCCGTTACTATTCCAAAATGGAAATGATGTAAGCTACGATCTATAGAGTTTGCACTCATTATTGCTTCAACATAAAAATTGAGTCATTAAAAAGAAAAAAAAGAGCATAACCACTACTTTGACTTTATATTAACTATGGACATTTTCTTTTTTGATAACCTTTTACGGTACGTAAATGTATCAATAAAAGTCTCATTTATTTTATAAATTTAAGTTTTTAATTTGAGTTAAAATGTGATATTTTTAAAAAACTTAAATAAGATATTTTTAAAAAAATTTTTACTGTAAAAATTTAAAACTGAAAACTCAAATCGATAAAATAAATTAAACCTAACTTAAAAAAATATTTAATTAAAAATTTAAATCATGTTATTAAAATTATTTTTAATTTATTTATATTTTTTTAAAAAATATATATTATAATAAATTACAAATAATAATTTAAATCAAGAAAGGAACCTTTCAATTAACATCCTCTAAATCTTTTTAACTGTTGACTTTTTTAAAAGAAAATCTTTCCTTTTTTTCTTTTTTACTTTTTCTTTGAAATGTATTTTTTTACTTTTATCTTTTTCACTATAATGACGTGAAGGTTCGGACCATTCCTCTTGGATGCAAAGAATGGATTAGTGAAACCGTCTCTATTGAGAAGTCACTTGACATGACGTTTGATTTCTTTGCAATAATCTCCTGTATTGAGAGAGAATAATTACTGATCCGTTTTAAAAAATATATTCAAAAGCATAATTTTTTATTATCACGTTTAAAATTTAAATTTTTTATGAAAAAAAATATTATAATATAATTCATAATTTAAATTTAAGTATATAAAATAAATAAGTCTTATAATATAGATGGTCAAGTTTCAGATTTTTTTTCTATTCAAAAGATTTATTCGTCAATTTATTCTCTTATTTTAAATGCATTAGTTTAATTTAAGAGTATTTAATATAAAAATTTATGTCATAATTTAAATTATAATTCGTGATTCATTATAATATTTTTTTTCATAAAAAATATATAAAAATTGAGATTAATTTTAAACACATAAACTAAACGTGCATTCAAAATTCAAAGTTGAAAACTTCTCAATGCCAGGGTACAACTCCATTTCCAACTCAGGAAAAAGTTCCATGTATCCATGATCTCTTTCATCTGGTGTAATGCATTGCCTCAGCATCATCAAATCTCGTATTTCGAACTACATCATGTAAAATTACAAAAATCTCATTCGTTGGGTTTCGACACATATCCATTTTGGTATACAATTTGTAAAACCCTTTTCTGAATAAGTGCGCTTTGACAGTAACTAAGGGATGTCGAAGATTGAGTTGGAAGAGCAAAGAGGATCTCTGTCAGCTCGATGGCTTCTGCATATTGAAGCAAAGTCGACAAGGGCATCTGACGTTACCATTCTCATTCACACGATGTTTTGCAATATCTATAATGTTGACAAATTAATCCAATATGCATTAAAAATACAATTATTTAAATTTATCTAACTCTTGTCAATCGATATCTTAAAATAGTACCAAAAAAATAAAAATGTACAATTAGATAGTGCAAATATATACATAAAAATCTATTATCCACATTCACTCCTCATTTATAAAGTAAGACTCTGTCTCATTCAAAATTATAATTTACACATTTATTCACTCTATAACACTCATTTCTTGCAAAAATTTTGACAACATCTCCCATCAGTTCTCCTAACTGTGCTTTCTAACGTCTACTATAAGGTGTGAGTAGAAATGAATAACGAACACGTAAAATTGCAATCCCAAATTGTTCAAACCGGACAATTCAAGAATTGGTGAACCACTCAAATAGGTCTAAGGTTAATTTAAAAATACAAATATAATATGATAATAAATTAACTCGTACACACCTAAAATTCTTAGCAACAAATGTACTACAGTTTTCGTACTACGTTCAACACCCACTTGAAAGAATTTCAACAGAAATAAATCCAACACATTTTCATAAACATTACCAAGTTTTATCAAATTTTATCAAGTTTTATCAATTTATTTTATCAAGTTTTATCGATTTTTACTCGATGTTAGGTAATTATCAATAGAACGGAATCTATCTTTTTAACTTTGACTTTTTTAAAGAAAATCTTTCCTTTTTTTTTTCTTTTTTACTTTTTCTTTGAAATGTATTTTTTTACTTTTATCTTTTTCACTTTAAAGTCGTGACGCGGACCATTCCTCTTGGATGCAAAGAATGGAGTAGTGAAACTGTCTCTATTGAGAAGTCACTTCACATGATGTTTGATTTCTTTGCAATAATCTCCTGTATTGAGAGAGAATAATTACTGACCCGTTTTAAAAAAGTATATTCAAAAGCATAATTTTTTATTATCACGTTTAAAATTTAAAATTTTTATAAGAAAAAATATTATAACATAATTAATAATTTAAATTTAAATATATAAAATAAATAAGTCTTACAATATTGATGTTCAGGTTTCAGGTTCTCTTTCTACTCAAAAGACTTGTTCGTCGATTTATTTTCTCATTTTGAATGCATTAGTTTAACTTAAGAGAGTGTTTAGTATAAGAATTCATGTCATAATTTAAATTATAATTCGTAGTTTGTTATAATATTTTTTCTCATAAAAAACATACATAAATTAAAAATAATTCTGAATACGTGAACTAAACGTGCACTAAAAGTTCAAAGCTGAAAACTTCTCAATGCTAGGGTACAACTCCATTTCCAACTCAGGAAAAAGTTCCATGTACTATCCATGATGTCTTTCATCTGGTGTAATGCATTGCCTCAGCATCATCAATTCTCGTATTTCGAATTACGGTCATGTTCACTTCATCGATTCGAGTTTAGAATTTAAATTTTGCTACAGTAAAAAGTTCTCAGAAACAGTCACATCTAACTTTTTTACTACAATAAAAAGCTCTCACATAAAATCACATCTCAACTCGAATTACAAACTCGAATCAGCGAAGTGAACGGGCCTACATCATGTAAAATTACAAACATCTTATGCGTTGGTTTCGACACATATCCATTTGGTATACAATTCGATGGCTTCTGCATATTGAAGCAAAGTCGACAAGGGCATCTGACATTACCATTCTCCTTCACATGATCTTTTATACTATCTATAATGTTGACAAACTAATCCAATATGCATTAAAAATACAGTTTTTTAAATTTATATACCCCTTGTCAATCGACATCTTAAAATAGTCCACTGTAAAAATAAACATGTACAAATAGATAGTGCAAATGTATGCATAAAAATCTATTATCCACCTTCACTCCTCATCTACAAGGTAAGGCTCTGTCTTATTCAGAATTGTAATTTATGCATTTATTCACTCCATAACACTCATTTCTTGCAAAAATTTTGACAATATCTCCCATCAGTTCTCCTAACTGTGCTTTCCAACGTCGTACAATCGGAGAACGAAGGAAGACAGCTGAAACCTCTACTATAAGGTGTGAGTGGAAATGAATAACGAACACATAAAATTGCAATCCCTAATTGTTCAAATGGGACAATTCAAGAATTGGTGAACCACTCAAATAGGTCTAAGGTTAATTTAAAAATACAAATACAATATGATAATTGTAGGTTTCTCAACCCAGATTTTCAAAAAAAATTGTGCGAAAGCGTGGTATCGATCGAATCACATAAATCAAAATTTAATGTGATTATTTTTTCATGTTAATTTAACTATAAATATATTAAAGAGAAGAATGAGAATTTTACTGTCGCTCGATTAGGACGACAATCTTAAACTCTTTCAACACCGTCTTGAGCTCTTAAATTTTAAGAACACCACGATTCTTTCTCGACGCATCTCTAGATTAATGTGAACTTAAATGTGTGGGTGTTTTAATGAATTTCTCAACACATGAAATTGATAAATAGAAAAACTATTTATAATTATTACTCACTTTTTTCAAAAGTATATGATAACATTCAATAAAATTTCCTTAGTTTTTCTATTGTTCTCCCGGTCTTCCTTTTTTTTTTTCTCTGAAAAAAAACTTTTTTGTTCCTCTAAGAAAAACAGAACTCATTCCCGTTTTTGAGTAAATGTCATGGTGAGGAAACGTGCAACAGCACGTTTCCTCCCCCCCACCCCCACCTTTTTTTTTGATTTAAATGAGCGTTTCCTCTCTCTCTCTCTCTCTCTCTCTCTCTCTCTCTCTCTCTCTCTATATATATATATATATATATACATATATTTTATATATGTATATATATAGAGAGAGATATATATACACACACACACACTGACACACACATTAACAGGAGAGTGAAAAAAAAAAAGAAGGAAACGTGGACAGTAAAAGAGAATTCCTTTTTTTTATATATAAAAAAATAATTAAATTCATCTAAATTAATTTAAAACAATTTTAAATTAATTTTAATATTAATTAATCACATTAATTAATATATGTGTATTTAGAATTCTAAATTATAAATTAATAATCATAAGCTAATATGATATATTCAATTCACATTAATTTTATAGAGCCATTGAGAGGAACTATAGATATTATAATTTTAAGCTCCAATAATTTTGACAATTAATTAACACCTTAATTAATATATCAAAATTATTAATTCCAAATTACTCCATTATAAATTTAGAATTGCACTTTTAAAACAATAAAACATTATGTTCAAGAAATTTGTGTTGTCCATTGATATAATCACTACATACGAATAAATCCTCCATAAACGGTTCATAATTAAAGCTATGTATTTTTCGTTAATTTCTTTAATTATATCTTTCTCCACAAGTACTATTAATCTTCTAATGAATAATATATTTTATGATCCAATCATAAAATTGAGCGCTCTTATTACTCAAGTCCCGAATTAACACTTATGGGAACCGTCCATCTACTTCATTATGAAAGAATGGATTTCATATTGTAAATTAATATTCCCGACTATTTATTTTACTATGCTCCCAATATACCAAGACTTTGACACTATTCATATCAATATGTCAAAGAACATAATATTATATACAGGAGTTTATTTACTTAGAATTAAGATCAATTCATATTGACCATCATTGATTAATATTGAATACTCTATTAATAACGTAATTTATTAGAGATTCATAATTAATCGCGTTCCAGTCCCATGTAATCATATTACATAAAATGCTTTCATTCCAATAATCTCATTATTAACAATCTAGGATAAGATTGTTTCATTCAGAATATAAGCATTAGTAATTTTAAATTAAAGATCACAACTTTAATTTATAGTTACGGACAAGTTTAGATTATTTTATTTCATACGTTATCCTATGCATATAACAATTATATACAATGTTTAAAGTTACATCTAAAAATAATCTAAAGATTTTGATATTTATAAAACATCACATGTATACAAAATCATATTAAAAAAATTTATCATTTCATGCATGCTCTTTTGGAGTGTGACTTGAGTGTAGTTTTTGAGTTGAATTTGAGTTATAACTTGAGTTGAAGTTAAACTTGAATAAAATTGTAATTTGAGTTTCAACTTTTTTTTGAATTTTATTATAAAAGAACAACCCATAAACTTCTTAGCAAAAATGTACTACAGTTTTCGTACTACGTTCAACACCCACTTGAAAGAATTTCAACAGAAATAAATCTAACATATTTTCATAAACATTACCAAGTTTTATCAAATTTTATCAAGTTTATCAATTTATTTTATCAAGTTTTATCGATTTTTACTCGATGTTAGGTAATTATCAATAGAACGGTAATTAAATTTTATTCTTTCTTAATAATGTCTTATTACTAATTAACTATTACAAAATAATTAATAATTAAATATTATATATTTATTGTTTACTATTCTTAAAGTAATATTTTTTCTCATTTCTTTACTAACTAATTTTACTTAATTTAATTATTATTAATTCTATTCACATACTTACTCTATTTTATTTTAATATTTTATAATTTTTTTTTCTTAATCTTTAAAATTATTTTTACAATTACTCTATAAGCTGTTTTATAATATAAAAATATTTTATTTTTTATGTTTATTTAAAAGTATTACGTATCAACTAATTTAATTAATTTTATTCTGAAAGTATTTTGTTCACTAATTTTATTAGTTTCATTAATTGATTAATTCTATAAGTTTTTTTTTTTTTATAAGTCATTCCACTTTGTTTAAAAGTATTATATATCAGTTAATTTTTAAAACATGAATTTAACTAATTTTTAATAATAATTTTTATCTTACTATTTTAAATTCGTTTAGTTCAATAATTTTAATCAATTAAGCATTATTTTATTACATAACATTAATAATTTAACCTATTTTAAGTGATTATTAGTTAATTTCATACTAATTAATCTTCAAATTATTAATTACTCAATTACTAATTTTTTTTAATTAATAACCTTCGTTTTATCAATTATTCAAATACTAAGATCAATTATCACATTTAATTAAAACATATGACTAAAAGACCACTGCATATTCAAAACCACATACTAAAAATAACAATTAACGTATCCAACATAACATCAACATTGATCAAATTTAACATCAAAACAATAATAATCAAAACTAACATCAAAACTAATGAAATTTAAAACCTATAAAATACAAAACTAATCAAATTACCTATTACTCTTATTTCAAAATCTATTTACACATATTCAAAATTATCAACCAAACACAGAAGCAACATAATCCAAACTTATCACAATTAATTACATATTAAAATAACAATTAATTTTAACCTAAACAAAATAACAATTAAAATCAAACCAAATTTTAAATAAACTAAAAAACTCAAATTTTAATCACCACAAAATCGGGGTTGATTACACGGTGTGGTAGATCCAACCATGTACGATAATCAGCAGCAAGCAGTGGCGGAGCCAGAATATTGTTTGAGGGGGGTTTAAGCTAAAAACGTGAAAAGCTTTCAAAACCATCAAATTATCAACTCTTAATACTATTACATAGTTGGAAAGGCATAAGTATTAAAGTTGTTGATGTTTTTCCTACGTGATCATAAAAAATTTTCTTAGAACTTTAGTTTTTCCTTGATTTATTATTCCTTTATTCATATAATTTAAAAAAAAAAAAAAAAATGGAACACTTAAAAAATCATTTTGGTGTGACAAATTTAAAAATAAGTTACTGTTGTCTCAAGAATGACTACCCTTGGGTTTTAAAATATTTTTCAAAATTAGCACAAATTAAATGACAATGAAAACTTCACACGATAATTTTATTGAACACTTGGTATGTGCAAATTTAAACACTTCAATCAAATGCAAGAAACTAAGGGTCCATTTAGTTTGCTGATTCGAGTTTTTAATTCAAGTTGAAATGTGATTTTATGTGAGAGTTTTTTTACTGTAGCAAAAACATTAGATATGACTGTTTTAGAGAGCTTTTTATTGTAGCAAAACTCGAATTCTAAACTTGAATCAGTGAAATGAATGGGGCTCAATCAATCTATACCAAGATGCAAGTCAATCAAGAGCAAGACCAAATGGAAAGTAAATTGTGAAAATTTAAAGAGATTAAGAGTAAGAAAGTGCAAACATAATAATTGCCTACATTTACTGTGTCACTGAGCTTCACCACAACTTGACATTTTCCACTATTTTACCGTCTTTTCTACATGATCACTCCACTTTACAAAACTAGCAACTTCTTTAATCCGAGGCTCACCCAACCTCTTACAAACGCCAAACTTTAACTTAGGATGTTGGTTATCCTTTACACACCAAATTACACGTGATTGACAACCTATGAGAATGGAAATTTTGGTTCAACAAGGAAGGCTCAAAATACTCTCCTTTTGATGGATTAGATACAAGATTGATCTTAGGAGAAAGTGTGAACACTCAATGAAAACAAATAACAAGGTAGGCTCAAGAGTGTTTTTGAAATCAAAGTTCAAACAATGAGAAGATTAAAGCAATGTAAGCTTGAAAGAGTTTCTAAGATGTTTTTGGCAAGTTAGGAACTTTCTCTATATTTCTCATTGTGTTTTGCCCAAAATGACGTTTTATAGAGAGAAAAAAGTGAGAAAAGGGCCGTTAAGCTTGCTTTCTAACAGTAAAAAAATAGCCGTTGAATAGTAACCGATCGATCAGTTCAGTCAATCTGTAGAAGCATAAAAATAGTTTTTCTTGATCACCAGTCGGGCATCATTGAAGCTCTGACACCGGTCAATCCATGTCGTCCGATTGCAACAATTTTGTCCTGTTTTATGCTTCTAGAAGTCCAAATTTGAATTTAAAACATATTTATGAGTACAAGACAATTTAAAATCAATTTTAAAGCACGTGTGACTTGATTTAAACTAATTTAAAGTCAATTTGAGAGAATGTGAAATTTAAATGTGAGTGTGTGCAAGAGTCATAACCATGAAACAAGAATTGATAGAATACTCACACAATCAATACAAGACTAAGTTAAGAATATAAACCAATAATATACTAGTCTTGCATATTCTTTAAGTCTTCAAGCTTCAGTCCATCTTCATATAATTTGATTCCGAAAGCCTGATTGTGTTCCAATTCTCCTTGCTAAATCTTGAGTAGAATATGATTAAAGACCAAGTTTTGCTTAAACACACTCAATATAAAATTATTAGTAATCTTACAATTATTTGTTTGTTATTATCAAAATCATCATTGAATAAACCTGGGGCTGACAGTTACTTAGGGGCGCATAAGATAAAATGCTATTTGAAGAGGTCGCGAAAAAAAAAAAACATGTTTAGGAAGAGACATATTAAGAATCTGGTCTTGTGGAATGTCCTTTCCCATTTCCGATTTAAAAATCGACCAACGTTACCGGCTGGATTGATGGTGGTGTTGACGTGTGATGGGGGCGAAACTACCATCAGTGACGTTGTCACAGACAGGAATGGATTTTTTGAGATAAGTTTACACGCTCTATAAATTTCGCTCTTGCATCCAAATTAGTGTGAGAAATGTATGATAGCTGTTAGAGCAACTGCTGCAGCTATCTGCAGCCTTTCCCCTGGACATCTGGGATCCCTTCTAACACCTATTCATTGTCGCAATGTTATCGTAGAACGTCTGCATGGTGATGCAAAAGAACGTGGTAATGTCGTCGTGAAGTATAAGGCAGAATCCTTTTATTTCGACCCTTCGTATTAATTCGTTGCATGTATTTGTCTGTTTTTTTTTTTTTTTTTTTTTTTTTTTTTTTCGTTTCCACTGCACCAAGAATGCTGTTGAGGTATGTGGTTTGCTGTTCTTTATGTTTTATTGTGTCTAAACTATTTGTACATGATGTTTCTTCGTAACTGAAGAAATACTAGTCACTAGAATTCATTTCCTTAACCCTTTTACACTTGGTTTTTTTTTTTTTTTAATAATTCAATAATTCAAAATTTTTGCTTACCTTCCATTCATATCAATTTGGGTTTTTTCTTTTCTTTTTTTTGCACCATATTTTGATCTGCCTCTTCTTCAATCCGGAATTCCCAGCAAATCTTTAACCCCTCAAATACAATGGGATTTCAAACCTCTTTCACACTACCTCCTCTAATTAAGACCATAGTATGTTCCTGCGAATTATGACATTCACCCGGAATGTGAGCAAATATATCATGTCGATTGCTCAACTGTATTTTGGCTTTTTTACGGGGAGCTGAATTGGGTTTTTTGGTGTTCTGGTTGAAGCATGCAGGCGTACTCCTTGCGTCTAGGGACATTGATTTGAAGCTCGAGTACGGTTCCGACGCCATTTTTCTTCTCTGCCATGACGATTCAATTGATTTAGTTAATTTTTTCAAGCCTTTTGCAGGCTTATTTTTGTTGTACCACTCAAATTGAGTGAGCAGATTGATACTCCCCCTGCAATCATAAATGATTTCAGTGAGAATTCAACACTCTTTGAGGGAGTGCCAGCTCCAGAAGAATATAACAGGAGAGGAAATAGAAGAAGAAGTAGAAGAAGAAGAAGGAGAAGTAACAAAGGGACGAGGAAAAAAAAACAGAGAGGAAGGGATTTCTCTTAATTCATTCCATGCCATCATCTAGCAGCAAATCCAGAACATATACCTCTTTCTACCTAGCACAGTTCTCAGAGGCTAACAATCTCTAACCAAAATTGGTTACAAGCAAAAATGCCAAACAAACAAAACAGAGCAAAGAAAACAAAGCAATTGGTTAAATGACATGTCGTGATAAGGCATCAAACGACATAGTCGTTCATCCATATTGGAGGCTTCTTAGTGCGACGTGGACCTCTTGTGACTTAGGCTGGTTTCTGATCTTCTAGGCCCAACTCTGGATTAGCTTCCTCTTCAATGGTACTCTTTTGTAATGGGCTTGGTGTCTCCAATGCATTGGGTAGAGTTGTATCATTCCCCTCACCTTGAAAAACCACCTTGTCCTTAAGGTGAAAATCTGGATAGAGCTTGCAGAACTCATCAAATTATTCCTAACTAGCATTTTCGGGTGGGTTATCTTGCCATTGAATGAAGACTTGACGATCTACCTTGTCATGCTATAACATGAGACGAGAGTCACATGCAGCAACCGGAAGGGATAGAGGTCTGTCGCCCACCATGGTAGGTGGTAAAGGGTACGCTTCAATGGCAGTTGATCCGTGAAAAGGTTTAAGAGCAGAGATATGGAAGACCGGGTGGATCTTGCACTCCGAGGGCAAGTCCAATCAATAAGCAATTGAGCCTATTCGCTTGACAACTGAAAATGGTCCATAGAACCGCTTGGCCAGTTTTTGAGATGGACGATGAGCCACTGTAGTCTGGCGGTATGGTTGGCGTTGCATAAGAACCCGATCACCAACAACCAGTTCAAGTTCACGGTGATGTGCGTTTGCTTTTTGCACCATACGATGATGTACACTTCGGAGAGTGTCCTTTAAAGAACGTAACAAATCATCTCGTTCTTGCAGGAGTTCGTTGAGCACTTGGATTAAAGTAGAGCCATAAGCAGGGGTTTTGGGTGGTAAGCGGCCGAAGAGAGCCTGAAAAGGCGACATCTTTATCCCGCTGTGGTAGCTAGTGTTGTAGGAAAACTCCGCCCAACCGAGGAAGGTGACCCACGCAGATGGCTTGTCTTTTGTAAAGGCTCAGAGATATTGTTCAAGGCCATAGTTCACAACCTCATATTGCCCATCGGTCTGAAGGTGGTAAGATGTGCTGTGCTGGAGGGTAGTACCACTGAGTTCGAATAATTTCTTCCATAAATGGCTCACAAAGATGGGGTCCCGATTGGATACGATAGAACTAGGGAATCCATGGCGTTTGACCACTATATCAGCAAATAATTCCGTAGTTTTTGCTACTATAAATTGGGCTAGAAGAGGTCCAAAATGAGCAAACTTGGTGAGATGATCGACCACGACAAGGATAACTGTGAAACCACAAGAGGAAGGTAATCTTGTAATGAAGTCCATAGTGGGCAGGGGTTAGAGTAACCCGGTGGGAGCTTGAGTGGAGTATTTGGTTTGCTGGCAAATTAAACAAGCGACAACAAATTTTTCCACATCGCGTCTTATGTTAGGCTAAAAGAAGATCGACAATAGACAGACCAACGTGCGCTTGACTCCAACATGACTAGCCAAAGGAGTTGCGTGATGCGATTATATCCTTATTCCGTAGCATCCTCTTGAGATTATGACAAAAATTTATATCATGAGATTATGACGTTTCTCAGAAGAAAAATGCTATTTTACACCAATTTAGTAAAAAAAAAAAAAAAAAAAAAAAAAAAAATCACTAAGGCTCCATTCACTTTAACGATTCGAGTTTAGAATTTGAGTTTTACTATAGCAAAACGTTATTAGAAACAGTCACATTTAACTTTTTTATTATAGTAAAAATTTTTCACATAAAATTACATCTCAATTCAAATTATAAACTTAAATTAACAAAGTGAAATACCTAATTATCACCGGTAATAGTTTTCCCTATGAAGTTTTTAATAGTTTGGAGCCTAATATCATAGTCAGTTGAATCGGTTTAACTATATGTCCTTTTAGGATCAATTACGATTAATATCTCCTTTTCCCTTTCTTGGATAAATATAAATAGTGTATATTCTTTGTGATCTTGGTACGACTAACGACAACTGTATGGACCAAAACGACACTAGAGAGACGAAGATCGCTCGATTGGGAAAATCATATGGGAACCAGAATATCACAGCCGAGCAAAATGTTTGTGGGTCCAGACAACCATTTCTCTACGCGTTTTTTTTCCATTGTTGTCGGTGCCAGGTCCCAAATAATGAGTGTCGAATCTTAAATCTGTCAAACTTTTGTAAAAGAAAAGGAAAAGTATTTCTCAAGCTGTTAAAAAAGTCAGTGTTCTAGATTCTGTGCACGAAGCACCAGCGTTTCTTTTTGTATTAACCAGCAGAACAACTCCACGTAAGCAAAGTCATGAAATTACTGATTCTGGGCCCCACAGTTTCATGTGAATCAACCGCAGAAGATCACAAAATCAAAAAATTTAAAAGCAAGCAGGAAAAAAAAAAAAGAAAATAAAGAAAAGGCGTAAAGATATACACTGATGATGTCACCGAGCTTTTCTTTCTTTGGGAGTGGGGATGAGGGGATCAATCTCTATTATGTCATCACTATAGAGATCCAGATATACATCTGTCATAAAGCAAATAATTACAACAATAAAAATGCAAACCATACGCATAGAAAATAGTATTTTCTCTCAACAAATGGTAATGAAATTCAATTTTTAAACGAATTATATTCGTAATTTATTATAATATTTTTTTTTTAAAAAATAAGTATAAATTAAAAATAATTTAAATTATATGATTTATCAAACGTTTTTTTAAATAAACGTTTAATTTATAAATTTAAAATTATTTTTAATTTATGTGTAATTTTAAAAAAAAATATTATAATAAATTATGAATTATTATTTAAATTATGATATAAATTCTCATATTAAATATTTTTTAAATAAATAATTTTAAAAAAAATATAATCTAAATGATGTGTGATTTCATGGTGGGTTATATTTAGTGTAAATTATAAATTCAAATATATGAACTAAAAAATTTACCTTAAAAGTAAAATACTAAGCGTACTTACAAGTTACTCGCATTTAAGATATTAATCTATCTTTTGTCTGGATCTTTGTTATACAACCCGTTTGAATTTTGTTTTAATAAACAACTCAGATTTTGAACCTGCACTACTCATAATAAATTTAAGTTCCATTTATTTTATCGATTTAAATTTTATTATAATAAAAAATTCTTAAAAATAATCACGTTTAATTTTTTTGTTATAATAAAAAATTTTTACATATAAAAATTAAAAATTTAAATCAACGAACTAAATGAGCTTTTAACACCTCTCCATTTTGCACCTCGTGACAGTGGCATCCAACCAAATGGCCTCACAAGTCAAAATGAGAAACTGTGCGTGCAAGTAATAAACGATATTCATGTTACTCTTCACCACAGTTAAGACTTTCTCAACACACCTTTTCCCACCATTTTCCACCTTTCTTTTTAGGTGTCATTAAATACATCTGAAAATACCCGTTAGTTACTTTAATCAAATGAGAATTTTTCCAATGACTTTTTAAGAGATATAAGGAACAATTTTTTTTTTTTTTTTTTCTTTTCTTTTCTTGTTCATTTATGATTGAGACAATAAATCCAAACATATTACCAAGTCAAGTTTCCCTGTTCTAATTGGCTTGTACCAAGTCAAGAATCCAAGTCCTCACCTCAACCTCATTCAAAAAATATATCTTTATTCAAAAATGATGACTTGCAAATCACGGCCAACATCTTATTTTTAGAAATCCTACAGCTTAAAAAAGAAGGGGAAAAAAAAAAAATTTAAGTTTGAAATATTCCCTTGTTTCTTTACACAACAGAATTACCGTCCTTGGTTTGGTGGATTCTAAGAAGTCAGAAACAACCAAAAAACCAAGCTTGGATTTGTCAGTGATTCAGAAAAACAATTATGGAGGCTGAGAATCTGTCAGTGACCGTTGGATCAACCTGTAATGGAGAACAAGAGGCCAAGAAGAAGAAATTCAAGAAGTTGAGATCAATCAAGCTCTCCAAATCACCAACCTTGAAACCATCCACAAGATTCAGATCAAAATCCCACTTCAGAAACATTGTCGTTGACATCTCCAGTGAAGCAGAAAACTCTCCATATTCATCTTCGTCATCTCAATTCTCAAGCCTTAACTTTGATGCAAAAACAGATATTTCCAAGGTAAGCCCGTCAATTCTTTCCTTTTGTTTCAGTACAATACTTTGTTTAAACATCAAAATTTTCAATTATTTAGTTATTTATCTGTCCTTTTTTTTTTTTTTTGCCTTTTTGTCAATTCTTTGCTTCAGAAATTAGCAAGACCTTTAACAAGACGGTCTAGTTTTAAGGGAGTGAAGAGTTTGACAAGAATGTCTAGCAAGAGATTGAGAAAACCATTGATGAGGAAATTCTCTGGAGGAAAAGAGTTTGGTCAAATGGAGTATTCTAGATCAACTAGACTTGTGAATTCTAAGTCAGACCCTGATCAGTTTTCCGTCGTTTCGACCCCGAATTCTTCCAACTCCAATGCTAGGAAGATGCAGATTCAGGCAAGTCCTTGCACTTCTGAAAATGGTTTTAGTAGTAGGAGTGATAGGACAAAAGGGAGATCAGTTTTTTCAAAGCCAAACTCAACAACATCTCCTGGTCAGAAATCCGCAAGGACTTTGACAAGGAAAGCTAGTTTGAAGCCTTTGAGGACATCAACTAAATCCAAGAGAGGTTCCATGAAAATCCACTCTGAAATCTCTCAGATTTCTGACCCCAGCGTCGAAAGAGCGACATGTTCTTCGACTCTTAAGGACTCGAAGTTCGCTGAATCGCTGCAGCTTCATGAAGGAGGGAGTGAATCAGAAGGGATTTCTGCATTGAAGGTTTGTCCATTCAGTTATTGCTCTCTTCATGGACATCGTCACGCCAGTGCGCCGCCTTTGAAGCGTTTGATATCGATTAGAAGGCGTATGAGGCAGGAAAATCGACCCGCTCGTAGAGAGAAAAGTTTTGCTAAGGCTAAGAAAGGAATTCAGAAAAATCTTGTGGAAGAGCTTGATAAGGACTTTTCCTTAGAGATCAATGCTGGACCAGAAACCGAGTCAAATGGATTCAGCAACTATGGTGAAGAAGACGTGAAGTACAGCAAGCATTTAAGTCTTTCCGAGACCCTGGTTGGTGAAAAACCAGATTCTGAATCAAATGATAAAGAGCAAGATTCTGTTGCATCAAAACAAGAAGATGGAGACGCTGATTCTGTTCTCAATGGTTCCGAATTAGATGATGAACTGGCAAGGACTAGCCCGGATGACTATGTTGAAACAACAAGCAATATTGAGGCCTCTTTTGCATCTCAAAGAGAGCTAGGGAATGGACAGGAAGTAACCAATAAAGAAGAGAAGGAAAATTTGGAGCCAGATCATGCCTTCTTTCAGTTCCCTCATCGAGATTTGGAGCCCGGAAGTACCAACAATGCAGCACAAAGAATGCAGCTGAAGGATCAGAAATATGTACGGATGTGGCGGTTGATGTACAAGCATGCGGTAAAAGGAGTCGCTGGAGAAGTCGAAAACCAGCCCCCTCTTGAGGGAGTGGCCAAGACAGAACAAGTTGGAGATGCCCAAATCGTAGTTGAATCATCCCGGACTATTCAAGGCTCATCTGAAATGGATCAAGATATGCCAATCAGATCCTACCAGAATGATGCTGTTAAGCTGGTACAAGAAGCATTTGATCAAATCCTTCTCCCTGAAATTCAGGAACTCTCATCTGACGATCGATCAGTTACAAGTGGCATCAGTTCAGACCACGAAATCTCCGAACAAGGTCAAGTTGACGCCAAGGAAAGAACGGTTGGAGCTGAGAATACAGGCAGTTTGAAAGAAGAGAAAACGTCATCCAAGGCAGGGGACAAACCAGACCAGAAAGCTTCTAAGAGCTGGAGTAATCTGAAGAAGATCATTGTCTTCAAGAGATTTGTCAAAGCATTGGAAAAGATGAAGAAAATTAATAGAGGGACGCCGAGGTTTCTACCTTTGCAGCCCGAGCCTGAAGCGGAAAAGGTTAAACTGAGGCGCCAAACATCAGAAGAGCGAAAGAATGCAGACGAATGGATGCTTGATTTTGCACTTCAGAAGGTTATTTCTAAACTTGATCCTGCTCAACAAAGAAAAGTAGCAATGCTGGTAAAAGCTTTTGAAACAGTTCTTCCGCTGCCGGACCATAAATCAAGCTCAACGCTGAATGTAGATCAAGTTAAAGCCTGCAATAGTGTGCTAGTCCAGACTGGTGAGAAAACAGGTAAAGAAACAGATGAAGGAAACTGTGCTGAAGTTTGGGTGGGAGAAACATCACCTAACGCCAAAAGTGGAAAGGACTATATGGACCAAGTTAGTGACTTTGTCAAGGAAGATCCAGAAGACGAAGTGGAGTTTCTGAAGATCGAAGAAAGCAAAGTCATTCTCCCGAGTGATCAACCCGATTCCTTAAGTACTTGTTTAGATGAAAAAGTTCCTCACAGATCATTTGGTGAGCTGAATGATGATGATACTAAGAGCACCTGTGATGAAGTTTTGCATAATGGCAGTGCTGAAGAGGTCGAAAAGAAACTTGACATGAGCATGGCTTTGGAACCTGGCAATGCTGGTGATGAATTTTGTGATACCAAGGATATAGGCAATGCAGATAGTGAACAACTTGATACATCAAGAAACCAGTCCCCAGTTGATGATGCAGAATCAATCACAGAAAAAGATGCGCCTGAATCCAAGCTCGCACAAGGATCTCCTCCAAGTGAAGAATCAGAGTCTGATGTAACACAAGACGCTCAGTTCGAGAAACAATCATACATCCGACTTTGGGGCTTTGTGTATAAGCACATGATGACAGGTATGAATGCGAAAGAGGGAACAAATTTACAAGATGACGCGGAAGGGGAAGAAGCGGACGGCACCACGACAATGTCAACAACAGACATTCCTGAAAACGATGAGGATACTATGAAGAAAGATGAAGCTGCAGATGACCAAAAGGCTGCCCTCCGACGTTTCGAAGCTATAAAGTTAATAGAAAAGGCCATTGATGAAATCCTACTTCCCGAGAATCAGGATAACTCAACTGGGGGTCACTTGATACCAGATGAAAAACGCCAAGGAATTCAACTTGAAGGAGAACCATTCAACTCAGATTCCGCCAACTCTTCGAATGAAAGCGACGGAGAATCCAGCAAGAAAGAAGGTGAGGATTGTAGAAATCCGGAATATTCAAATGATACAACCCTTCAAGAAGAGCGAAAGATTTCGGCTAACAAGCAAATGCCAAGGAGCTGGAGCAACCTGAAGAAAATGATTCTGCTTAAAAGATTCATCAAAGCATTGGAGAGTGTGAGGAAATTCAACCCCAGAGGCCCGAGATTTTTGCCCTTGGAAGATGACCCGGAAGCAGAAAAGGTCAACCTAAAGCATCTGGAAATGGATGAGAAGAGAAGTGCTGAAGAATGGATGCTTGATTATGCACTTCAACAGGCAGTTACCCAACTAACTCCCGCGCGAAAAAGGAAAGTGAAGCTGCTTGTAGAGGCTTTCGAGACTGTCACTCCAACTATTAGGAGCTGAAGCTGAACAAAAATAATGCATCAGCTTTGAATCATGGAAAAACACAAATAAGCAACAACTTAATGATTAGGTGTAAGGCAAGGAGAAGCGGCCATGTGATGATGAGATCATCAGGATCACTTTTTAGCAGATGTGTAATATAAAACCAGCAGCAATGAGATTCTTAAATCTTAGGAGTGATGAGTTTTTTTTTTTTTTTTTTCTCTGATGTTTTCTGAACCTATTAAAGCCAACAGATTGATTGTGAAGAAAATAGATTATACATTTTTCTTTTAGTTGTAAAAGTTTACTGCAGAGTTTGTTCAATTTGTTCCTACCAATTCCTTGGATTTAGATTCCTTATATTTCTTTCTGAGAATCCATTGGTGACCGAGAATTTTTGGAGAATGTAAAATTCTGTTTAAACATTTGTAAAATTATGGTACTGGTGTCTGCACTTTTGCAAACATTGAAGATTGTCATGAACTGGAATTAGAGAGCTAAAAGAGGCAAAACAAGTAGACGATCCTCCAGATGGCTTCAGAAAAGGTACATAAAAAATGTCAAGAAATCAAAGAAAATTTAGCAAACTATAAGGCTAGTTCACTCCGCTGATTCGAGTTTATAATTCGAGTTGAGATATGATTTTATGTGGGAGTTTTTTACTGTCACACAAAAGTTAGATGTGACTGTTTCTAAAAACTTTTTACTATAACAAAACTCAAATTCTAAACTTGAATTAGTGAAGTGAACGGGACCTAAGTAAACAAAAATGATATTTTAATTCATTCCTTCTCGAGTAATTTTGGATTTTTAATAGCAAAATTCATACGTGATGTAGAGGAGTGAATCATGTCAGACATAGACAATAATAACGCAAATAGAATCATGGATAGAGCCAGAGTGACTCAAAACTTATTTTTTCTTTAAACAAAATAAACATAAATATGTAATTTATTATATCAATATACACATAGCTCCTAATAAAAATTAAAAATCTATACTATGATCTTATTATCATTATTTTTTTATAAAAATTATTAGCCCCATTGAATAGAATGTTATTGTTCATAAAGATAAACTGACCTAAAGAAGCTTAAAAAATGAACCAAGAAATATTTATATTAGATCCTTATCTAGTCGGCATTTGGCCTATAAATTTTGAAAGATCAAAATGAAAAGAGAAAAATAACCTATAAAGCTAACATGGTAAACGATTTCCATATTACTCGGAAAACTTTAACTTTCGCTTAAAATTTTGTATTATTAAAAAAAAAAAAAAAAAGCCATGAAAGTGTATACTTTTAGAACCATAGAAACTGTCATATTGTAATGTAAAACTCAAAACAAAAAAACGTGGTCATAACGCCTTCAATTGTAAAATATATATATATATATATTATTAATAATTAATAAATAATAAACAATTTTTCCTTTGCCAAATGAAATGCTTACAAACTGGATAAGTAATTTTATTTTAAGAAACATATCACCTGTAATTTGGATAGGAACCGATATCAAGTGTTACTAACCATGTGAGACAGAACACCTATTTCATGTAAAAGATTCTGGCCACTCTTGAAGCAAAATCAAAATAAATGAACAAATTGATTAACATGGAGCATGAAGACATCAGGTCTAGCATAGCTGAAAAGAAGTGACGCATCTATTGCAAATTACGTGATATTATACGGTTTTATAAAAAGAAGCAGCGAATAGTCCACAAGGGGGCGCTCGTGGCCTAATGGATAAGGCGTTTGACTTCTAATCAAACGATTGTGGGTTCGAGTCCCACCGAGCGTGTTTATTTACCTTGATTTTTATAATTTAAGTTGTTATCCCTGTTGATTTTTATACTAATTTTTATAATTTAAGTTGTTAACCTGTTGATTTTTATAATTGTTTTTAGTATAATAAAAAAGTGAAATCGTATTTATTTATAGTTATTAATTAATATATTATAATATTGTTATAAATATTAGAAAATAAAAATAAAAATAAAAAATAATTCTTAATCGTTTTATAGGCCTTGTTCACTTCATCGATTTGAGTTTTTAGTTTTAGGTTTTTACAGTAAAAAGTTTTCAGAAAATGTCACATTAAAATTTTTCGCTACAGTAAAAAGCTCTCAGAAAATGTCACATCACAGCTCGAATCGAAAACTCGAATCCGCGAAGTGAACGAGGCCATAATTTTTTTTATAAGAATCTTTCTCATTATTTTTTGTTTTTATTTTTGTTTTTAAAACGTTTGCTAAATAAATACAGTTTGCAGATCGTTTTCATTTTCGTGCATTAAAAAACGTGCAAGAACATTTTTAAAAATAATAAAAAACTAATTCCAAACACACTCACGAGTTCTTGACCTAGCTAGGTTGGATTGCCATTTCTCTCTTTTTTGAGTTATTGGCACAAATAGTCCTTAACTTTGAGCACGGTGGAAATTTTGGGCCTAAGATTTTAAATTTTAACACATTAGCTCCCGAACTTTTGATTTTAGATAATTTTGGTCCTTGACATAAAATTTGATGAGTGTTTTCTGAAATTTAGCAAAGATAATCACATCCTTATTGCATGACAACTGAAAATTTTATATAAATAGTTATAGTATGTGCAAAATGTTATAGTTTTTAACATATTTTAATAGTAATAAAGAGAAAATTTTGCATGTAATGTAACTCCCTTGTAAAATTTTATGTACTCACGCAATTAACACATGATCATCATTGTTAAATTTCAAAAATTATTCATTTGTTTTAGTACCAGAGAACTACCCAAAACTGAAACATTAAGGACTAATAAATTAAAATTAATAGTTTAGAAATCAATATGTCACTATATGAAAGTTAAGGGAGTATTTGTGTCAATTAACTTTTTCTAAAGTTTTTGCAAGTTTTTTGAATTTACGTTTCACCTTCTTTTTACAACTGAAAATTTTTTATCTATTGAAAAATTAAAAAGAAAATTCTTACCTTTCACTTATCAATCTTACCATAATTTTCAAAAGGATTAAAGTTTTGGTATCATTAGTTTGAATATTTTCTTTCGTATAACTGCTATGTTAATACTTATTTCATAATTATCTTGATCAGCAATTATAGAATGAACTAATATAACAACTGGTAATTATTATGATTACTAAAACTTATGAGGCAGCAGTAGAAGAAAAAGAAAATCAAAATAAGCAGTGACAGAATCAGAAGTTTATATCATGGCCGGGGCAAACAGCTAATTAAAACAAAATTTAATCAAAATAAATTCTATTAATGCCTTAGAATTTTCCCCGATAGGTTTTCTTTTTTAGTGTCCCATACAGATTTTCATATCTTGAAAATGTTATATATTATAAAATTATTATCAAGACAATTGAAGATTGAGTTTACAGTTTTTGTGTGTATTGGTTTTTGAAAAAAAAAAAAAAAATTCTTTAATAGGGGCTAAAAGATTAAATTTAGTGGGGTTAATTATATGTCAATATAAGAACATTTATTTATTTATTTTGAAAACGAGAGCATTCATAAGATTTTTTTCTTCTTTTGTAATTGCTGACCTATTGATTCAGTAACATTTATGTATATAAGATAAGATGTTTAATCCTTCAAAAATAATATAATTTTAAAAATAAGCGTTATTATTATTATTTTTTTTATTTTTTTTTGGTAATGCAAAACGTTATTTGTGAAATACGCTTTGTATTAGTTTTATTTAAAAAATAATAATTAAGCCTTACAAAAACTTTTCTTTTTCTTTTTTTATTCATTAGGGTTCTCATGAGAGGGCAAGAAGTTATTAATCTTTTAGGAAGTCAACCTACTTCTATTCCATAGGAGTCATATTCAAGAAAGAAGTTTATCTATTCGTTTATTTTGGTTGATATTATAAAGAAGAAACTTCTACTTTTAGTCCCAAAAAAAAAAAAAAAAAAAAAAAGAAATTTCTATTTAGTCTAGAAGACTAGAAGTTGACCTACACATTGGAGAGCCTAAAGATAACTTATGGCCCAAGGGAAAGGTCGGTAACATGAACCCTACTATTTATACACTAATGACCTTGTTTTAAACACAATGTTAGTAAAATCAAAAATCACAAAGCAAGATTTGGTTAAACGTCTTCTTCTCCTCTCATGGCGGGTATGCAATATTACTTCTTTCCTACAGATTTCTTTTATCCTCGACCGCAGTCTCCAACTTTAGAACGTCGCACAAAAAGGGTTCCTCCTCCTGAAGAATACCAGAAGAAATCTGAAGACAATAATATCAATAATAATAATATTATTATTATTGGTGAATCACAAAAGGCCAATTATTATTTGGATCAACATAGTATGAGCGAGCTGAGGCATTCATATCCTTCTGTCTCTGAGCATAACAAAAGGATAACTTCTTCTTCTTCTACTATGGCGTTATATTGCGCCCTATCTGCGTATAAAAACAAGTAATAGAATTTTTTTTTTTTTTTTTTTTTTTTTTTGCTTGGATATGTGGAAACTAGGTTATGATTTTTCTTTTCTTTTCTTTTTTTTTTTTTTTTTTTTGATTTCTTGTAATGAATTTCAGTTTTGATATTGTGTTTTGAGTAAGAGTCGTTGTGTGCCTAATATTGTTGTTTCTGAGAATTTCTTTTTTCGTGGGTATGTTTTATTAGGGTTTTTCTAGTTTCTACTGCGCCAGTACTTACCTAAGGTATATTTTTTTCAAAATATTAATGACCAACATAAGGGACCGAAGAGATCATTCTACTGGTAGGACTAGTTTAGTCTGATCAAAATTAAATGTTATTAAAAAAATATGCATAATAGACAGTTTTTAATACAGTTTTGACAGTAAAAAACTGCTGAAAAAATAAAACTATCGATAATTTCATTTTTCTGGTGTTACGGGACAAACTCTCTCAAAGTAAACATTAAAATAAAAAGTACATATATGAAACTTAATTAGATATGAATATGATGATTAAAACAAAGCCCACGCGTAAAAAATATTTTCGTACCCGAATACAAAATTTCCCAAAAATCGTTGTTGTGTTGAATTTGGGACGATTTTCTAATTAGAAAAATTCAGTTTTAGATGACTGATTTTTGAATATACTATTCTCGTAAAAAAAAAAAAAAGTGTCTGATTTATATATATAAACAGTTACACTTAATTTCTTTCCTCTCTTTAAGTTTCTTAAAGGATATCAATGGTGAGCTAAACTTTTCTTTTAAGAGAAACAGAAAGGCATATTTTCATACCCGAACATAGAATTTTTCAAAATACATTGTTGTGTTGATTTTGGGATGATTTTCTAATTCGATGAATTTGCTTTTAGAGAATTGATATTTGAATATATTATTTTGGGTTAATTTTATAAATGTTCCCTGAGTTTTTAGATGGTTCTTAATGTTTTATTTTGTTTCAGTTTTAGTTATTCTCTGAATTATACTTTAAAATTTGATATAATCGGTGTAGATTAGAGATTAAATTGGAGACATTTTTTTATGTTTCCAATTTTAGTCCCAAATTTTTTACAGATTTTATCAAATATTTAACATCATGATAACAGAAGAACTGCAAGTGTAACAGAATAAATCCTCAGGACTAACTGTGAGATATTTAGAAAGTCAATAACTAAAATAAGATTAGAGATAAATCTCAGAGACTATTTGTGAAATTAATCATATATATATATATATTATAAAGAACCTTGTTTGATCAGCAAAAAAACTAATTAACCTTGTTTCTTTTTGCGTGGAAATTTTGAAAATTTAATTGCTAAGAGAGACTTGAGTGCCCTATCGTTTGTGGAAATTTTATTGTTATGATGAGATAACTTTAATTCAGAAGTGCATCAAACTAATTTGCCTGGGCACCTTTTTAGAATTTTGATTACATTTAATTATTTTCTTTTTATGAGGATAACGATAATTCATTGCTCGTGCAAAGCACGATGTCATGAGGAACAAATTAGAAATAATTAGAATTTTAAATTATATGTCTCTAAACTTAGAATATTTGAATTTATTCTTGTGCTTATCTATTAGGATTATTAAGATTTGTCTAAATTATTTGTTTACTTGGTAATGTTTATTTGATTATTAGGCTTTAATGGTCTACAAATAGAGATGTTGTTTGTATTTTCTACTTGAGACTTATTAATTAAAGACGTATATTTTCTCATTCTTGTTTTCTCTTCTCTTCCTCTTTTTTGTCCCTTCTTTTTCTTCTCTATATTTCTTGAATCAACTTGGTCCGACATTAAGATAATTCCAGTGATCATTTGTGAAGTCTAGTTATTCATAGTACTTTTATGTATATACTAGGGTTTTTTTTTTACAAGATAACTTATTCAAATTCTAATTTTGTGAAAGTGGTAGGATTTGTTCTTTTTATAATTTGAATTACAGTTTAAATTTTTTATTACAGTAATTTTTTTTTTTTATAAATTACTTTTTACTGTAAAATTTTCTCTCATATAAATTTACTTTTTAATTTAAGTTTTTAATTCGACGGATGATTCTTCTTAGTCACCCGCATGATTCATGATCAAAAAGTAAGACATTGACCGATACTAGCATGTGATTGAAGGGCCAGTCCGGCCGTCTGCAGAATATACACCACTTCTTATGCCTGCTGGGCCCTTCATTTAGTTCCAAAAGAAAAAATCTTATAGGCTTCAAACCTATTAAAGTGAACTTGAAGAAAAATCTTTAGCCTTGTGTAATAAATAATTGTGGAAAAGCCGTTGGAAAACCGTCAAATACATTACAAAATTTCCAATTGAAAGACTTGTTGCCCAAGTCATGACTTATATATTATTAGGTCTCCTTTTATTCCTCTTTATGAAAAAATACATGACGAAAATGTCTCCGAACATAATGATAAACACAAAGAAGAAAAATCTAGATCACTCCAATCCAAAACCAAAAGTTTTTTTTTTTTGGTCATGGTTGGCATGCAATATTACTGCTTTCCTAGTGATTTCAACTATTCCTCAACCACAATCCCTTAATGTGGAATGTCCTACAGAAAATATTATGATTGCTCATTTGAAGTAGAGAAATTGGGGGATGGGGTTTGGGGAGCAAAGATATTGTTTATGAACCACAAAAATAATGCTAATATGGTTAGTCATACAGAGGGTGAGACTGAAAACTAGTTTTTAAAGCGGACTTGTTTGTCTTATATGGGGTTGTATTGTATCTTATATGAGTATTTATATCTATATCTATATATATATATATACTTAAATACTAAGCATTTGTTTAGTTCATGGTTTCAGACTATAGTTCATGATTCTAACTTTTAAAATTTAAATTTTTTGTTAGAGGAAAAAACTGTAAAAGAATCAAGAATTAGGGTTTAAACCATGCAAAACCTTTAAAATAAACGTATCCTAGGAGATAATGAGTTTTGGGGTGGGAAGGTAAAAGAGTTAAAGGGATATTTTTAGTTTTTTCTTAGTGAGTTAATCCTGATTTTTTAAGTTATACTATAAACTACTAATTCTCAAAGATTAATTTAGCTCGTTTTCTCTTTTTTTATTGGCTTGCAGTTTCAGGGTTATATATATAATTAAGGAATTATTATTATTTTTGAAAACAGAGAATTATTTTTCATTTTAAACTTTACAATATTGCTGTTTTTGGAAGGTTTTTTTTTTTTGTGTGACAAATTTATTTATTTTTTGGAGGATTTAATTTCTGTTCTTTGCTTTCATTTTCATAAGGCCTCCAATGGTGGGTATAACAAAAGAAGACCAAGTTCAAAGAATTGAGGACCTTATAGTTTATTTTTGTGCGTGAAATTCATGGAGGTTATTCATTGGGTTGTTGAACTTACATGTCATGTTTGTATAATCAAAGAAAAGAGACTTTTTAATAGAGTAGATGTCTTATAATTACTTTCATTTTTAATCCCAAATTATAGGACAATATGATCACAGTATAAGAAAAAGACATTTTAATGATGACAAAAGTCATCCTTGAAAGGGCCAGTGTCATTGCTAAAGTGAAATTAGTCATTCACTCACAGTTCTTGTTCAAAATTTACTGTGACAACATGTTGTCGCTAAAAACATTATTATTGTGTATTTCTTTTTTAAAAAAAAAAAAAAAAAAGAGATTACAACAGTAAGACCCAACTCACATTAATCCTTTTCACATCTAATTATTATAATCTTGATGGCATAAGGCACGTGATGACCATGTATAGTTTAGTAGAAATCGGTTTTTTGTTGGTAGTTGGTATCACGTTTTCTATACTAAAACGCTATATGGATGCGAAATAGTGTTTGGAATGTGTTTCAATGTTATAAAATAAATAGTTTGTTTGTGTTAGTTTACTAATCCAACCCAAAAGCTTAAGTTATTAGGAGGTAGGTCAACAATAGTTTTACACTTTAATACTACCCCTCACGGGTGGACTGAACAATGAACAATCGTGTGGGTAAATTAATTAGAAAGCCCAATACGTGAATATTTAAGTCTGAAATATATTAAAGACTCAACACATGATGACAATTTAAATGGGGATAAAGAGTACAATTATGGGAATTTAAACTCAGGACATCCCGCTCTAACACCATGTTAGTTTATCAATCCATCCCAAAAACTTGAGCTATTAGGAGTTGTGCCAATAATAGTTTTATACTTTAATAGTTTGTTTCACAAATTGGTACCTGTTCAAAACTTTTACTACAGTGTCTTTTTTAAAAAAGAAATGAATTTCTATTCCAACTTTCTATCAAACGGGCAAACTTGTACTAGTAGTTATCTTTATGCTTTTCACATTGTGTCTCTATCCAAAAACTTCCTTTAGGCCGATATTGTACAATGCAAACATGCAAAGAACATGCAAACATGCAAAGGGTTGTTATCTTCTTCAATCATGGGATGTTGTGGTCGCTGAGCTTTTGATTTTAATATATTAGTACTAGAACTTTTGATTTTTGACAATTTTAGGCCTCGTTCATTTCACTAATTTAAATTTTTAGTTTTAGATTTCTACAGTATAAAGTTCTCAAAAAATGTCATATTTAACTTTTTCTGCTACAGTAAAAAAATCTAAAAAAATATCACATTTCAGTTCGAATTAAAAACTCAAATCCGCGAAGTGAACGAGACCTAGTCTCAACATTAAAATTGACAAATGATTTCCAAATTTTAATATAGATAATCACATTTTTATTCCTTAATAAGTGAAAGCTTTACCTAAGTAACTATAGCAATTATAAATGCTATAGTTATCGATAGATTTGAATAGTAACAAGATAAAATTTTAGACAAAACATAACTCTTTCTGTTATCAAGCGATAGATATATGATTATTTTTGTTAAATTTAAGAGAATGTTCATCAATTATGGTGTGCGGGACTAAAACGATCAAAATCAAGGATTAATATGTCAAAATGAAATGTTTTACGATATTTTTGTCATTATATTCAAACTATAAGGACTAACAGTACCAATTACTCTAAAATAAATGAACAACTCACAAATTTTAAAATTAAAAAAAAAAAAAAAGACAAGATTGTTTTATGGTCTTATAATTCCACATGCGGTCTACACGCCTGTTTCCACGTCTCCAAAATGTCAAAGGGATCAATTGAAAGGGGCACACCACATACAAAACGATAAGCACAAAAGAAAAACGACATAATTGCCAACCTTTTAAACTGTTGTAAACTGTAACTTATTGAGGGGATTTCCTTTTAGCTTTTTTGTACGACACTTACTCAACTTTTTAAATTTAGCTATTTAGTCTTTTTTTTTTTTTTTTTGGTAATCAACCCCTTCAATTTTAAACTTTTACAATTAAAGACCAATCGAAAACAACGTATGTTTTTTTTGACAATTCTGCCTGAGTGTCTGTTGAGAGCAAAAGATAATTTCACACCTCATTTATTCAGTTATATTAATGTCAGAATCATCTAATATATCCAAATAATATTAATTGTGATAAATAACTTTTAATTTTAAAAGGTCAATTATACTCAAAAGACGCTATAAGAAGTGATAAATTATTTTTATTATTCTTAACAGATGCTCACGTACGCATAACATAATCAAAATTGTTAAAAAAAAAAAAAAAAAAACAAATGATATTTTTTATTAGTCACACAAACAGAGAGAAACTGTGGAAGGCACACAGTAAAATCTACAAAAGCTAAAGTAGACCTGATAATTATTACATTTCTTTATTTGTATTCCTCCTAGAAAAGGTAAAGAATAGTAATTAAGAGAATTTTATTAATTTTATTTTAAATGTGCATGAATTTAAATTTTTATCTTTTATTTTTAATTAATATTTTTTTATTATATAATATTAATTAAAATGATATTAATTAAAAATAAATAGTAAAGAGAAATTTATTAATCTTACTTTAAATGTGCATAAATTTAAATTTTTATCTCTTTTTTTAATTAATATTTTTTGTTATTAATATAATATTTAATTAAAATAGTATTAATTAAGAATAAGTTGTAAATTCATAAACAATTTTTTAAAAAGAAAAAAGAAAAAAGCCAAAGCAGTTTCTTTGTTTTTTCCGATGGAAAAGCAGCTCCGACGCGTTGAACTCACGCGCTTATCAACCACACAACCACACAATCACAAACCAACCAACTACCCTTGATTTACTCTATATATGTTGCCTCACATACTTCTCCACTTGACAAAAAACGACTCTCAAACTTTGCAGTCTTTCTCTCCAAGATTCCATACCCAAAATTCATCAAAATCTTGTTGTGATTTCAATTGAATAAGCTTCAACGATCTCCATGGCGGGTCTTCAGTACAACTTCTTCCCCACAGACTTCCTCTACCCTCGCCCGCCCTTGGCAGACACCACACCGAAATCCGTCGTTTCCGTTCAGAATCGGAGAAGTGACGTCGCCGATGATGTCGTTCTCGACGAACACCACCAGCAGCGGCAGCAGCAGTCTAAGGCCGCTTCTTCTCGGACAAACGACGTCGTCGCCTCGATCGCCACCGCTCCTTCTCCTCTGCTCAGGCGAAACCAGAGAGGTTCGGCGAATTCGCTCTCTTCTCTGTTTCCTGAGCAATCTTCTGACTGAGTCTCTTCTTCGATTCTTCATCTGCTTTTTGAATCTGTCGAGGATTTTGAAGATCTTTTTCTTTTTCCTTCTTTTTTGACAGTTTGATTATGCTATAGTATCTTGTGTACTTTTTGAATTCTGAACTCAGTCATCCATGGCAAGTAAGAATGTGATGGGTTTCTTTTTTTTTTTTAATATATGTTTATACATAGTACTAATAAATAATAACAATAAATCAATATATTTCTAAATTCTTATTTGGAGATTTCTTTCATATTTTTTCTGTTTCGATTTTGACCTAATTTTGATTGGATCGAATTATAAAGAACTTGCACTACAAGATTGTTTAACGAATTTGATTTACAAATTCGATAGGAGTGTTAAAATGAAAAAAAAAAAAAAAAGGTTTTTATCGATTTGAGTTTTTAATTTTAATTTTATTATATTTAAAAAATTCTCATAAAAAATCAGATTTAATTTTTTCTAAAACAGTTAAAAACTCGGATATAAAAGCATATCTCAGTTCAAATTAAAAATTCGAATCAACAATCTAAATGAACTCAAATTACTCTCATATAACACAAAAAGTTTCAACACACGGTTGTTTGACAAATTTGATTTATAAAATTAAATTGTCGGTCTAACTGTGGTTTCTTTTTTCCCCCTAAATCTAATTAGTTAGGATTATTAAGATTTGTCTAAATTATTTGTTTACTTGGTAATGTTTATTTGATTATTAGGCTTTAATGGTCTACAAATAGATATGATGTTTGTATTTTCTACTTGAGACTTATTAATTAAATACGTATATTTTCTCGTTCTTGTTTTCTCTTCTCTTCCTCTTTTTTGTCCCTTCTTCTTCTTCTCTATATTTCTTGAATCAACTTGGTCCGACATTAAGGTAATTCCTGTGACCATTTGTGAAGTCTAGTTATTCATAGTACTTTTATGTATATACTAGGGTTTTTTTTTACAAGATAACTTATTCAAATTCTAATTTTGTGAAAGTGGTAGGATTTGTTCTTTTTATAATTTGAATTACAGTCTAAATTTTTTATTATAGTATTTTTTTTTATAAATAATTTTTTATTGTAAATTTTCTCTCATATAAATTTACTTTTCAATTTAAGTTTTTAATTCGACCGGTAAAAAGAACGGGATGATTCTTCTTAGTCACCCGCATGATTCATGATCAAAAAGTAAGACGATTGACCGATACCATTCAATAGCATGTGATTGAAGGGCCAGTCCGGCCGTCTGCAGAATATACACCACTTCTTATGCCTGCTGGGCCCTTCATTTAGTTCCAAAAGAAAAAATCTTATAGGCTTCAAACCTATTAAAGTGAACTTGAAGAAAAATCTTTAGCCTTGTGTAATAAATAATTGTGGAAAAGCCGTTGGAAAACCGTCAAATACATTACAAAATTTCCAATTGAAAGACTTGTTGCCCAAGTCATGACTTATATTATTAGGTCTTCTTTTATTCCTCTTTATGGAAAAATACATGACGAAAATGTCTCCGAACATAATGATAAGCACAAAGAAGAAAAATAAAGATCACTCCAATCCAAAACCAAAAGTGTTTTTTTTTTTTTTGGTCATGGTTGGCATGCAATATTACTGCTTTCCTAGGACCTCGTTCACTTTACCGATTCGAGTTTTTAGTTTAAGTTTCTACAGTAAAAAGCTCTCAGAAAATGTCACATTAAAATTTTCTGCTACTGTAAAATACTCTCAGAAAATGTCACATCTCAGCTCGAATCGAAAACTCGAATCCGCGAAGTGAACGAGGCCTGTGATTTCAACTATTCCTCAACCACAATCCCTTAATGTGGAATGTCCCACAGAGGATTCCTCATTTGAAGTAGAGAAATTGGGGAATGGGGTTTGGGGAGCAAAGATATTGTTGATGGACCACAAAAATAATGCTAATATGGTTAGTCATAAAGAGGGTGGGACTGAAAACTAGTTTTTAAAGCGGACTTGTTTGTCTTCTATGGGGTTGTATTGTATCTTATATGAGTATTTATATCTATATCTATATATACTTAAATACTAAGGATCTGTTTAGTTTATGGTTTCAGACTATAGTTCATGATTCTAACTTTTAAAATTCAAATTTTTTGTTAGAGGAAAAAACTGTAGCAGAATCAAGAATTAGGGTTTAAACCATGCAGAACCTTTAAAATAAACGTATCCTAGGAGATAATGGGTTTTGGGGGGGGTGGGAAGGTAAAAGAGTTGAGGGATATTTTTAATTTTTTTTAGTGATTTAATCCTGATTCTTTAAGTTATACTATAAACTACTAATTCTCAAAGATTAACTTAGCTCGTCTCTCTCTTTTTTTTTTTAATGGCTTTCATTTTCGGGGTTATATTTGTAATTAAGGAATTATTATTATTTTTGAAAACAGGGAGTTATTTTTCATTTTAAACGTTACTATATTAGTGTTTTTGGAAGGGTTTTTTTTTGTGACAATTTTTTTTTTTGGATGATTTAATTTCTGTTCTTCGCTTTCATTTTCTTTAAGGCCTCCAATGGTGGGCATAACTAAAGAAGACCAAGTTCAAATAATTGAGGACCTTATAGTTTATTTTTGTGCGTGAAATTCATGGAGGTTATTCATTGGGTTGTTGAACTTACATGTCATGTTTGTATAATCAAAGAAAAGAGACTTTTAATAGAGTAGATGTCTTATAATTACTTTCATTTTTAATCCCAAATTATAGGACAATATGATCACACTACAAGAAAAAGACATTTTAATGACGACAAAAGTCATCCTTGAAAGGGCTAGTGTCATTGCTAAAGTGAAATTAGCGACGATATGTTGACGATGTATTTTCGCTACTATTCTTGTTGGTGCTAAAATCTCTTATACGTATTTTATATTTTCTTTAGTATTTCTACGAAATTTGTGGTGACAACATGTCGTCGCTAAAAACATTATTACTTTGTATTTCTTTTATAAAAAAAATAAAAATAAATAAAAAATTGGGCATGGACTTACAACAGTAATTAGTGTTGTCACTGAAGTTGTCCCACATTAATCCTTTCCACATCTATCTAATTATTAAAATCTTGATGGCATAAGGCACGTGATGACCATGTATAGTTTAGTAGAAATCGGTTGTTTGTTGGTAGTTGGTATCACGTTTTCTATACTAAGACGCTATATGGATGCGAAATGGTGTTTGGAATGTGTTTCAATGTTATAAAATAAGGCATCATTCATTTTACCGATTCGAGTTTTCAGTTTTAGGTTTTTACAGTAAAAAGCTCTCATAAAATATCACATCTAACCTTTTCTGCTACAGTAAAAAGCTCTCAGAAAATATCATATCTCGAATTAAAAATTCAAATCAGCAAAGTAAACGAGGCCTAAATATTCTGTTTGTTTCACAGTTTGGTACATGTTCAAAACTTTTACTACAGTGTCTTTTTTTAAAAAGGAAATCAATTTCTATTCCAACTTTCTATGAAACAGGCAAACTAGTACTATAGCGTCCCTATTTTTTTGTTTTTATGCTTTTCATATTGTGTCTCTATCCAAAACCTTCCTTTAGGTCGATATTGTACAATGCAAGCATGCAAAGAACATGCAAACATGCAAAGGGTTATTATCTTCTTCAATCATGGTGATGTTGTGGTCGCTGAGCTTTTGATTTTAATATATTAGTAGTAGAACTTTTGATTTTTGACAGTTTTAATTAGGCCTCATTCATTTCATCGATTTGAGTTTTCAGTTTTAGATTTTTACAGTAAAAAGCTCTCAGAAAATGTCATATCTAACTTTTTCTGCTATAGTGAAAAACTCTCAGAAAACATCGCATCTCAGCTCGAATTAAAAACTCAAATCCGCAAAGTGAACGGGCCTAATCTCAACATTAAAATTGACAAACGATTTCCAAATTTTAATATAGATAATCACATTCTTATTCCTTAATAAGTGAAAGCTTTACCTAAGTAACTATAGCAAGTATAAATGTTATAGTTATCTATAGATTTGAATAGTAACAAGATAAAATTTTAGACATAACATAACTCTTGATAACACGATAGATATATGATTATTTTTGTTAAATTTTAGAGAATGTTCATCAATTATGGTGTGCGGGACTAAAACTATCAAAAAGAAAGTTCAAGTATTAATATGTTAAAATGAAATGTTTTACGATATTTTTGTCACTATATTCTAACTTTAAGGACTAACAGTACCAATTACTCTAAAATAAATGAACAACTCACAAACTTTTAAATTAAAAAAAAGGACAAGATTTAATGCCTCCATTATATTTATTTATTTATTTGACAAATTTATTTATTTTTTGGATGATTTAATTTCTGTTCTTCGCTTTCATTTTCTTTAAGGCCTCCAATGGTGGGCATAACAAAAGAAGACCAAGTTCAAATAATTGAGGACCTTATAGTTTATTTTTGTGCGTGAAATTCATGGAGGTTATTCATTGGGTTGTTGAACTTACATGTCATGTTTGTATAATCAAAGAAAAGAGACTTTAATTAATAGAGTAGATGTCTTATAATTACTTTCATTTTTAATCCCAAATTACAGGATAATATGATCACAGTACAAGAAAGACATTTTAATGACGACAAAAGTCATCCTTGAAAGGGCCAGTGTCGTTGCTAAATTGAAATTAGCAACGATATGTTGACGATGTATTTTCGCTACTATATTTAGTCCTTCACTTACCGTTCTTGTTGGTGCTAAAATCCCTTATACGTATTTTATATTTTCTTTAGTATTTTTACAAAATTTGTGGTGACAACATGTCTTCGCTAAAAACATTGCTACTTTGTATTTCTTTTTATAAAATAATAATAATAATAATAATAATAATAATAATTGGGCATGGACTTACAACAGTAATTAGTGTTGTCACTGAAGTTGCCCCACATTAATCCTTTCCACATCTATCTAATTATTAAAATCTTGATGGCATAAGGCACGTGATGACCATGTATAGTTTAGTAGAAATCGGTTGTCTGTTGGTAGTTGGTATCGCGTTTTCTATACTAAAACGCTATATGATGCGAAATTGTGTTTGGAATGTGTTTCAATGTTATAAAATAAGGCCTAGTTCATTTTACCGATTCAAATTTTCAGTTTTAAGTTTCTACAGTAAAAAGCTCTCAAAAAAATATCACATTTAACCTTTTCTGCTACAGTAAAAAGCTCTTTGAAAATATCACATCTCAGTTCGAATTGAAAACTTAAATCCGTAAAGTAAACGAGGCCTAAATATTCTATTTGTTTCGCAGATTGGTACATGTTCAAAACTTTTACTACAGTGTCTTTTTTAAAAAAGAAATGAATTTCTATTCCAACTTTCTATCAAACAGGCAAACTAGTACTATATCGTCCCTATTTTGTTATTTTTATGCTTTTCACATTGTTTCTCTATCCAAAAACTTCCTTTAGGTCGATATTGTACAATGAAAACATGCAAAGAAGAAAGCTATTAAAACAAAGGGCTTTTATCTTCTTTAATCATAGTGATGTTGTGGTCGTTAGCTTTTGATTTTGATATTTAGTGCTAGAACTTTTTTATTTTTGACAATTTTAGTCTCAACATTAAAATTGACAAACGATTTATGAATTTTAATATAGATAATCACATCCTTATTTCTTAATAAGAGCAAGTTTTACATAAATAACTACGGTAAGTACAAAATGCTATAGTTATCGATAGATTTGAATAGTAACAATAGAAAATTTTAGACATAACGTAACTCTTTCTGTTATCAAGCGATAGAAACATGATTATTTTGTTAAAATTTAGAGATTGTTCATCAATTATAGTGTGAGGGACCAAAACTATTAAAAATTCAAGAATTAATATGTCAAAATGAAATGTTTAGTGACATTTTTGTCACTATACTCAAAATTTAAAGACTGGCAGTACCAATTACCCTAAAATAAATGAACAACTCACAAAACTATATTTAAAAAAAAAAAAAAAAAGACAAGATTGTTTTATGGTCTTATAATTCCACATGTGGTCTACATGTTTGATAATCATGCATTACATAGCTGTTTCCTCGTTTCCAAAATGTCAATGGGATCAATTGAAAGGGGCACACTTACATACAAAACAATATGCACAAAAGAAAAACGACATAATTGCCAACCGTTAGATTTTATGAAAACTTTATTAAACTGTTGTAAACTGTAACTTATTGAGGGGATTTCCTTTTACCTTTTTTGTACGGGCACTTGCTCAACATTTCAAATTTAGCTATTTAGTCTTTTTTTGTTTTAGCAATCAACCCCTACAATTTCAAATATTTACAATTAAGGACCAATCGAAAATACCTATGTTTTTCTGATGATTCTGACCACGTGATGTGCACCTGAGCATCTGTTGGGGGCAAAAGACAATTTCTCACCCCATTTATTCAGTTATATTAATATCGGAGTCATCTAATATATCCGAACAAAGTTAATTATGATAAATAATTCTTAATTTTTAAGGGTCAATCACCCTTAGAAAACGCTACAAGGGGTAATAAATGACTTTTATTATCCTTAATAATTGCTCACCTGCGCGTAACATGATCAAAATCAAAAAAAAAAAAAAAAAAAAAAAAAAAAAACAAATGACATTTTTTATTAGTCCTTAATTGTAAAAATTTAAAGTTGAAAGTGTCAATGGTCAAGAAAAAAAAATATAAACTAAATTATTAAATTTAAAAAATTAAAAGAGTGTCCGTATAAAAAAGCCCTGTAGGACACCTAAATTTTCAAGAACATTTAAGAAATAATTAAAAAAAGAAAAAACAAAAACAAAAAACAAAAAAAACTACAGAACTTAGAAAGCACACACACAGAGAGAAACTGTGGAAGACACACAGTAAAATCTACAAAAGCTACAGTAGACCTGATAATTATTACATTTCTTTATTTGTATTCCTCCTAGAAAAAGAAAAGTAAAGAATATTAATTAAGAGAAATTTATTAATTTTATTTTAGATGTGCATGAATTTAAATTTTTATTTATTATTTTTAATTAATATTTTTTATTAATATAATATTTAATTAAAATGATATTAATTAAAAATAAACAGCAAAGAGAAATTTATTGATCTTACTTTAAATGTGCATAAATTTAAATTTCTATCTCTTATTTTCAATTAATATCTTTTGTTATTAATATAATATTTAATTAAAATGGTATTAATTAAGGATAAATTGTAAATTCATAAACAATTTTCAAAAAATAAAAAAGAAAAAAGCCAAAGCAGTTTCTTTGTTTTTTCCAATGGAAAAAGCAGCTCCGAAGCGTTGAACTCACGCGCTTATCAACCACACAATCACAAACCAACCAACTACCCTTGATTTACTCTATAAATGTTGCCTCACATACTTCTCCACTTGACAAAAAACGACTCTCAAACTTTGCAGTCTTTCTCTCCAAGATTCCATACCCAAAATTCATCAAAATCTTGTTGTGATTTCAATTGAATAAGCTTCAACGATCTCCATGGCGGGTCTTCAGTACAACTTCTTCCCCACAGACTTCCTCTACCCTCGCCCGCCCTTGGCAGACACCACACCGAAATCCGTCGTTTCCGTTCAGAATCGGAGAAGTGACGTCGCCGATGATGTCGTTCTCGACGAACACCACCAGCAGCGGCAGCAGCAGTCTAAGGCCGCTTCTTCTCGGACAAACGACGTCGTCGCCTCGATCGCCACCGCTCCTTCTCCTCTGCTCAGGCGAAACCAGAGAGGTTCGGCGAATTCGCTCTCTTCTCTGTTTCCTGAGCAATCTTCTGACTGAGTCTCTTCTTCGATTCTTCATCTGCTTTTTGAATCTGTCGAGGATTTTGAAGATCTTTTTCTTTTTCTTTCTTTTTTGACAGTTTGATTATGCTATAGTATCTTGTGTACTTTTTGAATTCTGAACTCAGTCATCCATGGCAAGTAAGAATGTGATGGGTTTTTTTTTTTTTTTTTTTTTTTTTTTTTTAATATATGTTTATACATAGTACTAATAAATAATAACAATAAATCAATATATTTCTAAATTCTTATTTGGAGATTTCTTTCATATTTTTTCTGTTTCGATTTTGACCTAATTTTGATTGGATCGAATTATAAAACTTGCACTACAAGATTGTTTAACGAATTTGATTCACAAATTGGATAGGAGTGTCAAATGAAAGAAAAAAAAAAGACCTCGTTCGCTTTTTATCGATTTGAGTTTTCAATTTTAATTTTATTACAGTTAAAAATTCTGATATAAAATTATATCTCAGTTTAAATTAAAAATATAAATCGACAATCTGAACAAAGTCAAAGTACTCTCATATAACACAAAAAGTTTCAACTTGTTTAACAAATTTGATTTACAAAATTAAATTATCGGTCTAACTGTGGTTGCTTTTTTCCCCCTAAATCTAATTAATTCTCTTTTGTATACTGTTGATTTTATTTTTCTTGCTGTTGTTCTTGTTACCTTGTACAAAGTTCAATTTATGGTTAATTAGTTTATTTTATTTTCCTTCTTGTTATTGTTTTTTGCTGCCTTGTACAAAGTTCACTTTTTTGTTTTTTTTTTTTGTTTTTTGTTTTTTTTTGTTTTGGCACAAAGTTCACTTAATTAATTTCGATGAAAGAAAAAGATTAACTTAATTATAATTATAAATTACCAGTTGGCCGTTGGACTATTGTATTGTGGCTTGTAATTCGATGAGAATCTAATTTAAGAAAATTAAAATAAGATTTGCTGCACTTAAATCATATTTTACAAAAGATAGTTCTATTCACACACTTTTATTTTTTTCTCTATATCTCTTTTTAATTAATTTTTTTTTATTAAAAAAGACTCTCACATAAAATGATAAAAAAAGACAATTATAATAAACTTAATTACATGATTAAATTTTATAATAAAAAGAAAATTAATGAGTTTTTCTCTCTCCACATTATTGTATCTCTAATTTTTCACTTTTCAATGACTTTTCTAAAAAAATTTATAGAAGTATACTATTTTTTTCTATTTATTCAATGACAATTGTTCATTTACCTTTTTTTTTCATTTTATGTTTAGTTTTGCTAATCATTTCACTTTCTTAAGATTAATCATATTATTTTTCATTTTTTATAAAGTTTTTTTGATTGCATATTTTCCATTTCATTCTTTTTGTTAACCTTGTAGCCATAATTTTTAACAAGTTTTTTTTTTTTTTTTTTTTTTTTTTTTTATCAATTTGTCTTTTCTGATTGTACATATTAATATAATATAATTGTATTGATGTTCTGTTTAACTTTTTATTAATTATTTTGAGTTGTTTTGCTTTCGTTTTTTTTTTTTTTAATTTTTTTTTTTTTTTTTTCTTTTTTATTATGCGATTTGATTTGTTTTTAAAATAATAAATTAAAATAAAATGGTGGGTGTAAAGAGAGAATAATGTGGTAAAAAAATTAATAATCTTATTAAAATAGTGAAGGTTAATTTTAAAATAATAAGAGTGTGTAAAAAATAAATTTAATTTTTAAAAATTATATAAGGCGTGTAGTTAGAAAAGAGCCTAAAGAGTAAAAAAATAAAATAAATAAATAAATAAATGTAAATAGAATTACCATTCACTGAAATGAGAAAATAATGCGGTCAAAAAGTAATAATCTTATTAAAATAGTTAAGGTTAATTTTAAAATAATAGAGGTGTGTAAAAAATAAATTTAACCTTTAAAAATTATATAGGGTGTGTAGTTAGAAAAGAGCCTAAAGAGTTATAAAAAATAAAAATAAAAATAAAAAAAAAGAGTGTAAATAGAATCTGAAGTGGTATGAGAATTCGTGTCATGATTCGAACTATGGTTCGTGATTTACTATAATATTTTTTCTCATAAAAAATACACAAATAAAAAATGAGTCTGAATCATAATTCTAAATCTATAAACTAAATGTCTACTTAATCATTTCATTTCTAGAATATTAAAAAAATTAGTCTTCAGACACTGTAGAAGAGGCTAGCACTGGGTTGTTGGGTCAATTCACGTGTAAAATGTAATCAGCTACTACTTTTGGAAGTTGTGATTAAAAAATAAAATTTGAAGGGGTATTAGAAGTTATCAAACGCTGACCAACACAATTTATGGGAATAATCCGTGGAATTCATGTGTTAATCGTGCGCCGCCGCCAATTTTGACACGGTATACTGATTAAGGAAGTAAATATGCAGTTTGTTTGATTAATTATGGGTGACGGCTAAATTGATCTGCATAATTGAAAATTGATTTTTTTTTCTTTTCCCCGGAGACCTGATGATAAAAATTCAGATGTTTCTATGCTAATGTTCCTGTGTTGGTAGTTTTATTTTTATAATTTAAATCTAATTAAAATCATATTAAATTAAAAAAATATATAAAATATAAAATTTATGAAAACAAATATTTTTAGTAGTATTTATTTCTAATACTTTTTAAAAATAAAATTTTTCTGATAGAATTAAAAAAAATAAATTATTAATAATTTAATATTTTTTAATCTTAGATTTATTTTAAAAATTATATATTTTATATATTTTTTTATTTTAATATAATTTTAATTAAATATAACAGTTAGAAACTAATTTTACCAGTAACTATGAGGGTCCTTTTAAAAAATATCTAAAAAATGTGTTATGGTTCATATATAACGGTAGATTCTAGAATAATGGATTGCACAATAAAGTCAGTTTTGACTTTTGTGTTTTGTTGAAAACAAAGTCCAGACTTGAACAGGAGACAATATAGAAAATGGAGAGAATATACTGGTTTAGATGCCATTGCTTGCAGTGCTGGCCACGGCGAGAGACTGATTGAAAGAGCTAAACTTGTGCAAAAAAGCCCCTATGGAGACGAGGACTCTTTCAGAGCCACACATGGAAAGAAAGAAAACTTGAGCTAGAATAAAAATAGATGGTCCCCAGGTGATCCCTTGACCTCTCTAAAGCGAGGAAATTTATAGCATTATTAACGTGACATATATCATATACTATATTGATTATTTAAAAAAAAAAAAAAAAACTATATACTATTAATCGATTATTAATTTTATTGTAGGGTAAAACGGCAAACTCTAAACTTAGACCCTGAATGGGGCCTGCAATTCATAAAGAAGAGCATTAAATAGTCAATGACAACTTAGCTCTAAGAGTCACGTCATCATATAGCTTTTTTAAGAGTTGACCGTTTTAAGAAGCCACAAAGAACAAGTATAAGGTCGACCGTACTCACAATCTTAGGCAAAGAGGCTTCTGGGAGCATTTACGAGGTCGAGGTCACACAAGAAGATAAGATCTGTGAGATTTGCTATTTATAATTCAAATATATTAAATTTAAATAGGGAAAACGCCCTGATTGATTGTAATCTTTATTTTTTAAGAAACTATCATAAAAGAGTAGGAAAATAATCCAAATTCAAATAAGAAATGTTTATGGGTGGTCACCTAAATTATAAATAAGGGATTATAAGCCAAAAATTTCAAGTCTCACCTTAAACAATTAGTGTGTGTATTCTCTCTAAAGTTAGTGAATTTACTCTCTTACTTATAGAAGACAAAACTTTTAAATTGTGAGTAATCTATTATAATTTTTATGCATTCTTACTTTTATTTAGTTTTTAATTATATTTTAAATCATTACATTTATATTAACCGTTAAAAAATTTATTATTATTTTTTGAGAAATTTTAACCGTCAACAAATTTATTAGGTTGATGATGCTCTTTTAGGCCACTCCAACCAACGCTATATTAGTGTGAAAAAGTAGATTTGGCGCTGGAGAAGTGCTCCAACCGAGCGCCATAATTTGACGGCAATTTCCCACGAAACACGTGGGGTGAACAGTAAAAACACATATATATGCGTTTTTCACTATTCATTCAACACCAAATTTTACTTTAGTTTTTATTTTTATTTTTCGGTTTTCTTAATATAGAAATGGAATACACATGGAATATTCTTTCGGGTATTAGAAATGGTGTAATGGGTTGGAGATAAATTTACTATTTAAATTGAAAGTTACACTATTATAATGTGAAAGTTACGCTATGGTCTTATTCACTTTACAAATTTGAATTTTTAATTTAAATTGAAATGTGACATTTTTTGAGAACTTTTCACTGTAGCAGAAAAAGTTAGATTTAACATTTTCTGAGAGTTTTTTACTGTAGAAACTGAAAATTAAAAATTCAAATCGGTAAAGTAAACGAGGCCTATTTTAATTTTGCGGGTTGAAAAGGCTCTTAGATTAATCTACACTACTATATGTATTAGTACATACTATTATAATCCACCATGATGTTTAGCATCCTTAATAATGAGATTTTCTTAGATTAATCTACACTACTATATGTATTAGTACATACTATATAATCCACCATGATATTTAGCATCCTTAATGAGATTTTCTTAGATTAATGTACACTACTGTATGTATTAGTACATACTATATATATAATCCACCATGATGTTTAGCATCCTTGATAATGAGATTTTTTTGATAGAGTATGATATTTAACATATTTTATTTGTTAAATATGTTAGATTTTCCCATTTTTAAAATATATATATATATACCCGTTTTAATCTAATTTTGATCAAAATCTACGTTTCACTGCGTATATTCTACCTAAAAAAAAAAAAGGAAAAAAAAATGAAAACCCCTCTCAATGAACCTTGGAATCTAGAATAGTATATGCCTTTTTATCCCATTTCCAAGATGGCCCCTCCCCCAATCATCTGTTTAATTAAATCTACTAAAACTCTGCATAAACAAGAGCATGAAATAGTTTATTAAACACTTCATTACGCAGGGCGCTAAACTAGTTCGTTTTATCGGTTAAAGAATCATCGTATGAAGATTCCTTTATTTAGGGGTTGTTCTTTTGTCCAAAAAATTCAGAAAAAGATAACTCGAGTTTTAACTTTATTCAAATTTATGTTCTTTTAAGTTTTAATTTTATTTAACTTTACTTAACTTTATTCAAGTTATAACTCAAATTTAACTTAAAAACTACACTCAAATTACATTTAAAAAAAACAGATCCTTAGTAATAGCAACTGAATATACCAACGACATAATAAAAGAATACCACCACTCTTTCCTTTTGACTCTAGTGGGCAAAAGGACAATAATTTTTCCTTGGTTATGTAAGAAAAACAGAAAATTCGTAATAAATCTCAGCATTTCATTTTCTGCTTCAATGTCGATATGTACAAAACAAGGGAATACAAAAGACACCAAATCCATAATTAAATAAACAAACATTAAGCCTATTCTAAAGTGGTCGGTTCTTAGAGCTCATTTAGTCTGTTAATTCAAATTTTTAATTCAAATTGATATGTAATTTTATGTGAGAGCTTTTTACTGTAATAAAAAAGTTAGATGTAACTATTTCTAAGAGTTTTTTACTGTAACAAAACTTGAATTCTAAACTCAAATCGGTAAAATGAACGAAGCTTAAATAATTTTATATTCGACACAAATATATATATATATATATCATTACATCATATATTGCAATATCTAAATACATAATTTTCACAATTGTTTTGTCAGTTGAGAACTTGATCAGGATTTAATTAATCTGCCTTATTCTTTAAGCTAGGGCCTGCTAAATGGCGTCATATACGGTTAATTCCATGCGGCTGTTTAAGCACGCTTCTTGTCACACACACACACACACATCCAAACACAAATTGTTGAAGTATTCAGTTGACATCGTAATTAATAATTGATAATTTTTCTTATTTCTATGTGAACAAATCCTCTTGTATAAATTATAAGAGATTGGTTATCTAATTGTCGAAAATTAATTATAAAAAGTTGACTCGTAAACAGCTAATGCTATGGGGTGATTATCCCTATAAATATGCATATATATATATATATATATATATTCATGTACAATCTCTGTAGTGGCATATCAATGAATGAATGAAAAATGTATTCCCAATTCGTAGATGTAGGCATACAGTCGAGCTATTGTTAATGATTGTAATAAATTGAATAGTTAAATTATTAATGAGTATTATTATTTTAGCTACAAATTATTAATTTAACAATTATAATAAATTAAATAGTTGATTAAAAAGTTTAATAACAGTTAATAAAATTAATTTTTTATTATATCACATCATTAAATTTATATATTTAGAGATAACCACGAATAAACGTAACTATTAAAAATTCATTCATATATATATATGTATGTATGTATTGGTGAGAATTCTACCAACAAATGTAGTTGGATATACATGTGCAAGATAACGAATCCCGAGATCTGCCTTGTTGGATATTACCTTCCACTAATGGTCAAATATGCCTGAATTCCGCTAAGGATGTACCAAATAGAGAGGAATTATTCAGTCAATTAAGTGTACCATATTATATTATTTATGTGGTATATTTATTTAATGAGATTATATTATTTAAATATTTTATCTAAATTAAGTCATTAAAATAAAAAAAATTGAGTATAATAATAAGTGTTTTTAACTTAATAATCAATCCAAATACTTATTAGGAAAGAAAAAAATAAAAGTGAAAAGCTGACAAAATATTTAAATAGTACAATCTCATTAGACAGTGTATCACATAAGTAATATGACGTGATACACCCAGTGTACTGAATAATTCCTCCCAAATAGAAAGCAAAATATTGAATGGTAGGAAGAAAGTGTGATTTGAGATGTGCCACTAAATTGTAGGACTAGAGGAGCTTTAAAAGACTTTTGGTTAATTGGGACAAACAAGTTGACATCAACGATGGTGAGTCAATTTACACACTTTTGAAACATTGAAAAATCAGCACAAATTGGCCTTTGCCCCTACATCATGATCAATTAGCACGGTCAAGTTGAGCTTTATTCTTTGTCGTGTTTCTCAGTTTTCAAAAATTTGTTCACTTGGTTATTGATTTAACTTGAACGGTTACGCGTTTACTTGGTTACCTTTTTTTTCCACCACTATTAACTTTTCAATCTATAGTTATCAAAACCTAAACAAATGGTTTCCTTGTGTATAATAAAATATATAGAACTTTGATTTTTTTTTTTTATTTCAAAATCAAGCTAACGTCACTAGAGAAGCGTATTTTCAAAATCAAACAAAAATTTGTTTTTATGACCCGTTTAGTTCGTTGATTCGAGTTTTTAATTTAAATTGAGATATGACTTTATATAAGAGTTTTTTATTATAATAAAAAAGTTAGATGTGATTATTTTTTAAAATTTTTTACTGTAGTAAAACTCGAATTCTAAACTTAAAAACGGGCTATATAATATATATGTATATATTGTTGACTTGGGTTCTATATATGTAGCATATTCTTATGTGTACGGCGGCCTTTTCCTTCCCTCGTCTATAAAAGTGTGGAAACATGCAAACAGTTTACCACAACACACAACACACAACACAAAAGTTTTAGCAATTTTGGGAAAGTTTGAATTATTCTTTAAGCCCTAAGGTTTTTTTTTTTTTTTTTTTTTTTTTTCCCCTCTCTAAAACTTCCTATCTTTCCATGGCTGGTCTTCAGTACAACTTCTTCCCAACAGATTTCCTATACCCTAAATTAAAGAAGCCTTTAGCCGCGGATACTCGCAGCCTCGTTAAAGTTCCTGCCGAAATTCAAAAAACCGACGTCGAAAACAATCTTGAACAGCCGAAAATCACGGCTGATATTGGTCACAATCTTAGCCTCCGGGAGAAGAAGATTCTTAAGGCTAATTCTGGTCCCCACAAGAGTGATGATTATGGAAGACGATATTTGAAGTATTTGTCTCCCTATCCAGTTTCTTGGGTGCTGTGGATTGAAGAGGAGCCTTCGGAGATGACTTGAAAATGGCGTTTATTAGTGTATTTTCTATATAATCTGGGGATAATTTTGCAGCATAATGGTTTATAGGAATATTTATTGCTTTAAGAGCGTTTTAATCATTTTAACAGAGAAATAATAAAGACTAGTTATCTTTAGAGCATCTCTAATAAGTGTAATTTTTTTTTTGGGGTAGGAAAACCTCTCTCAAATACAATGTTATTTTTAGCGTTAGACAATCTCTAATGTAAATGTTGATGTCAATATTATATTTGTCACCAAAAAATAAATGTGAATTTGACACATTTGATATGTCATTTTTATTTATGCTCCAACATATGATGTTATTTTAATTTCTAAGTCAACTTTTTTTTTTTTCATAATCATTAAGTTTTAAAATAGTTATAAAGGTAAACTTTTTAGTTTAAAATAATTTGAAAATGCCAATGTTGTAATGATTAAATATATAGGTGATCATAGATCAACAACTAACAAGTAAATGCTAAAACTTGGCATATGCTGTTTTTGGTGCTAAATTTACTAACAAGTATGGCATATTACTAAATTAGGACAAAAAAATAAGCATTTACATTGTATGGTAATTTTCATACTCAAATGCTAAAATGTGATATTAGCATATCAATTTGACATTATATTAAAGATGCTCTTAAATTTCATATTTGTCACATTTAGTGCCAAACTTAATACAAAATACAGTACATATCAAATTATGGAATTCAGTTGTTTAAAATTAAGCTTGAATTTAAGCTTTATGCTTGAGATATATTGATGATCATGAACAAAATATTAAAAGATTATGCTTGATTTTATCTGAAAGGTATAAACAATATTATCTTCAGGAAAACTTGTCTATATTTTTCTGTCATGGATGACAAATACTAATATTATAGTGTAAGTCTTATGGGTCCCGATTTCTTTATTGCGTACGTTTTGTTCCACTGTCTAGACATTTCAGAAGTTGTAAATTGGTCGTAGAGGAAATTCCAAGACACTGTTCAAGGCAAGGAGGCTTCTCATGGTCGTTCCAAATATGCGACTATATACATATAAATATAGATTAGTTTTCAATAGTTACGTTATAAATATATATATATATATATATATATATATATATATATATATAAACACGCCTTGACAAAGTTGGGATATCAGTTGTGTTGTCTTGTTCGGTAAATATTTGTATTTTCTTTATTATTATTTTATATTGAGAAGAATTTAGAGAAAAGTAATTCTAAATAAGATAGTGTTATTGTGGTCTTTTATTTTCTTTTTATTAATTAATGTTAATTGTTTATTTTTTAGTAGAGTTGCCTAAATTATTTTTCTTTTTTACCATTTTAAATGGTATTTCTAAAATTTTTGAACTTTACTCTTTATTCTTTTATAAGAAGAGAGAGCGAGACCAAACGTTACTAAAATAATAATTTTAAGAAGAGCCTAATTGGATAGCTTTTTCTTTAACTCCTTTTCTTTTTTCTTCTCTATTTTGCTTGTTCAAGAAGGCTATCTTATGATATCACCCTATAATTTTACAACTTATTTTAATTTGCTGAACAAATTATAAAAATATTCTCTTTCTTGAAATGAATAATTAATTTTCATCAACCCATGTGGATAGCCCTTTTCCATTAGTTTCCTTTTTGCACATCTATTAAATTATGAGAAAAAAATCAAAAATACCACTTAAGATGATAAATATATTATTTAAAGTCATTTTATTTAAAATAAACAATTGTCATTCAATTAATTAAAAAAAGAAAAAAAATATAATGACGTCTATTTTTTTTTTAATGACATAATAATATGACTGCACAACGATATACAATTTTCTCTTAAAAATAATCCATTACTAGAGCTTGTCAGTCCAAACTAATTCCAATGTCTTTATTATTATTGTTATATATATATATATATATATATATAACGAAAGACGGATCTGTATTAAATCATTCAAAAAAAAAAAAGTAAAACTATTAAACCCACCGTTAGGCACGAATCTAAACAAATGCATCTAGAAGAATAACGAGCATGTTATCAATTCAACGATAAAACTGTATTATTGGGGAGAAAACAAAAAAAAAAAAAGGAAGAACAAAAAAATAAAAAAGGGGTCAATATGCATAACTAAAATATTGCGAAGAAGAAAGAAATTATAGTGCCTGTTTGGAACCGTTTTTTAAAACAATTTTCACGTATTTCAAAAAATAAAAAATAAAATGAAAACGAAAAGAGGTTTGTGTAGTAAATGTTTTGAAATGAAAAATAAAAATAAAAATAGTGAGAATGGTTTTGTGAAGGAATTAAAAAACAGTTAAAAGTTATTTTCACTTTTCTGTTTTCATTTCTTAGTACTTATCAATAATATTATAATATATTAATTAATAAACACGATTTCACTTTTTTATTATACTCAAAACAATCTCTTTAAAAAATAACTAAACGCAATTTCAGAATCGTCCTAAAATGATTCTCAAAATAATCTCAATTTTACTTTTTTATTAAAAATAAAATTATTTTAAAACTAATTCTAAACGCACCTTAAAGTCATCACAATAAAGATGTATTATTGGAGAAAAAACAAATATCCAAGAGAAAAAAATAATGGTCAACGATAGAGTTGAGACATGACTCATGATAGAGGAAGCTAGATTAACTTTTATTATTGTTCAGCTGCATGAAATTCAACCAAAACCGAAAAAGAAAAAAAAAAATCCATTGTGATACCTTGTTCCACTAATATAAGGAATAATAAAAAATGAAAATAAAAAAACTCTATCAAATAATCAAGTGCCTACGACAATCTCCTCTTCCTTCCTCAGAGAGCTTTTTTTTTTTTTTTTTTTTTTTTTTTCCTTTTTTTCCTTTTATAAGGAACATGAGTTTTCTAAACCTGTCTTAAAGAAGGCTTGCATTCCTCAACTTTTTTTTTTTTTTTTTTGCCTCAAGGATCCTTAAATTCTTTGATTTGGCTTTGAGGATCTCAAAGCCTTTCTTCGAGTACATTGGTGCAATCACAATTTCGTAAAACGTTTGAGTTTCCCCATCCGTTTGGCTTCTAAACTCTCGAATTTCCCTAGCAAGACTCTAAGACACCAAAAAAATGAAATAAAAATAAGTTTTCTAAATAATAATAATAAGTAATTAATCCTAAAAGCATGAGAAAAATCCAAAAATATCCACTAAGTTTTAGCTAAAACCACCATTTTTTTAGGAAGAAAGAGGAAAATAGGCTAAAATTTGATATGAATTAAAATTAATAGGCCAATAGTTTACATAAGTTAATAAATAGGTCAAATTATTATTTTCGTCCATAACTTGTCTGGTAATGAACCATAACTTGACAAGTTATTATTAATAATTGTCTATAACTTATTCGGTTATGAACCAAAACTTGACAAGTTTGTCCATAACTTATCTGGTTATAAACCATAACTTGACAAGTTATGGCCTATTAATTTCTATAACTAAAAATTAGCCTATATATTTTTTTAAACTTTTCATATTGACCTATTTTCTACTATTTCCCTTTTTTTTATAATGTTTGCTTTATGTTTTTAGACTATTACACTCCTTACGTTTTAAAAAAGAGGGAAAAATAACCCTTTAAGCGGTCCATGAACCCTAAAACTGTAATAGTGGCATATTTAGTAAATATTAGTAACTAGTTATTGAGCAAAAAAATATGCCTAGCTAAGATACAAGAGAAGAACTGGCTTAGAACCATCTCAGGGAAACCCGTAATAGCTTCCACTTTTGTAACAGAAACTCCAGCACTTTCCAAAACGGATGCTGTTCCTCCAGTTGAAATTATTAATTATAAAAAAAAATACCTATACCATACAAATATTGAACAGTATGAGTTACATGAACTAATTAAAGGACAGAGAAATGCACTAATTATAGAACAGTAAGGAAGAAATGCTAGCGTGACTCTTTCTGTCTCTCTCTTTGTCACTCTCTACATTTACTGTTTGACACGTGAAGTCTATTATATTATTTTTTATTTAAATAATAATATTTCATGTTAATGGAGTTTACGTTTCAAACAGTAAATTCAGAATGAAAAAGAGAGTGTTAAAACGAATGACACTAACATTTCTCAAAGAACAATGAAGCAGACAAAGATATTAAGGATATTTTTTTAAAAAAAAAAAAAAAAAGCAAGAAGATTCTGTGAAATGATCATCCTCAATTAAGAGTTAAATAGAAATATTAATATGTGTTATTGGCAGGAATTACCCCAAGTCTTGAAGTCCATTCCCTAATAAAGCGAGATTTTTCTTGTGTGACACTGATATTAGTGCCTACTTTTAACCTGAAATGTAGAATTGCAATTTTGGATAAGAAAAAAAAAAAAAAAAAAAAAAAATGAAATGAAGCAAACTTCAAAGTGCCAATTTACATACAAGTCTAAAGCTGAGTAGCAAGTGGCCGTTGCTGTTTCTATATATATAAAATTAATATGGAGTACTTGATAGTATAACAACTTAAAAACTTGTTTTCTTTTTGCTTTTTCTTTTTGCTTTTTCAAGTACACATTAATTCGATGTGTTTAATCAGATTTTGATATATATATATATATATATATATTTTACACACACATATATAAAACAAGGTATTAAAGTACATTAATTGAGAAACAGAAACGATGTGTTTAATCAGATTGTTATATATATATATATATATATATATATATATATATATATATACACACATATATAAAACCCTCTTGTGATGAGAAAACGTTTGTACACAGTTCAAAGATATATTAAATTAAATTTGATGAGGAATTTGTCAATTTTGTTATCCATTATTTTTCATTTTGATGTGATTGTAACAACAAATTTTAAAACATTTTGTATAATTTTTCATTTTGATTTGATTGTAACCAAATTTAAAACATGCTACAATGGGGTAAAGCTCCTATATTTAAACCATAAATGACAATATTATTGCTCCAAGAATCAATGAGGACAAAAAAATAAAATAAAATAAACTAAGAAACAAATTAAAGAGAAGAGTATTGGTGTGATTAGGGTTAATTAATTAGTTGCATTACCTGAAATAAACAAGGACGATAAACAATATTGTTTCTCCTTTGGATACAGGAAAAGAGTCGTTGATCAAAATTAATGGCGTTCATAACACATGATGAGTTTGTAGTTTGAGCCGTCAATCCAATCATCCTTGAAAACGACGCTAAGAGAGAGAGAGAGATGGAGAATCACCAAAATTTTCCCAACAATTATTAAAAAAAAAAAAAAAAAAACTGTGTAAATAGGAAAGACTATTTTTTTTTTCTTGTACGAATATGCAGGAAACAGGAATCCTGAGTTACTGGAAGAAAAAATTCATCAACGACAAACGACAGAAATACAGACTCGATATTTTTATTAATTGGAATTTTCCCATATGTAAGGTATTTCTTCCATGTTTCTATATATATATATATATATATATATATATTTATATATGGAAATGTCTCGTACTAAATAAAGTTTTTTTATTTTTTTTTAAAAAAAAGCTTCCTGGTAATATTACTCTCAAACTTTCTATTAACTGCTGGTAAATAATATTCTATAATTATTCAGAGCAAAAAAAAAATAATAATATTCCATAATTATGTTAGATATCCCAAATTTTGAATACAATTTTTGCCTGAAAAAAAAAAAATTTGAGTACAATTTATGTGATAAATGTTTAAGATATTTGAGATTTTGCCGTCAGTTTAATTTAATTTTAAATGGTACGTTATCCGTTTTTATGCTCCTTTAAAAAAGAAAGAGAGAGAGAGAGAGAGAGAGAGAGAGAGAGAGAGAGAGAGAGAGAGATCCTTAAACTGTTTTTTTTTTTTTTTAATAGGGTTTTAACACATTTGACATGCCAATTCTACTAAACTCAAAAGATATTAAACATGTTGGCAGACCTTACATGTTAGAGTATAAAATAGTAGAATCAAAATCTAGAGAATAAAGAGTAAATATTCCTTTTTTATTTTATATTTCGCATTTGAATCTATCACAAAAGTATTTCTGTTTTTAAAATTACCAACAAAAAAAAAGTACTTTGGACTTGTACAAAATTGTACCTCTCGATTTCAAATTTATGTTAAATATGTACTTTTTCTAAGGACAGCAATTGATTTTGATACTTGAATTGATAAATTTACCCTTTCCATTTTATAAATAAACACGTAACCAACCATATATTAACTAGGCACTATGAAGAGAAAAAAAAAAAACAAAAAAACAAAAAAGAAAAACCTATGGCATTGAATGGAATTACGTGGACAAGTATTATCAATTGCGGCCGTTCACTTCGTTGATTCGAGTTCATAATTTAAGTTGATATGTAATTTTAAAAACTTTTTACTGTAATAAAAAAGTTAAATGTGACTGTTTCTGAGAACTTTTTACTGTAGTAAAACTTGAATTCTAAATTTGAATCGGTGAAGTGAATCGCAGATTTTTATCCTCAAATTTTTTTTTTTTTTTCACATTTCACATCAATTTAAGACCGTAAAACACCACTTTCCAAAGCAATAATAATAATAAATAAATAAATAAACAATAAAACAAAGTAAAATACTTGGTCTGAAAGCAAAATGTCGCTTCCTCAAAAAAACAGAAAATAAAATTAAAATTATTAAATTTAAAAATTACAAATAAAAATAAAAATTCAGAGAGAGAGAGAGAGAGAAGAAGAAGAATATTAGCCTCCACAAATGTCTTAAATTTAAATATGAAGCAAATTGAATGGTGCCGGAAAAAAAGCTACTTGAAACTCTTCTTTCAATTTGGTTGAAAACCGAAACAAATTGCATATACTAGTTGAGTTTATTACAAAACTGAGGCAATTGATGCATAGCTATAAAGCTCTAATGCCTATGCATCCATTCAGATTGCAACTGTCGAGGCTTTCAAGTCACGGTTCTGATATATAAAGAGCACAAAGGGTGAGGCTAAAAATGGCAAGAAATCAATGCCTGAAATGCCTGACATTGGTCAAGAGAAGCGACACGCCATACTTGTTGCAGCAGTCTACGGCATCTTTATCTCGAATGCTCCCCCCGGGCTCTGCTATAACACCGATTCCGCTCACACATGCTTCTTCCACAGCATCTTTCCAAGCTGATCATAGAACAAACCTCATTCATATTAATACAAACAGCTTTTAAACTACATTTAAATCCATCTGTAGCTTACTTTTACTATCAGAATTTTGATGTCGAGGGGAGCGGAAATTCCACCGTTGCATGAATGTTCAGGTTTTTCAACAAATATAATATAAAATGTTCAACTTGGTTTTATTAATGTTTAATTGTGACAACGCTAATTTTGTCGATTAAAATTTTAAGTAAGCCGGTAATTACCAAATGGGAAGAAGGCATCACTGGCCAAAGCTGCTCCCTTTACTTCATCTCCCGCTTTCTTCAAGGCTATTCGTAAACTCTCCCGACGGTTTGGCTGCCCACTTCCCATGCCCAACATGCAGTTGTTCTGCCCAAACACGACGATGAGAGGGATTGACTAATTCATTGCACTAAATCGAATAATATAAACAGAAAATAAGTTAGAACAATGGAAAACAAGAAAAGGTTTTGATACCTTTGCTATCACAATGGCATTGCTCTTCACATGCTTGACGCACAACCATGCAAACTCTGCATCGCGAAGCTCACTTTCTTGCGGAGCCTTCTCCGAAACACAATTAAATTGGATATCTTCGGGGGTTAAGTCATCTGACTCCTGGGCTAACCAACCACCCCCAACTTGTCTAAGAGAAAGCTTTCCTTTATCATTTTTCGTTGCTTCAAGGATCCTTAATGTCTTCGATTTTCCACGAAGGATCTCAAGCCCTTTTTCTGTATACTTGGGTGCAACCACAATCTCATAGAACATACGAGTTTCGCCATCTGTTGGGCTTCTAAACTCTCGGATTTCCCTAGCAAGAGCCTGAAACAGAAAAGTGCATCACAAAAGGTAGTCAGAAAAAATTGACAACAATAGCTTTCAAAAATAGTTCCAATCATCAATCAAATTTTCTGATCTACAGTAGCCAATGAGGAGAATTTGGATTGGCCCTTGGGGTGTAGACTTGAGTTGTAAAGCCTTATGGATGGGAATTCAAAGATTGCACTCACCTCATCAACCTCTATGTTGAAGGCCACAATACCACCAAACGCGCTCACTGGATCTGCTTTCACAGCAAGCCTATATGCTTCAAGTATGTCATCACGCGAAGCTACACCACATGGATTTGTATGCTTTACAACTACACATGTAGGCCTTCTAAACTCAGCTACACAATTCCAAGCTGCATCAGCATCTAAATAGTTATTGTATGACATCTCCTGCACCCAAAATGTAATAGGTCAAAAGCATGTGAGATAAAGTGATGTATTACGCCGTCAAGGATTGGTGAAGAGTGAACACCACTAGCAATTCAGATTTTGAAAACCCCTAATATGTAGACTTGGCAAAGGTTTCTTTAACTACTGGAATTTAGTAGTTAAAGAAACTTTGCCAAAAAAAAATAAATAAATAAAATAAAATAACACAAAAAAAAAAAAAAAAAAAAAAAAAAAAACAAAAACTTGTTCACTAACATAAGCTGACAAAAAGATGAAATAAAAACGCAGATGCACAAATAACTCACCCTCCCGTGGTGTTGAATAGCAGTTGCAATACCACCACCATCAACTTCAGCAAGACTCTTATCAACATAAAATGCAGCCTTTTGATGAGGATTTTCTCCATATCGCAGAGAACTTTTAAGTGACATGGGAACTGTTAAACTAGGAGGGAATTTATCTATGACACGTAAAGAAGGTGTTAGTATCAACAAAAGAGGCTCTCAGGCTCTAGGAAAATAGAAATAAACCATGAGACTGCACTGCATTCGTTTCAGCAGAAATATCTCAAAGTACCTTTTTCTTTTGTTTTATAATGGTATCCTCTTTAAATTTGTCTTCTTGATTTCACAAAAGGAAAAGGAAAAAAAAAAATGAAATGAAGACATAATTATTAGTCCATCATGATTTTATTAATGCACATTCATTTGGTTACTTCTTTCTACAATTTGATTTGTTCAGGTACATTTTAGCTAAGCACAAAAGACGAAAATAAATACCCTCTGATGACTGCTTCCATAACCACTCTGCCACTGCAGCATCATAAGAAGCAACATGTTGAAAAGCCTTCCACGCAAGCTTTCTACGAAATTGTTGATCGTCCTGGTTTCCTTTAAGAAACTCCAGAAGCTCTGGATAGTCTTGTGAATCAACAACAACCAATACATCCTTGTGATTCTGTTCTCATAAAACAAGCATACTTTAGTTCCGAAACTAGACAATTGAAATACAATACAGAATCAGAGTCGAGATATTCTAGTGTTCTTAACCACAAAACTCCAATATAGTTTATAACGTTTTCTCATTAGCATTAGATGGCAAAAAAAAAGAATTTAAAAACATTATGGTGACCATGGACCAAATTCTCAAACAATCGTAACATGATATCTGTTAGAGACCTGATAGCTAGTTAGTGGTTAGTAGTCTTTTAGGAGTATAAATAGGGGGTTTAGTGACTGCGGGGAGCTGATGATCAGATTTGTGAGAAGTGTTTAGGTGTTGTGCACTGCCCTAGAGGTAGGGGGTCCTCGAAACCACCCATACTATCTTGTATTTTCCATTTTCAGTGCTGTTAATGAAGTTAAGTTTTCCAGGTTCCTAAGAATATCATTACAGATAGATGAACACACCTTGGCAGCCGCTCTGATCATGGCAGGACCACCAATATCAATGTTCTCAATTCCATCTTCAAACTCAATTTCTTTAGATGAAGTGACTTTATCATAAAACGGGTACAAGTTCACCACCACAACGTCAAATGTGCCTACAAAATAACAACTTAGAAAGTCAACTCTATTAACATATCTGCAGACAATCGGGGCATGTTTTGTGTAGTGGTTCTCACCAATTCCATGCTCATTGAGAGCTTCAATATGATGCTTTTGGTCTCTTCTAGCCAAAATTCCCCCATGAACGTTAGGATGTAAAGTTTTTACACGACCATCAAGCTGTAATACAAAACTAGAGTTATGTCTGCATTTCATATTTTAAAATAAGGATAACAATTTAAACAGCAACCTTAATATCAAAGTTACATTATAAATAAGATATTTCATGCAAAGAAAAACTTATGCTCTCATATGAGGTGGGAATTGCTGCAACATACTTTAAAGGCAAGTCTTGATGAGGTTTTATAGCCACCAAATGTTTCGTGATTGTATTTGCATTAGTCAAGTGGAAGGTCCAAACAACTTAAGATAGACAACATTTGAGAAGTTAGTTGGAACTACAAATAGGGGATGTCTCTGAAATAGGAGCTTCTTGCAAACACAAGGCTAAGTACCACGACCCACCAGACAGATTTTCTACTTAATTTAATCATATGCTCCTATGTAAGTAGAGATTATTTTTTTCATTTTTTAGAAATTATTTTTTTTCATTTTCTATTAAACAGAATAAAGTCATAAACCACTAATGAACAGAAAAAAGAAAAAAGGTACCACAATCTTCTGGGTAAAAGATACAGCAGCAAAGCATTGAATAAGACATGAAAACCACACGTAAATGACTTGCAAATCGAGTTCTTCTGCCACCATTATCAGTGACTCGAGAAATGATGAGAAATTTTTTTTGACCAGCAGGAGTTAAAAAATTGAAGCGAGACAAGCATAAACTAAGCATCTTATGTAATCTACAAGAGCTACAAGTTCATTAAAAACAGTTGAGAAACCGATTAAATATACCAAAAGAATCTGAAATAATAACTTAAAACCATAAAATTCAAGGAAAAATGTGATCGACAATTACTTTACCAGTAAGCTTACAAATCCACATATGAAACTATAGTCACCATCTCAGATGGAAGAGAAGTTAGAGAACTGACTCACCATCTCAGGAAAATGAGTAAGTTCTTCAACCTTTGTAACAGATACCCCAGCACTTTCCAAAGCAGATGCTGTTCCTCCAGTGGAAACAATTGTATAACTGCAGTTAACAAGGACAGCCGTCACAACATCCTCTAAAGTTGAAAACCTTAAAACCATTAAAGTTTCTCATCTGTATTATGTTTATTCTTGCATGCAACCAATAAGAATATATTAATGTAAATGAACACCAAATTCACGGTCATTGAAAGGAAACAGAGACAATAATGCAAACAAAGAACCATGTAACAAACTGCTTTGTGCAACAAGAATATACAATTGCATAAGCTTAATACAAGTATGGTTCCGAAGAATTTACCCCAAGTTCTGAAGTCCATTTCCTAATAAAGCGAGATCTTTCTTGTCTGATAGTGATATTAGTGCCTGCTTTTTGTTCCCTGAAATGCGGAAGAACTTATAACCACAATATTCTGAATTTGCACTTTTGCTTTATAGTTTATAAGAAGCTGAATTTTATAGAAACTGAAATCCAGTATAATAAAAGGAGGACAAGGAATCCTCAAAAGAAAGTAACTAAACTACGATCAGAAACCATAACAACTACGAACAGCAACACTAACAATCAATCACATATGTCCAAAGCAAAATAATCAAAGGAAAATAATCCATTCAAAGTTTTGTCAATAGAAGCCCACAAAGAAACTAAGAGCCCGTTTAGTTCGCTAATTCGAGTTGAGATGTGACTTTATGTGAGAGCTTTTTACTGTAACAAAAAAATTAAATGTGACTGTTTCTGAGAGCTTTTTAATGTAGCAAAACTCAAATAAATGAAATGAACAGGGCCTAAATATTTTAAGTCTTTCAAACATAGAAAAAAGATACAAATCGACAAATAGAAAAGCATAATATAAGAATTCCAACGACCTTAGGCACAAATAGACAAATGCACCACACACATACAACTCTCTACAAATATCGATAACTCAAACACATCAATAAATAGAACAATATGAAGAAAGGGATTGATAAGAACATAATAAAGACTTCAACTAGAAAGAATTGAAAGAACGAAAATGATCTTTATTGACTAACAGAAATGAATTACACTAGCAGTTCTTCGAGATACTGCCAAAGCTCCCTTGCGCAGCCTTAGCCAAGAATTCTCTACCAAACTCTAGTATTTTTCCCTGCTTCACTCAGTTCCCGACCCCCCTTTTAATATCCTCTGCCTCCTCTAACTAATTCCCTCCCCAACTAAAGTCCACACTAACTAACTAATAACATCCTTTCTAACAAACTACTAACTTCTCTAACCAACTAACAAGTTCCTATCATTACTCCCGCCCCAAACAAACACCTTGTCCTCAAGGTGTAAGTCAAGAAATTGCATTTGAATGACTCCACTTCCTTCCCCATATCGATGAGCTTGAATCTTGGAACATTGAATGGAGCATTGACTCTAGGAGAGTCAAGCTCGGCGTGTGAAGGCTACAACAGAGAGGCTTGGAACCATGAACTCGGTAGCGACGATCCCAACAACAATGGGTCCTAAAGCAGTGAACCAGATAAACATTGGGTTTTGGAGTTGCAAACCCACCAATTTCAAGTCTGCCATTTGCGAACTTCCTAATTTGAACTCCAGGCACACCGATTTATGCATACCTTGCCCCAAACTTGCTGAAATTTCGAGGGTGAACTCCAATTGCACCAAAATTAGCCTCAATCTTGCTGGAATTAAGTAGTCCAGCCCCAACCTTGCTAAAGTTGCCCTGTCCACACAGGCAGACCAAGAGACAGCCTTGATTTCACCAGAACTCACGCCTAAATTCCCGATTCCGACCCCAAACACGCTGGTGCTGGGAGGCCCAACCCCAATTGAGCGGGAATCAGCCCCAATTGCACCCGAATCTCGGCACCCAATCCAAATCCGGCCGGAATTTCGGAACCCAGCCCAAATCTTGCCTGAATTCACATTCAAAAACGCTGATCCAGTTCCAACCATGCCAGAAGGCGAAGACCCAGTCAAACTGGCTCCAAAATCAGCCCTAACGACTCTTGAATTCCAAGACCCAGACCAAAAACGAGACCCAAAATTGCGAAATCAGCCCTAACGACTCTTGAATTCCAAGACCCAGACCAAAAATCGCGAGACCCAGCCCCCAAATTGCCGAAATCAGCCCTAACGACTCTTGAATTCCAAGACCCAGGCCAAAAATCGCGAGACCCAGCCCCCAAATTGCCAAAATCGGAACTTATTCCGCCGCCAAACGTTGCCCAAGGATCTCCGTTCAAGTCTAATTCACGTCGAGCCCCTCCAAATTCCCTAGGTTCCACCGCCGGCCCTTTTCCACGGTCGATTCCCCCTCCGTTCAACCCAACCCCGCCGCCGACAACCCCCAACGTCTCCCACTGATCCTCTCTGGAAACCCTATGATCGGCCGAAATCCTTCCTTCACGCCCAATTTCCTCAACTCCGGCCAACAACCCATGGCTTGCAACTTGACCCGAACCAATTTCCTCATCCCGAACCCCGACGGCGCCTGAACCGGAATCCTCCGCCGGCAGCTTAGCTTTCGCAGTCAACCTTAAACGCTTCATTTGCTTCTCCATCAAACGACGCAATTCGGCAAGATCTTGACGGACATCGGCAAGATTCTGATTCATCTCAGTCCTAAATTCACCGATTCTTTTCTCCACTGTAGCTTTGACTTGTTGAATCTCCTTCTCCACCGCCTCAAATCTCTCCTCTGTTTTGCTGGCAGCCATTATCGCCCGAATAGAGCTCGATACCAAATTGATAAGAACAGAATATAGACTTCAACTAGAAAGAATTGAAAGAACGAAAATGATCTTTATTGACTAATGAAATGAATTACACTAGCAGTTCTTGAGATATCGCCAAAGCTCCCTTGCTCAACCTTAGCCAAGAATTCTCTACCAGACTAGTATTTTTCCCTGCTTCACTCAGTTCCCGACCCCCCTTTTAATATCCTCTGCCTCCTCTAACTAATTCCCTCCCCAACTAAAGTCCACACTAACTAACTAATAACATCCTTTCTAACAAACTACTAACTTCTCTAACCAACTAACAAGTTCCTATCAGGGATTTAAAGGGGATACGAAAGTTGCCCCATTTTTCTGAAGCCTGACATTCAATTAAAGTAAAGATTGAAATTAAACATTGTGTAAGAACAAGACTCTAAATGTGAACTAGAATACAAGTTTGTATGGTCTAATGAAGCCACCGGGGGTTCAGGTGGGATGGGGGTTGGGGAGAGGTTGCAGTTCGATCCCGTATTGTAAAAAAGATAAAAAAGAAATAGAATACAAGTTTGAAAGCTGAGGATGAGTAACCCGTTTCCAATTCAAGAAAACAAGCTTTGTGGTAAGACCCCAAAAAAGGGTTTTACTTTATTGCAACAAAAATCAAAGAAAGAACAAAAGGACCTAAATGAAAGCACACACTAAAATGAAAATTGAAGCCAAGAAAGCATACCAGAAGAAGAGGATTGAGAGTCAGGCTCTGCCATGGTTTTGATTGGGTTACAAACTGAACGCAGCGAGTATGACAACTTAATCGAACAAGACTGCATTGCAAAAAGAATGTGATATATATATATATATATATATATATATATATATATTATTAACTATTAGAACTCTAAATACATACATATATATATAGATATATTATTAACTATTATTACTCTAAAAATATATATATATATATATATATATATAATATATATAATATAAACAAGTTAAAAACATAAGGGAATTATGCTGCATTACCGTAAGAGAACAAGGATAAGGGCAAATAGTTCTTCTTTGGGAATCAGAAAACAGCCCAGAAAGATTTGTGTTCTGTATACAAGAGTTTGCAACTTGAACTGTATTGGTGGTGGGGGCAGCCGTCAAACTAATCATCTTTATTTGTGACATTAATATGTTATTATTCAGAAAAAACACAAAATATGAACAAAGTTTTCATAAAACAAAAAAATGGGCAATCCTTCAGAAAAAAAAAAAAAACAAATCAGAGAGAGAGAGAGAGAGAGAGAGAGAGAGAGAGGCAATATCAAAAGTTCTTCTTTTCATCAGAAAATATAAAAGTTTGCAAGTTGAACTGTAGAGAGTCAAACTAATCATCTTTATTTGGACATTAATAAAATTCAGAAAAAACACAAAATATGAACAAAGTTTTCATAAAACAAAAAAATGGGCAATCCTTCAGAAAAAAACAAATGGGCAATATCGAGAGAGAGAGAGAGGAGAGGAGACTCACCGCTTGTAGCTTTCGATTGCAAACGGTGGCAAAAGGAAAAACAAAGAAAAGTTAAAGGTGGACGGGCACAAAGTGAGACTGTGAGAGCACGCTCTGTATTAATCTCGTATTGTAAGGTTTTTATTAGGGGTGTTCGGCGGTTAAAAACCGTCAATTTTGGTCGGTTCGGTGGCCGAACCGACCTTGTCGGTTTTAGAAATTGAGAACCGAAACCGACCGTGAAAATACGAATCGGTTCGGTTAATTGAATTTTCGGTTTTCAATCGGTTTCTGGTCGGTTTTCGATTTTGATAATCTGGATGGTGACTGTCAGTTAACTATCCGGTTACCTGCATATTTAGTTGTATTTTTTGACCTAAAAATTACAAAAAAATAAGAGATAGAGGATATGGAGATTCCAATTGTAATCCAACATTGTCATTTTTCTTAAGAATAAACAATAAACATAAACATTTTTCATTTATAGATACAACTTGAACAATAAACATAAACACTACCGGTTACAGAGGAACAATAAACATAAACATAAACATAAACATAAACAATATCACGTTTTTTTTTTTTTTTTTTTTTTTTTGGGCCATTTTTTCTTGTATACCTATTAATTAATTATATGTAGGTGGTCAAAGTTCTGAATTCCTAGAAATTCCCGTCTCTCTCTCTCTCTCTGGTTTTTAAGGATAGGACCCCAATACCCCATGCTTAGAAGAGTATTTTTTTTTCTTTTTTTTTTTTTTTTTTTTTTTTGGAGGGTAAGACGTAAGAAGTTAAGAACATGCTTAGAGCCAGAGGAGTCTAGAGACTTAAGAGTTAAGACACAAAGACAAGGCACCCCACAAAAACAAGATTAGTGACTTCATCAATATGAAAAAATACCAAAACAAACCCAGAAAGTGGTTATTGGTGGTAGACATTTAGTATCACTTCCGTCATCATCTCAATTAATTTAATACATTAAAACTTTGTATTAAAATCTTATTACATTATCTATTTGGGATTTATCCTCCTATGCCTATCGCCCTATCCTACCATCCAAACTTCAAGAGTATCTAGAAAAGGTGAATAATGTTGAGATAAACTATTTGGCAGACTTCTACGTTTTCTACCATCCAATCTTGTTCTTGTAATATTAGTTTTTCTCATTCATATATCCCAGAACCAGAAGTGCTCTTGGCAGACTTCTAACAACAAAACCGACTCTATTTAAAATAAAATATAGAAGGTATAAATGAAAAGAATGGACGACAAAGCCCAGCGAGCCACCGCATGAGCATTCCCATAAACTAAAGGAAAAGTATCGTGTAAAGCCCAGCAGCAACACTTTCGGCTTCTTTCTCTCAGACAAACACAACACCAAGGAGCGGGCGAAAAAAAATATAGAAATCAAACCATGAGAAAACCATTACTCAAATATAGAAATCAAATCAAACCATGAGAAGTCCCTGGTTAACATTACTGACAACCCCTTTTTTCATATACAAATCATTCTGTCTGTGGCATATATAAATCCAAAATCAAACTCAACAAATATATACAATCGCCCGCCCAAGCTGGATTGATGGAAATAGAAAGTGGAGAATCAAAAGCCTACCTCGGCGGAGCTTGGCGGGGGCGGATGTGCGAGCGGCGGCTGGCGGCTAGGGCTTCTTTCACCGTGAGAGGCGGACGTGCGAACGGCGGCGGACGTGCGATTGAGGACGACTGAGGAGAGAGGCGGCGGCTAGGGCTTCCGTGAGGGTGGGTTGAGAGTGAGAGAGGTGAGGCGTGAGGGTGGGTGGTCGTGTGGGTGCCGGGTGGGCGTGGCGTGGGGGGTGTCTGTCTGGGCCTCTGTGGTGAGAGTGAGACGTAAGAGAGTGAGAGACAGAGAGAGGTAGAAGACTGAGAGAAAGAGGGGTTCAATTTTGAGTTTTGTGATTATTAAGAGTAGAAGACAATATTAAATTTAAAAAAAAAAAACAAAAACATCATCGGTCGGTTCGGTTAAAATCGAAGAGCCCGCAACAAAACCGAAACTGAACTGAATATATAGGTTATCGGTCGGTTAACCAAACCGATTGTGTTTGGTTCCACGTGGCACCGCCGTTTTTTATTTTTGAGCGGTTTATTTTTCGGTTGCGGTCGATTTCAGTTTTACGATTTTTTTTGTACAGTCCTAATTTTTATTTTGTTGACAAAACTAACCCATGAAGCTTTAAAATTATTATAAAACATGCTTTACGTTTTTAGGATAATAAAATAAAATCTAAATATTTGAGTTTTCAAAAATAAAAATAAAAAATATTTGATTCAATTTAAAATTTGACCCCAATGAGAGTTCGGTCGTACGTCTGTCCTTTAATTGTCAATTTCTTTTAACCGTTTTCAATTACCAACTAAAAAAGAAATTAGTATAGGCCACCTTACTATTTTTTTTTTTTTTTTTTTCAATTACCAAAGGGTGATAATTCGTGTTGTCATGTCGTGTTCGCATCGTATTAACCTCCTCAATTGACACGATAAGACTTAATACGAACACGACCCGTTTATTATTCGTATCGAAATACGAATATCTAAAAATGACTCATTTATTAACAGGTTGACACGACACAACTAACCCATTTATTAAGCAGGTCATAATCGTGTCGTGTCAACCTGTAGATTACCTGCCAATCCATTTATAAAATGAGTGATAAATGGGTCATGTCAACCTATTTCTTAACCATTTTTTCAATCCGTTTATAAAATGGATAATAAATGAGTCGTGTTAACATGTTTCTCAACTTGTTTGTACTTAAAAGATTTCTCAACCTCTTTAACATGCTAAAGAAACATTAAATAATCTAAGTTAAAAATTAAAACAAACACATAAAACTCTCTCATAAATTAAAACAAACACATAAAATTCTCTCACATAAAATAAAATAGAAGATAATTAAAGTTGAGAATTTACAATTAAGACAAAAACTTGGAGCAAGTACAACTAGGCACCGACATCTCCATGTTAAAAAAAATAAAATAAAATAAAACGTCTTTATGCAACTCTACTCGCAAAGCTTTAGGTATAATTTTTAGAAAAATAAGTAGGTCGGATACATACATGTCAAGAGTATTCTTCTTTATACGTTCTATCTAGTATTTATAAGGAACACGATATCTTCCATATCACAAGTGACTTGAGAAACTCCATGACCTACATTGATGTAAAAAAGAGCAGAAAATACCATAACAATCAGATGAAATTACACATGAAAGGATTTATTTTCCGACTTTCCCCTTTAATTTTGGTTGGATTATATCCCATTTTTTCCCCTGTTTTACCCTTCTTTACAGGAAAAAGGGAAAATGAAATGAACCGAAAACACATAAATGAACACAGATCAAACCAAAAACACATACATCAAATGGTGCAGTATGAAAAATGAATTAAGCTAACTCCATTGAGTACAACATAATAAGAAGCCATAGACATAAATTGCGTAATTCAAACATAAGAGCAAGCAAACAAATCATATTCATTGAATACGGATGATCATGAAGAAGAACAATCATTCACCAATAGTACCTTTCTTAAAGGTAATATTACCCTTCGGTTTTCCTTTCAAAACAGTTTGGATTTTTTGTTTTGCTTCAACTACCTATCCAAAAAGAAAAATTAGAGAATCATATATTAGAGACATGGGAAAACCAAGACACCACCCTGATCGAAACTAAACTCCTACTGTGAGTGATCCTAACAACCACAGAACACTCCACCTTGACTCATTCCCGACACAAGACACCACCGAACAACACTAGAGACATGAGAAAACCATCTTCTAGGCCAAACCCATCACACAAACACAATACAAAACACTAAACACAACATAGAAGGTTGGTAGGGAGACCACCACCCTTATTACACCAAACACAAAGTACAAAAACAACAGAAAACACAAAGTTCGAGTGCCACCGCCACAACAATCCGTGAAGCACAAAAACACAAAGTCCGAGTGCCACCGTCACAACGATCCGTGAAGCCAAGGTCCTTCCACGCCACCTCCCACAGGCACCAGGCACCCATCTCCAGCTGCCTGACCACCAAAGAGCTCTGAAAGCTCCTCCACGAAAAACCCCTCGGGCGTCCTAGATCCTCCCCATCTCACCCACCGCCACGCGGCACGAACACCCCCCCCCACCATCACAGGAAGGCCCCTTAACGCCGACGGACACCGAATTGCGGGCAGATCCATCAAGCCTGTGGCAGCAATCCTCTGTCGAGCCAACATCAGCCACTCCACCAACCCAGCCTGATTCCAACAGTGAGCTGAGCCTCCTTCCTTCTCCACGGATGACAGCTGCTCTTCCCCCTGCGAAACCAGACCTAGATTGGTGATGACTGGCCCTCTCTCCATGACTGCCTGAAACTTCGAGCCAGGCCCAAACTTCCTCCTCTAGCGGAACAAACCCTAGCAGCGTGCAGGTCGGTCGAGGACCAACTCCTGAATGAAGAAAGGCAGAGGACCGGCAATGCGCCAACCCACTTGACGCGAAACTCTCTCTCTCTCTCTACCTTTCTCTTTCTCGTGCTCTCTCTCTATCTCTCTATAGGGTTGTTTGGTTGGTGGATTCATACCCTGATTGAAATCATGGTTTGTGGATTTACTACAATATTTTTTCTTACAAAAAACACACATAAATAGAGAATAGTTCTGAATCATAATTCTGAATCTATGAACAAAACGTCCACTAGTGTCTTTGTTTCTTTCTTTTCAAGGTAAACATGTTTTTGTAAATGTAATCAAACACTTATAAACACGTAACTTCAACAGCAAAATTTGCATTGAAAAAAAAAAAAAAAAGTACATTTCGTACTTCTTCATCTTATTTTTTTTTTTTTTTTCAAGACAACTTCTAAATTACTAAGACAGAGTAACATGAGAAGACCAAATAATGAATATACAAGCAAGTTGAGCAGCATTCACCTAAACTAGTACTTTTTTCTTCCTAAAAAATTGGATTAAGCTAGTAAAAATTAAAAAAGCTACGGTTCTCTCAAGCATTTTGTCAAACAGTTACGAGTAAAACCCTAACACACAACTTCAGTACATATAGGCCGCCGTATTTGGAGTTATTTTTGTTTTTGTTTTTTACATTTTTCGAGAAAGAAAAAATGAAAACATGAGAGAAATGACGTTTGGTACAATTAAAGACAAAAAACAGAAATGAAAATGATTTTTTGGTTTAGTATAAAATGTGAGAGAAATAAAAAATGACTTTTAGTTGTTTTTCATTTTTTGTTTTCGTTTTTTCTTCTCTAGAGTAGAGAGAAAGACATTAATGGATTTTTTATATTGAAAATAATCTCTTGATAAAACTACCAAACGCATTTTCAAAAATGATTTCTTTTAAGATTAAAAACGTTTTCATTTCTATTTTCATACAAAAAATAAAATCATTTTGAAATGAATTTTAAACACACCCATATATTTTTAACTTTTTGATATATTAGTTTTTTATTTAAATTTGATTTTTTTCATTTTAAGGGTATTTTAGACATTTTAAGTCAAAACACTTTTTTTTTTTTTTGGTGTTAATAAGGTCAAAACACTTCACCAATAAAATGTATGGACTAACAAAAGAAAATTGAAGGGATTTAATTTAAAGGAAAATGGTCCATTTAAAGGCCCTTGTTTTTTTTTTCATCATTTAAAGGGCCTTGTTTAAGTACATGTTATACACTTTTTAATAAGAGAAAGAGGAAAATATATCAAGATTTGAGATGAATTAAAATTAATAGATTAATAGTTTACATAAATTAATAAATAGGCTAAATTATTATTTTTATTCATAACTTGTCTGGTTATGAACCATAACTTGACAAGTTATTGTCCATAATTCACGATTTTTATCCATCACTTGTCTGATTATGAACCATAACTTAACAAGTTTGTCCATAACTTATCTGATTATAAACCATAACTTGATAAGTTATGATCTATTAATTTTTATAACTAAAACTTGGCTTATATACTTTCTTAAACATTTTATATTGGCTTATTTTCTACTATTTCCGTTTTTAATATTAGCTAAATTGCCGTTACTTCTTCTTAACACGCTTAAATAGATAAAAGTAACCTTCTCATGTAACTAATAACCTAGCTTTTAAAGGAAAATGATTTTTTTTAAAGGGCCTTGTTTTTTTGCTGATCATTTAAAGGGCCTTGTTTAAGTACACGTTATAGACTTTTTAATAGGAAGAAAGATGAAAATAGATCAAGACTTGAGATGAATTAAATTAATAGGTCAATAGTTTAATAAGTTAATAAACAGGCTAAATTATTGTTTTCGTTCATAACTTGTCTAGTTATGAATCATAACTTGACAAGTTATTATTCATAATTCACAATTTTTATCTATAACTTATTTGGCTATGAATCATAACTTGACAAGTTTGTCCATAACTTATCTGGTTATGAACCATAACTTGACAAGTTATAACTTATTAATTTTATAACTAAAAATTGACTTTTATACTTTTTTAAACTTTTCATATTGACATATTTTTTACTATTCTTTTTTTTTTTAATATTAACTTAAATGACTGTTTACTTCTTATTAACACGCTTAAATAGATAAAAGTAACCTTCTCATGTAACTAATAACCTAACTCTTATACAAACTGCTACATCCAACAAAAACCCAAGAGCCTCTGCACACCTGAGTCCCTGACCTTCCTTTCTAGTCTCCCTTTCTTTTAAATCGAGTCTACACAAGCTCACGATCTCTCTGAGGCTAGTACGACTTCACGGCTGAAGAGACAAGGAATCGTGAGTTGTCCTCACGAAGGAGATCGCAATGGAGCTCCAATATTGTAGCCTTCTTACCGACGTCGTTTGCTCTCGTGATTGTTAGGGGTTGTTCTTTTACAACAAAATTCAGAAAAAGTTGAAACTCAAATTATAATTTTATTTAAGTTCACATTTTTTTAAGTTTTAATTTTATTCAACTTTATTTAATTTTTTTCAAATTACAAATTCAACTCAAGTTATAACTCAAATTCAACTTAAAAACTACACTCAAGTCACATTTAAAAAAACAGATTCTTAGTCTGAGAAAGAAGTTGCGTAAATTAGAAAAACCAAAAACTATTTGTTGAGGACCAACCATCTACTTTCAAAAAATTCGGCCATACTTTATATTAATTAAATTTAAAAAAAAAAAAAAAAAAAAAAAAAATCCTATAAACTGCTAGGTTACTACAAGAAAACTAAGAGATTATTGCCTGTAAATTGCTTCGTTATTATACCTCAAAACCAACAGAAACCAACCGAGTTTTTTCATTTTACGGTAGAATCATATCATCAAACATTCTAACATTATAAGATTAAAAAAAAAAAAAAAACACCTCATCAACACAAAATACATTAAAAATAATTAGCTAAAAATAGCAACAAACTTATCATTATTTAATTAGAAGAAATCTTATTAACAACAAAATGCAAAATAATTTCATCACTCTTATTTGGAACCTTTTTCGCATAATTTATATCTAACTTGAAGAAAACAATAAGGTAAAGTTAAGCAATATCTTATAGCTTGTGAAAATTTTATATTATCTAACAATTTAAACTAAGTTTGAAGTATTTTCTTCATGGATTTCATAAATAAAATAAAGTTATTATACCTTTTGATGTAATGCTTTACATGAACATAGTGTTGCTCTAATTCTTTTCCCCCTTTTAGAATCTCAATAAAAGACTGTTTAAAAAACGATTAAAAACTACTAAAGATAATGTTACACAAAACAAATGGGAATTACACTAAGCAAGTCTTGTAATACTCCATATTTCTTTTACAGACGAGCACTTAAAAGCTTCAAAAGGGATTACAAAATCAATCTATATGTATATATATATATACACACACACACACACACGAAGAAACGATAGGAAAGGAACACAACTGCCAAAACACACCATTTTAGACGATCAAAAAATGAACAGGACATATATGCATCTACTCTTTTATATAGTTAGGTTGGAAATTCCCGACTAACGTAATTAAAATCCCATTCATTTCACCTATTCGAGTTTAGAATTTGAGTTTTATTACGATAAAAAACTCTAAAAAACAGTCACATTTAATTTTTTTGTTATAGTAAAAAGTTATTACACAAAATCATATCTCAACTCGAATTAAAAATTCAAATTAACAAATTAAACAAATCCTAAGAATTTCACTTATGTCCTCCAAAGTGCCTTGATCAAAATTGGTTCTTATTTCCTTGAGCCGATTTCGCACACCAGGTTTCAGGCATATAACAGGTTTTGCTTCTCCCTTGGTCTTCAAATTGTTGCACGAAAGGCCATTACAATAATTTGTTATGCATAAAAAACTAATGCTTGTCCGATTAAGAGCATTACGTTAAAAAAAAAAATGTAGTTTTATTCATGGGTAAAGTAGCACTAAACACAGGCGGAATCAGAAAAATTAGGAAGGGAATAGAATTATTTTCGTTTTACGTGTATTTTTTATTAGAGAAAAATACGATAAAAATCATGAATCATTATTTAAAATTAAAGAGACGAATTAATGAGGTGGGACAAATAAAAGGATATAAAATTAAAGAGGGCAAAATACAAATTTTATATAAAACATATACAACATTAATAGGAAAAAAAAAAAATTTCAGATAGGACGGCCATTATCCATTCTCGTCCATCGACTAAAAATATTATTAATACAAAGTCATGAATGTATAATAATGATATAAAGAGGAGGTTAAATTAATTCTTCAAGGGCACTTGGGGCCTCCTCTCTTGGTCTTCCAGTTATTGTAGCAAGGGCAGACTTGCTTGTTCCCATACGTCCCTGGAGGCACACACAAACATTTTGCACAACACTTTTGGCAGAAGAACATGCATGGCTTCCTGTATTGCGTGTTCGAACACCTTGTTGTACAACGAGGGCCACACTCTGCAAAATTTATATACTTAGTCTCCGTTTATTTTACCGATTTGAGTTTAAAATTTTAGTTTTGTTACAATAAAAAGCTCTAAAAAACATTCACATCTAACTTTTTTATTACAGTAAAAAACTCTCACATAAAGTCACGTCTCAACTCGAATTAAAAATTTAAATCATCAAACTAAACGGACTATTATTCCTCTTTGTTGCACATTTTAGGTTGAAATTATTCACCAACAACTTTTTTTTTTTTTTTTTTTTTTTTTTTTTTTTGTAATTTGAGTTTTGCAAATGATAAGAGTGATGTTGTTTATCACACTTAATCTGGCTATGTGCCAGCATTATAGCATAATTAAAACATGTGGGACCAATAAAATATTAAGACTTCGTTCATTTCACCAATTTAAGTTTTCAGTTTTAAGTTTTTATAGTTAAAACTCTCAGAAAATGTCATATCTAATTTTTTTCTTGTCACAGTTAAAAGCTCTCAGAAAATATCACATTTCAGTTCAAATTGAAAACTCAAATTCGCGAAGTGAACGATGCCTAAAGTTTACGGCGTAGCGCGCTGCCATATTTACATGTTATACAATTAGTTTAATTTTTTTCCCTTAATTTTTCCGTTTGTTTTTAGAAACCACAAAGGTATTACTTATTTTTTAAAAAAAAAAAAATTTTGTTTCAAATAATTCATCCATCTTTCATTTTGTAGACGAAAAATGAGTTAAAATATTTCAATCATATAAAAAGGATATAAAACTGAAACAAAATCTCAAATCTGAAATTTTATGTTTTTAAAATGTTCAATTTTCATTTTTTTGGAAATTTTTCTCAAAAGAAAATATTATTTAAAATAATTAAATTTGGTCTAATCAAGAATATTTTCTTTTTTTTTTTCGTCCAAAAGTGCACGGAGATGAAACTAATTTAAAGGATACATTTTTAGTTTCTAAAAACAGAGAGATAAATTATGAAAATATTAAAGCTAGGAGGTGTATTAATATAATCCCCCTTATTCAAATAAATATAACTAATATACGTACCCTCAGGTTTAAGGCTGCCTTGAGTGATGCCCCGCTGAATTTAAAATAAAAAATAAAAAAAATAAAAAAAATAAAAAAATAAAAATGTCAATCAAACTAGAAGTAAAATTAATCAACAAAAACCATAAAGAATTATAGAAGTTGGCAATGCAATTTGGTTGAGGTGCAAATTCTTAAAACATAATACTCACCATGTAATGGCTACCGCTTGTACTATTATATTGAGGATGCGGTGATGGTGCCTCAGAGATGCTATTATTAGCCTGCAAACAAAATGCGAAATACTCACGTTTATCAGAATCAAACAAATCATAATTAAATGAAAACTTTAGGGTTTTTGGTAAATTGATTCAGAATCATAATTTTGAATCTTAATTTAGAATTAGTGTTTGTTTACAGTGATTTTAAATCATGATTCAGAATCAGTGTTGTTTACAGTGATTCTGAATCATGATTCAGAATCGGTGTTTAGTTTGGATGATTCAAAATCTGATGTGATATTTTAAACTAGAATTACTCATAATTTTAAAATCACCCCCTTCTTAATTTCAATGTGATTCAAACCTCTCCTGAATCATGATTTTATAATCATGATTTGAACCTAAAATCATAAATCATAAATCATAGTTTTAATTCTAAAATCATAATTATAATTATCCTGATTTAAATCATCATACTAAATGAACCCTTAGTATTCTTTCACTCTTTTTACAGAGGTCAATGTCTAAGAAGTAATTCTTAAAAACAAAAAAAAAAAAAAAAAAAAAAAAAAAAAAAAAAAAAAACAAAACAAAGAAAAGAAAAGGTCTAAGAAGTATACTGCCAAACCTTAATGGTATCACTGAATGGGTTAAATATGCATTCTACATTGTAAAGAAAAGAAGGTAAACTAAAAGGAACTGAAAAAGAAAAATGTTCTCCTTGTTAATTCACCACCTAAACCATACTATTTTTTTCAACTTTAAAAAAATTTATAGGTGGAAGCTGGTCACTGGCCATGATAATCTCTCTGCTTTACTGCCTACAAATTTAACCGGCGACATATTTTCGAATTTTGATCTCTGAGAAACGAAAGAGTTTTAAGTTTTTTGTTGCTTACATGGTTCTCTGCAATCAGAAGAAAGAATACAGCGGATGAGAACATCAAAAAGCTTAGCCCTTTTGCCATTTTCTTATTTTCAGAAATAAGAAAACTGCTACAAAAGACTCACTCAAAAGAAACTATACAAATTGTGAATGGCTATCGAGGTAGTAAGGACTATACACACACATACGCATATATATACACACACATATATATACATACATATAGCAATCCTATCTGTCACTCCAAGATTTAGAGAATCAGCTGTATGTTTTATGCATGGAATGATATATGCGACATTTATAGATATCAGTTCCTTTCAGAACTTGTGCTTTCCAAAACGACAATATATATCGCAACCTTTGTCCTTATGTGTGAACTATTAGTGGTTGCATAAAATTTATTTTAACTGATGGGACGTCATACCAGCTTTGTTCCTTCTCATTAGAATCTTCATTTGTTGCATGAGATCTCTCTATTTACATAATCTTATTCGTGAAGAGCGTTATTTTCCATTGCTGACAACTATTCCAACTCTATTCAAATTCTAGCCAATATGGCAAATAGTAACAATGTTGAGAGTGTTGTTTTTCAACTTTCAATCGGATTAGAAACTTTGATAACTTGAAAAGGGTATTCTATTCTATCCCAGAAAGCATTTCTTTTTTGTTGTTTACATACAAGGAAGGCCAAGCGTCATGAATCTAAAACAAAGGGTATAATATATACGTTCCCTAATTGGCTTCTTCTGATTCTGAAACCATGTGAAAACTCTTATCACTGAAAGTGATGCAAGGCCTTCTCACATGTGCACTCACATGTTCTATTGTTGTGTTCAAATGCTAGACAAAACTAACACAACAGAGTCTAAAACTGATAGAACAACTTGGCACACACACACACACACACATATATATAGATAGATATATATTATATATCAACCACACACTTGTCATCTCAAACACTATTCTTCTTTGTCCTCCTCATAAACAGACAAGTATAGCCTGCAGCGTGAGAGCCCTTTCTAGTAGTTTAGTGCACTCTCGTGATCTTTATATATATATATATATATATATATATATATATATATATAGTCTTGGAAATGTGGTTGGGAGAAAGGTTCTCTCTCAGCCGCCCATATAAGCCATTTGTGTTAGGTATTCAGTTGGTTATGTTAGTTTCTTCTCGTGAACTATACCAGTTGTCTGCATTCTAAAGAAAAGTATGACTAAGGCCTTGATTGAGAAAGTGACTCTGCACATCAGTCTAACAGTTTATAATTTTTCATCTTTGTGCGGCTAATATAGTAAGCATGTTGTTACTTATCATAAGAACTAGAAAATGAAAGAAACATTATTCTCAAGAAAAGAAAATGAAAGAAACATTTTGGTTTTATCATGACCATACCATTGTGAATTAGACACCTTAATCCGTTACTACTGAAAGCAATAAAATAGAAACAAAAAGCAATCAAAGGAAAACCCACAAATTTAAGCCCCGTTCATTTCACCGATTCGAGTTTAGAATTTGAGTTTTGTTACAGTAAAAAGCTCTCAGAAATAGTAACATTTAACTTTTTTGCTACAGTAAAAGGCTCTCACATAAAGTCACATCTCAATTCGAATTAAAAATTAGAATCAGCGAACTAAATGAGTACTTATAACACTTCAATATGAATATAAGTAGTGATAGATAAAATAAAATAAAATAAAGAAGAAAAAGCAAAGAAAGGACACTAGAAGATTTAGTGCATTGATGTGCATTATGTCTTGGCTTGGAAGGTTTCATCGTCGGTTTCAATGTCAGTTATTGAGACTTCGGTCTTGTAAGAATCAATGCACATGTTATACTTTATAAATCACCTTATAATTAACCTCTCTCTCTCTCTCTCTCTCTCTCTCTCTCTCTGTGCAAGAAAATTACATCTTATCTTGGGTAGTCTCCAGCAAAGCAATTAGCTGCCACGGAAAATGGATAACCAGGTTAACATAAAGATGTGTAGGCCCTAGGCGTTGGCACTTGTCCACATGAAAAAGTTCCAAAAAAGAAAAAAAAAAAGTGACATATTTTGACCGTGTTTAGAATTAATCTCGTTTTTATTTTTCACATTTTTTGAGAAAAAAATGAAAACTTTCAAAACAGTATTTGACGCAATAAAGATAAAAAATGAAAACGATTTTTTAATTTAGTGTAAAATGAGAGATATGAAAAAATGACTTTTAATCGTTTTTTATTTTTTATTTTCGTTTTGTCCTCTCACGAGCAGAAAGAGACGTTCATGAGTTTTTTATATTAAAAATAATCTCTTAATAAAACTATCAAATGTATTTTAAAAATAATTTCTGTTTAAAATTGAAAATATTTTTATTTTCTTATAAAAAATAAAATTATTTTAAAACGAATCACAACCGCGCCTTTTATGGTGATGAAGAAAAGTGCTTTTAAATTAATCAATTATCAGAAGTTTACTAATTTGACATCGGTGTACAAAATCATCTTCACTTAATTAGCTGTGTAATTAATTAAGAATATAAAAATGTAGGAAGAAAAATTAGAAAAAAAATAAAAAATAAATAAAAAAAAGAGTACCTGTCAGACAACCGTGTGACCACCCCAGCCAGCGAACTGGCTGAGAACGATCCTCTACAGCCAAAGATGGCCTTTGCAGACCATCAAGCCGTTAATCACGCTCTGATCACACGGTCGTGATTCATCCACCAGGTTGAGGTTCCTGTCTCCTGAAAACTCAAGGATTCAGAGGTACGAGCCTATAGAACAGATCCTGTTCAAGTAAGATCGTATCTCGTAACCTCAGTCTCATCATATAAAAAGTCCTTGACATTTCAATGCGCTGTCGATGTGGGACATTTTTCAAAGGTCATATCATTAAACACTCTACTTATATTAAGCGGACAACGTCTCCGTGCGGCTCGTACAGTTCTTATTGTTTTGTGGGGTCCACATAATGGGGTCTGGTGAGATCATTGCTTTTTTTTTTTTTTTTTTTTTTGGTTTCAGATTACAATGGGAAATCTGTAAGGATACCAACTTTGAAGCTAGACCATCCTCGAAAAATTCATTAATCTTCATCGTGCAAAAAAATAGACCAATTTTTAAAGAACAACAATATTGGCTTATTTTGAAATTGTTTTTTTCCATTTAAAATTAGTTTTTATTTGTAACATAAACTGATTTTAATATTTAATAAATCTTCTCAAAAAGTATTTTTAAAATAATTTTTTAAAAATCTACAATTAAAATAAAAAACAGTTTAAAAATAATTTTAATTTTTAAATTATTCGAGAATTAACATAGTATAATTAGTGAAACTTTCATAAAACTTATAATACCCTTATTGAAACTTAAAATTTATAATCTTTCCAATTTAAAATTTAAACTCATAATATAATGTAATATAATATAATATAATAGTAATATTATAACAAATAATATCATAATTATATTAATAACTCTAATATTATTATTTTATTATATAATATGATATTATAATAATATTGTTTTCTGAGTATATAGATGGGGTTGGTGGGAAGATAAGGTTTTCTGGGTTTAGGAGGGGATTCGTTTTGATTTATTATTGTTTTTTTTTATTTTTTATTTTTTTTTTGGTTGGTTTTAGCAAAATAATTTCAAAAGTCTTTCTTTTAATTTTTAGATTTTTATTGTTTAAGTTAATTTTTTAATGAATTAATCTTTTTTTTTCAATTTAATTCGGGTTTAAAATTATAAAATGAGTGACACATCAAATTTTCTGTTAGTTTTGTCGGAAGTGAATGAAAAGTGAATGAAAAGTGAATGAAGAGGGAATTTTGAACCATTTTTTTTTATTTCCTAGATGTTTTAAACTGTTTTAAAAAATTAACAAACACTTTAAAATAAGTTACATAATTCAGAGATATTTATGAAAATAATTATTATTTATTTATTTTGCTTCTACATTGCACTTATTTTGAATTTATTATTGTTTGTTTCCGGGATTTAACCCATGTTTCAAAAACACAGTTGGTTTCAAAAAAAAAAAAAAAAAAAAAAAAAAAAAAAAAAAAAAAAAAACTGCAGTAGTAGCAATTGAGCAATTTATCAACAAACAAAAATAAATAAATAAATAAGTCAATAAGTTCTGAATATAGATTTATCCAACATTCATCATCAAAAAAATAATCAGGGAGCCAAGTTAAAAGCATAAACCATAGTTTTCATTCTCTCAGTTTCGTGAAGAAAAGTAACATATCTCCTCAGTCTCATGCCCGGACCAAACTTTAAATTGACCTGTGTCATTGATCATGAGAATAGGGTGTATAAGTCCATAGGTACGAATCTATGGACTCCAAAAATGGTAAGAGAAAATTTTCAGTTATGTCACGTAAATAGAGTTGGAACTAAAGAATACAAGAATCACGTCCTGCAGCATGTCATACTTAAATCCCGATAAGGGCGGCGCTAATACTCTTTGCAGTGACCGAACATCACACTGTGAAGGAAGATCGGTCACCTCATACGACCACAATTCGGAAAAAGTTCAAAATATTGGTAAATCCAGTATTTATATAAAGTCCTAGGTTGAGGAGGATAATAAATTATAACACAGATTCCACTCACGTTCTCCTGAGTGAGGACTCCACGAGCTGAAGCAGCAGAGAACATTTTTTCAGTTGAGGCAAAATGTTTGTCCTAGAAGGCAGTTCCATTACAGTAGTTTAGCACAAGTAGTTCAACGACAGAGAAAAGCATACAACACGCCGCAAATAATTCAGCAGTTAGCATGCACTTTTTTTACAATGATGTACAAGTATGAAGATTCATACGAGAGATTCGGTTGACAGACAGCGTATAGTTGCAAAATTCCTTACGACCACCGCTCAGTTTTTAAGCAAAAGTTTCATAATTGAATACTTTGAACAAGTGGCTTTTGGTTGATGGACATTACAGAGCCATAAAGTAAATGGGCCACAATATGCAAGTTGGAGATGAAGTTACTTTACGAGTCAAAAACTCTTTTGACATGTTCATCAATGGAATGCTAGCAGAGTAACAAGTATATTATCTAGCCCAAAAATCTCAAATTTCATAAAAGGAAATATTATTGTGATTGTAAAGCCTAGAAGGCCTTTTTCTAGGTACTAGGATATATATATATATATATATATATATATATATATATATTGAAAGAGAGATTATAAACGCACCTCAAGTATCATTTCTGTTCACCAATAATCTCGGCAGGAGCACAACCCATCCTTGAAATGATGGAACCTCTTTGCATCTCGCATGATGAGCTCTCTGCCAACTATCTTTGAAACAATCTTCAGTGCATTATGACAATCACCACAAACACGGAGATTCTTAATAACCCTAATAGGCGAACGAGCTGACGTGCTGAGGAGGCCCTGGGCAAGAGCCAGTCTCTCACTATGAGCAAGAAGTGCATCTTCCTTACTTTCCTGATCTATGTCATGTAAGACAAATCTAGTCTCGGGTATATAGCCAGCCTCCTTCATATGTTCCCTCAAGCCCCTAAGGTTAGCATATATCTTATCATTTTCGGGATGGGAAGTGTCTCCTGCTCGATATTCATGGACTCGGCTCCTTGCCTCTAAAATAGTTTGAGCTCCTAGATTCTTCTTTTCCTTTACTTTTACGAGATCTGAAGCTTTCACTGGGACAAGTCCAGCTTTCGACTCTTTAGTTAAGCGGGAGGGTTCTAGCTGCTCAACAAGCTCAGCACAACGATCCCCGAGATCCATGTGCCCATGAACCCTGCAAAAATTCATCAAGGTTTCCCAAACATCTACAGTGGGCTGCAATGGCATCTTTTCAATTAACTCCAAAGCTTCATCCAGATAGCCTGTACTTCCTAGCATATCTACTACACTCACATAATGATCCATGGTTGGGATAATGCCAAAATCTTTGCTCATCGACTTGAACTGCAACATTCCTTCTTCAATATCTCCAACAACACCGCAAGCGTGGAAAACCCCAATAAACATTTGACCATCAGGTCTCCGTCCTGCTTGTTTAAACTTGGTAAACATGTCGATGGCATCCTCCCCAAAACCATTCTTAGCAAGCCAAGTTATCATGATGTCCCATGATGTCAAATTCTGCTCTGGCATTTTATCAAACACCGAAAATGCATCTTCCATAGAACCACATCTCGAATACATCTCTAGGATTCTGTTATAAGTGCTCACGTGTGGAGTGGACTCTGACTTAAGAATGTATTCATGAACGACTTTTGCTTCTTCCAGCGCTTTAGCCTCTCCACAAGCCTGCATTAACTGTAAATACCGTGGCAAATCCACAGGAATATGCCATTTTTCTAATGACCCCAAAACCCCTACAGCTTCCTTGACTTTTCCCTCCTTGCAAAAATTATCTAGCTCTTCAAGGGTACCACCACAAGGGCTACTACCAGAAGCTTCAGCCAGCGCTCCTTCGGGTATCATAGAACTCGGTACTTGAGGAGCCACCATTGAATTATGAAAACCGTTTTGGTTTGGCTGATAGTTTTGTTGATATTGGCCGTAACTAGGGCTCTGCTGATTCATTCTGGCATTTCCAGCGTACTGATTATTCAGACTTTGCTGAAATTGTGATGAATGCATTTGCATATAGTTCCGATTTGGATTTCCCTGAAACCCTGAAATCCCTTGTGAACTAAACCCACTTGGGTTCTGTTGCTTCATTTCTACGGCTCTCCCTTGGTACGAGTCATATATATTCTGCATATTCCAATTTCCTCCATATTCCCTTTTCAGGTTTGAATTCTGCTGCAGTACTCCATTACTCTGACCATAATACCTACTAAAGTTTCCATTTTTCCCATTTGAATTGTTAACACTTGTATTCCTGGAGTTCTCAAAATGACCGCCACTATCATTCTGGTAAACCCCATTTGAATTCTGCTGTAGATAATTATTACGTTGCCCATAAACTCCACCATAATTTCCATTCTGGGAAAAATCACTTCCATGGCTTTGACTTCTAACCCCACTAGGGTTTCGCTTCCGATCATAATTCTGGTAAAACCCATTTGAGCTTTCCTTCAAATCACCGCCATTACTTTGCAGATAATCTCCACCACTCTTCACAAACTCATTTCCATGGCTTTGTCCCCACGGATTGTTCTGAAATCCCGTGGGATTTTCACCCCTAGGGTTTCCACCATACTCAAAAGCAACTTCTGATTGGTACCCATTGCTAGGGTTTTGAAAATCCGCCAATCCAGCGGCAGTGCCGAGATTTTTTCTCAAGAAAGCGAGGAATTTGAAAGAATCAAAAGTGTTGCGTGGCTGAGAACATACCTTGTGTAGAGCTACGAGAGAATTGGGCGAGAGGATTTTGGCTCTCTTCGTGTACATTTGGCAGATCGGATCAGGCCAGGTCGTGCTGGTTCAGAGTTCGAACACTTCGAAGAAGAAAGAGAAGTCTGGTGAGAAGAAGGTTGAAGAAAATTAGAAGTCTGATACAAAAAATGGGAGGTGAAAAGTGTTTCAATCGAAAATTTCAAAATTAGAGATTTGTTAAAATTGAAAATTTGAAACCGACAAAGAAGTTTCAATCGAAAGCAAATGAAAAGTAAAGGAGCTAGTAGGGAAACCCCTGTAGATTTGTTAAAATTGCATTAACAAGAAACTGCTCCATCACAGACCCTTGAGGCTAATAGGTGGAGGGCTACTTTCTTCATTTTTTCCCCTAGTATTGTAATTACAATCTTAACGATTTCTATCATTCAGGGTAACGAGCAAAGAGATCTTTATTTATTATTCTAATTTTAATCTTCTGATATCTGGTTGAAAACCCAAAATCACACCACTGCAAAATATTGTTTTTTTTACCACATAATCTAAGTCAAAATTTTTGGACCAAAATCAAAATTAGATCAACAAGGCAAAGCATCACGCTATAAAACCAAAACCTCATGGGAGGTGTTGCGACACTAGAACTCGTTGGGTGGTAATCGAAATCCAGATCGGAGTCGATCTCCTTCATCGCCAAAATAACAAAAGATCTAAGCTTATGACACCATAATTATTTATATATTAACAATACTAGTAAAAGTATTCCAACTCAACTTCACCATCTATGAATTATTAACACTAACAAGCTCAATACAACATAAACACTGATCAAACCTGCCTTGTTTTGAGGCCATTTTTCTGACCCAAAATTCCCACTAATAAAAAGGGGGGAAAAACATAATTTTTCTTTAGAAAAAAAAAAATCCTCCGCAATTTAAATCCTTAACATGTTTCTCTTATGGTTTCCAAAGCAGGTTTCCAACTCTGCAATATATATAGCCCCTCAGACGACTCAGAAATCCGTTGTGGGGTGAGATATTGGTGTCTTTTTTTTCCCCTTTAGGATTTTCAGAAACTCCTAGTAAAATTCACAAAGTGCTTACTTGACCACTTAATCTTGTTGAGCTCAACACAGTATTTTCATGAAAAGATCATTTCAGACAAACTTTGACTCAGTAAGTAGGGCTTCTTATTGAGAAAAGAGGAGAAAAAAAAAAAAGCGATAAAAGGAGAGAAATGGGAAATACCTGAAACGGTGCTGCCGAAGCAAAGAAGAAGAAGAAGACTTCCCGAAGGCCGATCCGCCGAGAAGAAGAAGAAGAAGAAGACTTCCCGAACACCGAGAAGAAGCAAAGAATAGGGCGGAGATAGTCCAGAGAGTTCAGAGAGATGACGGAGATGAAAGAAGAAGAAGCGGCGGTGGAGCTGTCTGTAGGACAGGAGAAGGAGATAGCGGCGGGTGAAAATGGGAGAAGAAAAGAAGTAGAAAGGTAAAACAATGGTGCGTGTAGGATTGATTGTGAAATGATTTTATTCTTTATATAAAATTAGAATAAATTTTTTTTTTTAACGTGAGATAAAAATTATTTTTAAAAATGTGTTTAATAATTTTATTAATAAATTATTTTTAATTTAAGAAAAAATTAAAATTTTATAGTTATATAATTTTTACCTATTTATCTAAGAAAAAAGTATCTGTCTAAAAAAATAGAAACAAAAAATAAAAAATAACTTCAAATTGTTTTTATTTTTTAAGTAATTTTTAACTAAACTAAAAAATAAAATTATTTTTGGTTTTCTTACATTTTTTTTCTCCAAACACGTTTTCCACCTAAATCTAATTTTTTTATCTTGAAAAACATAAAAAATAAAAACAAAATTGATTCCAAACATGCTGAAAAAAAAAAGTTTTTCACGTTTTTTGAAAAGAAAAAAATGAGATTTAAAAGGAAACGATATTTATTTAATTAATATTTTCAAAACGAAAATGAAAATAAAAAACAGTAAAAATGATTTTCTTTGCAAAGTTATTTGAATTTTCTGGTGCGAATCAAAATTACTCCACTAGGGTTTCTGTTTCGATCATAATTCTGATAAAACCCATTTGAATATTGATGCCAAATAAAATTACCTTGCGCATAACCTCCACTACAGTTTCCATTCTGGGCAAAATCATTTCCATGGCTTTGACTTCGAAACCCACTACGATTTCGCTTTCGATCATAATTCTGGTAAAACTCGTTTGAAGTTTCCTTCAAATCCCCGCCATTACTTTGTAGATAATCTCCACCACTCTTCACAAACTCATTTCCATGGCTTTATCTCCATGGCTTGTTTTGAAATCCCGTGGGATTTTCATCCCTAGGGTTTCCACCATACTCAAAAGCAACTTTTAATGGGTACCCATTGCTAAGGTTTTGGAAATCCGCCAATCCAGCAGCAGTGCCAAGATTTTTTCTCAAGAAAGTGAGGAATTTGAAGGAAGCAGAACAGTTGCGCGGTTGAGAACATACCTCGTGTAGAGCTACGAGAGGATTTCGGCTCTCTTCGTGTACATTTGGCAAATCATTTTCCAACACTGTCTATAATAGCCCACGACATTCTGACAACTGCAGTGTCAATAGTAGCATCGAAGCAAGCATTTAGTACAAGCAACTGAATTCTTGATGAGAAGAGAAGCAAAATGTATCTGGATATCTTAGAGGAGCTAATGTGCGTTAAAGACTGAAAATATGCAAAATATGAAAACAACACTATACGAATGGTTCAATTCAAGATTATTTTTTTAACTAATTGAATCTTTTGGAAGCACTTAGGTTTCATAATTTACTTATCCTAGAATACTGTACTCTTTTTTCCTTTGCTAAGGTTTTGTCCTGATCTCCCCGCGAATTTTACTTGGCAAGGTTTTTAACGAGACAGTCATTTATGTGTACTTATTCATATTATCTCAATTCAATAAAATCACATATTTTGGGGGCATATAATATATTTTCTATTTTTAATTAAATATTGTAAAAAAAATTTAAAAGGGCCAAGGTCGACCCATCAAAAGCCTGGGCCCGGGCTCGGCCCTGGCCCATGTGGACTAGGGCCAAGGACTAGTGCTGGGCCTGAAGGTTTCTCCTTAGGCCTGGCCCTGGCAAGGCCCAGGGGTTAGAAAGGTCGTGCCAGCCCGGCACAACCCTTTTGAAAACTCTAACCACATATCATACTTGATTCCATACAGCTCCATACTATACTCGATCTGTACACTCCCGAGAATTTTTTTTATTGTTGTCTAATATTTCAGAGTAAATCGATTGAAATAATATGTTGTCCTTTGTGTAGACTCATTTATTTTGGAATATTATGATGTATGTCTGTTGTTTATGAGAATAATGTCTAGTGCAAACTAAGGTTATTATTTGTCTAAATAACAAGTGTGCATGTTATACTAAATATGTGTTGATTATTAAGACTTCCATGTAAGGAATGAGTCGATCCAAAAAAAAGGTTTATTGTTTGATAGATTAATTGACAATATTTGATTACTACACAGAGAGTACCACTTACAGTTGATGCTTTTGTCCAAACACTAAATATCATTCTTGTACATGGTATCTTGTGATGGGCCTGCCATTGTTTTGATTCACTTTTGTGTCATGCATACATATATTAGATTATTATGCTTTTATGGAATGAATATTGATTCTGAGCTTGTTATTTTGTTATGCTTTTTGTTCAGTTTATACTTATGCTTCTACAATATCTATCGATATATCAATACCATTATTATGCTTAATGGCACAAACTTCAAGAATTGGAAAGAAAAACATTATGATTATTCTCAATTGTATGGATCTTGACCTTGCGCTTCGGACAAAACACCCCCATCCTCTCTCAGTTGAAAGTTCCTCTGATGCTAAAAGGGACTTAGATAAGTATGACCATTCTAACCGCATGAGTCTTATAATCATGAAACGCCCAATGCCAAAAATATTTAGAGGCTCAATGTATGAGGAAGAAAGTTCTAAGAAGTTCCTTGTAAAGATTAAAAAGCATTTTATAAAAAATGAAAAGGCTGAAATAAGTACCCTGCTGGCTAATCTTGTTTCAATGAAGTATAAAGGAAAAATGAATACACGGGAGTACATTACGGAGATGTCTCATATAGCTTTCAAATTAAAGGTACTAAAGTTGAAGCTGTCTAAGGACTTACTCAGACATTGGGTTTTGATTTCTCTTCTTGCAGAATACGATTAGTTCAGAGTTATAACACCTAAAAAGACAAATGGACTTTAATGAACTCATATCTCACTGTGTGCAAGAAGAAGAAAGGCTTAAGTGAGAAAAGGTTGGAAGTGTTCACTTAGCAACCACCCTTTAGGAAAAGAAAAGAAAATGGAACCATAGTGGAAACGAAGCTGCAGATGGGATAACACAGCATAAAGTGCAAATTAAGAAATATAATGAGGATTTTATCAGTTACTTCTGCAAGAAGGCTGACTTTTACTTTTCCTTTTGGGATTTCTCTAGTAGGGTCTTCCTACCATAGAGCCAGTTTTCTGACCGTTGAATCTGGTTAAAAACACATCAAATTAATATAGAATGCAGAACATACAGTTTTTAATACAGATTTGACAACTAAAAATAATGAGCTAACGATAGTTCATTTTTTATAATCCTATCAGATAAACTTTTTTTACTTTTAATAAAAATATAAATCATGACATTTTAGTAAATAATATTCTCGATGGTACATGAGGAAAAGATCTTTTAAACTTGTTGGTTTAAGCAAGTCAAAAGCTTTTATTGGTGTAAAAAATAATGTCATACACGAATATGGTAGAATTTTTAATTTATCATTCACAAATAAAGTGATAAACTATAAACTTTTTATAACATCTCTGTGTTTTTTTTTTTTTTTTTAACAAGCATCAAAGATATTAAAAACATTATAAAGGTTTCCATCAAACACTAGTAAGAAAAGTATATTAGACAACAGTTAATAACCGTCGTTAAAACCTATGACGACGGTTTAAAAATCGTTGTCTTATCTATAGTCGTTAAATATCAAGCACCTTAGACGACATTTTAACCGTTCTCTGACATGCGTGTGAAAGTCTAATGAAAGAACTTTAGACTGCGGTTTTTATGTAACCGTCGTTAAATGTGCTACTTTTAACGGTAATTTTTATAAAAACCGTCATTAAATGTACATATTTTTTTTATTAAAACAGTCATTAAATGTACACATTCAATGATTGTTTCAGCAAAAACCGTCATCAAAAGTTCTTTAAAATTTTATTTCTTTTCTTAAATAGCAATCTCATTAAATGTTAATTACACATTTCATCAAAAAACAAAAATAGCTATGTACAAAAAATACTACAAGACAAATAACAAAAATCTAACTAACACAAAATGCTTAAATATAACCGAATTACATATATGAATCCAAACGAAAAATTTAAATACAAAAGAAAATAAAACAAACCTAACAAACTCTAAAAATCTTATAGCTCTTGCATTCCGGTGGTCATATGGTGACGACGACGAACTTGAAGAAAGAGGGTAACGGTGGTGGTACTGAGCATGGTCATCAAGTCACGGAGACGGCAATGGTGAAGATTGTTAGAGTGGGGAATGAGTAACAAAGAAAGGGGTTTGGAAGAAAAATATTAAGGTTTGAGAGTAGGAGGAATGAGAGAGAGAATGGGGACAATAGGGGGATTTGAGACAAAAATAAAATAAAATTAGAGTTTGGAAGTGAGAATGAATGAAAAATGGAAGAGAGTGTTCGAAATTATAAAAGGAAAAGAAAAAGTTTTGAAACCGAAAAAGAAAATGATGAGTAGGAAAAAGTCTACCTTTTTTTCCAAAAAGTCTACTTTTTTTCTAAAAAGTTTTAACATTTATCAATAGTTTCTTAAAAACCATCTTAAATGTCATGCATTAGACAACGGTTTTTAAGAAACCATCATCTAATGTATAACATTTATCGACGGTTTTTAAGAAACTACCGTTAAATGTATTTTCGAAACACAAGATTTTCGTTCCGTGTTTTTTAAGCACATTAAATGACATTTTTTGCTAAAACGTCATTAAATAAGCATTGTCTAATATAGAATTTGTTCTAGTGAAAAAACAGACTGGAGAACAGTTTTTAAAACCATTAGACTCTAAGCATTTTTCTACTCGAAACTTTTTCTTCGACTCTTATGTAAAATCATTGAAGAAATGTTTCGTGTTAGAATTCATGTTTCTAGATGTTAAATTTAAACAATATTGATATGAAAAGATTATACAAATTAAAAAATATATATTTAACAGTTTAAAGTAGAACCTGGATTTTTAGTACCTTACCATTATAATCTCAAACAATAGATTACTCTCACAAAAATAGTAGAGCATGCCATTAATCTTTTCTCGAAAAATTAAAATTCCCATGTTATTGTATACTTCATAATGTTGTAGTTTTAATACATTTAGAAATTACACATAATGTACTGATTGATGTCTACGTACGTCGCTGACTAATTATATATTCAGAACTATTTCTATTTTTGACTTATGAATTATGAAGACAATGTGTCTCTTTTTTGTAGGGAGCAAAAAATACCGCAAGATTTTTTAATGTAATAATGCTGGAATAATTAAGTGAATATTCTTTACATCCACAAAATATTTAGAGAAAAGTATGCATCCTTATTATTTGTGTCATTTTAGATAATTAAATGTCGTCATGATTTTTTATTTTCTCTTTATTAATTAGATAATAATTGTTTATTTTTTAATGGAGTACACATGAATAATATTTTTATCATCTTGACTGGTAGTTTTGATTTTTTCCCCAACAATTATAGAACAGAGAAATATTATTATGTGATGGAAGAACAAGTATGAAATAGGGATGTAATTTTGCACGCCATTTTACAAAATTAAATTCAACTAATGAAATTACAAGGACAAAGTGGAAATGTGAACATAAAAATAAGAGAATTGAAAAAACAAATCCGAATGAAAAAAAAAAAACTAGTAATCATAATCAGTAGTGGCCTTTGTTTCCATAGCCATTATCATCTTTGGAATTATTGCTAGTTTAATCAGGTTTCTCACACATTTGACTGGTGAAGTAGAACGAGCCAAGGTCGTATTTAATGGTGTTGCGGTATACTGAGCTAGGGCTGCTCAGTTTAACGCCGGTCATGCCACCGGCAAAATCAGTAAGAATGTTGCAACTTGGGTCAGGCGACGACACCAGCCTTGCACGGCACCTTTTAGGGTCGATTTTTTTCCGACACACGTCCAAGTTTACACTAAAGTCGAATTGGCCCAACTCGTCAGTCGTGTCCCTTGCATAGTGCACGACTTTGCTTCTCACATTGTCCATGCATGTTAGAGATACCACACTACCTGTGCATAACAAGACCTTTAATAAATCTAATGTTTCATAATTGCATAATTCAAGCTGATATTCTTTTGGCCTTATTACACTAAAAAATTTGCCTCATGAGACAGATGAGTGGATTTGGGATTGAAAATATCTTTCATGAGACTCAAATATAATTTTTTAAAAGTTAAATCACATAGTGCTAAACATATGAACTATGAAGAATACGTACACTACTGGTAGGTTGTGTTTCGAAGCATTAAATTTGTATTTTTCTATCAGTTTTGCATTTTTTTTTTTTTTCATTTTAATGTGATTTGATCAAATCTCAAATTTAGAAACATGTACTATCGATAAAGATATTTTAACTTAAAAGTCTTTTTTTTTCTTCAAAGATTTATTTTTACCTTTAATGGGCTTGGCACCTTGAACCCATTTGTTCCACCCTTGGGTGCAATCTTGGCACATGACTTTTCCAGCTACATGTATCTCTGATGACTTTGATTCTTCCCAGTATCCTAAAGCCATAATGGTGTAGCTCATCAACAGTGATATGGCAAGGATGAATGCCACCCCAGCTCCCATGTCTCGCTTTCTCTCTCTATCTCTGTGTTTCTCTCTCTCTAAAAGATAGAAGACGAACGATGGATAAGTGGAAACAGATTATATATATGTGTGTGTGTGTGTGTGTGTGGATATGATGGTCGTTGGTTGAGGAGTTGGGAAAGTGGAAGTGGAAGGGCACAACTTAGCAACGTGCAAGCCATTAATTATCAGTCTAGTTAGGAGAATAATGTATAACTTAATATATTCACTGATAGTTTTTAGCGGGCATGTAAGATATTCGTTGAAGTTTATGAAACGTGGACGTTTGGTACGTAGATCAGAATTATTCTCGTTTTACGTGTATTTTTTATGAGAGAAAAATACTATATAGAACTATAAATTATGATTCAAAATCAACAACGAATACATAAAATAAGTCAATTTTGCAACCATTTAACATTTAAATATATTCTACACCTGCTCTATGTGTGTGTTAGTCAACGGGAATTAAGCCAATTATTAAACCTAGTTTAGTCACGTATCAAACAACCAATACATTAAAAAAATAAAATAAAATAAAATAAAATAAAAAAACAAACAAACAAACACACACACAATGACAGCAATTTTTTTTTTAAGTAAACCGGAAAGAGAGGTTAAAAAAGAGAGAGAGAATAAAAATATAAGATTAAGGGTCTGTTTGGTTTATAAATTTAAATAATGTGATTTGAACTATTTTTGATTTAACAGTATTTTTTATAAAAAAAAATACTATAATGATCATGAATCATGATTTAAGATTCGAATTTAAGAACTAAACGAACCCTGAGTTAACGAGACTCATAGCAAAAAATGACCATGTTAAGAAAGGCAAAATGCAAATGTTCAATGACGTAGTTAACCTTATAGCATTTCATGGTAACGATGGTCGGCAATATCGTTTTTTAAATTTATACTTAACTCTAAAGTAATTATATTTCCCAATGAACTATTTTCAAGATGATATTATAATTGTTCTATCTCGAATTCGCTTTATATAGAAATCAAAGCTGAAAACCCAAGAAAACAAGAAGTCGCGAATACGAGAGGGAGGAACCAGAGCTTGAACGAGGTCCTCCACGACGAGCGGTGATGAGCTTGATCAAGGACACGAAGGCCGCCATGGAAATTAGGGCTTTCAAGGCGTTTTCGGATGCAAGGTGGAGGAAATGCGTTTGTGTTCTCGTCGGAGCAAGGTTCCGCCGAGGAGCTGGCGATGCTCACTGGTATGGCGGCGATTTTGAGATTTCCTGTGCCAGATCTTGATGATCTGGTTATATAGTTGGACTTTTGTTTTTAATTATTATTATTATTTTTTAACTTGGGAGTGGGGTTCGTAGGCCTCTTGGAGATAGGAATTGTTTTCATTTTATAATTGTTATTTGCGTGATGGATATGAAATTTGTCGTAGCTCTATAAATTATTATTTGCGTAGGAATTTATTGTTCCATTCTTATATATAAAACAAAATTTTTCTTTACTGTTCTTGAATTGGCTCTTGCAAATGTGTTTTTTAGGGAAATTAGGGCATAATTCGCTTATTTGAATTTTTAATTCGAATTGAGATGTAATATTATGTCTAAAAAAATTAAATGTGACTGTTTCTGAAAATTTTTTATTGTAACAAAACTCAAATTTTAAATTTAAATTATAAGAAGTTTTAACGATTTATATCCAATGGTGAAAAAAGAATCTACAGTGGTAATTACGAGAATTGCTCGTATTCTTAGATTTATACGCAAAGAAATTTTTTTTTTTTTTAAAAAGACCTTGAAAAATGGCATCATTCCCAAACGACAGCGAAATAATTAACATCACACGTAAACGACATCTCTCCGTACTAAACGACAGGATTTCAGAAACGACAATACAGCTAAGGCATTTATCAATATGACGAGTTGACAACAACATCACACTTAAACGACATCTCTCCGTACTAAACGATAGGATTTCAGAATCGACAATACAGCTAAGGCATTTATTAATATGACGAGTTGACGACAACATCACACTTAAACGACATCGCTCAAACTAAACAACAGGATTTTAGAAACGACAACACCGCAAGGCGTTTATCAATATGACGAATGACGACTAAGATTGCAAGAAAGATGGCAACATCTTAGACACTGCTTGGCAATCATCTTCGGAAGCAAAAGTAGCTTGATAAATTGCACTAAATCAAAAAAACAACCATAATCTCTTACGAGATTGACAGCATGCACATCAACCATAGACGGCGGCAGTTAAGGACTACTTTTTATTCTTTTTAAAATATAATATATATATATATATATATATATATATATATATATATATACACACACACACACACACAACAATGGGTGTCGTTTTAACACATTCCTAAAAATCATAATAATAAATTTTGAACGACATAACTTCTCGAAAAAAAAAAAAAAAAAAAACGACAACACCATGGTACAACGACAGTGTATCAAACTCAAAAAGTAAATATAGCAATCGATTTTTTTTACAACTCAAAAAGTTATGAGGTACCGTGGCTGCAGCACGGCCCCTTATTCGCATATCACATTACAATGCTCCTCAGTAATTCACATTGCATTTCAGAATTGAGCACTAAAAACATGAAACTTCCAGCCAAAAATGAAGAGGGAAGAAAGAAAAAGCAAGCACCAAAAGAAAATCCGGCTGCAAGCGCAAGCTCAGAGCAAGCCTGCCTGCCTCAATGCATTCTCGAACTCTTCATCATTATTTTTAACCTGCGAAAAAAAAAAAAAAGTTAAAAAGAATAAAATTCAGACAAACTATCCTTTTATTTGAAAAACAACCACGCCTCATATATACCTCAATAGATTCGGTCTGAAAATAGAGCTCTATCTTTCTCATTGTTTCAGCGTCTCTATCACCACATATAAGATTAAACACAGCTCCTGCAGGTAGCAGAAAACGCACATTATTGTTGATTGTATTTGTCACCACAAATAAAATGACTATGACTTAAAGAACTTTCGACTTCTTTTTGAATAAGAAACAAAGAATTAACATAAACCACCCGGTACACATGATCAGCAACTTACCCTTGCGACCAAAACGCCCTGCCCTGCCTATCCGGTGCAAATAGACCTCATAATCCGGCTCATGTGTTTCATACTTGACCGGCAGATCATAATTAATGACCAAATTAATCTGCAAATCCAATCTATGTCAGCTTGCCTGTCTTGAGCACTTCAAGTTTTGCGTTCTATGTTCACATATCAAAGCAATAGCTAAAAGAACGACTAAAATATGAATAGATAAAGAACAAGGGAGAGGAGGTAAAGATGGTACCTGTTGTTGATCAAAACCTCGGGCAAGGAGGTCAGTCGAAATCAACACTTGAGAAAGACCACTTCTGAACTCGTTTATGAGCTTGTCTCTGTCTTCTGGTGTGATGGCACCCTGGATGCTCGAAACGGTATAACCATCCTCAGTAAGTTGCTTGTGCAGCATGCTTGCACTGTTTCTTGTTCGAACAAAGATAATCCTTTGCCCCAGATTCTCGCCCAGATCAAAAATCCGTTCCTTAATAATTTGGATTTTTGTCAGCTCATCATGGCAATAGACTTTATATTGCTTTACTGCCTCCAGTGATAACTCCTCTTTCTTTACAAAGAGCTGATTGTATGATTTCACAATCTTCGAAACAAAATTTTTCACTGTTTCATTAAAAGTTGCAGAGAACAGAAGCACCTGAAAGACAAAGGTAACAGGAAAAAAATATGGTCAATCACACCATTTCAATCTACAAAAGTCAACTGCAAAAGTAGTACTTTGAAAGACATAATGAAAGAACATGAACATAAGAGAAAAAAAAAAAAAAAATACAAAGCAAATCTAGCTCATAATTCATGACTGATATGTTTAACTAAATGCTATTTCAACAAACCTGGCAATGAGAACTGCTTCTCTCAATATCCTTCTTTATCCTCAAAGAATCGTCCTTAAAACCATCCTGCAGCAAAGTTAATGAGCATCAGAAATAAGGGGCATCTACAGCCTTTTGGACTTTGATCAAACCTCAACTTGACAGGGAAGATTACATTACCTCAGCAAGCATGTGATCAGCCTCGTCAAAAACAAGAATCTTCAAATGGCTAGTACCCAACTTCTTCGCTGACATCCACTTCTTTATTGTGCCAGGAGTGCCAATTACTATTTGAGCAGAGATTGGGGCACGTTTGGAAATCGGCATGTAGTCCCTGCTGTCCATTGGCACAGCACACTCAGAAGTTATCCCCGTGTATTTTCCCATTTTTCGTAGAACTTCCATATTCTGCCACATTCAGTTTGTATTGTCACAACAACAACATAATACATACCACATAATTTCTACTTCGAAATAACAGTAAATAGAACGATCTTTGCAGGAAAAGGTTTCATAAAGTTTGCATTTTGGGCAAATACTAACAGATTCTACGCCCATTCTTTTCGGTATCGTCATAAAAGCAATAATAAGCGTATAATTTTCACTTTAGCATCAACAAAAACACAGTATAAAAAGTGAAGAGAGCAATTAAATCTGTAACAAGTTCACATCTTTGGTCAAGGTATTGCTAAAATCGACAGACAAAACTAAATCTTGTTGGAAAATGGTCTAACAAAATCTCATCTTTTGCCCACAGAAGCTGCTGATTGCTTACAGATTCAAGTAAACAAAATCTCATCTTTTGTCTACAGAAGATGCTATCAGATTCAAGTAAACAAACGAATGACCAAAAAAAATCTAAAGAAAGACCACCTGAATGGCCAGCTCTCTAGTAGGGCAAATGCAAAGCGCCTGAGGGGCCTTGAGATTGGGATCAACACGACTCAACATTCCGAGAACGAAACAAGTGGTTTTACCGGACCCGTTATGAGCTTGGGCAATCAAATCCTTGTACGGAGGGGTCAAGATCATCGGCAAACTTATGGCCTGAATCTTACTCGGCTTCTGAAACTTCATCTCCACGTACAAGCCCTTGAGCAATTCCGGCGAGAGATTCAAATCCTCGAAATTACTCGCCGACGTGTACGGCGTATCCCCGGACGTGACCTAATCCCCCAAATCGGAAGCCAAAAAGTCAAAAATCGCCCAAAAACCCTAAACCCTAAATCCTGACTTCTCAAATCGAGTAAGGAGAGACTTACGGCTTTGATGTTGCTGTCCTCTGGCTCATCAAGGAACCTGTTTATCTTCTTGCTCTCGTCGATTTTCAAGCCCTCGAGGTTAACCTCCGAAGGCGAACCGGACTCCGTCGTCGGATCCTCGGCATCTTCGTCCACGATGTCTACCCAGCGTTTGGACTCCGCCGCCGGAGGCTTGATCTCCGTCGGTGGCGGCGCGGCGGAGGCGGCGGAGGCGGCAGTTTCGGAATCGGCCATGGGGAGGGATCCGGTACATTTGATTGCGGTGGAGGAATTGCTAATGGGAATAAGAATAGTAATAATAGTAATATAATAGAATAGAATAAAAAAAAGGATAATTAATTTAAGGCATGTTTAATTAATAAGAATTTGTATTATGATTTAAATTATAATTTGTGATTTGTTATAGTATTTTTTTTTATAAAAAATATATGTAAAACGAGAATAGTTCTTATTTATAATTTTAAATTTATGAACTAAACGTCGCTTATTAATTTGAGTTTTTAATTTAAATTTATATATAATTTTATATAAGATTTTTTTACTGTATTAAAAAAAAATTAAATGTGACTATTTTTAATAATTTTTTATTATAATAAAATTTTAAATTTAAATTTAAATTAGTAAAATAAACAACCTTATTTAGTTGTAGACTTGTATTTTATAAATATTGTGGAATGGACAAGAATTAATTTTATTTAGACAAAATTACCTGTAAAATAAACTTAACTGTTCAATAGTTCCAGAACTTTCAAAATGCATTCGTTATTAGTTGCTCTTGTAATCATGTTAAATTGAAAGAAGAAAACTCCAGAATCAATGCACTGTCACGAAGTAACACACTATCCATGTACATGCAACAATAATTTTTTAGAGACAAATCTCACAGATCAAAACTTAACCCATTTGCTAACCCATGACCTTTTTTTTAACCCAGAAATTAACCCATACAAATCTAGAGCCAAAAATAAATTAATTAATTAAAGAAAATAACACATTCAATAAAACCCATGACCTTTTTTTTTAATAACAAATACAGCACCTATAAACGAGGGGTTTTAGCATAACTACCCTTCAAACTTATCATAGTTTAACAAATTGTCCTCTAATTTTTAATCTTAATAATCAATCCTTAAATATATAACTTTCTTGAAATGTGTCTTATTTCATTAAATTTTTTTGTTAGATTTAAAGGATTAAAAGTTGAGCAATTAAAATTTTTTTTGTTACATTTGAATTGGAATGTTAGAATTTTTTGTTGAATTTAACATAATCATCGTCAAAATGAGGCATATTGCACAATTTGACAAGTTAAGAGAATAAGTTTTTAAAATTAAAAATGTAGTAGGCAAGTTGGTAAAACCATACAAATTTGAGGGACAAAAGTGTGTAAAATACTTATTAACAACTATCATTGTTGGGCATCTATTTGGCTACACCTGCCAAGTATTGTTTGGGAGCATGCCACCGAGAAGACACCACCGATACTCCACCCCTAATGGTGTCATTGAACATGATATCTCTATCGTCTCTAATACTCGGCACCTTTTGCACTTGGATATCTTGTGCCATATACCATCTTGTGACCAATCTCTCTACCAAGTACTTTCAATATTCGGGGGTTCATATTGTACTCCTTATCATAGGTACAAGGGTGATCCTAGCCATTAGATTGGCCAAATAAGGTCGTCATTGATTCGCGACACATGTATCTATGTCTTAAAAGCCTAGATGATCGTATCGATTGACCTCCAACGGACGATGGCTAAAATTCGAGTCCAACAAGTAACTATAAATACCCCCCAATGCTCATTTATGAGGTACGGACATTTCTCCTCACCTACCCATTGCCTCCTCATTTGTTGCTCCCGAGCAAGATTCTAACTTGATCGTCGGAGGGTCTTTGGCCGAACCTGAGCCTTACTTACCTCCCATGCAGGATAACTAGTCGGCACTTCAGGGAGGCAAGCAACTGACTAGTCAAGTCCAAGTCGGGTAGGACAGTCCAACTATTATGCGCAACCACACAAGGGTGTTTAATCAACAAAGACATCAACAATCATCTAAAAAATAAATAAAAAATTATGTGAAAAATTGTCTAGAGATGTAATTAAATAATGAGATTATTCCTAAGTTTAGTCTCAAAAAATTATAATTTGATGATAGTTAAACATACTCCTACTAAAAGTTCAAAATATCAAAGTGTGAAGACAAACACATAACTAACATTAAAAGAAATCCTGAAAAATGTCAACAATCCACGTTTAGTACACAAGTTAGTAACAGAGTACTCAAACCGATCCGTCGGTCGAGGCTGAAAAAATTAAAATTGAACTGATAAGTCAAGAACCATATCTCGCCTCTCTACATGAAGCCTTTGCATTACGGATCTCAAATTCCATCAAGCATCCAACATGTATTCTCCTAGCCTTCCAACATCCTACAAAATATATTGTCGAGGTATGGTAGATTCGGAGGGTCCATGTTTTGAGGGTTGACACGCGTAAGCACACGGTTTGCCGGAAGCGGATCCAACGTGGCCAAACTTCGAAGTATATGATGATGGCAGGAGGACCTCCGATGAAAAAATGGGGTCAGTTAGGCCCAATTGGGCCGAAGCACACGTGTCCTAAGCCCCTTTGTTGTCGAAATGACGAAAATACCCTTCAAAAATGTTAGAGAATCCTACAAGACAAATAAAAGAACTCTGAAGATGAAGAATGGTGGGAGGTGCGACCAAATGGTTGATGAAGATTAGGAGGCTAAAGATGCCTTGACAGAGTAGTGCTCTGAAGACATACGCTGGTTGCTCCATGAGCGAGGAAAGAGTGACTCGTATGATAGATAAAGCTTAGAAGAGTGTGAAAATAAATTTGGTAAGGTGGATAAAGCTCTGATGAAGGAAACTCTAAAAGTAGCGCATGTTGTTCTGGGAGTGCAAACGGTGCTCGGAGCACTTGACCCTAAAGATGAAGACTTGACAAGCACTAAAACCGCCAATTCTAAGGAATCCATCCAAGGATTAAGAAATTAGACATTTCCCTGGATGTCTCCTATTAAAGTGATGAATATCAAATTAGATTCAACTTGCGCTCTTTGTAAGTCCCCGGTTTGATTCTAATCACATACCGAGTCTTGCTGTTTCTTGGGGCTGCTTTGAACGCCGCACTCACTGTGGTGAAATCACCTGTAAATATTATATTTTGCCACAATTGCATTGAACCTGGTGGTTGCACAATATGCTGTTTTAGCTGCATTTTGCATGATCAACTACAGCATGAGCACCACTACAAAACAAGCAGTAAGTGTTGATGAAGATGAAGTCATCTTTGTAGAAGCTAATATAGTTTTGAAATATTAAATGCATGTATGAAAGGCTTGAATATGAGTCCTGAGTTTATTAAGAATTAAAATACTATGTATATCTATAGATGAAAGGCATTCTTATTATAAGAGGGATTTTTTTTTTTTTTTTTTTTTTGCATTTTTAGTTTTATGAAAATATCATAAATGTAATTATTTTTTAAATATAATTTTTCTTAATCTTCTCTATTATGTTGCGAAAAATCTTGAATAGAATACCAAAATAATATTTTATTGACGGATACTAAGGGTCTGTTTGGTTCATGAATTCAAATCATGTGATTTGAACCATTTTTGATTTACGTGTATTTTTTGTGAGAGAATACTGTAGCGATCATGAATCATGATTCGAATCAGGAATTCAAATCTATGAACCAAACGAACCCTAAGTTTTTATCACATGTATGTACCAAATATTCGCTCCTTTCAATTATCAATTATCAGTTATCAATGTAGGCTAAAACTTTTTTTTAAATTTTTCTTCTTAAAAAAATAAAAAATAAAATAAAATAAAATCTTGAGACCAACAAATAAATGTAAGCTTAAAGATAGTAGGTTTTGAATAGGAATTCGATTTAAAAAACATATTTCGTTTCTTGTTATATTAGCACGAGGGAAGGGTGCAAGTGCACAACGATCTCGAGATAACATTGAGGAACATCTTCAACTAAATTTACAACCAGCAACGCACAACTCAAAACGCTCAACATGTGCTTTCATTGATTTCAGTGTCTGGAAACATAATGTATTATGTACAAAAATTCTATTACAAAACTTTCGAACTGTATGGAAAGAATGCCGCAGACGAGTGGGAAGAATGGTTAACTGAAAAAAAACGTCTTCCGTTGGGTAAAAATTAAAATGGAATCGGATGACTTGGTACAACGATCATGTTCTTCGGCAAGCCAGAATAGAATCCCGGCTGAGCGACCAATACTCTTTGCAGGGAATGCACATCCATGGCATTGGTGAAGGAGAATTGGCCACCAAAGTAAATCCTATTCTGGGGGACAAAAAATTACTATGAGGGAGAGACATATGCAAGGGAGAGAAATAAACTAGAGGCCAGTATAGTATAAATAAGCGGAGTGAGTCACCTTTTGCCAGTGAGAACCCCGTAAGCGGAAGCAGCAATAGATGATCGCGAAATGCCAGAAAAAACATTTTTATAGTGAGGCAATACTACTTCTCCTGAAAGGATATATATAGTTCGCTTTTAATTAGTCAGCATGAGAGATACTATAAATGTATTGTGAATCAGTGCAGTATGAATTATTCAAAAGTTGGAAAGCACTTTGACTACAGTACAGTACCGTACATCAAGATGGAAGCTGTAAACAGGTAGGAAGAGTCATTCAGATAATTTGTATCAAATAAGACATCCGTTAAAAGGTAGAAATCATCACATATATTTCATCCACAATTTAGGTCAATGCATGAGAAAGTTAAAAAAACACGTGCCTATCTCTGCTAAATGTTAAGCAGGTTTTAACTTTGTTCCATGGTGCAACTGTAATGCATTTCTCTGAGCTTTTGGAACCAACCATAAGAAAGTTTAACAACGAAAATCAGGAAATGACATATATGTAGAGTATAAATAATGGTCATCTCCAACATAAGAATACAAAAAACCCAGGATTTCTTCAATGGAAATTTGTGCGTACATAAATGGTGTGGTCCTTATTAACCCCAAAATTGGTCTTGTGTCTATTAAGCAAAGATTAAATATTCAAACAATTTGGCTGTGAATTTGAGATACAGTGCTAATGATAAGGCCTCATCCATTCTACGATAAAAACATCGAGTTCATTCCAGCAAAAGAGAATAGGAAAAAGAAGTCTCACCTAGAGTCATGAAGTTGCTGTGGAGAACTGAAACCATCAAAGAAGATTTTTCTCTGCTTATGACCTTTTTAACCCGAAAATTCTCAAATGGGGAGTCAAAATTATCAGAAGAATCACTGGCATCACCCTGACTAGACACAACATCAAACCAAATGCCAGAGGGAAACCTTCTTGGCCTAAAAAACCAAAGGAAAATTTTGATGTATGGCGTAGCATGAATAACAGAAATGGTGAGTCCAATCAGAATACAGATTAGGTTGATGGTGGTGGCCAAGATGCTAAAGAAGATATAGAAAACAGAAGTGGTCGGTAATAGAAGTAGGATTGGTGTGAACAGAAGGGATCCAACAATGTGCTGTTTCACAGTGTACTCATAGCTATCAAATCTCTGACGAAGAGGATTCCACTTAAGGCCCCTGGAAAAAGTTAAAAAGAAAGAATCACGATAATTGATCTAGGTAAGGCTTATCAGTTTTAGGTAAAATACAAAGAAGTACACAAAATCATACAAAAACAAACCAAATTCGTTTTACAATTACAATGGCCTTTCACCGGGATAGAGTACATCAGTGCATGTAACACTCAACATGATCCTCCAATTCACCCAAAAATATATGTTAGTAGCCGAATTTTTTTTTCCCCCAAACTTTTCAAATAATGTTCAAAATTTTATGTTGTACTTGTACAGGTATCATTAGATAGAAAAGATGGTTTATGCCACAAAATGCTTGCATAAAATCGTTGACTGTTGTAGTTAGAATCAAACAGAATTTAGCCATGAATTCTGTTCCAAGATGCCAATAGGACCGGAGATAGATGCTAAACAGTCGATGTTCTCATATAATGCAGCTGTCTTTCAAGTTACAGAAATAAGCTCCATTATAAGTATTTGACAATGGCTTTTAACTAATTTTAGGAAGTCAAAAAAAATTAATAATAATAATAATAATAATAAAATCAGAAACAATATTTTGTATTATAAATGAAGTGAAAAGTCTTCGAAGATTTAAACACCACATTAAGAAAGAAAGAGTGATGAAGCAATACCTGAAAAGGCGCCACAAAGATGCTATCGCTTGTATCTGTGTTGAATATAAAAGTGAGATCAAGCAATGGATAGTTGACACATGTAATGTAGCTAGAGCAATAAAATCTTTGGCCAATGCAGCAGGCAAAGTCGCACCAAAAATTATGCCCAGAATAGCAAGGGATTTAATGAAGAAAGTAAAATGAAACCTAAAAAAAATCCAAAGGGTTGACCAAATCTGGATTGCATTAAGAGAAATCATGCCAAGTACTCCTGCCAGTTCTGTGTTTAACTTGAAACCTGCGGGGACTCCCATCAACCACACACAACCAGAACGCAATAACTTGTTGGTAACATCATCGGCAAAGTTAAGAACCCATGAGCTGGCAGATTCAGCATGATACAACAGAGCCAAACCAAACAAATTTCCAAGAAGAACATCAGCTGCTAAACTTGACCACATGAAATGCCTCTGCAAAGCAGCTTTTTCCGCATATTCCACACATGACAGAGACCTTGGTTATTGAAGAAGAAGTGATAATTAGATCTAAAGCATGAAATAATTAAAATAAAACATTAAAGACAGTGTTAACTGTAGAAACTAGAAACAGAAGATAACAATTTCATCAACAAGTCTCCGAGTCTTTTGTGAGGGAAACAATAAAATTGCTGTACCATCTAATTATTTACTATTTCAGGCCTTCATATAGCAAATACCTACAAAGGTCTAACGCATGTAAAATGGGGAAACAAAAAAGCAAAGCCGACAATGATAAACACATAATGTATGTGTTATCTAAATTTCAGTCCTGGAAAACCTATCAGTTATGTTATATGACTACGCTTCATAGAGAGATTAACAAATCAAAAAAATTATAATAATTGAAAAAATACAAAACTGCTCATCAAAGGTTAAAAAGACCATGGCATCAAAATACAATATTCTAAAATAGCCAAGAAATTCAAATAAGAAAATTATATTACCTAATGCCCCTGTCCTGAAGGAAGAATGGCCAATACAAGATTTGGGAGCAGCGGATTTGAATATTTAACCCAGCAGTGTTGAACACATTCGTTAATGTAATGTATATCCACGAGCTTGATGCATAACTCAAGACCTTGTGAAGGGACTGAAGAATGACATAAAGTATAGTGGACAACAAAGCCGCAGAAACGGCAAATAGATGCCACATAAATGCAAAAAACCTGAAATGCAACAAGAAAGGCTAACATCACTTGCAGATGAAACGAGGATAGATATTGAAAAATAGGGATGGAGGTATTCATGAAGAGAAGAAACAAAACAGTGTAATACCAGGAAAAAGATATCTTGGGTTCCAGATGTCTCCGGAATAAGATCCTAGCAGCAGTGGCACTATTAATTGCCAGAATGACTGTGTCCTGTATATAGTTGTTAAAATAAAATTAAAATAAAAGTCTAGTTCATGAAGCAAGCACTAAAAGGAATCTTAGAAGTTAGTTTACCATATCACAAAGTGGCTGCTTTTGTTGAAGTTCTTCAACCCACTTGGGTATTTTGAAAGGAGCTTTCACTTGTTCAGATGAATTTTGAAAAGGTAATGAGAAATGATGAGCACCATAGGTAGGGGTCTCATAGAGTACAAACTAGGTTTGTCCAAAATAAAAAGAAACTGTATTAACAGCCAGATCTAATCATTGTCAAAAATGAGAAAATAAGTGAGATCCATCAAGCAAATTTTCTTCAGAAGTATTCATGACTTACATACGTGAACATCACATCGCGACACTATCTGACCATTCCAGTGTATGTGATGCAATTTGGGAATGCAAAATGTGTCTCTTCCAAACTTTTCATGGGAACAACAAACAAGCTGGATCCAACTATTTCGGATAGGAATTCGCTTATCTTTCTCTGAAAACCGATCAAGTATATGGCACCCACACGTCCATTGTCCAGAACTCTTTCCACATATATCCTGACCATAAAGCGCATTTGCATTTCCACAACTTGAGGACGTGGGCTCGTCACCTTCTTCCATTCTTACTTGTGAGAATTCGCCATTGCATCGATGATCAGTATCAGCAGTATAGCAACCCAACAAAGAAAGCGTTGATTTCTCCTGTAAAGACACTGGCATTTTCTCGTTTGTTTCACAGAGGACTCCCTGAGATAAAATGGCCGCAAATCCATAAAATAGTACACCAAATTGAAACCCCATTTGTCATACTAACAAAATATCACTTACTCCAATAGAATCTAGATTACACGATACATCCATGAAGCTCAAAACTTTGTTTCGTTACATAACCTATTTAGAAATCTACCGAATTCCAACACAATTTTAAAATGCAAAATAAAGAAAGCACAACAATTTAACGAAACTTGATAAAAATCTCAAATGTGCTTTATTGGAACTAGACATATACAGGCATATGAGCTCAGAAACGTACATTAGTTTCCGCTTAAGCGCTCATATAGTTCATTGATCCGTTTATTGAATTTTAATAAGAAGAGGCAAATCAGGATAAAGAAAAGAGATTGCCAATCATACGCTAAATTAAATAATTAAAAACAAAGCACAAAGAATGTCAAAATAAATCACTTAATAATTTATGCTTATTCTTTAAATTAATCTAGCAAATTCATATCCTGAAAGAAGTTAATAAAGTTTTCACAAACAAATTGAATTAGACCGTATGATTTGCAGTTACAGTTACTAAAACAGGATTTGCGAACAAAGAACAAGATTCCCACTCTTCCGTGGATTTGGTACCTGAAGACCGGGCAGCGAATCAGAAAGCGAGGATTCGCTGCAGGCAAAAGCAACTAGGACGTCGAGGGAATTCGCAGAAGAAGAAGAAGGGACGAACCAGCCGAACAAGAAGGATTTGGAGTGCGATGGTTCAGTTAGAGAGAGCTCCTTCGGCCACCAAACTCTACATTTCATTCTCATTTTCGAAATGTCTCGAGTCAATTCACACTCACGCGTCGATCGCCGCCATTGATCTTGATGGACGGAGCAGCTAGGGCTTGGTTCACGACGGCAATGGCGTAAAGGTATTGGCGGGAGAGAGAGAGAGGACAGAGATACGGCGATGCTTTCGAGAAAAGATCATCTGTGATTCGGAGTTGCTGATATTTTGTGAGGACGCTGTTGCAAAGCCGCAGCGTCTAGAGAGAGGTGTGGAATTTTTAATTTAATAATATAAGTTGATATGTGATTTTTTTGTAAAAATTTTTTTATTATAATAAAAGAATTAAATATGATTATTTTTTAAAAAAATTTATTATAATAAAATTTAAATTAGTGAAATTAAAAAATCGTACGTTAGAATATTATATTAAAATCTTGTCTAATTTCTTTAGGGAAAAAAAAAAAGAACTCATTATTTTAGAATTTATTATATGTTTAAAATCTTGTTCATTGATTATTATATGTTTTTTTATTTTGAATTCGTTTAATAATATAATGTGATACAATATGATTTGTTAAATACATCTTTAAAAAAATAAAAAATTGAATAAGCAATGAATTGACATTTTCACTTCAAAATAATAGAGTTTGATTTTCATATCTACCACCGGAGAGAAGTAAAATAAAAAGGAAATTTTTGTTTCTTTGTTCTTTTAAAATTATGTTATGTTTCTCAAATATTTTCAAATGAGTGATATATTCGAATATTAACCTTTTAAAAATAATATTTCTCTAACACATTAACAACATTATAAATAAAAATTAAACCCTAGATTCTAAGTAACTCATTAAAACTCATGTGAAATTCATTTTTTTAAGGGTTTGAGAGTCATAATTCCATCTTTTTCAATAGTTTGAACAGTCTGTATACCTTCTATGATCTTGCACATATGCTTAGTTGTGGAATTAAAAGGGTTATTACTCTAGCCTTTAAACATATATAGGTCTCGTTTATTTCACCGATTTGAGTTTTCAGTTTTAGATTTTTACAATTAAAAACTCTTAGAAAATATCACCTCTAATTTTTTCTATTATAGTTAAAAGCTCTAAAAAAATATCACAAATCAACTCAAATTGAAAATTCGAATATACAAAGCAAATGAAATCATAATTTGTTCCAACAAGAATAGTTGGTTTATGTGTTGATCCCCCTTTACAAAGCCCATATGGTCTTTCTCTCGAGATCACACGATAATCTGTGTGAATCACTACGGTACGACTTGTAAAACATGACAAACATATACCTAATTGCTGAAAGTCACACGCGCTGGTTAGTTAGTTCAACAAATTGATCAAATAAATAAAACAGTGTAATAAAAATAAACATAAACAACCATAAATGGAAAACATATAGATTATTGGAATAAGGAAGGAAAATTTAGGCATCGACTCCAGCGACCGTTTAACTCTATATTTACTAGTAAATATTGTATTTATCAATAAATATCATATTTATGAGTAAATATCATATTTATCTGAAAATTCGACCACTAACTCTGGCAAAAGTTTAACATTATATTTACCAATAAATACCGTATTTACTAGTAAATATCATATTTATTTGAAGATCCTGTCATCGACTCTGGTAGTCATTAAACACTGTATTTACCGGTAAATACCATATTTATCAATAAATATAGCAGATTCTAAATTGTAACTACTAAAGTATTTACATGTAAATACAATATTTACTATATTCAAAATTGTAGTTACAAAGTATTTAAATGTATTGGTAAATATCGTATTTACCATATTTATCTGAAAAGCCAACGACCTGCTCCAGTGACTGGTAAATACCGTATTTACTGGTAAATATCTTATTTATTGGTAAATATCATATTACAATATTTATCTGAAAATATGACGATCGGCTCTGGCAATTGGTAAATACTGTATTTATCATATTTGTATTTACCAGATTTAAAAATTTCTACAAATTAATTAATATTACAAATTGATCCAAAAAAATCCCCAAATCTATACAAGAAAAAAAATTCCAAGCCTAATCCCCAAATCAACCCCAAATCAGTCCCAAATTTGATTCCTAAATCCACCCCTTCCTGACACTTGGCGGCCACACCTGCAACAAAAATCAACAAACCACAACAAGAGAGAAGAGATCAGCGACTCCTGGAGAAGCTTCACGACGGTGAGTCCCGATCTCTACAACTTCTTCTCCTCATCATCTTCTTCGTCTTCACTCACGACATTAGAGATCGACAACGTCAGAGCCGAGATCAAGAACTCTGATGAGCACATCAGTTTTCTCTTCAATCCCTCCAGCTGAAACCCTAACAAAAAATAGCGAAGAGAAATTGCAAACAAAAATTTTGAACACAAATCGTGAAGAGAAATTGCAAGAGAATTGTTACCATAAATCCCAAAGAGAATGAAGACAGGAATCGTGAAGAGAAAGAAATGTCACCGGAGATTCCCTAGCTCGGCAGCTATCGTTGGTAATCAGAAGTCGCCATCGTTGCTGGTTGCAGCTGCATCTGATTTATAGAGAGAGAGAGAGAAGAGAGAGAGAGAGAGAGAGAGAGGTTGTAGAGATAGAGACAATAGAGAGAGATAGCTTTTAGAAAAGTAAGCTAAGAGATAACTAGAAAAAAGAAAGAAGAAAACATTGTGGATGAAATTACAAATGAATAATTTATTTCAAAATGAATAAAAGAGATATGTTATAATATATCAATATTTAGAAGATATGCTATTTACTTCAAAACGATGGGTAAAAAAATGTTATTTAGTGTATTATCCCTAGATTATTTAGCTTAACCAAAATTAAGAAATGAAAAACCAAGAGTGCTTAACACATGACATAAGCAAAAACAAGTTGACTTTAAAGTCTAGGGGTGAAAAGTCCAACCCGAACACTTAAGTAGGTTGGGACCAAGACGAGACAAACAGTGTTGGGCTTTGGACTGACTTAAACTTTCACCTCTATTTTAAACCATAATTTAAAACAAAAAAAAAAAAAAAAAAAACAAAAAACAAACATATGAAAATATGAACTCCACCAATGCGAATCCAAAAAATCCCATCTTGAAAGTTGCTTGCCTCTACTGGCCTTTGGAAGCACAACCCTTTTCAAAGCCTTGTTGCTTGTTTTCAGTTCAACTATTGCATACTTCAAATCGATTTGCACGAATGCAAGAGTGAGAGAGGAGAATGAAACTACTAGAGAATTTTGCGGTACAAATTCAGCTCTAGGAATATGTACAAATCTTCCGTTGTGATTCATCAAATAATAGGTCTTGTTCATTTCGCTGATTCGAGTTTAGAATTCGAGTTTTGTTACAGTAAAAAGTTCTCATAAATAGTCACATCTAACTTTTTTACTACAGTAAAAACCTCTCACATAAAATCACATCTCAACTCGAATTAAAAATTTAAATCAGCTAACTAAACGAATCCAAATTCCTTTGAAACATCATTTAGCAAGCAGTTTCAAATGTAAAGCATTTTATCATCTATCAATAAACGCGAATTTATCAGGTTTACAGTTCAATCTACAAGGACGAAGCAAAACATGCAACTCCAAAATGGGCCCAAATGGGCCAAATTCATGGGTAACAAAGAGCAACGAGTACGAGCTATCTTGCATTGTAGACGGGTTGGGCTAGTGCGAATTAAGGTGATGGGCCAGGTCTTGACTGAGGTGTTTCTCCTCTGTGAAAATTATTCTTAATTACTATCATTTTAATTAATATACTTATTTAACTAAGAAGATGTTAATCAAAAAAATAAAGTGCACTCTAATGGGTATTTATCTTATTTTTTCTTTCTATTTTCCTAAATATATTTTTTAAATTAAATATATCTTTAAGTTCAAGGGTGGAAAGTATATTATACAATTTTTTTTTAGTTCTTTTCATAAGTCAAACGTTTCTATTTAATGCATAAAAGTGGTATTCTTTTGCATGCAACCATGTATATTTACATAAATACGAAATTTTCTTTTCCTTTAGTTATTGTAGATGTTTGGTTTATAAATTCAGAATCTTTTCAATTTATATATATTTTTTATGAGATAAAATATTATAACAAATCATGAATTATGATTTGAATCATGACATGAATTTTCATACCAAACACTCTCTTAGTAGTTACAAGTCACTAGTGTCTTTTGCTCTATTTGAGTTTGACCTAATTTAAATTGGTGTTTGAAAGTGTAAGTTTAAATAGAGAATAAAACATCATATCATAGAATAAAAATTTAAATTGATGTTTAATTAGCATGAGAATTGCAAATAAATAAGAAATAGAATCATGGTTTTATAATCCAGAAATATTAGTAAATAGGCTCAAATCTCTGAGAATTTAAAAAGGGGATAAAGTTCTCTAAAATTCATAATTTTGGATTCGCATGGCTTCTCATCCACGTTTTAAGTTGAAAATTTTAACAACTAAACATGAGTTATAAACCAGATATTGAGTTCACACCGGAGCTCTGGGTTATGAACCCGTGAAAGGAACGGACGCTATTACACGCGTCAACGATCCTGTATGTCTATTTTATATTTTTTCTTTAACAACAATTGAACTCAAATAATGTGATGTGTTTATAGCGCAAGGCCTTTTTAATTAATTAATTTAAGTCTAGTTCATTTTGTAAATTTAAATTTTGAATTTGAGTTGAGATATGATATTTTTTGATAATTTTTCACTGTAACAAAAAAAGTTAAATATAACATTTTTTAAGAGCTTTTTACTGTAAAAATCTAAAACTAAAAATTCAAATCGATAAAATAAACGAGACTTTAATCTCACTTTATTCCAAAATTTTCCACCTATTGGACTCATCAAATGCACGGCAGCACAAAATCCCCTTCTACAAATGATGAATAAACAATAGAACACTACTCTCGTTCACTTTACCGATTTGAATTTAGAATTTAAGTTTTGTTACAGTAAAAAATTTTCAAAAACATTCATATTTAATTTTTTTTACTATAATAAAAAACTCTCATATAAAATTACATCTCAACTCAAATTAACAAACTAAACAACTCTATATCTAAACAATTTGTTAGGGTCCGTTTGATTCAGAGATTCGAATCATGTGATTTGAATCATTTTCGATTTACGTGTATTTTTTGTGAGAGAAATTATTGTAGCGAATCACGAATCATGATTTGAATCGGAGGATGAATCTCCCAACCAAACGAACCCTTAATTCTTTCAAATACGTATAAACATGAAAAAAAAAATATCTAATAAAACTATCAAAGGATGCATTATTTACAATCATGGGGGGGCCTATAATAATTCAACGGGACCCACAAGATTGGTGGTGCATACCTAAAACTAAACCTCTCCATAATATATATATATATATATATATATATATATATATATATATATATAGTGCCATCGTCTTTAATGGCTTAACACATGTATAAAAGAAATAGTAATAATGATGACAATTGGTAAGGCAAGACCAATGTGTACAACTTTTGGTTGGCAAGAGATATATGGTGTTGTCTCTCTTATCCTTTTTTCTCGCATTACCGACCAACAAACCATGTGGAGAAAACCTAAGCCGGTCCCACCAAACAGCAACGCGTCTTCCCTTAAGCGAAAGCGAAACTTGTATTGGCCGTCGATATAAACAAAACATTTCATCTTAATCGTGGATTGCGTATTACTAATCATTCCCAAAGTCAACAGTGCTCACATGGGTTGGCCCCATTCACACTTATTTTATTTTTATTTTTTTTTTCAAGGTAACTAAAGTGGTTAGGGAGGGAAAAAACAAAGCAAAGTGACAAACAAGATTTTGGGGAATCCAAGCACAAAAATAAAAATAAAAATGGTAAAATTTGTAGCGCTTTTTTTTTTTTTTTTTTAATACTTTAGTGGAGTGGTGAGTGAGAGTGTCACAAACTTATTTGATATATTTTAGTTTTAAGTTTTAGAGTCACTAGACATTATCAGATATATACGTTTAGTTAGTGTATTCGTCTATGATTTAAATTATGATTCATAATTTGTTACAATATTTTCTCTTATAAAAAACACATATAAATTGAGAAATATTTTGAATCATAATTCTAAATTTATGAACCAAACGTAGCAAAGTGATTCTTTATTATGAAATTCGCAACTTTTGAAGCACTCTAAGGCCTCGTTCACTTCGCGGATTCGAGTTTTCGATTCGAGCTGAGATGTGACATTTTCTGAGAGCTTTTTACTGTAACAGAAAATTTTAATGTGACATTTTCTGAGAGCTTTTTACTATAGAAACCTAAAACTAAAAACTCGAATCGGTAAAGTGAACGAGACCTAAATTCTAAAAACACTATTCCTAAAAAAAAACACTATCATACCATTTTCTTTCTTAAAATTCAAGATAAGCATACAACCCCCTAAATTACCAAAACAAAAAAAAAAGTATTTGCATAAGAAAACAATATCAATTATATGTGTTATGTAACAAAAGATAATTTTTTTCTTTTATTTTTTTATTATGTACTTTCTCTAGTAGGATTAAAAAAAATGAACTATTAGGTAGTTTTATACTTCACAGTCATCAAATATGCATTAAAAATTATTTGTTCTACATATCTTTTGATTTGATGTCATTTTGACTAATCTAGTGTCAGAAAATGATCCTACCGGTAGGCCGGTCTACCGAAAATAACTCTTTTTATTGAGTTAATAAAAGAATGAGGTGAGTACAACATATAAAAATTAAAATTGACTAGCTATTTTATTGCTATTCTAGCAATTCTGAGTAAATTGTCCTAAGGCCAAAACCAAAAAAAAAAAATCCCCTAACACAGACGTTTCATTTTTTTTCTTTCTTGCTGTTCTAAGGCTGAAATACATTTAACCCATAACTGAATTTTCTTTTTCAAAGAGCGATACAAAATTAAGGTAATTAATAATTAGCGACAAATAATACTTCTCAAAATTTCCAATAAGTGGTAAAGTTAATTCCCGAACTTATAATTTTCTCAATTAGAACTTCTAACTTAGTGACAAATATAACCAAATTGATAACGTTTATCTAAGAAGTTATCTTAATTACTACTGATAGGAAGGGTTATTTTGACTGTTTTGATTAATTTTTTAGCTGTGTAATTTGTAAGTATTTACGTTAAAAATTTACTGCTGGAGAATTTAGGTGTAGAGGATGAAAAGAATAAAGAAAATAATAGAGTTTGAGGCGTACAGAAATACTTTCTTTAAGGTTTTATTTGCTCTCACTTCTCAAAATTTGCTAATGGGTTTTAATGACAAATTACCTTTAAGATACAACAAATCTTTAACCACAATATCTAGTAATATTATTGTTTACCAGAACATGAATGAAGTCTGTAAATTTTTTAGAAAATTAATAAAGACAGATGTACCATTTCATAAATGAATATAAACATCACAATCATTCACATAAAGGTATATTTTCAATGCAAAAGTATATCTTCATGGATTAATACCTATATTACAATAATTATATCGATTGTAAATAGGTGTTTAGATATGTGTGAAAACATATCACTAATTAATGCAATGGTTCAAAACGTTTTAGTCACAAATCACACACAATCACGGTTTTTTTGCAGAAAATCCATTGTAGCGAATAAAAGCAAAAAATGCTGGCAGTGGAGACAACACCAAAATAGCATTGTCTCATCCACTACAACGCAATAAACACGCGTTGCAATGGGTATTGTTTTCTAAACTGTTTCCACACTTGTTTTAACAGTTCAAAAAATGTGTAATCTAAATTGAGATACATATTACAATCTCTTTAACATACACCGCATGCAATACAAAAATGTAAGGATCCGTTTAGTAAATAAGTTAAAAACATGATAGTTTGAGCTTTTATAGTTTAGAAATGGAATGAAAATTTTAAAATATGTGGTTTGAACTTTGGTTCAACACGATGAAAATAATAGGACTTAAACTTGGAGTTCTTAATTTTTTTTTTCTTGTTTGAAACATTTAAATTAGTGGTTTGAAGTCAGTCTTAAAAAATTCTACCAAATGTTGGTTCCAAATAACTTTTTGATTCAAATCACTTGAATTCATTTTCCAAACGGCACTCAAATTTTAATCATAACTAATAGCACAAAAAAATTAAGTGAAATTTTGTAGTACACTTAACGTATTAATAGAGTAAATTTTTTTAATTATTAAATTTATATATTTTTTATTTTACGTAATTTTATAAAAATTTAATAAATAAAAAATTTAATCTACTTACACATCTATTTATTTAATTAATTTAAATTTAAAATTAAAATTTTATTATAATAAAAAACTCTTTTATTATAATAAAAAATTTTATATAAAATTATATCTGAACTTAAATTAAAAACTTAAACACTTAACGAGTTTCACGTAAAAAAGGCTCAATTAGCGAAGAGAAGAACGCGTTGAAATTTCTGAATAAAAACAAAAATCACTTTTTTTAATGAATTTAATGGGTCCAATAAAAATAAAAATAAAAATAAAAATAAAAAACCGTGTGAAATGAGCAGTACAAGTCAGGTCAAAAAAAGAAGCCAGACTTTACCCCGTCAAACCGAGTACCGGCAGCTGACAGTTCTTGAAGCTGTACACTACGAACTTAACCAGTAGCTTTTCCGAACCTCAGCCTCGGAACACCGAAGCAACGAGGCTCGGATCGCCCGCCTTATATAAACCCACCCTCGTTATCGCTTTTTTCACGCGCACCTTTGATTTCGTTGATTGGTCTGAATCTCTTTTCCTGGGAAATTTCCGACGGAAAATTCTCTTCCCTCAAGGTAAGTCAATTCTAGTCTTTTGAACAATTTCGCTTCTCTAATTTTGGAAAGATTGAAATGTGCAAGTTATTTTCCTTCGATTTATGGAATTTTAGTTGTGCGGAACCGATGACGTTGGTTGATTTTCACTCTCTGTTCGTTTACTCGGAAAACTGAGGAAAATAAGTATTTTGACTTAGGATTTTGGATGTTCAATTACGGAACTTCATATATAGTATGGATCCGTAAAGCAGATGCTGATTCTATGTGGAGACTCAGTAAATTGGGGGAAAAATGAAGGAAAGGCAAAAGGATATTACGTATTTTATTGTTTAATTGCGACGATGATCAGTTCTAAACGACTTCCTCTGTGACTTTCAATGATGAATTTGGAGAAACATTTTACATCCGAAATTTGAAGGGGATTTTTTTTATTTTTTTTTATTTTTATAGCTCGATTTCGATCTAGGATTTTTTTGTGGTTTGTTTTTAGCGATTTGGCTTGATACTGATATTTCCGATTATGGCGCTTACTTTGTGTTTTACTTCTTCTAGTTGTTCTTTGCAAAAACCGACCCTTTGTGGCTTTGATCTGTACTTTTGATCATTTTGTTTTTAGTTTAACCTGGTTGTGTGCCCTTTTGAAGTGACGAATCTTTATACATCTCTTTCTTCAAAACTTAAAATTGGCGTAATGGACTTAATTTCATTTGGTAGTATCATTATCAGGTCGTTGAATAAGTTTGAGGAATATACAGATATTCGGAGTAGAGAAACCCCCTTTGGTATCCCACTTCCATTATAGATTTGTCGAACCAGCTACTTTTTGAGACACCGAAATGCAAACAACAAAGAAAAGACCCTTTCGCTTTATGATCCATAGACCAGCCTGCCTACCTTAATTTATGGTTTCAGGTTTCAATCATTGATTTCAATTTTTTAGTCCTGGGACTTGTATTTCCAAAACGCGGAAAACTGATCATAAATCAAACAGGCCCATAAGTTGTCTGTGTTGTGTCTGAGTATGTACACAAGTATGGGTTAGGGTATTACTGATGATGTATCTTTCTAACACAAGACCTTGGAAGCATTTTGATTTAGTTTATGAATAAATTCTCTGTCTGCAAGTATTGTTGTTGTGTTCATTGTGGTCTGTGGTACTGCGGTTATGATGACTTTGGTTTTTCGGTCTGCATAATCTCGGAATGATGTGTTTGACTCTTAGAACTTGTATCTGTGGTTGGCAGTGAGCTAAGTTGTGTGATTGATTTCAGGTTGTTAAAGATGTTGTCACTAAATTTTTCTTTTTTATCGATAAGGAGTTCAGATCTAAGGGCTTTAATTTTAGGGATGTTAACTAGCTAAATTCTGGTGAATGGCGATGCTTGTAATAGATTTTCGTAGCTATCACCACACTTGCATTTTGGCTTTCAGTGGTAGATCATTTTGATCTCCAGTGCTTTTATCTACACTTTGCTTAGATTGGCTTCAAAGTTTCATTGATCATACTCGTAGTTAATCATGTGTTGTAGATACAGAAAGATATTTACTCATTGTCAGTTTGCGTTTTGCTACAGTAAAAAGTTCACAAACAATCATGTGTTTTAGAAAAGGTCACATAAAATCAAATCTTCGAATTAAAAATCGTTTTAATTTCCAAACCAAGGTTGATTTTTGACTTAAAAGAGTTTTACATTCTTTGGTTTGAAATGGCTCCAATAAATTCGAACTCATCCAATTTTCCAATTTGATTATTAATATACAGATAAGGAACTAGAAATCGAGTTGATTGAAAAGGATGGCACTAGTGTCTGGAGGAAGGTCAACACTAAACCCTAACGCTCCTCTCTTTATTCCTGCTGCTTTTCGCCAAGTGGAAGATTTCTCCCCTGAATGGTGGCAACTGATCACAACCTCACCATGGTACCATGACTATTGGCTGAGCCAACATCAAGATGAGGATGCTTTCTACAGTAATGCAGACGATGACATTGACAATGTAGCTGATTTGTTGCCAGAGACATTTGATCTCGATGCTGGTGATGAGTTTTCTAATATAGAAGCTCAGTTTGAAGAGTTCATTCAGTTCTCTGAAACAGAAGGAGATAGGTCGCATCTGTTACCTTTCGATGGAATGCACAAAAACGGTATGAACTAAAACTCCCAGGATTAAACAATTCGGAACTGCGATTGAGAATTTCTATTCAGGAGTAATAATGCATGGATTCATTAATTTGGACAGCAGGCTTAGCAATGGGGGCTGAGGCACTGATACAGAACATGAAGTATTTGGAGGAAAGAAGCCCCAAGTTTCAAGTGGAACCTGCAAAATATGCAGAGAAGGCAGCCAAATTCACGAGCACAAAGTACAGCCCACGCTGCATTCAGCAGCCCCGTTGAACGAAGCATAAAGTTGCCGATGACATTAGTTTGCAGATCCAACACTAGAGTAATGTTCAGCTTATTGCCTTCTGTAATTTCTGTATTTTCATGTATAGAGCAAGGTTGTTGAACTCTAGCTTCCATCCTTGTTCATTCTGGTAGCATTTCTTCGGTTTACGAAACTATTTTCTGGATAACAAAGTTGTAAAAAAAAAAAAAAAAATGTAAAATTGTAACGAAAGAAAAAATAGTATAAAGAATCATTACCTTCATCAGGAAATTGAATTCTCTTTCTTGGAAATGTTCAGGGCCTAGCAGAACCTCTGCTTGTTTCCTTCACACGTCTAAACAAAAAGATCCTCGCGCCACCGACTCACCGGAGCCTGGCTCCGTTTTACCCGCGCATTTCGTACTCATTTAGTTTCATTACATGGCTAATCCTATGTTTTCGCTTTGTTGCCATTGCTGCTCAATCAAAGATGATACACACTCCTTAGTCCTTATCCTATGCAGAGTTTGGCTGCAGAATACTGAATTTGTGTTTGATTTATTGTTTTCTTCCCGGCGTTGGCACTGTTCTTCTGAGGCATTTAACCGGTTATGCTGTATTCTCTTGGTCTATCTCCTACCTATAAAGTACGGATTTTATCATCCTTGTGGATTTGCGATGATTAAAATTAAACTCTGGCTTTGCAATTGCTCCAGTACTTGCTATTATATTTTGAGAAATAGTAAAAAATAAGTCAATATGAAAAGCTTCAGAAAGTATGTAGGTTAATTTTTAGTTATAAAAATTAATAGGTCATAACTTGTTAAGTTATGGTTCATAATTAGATAAGTTATGGATAAATTTATCAAGTTATGGTTTATATTCAGACAAATTATGAATAAAAATTGTAAATAACTTATCAAGTTATGATTTATAACTAGATAAATTATGGATAAAAATAATAATTTAATTAATTTATTAATTTATATAAATCATTGACTTATTAATTTTAATTTATTTTAAATTTGGCTTATTTTTCTCTTTTTTCTTTATATTTTTCATTTGACTAGAAATAGTGTCTAAAGGTACCAGGAAAAAAGTGCTTTGAAAATTCTTTGTAGTATGGTCTCGCAACCCTTATCCTGTTCTTTGGATAAAATACCTCACTGCTTATCTCTAACTGGGCTATACAGGTACATTCTAACAAATCTCTAGCTTTAGCAATGTTCATCTCCTTTGCCATGCAATTGATGCAAAAGGTCTGCGATTGGGCGATAGTCGAGTTACATCCCAGATTGGCTAGTTAATATTTAAGTGAAATGCAAACTAAATTAATTACAAATTGGTTTAAATATTTTCAAACCAAACTAAATCAGTTAAGGGATTTATTCCAATTTAAATCAAACTGATTATAATTGGTTTGACTTTATTTTTTTTTATTTGATTTGAACTAATATTTTACAATCTCTTTTCAAATCTCAACCGTAATTGGTATTAATATTTTGTATAATAGACATTTTATTATTTCTTAATTGTAAACACCAATAACTGAAGAATGCGTTGGCATAGCAGGCTCATGGGCGCTTCTCCCCTCACATTGCCGAATGTTTTGGCTGTTCGGGAGGGAATTTCTTTCGCCCAAGCTATAAAGGGTTTCAAAGTTGGGGCGATCGAGTCCGATGCGATGAATGTTGTCCGAGCCGTTCAACAATCATCTTCAAGATCAGCAGACTCTAGTATTGTGGGTGATATTCTTTATGGAATTTCTAATGCTTCTTGTGGTTCAGTTTGTTACGTTTCCCGTTTCGGGAGTTTCGTAGCCTACATGTTTGGCTTCTTTTGCTTTCTCTAGTTCTTCTGATGTTGAATGGGTGGACCTTAGCTGATTTAAGTCCCGTTTATTTTACCGATTCGAGTTTAGAATTTGAGTTTTAGTACAATAAAAAGTTCTCGGAAACAGTCACATCTAATTTTTTTACTACAGTAAAAAACTCTCACATAAAATCATGTCTTAACTCGAATTAAAAACTTGATCCAGCAAACTAAACGGGCCCTTAATTTGTCTTCAATAAAAGCAAGTTCCAACCTAAAAAAAAAATGAATTATCAAATTCAAACAGAAATAAAACATTTAAATTTTAACGCATTTTTTTTAAATAAGTTACGAATATATAAAATATGTATAATTTTTAAAAAATATATGGATATATATATATAATTTTCTTAATCTATTTCTACTGTTAACCTATAAATTGAATATTATTGATTTATTCCACTTAATGAGTAGTCTTCACAAAGGTATAATGAGTACGGTCCGTTTAGTTCGCTGATTTGAATTTTTAATTCGAGTTAAGATGTGATGTTATGTGAGAGTTTTTTACTGTAGCAAAACTCGAATTCTAAACTCGAATCGGCGAAGTAAACGGGACCATAACTTGTCATATTATCTCATATATTGAAAAAAAATAAGGAAATAAGGAAAATAATGTGTTACTAATTTCATTTTGTACAACACCAAAATTTTCCCCCTCTTTTTGGACATTCTGATCTCCATAAATATCTCGGATATTACCATCAATATACAATTTTCTATTCTAGGATACCACTTGGAAGCACGCTATTGGCGTGCATATTCAATTTATTAATTTTAAAAAAAATTGTTTGGGTAGGGTCATATTTTAGAATAAATTATTTCAACAGGGAAATCAAAGAAAAATAGTTACGTGGACCACATTGGAAAAAATGTATAGCCTAAAAGAATTTACGTAGTCACACATTTGAAAAATGGTATTTGGTGATACACATTTGAAAATGAAACTATTTTGATTATACACAGTTCAAAATGAAAATAAGATCACACAATAAGAAAAAAAAAAAAAAAAAAAAAAAAAAAAAGCAATATGTATAAGAGGAAAGAAAACAAGCATGAAGAAAAAAAAAAAAAAAAAGAAAAGGAAAAATACAAAAAAATACAAAAAAAAAAAAAAAAAAAAAAAACTGGAAAGCAACGAAATAAATAAGGATAAAACTCTAAAAACCAATTCTAAAAAAAAAAAAAAAAATGGCAGAAGAAAAAACGTAAATAGAAGGAAAAAAAAAATTGCTTAAAAAAAAGTTGGAAGGATTTTTTTTTTAAAAGAAAAACGTAGGTAAGAGATAGATAGATAGATAGATAGATGATTCTCTTTTAGCTGCAACGATTTTTCCTCTATAAAAAAAAAATAATAATAATAATAATAACAGAGAGAGAGAGAGATTATTCACACAAACCTTAAGTATTTTTAACGGTAAAACAGTCACCACAGTATATATCATGTTTGGTAAATCATATTATACTATATTATATAGACGTATTATATTGTATTGTTTCATCATAACACAATATAACGATTGGCTTAAGGACATGTTGTATGATGCTTCAAAATGTAAATTTTTAAAACTTCATGTTGTATAGGGGCTCAAATTGTAAATTTCTGAAAATTAGGGGTTAATGTAGTTTTTCAAAAATTATGGGGTCAAAATTTAATTTTCCAAAATTTTCAGGCTCAAAATTTAATTTCTTAAAAAACTTTTTGGGGGTAAATATGTATTTAAAAAAAATTAAGAGATCAAAATGTGATTTTAAGAAAAATATACTGTGCCCCTTAACCTTTTTTGCATTATGCCCTTTAATTTTTAACAATTATAAATTGCGGTACGACTTCAACTACCAATCCTGCTCAATCCCAATATCGATCTTGGACCCCTTATAAATTAATACAATGCATCATGTAAAAAAAAATTGTATTTTATAATACAACATAAACAGTATTAATATTAGTTTATATAATATAATATTCATACGACATATTATATTATATATTATTATACAATATGATGCTATGTGAAACATAGCCAAAGAATTTGGTCTTGCCCTTTTTTGGGACGTTTTTCAAAACACCTCAAAATAAGTTCATCCAGATAAGTACGTTAAAAGTACCATTATCCAAATAAACAACACACATTTTAAATACAAATAAACAATTCGAGTCCTAGTTGCTCTATGATACCTTGCGCGCCTATATATATATACACCGAAATATAGAATTAACATTCAATAGTGGAGAATTCAGAGAAAGTAATCATCATTCAATCTTTTCCAATATTCTAATTAAAGAATAATTAAGAACACATCTTGCGAGTAGACCAGTCTTTAGCAGGTAATCATTTTTTTTTTTTCATTATTTAATTATAGTAGACGTTTAGTTCACGAATTTAAAATCGTAATTTAAAATTATTTTTAATTTACGTGTTTTTTATAAGAAAAAATACTATAACATGTTACGAATCATGATACGAATTCTCGTACTAAACATCTTATTAGAGAATAATTTGAAGAAATAATTGTTAATTTGTTATCTTCTTTTCAATACATCAATCTCACTTTTTTTTCTTTTTCTTTTTCTTTTCTTTTTTGTTGGTATAAAAAGCTATGGTTTATATCATGGTGGAAGAAAATCGCGCGAATATGAAGCGACTAAACCGATTAGAAACTTTTATGATCGTGTTCCTGACGTACACGGCAACATGTTGGATTTGCACGTGCCATATAGCAAGCGTTATTATTCATGCTTTGAGACGTAGAGCCGTACAAACAAACGGACAGGTGGCATTTGCATTTATTCTGAGCTTAGCCATGGCGGCGTTTCTCTTCGCCAGTGTCGAATGCTTCATGGGACTCGTGACGAGGATAGAAGAATGGACGAACGAGAGAAAAAGAGCTCGGAGTTTATTAGATTTTTAATTTGACTTCAGATTTTCTTGATCTAATTGTTATCTTGTTCGACATTCTATTGAATAAACCCAGAATTAGTTAGCATGTTTAGTGGGTGAATTCATATCTTTTTGAATTTAATTTTTTTTTTTTTTTTTTTTTTTTTTTTTTTTTTTCAATTGCGCTTCCATTTTTATACTAATTGTGTGAATTGATTTTTTTTTTTTTTTTGTCTCACATATATCATTGTATTACTTTTGGAGCGATTCTATAATAACATGTATTGTCATTATAATGCAAATTAATTCAACTCGTTCGGTAAAGTTTTTGTTTTTAAATTCTATCCGTAACTTTAAATTTTCTTGATTTTTTTATTAGTGAGTTTAGAGTAAAATTGATTTGATTGGATGGACATGTAACGTCCCATTTCTACGAAATAAAGAGACGATTTAACGTTTTTCTTCTTTCCGTCATTCTAAAAGAATGAAGTAAGGGATGATCTTATCATCTTTCTCGGACCGCCATTCCAAAGGAATGAAGTAAGAGGACGACCTTACCATCCTCTCTCGTCCCACCATTCTGAAGGAATAAAATAAAGGGACGATACTACTTGTATTAACAACCCACCATTATAAAGGAATGGGATAAGGGCCGACCTTCTTAAAAAAAAAAAAACATTTGAGGCCTGTCATTCTAAAAGAATGAAATAAAAGGTCTACTAAATAAAGTATAAAAAAACACGAAAACGTGGTGCCTATCCTGAACTATTAGATTGATACCTGATGTTGGGGCTGGCTCATTGACCGACCTAGTGACGATCTTAGCTCGTTGATCCGACTCCAACTAGTTTGAACGCACGCGTGAGATTTCATGGAAAAATTTAATAGCATTTCATAGAAACCATAAAAAATGTAATATAAATAGATTTTAAAGGAAAAAAAATAGAAAAGTGAAGAGGAATAAATGATACACCAAAAAACATGTAAATATAAAAGAAGGAAGGACTAAAAATTAAAGTAAAACGCAAAATGCAAGGAACGAAAGTGCAAAATTTTTTCATATATTGTGATGTCTAGATATGTCTACTTTTAGTCAATTGTTTTGATAATATATATATCTAAGACAACAAGAGTAAAAAATTTTCAGAAAAACATCGTGAATTAAAAACTGTTAATCAGGACCTAAAAAAAAGGGTTTTTATTTGACTATAGATTTAGACAACCAAGGCTCTCTCATTTTGTGTTTCAGGAGAAAAAAAAACTTTTCTTTTTTTGTCGTTGTTTCAAGAAGAACTTTTTTTTTTTTTTTTTTTTTTTTAACTACACACAGCGTTTGCAATTAAGGACGTGATTGTAATTATGATCATAAAAGATCATGACTTAGAGCATGAAGAAGATTGCATTCCTGATTATGGGGTATTGTGATGCTATCCTTAATAAATTTAAAGCGTGTAGATTATGAATCGAATCTCTGGAAAAAAAAAAAAAAATTGTATCTGCTTATTGATAACAAGTATATATATATCATCTATCTTTATTCTTATACTTACATTATTAATGTCCCGTTTATTTTACCGATTCGAGTTTAAAAGTCGAGTTTTATTATAGTAAAAGTTTTAAAAAACTGTTACATCTAACTTTTTATTTTTAAAATTTTTTAATAAAAAATTTAAATTATATCAAAAAAAATATTTAATATCAACTCAACTTATAATTAAATAATTTATAAACGTTGTTCACATCTAACTATATGACAATTTTGCCCCTTAACTTTGTTGCTTATAATTTCGCTCTCCGTGCATCTTTTTTCTTTTTTCAAGGTCAATGAAAAAGTACACATTTTGTTATTTATTTAATTTTTTCAATGCGACTTTTCTTTTACACTTTGAAGGAGTAAATTAAAAAAGATTCCCATAATTTGAATATAAACAAAAACATCAGACAAGATCATCAAAATAATCAAATAATAAATTCGTTTATTTTACCGATTTAAATTTAAAATTTGAGTTTTATTAGAGTAAAAAGCTTTAAAAAATAATCAAATCTAACTTTTTTATTATAATAAAAAATTTTCATATAAAATCACATTTTAATTTAAATTAAAAATTTAAATTAACAAACTAAAAATACTTAAAAATCATACTTAATGCGCCACTCGGCCCAAGTAACATCTCTAGAAAATAGGAAGCCATGAAAAAGATGAGGAGAAAAGAAAGTCAATGTTGAGAGGAAGGGAATTAGGAAGTGAGAAGCAAATTAGCGAATGAAACATCTTAAAATAAATAAAAACAAATTAAAGTACATCCTGTACTTTAGATCACCCTACCGGAAGGGTGACAATTACCAACCACTAGATTGTTATTGAATGGAACCATTGGATTTGATTTTAACTTTTTAATTTGAGATTTATAATTTTTCGAAAATTTTTAGCTTTTTATTGTATTAAAAAAAATTAGATATGACTATTTTTAAGAACTTTTTACTGTAGCAAAACTCAAATTCTAAACTCAAATCGGTGAAGTGAACGGATAAATTAGATTAAAAAGTTATATCAATGAGTAGTAAAATAAATTATACCTGATTAACTAAAAGGGAAACCTCAGTGGCTATAGATCTCCAGTCTCCATTCCATTGCTTGTTTTCTGGACCATAAAAGTAAAAGTATAACAATAATATTAAGGAAAATAGTAGAAAATATGTCAATATGAAAAGCTTAAAAAAGTATATAAGTCAATTTTTAATTATAGAAATTAATAGGTCATAATTTGTTAAGTTATAGTTCATAACCAGATAAGTTATGGACAAATTTATCAAGTTATGGTTTATTTATGGACAAAAAAACGTAAATATGGAATAATTAAAAAGTTATGGTTAATAAATTTAATTTTCTCGAAACTAATAATTTAACTTTAATTTAGTTATTTAATATGTAAACTAATATTAGAAATTTTAATTCATCTCAAGTCTTTATATATTATTCTTTTTTTATTATTATTAATTTCAATAGATATCATATATTATTTAATATTCTCTTGATATTTATTTAATGGTGGGATAGTCCAACCAGTGAGACTATAGATAAACCCAATTTTTTAGATAAGTAAGCAATAGAATAGGAATTTATTTACCATTAAAAAAAGAATAGGGATTTATTCCCCTTGTTGGTATTTTGTTAATTAATCGCTTAAAGACCTTATGTTCTACTTTTCATCTTTTTATTTCTCTATAAAATCAAATCTCACTTTTTCCTTTTCTTTTGTTTGCTTGTGTAAATTATAAATAAATAAATAATAAGAAAAATACATTATAATATTGGGAGGAAGAAACCAGTGAGACTATAGATAAACCCAATCTTTTAGATAATTATGGGCAATAGAATTGTTAATTCTTTTCCGGTTTGGACCATTAAAAAGAATCTGTAGAAATTCCCTTGTTGTTATTTTGTTAATTAAAAAAAAAATAAATTAAATTTAGTTTTCATTTTTTTTTTTAAGTTCATAAAATTATAAAATTTAAGTTTAAATTTAAGTTTTTCTTTTGTTTTTAGGGTTAAAATCTAAATTCAAATTTTCTTTAAATAAAGTAATTAAAAAAATAAATGTTTCATTTTAATTGATTGAGAAAAAAACTGTGTTCACAATTGAAAGATTTAATAAAACCCCATTGATTTTTATTAAAAATCATCATTGAGTTTTTATTAAAATACTATCTAAATACAATTTAAGTTTTGACCAACTCAAACACAAACTCAAATAGATTCTCAATTCAAATCATAACTCAAATGTGTACATCTAAACACAAACTCAAGTTACAACTTCAACTCAAATTATAACTCAAATTCAATTCAAGATCTACACTCAAGTCATCATAATTCAAAAATACAACCGAACAAGTCCTCTGAGTTTAGAATCTTTAGAGATGTTTTGACTTTAGGTTTTTGATCTTTTTTTTTAATGTTTATTAAGTTAGAGTTTCCAATTAATAAATTTAACCAAACCCAACCCTGTTTTGATATTCTTTCTTTTAGATTTGGATATTAATGTAATTTTGTTTTTTTTTTTTTTGTTTTTTTTTCTTTTTAGCTGGCTTTTGAGAATATACAACATAAAAATATGTTTATTTAGGCCTTGTTCCTTTCATGGATTCGAGTTGAAATGTGATATTTTTTAAGAGTTTTTAAATGTGGTAAAAAAATTAAATATGATATTTTCTAAGAGCTTTTAACTATAAAAACCTAAAACTAAAAACTCAAATCGGTCAAATAAATAAGGCATTAGTTCGAATACCAAGGGGTTGTTCGGCAGCCCATTTTTGAGTTAAAAACTCAAAAAAAGTAACTCCTGTTACAACTTTATTCAAGTTTATGTTCTTTTAAGTTTGAACTCGAGTTTGGGCTCAACTTGAGTTGATCTCAAATTTTGTTTTTTTTTAATTTAAAAGCCTTTTTGTTTTGATTAAAGGATCGTTGATTGAATAAAACCACCCATTCTATTAAAATCAATATTGAATTTTTATTAAAATATTTCTAAATATAAATTTAAGTTTTGACTCACTCAAATACAAACTCAAAAACATTCTTTTTAACTCAAATGTACAAAAAAACACAAACTTTAAATTCAAAAATAAGTCAAACTCAATTACACTCAAAAATGGCAAAAGAACATCCAAATTTAATCTGCAAGGGCAACCAATTGATCTCGGTCAATTTAAATAAAACGGCGCTTATGACGTGAGTGTAACTATATGCCTAAAAATGCGCACATCGTATCTAACCCAATACAATATGCATAATCTAATTTAAATTCTCTTATGGCGGTTAATGCCCTTATGGATCACTGTCGTCGGATTGCAATTGGACTGATAGGATATACTTGATCAATGATTTTCCAAGTTACAAATGCACATTGTATATTTAACCATCTACTGCCCTTGGAATTACTATAATTACAATTTACGAGTATACAATGAGCTCCTCAGAATTTAATTTATTTGTATCAAAATTGCCTCTTGTATTGAAATGGGATACTTCTTACTTCTTAGAGCGATTCTGCGTCTACCACTTGAAGCCTTTTCATTTGAGCTTCGAGCTTGGATTGATTGCCAATGGCATCAGAAATAGCCTTGGGCAGCCAGAAACCAGGTCTCTCGAGGGAGCGAGCTCGGTCAAGGACCAAAGGTTCTCGCTGAGTTATTTCAATGCCGTCGAACGTCCACAATCTCAAGGTTGCTTCTCCTTTGAGACCTAAAGAAAACCAACCTAAGCCAGCGACTGCAATGTCGACGCTGTTTATTTCCCAACTCATTCCCGACACTTTGACTTCTCTGCCTTCCCATTGGCCTATTTCAGAAGCACGCTCAACGCCGATGGGAGGCTGCAATTAATAACAAGTAACATAAATTAAGAAACTCGTGTACAATTAGTAAGCAGATGAAGAACAGTACTAAAGCTATCAGAAAAACACTACGACAATATACAATGCTGAATAGCACAATACATCTATAGCTTTCCCAATAGTCCCGCGTCAAAACTATATTCCAAATGCCTATGGAAAGAGAAACAAGAAAAACGCTAAATTTCTGACTCATTCACTAATCAGACCTGCCAAAAAACAAAGAACTCAAAGAAAACTGCATTTTTCATAAGCTTTCTGAAAACCTCAATAATAGCTACTAAACTAGAATTGGCATGTGACTTGAACATAATTGTGTGGGCGGGAACCGAATTGCTGAATAGATTACCAACAGTAAAGACAGCAATGGGGAAATTAAATAATACCTGCAACCTAATCCCAACGTGTTTTGTCCAAGTTTCTTCAGCATTTTCAATCTTCCCCATGTGTAGAGAAATATTTGGCGATACCCAAACAGTGACATAAATTGTTTCAACAGAGGCTTCAAGGAGGTCCAGTCTCATCAAACCACCAACATGTATGGTCTGTCCTGCCTGCAGATATCAAACAAGATGAGATCATTAGATTTAGACTTTAGAGTAAACTTTAAACTTTGTTTCTGAAGAAAGAATAAAAGCAGATGGATTAAATATGTGTGTGTATATATATATATATATATATATTCAGTAGGGAACGATGTCATGGGATAACGCTTGGAAGGATTGAATACAACATTGCTCAAGTGACCCACGATAGTAAAATTTGCCTATGATTTGATACACTAATTAATAGAAACGCAATGCATTAAAGAGGACGAGTAATAAAATAAAGGACTCAAAGCATAAAAGAAGAAAAAGGGGGCTCCAGGTAGCTCATTAAGCCATATGGGCAGTGCGAGGTAAATTGTCTACAAATACAAAGGGAAAAACCAAAAAACACTTAAGATGGTAAAAAATAATATTTATACCACTCCACTTAAAAATAAACAATTGTCATTCAATTAATAATGAGAAAACAAAAGACCACAACGGCATCAATTATTTAGAATGCCATATGCACAAAACCATAATAAATCATGTACTTTTCTCAAAGGGGGGAAAAAAAAAAAAAAAAAAAAGAAAAAAGGAAATGTTGGAGACATGGCTCCTTTGGGCATATGCTTAGAAACAGCATGCTGCAGTTTAAAAGAGGAAAAAAAAAAAAAAAAAAAAAAAAAAAAGATGCAACATGGCCATGTCGACTATATTAAGCAATATAAAAACAACTAGTTACAGTAGTTCCAAAGGCCTATAAATAGATGTGGCTACTCGACCAAAAGATAATAAAAAAAAGGAGAGAAGAAAATCGAATTCGAAACCAACAACATCAACAGCAATTTAGACACATACAGAATCTCTTTCCCTTCTCATACTTGAGAAAAGGATTAAGAATACAGAGGAATTATAATCTCTCATGCATCTCAAACAAAGAAAGATTACATTGAAACATGAGCGTAAGATATGGCAAGCATGTGATCTTTTGGGAAGTTTAATAAAATTAAAGCATATATGTCTATATACACATTAGCCAATATATATTCGGTCACAGGTTTAATCACTCTCTGTGGGAGTTGTATTCTCCCCATACAATCCTCTGACATCGTTCCTGAATTGGATTTTGACTGATTTCTTTTTTTCTCCTCATCACCAAGTCATAATCAACATCATATGCACGTGAGGTAAAGTAAGGAATGTTAATTAATCACATTCAACACAAGTATTTATTATACTATCAAATTTAGCGACTACTTATTATAATATCAGTTTTATCATTTACCATCATCATCATCATCATCATCATTAATCATTACTGTTATTATTACTATTATTGTCAACATCATTACTATGATCGTTATTTTTCTTTACAAATTCTCTTGCCATATTCATGCACATATAGCTACATATCCTATAATCATTAATAGTTACAATAATGACAATATGCTATGTTCCTCCATGGACCCGTGAACACCCTTGCATCAAGTTTTTAATAACAATGCACTGAATTCCTGTATGAAATTTGATCTATAAATCAAGAAACCTCTTCTCTCATAGATTAAAACATAACCGTCCAGTCCAGCTTAGCTTATTGTAAAACAACCACATTAACTTATCAGCACAATGTATGATCAATATCTAACCAGGGAAAAGTGGGGTCAACATCTGCAATTGGTATCAGACAAAAATGAAGTCAAGTTTGCTTTTTCAGCATCTGGGATACAAAAACTTTGGATTTTGGGGTGCTTTTACAACTAATCCATAGCCTTAATTGTACTTAATAGATCCAATGTCACAGATGTTATCACTTTTTGCACAGCAATGAAATACTCCATGGCTACTACAAAACTTCAAGCTTCGAAAAGTACGGTTGAGCTAAAACATTATCAAAAGTCTAAATTATTTTCCAGAGTTTTACCACGAATATAGACTAAAGATGGTAATGAAATACTTACCTTCATCCTATAAGTCCGAGGCTGTAGCTCCTTCCGTATTTCGACCATTTTTTGCTCCTCCCTGTTCAACCTCATAGACACTAAATATGGATGTAGAAGTCCCGGAGTATCAAACAACTTTGCCTTGGCAGACAAAATCCCTCCTACTCTCAAAATTCCTAGCGTTGTCCCAGGAACAGGAGCTTCTGTGAGCTTTGTAACTTTCGCACCTTCTTTCTTTGCAAGTGCATTTATTAGTGTAGACTTGCCTGCATTTTGAGCCCCAATAACCCACACATTCCCTCGAGGCCCAGTCAACTCCTTAATGAAGGAAAGCAAATTCCTCACACCCAAATCCTTCCGAGAACTAACCAAGTATACTCCACTTAGTTTAGGTGCCCCTGCAGCCCGAGCACGGTGCCTTACCCATCTGTCTAACCGAGTGGGAGAAATCTCTGATGGCAATAGATCAACCTTTGTAGCAACAAGAACAAGCTTTGGGAGCCTCTTGCTAAGCTTAGGATCATCTTTGTTTCCTTCAAATGCCTTGAACAACGACTTTGCCGCTCGCTTCGGGAATGAACCATCAAAATCGACACAATCAACCACCATAACTACAGCAGTACAGTTGGAATTCCCAGATGGTTTCACCAGCCGGGTAGAAATCAGCCTATCAAAATCGAAATCGGGTATCAAGTTCTCCGCTGCTTGGTTCTTCACCTGCCCATAATTCCTCAAGGAATGGCACCTAGCACACACTGTGACCTCTTCTCTCTCCTTTGGAGCTTCCCTAACCATCCTCTTCTTCTCCGCCTTTGACACCTTCTTCTTCTTCACCCTCTCTAGAACCTCCGCAGTTACATTACCATAACCAACCCCCGCCGGAGAAAACCCGTCCAAGTCCAAATCATTGTCTTCCTCTTCCATCAACTTAGCTTCCCATTCATCAGAATCCCAATCAAACTCATCCCCACTTTTCAATTCACCTTGTTCCATCTCACTTTCTTCATATATATCCTCAATTTCATCCAAAACCCCCTCTTCCTCATCATCTTCTTCATCAAACATTTCAATCTCATCCTCAAAATTATCCACATCCTCTTCCAAATCTGATATTGTCACCTCCTTTTTTTAAAATACCCAGGAAGATTTGGGTTCTTATCTTGCATAAAAACCCCACAACCAGGACAAATAGGGGCATAACGTTCATCCTCATCTCGTCCCTCACTCAAAACTCGGTTTCCAATCCCACCAACTGTTTTTGCTTTAACTTTTTTTCCACTTGTTTGGATTATATTTCTAGGTTGGTTCTTAACAGCACAACTAACAAATAAAACCTTTTTGTTGTGTTTAATGTTGTCAACATAAAACCCTGAGAAAGGAAAAGAAAAATGAGGGTTTAAGTGCGGTTTTAGGCCTGAGCGAGAGAAAGTGAAGGAAAATGGAGCTGGGATAGGGGACTTACCTGATAAAAAAGGGGAAATTGTTGGTGGGTTTTCTCGGTTTTCTTGTCTACAGCCATTGTTGGGCAACTTCAAGCTTAATTTGGTGGCTGTAGCAGATAACAGTGCTGCCATTGATTTTGTCAGAGGAAACTGGAGAAATGCCAATTACTCTAATAAAACGCAACGTATTCCTTCTCTTCTGCCTCGCAAAAGAATTAAAGTTAAAAATAAATCAGAAGATTTAAGAACATGTTTGGTGTGAGAATTTATACTATAATTTAAATTTATTATAATATTTTTTTTATACAAAAAATAATTTTAAATTTATAAATTAAATATTTATAAATCTCTTTTATTTTATTAATTTAAAATTAAAATTAAAATTTTATTATAATAAAAAATTTAAAAAAATAATCACTTTTATACTATAATAAAAAATTCTTCGTGTCTGAACTGAAATTAAAAATTAAAAACAGCGAAGGTTAAAGAGTATGGATAGAGCGATGTACCGTGCATATAAAGACACTGTTTGGTGTCTCACTGTCTTGTCTGCTCTTAATTTGGACAGATTTGTTGGCTGCCCCAAAGGGCATAATAGGAAATGCAGTAAAAAACTTTCTTAAAAACATATTTCTCTTTTTACTTTGTCAATGCATTAGGTGCAATTTTTTTTTTTTTTTTTTTTTTTTTTTTTGGTTACATAGATATGGAGATGAAAAGTAGGTTTTCTCACACTCTTTAAAAAAAAAAATTTACTCATGGAACACCTATTTTGATTGTAGAATTACGTTTTTAAGTATCAAATCTGTGAAGAGATTAATTTTATGTAACGCATCATAATTTTTTAATATAAATATACATAAATTTAACCGTTAAAAACTTAATTTAACAATTAAAACAAGATATTTTACTAATAAGTTTTTGTAAGGGGTCTCACGATAAAGACCCTCTCAAAAATAAAAATGTAGAGATAGTAAATTGAAAACATTTGTTATTGTTTTGCATGCGTTAAACGTTTTATTTATTATTATTATTAAGGAATGTACTCATCTTTATCATTCCTTTATATAACTTTGTTTCAAGTTTCAACTATTTCTTAGGGTTTTTAACATAATTGCTCTTTAAATTTATTGTGATTTCGAACATTGTTTGCCAAACTTTTATTTTAATAATCAACCCCTTGAATTTGTAAATTTGTTATAATTTACCTCATTTTACTAAATTTGGTCAAATTTTGTTATTAGATTTAAAGGATTAAAAGTTGAGAAATTAAGGGCATGTTCTTTTACACATAAAACTCAAAAAAAGACAACTCAAGTTTCAATTTTATTCAAGTTCACGTTCTTTTAAGTTTTAACTTCACTCAATTTTACTCAACTTTATTCAAGTTCTAACTTCAACTCAAGTTATAACTTAAATTCAACTCAAAAATTACACTTAAATTACACTCTAAAAGAACAACCCCAAAATTTTTCATTGAATGTGTTTTTTCGACACTAATTTAACACAATCTCTTCATAATGGGGCGTATTACAACAACTTTACAAGTTAATGGGGCAACTTGCCAAAATTAAAAATTTGAGAGATAATTTGCTAAATTACAACAAGTTTGAGGGCCAAATGTGCTAAAAACCCTATTTTTTATGAAGTTGTATTATTGACTTTAAATAATATTAATTTAAGAGAATTGCAAAACTATGATTAATGTTTAAAAGCCCCTAATCAACAACAACAAAAAAAAAAAAAAAAATGTTCAAGAGCTTTGAATATGGTGGGAACCTCTGGAATAAAAAAAAAATGTGTTGGAAAAAAAAACTGTTGACATTAAAATTTGTGAAAGTGAATTGGATTGATAGAGTAAAATTCAAATAACAAAATTGTAGTCAAAATAACAACTTTGAACTTTACAATTACATGCGTCGAAGTAAATTTAAGTCATTTAGTGTTGGACATAACTTTTTGGTCATGTCTATTTCACCGATTTGAGTTTAGAATTTAAGTTTTGTTACAGTAAAAAGCTTTCAAAAACAGTCACATCTATTTTTTTTACTACAGTAAAAAGCTCTCTCATAAAGTTACATCTCAATTCGAATTAAAAACACAAACTAAACAGGCCCTTTATATACCATCTTGTCTCAGATTAGCTTCAATTTCTGTGTGATTTTGAACTAAAAAGCTACAAAGTTGATGACTAGTGTTTGAGTTCAATCATCGGCAAGTGCAACTTTATATCCTAATTCAATTGCCAAGCAAAGAACTCACATTTAAAGATAGATATCAAGTTGAATCTATATTCTCTTGCTAAGATACATGCCCAAGATCATGAAAGTTAATTTAACAACGGGACATGTAGAAAGTTGCTAAACACCACAAAGCTAATGGAGTAGTAGTTAATAAGGAATTGCAATTTAGGCTGCTAATATATTTTCACGGTTGATGAATTATTCAATCACTAGAGGTGTTTGCCAACCATCGCCACAAAAGGGATGTTTGTTTCCTATATTCGTTAATAATTTTAAATCATGATTCATGATCCTCTATAGTGTTTTTCTCTCACAAAAAACACACGTAAAATGAGAATAGTTCTAAATTATGATTCTGAATCTATAAACCAAACGTCCACTTAACCACTGAGCCAAAAGAAAAAAAAAAGGACACAGAGGGATCCAAACCCTAGCAGAATAAGACACTAGTACAAACAGTCAACAATTGAGAATAATGAACGAGACAAATTACACGTTTTTCTCTTGAGTTATAGGTCTTGTCATAAAATGTTGTCTAAACTTTAATTTTAGCTATTTTTCTCTCGAATTTTGACAACTCTTGCAAATTTCCCCTTGGACTAAATTTTTTGTGTGGAAAATGTCATGTGAAAATTGAAATGCAAAAAAAAAAAAAAAAAAAAAAAAAGCTCATTGTATTAAGTTTTTTAACAAAAATAGCACGTATCACATAAATAATGAGTGTTGTTAAAAATGTTGCCTCAACTTTAATTTTAAATTTTTTTTCCTCTCGAACTTCGACAACTGTTACAAATTTCCTTCTCAACTATTTTTTTTTTTTTTTTTTTGTGGAAAATGTCATGTGAAAATTGAAATGCAAAAACAAACAAACAAAAAAAAAAAACCTTAGGTTAAGTTTTTCAACAAAAATAACACATATCACATAAATAATAAGCGTTGTTGAATTATTTTTAATACATAATTACTCTATTAGTTCCTTAATCATCCAGAAGTGCAACCATTTGTTCAAAGTTCAAATCAAATCGAATCTAAAAAGCAGTGAGCTCCTTAAACATATGGGTCCCAAGATCACACCATGAGATACACCAATAACAGGAAATTCCAATACAAGAAATGGCAATAATCAAAGACCCAAATTGTTAATATATCGATTATAAAAAATCATGCTACGCAGGACATTAAAAACTCAAACCACCCCCCACATAACAAATCAAAAGCAGAGGCTTTGATCAACCAAAACATTAATCAAATTCAATACCCACCCATCAAGATCAATCAAATCAAAGCCACAGTTTCAACAAGAAGAACAAGGAGATAACAATATTTCGTTCATTTCACCGATTTGAATTTTCAGTTTTAGGTTTCCACAGTAAAAGGCGGTCAGAAAATATTACATCTAACTTTTTCTGTTACAGTAAAAAATTTTCAGAAAATATTACATCTCAACTCGAATTAAAAACTCGAATCCGCAAAGTGAACTAGGTCTAAATAATTAACAAAATCAATCAAATCAAAGCCATAGAAGAAGAAGATAACAAATGATTAACAAAATCAATCAAAAAGAAGAAGATAACAAATAACAAAATCAATCAAATCAAAGCCATAGAAGAAGAAGATAACAAATGATTAACAAAATCAATCAAAAAGAAGAAGATAACAAATAACAAAATCAATCAAATCAAAGCCATAGTTTCATAATATTTACAACCGTGAGAAGAAGAAGAAACATACAAAAAGATCAATCAATATTAAGCGAATAAACATACAAAAAGATCAATCAATATTAAGCGAATAATCCTATAAAGACCACTGATATTCTTCAAAGAGAAACAAGATTAGCTAACAGAAATAAACTTTGAATAAGCTCAAAACAATCGTATAATAGATCCGAAGTTTTTTTTTTTTTTTTTTTTAAATTAACCTGTTTGACCCATACAAATTCAATCAAAAACAATAAATTGAAATCAGAACTGACGAAAACAAAATTAACCATTTGTAGACGAAAACGCTCTGCTTCTAAGCGGGACAGCCGAGTCCCGGAAATAAAATAAAAAAGAGAGAGAGCTAGAGAAATAAGAAAAATAAAATTAATGGGTGTGAAAAAAATGAAGTGGTTTAAAGTAATAATTTTATTAAAATGTTATAGGTAAAGACTGTTTAATAAGTATATTAAATCATAATTATGGATGATGTGTATTAAGAATAAGGCAACGCGGAGTGTTAAGAAGGATGTGTCACTAGGCTCCGTTTAGTTCGCTGATTCGAGTTTTTAATTTAAATTGATATGTATTTTATGTGAGAGTTTTTTATTGTAGTCAAAAGTTAGATCAACTGTTTTTTAGAGTTTTTTACTGTAACAAAACTCGAATTCTAAACTCAAATCAATAAAATGGACGGACCCTTAAAATTATTGTTTTTATATTTATCTATTGAACTATTTGTCATTTTTAGGAGTGATTATACAGATTAAGGGGCAATCTGCAATCCAATTTCCTTACTTTAGATTAGAAAGTTCCCGATTCTTTACCAATTAGTGAGACCTCCAATCCAATTCAATCAGCAAGCAACGAATTCCATGGATGAGATTATAGAGATTTGTGGATTGGGTCTAGGCCTTTTTTGCACACTATTATCATATAAAATTAATTACCAAATTAAGCATAAACATGGCGAAAGATAAAATTAAGGGGGCCAGCACTATTATTCGAGTTTTTAATTATCATTTATTTTAAAATTAATTACAAAAAAATTAGAATTGTTTTAAGCATAAACATGGCGAAAGATAAAATTAAATTTGTTCAAACAAAATACAATTCATTACAAAACGAATTAAAAGAAAAAAGAAAAGAAATATGGGCTGGGCTTGGATTGTCAATTAACTTTTGTTTTGTTTTTTTTTTTTTTTTTTTTTTTTTTTTTTTTTTTTTTTTGTGTGCTTGAAATGGCTTGGCAATTAACTTGCTGGCAGTGGTATATATACATAAAAAAAAAACCAAAAATACCAGTCAGGTAAAAAAAAATATTATTTATACGGCTACACTTAAAAAAAATAAATAAAGTCATTGAATTAATAAAAATAAAATAAAAAATTATAATGACAATTAATTATTTAGAATGTACTAACAAAATCATGAAAAACCATGTATTTTTCTCTCTACTTTATATATATGCTTAAAACATATAAACATGTTATATATCATATGATTAAAACAATCTATGTTCCTGTATTATTAAAAAAATATATATATATATATATAGAAAAATATATCCGTAATCCAATCAGTAAATTTCGGATTTGGAAAATCCAATTCCACTAAAATTCTCTCAACTCAATCCGGAATAGATTGGATTAAGTGAATTTAATGGAGAAAAATAAATAAAAAAGTCAAAATGAAGAAATAAATGAGTTTTAGAATAAAAGAAATGAAAATAAAAAATGATTTCAGGATAAAAATATAAAAAATAATTAAAATATAAAAAATAAATAAGTTTTAAGATAAAAAGTAAAAAAAAAAAAAAAAAAAAAAAATGACTAGAAAAAAAATAGAGGTAAAAGTTAAAAAAAAAAAACACACACACACAATAAGACAAAATAATTTAACCAAACTTATAGTGTTTAGACATGCTCGGAGGAATAATAAGGCCAGTGGGTGCACGTGTCCCCTACTGAAATATCACGAAAATAGTTTTGCCTGTCCCCACTGTCATGTTACTTTTTTGTAGTGTTTTTAGGTTTATGTAAAATTCACCACGTTTCTATCCACTCTCTTAAAATAAATAAATAAAAACAATTAAATTCCTTTTTTTATCCCTCATATATTGCATTTTCATTCATACAGTACAAAATTTACAAATATCTTTTTATAATTTTATTTTCTTTTAGCTTACATCATTATATCAATCGGTCTCTCTTTTTTTTTTTTTTTTCCTCTTTTCTATTTCGTGGTTGAATTTTCTCTCCACATATTTTACTATTTTAATTCATTATAATCTCTTGGTAGATTACTCCTATTTAACATTGATTCTCTTTCTGTTTTCTACTTTTTTCATTATATATATATATATATATATATTTATAATCGTTTCTATTGCTTTGCTGATATTGTGTTGCAATTTACAGGTAGACTTTTTTTTGGCGCTTGAACAAGAAGACTTTGGATTAAAACATGGGTGCTTGTTCTTCATACGTATTAACTTCTCTAAGTTTTCTCTTGTGCCCTAACTGACTTTGAACTCTGACTCCGGTACTAGTTATAGATTATAAGTATTACTTTACTTATATCATTTCACTCCTGACTTTTAAAAAGTTAGAAAAAAAAAAAAAAAAAAAAAAAAAAGAGAGAATTGAACGTAAAGTAAAGGAATTACTTGTTTGCAGAATAAAATTTGAGAGGAGAGAGTGGCACATTTTTTGAAAGTTATGGGGCAAAGTAATATAAGTGATTATTCACGAACAAATATAAAAAAATAACTCAAAATACGTTTACATCGTGTTTAATATAAGAATTTATATTATAATTTAAATCATAATTTATTATTCGTTATAATATTTTTTTTTTATAAAAAATACACGTAACTATAAATAATTTTTAAATTATCATTTTAAATTCATAAATTAAACGTTTACTGTGTCCATTCGTTTCAAAGAATTATTCTCATTTTCTCGTGCTCCCACAAAATGTAAACACTCTTGCATATCCCACGACGCCCCGTGTACTCCAGTCAAACTCCTTACACTAGACTTGTGTCCCTCTTACGTGGCAACTCCCATTAATGCAAAATCCTCATGTTTAACACGTGTCACCTCCTTCTCCAAACCCCACCGAAATCAGCCTCGACATAACCACACCTCATATAAACCCCACCATTTTTCTTTTCTAAAATAGAAACCCCCATAAATATAATTACCGCCTTCTTTAAACACACAAAAAATTAGGAAAAAGAAGAAAAGAAAAGAATGGCAAAAGAAGAAAAGAAAAGAATGGCCATGACGTCTCAATACAGTACAGATCATAGTTCTTCATCTTCTTCTTCTTGTTCACCGCCATGGGAAGTCCTTGTTCTGGTCTCTGAATACCTGGAACCGAAAACCCTAGCCATGGCCTCATGCGTCTGCAAATCCTGGTCGGTTTCCATGTCCTCCAACCACCTCTGGAAGCCCATCTGCGCTTCTCACTTCCCTTCTCTCTCCAACCACCTCCCTCTCTCTCTCCCCTACCGCCGCCTCTACGCCGTCGCCCACGCAGCCTCCCTCCGCCGCCGCCAAGCCCCGCCGAAGCTCCGCCTCGCCCTCTCCGATCTCATCTTCACCCTCAACATCACCAGCTCCAGCAGTAACAATGTCATCGTTTCGGCTGTGAAGCCCGTGGAGGAGCTCTCCGCCGACCCCGGCGGCGTGTTCAAGTTCGTCATTGTCGCCGCCGACTACGACTACGAGCATGCCGCGGAAGGTTCCGCGGTGGAGGAGGTGAAGGTGGCGTGGAACGTGGTGCTGAAGGGGTGGAGAGGGATCTTCACGATGATGGATTGCGACGGGAAGATGAGCTTTTCGCCCTGCGCCGAGGGGTGGTTCTCGGCGGAGCTGCCGCCGCCGGGGTGCTGCGCCGGGACGGCGGGGAGTGGGATTGTGGCGGACTTCAAATTGTTGTTTGGTGGGAGAAGAGAGGGTAATCATGACAGGATCGTTGGGGTTGAGAAAGTGAGTGTGGGGATTTTGAGTGTTGTGAATTGGAGGTATGTCACTGTTGAGGATGCTCTTAGGTACGTCCAGCATTTTCTTCTTCCAATTATCTGATGATAATATACAGAAGAACATAATTAATGTAGTTACAAATATCAATATCGCTGACTATCGTGATCCTATTTTTTGTTTTGTTTTTTTTTTTTTTTTCTCCTACTGTATTATTTATGTATATGAAGTTTGTGCAAGAGTTTTCATGTGTATCATACGCAAAGATCATCAGAAAGTGTAGAAGTTATTTATTTAATGATGATGAGGATTACAGAGCCTGAATTAGATTGGGAAAAATAAATAAATTTTGACAAAACCCAACCCCAAAGAGAGAAAGAAGGTCGCAATCACAATCAAGCATGGTATTTTCAACAAATTAATGTTCGAAATTGCAAGACAAAGCAAACAAAAAGATTATAGAGCACAAAATTACATCACCAGACAAAGAAAACAAAAAGATTAATGTTCGAAATTACATCAAGCATGGAACTTAAAAAAAAAAAAAAAAAAAAAGAGTGGTGGGAAGTTTTAGCTTAAAAAACCGCCAAACTGAGATTTCGCGAGCGACTCGCGGGAGTTAGATTTTAAAAACGAAGATGGTTGTTTAATCTAACTGTCATTAGATTGTTTTCCTATTTTTAAGGCTTGCTTTTAACGATAGTTATTTAAAATCACTGTAGTTAAATTAATACCGTGTTTTCATATCCTTTTCAACAACCATGTGAGCAACTGTAGTTATTTGATGTCGTGTTGCAGTGAAGACGAATATGAGGAGGGTGATATTTTGGTACAGAGGTGTGTTAGTTTATCAATTTATCTTAAAAACTTAATAGAAATGTGGGTTAATAATATTTTTATATGAGAAATAGTACAACATAAGTTTAAGAAAGTATATTAGTTAATTTTTAGTTATAAAAATTAATAGGTCATAACTTGTCAAGTTATGATTCATAACCAGATAAGTTATGAATAAATTTGTTAAGTTATGGTTCATAATCAGACAAGTTATGGACAAAAATTGTAAATTATAGACAATAATTTATCAAGTTATAGTTCATAATCAGAATTATAACTTGACAAGTTATTGACGAAAATAATAATTTGATATATATATTAATTTATGCAAACTATTAGGGTCCGTTTAGTTCGCTGATTCAAGTTTTTAATTTGAGTTAAGATGTGATATTATGTGAAAATTTTTTACTGTAACAAAAAAGTTAGATGTGACTGTTTCTGAGAACTTTTTACTGTAGCAAAACTCGAATTCTAAACTCGAATCAACGAAATGAACGGGGCATTAGTTTATTAATTTTAATTCATCTCAAACCTTGATTTATTTTTCTTTCTCTCTTTTTATATTTTAACACTTCTCTTCACGTGTGGGCTGAACAATAAGCAATTATATGGATAAATTAATTAGAAAGTGTAATATGTGAATATTTAAGCTTGAGATATATTAAAGATCTAATACAATTTTAAATGAGAATAAAGAGTGTAATTATGAAAGTTTGAACCCAAGACCTGTTCTGATACCATGTTAGTTCACTAAATTTAAGACCTCTCATTCTGATACTATGTTAATTCACCAAACTCAAAACCTCTCACTCTGATATCACATTAATTTACCAATCCATCTTAAAAACTTTATACTTTATCAGGGTGTGAAGTGTGAAAGTCACCGGGTCCAAATAGTTTTCATACTGATAAAGCTTCGGCTTGGATATATGTGCATCTCCAAAGCACGCTATTTGATCCAAGATCTTAACGCAATTTATATCATTCTTATTCCTCTGATATTCGAAAAGGATGATACATTTTAGGCCATAACATATTGTAACTTGACGTACAAAAGTTTTTATGAATCTTTCACAATCATTTGGTGGGACCATTTATTTTTCGGAAGAACAGAGTGCCTTCCTGCTAGGGAGGTTTTACAGATGAGAATGACAATTTCACCCGCTTAAATGGGACCGGAAAAACCCGGTTGGTAAACGGTCAAAAATTTAACCTATCACCGATTGACGGGACGGGTTTAGAGGTTCTCGATTTTATTTTCTATTTACTCATCCTGTTATTTATATTTTTTTATTAAATTAAACATATTTAAAAAAACGCGTTTTTGCAGGCGTGACTTATTTAAAATAATGATTATACAAAATGTTGGGAAGAAAAGAAGAAAAAAGATAGAAAAATAGTAATAATGTATATATTATAAAATTATATACATTATAAATTAATATGCTAAATAATTAAAAAGCACTAATTACTAATTAGTATATAAGTGCTTACTATGTTAGTAATTTAATCATAATTATTAGATTAATAAGAATAATTACTAATATTAATAATGTACTAGTATTCTATTTACTAATTAAATTAATTACATAATTAAACAATTAGTTAATTAATTGCCAATTTTTTTTAATAGCCTATTATTTGATATATTACTTGATTAACTTTTGGTATTTATTCCTTAAATAATCATTAATTACTAATTATTGATAATTATTAATTATCAATAATTAATTGATTAGTTTATAACACAATTAATAGTTATAATTTTAATATTAATTATTGATTGGTATTACTATTTATTTATTAAGTATCAACTATTTACTAATCACTCAATAGATTATAATTATTGAATTAATATATTATATAAGTGATATATTAATTAGGGTTGTTCATAAAACCGTAAAACTCGCAAGCCCAACCCAACCCACCCCACCCCAACCCAACCCAAAAAATGTTCTAGTATTAAATTTTTTTTTTAACCTATTCAATGTTTGGCCTGAAGTTTTGGGGACGGGGTGTGGGTTGAGCCTATAATAACCCGCACATCCTAACTCAACCCGCGTTCTAACTTACCTCCTCTAATATCTAACTCTAGGCATGCAACTCATTTCTAATCTCTAGTTTCTTCATGTTTGAATTAAACATCTATGTTTATTTTATGTTAAGACTAATTTATGAATGTAACTAATTTATGTTTACTTTATGTTTGATGTTGGATGGATTACTTTGCTTCATGTTTGATGTTGGATTGAACTTTGAATTTCTATATGTTTGAATGTTGGAGTTATTATTTCTATTTGATGATGAACTTTGAATTTTAGATTGAACTTTGAGTCTTTGAATATTTGAATGTTGAACCCAACCACCCAACTCATCCCGCATCGCCCTAACCCAACCCAAACATCATTGGGTTGTGAAATTTTTCTAACATTGTTGGGGCTAAATATGTGAAACCCACACCCTTTAAGGCTGGAGAAGAAAAGTCCTACCCGCACTAACTCAACCCATGATTAGCCCTAATATTAATATTAATTATTTGTTTAATAACTTGTTATTAATTATTCCATTATTAATATATTATATAATCAATTTTTGGCAATTCATCTCTTAAAAAATAATGATTAAAATGAATAAATAAATGAGTTTTAGGACAAAAGAATGAAAACGAAAAACAAAATAGAATTTCAAGACAAAAATATAGAAATAGTAAAAAAAAATATTAAATTAAAGAAATAAATAAGTTTTAAAGTAAAAAAAAAAAAAAAAAAAGAGGAGGTAAAAACCAAGAGGCAAAAGTTAGAAGAAAAAAACGCAAGAAGACAAAATAACTTAACCAAACTTTGAATAATGCATTTATGTCGATATGAATAGTAAATACATTCTCTTTTCTATTATAATTATAGATTATAAATTATAGTTATTCTATATGGATAAGGTAGAAAAGATTTTCTCGTAGTTTGATTTTATTTTGAATAATTATTACAAAATTGTTTAATTCAAATAAAAGTTAACATGATTTTATTTTAAATTGAAACTAGATTTATGGAACACATGTTAGATAAAATAATAAGATAAATGGAGATTAAAATTTGAAATAGAAATTTGGATATTCTATCTTATAGTGGGTGATTTTTTTGAAGCAAAAATAAAGGAGAAAAATTGTCAATCCTTAGGTGGAAGGATAGAGGAAAAATCATGTTTGAATTTGAAAACCACCCAGTGTACTCACTATAAATAGGATTCTTGTGACTCTTATTTTTTTTTTTTAGACCACAAACTTTCAGGTGAGCAAATTTGTTAATATAACTCTCACTAATACTAACGAATTCTTAGAGATCTAGGTGGTTGGAAAGAGACAAGCCACGCGATTATCAGTAGAGAATCCGAGTGCCCACACACTCTATTATCCGGGAATTGGAGAATAGTAAAGAATGCTAGTTGGTTGAAGTTTTCTCGGTCACATCCTCCTATATTTTTGAATCTTGTTTCTCAAGGTAATAAGATTGTTAAATGATTTATTGTATATGATAACACGAGTTAGTATGATCTTTTAGAAAAATTTTAAAATTCCGCTTCATACTTTTTCTATTATTCTTACAAAGACACTATAAAAATGTTACAAACTTAGTGGGGAGGGGAATAACGTCCATTTACCAATTGTCCACATACTCGTGAGCAAAATAGAGTCGTTGAGAGAAAACATCATCATATTGTTAGAAATGGTCTCACCCTTTTAGCTAATGCTTCTAAACCTCTTGAATATTGGGATGAAGCCTCTTTAGAGCTGCAGTATTTCTTCATAACAGACTTCCCACTCCTGTTCTGCTCGGGAAATCACCAGTTGAGACACTTTTTAAGACTAAACCAGTTTGCTCTGTGCTCAAAGTATTTGGGTGCACTTGTTTTCCAAACACTCATCCCTATAACAATCATAAGTTAGCTTTTAGATCTACTGAATGTACTTTTCTAGGTTATAGTCTTGATAAAACTGGTCGGATCTTTGTGCCTCGAGATGTCCTCTTTGAGACTTCAAATTGTGAGTTTAAATTTTAGGTTACTTAAAAATATCGTTGATGATAAATAATGTATTTATTAGGAAAAGCTTATTAATTAGTTAATTGGTTAGAAATTGACAACTAGCTGCCATCTTATTTATTTTAGTTAACGTTTCTCTCAAACTAGTGTTGCTTTTTAGCTGGTAATTTGGGAGGGGTGTTGTTTTAGTATCAAAGCCAAGTGTAGTTACTCAGTAGACTCTAAAAGATCTGAACAATGTCATGGGATGGAAGACTCGGCCAACTAGTTAGTTTTGCCTTTTATTGTCAATATGAGTTAACGTCTTTTATTTCTTAAATTTTTGGTGGTTACAAAGGTTATTATATGTGAGAAATGACTTAGTGAAGTAAAATATTATGAAAATAATGAGGGGCATTAGTATGTGAGAACACTGGTAAGGTCAGTGGATGGATTACTGTAGTGTCAATTGCAGTGTCTATAGGGAGATTTTATATATAACCAGAATAGTTTGTATGAGGTGGTTTGCTACTACTTGAAGGAAGAGAAAGTTGTACCTGAATTAATCAATTATTCATGTGTTGGACTACAAAGATATGTAAGGAATGAAACTGTTAAGGATGCATAATTGTTTTATGTATTGTTAATTCTTTTATGTATTGTTTTATGTATTGTTAATTCTTTTATGTATTGTTTTGTGTGTGTGTGTGTGTGTGTGTGTGTGTGTGGGAGGAGGAAGCAGAGTTATGTATGTTTTTTTGTGTTGGAAAAGGCTAAGTTAGGATCTTTTTGCCTATTGATCTATAAGGTTAACAAATTAAGAAAGAATTTATCAATTAGAGATTAGTTTTGCACTAAGTGCAACGTAGTTTATAAGGGAAGTGAAGAAAACTTAAAAAATGTCTATGATATGAGAGTAAGAGACCCAAAGTAAGTCATATTCCAAAATCATGTAGAGAGAAGAGACTGATATACATGTTTTTGTAGTAGAGAAAGAAAATAAATATGCTGAGTGAATTTATCTTTGGTGTATGAGAAATAAATTGAAGGCTTCCTGAGAGCTTTGTTAGCTCGAAAAATTATGGGACACTGGGTATATGGAATATTAGCCAGTCAAGTAGACATTCAAGTTAGGATAAAATTGAAATTGGACAAAGTAAAAATGTTATAGGGTTAAGTGATTTTCTTTTAAATGTGTGATTTTCTTTTAGCTTTCTTTGTGTGTTATTCACGAATATATGTTGGGACATATCAAGCTTAGTTTAGAGATTTAAATTATTCATTTAAATATATGTTGGGATATGAAAACTTTTTGTAGCAGAAAAAAATCATTCACTTTTTTTTGGGAGCTTTTAATTTAAATTTTTAATTCTAACTGAGATGTGATTTTATGTAAAAACTTTTCACTATAGCAGAAAAAATTAGATGTAACTTTTTATAAGAGCTTTTAATTATAGAAAAATTAAAATTGAAAACTCAAATTGATGAAATGAACAAGACCTTCATAAATAAATTGAAAGAGACTTGACGAGACTTTTATGAAAGAAGTGTCAAAGTTGAGAAAAATAAAATGGTTGGGATATAGTTTGGGATATGTTATGATTGTGCCGTCAATTACTATTCAAGCAAAGGAATATATTAAAAACAGTATTGTGAACATAAAGTTTTTGTTTAATTTTTCAGGATTCATAGAGTTTTCTCAACCAATATTAATTGAACTATGAAGTTTAAAGTTTGATATTGTACATAAAGACATGAAAAAAAGGATGGCGTTGAGAGAATATTGGAACTTATGAGTTTCTAAGAATATTGTAAAAAAAATATTAAAAAAAATGGCATGACACGGCACGATAGCACTCAGGCCTCGTGCCTTTCTAAACCAGGGAGCTCAACTATATCATCAACACAATTTCTAAAACATAAAACAAAGTAGACAAGTTGCAACTTTCCTGCAACTCTAGGCTTTTGGGACCATTTGAAGCTTCGAACGAGAAGGAATGGAAATCTGATCTTTCCTGCAAGCAATGTATTTGCAGCTTATCCATTACTGAGTTCAACAAAAGCCTAGAGTGTTTAGGATTGATATAGGACCTTAAGTCTCTCTTTCGTTTTTGGTCAATAATTTACACGGACAAAAAAGAAAAGGAAACTTATGATAATTTACGCATCAACAATGTCACTGCTCACTATATATTAGCATCATTTACATTCTGGCTCCCCAGCATGCCAACGCTTGCCAAGGCATGGCCATGGCTTCATCACGTAGGCACAACGAGGATCAATTGTTAAGGGAACCGAACATACCGAGGCTCCCCAACGTGGCAACGCTCGCCAAGGCATGGCTGTGGCTTCATCACGTGGGCACAACGGGAATCAATTCTTAAGAACCGAGCACACCAAGGCTCCCTGACGTGCCAATGCTGGCCAAGACATGGCTGTGGTTTCATCACATGGGCACAAATGAGGATCAATTCTTAGGGACCGAGCATACCGTTAGGTCTCCACCACCCATTAAGTTTGTTTATGCCAGGAAGAGGAAAAACGACAAGCAAGGGCAGGCATGGTGGTGGCTTCATCTTGGGAAGAGTAAATCTGTTAGGATTGGGGTAGAATGAATCGTAGGGCTTAAATAGCCGAGAGGTTGATGATAGAAGGCAGCTGAGAGATTTTTCCCGAGGCTAAGGGGTCCTCAAATTCTCGTTAACTAGTCACAATTTAAGCATTCTTCGCAAACGTAAACTAAAGGCATTTCCTTCTTCCTTTTCATCTTTTTACTTTTCGTTCTAGCAGGCGTAGCGGGAACCAAATCAGGGTCTAAAACATACCGAGGGCTCCCGACGTGCTTGCCAAGGCATGGTGTGGCTTCATTCATCAATTCGAGGCACAACGAGGATCAATTCTCAGGGACCAAGCATACCGTGCATACTGAGGCTCCCTGATGTGCCAACACTCACCAAGGCATGGTTGTGGCTTCATCACAAAGGCATAACGAGGATCAATTCTTACAATGAGTATCAATTCTTAGGGGCCGAGCATACCGAGGCTCCCCGACGCGCCAACGCTCGCCAAGGCATGCCGTGGGTAGGCATGATGAGGATCAATTCTTAGAGACCGAGCATACTAAGGCTCCCCGACATGCCAACGCTCGCCAAGGCATGCTATGGCTTCATCACGTAGGCACAATGAGGATCAATTCTTAGGGACCGAGAATACCGAGTATTCTGAGGCTCCCCGACGTGTCAACTCTCGCCAAGGCATGGCTGTGGCTTCATCACGTAGGCACAACGAGGATCAATTCTTAGGAACCGAGAATACCGAGCATTCCGAGGCTCCCCGACGTGCCAACTCTCGCCAAGGCATGGCTGTGGCTTCATCACGAAAGGAGTTAACGAGGATCAATTAAAGGGACCGAGAATATGAGGGAGCATTCGAGAATTGAGTGAAACGTGCCAACTCTCGCCAAGGCATGGCTGTGGCTTCATCACGTAGGCACAATGAGGCTCATTTAGATGAAAAATCTGTCTAAAACCGTATTTCCCGTGTTTTTTTTAGCATCATTTACATTCTCCAGGATTAGAACTTGTCAAACACGCTAGAACATAATAGAGGAAGTAACCTTGTACACAGCAGTAGCAAATGAAAATAATAGCAACATAAATTAGATTTCACATGTTTGAGTTCACATTGTTTCTTTTCCTCAGCTGATATTCTTATAACAGTCCACAATCCAGTAACTATCCACATATTGACACACCACGCCAGTTGGTTTGTCAATGATGGCTTTATTTCTTGAGAAGCAACATGTTTATTGTTATTTAAAAAATAACAGTGTGGATTTCACATAAATATGATTAAACACATACTTGACAAACAGCTAACCAGTTCGCATGACATGGCCGATACAACTTCTCCTTCATCCATCAGTGACCTCAACTTATTTGAAACTACAAGACAGGACGGCACAAAATTCTTAACATTTGTAAATCTAACCTCATTAGAGCTTTTTTATCACGATGCAACACTTGGAGATGATTTCAACTTCTTTGGTGGTGGGTTTCCTCCAGAGAGCAGCACATATGAGTAGAAGCACAACATTGCACCACTGTGATGGACACCCCAACAAAAAAATGCAGTTAAGAACGCGTGTTTGATGGATGAAAATCAAAACTTTAGAATTATTAGCAACACAGGAACACCATTAACTACAGTTTGACGTACCTAATAAATGCATAAAAGCCCGTAGGAAATACTTTCTTTGTCTGCATCAAGGGAAACGACAATTAAGTGAGAAAAACAATCAGCTCAAATTAGTTTCCTAATAGTGAGTACTTTATTCTCCTAACTAGATAACCAATATCATACCAAAGAAAAGGTCTGAAAGTTCTTCCAGAGAAGAGCCGCTGCTAGTGCTGCAACCATTGCATAACAAAATCACACAATGCTCAAAAAGGGTCTTTACACAAACTAAAAAGTCTGTATAAAAAGTATTACCTCCTTGTCCTAGAATGTAGGGCAAAGAAGATTTCCCTCGTCTCCAGATCTTCAAACTGAAAGTGCTAAGGGCTAACAAAGCTCCGCCATAAAGCACACCAGTGGTCAGAGTAGCGGGATTTCTCGAAAACACAAAACCAATAAGCCCTCCACTTAAAAACGATCCCACCTGCCCCCAATTAAACACAGTACTATTAAAAAAAAAATCATTGTCGGTCCATTTTCTATCAACTTAAGCTTTTACAAGAATCCATAGATATACAATATGTAGTTGTGAGCTCAAGCCCACAAACAAAAGAGTATTTAATAACTAAGATCCAACTTTTATCATTACTTTTTAATAACAAGTTGAGTCATTATTCTTTTAACATACAAGAACTTCGTGAAAAAAATGACAAACTTTGGACAAAAGTCGGGATCCTAGCAGCACTCATAGTCATGTTGGTCAAACTGGTAAATTAACAAGTACAATCTAAAAAATGTGACCGTGAAAATCAAACTTTAGATCCTATTCTCAAGCGCCCAGCAAGAAATTTTCTAATGGGCAACTTGGAAAAACACACACAAAACACAAAACTCACCAAAGGGAATGCCAAAGCAAAAATCATGGATCTTGGCTGTTCTTTTCTGCTCAACCGTCCCCAAATTCACATCCTCTCGTTCCTCAGAAGGATAAGAATTCTCCGATCTTCCGACGTGGGTTTTTTGCAGATTGGACACATAGTTCAAATTGGTCTTGCCAATTCCCTCGGAACAGAATCCAAGGACCGTGACATCCCATGACTTTTTCTCGCAAAAACGAGATTTCCCAGTTAATTACCTCAAATAAAAGAAAACAACAACAATAATAATAATAAAAAAATATGGAGAGTTTGGTGAGATTAGTTACCTGAGGACGAAGAGATGGGGATGGGAAAGAGAGATTGTTGTGGCGACGGTTGACGGCAGAGAAGTAGGTGAGTTGAGAGGTCGTCGAAGCCATTTTCTGATGTTTTGGGCTTTGGTAGAAAATGAAAATGAAAATGAAAAATCTTTTTGGTGCTTTGGGGAAAACAAAAATGAAAAATGGGTATTTGTTAGCTGCGAATTGAGGTTGACATTGACTGATCTAATGAGAACAAGTGGGCAAGAAAGCGGCAACGGCAGCTGGAATGTTTATGGTTTAGATGCCCCTCCTATTTTGCAATTGGGATTTCAACCTTGAATTTTGGCTCAGGCCTCAGCTGAGCTTGCGGCAAAAAAATAGCTACATTTACAGGAATACCCTGTGAAAGATGATTATAGGATTAAGTTCATATATGTTCCTGAATTTTGTGCTTTTTTTTCAACATGACCTTGAATTTTGAAAAATATTCATTTCGTTTCCTGAATTATGTACCTTAATTTAAACGCCTCTATATTTGTAAAATTAATAAATACTTCTATAGTTACATTTACAGGAATACCCTGTGAAAGATGATTATAGGATTAAGTTCATATATGTTCCTGAATTTTGTGCTTTTTTTTTTCAACATGACCTCAAATTTTGAAAAATATTAATTTTGTTTTTTGAATTATGTACCCTAATTTAAAATGCCTCTATATTTGTAACATTAATAAATACTTCTATAGATGCCCCAACCTATTAATTCAAACCAATGTTTGATTAATTCATTCTTTGTATGTCCAAAAAGACAAATAATTACGAACCTTCGTTTTATTATTGGGGCATTGACCAATACCCAATATTCATATCTAACTCAACGATTTACACATAAAACAACACACAATGATTTACGTACAAGAGAGCAAGAAAAATGAATAATTAAGGGCTCGTTTGTTTCATGCGTTTAAATCAATGATTTTGATTCTGCTACAGTGTTTTCCCCTCAAAAAAAAATTTGAATTTCAAATGCTAAAATCAAGAAGCATTGGTTTAAACGCATGAACTAAACGGGCCCTAAGCCTTCTCTTTTCTCACAAGGCAATCTTGTGCTAGATTTGAGACATCCAAAAAAGCCCATTTCTATAGCAAATCACACGTATATCTTAATATGATTAAAGTTTCAACAACATAACATAACAAATACTCTAAGCATCTAAAAAGACCACAATAGCAACAATTCTTTTCGATCTAAAATATCACACACAGGCTCCCAAAACTGTAGAAATCTCTCTTCCAAAAAAATAATAAAAAATCACACACAGAACTAACACAAAGATTAAATGCTGGGACAATATGAAAACATCAAATGTGGCATCAGCCCAATGTAAAAAGCATCACCAAACGTCACAATTCACAATAACTATACCATAGCACCAAAAACTAAACTTGCAGAACATATTACCATGATTTGAACTTTTTTTTCACCAAAAAAGCGTTGGAACTGTCTTTGGAGCTATGTTGAATTAGCAAAATTGCAAGCTTCACAAACGTTTCAACCAAGCAAACACTCAAATTAACAACAAAGCATTAAAGTAAGAAAATCGTCAATTTGAACTGATCAAAATTGTTTGCTTGCTGAAAGTTAGTCATGTGTCGAGGCTTCACAGTACATACTAAGAATTTTGTTTATGGCGTAAATGAATATTTTTCAATTTTTTTAGAAAGTTTTTTCACGAACAATAGCAATTATCTTTACCTTTATAAACTATCTTAAACCCTCAATTACTTTTAAATCACCAAACACAATTGAAAAATCAAGGAAAAACACGGTATATAATTAAGTGAAAAAAAAAATACAAAACGCAAATTGAGCTGGGAAAAGAAAAGTAGTTGCCTTGTTAATTGGCATATACAAAACCCCATGAATCAAAATCAAATTCTACAACTTCATCCCATAGAAGTACGATAATTCACCAACCTTTTCACCCAACAAACAAAGGTCATGTTTGGTAGCTTGTATTGTGTTGTATTGTATTGTATTGTGTTGTATTATCATAAGGGGTCAAAATGCAAAATTGTAGTAATTGGGGTGGTCAATTTGCAATTTTTAAAAATTTTGGGGTCAAAATATAATTTTTAAAATTTTTGGGGTTAAATTGTAATTTTATAAAAAGAAATTGGGGTCAAAGTGCAATTTTACAAAAGTTTGGGGTCAAATTGTAATTTTGTAAGAATTTAAGGGTCAAATGTAATTTTAAATAAATATAAAATTTGCATTGTGCCTCCTAAATTTTTTAACAATTATACACTCTGGCGTAACCCTATATCAACCCGACCTTGACCTCTAAATGTGCCCAATCTTAACATGAATCATTGATCCACCATATTAATTTACCATCCGAATTAATTTATATAATTTAATAGTCACACTAAACACACCAAACATTATATTATTGTATAATTATAAAATACCATGTTCTAATACAGTCAAATAAATGTCCTAAATTTCAAAATTACCCAAAAACCACTACAAGACACTTCACAGTTGAAAAGCAATGCAACACCAAAAGAAGTCAACAGAATGATATTAAGCAAAATAGCACACGTAAAACACCTTGTACTGGTACCAAGAAAATCCTTCTCATCAAGCTTTAAAGAGACCTGGATGTCTTACCGGATAATCTAAAAACAACAACAACAAGCCTTAATCCCAACTATATGAATTTCACTTAAGGTGAAAATTCAAGGACAAGGGAGGGACCCTTCCCTGAAAAAAATATACAAAATGCCCCTTCTCCTTGGGAAAAGAAAATTAGCTTCACCTTGTTAATTACGTTAAAAACTTCATGAACAAAAGCAAATTTTTTCTTCATCCCATAGAACCCCGTTGTTTCACAACCTTTTTAAAACAAACTAAGCCCCATGTTTGGAGCCACTCATTTGTTTTTGTTCAATCCATACTATATTGGAGGTAAGATAGAAGGGGGAGAAAACCCTCAAAATTTTGCAAACACAATCAATTTGCAATTTTAAAAAAAATTGGGGGTCAATATGTCTCTCCCATCAAGTTAATGGGAGAAGAATGGCTGACACATTGAGTTTTAGAGACAAATAAAAAATATAAAATTTGACTTGTGCCTCCTAAACCCCAACCGAAAGGCACTAGACGGACTAAGGGCAAGCGAGATAAAGAAAGCAGCTGGCCCTTAGTGTAAAACCTTGCCACAGGAGAGTCTTTCTCCAATGAGAGCCAGTATAGTTGTCTTTCTGGTAATAGTTTTAGTTGCAGTTATGCTCCGTGGTGACGAAATGGTTTTCCTTCGAGTTGATGGTATGGGTGCAGGTATGGGTATTAGAAGTGTTAATAGTTTGGTAATTGTATTGCTAGATCTATTATTCCTATACCTAATTCTCTAGTCATAAATGTATTGTTGCGAATGCGCCTCAGTCTCCATTTAGGAAGTGCGTGAAGTTCCCAATGTAAGAGGAATAATTGCTTTCGCCCTAAGGCTTCAAGAGAGCCTGAAAACAGGGTTTGGTTCATTACTTTTTTCGCTCTTATTCGAGTGAAATCTATGAAAGTGATTTATTTTTACGCTGACCGTCAACCTACCGCAACCCTCTCATCCCAAAAAACAAAAAAGAAAAAAATCAACCACTTTCAAATAAACTCCCATCCCAAGAACAAGTTCAAATCGATCAGAATTGAGTCTAGCCCAGATTTATACATCTCTTCTGAAAATAAATGTTATTTCTGTGTAAGCTAAACGCCAAGTTCAACAAAATCCAAACTGAAAAAGAAAAGAGCCACACTTTTAGCGTTCCAATTTGATTGCCTTCTCTTAATTCTTACATACCGAAAAGCAAACCAATTCATGCAAGTTAGAAAAAATTCAAATGCAAATCGGATAAATGGAAGCAGAAATTAAACGAACAAAAAAAGATGCAAAATCATGCGAAGACAAATGGAAAAAGAAAAGGACGATGATAATTTCCTCATTTTTTTTAAATTGATTTTTCAACACATTATTTTCAACGTTTCAAGAACGATTTTTGAGAGCAGATTGGAAGAGATAGAGAGAGATACCGTCGTAGATTCACTCGGCCGGTATCGCAACTTCACCGGCCGTCGTACGTCAAACCCTAGCAGAGAAGAGGAAGGAGAAGGAGGAGGAGAGCGAGAGAAGTGAAGAAGAAGAAGAAAGAGAGCGTCGGAGAGGTTAAAGTGCGTTCTCTTGTTTAGTATTAAAAAAAAAAATTTTGATTTTATTAATAAAATTACGAGTTCACCCTTATAATAGAAAGTAATGTAAATTCTCTATTTTTATTTTTAATAATTTATTTTTTTTTTTTATTTATGACTAAAATTCATTTTAAATTTAAATTTTTAATTTAAATTGAAATGTGATATTTTATAATAATTTTTATTATAATAAAACAAATTATATATAATAATTTTAAAATTTTTTATATTATAAAAAAAATTTAAAATTCAAAAAATTAAAATTCATGAAATAGTGAAACTCAAAAACGTTCAGAGCCAAACGGATTTGTGCCGTTTTGGTCGAAATCCTCCTTCCCCTTTTTTTTTTTCAAAGGCCCTTCTTTTTTTTTTTTTTTTAACTTTTTTTTCCAAAACTTTTTTATTTCTTTAATTTAGTCTTTTTCTATTCTTTTTTTTTTATTTTGGACCTAAAGTTTTATTTTCTTTTTTTGTTTTCGCTTCTTTTGTACTAAAATGCATTAATTTTTAATTTAGTTTTTATCATTTTTTTATGTTTATCCTAAATTTTCATTTTTTCCTATGTTTTTACCTTAAAACTTACTTATTTTATCATTTTAGTCTTTTTTTACATTTTCTTTATTTTTTTCAAAAGTTTTATTTATTTTTCATTTTGACTCAAAACTTAATTATTTATTTATTTTAGCCTGCCTGTTTTTTACTATTTTTATACTTTTGAATCTGCCAGTAAAGGCTCATGAACTTCTTAATGCTCAAAGGAGGGAGCATACGAAGATCTAACAGAGTTTCTTGAGTAGCATCACAGCTTTGGGCAGATGAAGACCAACATAACGTTAAGAACAACTCGAGAAAATGGAGAAATTCTAGAAAGATTTCGGCATAGTGGGAATAAGCTATGTAAGCTTGATTTGTCCTCTGAATATGAAGGGAAATGGGTATTTATAGGAGAAATCCAGAAGTCATGGCGTTTGCTCTAAGGAATCGTATTGCATGCTCTGAGGGAAGCATGCATGCACAATTCCATTTAAAGTAAGATGTCAGCCAACCTCATGGAGTTGTCAAATAAAATAAGTAAAAATGGAAAAAAATGGAGGCATTCGGCTATAGTTCAAGGTAGTACGAAAAAGATCTAATGGGAACTAAAGCAAACATTTTCATTTGAAGCAAAGATCTATAGCTATCCCGTTGAAAAGGATGCCTAAAAATATAATGAAAGATTTAGAGAATTGCTTTGTGGCCGGTTCGGCAATGCTTTGATAGAGCTATGCATATACCATTTTTTACAAAACAAAAAGATTGGACAAAGCAAAGATGTGATTGGACTAATAGCCATAAGTAGAAGGAGATTGAGATAAGAATATGAGATATATGATGATTAAAACATTTTTCCAAGTCTGAAACACACTTGATTGCATGGATCATATTAAATGCTCTAAATATTTCCATTCTCGGAGGTTTGATCACGGTGTCAAACATGTTAGGTTGGACTTATGCTATTTATGGCTAAGCATCCATCATTTGAAGCACTTGACACATATTGCTCTGAGGAACTTCAATAGGCGAACCAGAGATATGTGCATGGACTCTTTCAAAGGTAGACACAATGTAGCTCTGAGATAGAAGTCTGGCACAAGAAAAGCCTTTGTTGAGCTAGAAGATGACGAAAAAATACCTTTTGGCGGTAGGGAAGGTTTTAAAAGATGAGGCTCGGGACTGAAGGAGCAATTTGAGCTTTGAAGACACACAAAGAAGTAGACTTTAATGAGGGGTTTTGAGCTTCCCACACAAGGAATGCTTTGAGAAAGGGTTGAGGACTCCATCATCCATTTTTTCTTAACTTGATTGATTTAGGGACCTCAAGCAATATTTAAACTAATACGAAAGTTAAAGAGATAAATGGGCCCACTTGATTACCTATAGCCTACGAAGATTTCCTAAGTGTAGTTTAGGCCCATGAAACGAGCCCAACAGTACCATGGGACAACAATTATTAGGTATGCACCCTTATACAAGCATGATACCAAATCAGCCATCAACACTCCTAAAAAAGATACAAGATAAAAAGTAGAAGCATATTATAGAAGCCAAAATATAGCGCATTTTCTACTATTGCATATTTTTTCTTTGGGGAAAGAAAAGGAAGAAGAGATTATAGGTGAGATTGATTATTTGCAGGTGTTGTTTTGTATTTTCCGTAAGTAGTAGAGATCGTGCAAGTGTGAATTGATGTTTGTATTGCCGTACTTTAGAATATATTTCTCATTTTTAGGAAAAAAAAAATAACATAATATAAGCGGATTCGAGTTTTTAAGTTGAGATTGATATTTTTTTTAGAGCTTTACCTTTGTCGCAGAAAAAGGACTTTTTTGGAATAATAAGGAGGACATAACAAGTAATAATTAAAATTTAAAATTTAATTGACTGGTGATTTGAAAAAGGGTATGGCAAGAGTAGAATAGAATGTGATAATAAATTCACTTTAGTTTCGTTTATTTTACCGATTTAAATTTAGAATTCGAGTTTTGTTATAGTAAAAAGCTTTCATAAATATTCATATTTAACATTTTTATTACAGTAAAATTTTTTTACATAAAATTACATTTTAACTCGAATTAAAAACTCGAATCAACGAACTAAATAAGCTATTTAAATTCTTATATTTATTATTTTAAAAGTGTTGAGCGACGCTTCTATTTCGTCTGCTGCATTTCATTCTTGAAGGAAGGAAACGAAACGTTTCGTCCCTTTTTTTTTTTTCCATTTGTTAGTCTTTTTCTTTTTTTTTTTGTCTCCCTCCTTATTTACGCTTACATTTTCTTCCCACCACACATTTTTTTTCCTTCTTTTAAATATGATCTTCATAAATATTTTTTTTTTCCTAATTGTCTTATTAAAATAAATTTTTTATTTATGTCCCTATCTAATTTTTTAAAATTGTCTCTGATAATACACTTAGAAAGTGTTTGATCAGTCAGATACTTATATAATCGTGTATAAATTATATATATTTATACGTAAATTATGTATATTTATATGTAAAGTTGTGTATATTTAACATGAAATACAACAAATAAATACATATTTTATATAATTATACAATACATGTTTTGAGGATTAATATACATTATATTTCTTATAACTTAATATAAAGTTGATTTATATAAATATTTACATAATTATATGTCATATAAATACAATAAATAAATATACACAATTATATATATTTTATATAATTTATGTACACTTTTAAGTGCCTGATCACTAATTATTTTTTATGAAACATCTGAAATATATTTTTTATCTGTACCCATATATAAAAGACAATCGGTTTTTCAACGGATCTCCCTTTTGTATTGTTTTTTGCATGTTTTTTGTTTTTTTATTTTAAGAGAATAATAAATGAGTAGAACTAAATTTTAGAATAAATTTTAGATTTAAAAAAAATTGTAAAAAATGCATGCGCTAGCCGGTTAGATTCCCAAAGAATCAATATATATTTACGCGAATACCCCTATAGGCTTACTATTTAAACCATCTCCCTCCAATTCCAGTACAATTTTCATTCAAAACCCCAAAACACACGAACATAATAATAATGGCGCGAAGAAAGACCGCTTCGGCTCCTTCATCGTCTCGCTCCCCAATCTCAATCGGTAACGGAACCCTAAATTCCTCCAGAAATCAAAAGCTCTGATCTATCAAAACGATCATTTCGCGATCTCAGTTTTCGATTTCTGCTCTTTTGGTTTTCCTCTTCGCAGGGAATTGCGAGGTCATAGTGGAAGCATGCAAATACGCTTGCGAATCAGATGAGCAAAGTCTCAAAATCTCTATTTCGAGAAATGCAAAAGTCCGAATCTCGGGTAATGTTCGTTCGATTCTTGTTTTCGGGTGATTATGAGAATTGACTATTGAGCTTGTTACGGTTTTCTATCTTTTGCTTCTGTTCTGTGTGCTTTTCAGTAAGGGAAGACGCTAATGAGAAGAGCCGCAAGGATGATATTGGGCGTTCTAAATCTAACGAAGGAGGTAATCCATTTATAAGTTAATTTCTTGGTAATACTTCCATTTTTTTTAAATAAAAAAGATATAAGGAATTGTTTATGAAACTTTCACTCTTCATTTCACTTCTAAATAAATAAAGAAAGAAAATACCAGGAAAAGTGTTAGCAGTTTAGATTTCTTACACTTTGACTGAATTGGCAAGTTATGCCTTGAAGTTTAATTATAGTAAATTTAAAATCTAATTAAATGTTGAAGAGAGTCCTCAAATCAATACATAAGATCGAAATTTGGAAAGAAACGTTAAGTTTTTTCCTTCGAGAGAGCTCGTGTAATGTGTATGATGTCGTTTCCATGTAAATTTTAACAGATGTTACTGACTTAGGGGCATGCTTTGTTAAAATCAGAGAATAATTTGTCAAAATTAAAAATTTGTGTGGTAACTTGAGCATTTTGAAGTTTTGAGTATGTGATACATCGAAATGATGTGTGATGATATGATTCTGGCTTTATTCAGAGGAGGGGAAGAGGGAGGCTTCGGATGGGGACAAGTTTTCATTTATGCTTATTAATCCTAAAGATGTTTATAGCGCTAGTAGGTCATATCTTCAGGTAAATTTTACTCATTTTGCACATAACAACATTGTTTTGGGTTGGTGCTGAAGATGTTGAACTCATTATAGTTAAATGCGTTTATGTAGGAAGTGTTAAAGATGTATGCGACAGAACTTCCCACGATGAACTATGCTGCAAATACTGGAAAGCAATCAATGTTCTTGGAAAGATGTGTAATGAATGGGTAAAATCAGTTTTCTTTTTACCCTTCCTTTTAGTACATGCTGCTATTGGATTTAGCTCTTTCTCAAAATGTGAACTACGACAATGGTTATGCATAATCAATACACTTTATGGTCATGTTTAAGTATTAACCACCTATAGCTCTTTCCCCAGGAAATATTGCACGCTGCTTTTGAAATTTATGCCTGCAGTAGGTAATGAAGAGGTAAGCTTAACCAATTTCCTTGTGGATCTCTTTCGTCTCTAGTATTTGTTCGCAAAATACAAATAGCTTACGCAAATGAGACACCATAATGAATTAACTTGTAACAATGCCTTTCCTCATCTTTCTTCCTTTCTTCATTCATACAGGTTATAGCAGCAATTACTTATCAAATAGTTCCTCTTGACACACAGTATGCTGAGATTCCTCTTGCTGCTGTCAGTTCAGTCTACCAACGAAAGGTCTTATTATTATTATTATTATTATTATTATTATTATTTATTATTTAGTTTTCACTCACAAAGCGTGCATTCCTTTTCATTTTGTTGCTTGCGATATTTGTATTATAATGCCTCGTTCTTAATAGGATCGCTTAATATTTTGCCACTATTTCTTGTTCATTTATGATGCTTTAGGCTTCATAATATGTCAAGAAAGCAAAATAAAATATCTCCATAAGAACTTGCAAACAGACAGGATTTAGAAACAGTACAATAGAGAGAAGTGGAATGTCTTGATACCTTAAGTCCAATATTTATATTTTAGGTTCTTTTATTTGGTTTCTTTTTGGTTGCGATCCGTCTTAACTAATTAAGCACGAATGTTTTGCCTTTTGAGGAGCGATTAAACTATATTTGCGTAGCCTTTAAACATCTTGTGCTTTTTTACTCTTTATGAATGAATTCTTATCTATTTCCATGGTATCTTCAGCTTCTTTTTCACTAGTGTTTCTACTACTTTTGATATAGTTGAGTTCATTATAAAATCCCTCGACTCTGAGAAAACAATCTCATATAGGCCTTTCAATTTGTAGGGAATAGGTCGGCTATTGTATATGGAGTTAAGAAAGAGACTTCAGAGTGTAGGTGTCTGCTCGATAATCTGTTGGGGAGACAAGGAATCTGAAGCATTTTGGCATAAACAGGTAATACTGAATGTTGTTTCCCAGGACAAAGCAGGATATGATGATCTCATATGCTTGTATTTTGAATGAGTATTCTACGTGTTTTCTCATTATATTCTCTCCGGTACCTTTTGTAGTCGGTTATTTTTACAAGATCACCTTTACCAACAGGAAAAAAAAAACACTCTCTCTCTCTCTCTCTCTCTCTCTCTCTCTCTCTATCTATCTATCTATTTCTATCTCTCTCTCTTTCTTTTGAGTACTTCTTCCTGGAAAGGCAATCTCTTCAAGACTACAGATATGATTTTCAGTTTTAACCCATAATAGGAAGGACTTTGATGCTTTTCATGTTTTAACTTGTTTGCGTGTGCTTGCTAAAGTGTTGGGTAATATCTCTATTTATGTTATGCATTGTACTAAATTAGGTTTCCAAATTCACTCAACTCTTTGAATTTATTTTCATTATTCTTGTTTCAAAATTTGCTGTTCATTTGCTTTTTGAAAACAAATTGAAAACTGCAGGGTTTCGTATCAGTAGCAGAGGTAGATGCCAAGGGTAAAGCTCGCAGGCTACCTATTAAAGCTGACATTCGCAAAGCATTATGCTTCCCAGGTGGTTCAACCCTAATGCTTTCACATCTTAAGCAAGACGTTTCAGCCGCCTCTGCAGACTCTTTGAACTTGGGTTTTCCATCACAGCTTAATGGAAAATTATCCTTGCCTGTTATGGAAAAGCCCGCTTTTGGTTTTTCTATAGAGGGTTTTAATACTGTGAATGCACTGAATCAAATTGTTAACGGAAGTGAAACTGCTCAACCTGAAATGCTTGTAAATGACGGGCTCCAAAAGAAGATAAGAAATTAGATGGTAAGTAGAATTTACTTCTTCTACTTTGAAGATTCTTGTGGCTTTCATGGTACAGGAAATTCTGAAATTACGTCTCTTTTGATGCCTTGCATTAATTGGACGTTCTTTCTAGTTCCTGTGATTATACTTAAGAAAGCTAAAATTTCAGCAAACGTGAAAAAAGATTAATCAATAATAATGATCTTTTACTGGTGTAACACCGTATGTTTTATGCGGATTCCTTTGCAAAACTTAGTTTGCAAGAACGTGACCATCTACAATGTCCATTCTTGGCAGATTCTCGGTGCCAAGATGAAGTGCAGGGTTATTGGGATTCACTTCCTTTTAATATAGGAAAGTCGAACAAATTTGTTTCTGTTGAGGAGTTATACAAGGCTGGAGTTGACGCTGATGTAATGCGATGCTCTTCTACCCAAGGTTCAGGCGCAAAGAGGGTTTGGGAAGCTTCATTATCTTCACTGAAGTCAAAGAAAGTAAAGGGAAGCTATTTAGTTGGCTGCCAATCAGGGTCTAACTGGAGTTTAGATTCAGAAAGTGGCAGAGACGGTTCTTGTTACCACACGTGCCCTTTGGCCGCTTCAGAAAATAAATCTTTGACGGGACTTCCTCCTAAGGATCCTTCTACTAGTAGTTACAAGGAAAACATTGCAAAAACCTGTGCACAGGGTAACATACTATCTGAAGTTTCTGTCGGGAAGGAATCTCATCCTCACACAGAGTGTTTTAAAATCATGTTGATGAATATTGCTGATGATACCAAGAAAGAAATCCTTACAAAGGTACGCCCAGTGTATTAATTCATTTCGAATACTATTGGTGAATATTTAATTGAGATGACATCATATCTCTAGTCATGGGCATTTCTGTTTTTTTCTGTGCTTTTATTATATCATTTTTTTTTTTTGTTTGGTATAGGTAATAACGGAGCTTGGTGGTTCCATTACTTCTGATGGAAGTACGAGTACTCATGTTATTACTGGAAAAGTCAGAGCGACTCTCAATTTCTGCACTGCTCTGTGTTCAGGGTTAGTGGTTGGGTCCTTCCAGTGTTACACTGCTTAAACTTGGATCTCTTTGATTCTTTCTACGTCCATTCCCAAACTTTGCTTTAGAATCTCACAAACTTTGAAGTCTCTAGTTATTAAGTGGCAGTTCGCGGCTTGAACTAATTTATCTCAATAACATCCTGAAACTGAACATATTCCTTAAATATACGAGGCAACATATTTTAACGTCCTGTTATCCATCCATCAGTTCACTTTATCCCGTTGGAGAGTTGCCCATTAATTATGAGAATATCAGCTCAACATTTGACCTATTGGTTCTTCTGCATATCCTGTTTATGTTGAGTTTTCTGAGTATTGTGTTTGGTTTAACATGGCTGTCTATATCCAAACATTTATTCTTAGTTCTTATAATTGATTATACAAGTGCATTTTCCATTTTTCAGAGCTTGGGTAGTTTCACCCTCTTGGTTAAAAGAAAGCTATCGACAAGGCAGGTTTGTAGGTGAGTTGGAAGGACTATGTTGTTTACTGGTGCTCCCTAATTAATTAGCACTAAAAGGATGTTAATTAATCTACAGATGAATTACCTTACATATTAAATGACGAAGAGTATGCCCTGAAGTATAGAGCTGAGTTAAGAAGTGCAGTCCTCAGAGCCAAAGCTAGTCCGCAAATGTTGCTTAAAGGATACGACGTATGCATAGCTACTCATGGTCAATCCTCAGCCAAGCCCTTATCTACCATTGTCAGATCCGCTGGTGGCAATGTATAAATATCGTCCGACTCAATTCTGAATTACCTTGGCCTGCTTATGTTGGAAATAATAACCTTTTTTTGGTAGTCTAGAATAATCACACCATACTCGTAAATAATGCATATAAAACCAAATGAAACTTGCTAAACCATAAAGGGTATAACTCAGGAATCATTCTTTACTTCATTGGGAAACTAATCTTCTTTCGCACAGTTTTACTTAGATTCTTAATGCCAAATGCCTCTGAAAGTCCTCGAGGATTGTCATTTTTATGCCATTAATTGTTGTCTTGAAAAATGCAGATCATTGCTAAGCTGAGCCAAGTAAATGCAGCTTCAAAGACAATATTTGTGGCATGCGAAGAAGACATGGATGAGGCAATCGTGGCTGTAAAGAAGGGCATATGGACTTTTAGCAGCGATTGGCTTATGAATTGTGTCATGAGACAAGAGCTTGATTTTGAGGCTCCACAGTTTGCAGAATCTTTGTAAAACAAAAAAAAAAAAAAAAAAAAAAAAAAAAAAAGCTTTCTGATTTATGCGAAGCTGTGGATACTTGGTTGATTGTAGTTTAGATCTCGTACAGGCACTCTATTCCCACTCTAAAATGAGGTCACAAAGTAAGAAAGGAAGAGAAACCGAGAGTAAATGCTATGTATATTTCGGTCAAATTTTTTGATCTTCTTTAAAGAGAACACCAAACTATTTACTGCTATAATGCTCTTCAGATGTCACAATTTCGCGTAAACCAAGCACGACGCATGGGGTGAGCTGTACCGGTCTCATGGTTTTCTACCTGTTGGGCTAGCATGATTAGGAATGGCAATTTTTATTACGTATTGTATCGTATTTTGATCGTTTTTTTTTTTTTTTTTATAGTCAACTTGAATATAATTTGTGATATGGAATTTTTTTAAAACTGTAATACAAATACAACACAACTATTTTAAAGGTTAATATAATATGATATGAGAATAACCTGTGAACTTAAAATTGACATAAAAATTGTATATTTTTATTTAATTTTTAACATATTAGAAATAATTTAAAATTCATAACACAATAGAATATAATAACGTCTATTGAAATTAAGTAAATAATAATATAAGATTTTAAGTGTAACTATTATGATATTACAAGTTCATAATAAAATAAAAAATATATAATGAAAAATATATGTATTTTTTATTTTTTTATGAGTTTCGTGTCGTGTTCAGATTAGGCGGGTTCAACCTGAAATTGACCTGTGTTTTTTGTGTCAATTTGAGGTTGATCCAATTCTGACCTGAGTTTTTTTTTTTTTTTTTTTTTTTTTTTCTCAACCCAACCTTAACCCGTAAAATTTGTGTCGTTTTTAAGTCGTATTATCATATCGTGATCCATATTACCTACTCTAAGCATGACACAGTAGCAGACAATGCGCTCCGTTGGCCAATGTGCCAGCACACAATATTTTTCTTTTTTTGCCGTTTTGTATTGTGTAATTTTTATTTTAATGTCTTATAATTAACTCAATACATATTGTGCAACATACATAAATATAATTAACTCATAATTGAATACAAATTTAGGAGGCGTTTGGTTATGAATTAAAACTATTTGATTAGAACTATTTTCGATTTAAGTAAATTTTTTATGAGAGAAATACTGTAACGAACTATGAATTATGATTTGAATCAAGGAATGAATTTCGGTACCAAACATCCTCTAAGTTTTTTGTTTGTTTGTTTGAAAGAATATACACACCAAGTTTTAGTTATACAATGTAATATTAATGATGTTTTATTTTTATTTTTATTTTTTATTTTTACCTTGAATGAATTATTTTCATATTTGAAAAGTCTTTTAAAAAAATTAACGTGTAAGAAACAATAATTATTTTGAGAGAGAAAGAGCTAAATAACATTTTTCTGAAAATATTTATGGTAAATAACATAATTACAGTAAATGATTTATTTACAAAATATATTTACGGTAAATATGCTTTGTAAATAAATTATTTACTGTAAATATGGGGCTTGAGAGCTCAAGGGCCTCATGAATTTAGGTCATGCTCATTTCACTGATTTGAGTTTAGAATTTAAATTTTGTTTTAATAAAAAATTCTAAAAAATAATTACATTTAATTTTTTTATTAATATAAAAAATTCTCATATAAAATCATATCTCAACTTAAATTAAAAATTTAAATTAATGAACTAAACGGACCCTTAAGATTTTAGTCTCAATCTAATAGCAACGTGATAGGAAACTTCATTGGGTCAATCCTAGCATGAGATAAAGCAAACATGAGCCTAATCGATTATGAACGGCGAAGAAAACACGAAACGCAAATGAGATCTCTAGTTGGTAGTGAAAGTTCCACTTATTTTTCCATTATTTCATCTTGGAATTAAACAAAGTCATTGATCTAACTCTTTTATTTTTTATTTGTTTCCTCTAATAGGATGGCCCAAAATAAATAATTCAAGAAACATATTTAAAAAATAAAATCCGAACAAAAAAATTCCTTAAATTACTCATATGCTTTAACTAGAACTGTTGTTTTAGAGTATGATTTGAGTGTAATTTTTAAGTTGAATTTGAGTTATAATTTAAGTTAAAGTTGTAACTTGAATAAAATTGAGTAAAATTGAATAAAATTAGACCTTAAAAGAACGTAAACTTAAATAAAATTGTAACTTGAGTTTTAATTTTTTATGAGTTTTATTGTAAAAAAACAACCCAAAATAAGATTGGGAAAAGTGCAAAACTAACCTCATTTTTTTATTATTTATTGACCGTGTAAAACTAATCTTATTTTTTTTTATTATTTATTGACCTTTTAATCGTAATAGATCAACTTAAACAAATCAAAAATTAAAAAGTACAATATTGAACCCATGGACAATGTTTGTCACATTAATTTTTAAATTTTAAGAAAAAGAAAATAAATACTCTTAAAAGTGTATATGTCATAATGTCAGGATTTCTATCTCTTAATTTTAATTAATAACTCTTTTAGTTAAATAGTTATATTAATAAAATAAGTATTAATTAATAATAAAAGGTAAAAATTTAGACTCATAAATTTTTAAGGATAAATTCTAAAATTCTTTTTTTTTTTTAATTTTAAGTTCTAAAAAATTTATTATTAGAAAGTGGGGTTTTACATGTAAAAAAAGCTAAATACTAGATAATTAAATGATATACTTTTATAAAATTACAAATATTGTTTTGATTTTATTGAAACGATGAGGAGGTACATATTGAATAAGATTATGATTACGGGTACAAATTTATGGGAAAAAGAAAAAAGCTTTTACTACTCTCCACTTACTTTTTGTAATTTGCATAGTGGCTAGCAGACTTGAGTTTGAGTTGAGGATAAGGCAATGGAAGTGACGAGGAAAAAGCGGTGGGAGTAAAGCTGTTTACGTGGTCCGATATAGCTCTCAGCTTGCCACCACCAGTCTTCTTTCGGCCTTCCTGTAATGAAAAATCTTCTATCTTCCATATTCTTCTTCTTCTTCTTCTTCTTCTTCTTCTTCTAGTTTCTCTCAGTTTATGGCAATGAACACGGCCACAGAACCGGCGTTTGTAAGAAAACCTGGTGGTACCGCAACAAACTTGTTGAGCTCAAAATGCAAAGGCTACAAAACGAGGATTTCTTCACATTCTACTGTTAGAGCTTCTTATTCCCAGGATGAAGACAAGAACAAGGTCTACAAACAACTGGGTATTTTCACATTTCTCTCTTTGATTTGCTAAACATGCTGTTTTGTCATTTGTGCATGACTGTGTGTGTGGTGGTTATACTTAAAAACTTCAAAAAAAAAAAAAAAAAGTAGTTTATTTTGTGTATTACGTTCAAAACTGCCAAGTGGGTTGATCCTAGAATGTTGTATTTTTATGGAAGTTTGAAGCTTTAATATGGCCAAATGGAAGAAGGTTTAGGTTGGTGTTCATGGGTGCATATCATCTGTCTGAGAGAATTTATCAGTTGATCCGCACTCTTCCTTGAGGAACTAGGAATTGGAGTCTTTTGGTTTTCTGTTGTATTGTTTATCATTGTGTTTATATATGTAATTGTCTCATAAGGTCTCAAGTAGAATTTGGTGTTTGTTTAGGACTATTTGCATTGAAAAGGAAGATTGAAGATGCAGTTCTCCGCGCCGAATTGCTGGCGCCGGTGGCGCTCGAAGTTGAAGAGGCGAGACGGAATAAACAGGAAGAAATGATACGGGCCTACGACCTCTGGGATGATCCAGCTAAATCTAATGAAATTCTTGCCAAGTTAGCTGATAGTGCCAAAGTAGTTGATGCCCTAAAGGATTTGACATATAAGGTGATGATATGAAAAATGGTTTCATTTTTATTAGGGACTCACACAAGTTATCTATTTGAGATACAAGTTGTCTATATGAGAATTTGTTTGTGCGAAATTGCTTCAATCATTTTTAGACTTTTCTTTTCTAGATGAGGAATGGTGATTTTCTGACTTCATTTGGCTCATCTCTGCAGGTTGAAGAGGCAAAGCTAATAACCCAGTTGGCCGAGATGGACGCTATCAACTACGGGCTTTTCAAGCAAGCATATAATGCATCTCTAGACGTGAGCAAGGCTTTGGATCAGTATGAGATGTCCAAGCTTCTTAAGGGGCCTTGTGACATTGAAGGGGCATGTGTAGTTATTAAAGCTAGATCTGAAGGCTACTCTGAGGTTTGATAATCTAAATAATCTCTTAAATTGGCATTCATAGTGGGGTTGAACTTCTAGCTTGCGCAAAGTGTTAGAAAAAATGCATGTGTTTGGAGTTCAATGGTCTAACTTGGCTTTATATTTCAATGAAATTGAACTATAGATATAATGTTCAACATGAGTCCTATGAGAATCATAAGTTACATAAATTGATGGATTGACTCTAGTTTTCTTGGTTCAGAATCCCAACTAGAAGATGAATATTTAATTATTGGTATTGCTGTCCTGATTGTGTAATATGTAGAAGAAAAGTGCATAGACATATACTTAACATTTTACAGCTCGAATTAGTCTTTTGGAGCAAAAGTGAGGATATTCTTTCACTGTTGACCCCGAAGGAAATTTGTCGAGTGTGATGAACTATGATGGTTTTGGACGTTGATAGCCCATTCGTCTTATCTAGCTTAAATTCGTCTCTGCACAGACGAGCAATCTATTTAAGCTCATTATAGCGCTTACAGAATATTGACTGATAATATACTTTTGAATCTTGTTTGATGTGTTAAATCCTTCTCATTCCTTGCTGCATAATGATTCTGTTGTGCTTATCTCTTTTCCTCCTTTGAGCACTCATTTTCTCTTGTTCTCTGAGTTCGTTTATTAAATTTTCATGTCCAGATATGGGCAAGTCAACTCTTAAGAATGTATACCAAATGGGCGAAAAGGCAAGGGTATAAAGGGAGAGTGGTTGAGAAGCGTTCTTCCATGAATGGCGGCATTAAGTTGGCAACTATTGAGTTTGAATTTAAGTTTGCTTATGGCTATCTTTCAGGAGAAAGGGGTGTTCACCACATGATTAGAGGTTGTCAGGATGGATCTGCTCTGCATGAGGTACAAACACAATTTCTGTTCTTGTTCTTGCTTTGACCGAACACAGATCTTTAGATTATACCCAAGAAAGTGAGAAATATCATGTGATGGATCTTTATAAAATCGCTCCACAGGAGGGGAAAAAAAATGATGTTATGGGTCAGTGTGTGATTTATTTGTTAAATGGTTATGGTTTTTTATGATTTAGCTCCTAGTTCTTTTATAGATCTTTTGTATATTATGTTTAGTATGGTTCTCGGGCAAAAAAAAAAAAAAAAAATAGATCTTTGTTTTTTCTTCGACTAGTATATCATAAAAAAAGTCGATCATTGATCATCTCTTTTTTTTTTTGGGTCCTTTTTCGGGTGTTGCTCTTCGTCAATTCTTTAGAACTGCTATCTGGTGGTTCTCAAATTGTTACTTTACCTTCTTATTGATTCTGTAAAAAAACACTAAAGCATGGTTTTACATTCCATATTTTCTGTTAAAAGCAAAACTGCATCTTTATGTTCTTTTCATTTCTCTTATCTCTGTCCTGCAAGGATTTGCTGTTACAATTAAATAAATAAATAAGTTGTCTCATAAACATCTTGCTCAAAAACTCACAGCTTGACAAATTTGTGGATATCATGCAGAGTGCCTCGGCAGTCGTGGATGTTGTCCCGGTGTTCGTTGAAAATGCATTGGACCTTCATATCAACGATGAGGATTTGATTATCAAATCGCCCTCGATGCCTGAAGAAGAGCAAAGTGATACTGGACCTTCAGTTTGCATTGAGCATATTCCTACTGGCATTAGTGTTCAATCAGCAGGTGTGCGGTTAGCTATGACATCACGGTGCCGAAATTTGGCCCTTTGCATAAATCACTCTAGGTCCCTAAACTTTGTCCATGTATGTGTAGGGGAGAGGAGACAATTCGCAAATCGGATCAAAGCCCTTAATAGACTGAAGGCCAAGCTTCTTGTGATTGCACAAGAACAAGGAATTTCGAGTGTAAGCGACATAAAAAATGAGGCCATTATTGATTTGTGGCGAAAAGACACTAGGAAGTACATGTCTAATCCCCACAAGCTGGTAGAGGATGTAAAAACTGGTATTCAGCTTCCTGGTCTGAATTCTGTGTTGGATGGAAATCTTGAACCCCTTATTGCAGCTCATATTAGTACAAGACAATCAAGTGATAAGATTTAGCCACATATTACTTGCCCTTGTGCTTGCATGGAAATGCAAAATTTTGTTGAAATCCAAGAGGAAATTAACATCTTTGATTTGCCAATATGTCCTGACATCCATGATTGACCAAAGGTGCTGATTATGCTATGTTTGTCAATTTGATTTGATTTTGCTTATGGTAAAATAGTTAGGAGAAATATTAGCATCACTCTTTCTATAAGTCTATGCACTCACTGTTTAACATGCAGACTTTACTATCTTTATTTATGTTTAAATAATAATATATTATATTAATAAAATTTATGTGTTAAACAGTCAACGTAAAGAGTGACAAAGATAGTGATTTCAAGTAGTTAATTTAAAACAAAGTCGTGACTTCTTTATGGAGGTATCAATTTGAGCCAGGCTCAACTGGCCGGTCTGAAGTCAAATTTTTTTGGGAGAAAGAGAGAAATAGATTAAGACTTAAGATGAATTAAAATTAATAGGTCAATAGTTTACATAAGTTAATACATAGATTAAATTGTTGTTTTCGTTCATAACTTATTTGGTTATGAACCATAACTTAACAAGTTATTCACGGTTTTTATCCATAAATTATTTATTTATGAACCATAACTTGACAAGTTTATCTATAATTTATCTAATTATAAACCATAATTTGAAAAGTTATGATTTATTAATTTTTATAATTAAAAATTAGCCTATATACTTTTTTAAACTTTTTATATTGACTTATTTTTTTTTTTTTTTTTTTTGCTCGGGCAGAGCCGATCTTCTACTCAATTGGGCTGGGTTGGGCCGCTTTCTTTTTTGGACACCTCCAAAAGATTTCAACAATTTTTATTTTTTATTTTTTAGAAACAATCAACAGTTATGATCATTTCTTTTCATCATAAAACAGCTGAAATTCGGGTCGCATGTTTTTTTTTGCTAGAAAGTGATCTGGGTCGCACGTTACATAAAAAAAAAAAGTGATAAAAATTAAGAATAAATGATAAAAATTTTAAAAAAGTGGTGAGTTTATCCATTTTCTCATAGGAAAATGCTACACTGAATGACTTGCAAATGGATTGTAAATTATAGGGAATAAAAAATATATTTCATTCACGTGAGATTTATTAAAAAATAAATAAATAAATAGATGAAAGTAGTATGCACGCCATAATAATAATAATAATAATAATAATAATAATAATAATAATAATAATAATAATAATAATAATCAGGAATCCGGATGTTTGCATGCACGCATTTATCATGGTAATAGAAAGAGACATTACTCCAGTTGTAATCTTGGAGGAAAACTTTTACTGTGGATTAAATATTTTTTCCTGTAAATATTGGCACATGTAGAGGAAAAAAAAATCCAAAAACGCGAGAAAAATAAAATAAGTCAAATGAAGTATAACTGCTGTTTAACATAATGGCTTACATCATATGACAGATAATTTTGAAAAAAAGAGAGATTTTTTTTGTACGTCTAGTATCGATAAAGTAAGTTTTTTTAACAATTAAATTTACGTATTTTTTAATTTTTAAATAATTTAATATAAATTTAACAAAAAATTTAACCCATTAATAAATTAACGTAGCGAAAAAGTCAATATATATATATATATATATATATATATATATATATATAAAGCACAAAAATATTCTTGATTATGAGGATCTATCATTAATTTAATTTAAGTGGGAAACATGTGGCAGGATTCTTGTTGATAATTTAGAATACGAATCATATGCAATTATCTTGGTCGTCCTTTATCTACTGATCAAAGATGCGCCAAAAGATAAGCAGTTAATCACATGGAAAATGGCTGAGAAATCTCGACTTGCTCATATTTTGTTTTTCCTTCTTCCCCTTGGCATTTCAAGTTGCAAACACACACACCCCAAAAAATATCTGTTTATTTTACTAATTCAAATTTAGAATTTGAGTTTTGTTATAGTAAAAAACTCTCAGAAACAGTCACATCTGACTTTTTTATTACAGTAAAAAACTCTCACATAAAATCACATTTCAACTCAAATTATAAATTCGAATAAGTGAAGTGAACATACCTATTTCATTCATATATACATATATATAAGTATATTCAATTATTATTATTATTTTTAATTAGTATGATTATTATACAGAGGCTTACGATGTTATATAAGTAGCTTTATCAAGACAGGTGCATGCATTATACACATATCTCAGTACATCAAAATATAATATGAGATTCAATAATTTTACTTTTCTTATATCACAATTTTATTTTACGGCTATGTGTGTAATGATTCACCAATATTAATGATAAATAACGTTGTTCTTTTTTTTTTTATTTTTATTTTTACTTTGATGTTTTACTAATCATTTTCCAGTGTGATGTGTGAACGCCATGCATTTTGATTGGAAGAAAAAGGGTAGGAGTAGTTGGTGTAACAACCAATTGGTAAGCCAAATGGCCCAATTTATTTATAGACTGATCTGTAGCATACTTGTGTGCAAAGGGAAATATGATGTGCACCAAGAAGATTTTATTTTGAACTATTATTAAATTAAAAAAAAAGGTGCAAATCACTCACCGAGAGCATCTCATATGTAATGTCAAAATGCTGTATTTGGAGTTATTTTTGTTTTTATTTTTCACGTTTTTTGAAAAAAAAAAATAAAAACAGGAGAGAAATATTATTTGACACAATTAAAGACAGAAAATGGAAATGCAAACGATTTTTTAGTTTAGTGTAAAATGAGAGAGAAATAAAAAATGACTTTTTTAGAGAGAGACATTAATGGATTTTTTATACTGAAAATAATCTCTTGATAAAACTACTAAACGCATTTTCAAAAATGATTTCTGTCTAAGATTAAAAACATTTTCATTTTCATTTCATACAAAAAATAAAATCATTTTAAAACAAGTTTCAAACACATGATAAATACTATATTTTGTGTTAAATTTAACACCAAATATAATATTAGTTAGATTTTGACATTTAGTTGTTTATTTGTTAATGTTATTTTTCCATTAAATAATTAGAGTATTTCTATTTTTTATTTTAAAAAATTTTCTGTTACACATGCCAAAGCTTTAAAATTTCACAGAGAAAATAATAATATGGCCCTAAATCAATATGATGCAACGTAGTCCAATAAAAACCAATACATCAATTATATTTGTTTATAAAATTATTTTATACTAAACATATAATTAATTGGGAGCTTCTCCAGTTGACCTCCCTATTAGTAAGAGTTGATTTATGACCATTAGATTTAGTTAAAATCACATCAGATTAAAAAAGTATGCAGAGCAGATAGTTTTTAATACAAATTTAATTACATAAAAGTAAAAAAGTTATTGATAGTTCATTTTTCTATTTCTGTCAAAGAAACTTTCTAATTGATATTAATAATTGTATTGAAAATTGTGTAAAAACTTAATCACCTATCATAGGGATAAGTTTTTGATAGATTAAGAGAAAAAAATTCTTTCATTTCATAGAATTATTATGTCTTTATTAAAGAAAACCAATCACGCTTTTAATTAAATAATAGTAATAAGAGAAATTGTGGTAAATAGTATAGTTTTGAAATTAAATTGAGTTAATAACAATTGTAAAGCTATTTGAAGTAAGAAATAGTTTACATGGTAAATAAATTATTTACTGTATAAATAATTCATTTACGATTGATAAAAATTGACTTACGTATAAAAAAATCTTAAAAAAATCTGTATTTACATAAAAAAAATTATTTTTACTAATGATAAAAAAAATTTACGTAAAAAAAATATTTTTACTTACCATAAATAAACTATTTACGCGGTAAATACTTTATTTGTAATTAAACTGTTAATTACCTCAAATAATTTTAAAATATTTATTTAATTTAATTTTAAAAATCTACTATTTACTACATTCCTTACTAATAATATGAGTTTGATGGAAATTTGTATATTATTCTGTCAAAAAAAATTTATTTGTTTCATTTTTTTTTTGCTAGTCTATTTTTATTATTTAATTATATTGTTACCTACCACAAACTTCTCCAATAAAATGGGGATTTATGATAGTAAAAGAGAATTAAGGTTTAATCAAACTGGAAGATACAATGTACAGTCAAACTAGTTAGACAAAATGAAAAAGTAGACCCCACAAACAAAACCCTAAGCCAATTGATGAACGTGGAGGCTGGAGCCGACTTTTGTACTCTTTACAGTGGGTTTTGGTGTAAAAAGCTGGCGTAGAAGTGGAGCAGAGATAGCGGTCCTATTACTATTTTTAGTCCACGTTGATTTAGGTATGTTTAGTTTTAACATTCGTTTTTTTATTTGAATTATGATTCACAATTTATTATAATAATTTTTTTTATAAAAAATATATATAAATTAAAAATAATTTAAATCACATAATTTTAAATTTATAAATTAAATAAATCCTTATAAATTTAAAATTATAATTTAAAATTATTTTTATTTATATATATTTTTTATAAAAAAATTATATTATAAAAAATTATGATTTATAATTCAAAATAGAAACGAAAATAAACATTCCTTTAGAATATGTTTAGTAAGAAAAAAAAAAGTAAGAAGGAAGGAAAAAGGTAGAAAAATTTTAAGAGAAAAAATAAAAATATAAATTGTTTAGTAAAAAAAAAAGAAAAAAAATAAAAGAGAGTGAAAAATAATATATGTGTGTCTTATTATTTTTTTTTTTTTTTATAAATAGACAGAAAATAAGATAAAAAATGAGACAACCTCATTAAAATAAATAAAATTATTAAATTATTTTTTTTCCATCAACATCTAAATAAAAAATTTAAGAATATAAAAATAATTTATAAATAAAATTTTTTTTTCTTCTCAATTTAACTTTCAATACTAAACAAATAAATAAAAATAAATCCATTTTCTTTCTATTTTCTCATACTAAATAATATAAAAAAAATTAATTTTTCTTTTATTATTACTATTTTCCATCACTTTTATATTTCTTTTCGATTCTTTTTTTTTTCTCCCTCTTAAATATAGCATTAATGTCAAATTGTACCCACCATGAATAGAAGCTGAATCTCCATATAGTTTTGTGTGTGGTTGGGATTGTACAAAGCGGTGCCCACCCAGAACACCGTCATGACTCCTCTCTTGTGTTTCTCTGTGAGTCTCTCTCTCTCTCATTTACGAATTCCCACTTGGGTTTCTTCATATACATCTATATATACAAATATATACATATATATATATATGTATGTATATATATGTATATGCATGTATGCACGTATTGTGTTTGTTTTTATGTTTAGAAGCTCTTCTTTTGTCAGTTCTGGGTCTCTTTTTCATTTCTTGAGTTTTTGTGCGTTGCAGAAGAATTTGTGAAGAGAAAGTTTGGTTTTTTAAGTGCTATTTATTGGATTGATTATATGGGGAATAAATAAATAGAACATAACTTGTGCTGAAATAAGCTTCTTTCTCTGTCCTATTTAGCTTAATTGTGATTGCATTGTCAAAAAAAAAAAAAAAAAAAAAAAAAAAAAAAAGAGAGAGAGAGAGAGAGAGAGAGAGAGAGAGAGAGAGAGAGAAAGAAGGAGAACTTCAGCTTTAGTAATTTGTTTCCCATTTATCAAATGGCCTTTATGCTCAAATTGGGCTATTGGGCATAATGGTTTTTGGGTAATTGACTCATTTCTTTTTCAAGCCTTATATCATTCATTCCTGTGAATGAAGATTGTCCTAGTTATATCCATAAGATGATAGTAACTAACTTCAATATTGTTGTGAAATGTAATCCTTTCAATGACTTGATCGATTCGTGAGAAAAAAGGTGCTGTGATTTTTGCTGTTAGCAGTTTGTTGAGCAGATTAAAAATGTTTCCTTTGCACCTTGTTTGAATGTCTATTTACTACTAAGAGAGACTAACTCAATTAGAAGTGGGAACTATACATTTTTTTTCCTGTTTGAAGTGAGTTTCCGGAGGAATTTATGAATATTGGTTGCTTATAGTTGAATCAGCATAAAGTGAAAGAAGAGTCTTGATCCCCTCTTTTTTCTCCTCTCTGTTTTCGTGTTCTAAACAACTAGATTTTCATTAGTGAACATATAGTTGTATGAGAAGAGAAGATTAATTAATATTTAAAAAAAAAAAAACACGAGAAGAGAAGATTAATTAATATTAAAAAAAAAACACGAGAAGAGAAAAGGAAGGCTTGAAACTGAATTGATGTAGGTGACAATGAGTTACCCCTGTTTTGCTCTGCTTCGCAGCCTACTCTTTCTCACCTTTATTTGGTCGCACGATGTTACATGTCTCAAAGAATATTGAGTAGCATTTTTTTTTTCCCAATTGTTTTGGTGCATACATTTGAGAATTTTTATCTCTTGCAGGTTTGACATTTCCTGATGCTCAATAGTACAAACACATGCCCAAAGAGTGGAATTTTTGGAGTTTCATGCTTCCATAAGAGAAGCTATAACTTGTTACACCAACGAACATGGAGGTCAACTTGTTGTCCTGCTAGCCTAGTCGTACATAATCTCCCTCGATGTGGTGAGCTTCACTCTTATGTAGGAGGGCCATAGTTATTTATGTATAACCTATAAAAGATATCAATGTTTTAAATAAATCAGCAGGAAACATCTATCTGAGACTTATTAATGTTATTTAGAATTTATCAAATGGCAAAGCCTGTGGACCGTTAATCTTTTTCTTTCTTTTGGTACCTTGTCTATTTGTGAAATACTAGGATTAGATTTGGGAACCTCTTATTGTTTTATTTTTTTTAGGTTTTAGATGTACAAAGATGTCATCCCAAGTTATGGAAAAGATTGAAAATAATGTCCTCGTCAAAGATTACCTGGAAGACTTACCTCTTTCATCTTCATATGAGGCTGCCATGGAAGCCCTTTCTTCTCTTATTACACGTCAAAAGCGCGGAGAGAAATCATCTATAGGTGGTAAATACGAAAAGTTGGAACGGATGTCAATGTATCTAAAGGTAGCAGATATTGATGTATTACAAAATTTGGATGACGTGCATTTTATGTCAATATAGTTTTCTTGAGGGTTAGAAGTTGTAACTTGCATGATTAATGTATTTTATCTTATTTTTCGTGCAAAGCTTTCTCTGGAACATCTGATATTGCCTCGCCAAGTTTGAATTCTTTTCTCTTAAATAAAGTTCCTCAATGTTGAAATGTATAATACTGTTTTGCTTACAGATACTTAGCTTGGAAGAAGATATATTAGGACTAAAAATTATTCATGTGGCTGGAACAAAGGGGAAGGTACCTCCTAGATCCTTGTAGCCTTTATAATTATTATTATATGGATGGCAGTGGTCGCATCTTTTAAGTTTGATCTAGTGACTTGTTAAAGTCGTCAAACATAATTTACTTTTGTTCTAACTCGTTTCTGTCTCATTTTGGGGTTCACATTTTAGGGTTCAACATGTACATTTTGTGAGGCTATTCTACGGGAGTGTGGTTTTCGAACTGGGCTTTTCACTTCCCCTCACCTAATTGATGTGAGGGAAAGATTCCGTATAAATGGGTAAATTTCGTACAACTTCCTTATATCTGCGGTTTTGATAATTGCATTGTGTTTATGTGGTCCCACCCACATTACATAGAGTAGAAATTTCATGTTTTTTTTTTTTCCCCCTAATCTGGTCAGAACATTTAGACATTGTTGTTGTCACAAAGTGCTTGTGGTATTATGATTGATTCTTATTTCATCTGCTGATTCGAGTAGAAACACACATTTACAAAATTGTAAGAAGTAGTTGTGTTTGGTCCCTTGGACATCATCACGCAGATGGGTTGACTTCGGCTGCCAAATTAATGTCCGTGGAACCTTTTTTTTTTTTTTTGCAAAGTACTTTCTAAATGGCATTCTCTTCCTGATTTAATGATAAATGGTCGATAAGAATCCTTGAAATGCATGGAAAGTAACGATTAGATTTATCTTTAGCTTTCATCATCCCAAAACTAGAGTTGAATTGAATCATGTTTAAAAATGTTTTCTTAATCGGTCAATATTATTTCATCTTTTGTTGTTTTAATTCTAACTATAGATTGTATGTCTAGGTTGGAAGTTACTGAAGAAAAGTTTCTTCACTATTTTTGGGATTGCTGGCACAAACTGGAGGTATTATTTATTGTTTTTGGTGAACAGAAATAAAATAAGGAAATTTAGTAACGGTAAACTACCCCAATAGCACAAAATCCTAATTAATAAAAACTAAATACTACAGCTAATTAATATTGTCCATCATTATATTAAGAAAGGAGATTTTATTAAAAAAAAAATGAAAGAAAAAATTTTTTGCATTGGAAGTAACACTATGAAAGATCCCTATAAGTATAAGTTTTTTATTCTAATAAGTTTGAATATATAGGAAAATATTACGGAGGATCTGCCAATGCCTCCATTGTTTCAGTTCCTCACAGTTTTGGCCTTCAAAATTTTTGTTTCTGAACAGGTATGTCATCCCTTAGTAGGTAATGTTGAAGCTTGCCCTAGTTTCAAACTCATACAGTTGATTAAAATTTTGTTTTATTTTGCTCCCCTAATTAGATAATTTTTCCACTGAGGACAGCTTTTTTTTTAGGTTGATGTTGCTATTGTTGAAGTTGGTCTTGGGGGAAAAATAGATTCGACAAACGTGGTATGCATCTAAGTACATAAGTACGTTAATAAGCTTCCACGAAGTTTTCTAAAATTACGATTTTTTCCCCATTTCTTTGACAAGACAATGAGAGTTATGTGATGAAGAGAATTAGTCTTATTAGGCCCCTTGTTTTCTTTATCTGAATGGCTCTTGCATTATGGTTGTAAAACGAGCAGATCAAAGAACCTGTTGTTTGTGGCATTACGTCTTTGGGGATGGATCATACAGAGACATTGGGTGCGTGTCCTTACTCCTTGATAATTATTTGAAGTTTTATTTTTCTAAAAATAGTATCTTATTTCAGTTCTTGATATGATCGCTCCTATCAGCTTCTACACTTGTTGCGTTTTCTTCAATTTCGTGATAAGTATTTTTTTGGATAGCTAGAAACAAATGAGTGCTTACGTGCTTAAGTTATGTACTGTGACATTTTCCAGGGACGACCCTTGGGCAGATAGCTTCACATAAGGCTGGAATTTTCAAGGTATAAATATCGTAAGAAGCAACTGAACTGGCATGGATATATTTTGCTTTGGAAATGAGTTATTTATTGCAATATCTGTTTTGATTACTCAAATTGGCAGTTTTAGTTTTCAAGCATTTTCTAAATTGGGTTGATGTCTTCCCTGCTCCTGAAGCCTAAAATTCCAGCATTCACGGTATCCCAACCTTCTGAAGCGATGGACGTCATTCAAGAGAGAGCCTGTGAGCTTATGGTAATTGTCATCCTTAGTCCTATCATAAAACAACAGATTCTCCATTTTTTCCTAAAAAATCCCTGCCATAAGGTTTCTGATGGTGAAATAACTTCTTGTCTTTACATTACCCGCGATTAGCTGTTTCTATTGGGAAAATACTCTTAGTCATAGATACCATAATTGTGTCTTAACTGATTTGTCTACAGGTTGACTAAAGATTCTGTTTTCGCATCAAATTGTGATAACAATTAAACCCAATTGAATACCACGCATGCAATTGAATCTTATAACTTTATTCATACCAACTACCAAGAACTATCCAAAAATGATCTAAAGTCATCATCTTTGATGGTATTGCATGTTACTTTGTAGTGGGAAGAATACTAAAAACCAAAAAAACCCGAAATAAAGGAATTGAGTGCTTATGTAGATGTTTAATTTCAGATCTTCTATAAACTTCATCATTCTACTGAAGCATTTTGCCGATAAAAAACACATGAACATGTGGGGAATTGGTGAATCAATTGAGTTGTTTGCGTACCAATTTTGCAGGTTCCGCTGGAAGTAGCGCCCACACTTGACCATGAAAAGTTGGAGGGCTTAGAGCTTAGCCTGTCTGGTGATCATCAGCTAATTAATGCCGGTCTTGCTGTTTCCCTTTGCAAATGTTGGCTTCAAAGAACAGGGAACTGGGAAAAGCTATTTAAAAATGTTGGTGAAGCTTTATATATCCTTTCTTTTTATGTTTAATTTCTAAAATATAAGACCAATAATGGTCCACCTGCTAATAATTTTACCTAAGGAGAAGTGGTACCTCTAATATCTACCAAAATGGCTGGTCTTCGGTTGAAACTACCTGCATTTGCATTGTCCAATTTGTCTTCAATTTCCACCTGTTAGTCCTAAACAGTTGAAAAGTAAACTTCTGTAAAGGACCTAGTTAGTTTCACAGCCAAACACACACACACACACAGATGCACAGCGTGAAAGATGAGAGAAATCAGGATAGCGTTTAGTGTATTCTAACAGCCAACTACGATTACAAAAGACAATCGACATGATAGACCTAGAGATTTCGAGTACTCCGGAACTCCTAGCCACCGACGGTGGGTTTAGTACAACGACAACCAAAGAAAATTCGACCCCTGTCCTAATCTTTTCCAGCCCCCCAAATACCCTGATTCCAGCCTTTGCCACGTCACTGCCTAGCTACTTTCTAAAATTACACCTTGACCCCAACTTTAGTTTTTTAAACTTACCTCTTTTCATTTTGCATCTGGTCGACAATACACCCCCCCTTCAAAGGTTGAAGTTGGGAAATTGGTGATGAATTGAGTCTAGTGGCTCCCAAGTTGCCTCCCCCTCGGTAGCCCTTCCCATTGAATGAGGTCCAAGTCAGAAGGTCCTCCAACACGAGAATAACGGGCTCACAACACGGCTGGCTGTCGCACCAAGAGCTCGAGCTCCTCCGAAAGCTATGGCGACAGGGGTTGATTTGCTGGGGTGTCGCCTTGAAAAGCCTTGAGCTGTGAAACATGGAAGACTGGGTGGATATGTGCATCTTCCGGAAGTAGGAGCTGGTACGCCACGGTACCAATCCTCTCAGCAATCTCGAATGGACCATAGTAATGAGGAGCCAACTTCTCATTACGCTTCTTAGCCAAGGACTTTAATTGGTACGAACGCAGATTGAGGAGTACCTAATCCCTGGCCGTAAAACTGACTTCTCGTGGCCGCTGGTCTACAAAATGCTTCATGCATTGCTGCGCATTTGCCAATTGTTCCTCGAGCTCTTCCATCATATTGTTACGTAGCTGCATTTGCTTGGTCACCTCCTCATCCATTGAAGGAGTGTCCTGGAATCGGTACAAAACAGGTGGATGCCAGCCATATACTATGTAGAAGGGTGTATGTTTCGTCAAAGCATTGTAGGTTGTGTTGAACCAGTACTCAGCCTAAGGAAGAAACTTCAGCCATGACTGTGGCTTAGCCCCGGTGAAGCACCGTAAATATGTCTCCAAACAGCGGTTGACCCGCTTGGTTTGGCCATCGGACTCGGGGTGATAGGTTGAGCTTGTGCGCAACTGAGTTCCTTGAAGTTTGAAGAGCTCTCTCCAAAAAGAACTCATAAAGATAGGTTCACGGTCGCTCAGAATCGAACGAGGAACCCCGTGGAACCGAATGATCTCACGTATGAACAACTCCGCCACAGACTTCGCCGTGAAAGGATGAGCAAGGGGTAGAAATGTGCAAACTTAGATAACCAATCCACCACCACTAGGATTGTATCCCGTCCCTCCGATTTAGGGGGACCGCCTATGAAATCCCTAAAGCACAGCTTATCATCCTTAAACCAGTGGGTAGGCCGAATTATCAAATAGGAAAATCAAGCGGATACTTGAGAAAACAGTGAACCTGACTTGCAAAGATTGGTCGGTGCGCTTGGATGATGCACTGTGGGCCTTCCGAACATCATTGAAAACACCATTGGGAATGTCCTCATATAGATTGGTTTATGGAAAAGCTTGTCACTTGTCTGTGGAGTTAGAACATAGAGCGTTTTGGGCTCTCAAGAAGCTAAACCTCGATTGGTGGCGGCAGGCGCAAGCATTGTTACAATTGAATGAGCTAGATGAATTCAGGTTACAAGCTTATGAGAGTGCACGGTTATACAAGGAAAAGACAAAGAATTGGCATGACAACAAAATCTTGCCTCGAAAATTGGAAGCCGGGAAGCAGTGCTTTTGTTCAACTCCCGGTTAAAGCTTTTTCCCGGAAACTGAAATCTCGCTATTCTGGGCCATTTAAAGTCATTGAAGTATATCCCTATGGAGCAGTAGAGTTGATTGAAGATAGCTCTGAGAGGAGATTTAAGGTAAATGGAGAGCGGCTGAAGCACTATTGGGGAGGTCCTATAGATCGCTGCAAGACGTCCATCACTCTGTAAGAGGCTTAAATTAGGGAAGTAGTCAGGCTGATGACTAAAAAACAAGCGCTTATGGGAGGTAACCCACAGATTGTTTTCCTTTGTTTTCGTTTTTATTTTGCTATTTTGCCTTTGTACTTTCACTTGGGTGTGTGGTTTAATGGTTGGTAAAATTAATTTGAGTTAAATCCTATGCAAAAAAAAAAAAAAAAAAAAAAAAAAACAGAGAGAAGTTGTTGGAAGTCGCCCAGAATGCCATGGCTAAATGCTGCATCATTCTGGGCAGGAAGTCAAAAAAAAAAAAACGACAACACGTTTAGCCTGCTCCTAAAGCCCTAATTTCACCCCTTATTTATACTTTTCACTTCATTTTCTTCGAACACTTCACCCCCAAACTCACCTCACTCACATTCTCCAAATCTTCACTCACAGCCGGCCGTTAATCCTCAATCTTGCCATTTCTTCCGCCACTCTCATCAAGATTTCGAGCAAGCCTCCTCTCACCCACGACAATCTCTCCAAAATCTCATAATATCCATCTCCATTGCGCTAAACAACACAAGTTTGGAGGAAGAGGGAGCCGCCGCCACAAAGCAGATCTCCTCTTGAGGTAAGTGCGAGTTCTTCCCTGTCTCCGTATCCTTGATTGAGGAAAGAATATTACTGGACGGATTTGAGAACTGGGGGGTACACTATTTTTGCCGTGAGAGAAGAAGTAACTTGAAGAGGTCACGAACGTGAGGTCAGAGGAGAGGTGAGGTTAGGCTACAGGATTTAACTTGAAGAGGAAGAAGAAGCAAACTTGCTTTGTTGGGTTTTAGGAAGTGCTTAAGCTTAGGGAGTGTTTCTTATCGGGTAGTCAGCAACAGAGAAGGGTGTGCAAGTCCAAAGATGCCGTTCAAGAGCAGGGCAGGTAAGGGGAAGGGTGTGCAGGTCCAGGTTAACTCAGACAGTTCCGAGACACACCCTGCCCCGGGAAATCAGGAAATGGAAAGGTTTGTATCTCCCCAAGCACTGTACCGATTTACATCATGCATGAACACTTGAGCATTGCACATGGAGTGAGGCTTTGTGTATAGAAGGGGTCGCACATAAGGCTATCCTAGCTTCATCCATTCGGTCATTGAGACACACAAATGGTATTCATTCTGCCATAATCCGCCTACCGCGGTAGTGCTGTTTGTGCATGAATTTTATTCTAATTACGACGCTGCGGTGCCCGATTCAGTCTTTGTCTGAGGTCAGAGGGTCCCCATTACGTCTGAGGCAATCAACAGAATTTACAATTTGCCATACTTGGAGGATCACTCCACTGAATTCGCCGACAATCTAGACGATGACCAACTAAATGAAGTCATTCATGGACTGTGTGTAGAGGGGACTCGGTGGATGAGGGCAAGTAGGGGATCAATGACTTTCCACAGGGAATTCCTCCAGCCGGGACCAATTTGGTACCACTTTTTGAAGTTTCGGCTCATGCCATTATCGCACTACCGCTTAGTGTACAAGGATAGAGCAATCATTTTGTACTGCGTAATAAAGGGGATGCCCCTAAATGTGGGTAAGTTGATTCACCAACAAATTGATGATGTGGAAGGTGGACCTTTTTTTCTATTTTTCAATGTTTCTCTCTCCTCCTTATTTTTCTGGCGGCTACTCCTTTGTTTTTAGAGAACATTCCTTTCCAGGGCAACACAAGGGCTGGAGTGTCACTTGATGATGTGCACAGTGGACCACAATGACACCTGCTCAGTCAGCTCACACGGATTCCTTTTGTCTGCTTTCTCCAAGTAGTGTGTTGACGTCAGCCATATGTCAGCTGTTCCCAGAATGTTGCCAGAATGTCGTAGCATTTAGCCCAGGAATTTCCTGCAAAGCGCGCACACAGTCTTAGTCGACTTTCCACCTCTTTTTAATTCAAAATCATCAACTTTTACTTCATGAAGAGCACAAGTATAGAGTTAAGCCATAGTAAGTGTAAACTATAAATATCTAAATTAAAACACACAAGAAACTAGAAAAATCACTCTTGGTCACACAACTTTTGAGCTAGAAAACCATTGAATAACTCTAATTTCTACCTCTTTTTGTCACTCTTACCCCTCTTAGTGTAAACGTTTTTCAATACGGGTCTGACAACTTTTTGCCTTCATTCGCCTTCTTTTGTTGTGTTAACTTTTGTATGATGTAAATAAATTCAGGATAGCCTAGAAGGTGAGCTACCAGAGGCCTTTCGTAGAGGACTTTCAAGTGCACATATTGCAGGAAGAGCTCAGATAGCTCGTGATACTTCTTCAGTGTCATACACTTCATCAAATGTATTTGAAAGCTCATGTGGGGATCTGATTTTCTACTTAGATGGAGCTCATAGTCCGGAGAGCATGGAAGTTTGTGCCAAATGGTTCTCTAGTGCCATTAACGAAAATGAGAATTCTTTAATTTCTTCTTATAAGGTTGAAAACATGAATGGTATTTTCCAGAATGGTCACATTCAACACGAAAGAACAAGCGTAGAGGCCTCCCGTAAAATATCAAAGCAGGTAAGTCCATTAAACTCATCTGATGTTTTAAGGTGTTTATGGATCTATGGTGATATGGTTATTATGGATTATGGCCTATACAAGTGATGGACGGCCTTTTTCATCCATAATTTATCTATATATATTAATTGCCTCCCTGTGCACTGTTTACAACTTCTTGTAGATTCTTCTGTTCAATTGTATGGAAGTCAGAGACCCTCAAATTTTGCTTCCACGGCTTTTAAGTACTTGTGCTTCCTCAGGTATTGCTAGAGCTTTAACTTTTCTTTCTATAAATAACGGGATTGACTTGGAACTTGGTGTGTGTTACTGATTGAAAAGGTTGGTTATGATTTTACTAGTCTCGGGTTCCCCTCTTCAGTGCCGCAATCCTCAAACCGTTTGGTTGTTTCTGCATGTTATGAAAACTTAAGAGCATTTGATGTTTCTGAAGATTGCTTGTAATCTTGCTCAGGTACTCATTTCTCAAAGGCCCTCTTTGTCCCAAGCATGTCGGCATATAGCAAAGTTACATCCGGTGCCTCAGTCATTCCTTTAGATATCCCTAACAAAGACTTGTCCTGGCAATACAGTCTGCAGAGACTTTGGGAGAAGATTATTCATGGAAAAGGTATGCTCCGATTTTTTTGGCATCTTGAAAAATATATGCATACCCGGTTTCGTTACTTGTTGCTTCTCTAGTAGAAAGGGTATGAAGGGTGATGAGTACAAAAAAGATTAGGAGAAAGATCATTACAATAAGTAAAAATAGTAGTTTGTAAGTTTGATTTCTTACTATTTTATTATTTTGACTTCCCAAAATTATTTTATCAAGTTTTCCTTTAATGACACTTTGGTAGTTTCTAATTATTTGTTAGTTTACTTCCTTTTTCTTTTATTTATTTTTTTTTTCCTTGTTATTTTCTTCTCTATGAATAGGTCTAAAGAATGTTATTGCTGTCCAGATGAAAGACTTGATTGAATATTCATATTCCCTCTCTATTGTTCATCTTCTTTCCTTTCTATAGTCCTAATTCTCTCTCTTCTTCTCTAAGTTCTCTATTTTCTCTCTTTCTCTTCCTATTCTCTTTCTTTCTTGAAACTAATCTAACCAGGTTAAATATTTTTCATTGTTAATTGTGTACTTGCAGAAGTAGATGTTGTTTCTGACAAAGGCTCCAGGATTGATATTGCTAGAAATTTGCCTCGGGAATTTCTTTATGAGGATGCTTCTAATTGCAGTCCTACAGATAATCAATTCGCGTGCAGTGCAGTAATGCCTTCATTGCCTCTAACAATAAAATGGCTGCGGGATTGCGTCAAGGAAAATCCGTCTTTAAGACTTCAGGTAAGATTGCTACCGAGATAACTGCTCGTTTGAATCTAGATTTCTCAAATGGTAATTGGTTAATATGCAGAAAGACATTCAAAAATGTTTCTTAGTGTCTACGATTTTCATTTTTGCCTTTCATGCTTTGGTAAATTGTCCCTTGGAATGAATCTCAAAGTAAAACTCGACTATCTTATTAGTGTTGCATTCGATCCATTTTACCAATATCATTCACTTGCTATCTAAATAATATTTCATTTGCTATAAAATACAGGTTCTTGTCACTGGGTCATTGCATTTGGTGGGAGATGTACTAAAGCTAATAAGAAGGTGATGAAAATTAAAGAGAGATACATGAATACAAGATTGCTCAAAACATTCTTTAAGCACATTGCTTTTATTCATTTCACATTTGTCCAAATAAACAAGCTCATATTGCCCCGCTTAAGCCTGGCTTAAACACAAAACTAGTTGTTATCTTGTAAGTCACATTCTGATACATTTTGTGTGTTTGCAAGATCGATTTAATGTTGTACTATTAGGAAAAAAGCAGTATTCTATTTGGTTTACTATCTTTATGGCAATATAGATTTGAATTTTTGTCACCCCCAATTCAAAGTCTCGAGTTTCTTTCCAGTATAGGTGGCGCTTTGGAGGCGCGGCATAAAATGTGACAGCGGTGTGATACGCTCCTGGAAGTTAGTTTGGTTAGTTAATAAGAGTGTGATCTGTTAGGAACTTTAGGTGTTGGTTCTGAGATTCATCACTGTTCTTCAGTAATGATTCATTTTTCAGTTCTTTTTCTCTATCTTTAGCTAGAGTTCTTTTTCAGTTCGAGATTTATTATTGGCATGTACGGCGATGATGGATATTCAAGAAATTCAAAAACATGACGATTCAGGATTTTGTTCAGTTTTTCTGGTCGTTGTTGCAAGATGTCTTGCTGCAACAAAAAGTTGTACAACTGCAAACAGGTCTGTGCGAACCGTAGAATTTGAAAATCAGAAGTTAGGCGGGTTTCACGATCAGATAATGCTTTCAATCACATTCAAATTCTAAACTCGAATCAGTGAAACTAGAGATAAAACTCGAATGTTATCAGACAATGATGAAAAGTTCAAAAATATGACAAGCGTGCTTTTTAGATTCGAATAGATCTGGTCAGGCTTTAAGTTATCCATCATCTTATAAAATTGTGGAGAGTTAAATTTGAAATATAACTCAGGATATCTACTGAAGATTGATGAATATTTGAACAAGATAATCCTAGTTTGAGTTGAATTCATGTTCAAACGTCAATAGGATTCTGTTTTTGTGCTATAAAAACCAGGGATGTGCGATTTCAAGAGAGAAGAATTTGTTGAAGGTATTTGGAAGAAAAGAACAGAGAAAAACGGGCGGAAGCTTCTGAAATAAGATTTGAATTCAAGAACAGATATGTTGCAACAACAACAACAACAACAACAAAATTTTTTCCTGAAAGCTTAGATTTAGAATGTCTTTTTTAACGATTTCGGTCCACATAATTCTTAGTCATCCCTTCCCTCTCTTAATATTAAGTATAAGAATGTCTTCCCAAGCATGAATTGGTGTTTCAAGCGGTTTACGTTAGACATGTTCGAACCACCTCAAGCGGTCTTTGCACACCTTATCTTCTATTAGTGCTACAATTACTTTATTACAAATAATTTCATTCTTTATGCGATCCATTCTCGTATGACCACTCATCTATCTTAACATACGCATTTCTACTACACTCATCTTAGATATATGTTGTCTCTTAGGCCTTGTTCATTTCATCGATTTCATCTTATTTCTATATATATTATTTTTTTAATGGTTCTCAAAAAACATATCTCAGTTTGAATTCACTAATCATATCAACATAGCTATGCGGATTACATTAGTATAGAACTTTTCTTATATTGCAACAAGTGGAACATGTTTTGCAACATTCAAATTTTTAGAGATATCCATCCCAGATTTGAGATAAACGATTGTGCTGCTGTTTTTAAGTCTCAAGTCAGTGCTACTTACAGCTATCTGAGTTAAGTTTTCTTATATTTCAAGGTCATTTAAGTTAGTATTTGTGTGGCCAATCCCCTAATTTGGAATACTTACCTTTTAAGAAAATGTCTTAAAAAACTTTCATTTTGTTTTTCTTTTTTTTTTTTTTGTTTTTTGTTTTGTTTTTTGTTTTTGTTTTTGTTGTTGTCGTCCTCTTGTACTGTCGATCTAAACTATGAGAAAGTCTCTTAGGAGTTAGTGATGATGGCTGATATTATCTTAAGTAGGAGAAACTTTTTTTTTTTTTTTTTTTTTTTTTGGGTGAGCAATAGCCAGTGGATAAGCACTTTCTACCAATGAGGACGCAGCATCAAACACATATGCTACGTTGTACCAACTTATCTTTCATATTCGCTCATGGTTAGCATCTTATCTTTTAAACCTTATCTAAGCCAATAGGAAAAACAAAACATGCAAACCTTGTAGTTGTAGGCAACTTGCTTTGTCATGAAGCAAAAGTGGTGGCGTGAGGAGGTGAAATATCATTGTGCTAGTTCTCTAGCACTTTCTGGTCTTGCTCACCCAAAAAAAAAAAAAAAAGTAGAAAATAGATTAATATGAAAAGCTTAAGAAAATATATAGGTTAATTTTTAGTTATAGAAATTAATAGGTCATAGCTTGTCAAGTTATGATTTATAATCAGATAAGTTATGGATAAACTTATTAAGTTATAGTTCATAGTTAGACAAGTTATGGACAATTATGGACAATAATTTGCCAAGTTATGGTTTATAATCAGACAAGTTATGGACGAAAACAGTAATTTGACTTATTTATTAACTTATGTAAACTATTAGTCTATTAATTTTAATTCATCTCAAGTCTTGGCCTATTTTTCTCTTTCTCTCTAAAAAAAAGGAAAAAAAAGGGCACTTCGGTTTTGCACAAGCTGAAGCCTAAAAACTCTACTCATTTTTCAAAATCGAATAAGAACTTGATTTAGTTGAGAAGTGTAACAAACTATATCATGAAAAAAATTCATGCCTTGCCATGATTTTGTACAATAAGATTATTTATATCATTCTAAAAATTACGTAACATCATCACCTTTTGTTTTCTCTTTATTAATTTTTTCTATTGATCGTTTCATTTTATTAATTAAATGATGATTGTTTATTTTTAAGTGAGTGACATAAATAATATTTTTTACTATCTTAAGTGATCCTTTTAATTATTTCCTTTTAGTTATTTCTCTTATATTAAAGTACATTTATCATATTTATGTGAGAAACCAAATTTGTCTCATTAAAAGGGAAATATTTTAGGTTTAAAGGGAAAGTATACGATGTTGGACTCTATCAATTATCATACTTTATATCGAAACAATATCCTTAATTGCTCCGCTCAATTTTGACTAAGAAAATTAAAAAAAAAAAAAAAAGTGTCCTCCAAGAGAAAAAAGAAAAAGAAAAAGAAAAAGAAAAACTAAAAACAAGTTTGCGACAACGATCATCCTTGGGGTTGTCTCCCGCCCAAGTTTTTGTATTTATTTTTATTTTGAATAAATTTTATTTTTGCCCCAAACTTTATTCTCTTTGTCACTTTGCTTTATGAGCTTTGAAAATTAGTTTGCGCACCCTTAAATTTTAAAACGTTATTAATTTTAATCCTTATGTTAATTTGATTGACGGATTTGAAGACGTTACAATTATTAAAGCGGTAGTTTAATAGATTATTTTTATAAATGTCCTCCGAAATATGTACCCTATTTAAAAATACTTTTTGATCTATTAAAACATATCAAAATGTCCCCTAATTTATAGAAAATATTATAAAATAACAGTTTTATTGACATGACACATTATTGAAAATTAATTAAACATATTAATTTCTAATTAAATCAAGAAAAGTGATGAAGTATTAAAAATAATAAAAAAATAAATATAAAACCTGAATTTAAAAAATTCAAAAATTAAATAAATCAGCTTTTATTTTTCAAAAATCAAAATAAGAAAAGAGGAAAATTTTTCAATATTAAATAAATATTAACCAAAGAGGAAGTAGGTTTTTCAAAAAGTTTTTCCTATTTTCATTTTTTTTTTTTTTTTTGAAAAAAAAGTCTATTTGTTTAATTTTTGAATTATTTAAAATAAAGTGTATTTTATATTTATTTTTTAATATTTAATCACTTTCATTGATTTAATTAGAGTTAAATATGTCTAATTAACTTTTTAACGGCATCAACAAATTTGTTATTTTATTACCTTTTTTAATAGATTAAGGGGCATTTTAATATGTTTTCATAAATTATGAGGCATTATTAAATAAGGTAGCTTTAGAGGGCATCTATAAAAATGATCCATTAAACTATCACCCCAATAATTGACACGTCATCAAATCCGTTAATAAAATCAACATAATGAGCAAAGTTAATAACGCTTTAAAGTTTGAGAGATGCGTAGATTAATTTTTAAAGTTTGGGAAGTAAAGTGACAAAAAGATCAAAATTTGAAGGGCAAGAATAAAATTTATCATTTTATTTTTATTTTTTGTTTTTCAATCTTTCAGAAAATTTGGAACTTTTTGCCTATTCTTTTTAAAAATTATATAAAAAAACTGCCTTAGGCGAAATTAAATAGGGCTGATGTTAATTTTTATGCTTGAATTTTTATGTGATTTGAACCATTTTCGATTCGTGTATTTTTTCAAACAAAACCACGAAATTAATGAACTTCAAAATAACTTCAAAATAAATTATACTTTCTCGTATATGTATATTTTTCAAAAAGAAAAGAAAGAAATTTTAGTTGTTTTAAAATTCTTATTAGCTAGCTGGTCAGCTTCTAGAGCATTTATGAAAATTTAGGTAACGTCAACGTCAAATTTGTGTATGAAAAACCCTTTCAAAAAAAAAAAAATTGCGTATGAAAAACGTAAGTGTCAAATACAAGAAAACTACGATTGATAGAGAATAAAATCTACAATTGATTAAATCAAAGGCATTAATGGCAGAATTAAGGGTCCACGATTGATGCAATTGATTCGCTGTGAGAATGAAGACATTAGTGACGTAAAATTAAATGAAAGTAGTATAATGATACAAAAAATTTATAGTAATTCTCTTAATAATACATGGTATGTCCACTGTAAGACTTTGATGGTTTTACTATGTATGCTAAAAAGCGTTACAACGGTTGTTCCAAGAGAAACGAGATGAGCGAGAGAGATATATGCTAAAAAATACAATAAATAATAAAAAAAATATTCTGTAAGTGAGCGTGAGAGCTTTTGTGTGCAGTGGAAGTATGCTGAACTATGTTTAAATACCTCGTATTTATAGTTGAGGAGACTCCACGAGTTTTTTCCTTATTCCTTGAGCGATTTGTCCTTTAATTCGTGATATTCCTTTCTTTCTTAGGCGCCGCATGACTTTTCTTAACTAGTTTTGTCCATAATCGACTGGTCAATCATGGTTTCTTGTCCATTTTGAGTTGATCTAACCTCTTTATTACTTGATTACTAGAGATACAGTTTTCTTATGTGGAACACAATTAATTTCGTCCAATGAGACGGTTGTTTGCGGCCTAAGATGACCATTGACCTTTTTTCTCATTAATTCTTCTAGCTCATGCAGTTGATTTATTTTCTTTTTTAACTGATTCTGTTGCCGAATCCCGTATAAGAAATGTCTTCAGGATATTGTCCAAGGCTGTCGGTCGACTCGTGGGATCGACTGGTGGAATTGATCAGTCGACCAGTCAATTCTGCTTGCTCAGGAAATCGTGATGACTCATTTAGTGACCTTCTGAAGCCTAAGTTGCTACCTGTACGGTGAGAAATAAGGTACGAAATCTGACCTCAACAACTACCTTGAAAAAAAAATACAAGAATTTACTAGATGTGGAAGATAGTGTAACGTTTATTCCTATTTTCTAATATCAATTATCAACTATGGATAAAGTTATTTTTAGCTTGAATTTTCATGGCACTTTCCGTAGTTTTTTTCTCCTTGAAAAGTTTTTTAATCCTACACTTTGACCCTTGAATCAAAATGTTTTGACAATTTTGTCCTTGTAATTTAGGGCCTGTTTGGAACCTAGGTTTTAGGGAGGAAAAGAAAAAAAAAAATGAGAGGGATTATATTTTCCTGTGTTTTGAACCAAAAGATGGGTTGGAAAAAAATGTAAGAGAAAAAGTTGGATTTTGTTTTCTTCCAACATTGATGAGGAAAATCAAATTCCTAATGAGGAAAAATTTGTAGGACTGTCTTCTCCACTTCTTTCTCCCAACTTCGAGCTTTCTATCATTCTTTCCGCCATGGAAGGAAAATCCTAGATCGGAATGGTTATGTAGAGGATGATTGGAATTTTGTTTAAAAAATAACAAAAATTAAGGACATTCTTTTAGAGTATAATTTGAGTGTAATTTTTTAATTAAATTTGAGTTATTACTTGAGTTGAAGTTGTAACTTGAATAAAGTTGAGTAAAAGTTGAATAAAATTATAATTTAAAAGAACATAAACTTAAATAAAGTTAGAACTTGAATTGTCTTTTTTAAAGTTTTTTAGACAAAAGAACAAACTTTCCTAGTTCTTGACCATCTATCAACACATATACTCTTCAAAAATAAAAAAATAAAAAAAATAAAAAAATAAATAAAGGGTGAGAGATTGGAAATCTTTAATAAATTGAAAATAGGTGTGGATTCATTGTTTGGCAATTACAACACATGGTTCTTATTCCCCTAAAACACACCTCTTAACTTAGATTATTGAGTAATTCGCTTTAACTTTCTTGTTGTTAACACTATGTACCAAGTTAAAAAAAAAAACAAAAACAAAAAATTCACTTTCCTATCTCATGACCATCTACATAATAGATACTAAAAAAAAAAAAAAAAAAAAAAAATTTGGGGCGAGAGATTGGAAATCTTTACATTTAAAATAGGTGCGGATTCATTATTAGGCAATTATAACTATTAGAGGTGGGAATAAAGTCTCACATTTACAATAAATGAGAGTTATAATAGTTTTAGAGAGAAAGAGAGAAATATGGAAAGACTTAAGATGAATTAAAATTAATAGACCAATAGTTTACATAAGTTAATAAAAGGTCAAATTACTGTTTTTGTTCATAACTTGTCTGGTTATGAATATAACTTGACAAATTATTATCTATAATTGACCATAACTTGTCTGATTATGAACCATAACTTGACAAGTTTGTCCATAATTTATCGATTATGAACCATAACTTGACAAGTTATAACCTATTAATTTTTATAATTAAAAATTAACCTATATACTTTCTTAAACTTTTTATATTGGTCTATTTTATACTATTTCTCATAGTTTTATAAAAAAGTGGACTACTCTACTCATTAGATTAACTTTTTGAGTTAAAACTCCAATTTCTTGTGATGAAACTTATGATCCTAATAAGTGGCATCAGATATGGGATTCAAATATTGTCAAGTGTACGCACGAGATGAATTCTTAATGTGCTGAATGAAGGAGTGGGCCCCAGGTAAGCGCAAATGTTAGATGAAATTGCAACCAGCGGTCCAAAGAATTCCTAAAACATATTTAAATTTATGTTAAATAATAATATATAGTATATTTATTTAATACATGCAAGTTGTCTAACTTACGATATACAATTAAAATTTCATTAAACATGTATTAATATGAAACCTAACAAGTGAGGATACACATCTAATACTATTAATTACTAGTTATATTTTGCAAACCAAGAAACCAACCGTATAAGAACAATAATGGCATGTTTACTTTATGGATATATATATATATATATATATATATATATCAATACCTCAATAGGATAACTATTAGCAATTAGATTTTTTAATCTCACTAAATTTGAAAAATTTCATCCAAATTATAAGCATGAAAAAAACTATCTTAAATTGAAACCAACCGTGAAATAAGGGCATTTTCAATTTTTCACTTCTTATTTTTCTATTCACAAATTTGTTAGTAGAATTAAGGGTAAAATCATAATTAATATTTACTATTAGGATTAGGAGTGCCAATCCGGTGGGGAGTGCTAATCTCATTCCTCAACCCTAAATTGATGTGGGACCCATACATTTTCACTCTTATTTCAAGATAAAAATGGGTAAGTAAACATGTGGTTGATTCCGATTCTCGATTCCCATTTCTCACTCCTGATAAGTAAACATGCCATAATTATTTTAGTTTCTGCCACCATACTAGTATAAGAAATTATTTTCCTTCTAAAGTTGAATCTTGAAATTCCTGAGGAAAAGAACGCAAGAAGGTGAAGATTGAAATCATTTATCCATATACTGCAAGATCCTGGATTTCATTGAAACAAGCTTCGCGAGTAATGTGGGCAAAAAATGATATGCCAAATACGGAGGCGGAAAATCCCTTTAAAACAGCTACAATATGATAATTAATAAAAAATAAATAAAAACCAAAAAGCAATGGCATAACAAAACTCAAAACGACAATAGGAAAGGCTTAACAAAAGAATACCATCTCTTACCAAAAAAGGGATTATTAACAATGTTTAGATACTGAACTATGAGTACAGTAGAGGATGAAGTTTACAATTAAATTTGTTAGAGGGTTAATGATTGAATTCGAAGGATGACGTCTGTATCGTATAAGCAATGAAATAAATTAGCAAAAAAATAAAAGAAATAAGGACATAAAGACTTTATAGTAGTTCCTTTAATAATCTAGGGTACGATTGGTCTAGGAAATATTTTCTTATAAGGTCTTCTGCATGTGGGAGAATTTACTTTACTTTTTGAAAGAAGATGATTACAACGAGCTAGTTCTTTCTGGTTTGTTGGTGAATACAAAGAGAAACATTGTGAAAAAAATACAGAAAAGTATGTAAAAAGAGAGTAAATATGCTTGCAGGGGTGAAAGCGTGTGTAGGAATGAGTGAACCCATGTCATGGATGCTAATCACATGCATTTATAGGCTCTTAGTAGTTGAAAATAAGCATTTAGGTAGTTTCCCGTTTAACTTTTGATTGGTGATACTCTAGGAAATATTTTCTTATAAGGGATAATGCTTAGGGAGCATGCATGTGGGATGATTAACTTTCCCCTTTACTTTTCTGGATGTGATCCTTTAGTTTTAATAGATTTATTGAAATTTTTGGTCTAGTTTTCGATTTTTGAACACTATTTAGTTTTTGAGTTTTTTTTTTTTTTTTGTATAGGGTGCCGATGATGAGATCTTCATACTTAATTCTCATATGTTGATTACAATAGTGATCTATGAATACAAAGAGAAACAGTTTACAAAAAGTATGTAAAAAGAGAGTAAATACGCTCATCCGGTGTGAACCCCTCGCTTGTTGGATTTTTAGGCTCTTTGGCTGAAAATATGCCTTTGGGTAGTTTCGAAATCTTCCTTATAGGGATGATGCTTAGGGACCAAGCATATGGGATGGACCCCTTTTACTTTCTCGGACGTGATCCCTTAGTTTAATCAAAATATTCTTGTTTTTGAGCTTCAGCAATTTCAGTTTAATTTGGTCCCATTATTCTAGGAAAATGCATGATGATAGTTTGTACATTTCTCGAGATGCATGATGAGAAATGAGGAGGAAGATTTGACCTTAATAGTTAGCCCTTGCTTTGTAGTTTAACTCTATAGTTGATGATAATTGACTTAAAAAGCAACATAGACTTGAACGTGATTTCATGACATGTCGCCTATTTGTGGAGCCTCCATTCAACTCGTTTGAAATTTGGGAATGGCCTGATGGGAGAGCACATAAGTTAGATTAGTTTAATGATGGAGGGCTATTCGATATGGGTTGTTGGTTAAGCTTTAATCTCGGTCGTTCATTTGAAAAAAAAAAAAAAAAGAAGTTTAAAAAATCTTCCACTTTCTCTATTTTATTTTTCTCTTTCTTCTTCTACATGGCTCATCATTTATCGCAAGATGCCCGTTTATGGTGTCTCCATTTGAGCATCTAAATGATGTGATTGCGTTGCTTTGGTTGCATGTTTTAAGGAGAGATTTGCCATAATTTTTTTGGTCAAGTTTTCCGATTTTCAAACTTAGGCCGTTTGGTTTTAAGGGATTGCTTGTGTGGGGCCATCAAATTTCGGGAGATTTGGTGGTTGAATTAACCACTACCCAAAGGCTATGGTATGCATTTATAAGCTCTTAGTGGCTAAAAATAAGCATTTGGGTAGTTTCCCGTTTGATTTTTGATTGGTGATCCTCTAGGAAATATTTCCTTATAAGGATGATGCTTAGGAAGTAAGCATGTGGGATGACTGTTGATACGTCCTTTGGCACACCCTTTACATTGTTTTTTGTCGTTCATGATGCTTGCGGATGAAACGTGATCCCTTAGTTTAATACCAAATACTTTTGCTAGTGATGAGATATTAGTTTCACTATGACTAAAGAAGATGATTAATTCTCGGATACAAAGGGAAATAGTGAGAGAAAAATATTGAAAAGTATGTGGTATAAATCTTTTGATTGCTCATTTGGTGAGCTAGTGGATTGGTTTCGTTTGATTTTTGATTGGTGATCCTCTAGTGCTTATAAGGATGATGCTTAGGACCTAAGCATGTGGGATGCCCTCCTTTACTTTTCAAAAGTTTAATACCAAATACTTTGTTTTGGTGATGGTGATTTTTATAATTTGATCCCATTTTCTCCGAGACTGTGTCAAAAAAATGATGACACATATACAATGAGAAATGAAGAACGAGATTTAACCTTAACAAGTACTGTGATACTTTAGTCCCTTATCTTTTTCATTTTAGCAAGCTATCCTTATTTATTATTATTATTATTATTATTATTATTATTATTATTATTTATATAGTTTTAATTCTGACACTAAAATTAACAAAGAATTTCTAAAATATGTCATAAAATTAACGAAGGAAATATTAATATATGAAACAAGTAAATCCTTTATCTATATCAAATTGTATTAAGACATCGTTACATTTACTCCTTAGAAAAATAAACGATGACAATCTCCTCACTTTGAAACCACACAAACCCTAGCAGCCATTCGTGGGTTGTGGCTCAGCCACACAGATCCCCTATATCATCGTCATCCATTGATGAAGGCCCAGGCCTCTCACTCCATTATTGTTCTCGATGTCCAATCGAACCCTAGATGGGAAATCGCTCATGCATTGGTGCGTCGTCGTCCGTCCTCCATGTTGTCATCATCCTTTGGTGAAGCCAATTCATGAAGGTGGTTAGATACAAATTTCAAACTATAAACCAAACATAACCACTTATTATTTTTATGTGGTTTTTGATATACTTCCAAATAGCAATAAACTGTCAAAGCTGATTGCCTTAAGCTCATCAAAAACAAAACAATAATGCTCTTTGTCAACTTAGTTTTGATTTCCGGATTCCTAAAAACTAACAAGGGCAGTTCGATACCAAAACGATTATTCACCCTTAAAATCACCCTACCATATGTTAAGGAAAAAAAAAGATGCTTGAAGTGGTAGAGAACTAATGTAATAATCTTATTAACACTTTTAGAAATTACTAGGATGCATAATGAGTAAATTTAGCCCATGTTTATTTCACTAGTTCAACTTAATTTGAATAGTGAGCACAACTCAAATTAGATTTTGGCTCGTTAATAATCTGAATGGTTTGGACAGTTTAAACTGAGTTAAACTATCCAATTTAAAATTTACCTCCCTCACCTTTTTGGGCAGTTCAAATAATTTAGAATAGTAAAAATTAGCTCTTTTGCTCTGATCTCCACACCTATCTAACTACAAATTTGGATTTTATTTCCTGTTTGAGTTGCAGTTTAAATTTTTAAGTTTAAATTAGCACAATTCGAGCCATCGGTTCTAACGGGATTTAATCCCTTTAAATAATGTAGTGTATGTTTAAAATTGAGGTTTAAAAATTCAAGAAAGATGTGTTGTTATAAGATCATCCTCAATACAAATGTCGATACTAATATAATACTTACCATCAAAAAGTTATTCTATTTTGTGTTCCAGTGTGTAATGTCATTTCAAATGTTATATCTATTTTTTATCATAACTATTAATATTTAACATTTAAAAAAAAAAAAAAAAATTTTAATATTAAAATAATTTTAAAAGAATGTTGTTGTAAGATTGAATAAAAAGAATACATATATTAATCAATGCCAATCAAATGCTATATTTAGTGCTAAATTGGCTGCCAAATATAGTATTTGTCAAATTTAACGTAAAAAGTATTGATTGAATATTGATTTTCTCACTCAAATGTCTAAGGAGATGTCCACCACCCTAAAACTACACGAATTTCTATGGTAGAATATGAGAAAAAAAAAAGCCCTTTATCAAGAAGGTTCTGTTTTCAATTTTCATATATGTATCATATTTTGTAGTTTTATTTATCTTTCCTATTTTGAATTTTTTTTCCGCTAAGGATCATATTTTAGTTTTGTTTGATTTATCTATTTGGTTAGATGATTCATTTTCTAATTTAAATTATGGTTTATAGTTCGTTATAATATTTTTTTCATAAAAAATACACATAAAATAAAAATAATTTTAATATCATAATTTTAATTCATAAACTAAATGGACTAATACGTTTTATTGAGATTTAATATTAAGGATACACTACCTTAAAAACTCCTTTAATTTTAGCATATCTACCAATATTAAAAGCATTCTTTGGTCTTTAATTATTTTTTATTTACACGTTTGACCTTTATTTATGTTTCTTCTCATTTTGATCTTTTTTCACATATATATATTTAAAACAATATGTAAACCCTAATTAATTTTCTATGTGATTTTGCTTTTAAATATATTTTATATTTAAAAACTATTGAAATAATGATGCTTAAATATATACTTAGGCAATTTTTTTTTTTCATATATACACCCTAATTAATTCAAAATTTGATTTTTCCATATCAAAATATGAGTTTGTTTTATGAAAATATAACATTCGATAAAAACATACATTAGAATTGAAACACACATTTTAATACGATTTTTAAATTTAATTTTTTAAATGCGCATCATCGAAAAATTAATACATATATTTAATAGTTTTTTAATATGTGTTTAAAACAAAATAAATTTTATTACATATCCCCAAAAGATAAATTCTTCACGTATAACCGTAAGCAATATATATTTGGGTAAAAAAATCCTGTAATTAAGTAAGAAGAATAAAATGATGATTTGCCAACGATTTTTTTTTTTTTTTCCAATATTGAAAAGGATTATGTCTATGCTTGATTTAATTTCCAAATCTGCCCCCGATATTTCTTTTTTCCAATAATGAAAATAATTATTTTAAGGATCCATTTAAATAGCTGAATCAAGTTTTTAATTTAAGTTGAGATGTGACGTTATGTGAGTTTTTTACTGTAATAAAAAAGTTAAATATGATTATTTCTAATAGTTTTTTATTGTAATAAAACTTAAATTTTAAACTCTAATCGATAAAATAAACGAGTTGTAAACTTTCCTATAGGTTCCAAATCCAACTCATCAAAAAACAATTGGACACTTTCCTCTAAAGGCAAAATAATAATAATAATAATAATAATAATAATAATAATAATAATAAATTATACAAAGCTTAGAATGATACGATATTCTACCCAAAAAAACCAAAAATAGTTCATCACACTTGATGACTTCCTATAATTGAATTACAATTGGTGTCATATCAATTAATTAACAAAGATTTCTTACCATTTCAAAAGTACAAATTTGGATACGTCATTACTCACAATATCAAACCAAATAACGTTTTTTTAGCAAGTAAATAAGACCTATCAATATCATTTTTTTTTTTTTTTTTTTTTTTTTTTTTAGAAAAGACTTAAAATGACAAAGGGTTCGATGATGTCAACAAAAATGTACCGATCATGGCAGAACTCCATGATTGACGTGCGTTTAGGCGAGAATAGTACTAGAATATTCTTGTCTCCTTGGAAATTCTCATGTTGCATCCCTTGTTAAAATTTAATAAAATAATAAAAGTTTCTTTTTTATTAATATAATTATTTAATTAAAAATATATTCATTAAAAATAAAAAATAAAAATAGACTCATGTATTCTAAAATATATTTATATTCCTTTTTTTTTTTTATATAAATGCATCAACTTTCAACATATTTTCAAATTTTAAAATGGATTCATTTTGCCCTCAGATTAATGAAAAATGGTTTAAAATAAGGACGTTTGGTTGGAGGATTCAAACCATGTGATTTGAATCATTTTTGATTTACGTGTATTTTTTGTGAGAAAAATACTATAACGAACCACGAATCATGATATGAATTAATGTTATTTCTGAAATTCCTATTGAATTATTGATTTTGTATTAATTTACTTTGATTTTTTAAAATATTAGGAGTTAAATTAGTTTTATAAATGAAGGAGACATTTTAAAATAAGATACATGATCCAAGAATAAAATAAATATTTTCAAAATTTGAGTGCATAACAAAGCAAGGTACAAAGTTTACGGAGTAATTTATAAATCCTCCATCTAGTAAAATTGTTGCAATGTGCACTATTTTACTAAATTTGCTCAATTTTTTAAGGGATATTTACCATTTTATATAATGTGTTTTGAGTTTATTAAAAAACCATATTTTATATACCCTTAAATTATATTTAATATACAAATGTTTACATTTCCAAGGTCAACTCTCTATTTTAACATTTAAAATACCTTTGAATAAAAAATGATAAATGAAAAAAATATAAAAAATTAAACTTACAATTTTGACCTCAAAAATATTCAAAATACTTTGAAATAGTTTTTCTTTTGTGTTTATTTATTTATTTTTATTTTCAGTAATATTAGGAAGTTTTAGTTTTTTTTTTTTTTTTTCTTATAAATAGTTTGTTCATTTTAAAAGCTAAAGTCAATTATTGACCGAAATAAGGTATATATTTATATATTAAATTTAATTTAAATGTATACGTTTAATGAGATTAAAAACTAAATTTATTGTTTTTGAATAAATATAAAATATAATGTATAAAAATATAAATATATTTTTTAATTAGTTTTAAAGAATAAAAGTTAAGAAATTAAAAAATTTGTGTTACATTTAAATTAGATTGTTTAAATTTTTCATCAAATAATTTTTTAATACTAATTTAATACAATCATTATTAAAACGAGATATATTGCAATAATATTACAAATTAATGGGGTAATTTGTTAAACGTAAATGTGTAAAATATCTACGAAATTAATCAATTTCTTTTTCTGTTTTTTAAATTTAAAGTCAATGCCGGCTACAACAAGAAGCAAAGATATAAAACGGCCTTCATTTCCTTCTGCTTTCTCTTCCTTGTTCCCCTTCAAAACTCTTCTTCAGTTTCAACTCCCCTCTCTCCCTCTCACTTTCTCTCTCCAACTTTCTCTCTCTAAAAATATTCAGAATTTATATGCGCCAGCTTTTCCCCTTCTCTCCCTGTTCCCAAGCAACCTCCCATGGCGGGTCTGCATTCTTCCATTAGACCCTCCTCCTCGTCTTCTCTCTCCTCTTCGTCGTCGTCGTACCTGGCGTTCGCCTCGCGGCTGCTCTTCCTCCTCACCGTCCTCCCCCTCACCCTTGCCTGCTTCGCCTTCGTCCTCCAATGGCGCGGCGGCCTCAACGACGATCCCGTCAGCCGCTGGTCCCCCGACCGCCACCAGTTCCCCGGCATGGACGCCTCCGAATCGCCCTCCCGGACGACCTTGCGCTCCGACTGCCTCGATCCTCTCGGCAGAAGCCGTTCCCCCTCGTTCCCGTACTTTCGCGATTGGAAATTCGATTACTCTGCGGATCTGAGGCCTAAGGTGTCTTTTTTTTTTTTTGGGAGAATTTGTTGGAGTTGTGATTGGAGTACATGTTTTTTGTTGATTTTTCTCCTGTTTTGTGGTTTTTGTTCTAGTTTGATTGGTGATGATTTGACTTCGAATCATGTGTTTTTTTTTTTTGGGAAAAGGATTTATCTTTGGTTTTTGTGTGCGTGATTTTTGGGTGTTGTGAGTCTTCGGATCTGCTGTGTGGTTTGTGCTTTTACGGATTGGAGAAGAATTTTGATTTTTTTTTTTTTAATGAGTAGCGAATTTTAATCATGGCGATCGCGTGATCTCCATTTTTATGGGAATGTCTATCTCTGTAAATTTATTTATTTTTCTTTCCTTTTTTTTTAAGATCAAAATTTTGAATTTCTAGATATGCCAGTCCTAAGACATGGTGAAGGGTGAAATATAAAGTTGGTGCGTACTATGGATATGAGGAGGCAAATGTGGTTTGTCACTGATTTTTACAAGAAAACAAATTTCAATTATCGTCTTTAATACTGCGGAAGATTTTTATCGAGGAAAATCTACTTGTGCAGTTATGTATATGTTTTATATTAAAAAATTTCAAGTCATTTAATGGAGCACTAATGGCTCATTAAACCAAAAGATTCTACCTTTTTTAGATGATTTTGTTTGATTCTTATGCTTTATTTTTTATATTCCTTGGTGGATGTTTTCTTATATAATATCATTGGTCTTGTCATGTTTATTTTAGAATTTGTTTCATGTAACTACTCATTCGTAGTCCGTAATACATCTTTACTGTCAACTATTTTAAGTATCCATAAGGCAATTGCAAATTATATACTTTCTAATTCATGTTGGTTTCTAGATTAGTTTATTGGTGAATAATGGTAGTTTATAACTTACAATCCTGTCATGTTTCAGATATGCATTACAACAAGCACTTCTGCTGGTTTGGAGCAAACTTTGCCCTGGATCTTTTATCATAAAGTTATTGGGGTTTCGAACTTTTTCCTTTTTGTGGAAGGAAAGGCTGCCTCTGCCAATGTATCTAAAGTCTTGGAATCAATTCCGGTGAGTCAAAAGTCATATCTTTCCTCCTAAAAATTTAAGTAGAAGATAACTTCTACGTTATTTGATACTCTATCAGTTTGGGTCCTGTCTACTTCTGATCATCCATTCTTGTTGCACGGACTAAAACAGGGTGTGAAAGTTATATACAGAACAAGGGAATTAGAGGAACAACAAGCTAAGAGGTTGGTTATCTCCACTTGAATAATTGGATATGTATCTTAAGATTTACTTGTCATCTTTTTTGATTGGGTTGATATATGTATTATCAGCCGGATATGGAACGAGACTTGGCTGGCGAGCTTCTTCTTCAAACCATGTAATTATGAGTTGTTTGTGAAGCAATCGCTCAACATGGAGATGGCTATTGTCATGGCAAGGGTACGGGCTTCAAAATGTTATATATGACGGGCGCTCTTCATAAATTCATCTTAATAAACGTTGAAACATTTTCTTTTAAAATTTCTAGGAAGCTGGAATGGATTGGATATTCCATCTTGACACTGATGAGCTAATTCATCCAGCTGGCACGCGGGAGTATTCATTGAGACAGTTGTTGGCTGATGTCCCTGGAAATGTTGATATGGTTATCTTTCCAAACTATGTAAGGTTAACAACTTTTCTTTTGGTTTGGCATTTTCAGCTGTCCAATAGAGGCTAGTATTGGATGTTTAATGATGAACAGTCATTTTCCATGTTTATAACCTTAATCTCTGGTATATTTCTGTTTTGATCCATGGTGTTCAGTAGGTTGCTGCTCTTTATCATCTGTTGGCATCCTAATAAGTTCTTTTTGCATGTTAATATGCTGCATTTCTTTCAATATTAAAAGATTATTGCGATCCCACCTACAATATGCCTTTTCACTTTAACATTCATTTGATACTTTTAAGTTCAAATTTGCTAAAATTTACCATTTCTTTTATTGCAGGAAAGCAGTGTAGAACGAGATGATATCATGGAACCTTTCAGTGAGGTATGTTATCTTCCATCACAATTTTGCCAATACTTTTGCAGTTTTGCATTATTGCTGTCAGCTTTGATCTCCATAAAAAGAAATATTGTTGAACGCTGCTTTCATTGATTTGATTTCTAATGAACTATCCGTTGGACATATTTCACATAGCAGTAAAAATGTATGATACAAGTTTGCACATGCTAAAGGTGATGATGCTATTTTATGATCACTGGTGTGATTAGAATGGTTGATTCTCATTATTTGATTCTTAAGAGAACAGTTACTAACCCCTTATGCAAACTTGAGGTCCCATTAATCTCTCTCTTTGCTACTTGGCTGATCAAGTTTTTCGTTAAATTTATTCAATCTCATGTTTTGCTTACTACTTTACTCTCAGTCTCACTCACATGACGCACTCACCAACATAAAATTTTCTGTCAATCGACATTCTTTACCCTTTTTTTTTTTTTTTTTTTTTCCTGCCATAGGTCTCAATGTTTAAGAAAAACTATGACCATCTTCCAAAAGATGTATATTTTGGCAACTATAAGGATGCAACCCGTGGAAATCCAAACTACTTTTTGACCTATGGCAATGGGAAATCAGCTGCTCGAGTTCAAGATCACCTACGCCCTAATGGCGCACATAGATGGCATAACTATATGAAGACACCTCAGTATGTGATTCTATCTCGTGGTTTATATATTTTTTAAAATGTTTATTCATTTTTATTAAGTCCCTATAAGATAAAATTATTTTGCTAGTGGGCATGTCAGTATATGCACATGTTTACTTTTTACATTAGCTCTTTTCGGAAGCTTCATCATTGACTACTAATATTATTTTAGCCACTACGTCAGAATATGCACAAGTTTCTAATTCTTGTGTGCTTACTTTTATTTTCTTTGTTGCTGTGAACTTACTATTAATTTTTGCCACTTTTACTAGTGAAATCAAATTGGAGGAAGCTGCTGTGTTGCATTACACATATACCAAGTTCTCTGATTTGACTTCTAGACGTGATCGGTGTGGCTGCAAGCCTACAAAGGATGATGTTAAAAGATGCTTCATGTTGGAATTTGACAGATCTGTGAGTTTTAGTTTTGCATCATTTTTTTGCCCTTTTTTACCTGTCTTCTCATTGAGCTAGAAACGTGACCATTGTTTTCTTCTCATTGAGCTAGAAACAAGACCAATTGTTTTCTTGGAAACCTCCCCCTACATCATGTTGCCATTAATTTCATTTTTTTCCCTTCCGCATAGCATGGCAATTTTATACACACGACTACTTCCATGTTGTATGAATTTACAAATATGGATATGTTCCTTTCATAGAATTGTTCTTTTAAGATCTGTTCAAATTTACTGCAATGTGATTCCATTTGCAGTGTTCAAGATTTGTGACTCACCTGTACAAATACTGTCTTAGGTGTCTATGAAGAGCTATAGATAACATACAGCACAGAACCCAGAACTTCACTATATATTTCTTGTCATCTTTCTTACAGCTATGTCTTACTGTCCTCTGCAGGCATTCATAATTGCTTCAACTGCATCAGGGGAGGAAATGCTTCGCTGGTAATTATATCTCATCTCATGAGAATGTTGGCAAATCTGGTAGTAAAATAGGAAATGAGTAAAAATGAAGATAAAAATAGACAGGTATTTTACGTGAAAAACCCCAAAGGAGACGGTGTAAATGGGGATTACAACCTTCTCTCTAAATTATAATAATTTAGAGAACAATAGGAGACTCTCTTTCATGCAAATAGGAGAAACACCTCACAAAAGAAGAGGAACTAGAGAAACTGATTTTCTCTCACTAAGGGAATACTCTTAGAAGAAGCTTGAGAGAATGGGATGGGAGAAACTGATGAGGGAGGGCTTGGTATTTATAGGCCTCAGCCCCTCCCCTTCGCTTCTTCTTCATTCTTCAAGGCAGCCACTTGCCTTATTTTTTAAAATTATTTCTTTCCTTTTCTTTTGTGGGCAAACTACTACACTTGGCCCTTTCCTTATTTTTCTTCCTCTTCTGTTGTTTTCTTCTCCTTATTTTCCTTTCTTTTGTCAAAGGAGCAACCTGCTCCAAATATATTGTCGGCCACAACAGAGAAATCATATGAGTTTTCTCATGCTTTGCGGAATTACAACTCTTTGAGGTTCCACATGACCCGCACAAAATTATTTGACCCGTGCTAAACAAAGTTGCTGAAAGAGACGGCCTCAAACATACTAAAAGACTAGGAATTATAATTCTTTGCTTTTTTCCCTAGAAGCTTCGCTTGATAGGAAAGAGGTTAAATTCATATTGAGCCTAGTACGACACATTATGTAGGAAAGAGGTTAAATTCTTATTGATCCTAGTACGACACATTGATGTGCATTTCTAACATAAAGCGTTGAACCAACTTTCAACTTTTCTTAATAATTTTCAATTGCAAAATTCTCTTGTGAATATTCAACTGCAACACATTATTCTTGTTGTATAATAAATTTTCACCATTGAGTAGGTAGTTTTTGTACCTCCTAACCGAAAATCATCGTTGTTTTAGGTACGGAGAACGCATTGTGTGGGCTGACAAAGAATTAAACTTGAAACTTATGAGGAAGGGCATCTTGACTCGGATTTATGCCCCTATGGTTAGTTCAATAAAATGATTTACGTGAGGCTTATCTCGATTTTGGTACATTTATGCATGCATAGTAGTGAGATTGAAGTCCTCAAACCTGTTTGTCCCATTATGTTATAGGTGATCATTCAAGGTTTGCGAGATTCCGGTGTTTTCAGCTCTGTAATTACAGCTGCTGAGCAAGCCAGTATCTCGAAAGAGAAATTCTTATCATCTGTTGAAAGTAGCAACTTCTCTCGGACGACCACATCCGATAGAGCATTTTCCTCCAGAAGGGTTGGCAAAATAGATTTTAAAGCAACAACCGCAAGAAGGGTCTTGGAATTCACAGATGATTCTATTCACCCCTCGGCAATCCCACCTCGATCTCCTCCTGAGTTGGAAGATTCTTATATCGCTATATAGTTGATGTGCCATTTGGCAATGACCCTTTTGCCTCATTGTTTCCAGCTTCTAGTTTGAAGAATCATCTGAGAGTTGAAGTTTTTCCGCAGGATAGAGAAGCAAGTTTGGCATCCATACCAAGGCATGCGAGTGTCCGTTTTCGTGGGGTTCTTCCCGATCATTACCCAAGCGCTGGTGTACATTTCAGGTTTAGAATATAGGGTTTTGTAGAGCTAGAGCTGTAGAGCGGGGATTCTGATTTGCAGGCTAATTAATGATTGTTTCCTTGGTGGTCTAATTTTTTTTTTTTTTCTTTTTCTGGAGAGTTTTGATTTGATTGCCTGCGACTTATTGTATTCTTGGCTCCCCGTATCCGTTATATTCATTCCCCACACAGGATAAAGGGGGGCACAATTCAATAAAAGTCCTTTGCTTCATCATAATCCTGAAGAAATTGGTGAGAGATTTGTGCAACTATTTTGTTGTCTTTCCATTTTAGAAAAAAGGGAAAATGCCAGTTGGGTTAAGCCACAACATGAATAAATTAAAAAAAAAAAAAAAAAAGAACTAAAAAGTTCTTCTAAACTCCATCTTCTAACTCACCTAATTGCCTGCTTCCCCTGTATGCTACAATCCTCCTTTTCTTCAAGACAAAAAAAAAAAAAAAAAAAAAAAAAAAAAAAAAATGCAACACGGAGTTTTAAGTCTCGTTTATTTTATAGATTTAAATTTTTAATTCGAGTTGAGATGTGATATTTTTTAAAAGCTTTTAATTGTAGTAAAAAAATTTAGATGTGACATTTTTTGAGAGTTTTAAACTGTAAAAACTTAAAATTAAAAATTTAAACAGGTGAAATGAACGAGATTTTATTTTCACTTAATTCACTTGCATATGATTCAACACTTCAGTCGTTGGCATGTGACATGCTATATTTTCACTTATTCGTGAATTTCAAGTTAAAATATTTAATAAAGCATTTCTCAAGTTTTAATCATTGGAATCTTTTTGCAAGAAAATAGCATGTTTACCTAACCCGGTAATAAAACAACTCAGTTTTTTGTTCTAAGTTTTTTTTTTTTTTTTTAATTTTAAAATGCTAAAAATTATTTTCAAATATGTTTTTAAACTTATTATTTTTTTTAATTAATGAGAATGATAAATTTGACATTTTACCTCCTAGAAAGATGGTTTCATGGTATTAAAAAACGATTTATCAAAATGTTAAGATTCAAAATTATTAAAAACACAAGATACTAAAAGATAATTACATTAAAATACATAGTACTAATATGAAATTTTTCTCGAATAAAGGTTGATGCAGAGAAATAGCTGATTTTTATACTTATTTTCTTTTAAACAATCTTACATAGATTGATTAGGTAAATATCATATTTACCAATTAAATAATTAAAAAAATCTCACATTTTCTGAATAAATCCAACTATTCTTTTCGAGTTTCTCTAACAATAATTGCTTGCAAGCCTAGCTGCCTAGTTGTAAATCTGTAATACCTCTAGTATTGAGGCTTAAAATTCGAATCCCATCTTGAGTTGAAAAAAAAAAAAAAAAAAAAAATCTAACAATAAAGCACATTATAGTAGCAAGAGAGATATAACCAACTACCTTTGTAATGAAGCATCTTTTAAGAAGCTTACAAATATGTTGGTAACGGCCAAGTAATTTTGGTTAGACTCAAAACACCAAAAGGCATACTGGAAGCAAAAACGTGTGGCATTTATGTTTCTACTTCCTAATTTAGTTATGGAACTTTAGGCTAGCGGGCCTGCTCGAAGTCTGAATTTTTTAGGCTTGGCGGGCAGGATCATAAGGCCGCCTGTTCAAGTAAATTTTTGAGCTCGGGATCGGGCTGTTCGAGAATGGTCGGAATTGCCGAAGTCTGCTGCCGAAAGAAAGCCTCCGACTGTCGACCGTCAGAAATTTTTTTATTTTTTCCCTCTAGCCCGAATTGCCCGAAGCCCGATCAACGACTATTTTTTTTATTGTTGGCGCCCGACATGCTACCTGAAAAGCCGGACTTCAACGGGCTTTTTTTTTTTTTTTTTTGCCCGATTGTCGGCTCGAACCCACCCAAATCCGACCCGCCGAGACAAAAAAAGACTGTTGGATCCAATTTTGAGAGAAAAAAAATCAATTTTTTAACCTAAAATTTTTCCTATAAATACTCTCCATCCCCCACACATTTTTCTCACCTAAACTCTCTCAGATTCCGTTTGGTGCAGGGATTCGAATCATGTGATTTGAATCATTTTCGATTTACGTGTATTTTTTGTGAGAAAAATCACTGTAGCGAACCATGAATCATGATTCGAATCGGGGGACGAATCCCCCAACCAAACATCCCCATCTCTCTCAATTTCTCTCAATCTTTCTCAATCTCTCAGGTCTCTCTCATAATTTTTCTAAAAACTATCATAATATCCTAAAGCTCTATTTCTCAAATTGCTCTTATTTTTAATAATGTGTGTTGAATATTAATTTTAATTTTTATATAATTTTAACACAAAATGACTTAATAATTATTTATATACAAATAAAATTACTAAATAACAGTATATTATATATAATATATATACAACATTATAAAAATTTTAAAATACAATCAAAAATTTTTTTTGGGGGCCATTCGAGCGGGCTCAGGCAGCTAAAACTAGGCTCGCGGCTCGTCCATGGGCCTTCTCGAGTTCAAGCGGGCAGCCCGAAAACTCCAGGCAAGCAAGTTCAGGTGTCAGGCTCAAAATCAATTTTTTCAGAAGGTCGCGGACGACCCGTCTAAAGTTCTAACACTACTTCTTCCGATTCAAGTTTAGAATTTGAGTTTTTCTACAGTAAAAAACTTTTAAAAAATAATCACATCTAACTTTTTTTGTTACAATAAAATTTTTTTATATAAAATTACATCTCAACTCAAATTAAAAATTTAAATCAACCATCTAAACGGCGTTCAACTACACTCAATCTCCATTTACCAATGAGTTGTTCTTTTGTATTTTTGAGTTAGGGTGATTTGAGTGATCATTTTGAGTTGAGTTTGAATTATAACTTGAGTTGAAGTTGTAACTTGAGTTTGTGTTTAGATGTGCACATCTAAGTTATGATTTGAATTGATAATCTTTTTGAGTTTGTGTTTGAGTAGGTCAAAACTTAAATTTGTATTTATATAGAATTTTAATAAAACTCAATGGTAATAAAAAATTTTAATATGGTATATGAGTGAAGTTTTATTCATCTTTTCGTTGTAAAATGTATAGAAAAAAATCATCTCAAAGTTAAAATGAAAAAATTATGATATTTTTAAAAATATAAAAAATATTGTCATTAACTTAAGTTCGAGTTTATGAACTCGAGTTAAAGAGGAAACTTAAACTCGAGTTTAGCCCCAAACTTAAGTTCAAACTCAAATTCAAACTTAGGGCCCGTTTAGTTCGCTGATTTGAGTTTTTAATTCGAGTTGAAATGTGATTTTATGTGAGAACCTTTTACTAAAATAAAAAGTTAAATGTTATTATTTGTGAGAGTTTTTACTGTAACAAAACTCAAATCGATAAAATGAACGAGACTTTAAATTTTATAAAAAAATATAAACTTAATAAAATTTTAACTCAAATTTAAATTTTTTTTAAGTTTTGTTGTAAAAGATTAAACCCGAGACTTCCCAAGACTTCTGAGGAATGTGTTTTGGCAGTCGTCTTGTAGTACAAGGTGGTTCAGTTCAGATTCTGATCGGCAATAATGACACTTAAGAGAACGACGGTGACAAGTTCAAGTATAAATGCGCTTGACATATCAGACACGAGTTAAAAGGCTCCGTTCATTTTATTAATTTGAGTTTAAAATTTAAGTTTTATTACAGTAAAAATTTTTAATAAATAGTCACATTTAATTTTTTTCTTACAGTAAAAAGTTTTCATATAAAATCATATCTCAACTCAAATCAACAAAATGAACAGTTTCAAAGTTTTGGGTTTAACTAAACGAAAATAGTGCAAATTTAATAACTTTTTTTTTATCAATATAATAAGCCACACTTATAAATTATTGGTGTGCCTTTCTTTAATTTAAAATGTAAATTACCAATTTAAAAAATATTTATAATAAATAGCACCATTATGGTATATGTTTTATCTACAAAGTAAATTTATATAGTAAACTTATCATGAATATACTTTTTAAATTAATCATGTATAGTAAGCTAATTTTTCACGTGCACTTCGCACGCGTGATTTATTCAGAGCAGCAATGTAAATTGTTGTTTAAAAAGAAAAAGAAAAAGAAAAAATGACATAAAAAATGAAAATAAAAGTGAGAAAAAGATATGAAATAAACGACACAAAAAAATAATTTTAACTTATTTTATTGTGTTTTATATTAATTCTAGTTTATTTTGTTTAATTCATTTTTATTTAATTTAGTGTGATTTTATTTTATTTTAGTGCATTTTTGCTTACTTTTATTTTTATTCAAATTATTCATAGTATTTTTATTTCAGCAATGTCAAAAATTTAGTGTAAAATGGTGTTAAAACAAACAAAATCGGACCATAAATTAGTTCAAAGTAAATAATAAATATAACAAATAATAATACAAAAAACAAACAAAAATAATTTCAGCCGTTGAATGATGCTTATCAACGACCTTGATGCGCGCATGAACAGTATGCGTAGAAAAGGGGAATAAAGCAGTAGGCATGCATCAGGTGGATCTCGCCACGATTCTCAATCAGTCAATTAAAACGCGACACATTGCGGTCTTGTTGCCCACTTTCTATCGGCGTTTAGGCCTCGTTCATTTTGCTTATTCGAGTTTAGAATTCAAGTTTTGCTACAGTAAAAAGCTCTTATAAACAATCACATCTAACTTTTTTACTACAGTAAAAAGTTCTCACATAAAATTAAATCTCAACTCGAATTAAAAACTCGAATCAACGAAGTGAACGGGCCCTTAATTTGTTGCATCGTGATTCATGTAAACTTGTATTTTCCACAAATAATATTCAGAAATGTGGCAAACTAAAGGGATGAACTATTTACGGAACAATAAGTGTATTGTACTAAAAAAAAAAATACCCAATTAAAACTTGACATGCGGCAAAAAGAAGGCAAAATAACTCACCCAAAACTTTTAATAGCTTTTGTGTCTAAATGAATAATAATTTGTATCTAGATGAATAGTAAGTGCACTCCTCTTTAATATATAGTTATAGATTATAGATTATAGATTATATATATATATATATATAATGGTCAGATATTTATATAACTATATATAAATTGTGTATATTTATACATAAATTATGTATATTTATATATAAAATTGTGTATATTTAACATAAAATATAATAAATTAGTCAATATACATATTTTTATGCTATGTGTTCACTAATTGTTATAAAAAAAATCATGATTTGAAGATTAATATATATTATCGTTTCTTATAACTTAACATACATAATTTATATGTAAATATACACGATTTACATATAAATATATACAATTACACAATTATATAAATGTCATATAAATATATATAATTTATCTATAAATATACACAATTTATTATAAATATACACACTTTATATAAAAATATATAAATATAATTATGATGAGACACTTTCTAAATATCTTATCAGAGAACTTGTCTATATGTATTTAGATAGATTATTGTGATTGTTATTTACCATAACTATTTTAAAATATGTTATTTATAATAATTTTTTTTTTTTTTTTTAAAAAAAAATCGATTTAGCTCTTTCTTTTAAAAAAAAAAAAAAAAAATGGTCGGCTTTGTGTCATTATGACGTGTGTTGTATTCCACCATTTCCGCGGGAGCTCCCCCAACTCAGAACACAAGCCAAACTCTCTCTCTCTCTCTCTCTCTCTCTCTCTCTCTCCATAACTCTTTCTTCAAAGAATCCAATCCAAACGTCTCAACTCAACTCTTTGGCGGTTTTTCCTTCATTAGAAAAAATAATAATAAGCTGAAAACGATTCAACCATGCTAATAACAACTCAACTTGTTGCACTTTCTCATTTCTCACTTCACCCACTCCTCTCCAGCCATGAATCAAATCCAACCCCTTCAATTAGGGTTTAAGACTCTCTCCAAAGGTACTATCTTTAAACCCTAATCACCCCCCGTTTTTTTGCCTATTCTTTCAAAGTTTTGATTTTTTATGAATTCCATATATATATTCTTGACCTAAAACAATGCAGTGGCTCCTGGGATTTTGAGAGTTTCGAGCTCAATGAGGTCTAAACGAAACGTTTCGAGTTCTTCAAATTCCCTGCCAACAACGTCTGAGGACAACAGAACTGGTAAAAAGTTGAAACCCTTAATGGGCACAAAACCAAATCAACAGAAGGAGCCTCTTCTCAAGGTTGTACCAATGTTATGCTTGTTTTGAAACTGTTATAGTTTTTTCTTGCCCCGTGTCTCCCCGTGTCTTACTTGGTAATCCTTTCATTTTTAATTCCTCATTTTTTTTTATTTTTAAAAATACATTTATTTACGGGAATAACGAAAGCCTTCTATGTGTTTTTATCGAAATGCTGTATTCCACCATATATTTTTAGGAATGCCAAGCCTATTTTGTATGTTTTACAAATTGTTTAAAAAATTGATATGAAATGTAAAACTTAGAGGGTAAATACAACATTTCTGAAAGCATAAGACGGAACATAGCATTTCCATAAAACACGAGGGGTTTTTTTTTTTTTTTTTTTCTTCATCATCGCTTTAGTTAACTTATAAAATATAGAAAGAAAAGAAAAAGAAGTGTTGTTAAGCAGGTCCTAAAGTTTTATTTGTACTACAAACCTTTTGGTCAGCATGAAAGTGATTTACTACTGATTGACATGTAGGAACGTGCTGTAGAAAGTTCCCCTGTGGAGATTGAAAGTTTTAAGGATGACCCAGAAAAAATCGAGAAGATGACCGTCCAGGAACTTAGAACAACATTGAGGTAAAGTATTGCATGCCTTTTTTTTTTTTGGTTAATGCTTTACTTTGATTGATTTTTGAATGTGTTTATTTGTTTGAGTTTTCATTCGTCTTGTATTTAAGCGTAGATTGGTATAAGCCAAACTTTACAGTTTTAAGCAATAGGAATTGGTTTCCATGCCAAAAAAAAAAAAAAAAAAAAAAAAAAAATAGGAATTGGTTCTTTCTTTGAAGTTGTAGGTCTTACATTCAATGATGTTTTACTGTCAGGAGTATTGGGGTCCCTGCTAAAGGTCGTAAACCAGAACTTGTATCCGCCTTGAAGTTGTTTGTGGACCAGAAGATAGATGGTATTCATAAATCTTTTTACTGCTGTAAAATTCAAGTTTCATGCCATATCGCAAAATATTTTCACAGCAGCAAAAAGATACTATCTTTCTAACTTTTCGGTCCAATCTAAGTTAAACTCCCTTTGCTTTGGATGCTTAGGTGAAAGTTCTCAGATGGAAGAAGAGCAAGCATTCTCCATTTCTGCTAAAAGTGTAAATGAAGAAGACCAAGTTCAAAATGTCAGCACTGTCTTGGAGGCCCAAGAACTTAAGAGGAGTAAGAGAAGGTTAAAACAGTTGGGAGGTGAAGGGAGTGCTGTTGGATTCGACCTTAAAGCTGTCACAACAAAACAGAAGCTTTCCATAAAATCTGTTGGGGTTTCAGGTACCAAGACATTTCTGGAACTAGTACTAGATGGAGGAGTTTAATTTTTTTATTTGTATATTGTTGATTTCTTCGAGAAAATAATTTAATAGAATGTTTATCATGCTAGGCGGAAAGGTCTCTCAAACAGAGACTAGAACATCTTCAGAAACTATTAGTGTTAAAGCAGACTATAAAGCGGCAATGCCTCTGGTGGAAACGGAACCTTGGATGGTTCTTGCACACAAGAAGCCTCAGAAACATTGGATTCCGTATAATCCTAGAACCATGAGGCCCCCTCCTCTTTCTAGTGATACAAAGTCTGTGAAGCTTATGTCTTGGAATGTAAATGGTTTGAGAGCATTACTAAAGTTAGAGGGATTCTCTGCACTTGAACTTGCCCAAAGGGAAGATTTTGATGTATTATGCTTGCAAGAGACCAAACTGCAGGCAAGTTTTTTTTATTTTCCTTTTGAAAAAAGAAAAATTTAAGACTTGACTTTGTCGAAGATGAAAAAAGAAACCGTTGCTCAATTGTCTTAATCATCCTTCAGGAGCCACCAGCATTAGCCAATGACCTTAGTTTGTGCTATCTAGTGTTGCCTATTTATGTATAGAATAATATTATATATATACTACGAAGTCAGAAAACTAACAAAATTAGATTCTTTAAATGCATAATATATTCTCTTACTATTCTATTCCTAGTTACCTGTATCTCTCTTTTATTTTTTGGAAACAGGAGAAGGATGTCGAAAAGATTGCTTGTTTGATAGATGGCTATCCGAATAACTTCTGGACATGTAGTTCTGGCAAGCTTGGTTATTCTGGAACTGCAATTATTTCCCGAGTATGGTTATAGTTTATATTGAGTGTATTTTTATTCATGTATGTTCTTTTTCTATGGTTATAGTTTATATTGAGTGTATTTTTATTCATGTATTTTATTTTTCCTAAGTGTGCTTACAGTTTTGCTTGTATACCAGTGCCAGATTATGGCTGATAATATAAGCTAGACTACCTATGTGGGTGGTTTAGGAATAATAACACAGAATAGTAATTGTGAAAAGTTCTGCAGTTTAAGCATTTTTTCAAGAGCAATGCAATAACTCTGGCTTAATTACTTTTCTAATACTTTCAATCAATATTGGCATTTGCCTTGCAGATGAAACCACTTTCTGTCAGATATGGCCTTGGCATATCAGATCATGATGGCGAGGGACGGCTAGTGACAGCTGAATTTGATTCATTTTACTTAATTTGTGGATACGTTCCTAATTCTGGAGATGGCTTGAGAAGACTGGTAATTGACCGGAAGCTGTAACCACGATTGAATTATTATTATTATTATTATTATTATTTTTTTTTTTTATTTTTCTTACGGAGTCCCTTTCTTGGGCTAACAACTTTGGTTTCAAATTTAGACATACAGGATTACACAATGGGATCCATCTCTCGGCAGTTACATGAAAGTGAGAACTCTCTCCTTTCCTCTCAATTTCTTGTAGATAATCCATTCTGTTTTTCAATGTCTTGTATTGTCACATCAAACTGCTCGTTGATGATATAGCAACAAAATTGTATGTGTTGTTACGTTTAAACAGTTTGCGGTAACATAGCGTAGAGGAATTGAAAGAGACTTGGTGAGCACTTAATCCTTATGGTTTTCTTGGTTGATGTAGGAGCTTGAAAAGTCGAAGCCTGTCATTTTAACTGGTGACCTGAATTGTGCTCATCAAGAGATAGACATACATGACCCAGCAGTAAGTGATTTTTTTTTTCTTCCTCGTTAGCTCCTATTATTATCCAGTATATAATTTAGGCTTGTGTAAGGTATCTGATCCAAAACTTGTGTATGTTTTAACAAAAAGTTTTCTTGAGAGTATATTATTTTATTATTTTTAGTCTGCAGAAACAGTTGGAAAAAAAAAAACACACACACACACACACACGTGTGACATTTGAGTTTGCATTTTCAATGCCTCAGTTTTAATGATTTAGGTAGGACTGAAGGTGTTGTCCTTGATAGATATTTACTTCGATGTCAAAGGCAGTTAAGAGTGTTTCTTAGATAAATCAGTTTAGTATATCAAATAAATTCCATTTTGACCTTTGGAGTCTTTTTTTGTCATTTTTCTTGGCTATCGTCAAAAGGGCGGAATGGGCATATGTTTACGGTGGTAAAGTCAATACAGAGGGTGAAACCTTCCAGTCCCAGTGTCCTTTCAATGATCGTTAAATGTTAATTGAGAGAGTTTCATGGCTGATAATCACGGGCTCATTTCTATGAGATAGTTCCCTACTTCAATCATGGACTCATTACTATGAGAGAGTTTCTAACTGCTATTCTTCATTAAATATTTAGTTTATCTGCACCATCTTCTTAATATCTATGCGAAATAATTAGGGAAATAGAAGAAGTGCTGGCTTTACGGATGAAGAACGGCAATCATTTGAGAAAAACTTCTTATCTAATGGATTTGTGGATACCTTTCGAAGGCAACACCCCGGCGTTGTTGGATATACTTACTGGGGTTATAGGCATGGCGCACGCAAAACTAATAAAGGTACTTCCCACTCCCAGTTGGCATTCTCAAAATCCCATTTTCACTCTTTTACGGCCCGCTAGAATTATCTTGATGTGCCTGTACATATGCATCTAATAGAGGCATTATTATGTAGTTTGTTCTGGTTGATGCGTTTACATCAGTCTTTATCTGCTGAATAACCTGAAAAATGATTTTCAGATTCTTAAGAGGTTTCTCGAGATTTTATGTCATTTGCTTGCATCTATTTACTCTAGTTGATGTGTTTACATCAGCCTAATATGTGAGGACAACCTGATATATGAATGACTTTCTTACCATCTTATCTCCTTTTCTTTTAATTATATTTCTGACTGTCTGTGGTAGGGTATAATAAGAAATCTACCAGTAAGACGCAGTTCCAAACCGTCATTATCATATTAGATTAAGAAAAGCATGATAGTTTAACTGAACTTGATTAAAATTTGACGATTCATGACTGTGCCTACTGATAGGGTTCTTTTTCTTACCCTACTAGAGAATTCTCCTGTGTTTTTATTCTTTTTTTTAAAAAAAAAAAAAATTGGGTGCTTAATTGAAACAGGGTGGCGTCTTGACTACTTCCTCACATCAGAATCCATAGCTGACCAGGTTCACGATTCATACATTGTCCCTGATATTCATGGCAGTGATCATTGTCCTATCGGTCTTGTACTCAACTTGTAGCTGAAAAAAATCGGCGCCAAAACCGATATTTATTGGCATTTTGTTACATGATCCAATCTGAAAGGTTTCATGTGGGAGATCTTTATTGTATTAAGAAATTTGATCCAGCAATTTTGAGTTTATATCATGTGACGTTCATGCAGTAGTTGGATAACTTGGAAAAAGATTTGAACGTGTAAATAGATTCGTTGTGGTAGCTTCGTTAAGTTATTTTATTATTGTAATACTCTTAAGATTTCTATGCGTTTGTTTGTTTCTTTTCTTTTTCTCTCTTTTTTTTTTTTCTTTTTTTTTTCTTTTTTTTCTTTTGGCACATCCCAGCCAAAGAGGCTGCATGGCAATGCTAATCAGAACTTGGATGTGTCCAAAAGGAGGAAAGAAATGTCATCACAAAAGTTTTTATTCATTTATTTAATTTTTTTTTTCCTGTCTATACATAATTTAATTTGCGGAGTTAATTAATCTCTCCCCTATTATGCAACTTACAAGTATATTCTACTATTACTCCCATTTGGTAGGAGGGATGGCTGGAAGGATGGATAGAATATGATGAAAGGGGACTTAAAAAGGATGGATTTGTAATTTTTCTCAATTTTATATGGTATGATAGAAGGAAAAATTATGGTTATCTTCTATATATGACAATAATTCCTACGGGGACGGGGATCTGCCCAGGACGGGCGGGATAGAGACAATAATTAGATATGAGGATGAGAATGGGGACAAAATCTTATCCCGAATTATGACAGGGTGGCGACGGCGGAAAAAACTCCTCCATCTCCCCGCCATCGGCCCAATATGCATATATTACATATTTTATATAAATAAATATATGCAATATTAAATTTTCAAACAAATGTAGTGTCTTGTGGCATTATTGCTAAGTTTGATTTGCATATGATTTGTTTTATAGAACCTATTTTGATATTGATTCAAAAATACAATTTATTTGTATTTTAAATTGTCATAATTTTGAAATGCATAATTATCAGATGAGGAATGGGGCAGGTATGGGAGGTCTCTTTAATAGAGAATTTTTGATCTCGACCCCATCTCTTCTTAAGCCGGGATGGAGGTAGGGATGGGTCCACCACCAAATAGTGGGCTGTGTGGATCAAAAAATATTGTTCAACCTAGAGTTGTAAGTTTGGGGTGGGCTAAATAGTCCAGCCCGAGGCCCGCTATTATTGGCCCTAGCCCGGGCCGGTCCGTCCTTAAATTTTTTGGGCTTAGGGCCAGGTTAGGCCGACCCTCTCTATCATAGTTGTAAGGATGTTTTTAAAAATACTTTACAAAATTCTGGGTCGGGTCAGGCCTGTTGGGAATAGTGTCCTAAAAATATGAGATATAATAGGATATTTATTATTTACTTAATAAAATAGTTTAATTATTATTTTATGTTTATATATTATTTAATATTTTATGAATATCATTGAAAATTTTATGAATATTTATGTGACCTTAAATATTGTATATAAATGTTATATGTAAGAGGATAATATTTAAAGATAATAATCGAAACGATGTGCGTAATGAATTTAATTAAAGTTCAGAATCCTTAATTAAAATATATACATGTAATTCTATTAAGAATGGAACAGTGTTATCCGTACGGTTAATATGACGAGATATTGAATGAATGTATTACACATAATGAGATTGTGTGGAACCGGGAAACAGACATAATATGAATTTCTGATAATTTCTATTAAGTATAGAAATTTTAATTGAGTCTAGTGATGATCATATATAAAATGATCTTAATTTTAAGTTATTAGCAGACTTCTATTTATAGATTTGTGTCTTTTGATTTACTCGGTATAGATTTTAAGATGTTGAATCATATTCTTTGTATATTGGGGACATGATGAAGTGGGTAGCAAAAATGTTAATAAATAAGATGGAATCCATTCATTCTTAAGAGAGAAACAGATAAATAATTCTCTTAATGATTGATTCGATACTTAGACTATTGGGAGCTCCAATTCATGAATTTGTTTTATGAATCACTGTCTATTAGAAAATCAATGATACTTAAGGATAAAAAAGTAATTAGAGAGGTTAACATATTTCACTTAACTCTAATTATGAATTATTTGTGGATAATTGATCTATATATAATAATTATATCAAATGGACACTTCACAGTTTAAAAGTAAATTTTATCTATAATTATGAGAGTGCAATTCAAGTTTATAGTGGAGGAACTTCAAAATTAATAGAATTAATTAATTACATGGTTTTAATTAATTATTTATTGGAGCTCAGAATTATAAGTTTATGAGTCCCCATTTGTAATCCTATAAGACACTAAGGGTAAAATATAAATTTTAAAATTATAGAATTTTAAATAGAACGTTCAAAAATAATTAATTGTGAATTAATTAAATATTAAATAATGTGATTATTTAACTTTGAATTTTAGAACACACATGTGGAAGGGTCAACATGGTGTACATACCCAACACTGTGGAAATTTTGGGATATTGTTGCTTGTTCCTTAAGTTTTTTAATTGACTTATTTGATAAGTTGTCCAATTGAAATTAAAAAAAAAATTTAAGTTTGATTTTAATTGGAATTTAAATTTAAGTCAAAATTGGACTGCAGGATAAAGGAGAATTTTTTCTCCTTTTTTATTAGTATTATTTGCCAACCACGGGGGGAATATCCCTGTGGTGGCCAACCTCTACAGATAAGGGAGATAGGAAATTTGGTTTCTAAAATTAATTAGAAGTGAGAGATAATTATTAAGTTTTATCTTGGAGATAAAGTTTAGATTTTTTTTAGGCATCTGACAGCTACTCTATAAATAGGAGATTGCATAAAATTGAAGAAATTTTTTTTTGCTCTCCTTAGCTTATAGTGGTCGCTTTTATAGAGTGAGGAAAAGAAAAATTTTCTCCTCAATTTCACGTCGTGCATGTATTGGTGTTTGTGGAATACTCGAGTGTTTAAGTGCTAATCTCATTTTGTTTCAGGTGTGTCCACACACACGTCTTTATAGATTCGAGGAATTGATGAGAAAAATTCGAGTATTCTAAATAAACTTGGAGCGAGGAGTGTTCGTGGTCAAAAAGTTAAGTTATTGACCTAATCATTTGTTAGGTAAAATTTTTCATAAATTAATTTGATTAATTTATTCGTGCATAAATTAATATATTTTATAGAGTATCTCAAAAATTATTTAAATTATTGTTATACACGATTAGTTAGATACATGTTTCCGCATAGAAAATCATTTTTGAAACTAATCTAGTCCCTAAAATTTTTGAGTTTAGGGGCTGGGTTGAGCCGACCCTCCCTTTTTTAGGGCCGGGTTGAGCTAATCTAAAATTTCTCTTTGAACAGTCAGGTACGGGCCGATTGAGCGACCCAAACTTACACCTCTAGTTCAATCTAAAAAGATTAGTCTACCACTGAGTCCACTCATTGTGAAATAAGAAGATTGAAATCGACCGTTCAACTACTCATCCCTCTAGATTAACTTTGTCTTCATGAGAATCTGAGTTAGCTTTAGAATAATTTCATATTTTCAATCGACAACAAAGAAGAATGGTTCTTTTGCTGTGAAAATTTTAAAATAAATCTTCAAACGAATTCATATGCTCGTGATATCAATTCTTCTTGCAATTAGCTTCTTCTTATTTTCTCCTTACTTGAACATCATCACATTCTCCATGTCTTCCGCTGTCTTGGTCTGCCTGCTTCTCTGAAAGCGACGTCTGACTAAGAGCTCCCATGTTTACAACCGGAAGGTGGGAAAGCACAGTCTAGGGCCGGAAACTCTAGCCGGTAGTGATTGTCACTTGTCAGAGAAGACAATTGTCTTCATTCTCTTTGAACGAGCCTTGTTAATTCTACGGTGACAAGTCGTTAGGGGATTATTCGTGTTAATTTATTTATTAATCGTATTAAAAAATATTAATTTAAATACGATATATTTATTAAATATGTCAAAAATATTAATTTAAACACAACTTATTTATTAATCGTGTTAATCGTGTCAATCTTTCTTTCTATTACTGGAGGTGTCCGGAATTCTTGGATTCTAGTTGAGGGAAGTTAAATTAATATATTAAATAAATAATTAATATAATAATAACTTATTTAACACGGTCAAGATAAATTGATTAATAAACACGGTCAAAGATAAATTTAACATGTTTATTGGTTAATTTATCTTTTTATTTAAAAAAAAAATAAATTTTACCTACAAATATTAAAATTCACATTACTTGTATTTAATGTCATATAAATTACATGTTATATCATATATTATTAAATTATAGATGACATATATAATTAATCGTGTTAATTAGTATCACTTTATATTAAAAGGTTAATTTTAACTTAATTTATTTATTAATTATATTAATTATATTAACTTAATTATGATTTAAATTTATTTATAATAAATTTAAATCTATTAATTTTTATTAATTTCGAATCGTACGCTGCTTAATTCCACGTTAGACTCGTGAGAGTAGCCCGCTCGCGCTTGAAAGCTTTTCTGTTGAAGCAGCTCTCTTGCGCGCATTTCTGTTGGCTTACCCCAAGGGCGAACTAATATGACGAGCAGGATCTGACAGGTCAGACCTCTTTGCTGAGGTGGCAACATCTGGTTGGTCCAAATGACGAAGTATGCGAAAGTCTCACGCTAAGCGAAAGTAGCCTACAACGCCGCCATTCTTAGACGCAGAAAAAAAAAAAAAATGAACTTTTTTATTAATTAGAAAAAAAACTCAAAGTCCTCTGGAGAGAGAAAGGGGGAGAGAGAGAGACCGCCATGACTGCTCGCAAGAGAGCTTCAACGTTCTCATCCGCAGAACGACAACAGCCAAAAGAAACGACGCAGAGCAAACCCCAAGACTCGAACGACCCTCCAATAGTGCCGCCCAAGTCAGGCGTGATCCTAAAGCTCTCGCTTTTCTTCTTAGTCCCTTACTTTTACCTGATCTTCTACCATTACAAGATCGATTCGGAGCTCAAGAAGTCGATTCTCATAAATGCCGGTCTCAGCATCGCTGGCTTCTTCGTCACCGTTAAGATGATCCCTGTCGCTTCCAGATACGTTCTGAGGCGAAATCTCTTTGGATATGATATCAATAAGAAGGGCACTCCTCAGGGCATTGTCAAAGTGTGAGTTACTGTTATCATTCTTTTTTAATGATTTTGTTTGTTTTATTAGGTTTTGGGGTGAAATTGTGAGGTGGGTCCGTGTAAAGTTTGTTTGTTTTTTTTTTTAGTTGAATTCATGGGGAATGAGATGTGCTAGATTTGGTTTCTGAAAAGATTTCTGAATTCGCTTGGCATTGATGGATTTTTTTATGATATTTATTTGCTGGGGATTTATGAAAAATTTGGTTTTTAATCAGACCAGGTGATGATAATGTGGCTAAATTTGTTGTATTCAGCATTATATCTGAATTAGTATATATATATATATATATATATATATATATATATATAGGCATCTTATAGACTTGATTAGGTGTTGAGTACATGATAATGTCATATACCCGTGGAGTTATAATAAAAAGGCTGGTTTTTCAACCAAGTTATTTACCGGGAATGTACTAAGATTGGTCTATATTTATGCCGTGTCGTAATAGTTAGATATTATTCTGATGGTTAGTGTGAATTTTTTTTTTGAATTTATGTTGCGTTTTGATGATTGCCCTTCTTAAAACCTTCCATTTTATTTTCCTACAGTTATTTTATCTTGCTTGATGATGCCATTTGTGTTTAACAGGCCAGAGTCATTGGGTATTGTCATTGGAATTGTCTTTATGGTCTTGGCAATCTTGTTTCAGTATTTTAACTTTACAGCCGATTCAAATGTAAGTGTAATCTATCATTGTACTTTGACTTTGTTTCATGCATTCAGAATGGAAATCGTCTTTCTCGGATCCAAATGATGAAAATATGCTACCTTTTTTTTTTTTTTTTTCTCTCTCTCTCTCTTTCTGTTTATTGATGTCATTAGATGGTTTATTGCCAGACTAAATTGTAAGTATATTGATCATGCAGTGGCTTGTTGAGTACAATGCGGCATTAGCATCCATATGTTTCATGTTATTGCTTGGATTTGTAGATGATGTCCTTGATGTCCCTTGGAGGGTGTGAGTATCATTTTTTTTTTTTTTTTTCTATAAAACATTGTACATTTTGTTTTATCATTTTTTTCTTTTAGGAGTTGTCTTCCTTGGCATATATTTTTGCATTAATATTGCATGAGGCTTCTTGAAATTGTGAAGAGCAGGAAACTAATACTGCCGTCGTTTGCTGCTCTTCCTCTGCTGATGGCCTATGCTGGACATACAACTATCATTATACCAAAGCCTCTCATTCCATATGTGGGGCTGGAGCTTTTGGATCTAGGTATGTGATAGAATCTAGGACTGTTTTTCGAAGAAACAAGAAAATTGAGATCAAGAAAGGAATCGATCGTATTATTGAATGAAAGCAAGTACACAATCACAACTCTTCGAGGGGCTGCAACCTCCACCGCTGGCTTTTCTGCCTAGCTTCCTACAATTCTCTTTCCGAATCTCCTTCCCCAAGATCCCCTCCTCTATTTATTCTTTTCCTCCCCACTAATTAACTTCTCCTCCTGACTCCTACTAAACTCAACTTGCTAAAACTGCCTAACCGAAACTCCCCACTAATCAGCTACCAACAATTCCACCTATACCCTCTTACCCGTCCTAACAAAGACTTGCTTAACTAAAGGCTTAGTCTTATCAGTATGTTATCATGGTATTGGAAGTATGTAAAAAATGCCTTTTATGGTAAATTTTTTTCTTCTTTCCATCCCTCTTAATAGTGAAATCAATATGATTTCATCAACAGTTGCTCTTTATTTTTGTGAATGTATAAATTATTTGAATGTCCGTTATTAAAAACGTCAAGTTAATAAAGATATTTGATTAAGTTGTTCAAATTAGAACCTAGTAATGAAGAGGGGAAAAAAGTAGAGAAGAGGAAAAAAAATAAAGGAGGTTAATGACTGAATTGAATGGAATTGAATTGCATGATACGTGAATTTAATTTGTGAGATATAGCCCTTTTGATTTCACCTGACAATGTAATTCCTTCTTTACATGTATAGAGCAGAAATCATCTATTTCCTTAGGTTCTTCTCAAAGCACACTAGCGTTTTTTTTCTTCAGTTGGCTGAATATATGATATAATTTAGCATTGAAAAGTTCTTTGGAAGGCAAGCAATAGCTTCACACTGGCCAAAACGTTTGCAACCTTGTTGTTTTTTCCTTTTACAACGTTGTAGATATTTTTGCGTATGTAGATCTGTGGTTACTGGTTAGATAATTATTATTTTTATATTTTTCTTTTGATGAAGGATGGATATATAAACTATATATGGGATTGTTGGCGGTCTTTTGTACAAACTCCATCAATATACATGCTGGTTTGAATGGTCTTGAAGTTGGGCAAACCGTTGTCATCTCATCTGCTGTAAGCATAAAAGGCTTTTAAAGCATTTGGCAAAAGTAAATAAATGATGAAAAAAAGGGACAGAGAGACTTTAAAAGTTGCAGTTTAAAACCGTTTTTTAAGTGACACAATTTGTTGTCGCAGATTGTGATACACAATATCATGCAAATTGGGGCATCTACTGATCCCGAGCATAAGCAGGCGCATGCGTTCTCTATTTATCTGGTTCAGCCTTTACTGGCCACTTCCTTGGGTTTGCTCTCTTACAATTGGTGACATTTCTTTACTATTGACCAAGTGGCTTGTTCTTTTGCTTCTTCTTGCATTGAAGTGTGAAACTTATCTGTTCATGGTTGCAGGTATCCTTCTTCAGTTTTTGTTGGGGATACTTATACATACTTTGCTGGAATGACTATGGCTGTGGTTGGGATTTTAGGCCATTTTAGGTGTGATCCCTTGAATTCCAAATTTCACTATCATATTCTAGCCTAGACTATAAGTTTAATACACGACATTGGAAGCTTTTCTTTTTCAACATCAAAACAGAAAGAAATGTCCTAATACAACATACAAACTGAAGTTAAAAAAAAAATCTGAAAGAGGAAGAAAATTATCCATGTCATGAAAGAAAGAGATTCAGAGAAGACATCAAGTGACATAAAGCAGATAATGAAATGGGTGTAAGAGAGCGCAGAGATTCCTCATACTGAGTTATTGTATTTGCCTGTATTTGCCAACAGGTTGTTTAAATTATTTTATTCCGCCTGTGTTACTAAGCAGCCCATAGCTCACCTTTTTTCCCCTTGTTACAGTGAAACGCTCCTGATTTTCTTTGCTCCTCAAGTTCTGAACTTCCTCTTATCACTTCCCCAGGTTTGTTATCTACTCAATCTCTTTCCCTTCCCCTCCTCTCATTTGCTTGTTCACTCTCTCTTTTCCCTATCTTCTCATGCTTGACATATCAGAATGCACTAAATGTTAACCAGCCTAATTCGCTGTTATTTTTTGTTAGCTTGCTGGCATAGTTCCATGTCCACGGCACCGTCTGCCCCGGTAGCTTTCTGTATTCTCTATAGGTGATCATCGTTGGAGAACTGTCATTATGTTGATAATATTTATTAACATCTTAAGCATTGTTTACTTTTTAGATTTGATCCTCAGACGAAACTATTGACGGGTACAAATGACGGGACACTAGTTAACTTCTTTCTGAGACAGTTTGGCAGGATGTCAGAGAAGTCGCTCTGCATCTATCTACTTGCTTTTCAGGTATCTTATCTATGTGATCCTCTCCTATAACCTTGTTTTTCTTGAAGTTTTTTACATTATGTAACCTGCAGATTTAGCTTAGGTAATATCAAATCTTAACTGCTGAGATTCCCATCACTCAATAATTCATGTCTATTAGGTTCTAGATTTAATGTAGATAAATACTTGTTCTAGGCTCACTTAGTGGTCTCTTATGGATCATGTTTGTATGGCTCCAAGAAAAAACCCTTAACAGATAGGCAGCTTCATCTTAAGATAAGGCGAGAATTTAATCATGATGATGATCCTTCAACAGCTTTCTCGTCCTGCATATTGTTTCACACGACCCCGACCACAAATACATCAAGATTTTCTTTCTATGGGTGCATGTTTGCCCCCCTTTAGTTAATTCTACGAATCTGACTATTCTTTCTTCCCCTTTTTTTTTTTTTTTTTAAATTTCAACAGGCCATTGCATGCTTCTTCTGCTTCCTGCTGAGGTACTTCCTTGCTGGTTGGTACAAATGAGGCGGCAAACAGTGAAACAAGCTTATTGTTATTTAACATCCAGGAAACTTTGCTTACTGGGTTTGTAGTAATGTTTACCAATCCGGCTGTAGAGTATCACTCTGTACACTGGTGAAATAGAGAAAATTTTCTTAGATTCTTGAGGAAAATGACAACTACATGAAAGAAGGAACAGAGAAAAAAAATAGATTCTGACACGAGATATATTTACACTTGAAATTTCTTTTTTATATATATATATATATATATATATATATATATATATTCTACTTTCACAATTTAGTTATCGATTGACGATTTTGCTCGTGTTCATTTACCATGTTGTCCCATTTTCACGTCTGGATTGAAATTTTTGGTGAGTTAAAGGGTAATACCCCTTTAAGAGGTGGTATTCCAACACATCTCTTTTAGTCTCTACAGTTGCTCGAACGAAGAGTAACTCGATTTGCAGTTAAATTCACATTTGAATTGAATAAAGAGAGCACCTCACATGATATCAACCATCACATCTCTAAAAAATGCAGAGTGATGATAAACCCTCAGGGTACGATTGGTTGCAGTGACAGAATGGTAATAAAAATAGTAATAAAAATAATAATAGGAATAATAATGAGAATGATAATGAGAATAGTATAAAAAAAATGGTAATGAGAATAGTAATAAGAATGGTAATAGAATAGTAATTGGAATGTCCTATAATCATAATTGAATTCTTTAGTTTGGTTGGAGTTATGTAATCAGTATCTGAATGAGGATTATACTATTTAGTTGACAATAGAATGGAATGGAAATGGACTGTATTTTGACGAAAATATCATTGATTAATAATCATCAGGTAATTCAATATTTAATTAATTAAAATAGTAAAAAAATAATTTAATTATTGAAAAAAAAAACTTTTTATTTGAAGGATAAAATTTAAAAACTATATTTCAATGGTTAAAAAAATAATAATTGATTTTTTTATGTAAAAATAAATTATCACATGCTCAAATATGATCACTTTTGACATCTACCATAATATATATTGAGTAAAATGATCACTTTGTCCCTGTCAATAATAAAAATGAACCAATATATAATTTAATTACATATATAAAAAATTTGTGTCATCAAAATATACAACATAGATGCTCATATAATCCCAAAAAGTCAAACACCAAAACTACATCAGATTCACCTATATATAGCATTCATCATCTGCCAAGTCAAGCATGTTCCTAGTTAATCAAATTTAACAAAGTGAAGCATAATCCTAATTAGTTACAATATCAAAAGAGAAATGGATAGCATATATATTACAATATCAAAAGATAAATGTAACATCCTATTGAACTAAACAACCACTCTTAAATATCACCATCAAGAAAAGCATTAGCCCACTCATCTCTTTCATCATTAGGGATACTAAAAAATTATAAAACTAAAGCATCATATTTTATCATCATGCGAGCTATCTTATGGCGCATGTCTTCAACACTATAACACCAGCAAGTAAACTAGATGACTCTTTAATGACTTCATAAGGAGTCATCTAGTTTACTTGCTCTTTCTCAAAATTTTACTTTTGCTAAATATTAAGCGAACCATTATCCTACAATAAAATAGCCAAATTAATACATTTAAACTCAACTATTTATCTATAAGAATTAACTCAACCTTTCAAGTCAAAGATCATTTGAAGTTATAATAACAAACAATGAAAAAAACAAACAAAAAAAAACAAACAAAACTCAAAAACAAAACAAAAAACAAGAACCAAATAATTTCTTTTTCCTTCTCATTCTTTCGGCTCCTACAAACATTTTTCCGTTTGCATACTTTTTATTTGGACTATATAAGTTTACTAATGGAAAAGTCACCTATTTTCTAGCAAGAAAAACAATATAAAGGTTTAATGAACAAGGTGCTTGAGAAAATAAAAAAGGCAGAGGTAGAATATCAGGAACTTGAGCACATCCGAAAGGCGTTATTCTGCTCTTACTTCATGACAGTTTCTATAAATTTCAAGTAATATTTCATGAAAAAGCCTTTTTCCTATATTTATACTACCATTTGAAATAGTATACTTTCCCTTTCAGCGAGGAAAAGAAAAAAACAATGTTTTTCTCAGTACAAACTATTTATGCAAAGGTTCTGCATCTATTGATGACCTCAAAACAATGTATGAGGAATGGAAATTAAAGAAATGGAAGTTTACACACCAAGTTTCCTCTCTCTCTGTGTCTGTGGTAAATTTCTGCAGAATCTACAACCTATAACTGAAATTAAATGGATTCCCACCACAACAACTCTAAAAACTGAAATAATGGAAGTTCTACAAACCCATCGTCTAAAAATTCACATAAATTTCCTCTTTCTAACACAAGTTTCAGAAAGAGAATCTCTCCGAACAACTTCACAGAAATTACAAAAATTTCACACCATTCGAAAAATCCAAATTTGCTCAGATATACTTTTGAATTGCTAGGAAATTATTGATTTTTTTTTTCACCCTCGATCATTTTCAAAAATCAATAATCATCGCATAAAAGAAAAATAAAATCTAATCACCAGAAAAAGAAAAGGACAAACACGAAAAGGATCTCGCTGCTCTTAAACTAACAACAACGGACATGTCCTCGATGAGTCTGGTGGTCGCTAGTTCTCGTTGCAGAGGTCAAGGTGAAGACCAGAGGTGGCATCATATGGGGAGAGGATCTCATGATGGTGGTTGGATACAACCAAATATGGCGACGAACCTTCATCTACTCTGTGAAGGTCATTCACGGTGAAGAGAAGATCTAGAACAGATCCTGCCGAAGAATCGAGGTTCCAAATCTTGAACCAATCGGCAACGATCCTTAGAGCTCCTCCGCAAATAGAGATCCGTTGAGATCTGAGCCTCCAAGTTTCCTCTAAGGTTACCGGAGATCACAGACGCGATCAACTTCGTTGATTTGATGGTTGGAGCTAGCAAAAGTGTCGAGAGGGAGATGGGGATATTTTGGACAAAAAGGAAATAAGGCCTGAATGGAAAATCATTTCCATTGGCTCTCGAAGGAATGAGTATTCACTCAAATGAAGTGAATGAGCTTTCTGTAGGAAAGCCTTTTCCAGCCTAAAAATGAAACCAAATGATGGAATTAGATGGAATGAGCTTTCATTTCCATTCCATTATTTCCACCCAAACACACCCTCAATTCGTATTACATATGTCGGGTGTGGGAAGAACACAAGATAGGAGGGTCTTTTTTCTAGTCATGGGGGGTAGGAAGGTCTTTCAATATGGGAAAGTTTGTTATGCTGTGTTGCTTGCCTCAATAGTTGCAAGAATTAGTTTCAAGTTTGTTACTTGATGATGAATAAAATGGGGAGGCGGGGATTTGGAATGTTAGGGAAATTTCTGGTGATTTGTAGATTTATCACTAAGGGAGAACTAGCAGGACTCTCGAATTTTCTGCTATTATATGTACTCTTTTCTTTCTTTATCAATACAAATTTGCCTCTTTCAGTGAATCAGGCCAGGGAGTTTTGATATTAGTTCTTATCAAATTAGTATCAAAGCAACCGATCTTGGAGATGGCCAGGAAGAAACCATTGTAGACGGGGACTTTGGAGGAAAGAATCAATTAGTTCTTTAGCGCTCTACAGCAGGAGATCAAATTAGTGGGAGCCTTGCAGAGGGAGTTCCAATTAGTAAGAGGGGAACTTCAGAAACTGCCGAAGTTGGAGAAGGCGGTGGTGTTGGTCCTTGGAAAGTTGGAATAGATGCTCACCAAGCAATTTGAGGAAGCGAGATCACAGAAGAAGGAGTCAGAGGTGCAGCAACCTCTGAAATCAGGGATGATGGTGGAGGAGAGGGAGTACAGCACAAGCGCCTAGGCGAGCAAAGCTTGATTTGAGAACCGTGTGAGGAAATTGAAGATGCCGAGTGTTTGAGGGGGACAACCCAGAAAATTGGGAATTCGGGTTTAACGTTTCTTTGCCATCAATCCGATGATGGAGGAGGAGAAACTTGGAGCGGTGATAGTGAGCCTTGACGGGGAGGCCTTGGCGTGGTTTCAATGGGAGGATGGTCCAAGGTGGATCCAGAGTTGGGTTGAGCTCAAGGCGTTACTGGTGGACCGATTTTGTTTCTCCCAAGAAGGAAATGTGAGTGAGCGATTTTTGGCTCTCCACCAAGAAAGGGACAGTGTGAGATTATCGACGGTGATTTGAGGTCCTGGATTCCGGATGTACCGGACTATGTCCTGGAAGGAAACTTCATCAATGGACACAAACATGAGATTCGGGCCAAACTCTAAATGATGCAGCCCAATGGGCCCACTCAAATCATGGAGTTAACCTAAAGGATTGAATATGGGAACTAGTTGCTATGACTATCTAAAGGGTGTAGGCCTGTGACGGGCACATGAGGGGCGGGGTTTCATTCCTTTTAGCCAACTCAACCAGTGTCGACTATGATACCAAGGATTGTGTCGTTTCGAACAAAAACTCAGGTCAGAAAAATGATTTTCCGTTTATGAAACTCATTGATTCTAAACTCCAACCTAAGAGAGAAAAGGGATTATGTTTTCGTTGTGACAAGAAGTTTACAATAGGGCATATATACAAGAAAAAAGGAATTGCAAGTTCTCTTGTTTAGGGATGAGGAGGAACCGGAGGAGGATGAGGAACCAAAAGAGGAGGTTGAGAAGGAGGAGGACAGGGTTGTAGAGATTTCCCTAAATTAGGTTCATAGGGTTAACTACACCTAAGACCATAAAGCTTAAGGGGATGATATGGGGCATGAGGTTGTAGTTCTTATTGATTATGGGGCTACCCATAACTTTATTTTGGAGGATTTGGCGGCCAAGCTGGGCTTGTCGATGGCGGATATGAGCAGGTACGGTGTGATCATAGGGACATGGCTTTCTGTGAAAGGAGACGGCATGTGTAAGGGTGTGGCGGTGCAAATGTAATTGTTAAATATAGTGGAGGATTTCCTTCCGCTAGACTTAAGAAGCTCGGATGTTCTCCTTGGAATGCAGTGGTTATCCATGCTAGGTGCCATGAATGTAAACTGGAGATCTTTAACAATGCAATTCAAGGTGGGGGAGACGATGGTTTAGCTTCAAAGGGACCTTAGCCTTTGCAAGGACTCGAGTGTCCTTTAAGTCCATGATTCGCACCTTGTGTCATGAAGGGGAAATAATTTTGTTGGAATTCAACCACCTGGCCATTGAGACAAAAGCCGAATCAGACCCGATTCCAATAGAAGTCAAGTTGGTAGTAAGTACGAGCAAGTGTGCAACAAGCCCACGGGGTCCACCGTAGTGGAACCTTGATCATGCCATTGTCCTCAAGGAAGAGGCTCCGATGGTAAGTGTTCATCCTTATCGTTATCCTTAAGCTCAAAAATGGGAAATTGAGCGCGTTGTTGGGGACATGTTGGCTACTAGTACCATTTAGCCCAGCTGCAGTTCATTCTCGAGCCCAGTCCTCTTTGTGAAGAAGAAGGATGGTAGGTGAAGAAGAAAGATGTTAGTTGGAGGTTTTGTGTAGATTATAGAGCTCTCAACCATGAGACATTCCCTGAAAAGTTTCCAATTCCTATCATAGAGGAACTGTTGGAAGAACTCCATAGAGCTCGGTGATTCTCTAAGTTAGATCTCAAGTCGGAATATCATCAAATTCAAGTGAAGGTTGAAGATTTGCCCAAGACCGCTTTTCGAACTCATGAGGGGCATTATGAGTTCTTGGTTATGCCATTCGGCCTAACTAATGCCCCAGCCACCTTTCAAGCCTTGATGAACGATGTTTTCAAGCCTTATCTGTGTAAATTCGTGTTGGTGTTTTTTGATGACATCCTCATTTATAGTCAGAGCATTGAAGTGCATGTGGACCACTTGCGAACTGTCACCAACTCTATGTCAACGCTAAGAAGTGCTTCTTTGGGCAACGACGAATCAAATACTTTAGGTATATTATCTTGAAGCATGGGGTGGCGGCGGATGATACTAAAATTGCTGCCATGGTTAATTGGCAAGGACTGAGATCACTCAAAGTGTTGACGGGGTTCCTAAGCTTAACTAGGTATTACATGAAATTTGTCGAGGGCTATGGGCGAATAGGTTGGCCGTTAACCGAACAGCTTCACAAGGACAACTTTAGGTGGAATCCAGCAGCTAGGGAGGCTTTCCAACGCATGAAACAAGCCATGATCAATGTGCCCGTGTTGGCCCTGCCGGATATTTCAAAGCCATTCGTCATTGAGACGGATGCTTCGGGCCACGGTTTGGGTGCCGTACTAATGCAAGAGTAGTGGCCAATGGTCTATTTTAGCTAGCTACTCTTCGCTGTGTGTTGTGCCTCAAGTCCATCTATAAGCACAAACTTATGGCAATCGTGTTGGCCTTTCAGAAATGGCAACCCTACCTGCTCAGGCATAAGTTTATTATTTGCACTGATCAAAAGAGTCTCAAATTTTCTTAGAGCAGCGCCTTGCAAGCCAAGAACATCAGCGATGGCTGTCCAAATTGTTGGGATATGATTTCAAAATTCAATATTGGCCTGGTTTTTAGAACAAGGCTGCTGATGCCTTGTCCCGCCTACCCACCGAACCTTCCCTCACACCTTTGTCTGCGTCTCCTTACCCTTTTACACTAGCACCCTTTAACAGCAAGTCAAGCAAGACGAACATCTAGCCCGGATTAAGGCCAAGGTGCTGCTCGACTTGACTTCCCACCCAGGGTACACCATCCAACAAGGACTACTACTGTTCCAAGGCCGCATGGTGATACCCACTTTGTTCTCACTCATCATCTTGTTGTTCAAAGAATACCATGATAGCCTAATGGATGGACATTTTGGAATTCTCAAAACCTACAAACGGCTAACGACGGGATAGTTTTGGCCTGGAATGAGGAAGGAAATGGAGAATTACGTGTCCCAGTGTAAGGTTTGCCAAGCTAGCAAGTCCATGGCTCATTCCCCAGGGAGGACTGCTCCTGCCTATTCCCTTGCCGAACAAAGTGTAGGATGACTTGACAATGAACTTTGTGGAAAGGTTGCCTAATTCTGATAAGAATGATGTGATTTTGGTGGTGGTGGATAGGCTGAGCAAGTATGCTCACTTCCTCATCTTTTGACATCCATTTACTGCCTAGTCAGTGGCCCAACTATTCGTCAAGGAGATAGTGCGTTTGTATGGCATTCCACACTCTATCATATTAGACAAGGATTAGGTGTTCCTCAGTTTTTTTTGGACTGAGTCGTTGAAGCTCCAAGGTACTATTTTGAAATGGAGCACGACTTACCATCCTCAATCCAACGGATAAACTGAGGTTGTTAATCATTCCATTGAGGCTAACCTTCATTGTTTTTCTTCCGACAAGCCTCACCAGCAGGCTTCCTTGGGCCAAGTACTAGTACAACACCTCATTCTATACGACTGCTAAAATGACTCATTTTTGCCTACCCATGGTCATGATCCCCCACCCTTGATTCGTTTTGAGCTGGGATCCACGGCGACGGCAACTGTTGTGGAACGACACTTGGCTGACCGAGATGCTTTGTTAGATGAACTTAAGCAACACCTCCTTCGAGCTCAGCAACACATGAAACCTTCAACTGATGCCAAGCGCCGCTATGTCTCTTTTGCGAAAGGGGACTTGGTTTACCTGAAGTTATAGCTTTACTGTCAGCAGTCACTTGCGCTCCGCTGCAACGAGAAGCTCACTCCTTATAGTTACGACCCATACAAGGTCATTGAGTATGTCGATTCAAACGCGTATAGGTTGGTGCTTCCCTCTTCCTATTCCATCCACCTTGTTTTCCACGTCGCCCAGTTGCGCTAGCCCGGGCCGAATGAGCTATTTGTCCATCTCAAGACCTGACTTTTTCTCTCTCAGATGCAGTGTCACTGAGAGCTCCATGTCATTGAACGTGTCGGTTTAGTTGCTTATAGGTTGCTGCTTCCCTCTTCCTATTCCATCCACCTAGTGTTCCATATCACCCAATTGCGTCGGGTTGGGTCGAAGGAGCCATTTATCCATCTCAAGACCTGCCTCTTCCTTGGGCCGAGTACTAGTACAACACCTCATTCCATACGGCTGCTAAAATGACTCATTTTTGCCTACTCTATGGTCGTGATCCCCTGCCCTTGATTCGCTTTTTGAGTGGGAAATGACTCGAGATGCTTTTTAGATGAACTTAAGCAAAGACACCTCCTTCGAGCTCAAGAGCACATGAAACCTCGTGATGCCCGCCGCTATGATTCGAAAGGGGATTTGGAGGGATCAATCACTAGCACTCCATCGCAACGAGAACCTCAACGACAAGGTCATTAAGTGTGTCGATTCAATGCTTTGTTAGATGTCGCTTCCCTCTTCCTATTCCATCCACCTTGTTTTCCACGTCGCCTAGTTGCGTCGGGCCGGGCCGAAGGAGCCATTTATCCATCTCAAGACGTGCCTATTTCTCTCTCAGATGACATGGAGCTCTCAATGACGCTGTAAGCGTCACTGAGAGGTCCATGTCATTGAACGTGTCGGTTTAGTCACTTATAGGTTGCTGCTTCCCTCTTCCTATTCCATCCACCTTGTGTTCCACGTCGCCCAGTTGCATCGGGTTGGGCCAAATGAGCCATTTATCCATCTCAAGACCTGCCTCTTCCATAGGCCGAGTACTAGTACAACACCTCATTCCATACGGCTGCTAAAATGACTCCTTTTTCCTACTTTATGGTCGTGATCCCCTGCCCTTGATTCTGGGATCCACGGCCAATTTGTTAGAAATGACAAGATCGAGATGCTATGTTGGATGAACTTTAATAAAGACCTCCTTGAGTATAGACATGAAACCTTCAACTGATGCCAAGCGCCACTATGTCTCTTTTTTTGAGGGGACTTAGTTTACCCCAATAGTCCTTCCTTGTTTTTCACTCCATGCTATTACGACCCATACAAGGTCAGGCCGGGCCGAAGGAGCCATCTTCCTATTCCATCCACCTTGTGTTCCATCTCAATACCTGCCTCTTTCTCTCTCAGATGACATGGAGCTCTCAGTGACACCCGCAGCTGTCTTGAGTGTTCATCCCTCTAGCTCGGGTCATGCCACCAAACCTGAAGTGCTGATACAGTGGAAAGATTGGTCAATTGAAAAGGCCACTTAGGAAGCCTTCGATAACATTGACAAACAGTTTCACTTTTCACCTTGTGCGGGGGGAAGGCCTTTTGTGTATGGGAAAGTTTGTCATGCTGTGCTGCTTGCCAAATTCTAGTGATTTGTAGAGCTATCGCTCAGGAGAGAGCTAACAGGACTTGAATTTTCAACTACTATCTGTACTCCTCTTTCTTTATCAATACAAATTTTTCTCTCTCGATCAATGAGAATAGGGAGTTTTGATATCAATTCTTATCAAGTCAAAATTTCAGTCTTCAGACAATTTCTCATGTTGATTGAAAAAAAGAAAAAAGAAAAAAATAGTAATAACACGTCAGTGGAGAACTTGAGAGCTGCTCCTAGTCAACATCCATTGCATGATCCTGCTCACTGTTATTGCTGCACCATAGTTTGATTGTCCGGTCATGTGACACCGTAGCTACGCAATTCCCATCTGCCATCACCAACAATATCCCTTTTGTTAAAACGTGAACAAAGCTACAAAACAAAGCAATAACAGAAAGAAACATTTTTTTTTTTTTACAATAACTTTAAGCAATGTTCTGATTAATCAGCCGTTTTTCTACTAATGATATGTAGGAATTTGTAATGACAAAAGAGTTTGAACTAGATCTCTAACTTTACCAGGGTTGAAATTTCATGTTGAACATTTTTACACATTCAATAACCTTAACACCAACGAGCAAAATGTCTTTTAACATGATTTAAACCAAGAGAGGACCATAGAATAGGAAAAGAAAAACAAAAACATAAAACGAAAAAAAAGAAGGGAAAGAGAAAATAAGAGGACAGGGAAGATAGGCAGACAGAGTAACACAAGATAAAATATCTAGAACATCGGGAAGGAATGCATAGAGCAAATTGTCTAGATAATAACGTTATGGAGGACTGATAAACGACGACTTAGTTGGACTTTCTGGCTGGCTCTGGGTAAAATTGAGTGAAAGAAGATGCATCCACATACTTTTCTAATTTTAAAACTTCTAGGAAATAACCAAAGAAGACAAGAAAACTAAGAGCATCACAATGGATAGACTTGATAAGGAAAACAGTGAATATATACTATATCTAGCAGATGGAAATTTTATGTACTTGCTTAAACTTTTTTTCAGGGCTATGAGACTTACCTCCTGCAACATCCAAAGAAGTAACTTTAGCTTCATGTCCAGAAAGTGTCTTGACAGGCTTAAAGTCTCGGGCTGACCAAATCTGGATAATGCAAAAGACATGATGAAATGGAGCACATATAAGATATAAACCCAGAAAGAAATTCATAAAAAAGATGATAATGTCTGTGCGGCAATTGTGTTGTATAGAAATGAAAAATACCTTTGCTGTCATATCGTACGAAGCAGTTACGAGAAAGTATCCCTCCTGAGGCTCAAATTTGACCTGAGAAATGAGGTTGGAGTGTGCTGGAATCATGTACACGGATTTCTTCTTTCTTAAATCCCATATTCGACATGTATTGTCTTCTCCCCCAGAGGCTAAATAATAACCATTTGGCGAAAAACTTAATCCAAGAACCTGAAATGATAGTAAAAAGAGTGAAAAAGAGGGCATCCTGAGATTCAAGTGACAAAAACCGTAGTAATCAATTCACAACCAAGAAAAAAGAAAAGTCAAAAAGTTTTAAGTCTCACAGGCTTGACATGGCCTTCCAAGGCAAGAATACTTCGTCCGGTTCTAAGATCCCAAACACGAGCAAGTGAATCGAGCCCACAGGATGCTGCTAGTGATCCATCCTGGTGGAAGTCTATTCCGTAGACACTCCTACTTTGACCTTCTTGAAGAAGCAACTCCACACCAGTGTCTATGTCCCACAATCTCCATGTCTTATCAAAGCTTGTCGTACCCAAGTACTTTCCTGATGGATGGAAAGCAATACGTGCAAGACGGTCCAGATGGCCCTCGAATGTTTTCAAGTGAAATCCCTCGGTATTCCACAACCTCGCAGTCCGGTCAGCAGAACCAGTTGCTATAAGGTTGTCTGTTGGAGAAAACTTGACGTCTGTCAGCCGCTCTGTGTGTCCTTTTAAAGTGGAAACCTTTTGAACTTTAGGCATGCTCCACAACTTAGCAACCCCAGTTAAAGAACTAACACAAGCAAATGGAAGTAAGAAAGATTTCTACTTTGTTTTTTCAAGCATAAGGTCAATACAATCTGAAAACAGAATGTATAAGCCATTCCCACCAAAACTTTGACCAGACAAAAGTTGTGTGCCAAAAACCTGAAAAAAGAAAAAACCTATTTTTCTAATCCAGGGAGAGGGATAAGGTTTGACAACTAATTAAAACTCTAAAATAGTATATATAACGATTAAAATTAAGATGAAATTTCTCATTCTGTGAAATAAGTTTTCTGAGAAACCAGCAATGCATAGCTCATTACTAACAAAACCACCAAAAAGAGTAGAGGGTTCTAGTCATTTTATAGGAGTGCGAAGAAAATTAGATAAAACAGAGGGACATTAACCTTAAAGATATATTGTCAACAAGCAAGTACATACCATGTGGCAAGAAACTTTCCATCTCGAGATAATGAGCAACCAGAAAGTGGACGGTCATCCCCAATCTCACTGCAATCAAGGGCCAAACTTCCTGCCTGCTTCAGAGCCCAATCCATCTCAGCATCCACATCCTCATCCGGGTCATCCCTTTTCCTCTGCGCGCGTTGAAGCCGTGTGGCTGCCCTCACTATGGAGTACTTTGCAATATCAATTCTAGCATCCAACAGAGCCTTGGACCCTTCAGTATAAAACGGATATTGAAGCATTTCTTCCTCAGCCTCTTCTCCTGTAGCAGAGGCTGCAGCCTCTTCCTCCTCATGAGCTTTCATCAGCTTCTCCAACTGCCCTTCAGCATCCAACTTTGCCATGAGCATTCGCAACCGGTCCCTTCTTTCCATCTCTCTTTCTCCAAAGAGTGTAATAGGTTCACCTAGCCGGCGTAGACGGGCACGAACAGCCATGTCATTAGTAGGCACTGCTAGAGCAGAAGCACGTCGCTTCATCATCAGCTCCTGCATTGCTTTTTCTTGTCGCTCTCTCACTTGTCTACTCTCTTCTGATATCTCATACTCCTGAGTTGAACCTGGAGCAGTGCGCCCCGGGTCCGAGTCATCGTCGGAATCTGAGTCACTTGTTCTCATCTCACCATTTTGTGGAACTGGAGGTCTAGGAATAGGAGGACGGATTGGTAGCGGTGCCAATGGTCGGAGAACAGGTGGAGTAGGCAAAATAGGAATTGGAGCCATAGCAGGCACAATCAGAGGCGCCACTGGTGGCACAACTGGAGGTGGTATTACTGGTGGAATAATAGGCGGGATTGGTTGAATTGCAGTACTATTTACAGCAGGAACTACAGTTTGACCATCATCAACTAGAGAAGACGCTTCTACTGGAGTTGATGAAGGCAGGTTTTCCTCATCGACTTCCATGATACCTAGCCAAGAGAAAGTTTAAGAAGTTAATAAATGTTATCCAGTAACTCAAACTCCAGTAGCTTGTCATATGCAATATGAAACGAGCATTTCAAATAATCATCCAAGAAAGTACATGGAAAAAAAATGAACCAACAAAAACATAATATAGAGAAGGACGGAAATGAATGATAACAAGTACAATAATGCGGACCAAGAACCCAACTAATAAAGCTACATGAGCACGTAATTTTTCATGGAAACTATCACATAAGATATTTAATGCAACATATAGTCAATTTCACCAAATTTTACGTAGAATCCAAAATCTAATACGTTAAGGAATATTAATAAAATAAGGTTTAACGTGAGCAGAAAAAGGCTCATCATTATTCCTTCACTGAGACATATCATCGAACAGTTAGCGTGCACATGAACAACGCAGCATAAAATCCCACTTGAACTCCCAAATTAAACGTTGTCTCATCAATTCTTCTATATATATCTTCAGTGCGAACACCCAAAACGAAATTCAACTAACACAAAGCTTCTTAACCATTTCACGCCATCCAAGTCAAGACCCAGATGAGGAAAAATGCAGAATTGTAAGAATCGAATTTCTGGGCAACTAACTAAAAGACGCTAAACAACTAATAACGAAAAACCCAGAAGTTAAAGACTTAAAATGGTGAAGAGAAAACAGAAGAATCGAATTACTCAACTGTTATTATAACTAAACACCCTCTCCCGCGAGAAAACAGAAGGAACGCCAAAAACACATAAAGAATCATGAAAAGGAACTTAAAATAGCAAAAAGAACACTGAGATTACAAGAGTAAAGAGGAGAGGCTTGCCTTGCTTCTTCACAGTTAAGAAAGACAAATAAGAGAAGCTTTTTTCTGCTGTGTAGAGAGAGTGAAGCTTTTCGAGGCTTCAGAACTTGATCGTGACGAACAAGAGCAAAGCTTGGCGCTTTTGGAGTTCAGACTTCAGAGTTCAGACACTAGCAGATATAAATGGGCCTGTTGGAGTAATAATGGGCCTGAAGAAGTGAGTCGTTGGATCGTTTTAGCCCAAACACGAAAGAAAAAAGAGACGAACGAATAATATTTTTAAGTCAAATAACTATATTTTTTAAAAGAGTATTTAGGTATAAAAATCAAGACCATGTACACTAGGGTAAGTTTAATAATAACAAACCAATTGCTGCTTTCAAAGGAGTGAAAATCAAGATTACACTATTTAGATCATTAGAGCAAATGCTAATGCCAATAAAAAATGATATATTTACCACCAAAAAAATTATAAAATTGACATATTGAGGTTTTATTCTATTTGTTATATCTACTTTTTTACATAATTGTTAAGCTTTAAAAATTGAAAAAATAAATTTTTAATAGTAAAATTCATTTAAAAAGAGCAATGTTGAGATGATTAAATAAAAAAAAAGGGTTAATATATCAACTAATAAAAATTAAGTATAGAATTTGTCAAATTTATGATAGAAAATATAATTTGATTAAATCATTTCCAATGTAAATGCTAATGCCAATTGTATATTTGGCACCAAAAAAATGTAATACAGTGTGGGGTTTATGGCTTCTAATGTATTAAAAATAAACAAAACCACCAAAATTCGAATTGGATGTAAAAAAAAAAAAGTATTTTATAATATCATTAGTGTTGTCAAACGTGCTGTGTAGGGCCGGCACGACACGCTTGATCCCAGGCCCATTACGGGCATGGGTTGTGCCTGGCACAGCCCTACACAGTGCAAGGTCATGCCTGGGTGGGGCCTGAGAAGAAAAATTCAGGCCCGGTCCAAGCCCTTGGCCCTAGTCCATAAGAGCCAAGGTCGGGCTTAGGCCCAGGCCCTTGTATTTTTTTAAAAAATTTAATTAAAAATATATATCATATGCTCTAAAATATGTGATTTTATTGAATTGACGTAATAAGAGTACACATAAATGACTACCTCGTTAAAAACCTTGCTAAGTAAAACCTGTAGAGTGATCGGGACAAAGCCTTAGCGAAGGAAAAAAGAGTGTAGTAGCTAGAAATAGTAAATTACAAACCTAAGTGCTTCTAAAAGATTATATTATTTCTAAGTTAGAAAAATATTATTGTATCGAATCATTTGTGTATTGTTATTTTCGTCTTCTGGCATCTTTCTAGTCTTTAACAAACATTAGTCCCTCCGAGATATATGGATGCATTCTGCTTCTCTTCTCATTAAGAATTCGGTTTGCTTGCGCTAAAAGCTTGCTCAGATTCTACGGAGTTGTTAGAATGTCACGAGCTATTATGGGCAGTGTTGGAAAATGATCTGTCTTGCTCTTCAACAACTATAAGATGTCTAGTTTGTCATCATCGATTATAAAATTTGCTTCAAAATATTTGACTAATTCTGCAGACGTTTGTGTTGAGAACGATCTTGCCGTTTTCTCTTTCTTCTTCAAGAAACTCCACAACAATCCTTTAGGCCCCGAACTGGTAGTTGACGACGAAGTTCCCTATTCTTTTTGACATGTGCTATATTTTGCTTCATACAAACTAAAAACTTTTTCTAACATTTTCTTAGCATCAGTAATACTTAGTTGCATATCTATTTCTAAATTCTCTGCGGTAGTAGTCATCAATGATTTAGTTTCATCTACTTCGCACCTAGGATCTAAAATGGTTGCCAATGCATATAACATAAGACAACCTGATCAATAACTTTTAAATTTATTTTCTATTAAGTTAACTATATTTCCAAAAAGTTATACATCTCTATAATAAGAAAATGTTTCTGAAATATTAAATAGTTGATGTAAAGGTAAATGTGCAGTAGGATAATAAACTCCAGAAAATAATTCAATAGCATTTTAGAAAAACTTCTAGAAATTTAAAAAAAAAATACTCAGCAATCTGCCAAGTAGGATCGAAAATTAAAATTTGATCATTCTTACTGTTTACATATGTCATGATAAGCTGTGAATATGGGAGTGTTGCCTTCAACATTAAATATGTTGAATTCCACCTATGTCTCATGTCAGTTGGAAACTTTCTTGAGCACATTTGGTTGTTCTTGCAATATTGTTTGAATTCTTGGAGCCGAGCTCCAGAACTAGATATGAATGATAATGATTCTCTAATATTTGTAAGATTAGCTGAGATATGTTCAATTCATGTATGAACTACTAAATTAATTATATAACATGCACACCATTGATGAAAAATTTTCCCTTCAAATGCTGGTTTCAAACTACGTTTAAACAGATTAATTGCAGCTATATTAGCTGACGCATTATCAAAAGTAATTGTTAAATCTTTATCTTCTATCCCATAAAACCTAAAAATTTATATTATTGTACTAAAAATAGCTGTTGTGTTATGAGGATATGGATATAAATGAAAACCAATTATTCTTTTTTGTAAAACTCAATCGTCATCAACATAGTGTGCTATGATATATAAATATATAATTTTATTGCACCCCTCCCATAGATCAGAAGTGCAAGAAACAGTAGCATTAAAAGTCTTAAAATTATCAACAAGAGATTGTCTCATTCCATAAAAAACTTTCATGCAATCAGAACGAGTTGTGTTCCTACTTACCCATTTAAATTGTGGGTAAAAGGCTGTCTGGATGAATTCTTCGAACAGGCATCATCTGCAAAAGAAAGAGGCAATTCGACACTAGCTAGAAATTTAGCTAGTACCTCACGAGCACGTTGTGCATCGTATGTAAAATTTTGTAACCCCTATGATGTGAGTGATAGTGTTTGTTGGCGGGAGTCCACACTCCCACCTTGGTGCAATGGTGGACATATTTTCCAATGTTTATCCAGATGACCAATACCCCACCCTTTTTATTAGAAAAGTGTTGTTTACAATATTTACATACCGCACGAATTTTCATCTCACCTATTTTTGGATTTGGTCGGGGCTCCTCGGTGAAATGCTGCCATGTTAGAGAAGTTCGCGGTCTTTTTCCTCTGCTGCGTTCTCTAGCTTTCTCATTGTGTACTAAAGCATTATCCACCGGAGCATTTTCTGGTTCAATGGGGGTGGGGTTGGGAGGCATCATTTCTTCCTCAAAAAATGTCTCATCACCAAGCTCAGGAAGAGAGTGAAATTAGGAAAGTTTAGTGCGGCCATTTTTTGAAAATTGATAGAACTTGATTGAACTTTGTAAATGAAAGAGTTAGAAAATGAATGAACGCGAGAAAAAAGCTTAGAATCAAAATCAAAGAGACAAGTTGAGAGACAAAATGAGAGTGAGATGAGAAGTTGAGAGTGAATTATTATGTGTAATTTATGGTGGAATTAAGGGGTATTTAGAAGGGATTTTGGGGTGAAATTCTAATTTTTTACCGTTGGACCCGCGAAGGGCCCCCTGGACCAAATGAAATGGGCTGTTTCATAGGCCATTTCGCAAGCTTGGGCCGGGCCGAATCAAGGTTTGGGCCAGGCCGAACAAGGGCCGTGCCGCAGGCCTCTGCGTGCTTGGGCCGTGGGCTAAGAAGCTGAGGCCCAGCCTTAGCCCATTACACATGCCGGGCTGGCACGGCCTGTAACAATAACGAATCAGGCCGTGCCAAATTCAACACTATTACGGGCTGGGCCGGAACGTCCTTGGACGACCCGGCCCATTTGACACCTCTAAATATCATTATTTACTACGTTAGGATGGTTAAATCAGCCACCCACTATAAGTTTTGTGTTTACCAATACTATATTTACTTATTTCTTACGGTTAATTTTAATTTTAACTTGTATAATAAGCACTGTTTTACTTTGATTCCAAACGACTCTAAAAGTTTCAATATGCTCGCACTAAGAATTCTAATCTTGCAAACTATTAATCCGTTAGTGTAGCATCGTATATATAAGAACAACATGATATAGAGTTTTTTCTTGAGGAGCTTCCCAAAAACAACTGTGTCAATTGTGATAAAAAAATCTAAACTGAAGTAATTTGAATTGTTGTTTGATTATGTTAATAAATTATAATTCAAAGTGGAAATAAAATCTAATTGTTTTTAATAGAGTTGAAAAATCTCATTAAAATTTTCTTAGAAAACCTCATTGTAAATGAGAGATTTTAATATAAAATATTAATAGGGAGTTGTTTCATCATCTCAATCGAAGTAGAAAAAAAAAGTGACATTTTAGAGCTTAAAGTATGAGAGAGAGAGAGAGAGAACAACAATCAATTCGACCGCTTTCACTATAGCATATAGATTTGTATTGTTGGACTTAAAATTTAGGGGAGCAGTTGAATTCAAGATTATGAGTTTAGATCTAGAATTTCTATTCCAAATGGTTCAAATTGTTTTCTCTATCGAACGTTAATTTGATCCTAAACTTGATTCATGATGTGAACTTTCAGTTCGAATTTTTGAACCTAACACGGGCATGGTAACCACAAACTCAAATGTGTTGAATTTTGGTTAGTAAATAAACATTATCATGGCAGGTATTTTTGGGATGATAATGTTGCTTCTGCGATAGTTGAGTTAAAAGTGTGTAGAGGATACTTGGCACAAATGTTGATTCATTACAACAGGTGAATAGGTAGTCATATAAATTAGGTTTAATTCATAAAGATACCCAAACGAAAAAAAAAAAAAAAAGATAAAGATAAAAAGAAAACATTTCAAATCACGGTGGTGTTTGGTCAAGGATGGGATTTGCGGGTGCATATATAATGTTGTACATAAAAACCAATAGGAGTGAATTAAATTAACTAATGAAAACAACAAAACCGTCACCAAAAATAGACCAATAAATGGAAACCGAACAATTCAGCGGGAAAAACCGAAACCAACCTTCATCTAGGTTAATTGTCACTTCAAATAGAATTGAACCAAATTGAAAACTACTATCTTTTTTTTTTTTTTTTTTTTTTTTTTTAACTTTCCTATAATAAGAAACCCTAACCTCCTTGTTGCCTTGACTTTGTCATTTCACCTGCCTTATTCTTTCTATAGTTAACTCATGTAGGTCTCAACAAATGACTTTTAATGGGTAATGAGAACAAAGAAAAATATGCTTTTAAAAGTTTTTTTTTTTTTTTTTTTTTTTTTGCTTTTCTTTTTCCCCTTAAAATATAGGGTTAATTTCAAAAATAACACTTATGAATAAATGATTATTAATTTTAACACCACTTTTGTACACTTTCACAATTAACATTGTCATGTCAGCAGTGTGAGGTAAAATAATTTTTATGCCACTTAAGTCAAAATTATCATTTAAAAGCACCTCAAAGAAACTCTCACCTCTCTCCCACCCATTCCTCTCTCTCTCTCTCTCTACACCCCATTTCATCTCTCTCTCTCTCTCTAAATTATCATTTAAAAGCACCTTAAAGAAACTCTCACCTCTCTCCCACCCATTCTCTCCCTCTACACCCCATTTCAGCTCTCTCTCAAGTTTGGCCTCTCTCTACTCAGTCTCTTTCTTCCCTACGCCTTCATTCCCTCGTCGCCAATACTCCGATTGTGCACAGATTGAGGTTGGTACATAATTTTTTTTTTTGTTTTTCTTTTATTTTTGTCTTTTTAAATTTATTTTTCGGGAGACTTAGAATATAAAATTTGAAAAAAATGACTGGTTGAACTTAATGTGATAATAATTAAAAATATCCTTCATCAATTTGAGATTTTGGATGGTTTATAACTAATATGTAAGCTAATTGTAACGACCAACACATCAAAGACATTGTTGACCTTAGAGTCATAGTATTATGACTCATAGTGTTATATGTCCGGTCATAATACTATGATCAGTCAATCATAACAGTATGAGTCATTATCTATAAGTCAAATTATAACAATGAGTCAAAATGACCGGTCATAGTATTATGACCGCAAGGTAGTCATAGTGATATGACTGTCTAGTCATAATATTATGACTAAAGTGTTATTATTGGCACACTATGACTGTCTTATGACCGGTCATTACACGGTGTTATGACTGACCAATTATAATGACTCGATGATGACTATGAGCAATTGCATGTTGATTAACAGTTATTGTTTTTGAAATTATTTAGGAATGGCTACTGGATTGAATGTCTTCATCAAGTACAATGAATATTGGGACCGTGCTTCGAGATACGTCGGTTGTGAAATGAAGGGGATATTAGTCCCCACCAACACAACTTATATTGGTCTTATAGATTTGGTGAGAAATGTGCTTGGGATTCGGCCACAAGAAAAGAGTTTATCCTTAACATATGTTATTGAAGACAGGAAAGCTCCTGTGAAGATATCGTCTGACTATAATGTCACATTCTATCAATGACATCTCTTCCTCCAAAGCCTTTTTTTTTCTAAGATGACAAAACATGGTAAAAAGAAAAAAACAATAAATACAAAAAAAAAAAAAAAAAGAAAAGCAAACAAAGTTGTTAACCAAAGTACTATGACTGACACACTAAGAGTCTGACCATTGAGCGGTCATAATACTATGATCGACGGTCATAATTCTATGACCGCCCATCATGCAAGCTTGCTCATAGTGTTATGACTGATGTCCACCTATAAAAAAAAAATACTATGGCTGGCACACTAAGAGTTCGATGATTGTGTAATCACATTAATATAACATAGGGTTATAATGTTATAACCGCAATGCAGTCGCACTATGAGCCTGATAATTATGCGGTCACATTACTATGACCGAGGGTTATAATGCTATGACCGCAAGGCATTCGTACTATGAGCTTGACAATTGTGCGGTCACATTACTATAACCGAGGGTCATATGTTATGATTGCAGTCAGTTAGACAATCGCACTATGCGTATGCCTGCCTAATGTGTAGTCATAGTAATTATAATCGTCAGTCATATTATTATGACCGCACGATGTGCTTGTCTTATGACCGGTCATAATAAAATTACCAAGTAGTCATAAAGATATAACCAACCATCAGGCAAAGTCACATACCAAATAAGGAGCACAATGAGAATCCAATGACCCCCAAAACTTTCAAATAATTGACCTTATATGTTTTTATCTCATCCAAAACCTTTCTTTTCTTCTAAGATGATAAAAATAATAAAAAAAAAAAAACAATAAATATGTAAGAAAAAAAAAAAACAAATAAACAAGAAAAGCCAACAAAATTTTCACTTTTGTCTCAGAATCCGCTATTGACCTCGCATTTTGTAGGCGATTAGTTGTCGAAGAAGGGAAGGTTTTTGGTTTGTTCTTTGTGCAAGAGGTTTGTTCATTGATTCCTCCTCTCTCTACTTTTAATATTTGAATTATAATTGCATTGGTTATATATATTGTGGGACTATAAAACTCAAATGGAACACAATTGTCATTTAGGGTTTCTTGGTCTCTGTGCTACACCCACTTTTATTAACATCCTCCTCCTCTCTACTTTTAATATTTGAATTATAAAAATAATGCAAAAATATATATAATCTTTAAAACTGAAAATGAAACACAATTGTTAAAACTAACCTAAAAATATATAATCCCATTTTACTTTACGATGCTAATTATGAAAGTTTAAAAAAATAGTGCTAAAATTTATAATCATTTACTCATAAGTGCTATTATTGAAATTAACCCTAAAATTAACCCTAAAGAAATTATTTAGAATGCGTTTAGTTCTAAAATTCGTGACATAATTCGAATTATGACATAGTTCGAATCATAATTCGTAACTCACTACAGTATCTTCTCTTAAAAATAAACACAAAAATTAAAAATGATTTTGAATCATAATTTTAAATCCATCAACCAAGCATCCTCAGTAATAAATCAATACCACCATCATCCTTGTGTTCTGTAACCATCCAACAAGTTGTTACTGATTATTTAGTGAATCAATAAAATCCACAAATTTAACCGCCTTCTTTAAGGAATGAAATCCAGAAGAAATTATTTAGCTAATCAATTCCACCATCATGCTTATGCTCAGTAACCATCCAACAAGTTGTTACTATGGTTTAATCAGTTCCCTAGTGTTGTAAAAGAAATAATGGCCTTAATTTGACTACAACACAATATGCACCAAACTAGAATTTTTTTTTTTTTTTTTTTTTTCTATTTTTGACAAAATCATCGCTTTGTTTCACCAAGTATTTATTGCAAACATACTAGAGTCGTCATTAGTGAAAGGGATATACTAAGTATTAAAATTTTAAAATCAAGGCCAGCCAATAACCCTTGTTCAACCCCCAGAACATTAAACAAACATGAAAATCACAAGTATCGCCTGAAAATCTATCAATAGCAAAATTCATCAGTCATCTTTCTGTTTAATCATTCTAAACAACCCTATCAACTAGAGCCGGTGCCGTACCAAAGCACAGATGACTTCCTTACTAAAATGTCGACGGAATTCAAATTTAAGGGAGGCCAACCAATGATAGGAGACCCCCTCCAGATCCTGACAATTCATAAAGCAGTGACTACCAAATAGTTACGAGTATTCTTTTACCTGCCACCAAAAAAACTAAAAGTAGACATCAAAATAACATGTAGAGAGAAATGGAAAACACAATTAATGTAAGAACAGAAGTACGGGTAAATTTCATCTCCCGCACCTACCAAGCAAAAACGCCCTTGTAAGGCGCGGTTTACCTTTTAAATGGCACTGGAAAAGCATCCGAGCAACAGCTTCAGCACCATGTGGTAAGAAATTGGAATCTTAGAACCCTCAAAGTAAAAATTAGAACTATAATCAAATAGTTAGAGCAAGCATAATATAAATTAAGCAACCCAAGATGTTGCCGCAACAAAAGAGTGTCAGTGCCAGATTAGGTATTAAAAACAAAATTCAGGCATAAATGGGGAAAACATTAGTAACAAGACATAATAAAGCAACAGCAATGTGACAAAAGTCCAATAAAAAACGATGATGAATTATAATATGGTTTAAAATTGATTCTCCAAGATAGGCCAACTGAATCGCACTTCCAGCCAAGTTTCTGCATAACATTACAGGAAGGTTAAAGAGGTGAGACCCAAACTTCCAACAAAGTCATGGCAAGAGGTAAGAAATCAGGTTCACAAGAGCTCCAAGAAACATCAGTCCTGTAAAAATTTTACATAGTTCAACGGAGAAGCGTTAAGCAATGTAGAGGCAAGATAAAGCAATTTAGACAAAATCACTAATTTCAATTCCACTAGTATAGATACGAAGTTCATATGCATCTTCTTGTGGAATAGATATGAAAAATAGAAACTTAATCACACTCACGCATCATTAAGACCTCCTGCATGGCTGTCCGGCTTTTACAAATTAAAAGAGCACCCGTATTCAACCTGACGAAGTTGATTCAGGTTCCCTCACAACACAAATTTTCTTTGTGAGAGAACCTGACTCAACCCTCTCAGGTTGAACAACATTTTTGTTAAAAGAAATAACAACCTTCTTGAGGAAGCATACTTACATTGATCATAGAATCACTTGTTTTCTGTATATGACGTTGATATATACAAAAGAACAAGAAAATTTCCGTGATGTGAAGCATTAAAGAGAGATTTTTGAAAAGGATAAAAAAATTTACTTGTTAAAACTTATAGAAAGCAGAATAAAAGGGTAAATCACGCAGCCCATTCACACACCCCACACCCATCCAGCACATTGATATGCCTTTATAGAAAGATTATTGTATATAGAAGTTTACGTGTCAATTTTTATTTCTTATACTTATAAAAGACTTGATCACTCATGAGCACTATATAGAACATATGTATAGTTTCAGAAAATAGCAACTAATCATACAATACTAGAAGTTATACAACGACTTGCACATCAAGAAAAACGTGACTTAGACCCCAAGTCAAAGTTGTAGCTGCAAAACAAATGTCAGCTGAAAAATTCCACTAGCTTCCTAATCTTAGTATAACCAACCATAAAAAAAAAAGACAAAAGTTAGACGCTCAGAAAGGTAAGAAAAAGAACCAACTACGACTTAGCATGTATCTACAAGGAAAACAGATCTCCATCTTAGCCAAAGAGATTACTGAATGCTGCACAAACTAGAGATCAGAAAAAATTAAGATGAAATTCAGAAATCAACGGCATGACAACTACAACATTGTCCTCGGTCACGTCAAAAAAGATGGAAAATAAGGGTTTAACTTTAATCGTGTGGGCAATTATGAACTAAGGAAAGAAGGTGCGACCTCATACCTGCCAACTCGAAGACAAACTAAGATGAGAACCAAATCATTTCATCTCTGCCATGAACTTCTCGTACTCCGCATCTGCACCATAGCTTGGCTTCTCTGCAGGAGGAGGAGGAGGTGGAACAGCGGGACTTGTGGCCCAAGGAACATTACCAATGCTCTGGGACTGGTTTGTATTCGAGCCATGTACAGGTACCAGGAGGGGGCGGGACTGCACTGTAATAAGATGAGTAACCATAAGATGATGCAGGATATGACGGCTGAGCATTCGGAGGCATTCCACCTAAAGTGTTCCCATAGATATTGGTGGGCACAGACTGAGTAGCAGTGCTATTTTCAGACTGCACACCAGGAGGGTAACTCTGCTGCGCTTCACTTGAAGCAGTAGGCTGAGATGGGGCACCAGGTGAAATTGTCTGCACGGATGAAGGATACTGCACGCCATATGGGGCCATAGGTTGAGGAGGATACATGCTTGAACCGGGCGGAGGAGGAGGTGGATAACCAGCATATGGAGAAGGAACAGGGGGACCCCATGGAAGTGGAGTAGCTGAATAGCTACCAGGTGGTGCATTTCCTATGGGACCACCAGGGGCAAATTGCTGGGATGGATAGCCACCCACAGGCTGGCTTGAAACAGGAAAGGTGGAGGCTGCAGCTCCAGGCGGTCCAGGAGGCACAACAGGCTGTGGAGGCTTTCCAGCAACTCTGACGGCAATAGTTCGACCCTCCAGACGAAAACCATTCATGCTTGCAATAGCAGTATTGGCCATTTGGACATCAGAATACTTCACAAAACCATAGCCTTTGCTCAATCCCATAATCCGGTCCTTTATGACCTTTGCCATGACAATATCACCAAAAGGTGAAAACAATCGGATCAAACCATCGTCATCAAGAGTGGGTGGCAAGTATCCAATATACAAATTAGTATCATCAAATTCCTTAGGCTTGATTACCGTTGACCCCAAACCTGGATGTGCGCTAGTACCATTACTGCTAGCATTGTTGTTAACCCACGGAGGATTACTTCCTGAATTGCCTGCACCAATTGCTAATGTAGGGGTTTGCTTTGTCACAGACTCGGGAACTGTTCCGCCTAACTCTGCCAGGAAGTTTTGGTACTCATCATCCATCTTCTTTCCAGTTGTGCCCTTCACTGGACAATCAATAGTGGGATGGCCGCCATCACCACAAATTTTACAAAGAACGTCGCTCTTGAAAGTCGAAGTACGTGAAGGACAGGCATACTGGCGGTGTCCCGGCTCGCCACACAATCTACAATACTCTTCATCCCTAATGGTCCCATTCAAGGCCGCAAGTTCCCTAAGCTGCTGCCTCTTATGCTCATTTAGAACCTCATCCACAGGCTGCAAGAGCTTCTCCACCATACCTGCCGCGGCATCAAGAGCTTCTTGCGTCTCGGCCTCAACCAAAACATGCAAATCCTCATTCTCAGAGGGGTCAGGTTTCAAATCTCTTTTCTGCTGCAACCTACCCTCTTTCACCGATCCTTTACCGCGAATTACAATCTTCGCACCCGTCTCTTTTTCCATCCTCTTCTGGGTATTACCCCTAGGGCCAATAATTAGCCCAATAAAATTGTAACCCGGGTATTCTTTCATAGGAATGTAAAGCTTCTTCTGAAGCTTAGGTGGCCTATAATCCGCCGGCGGCTTAAACGCTGGGTTTCGTTTAATAATCTGAGCTATAATCTCCTGCCTCTCCTTATTCAATCTTTCACGTGCACGATACTCTCTAGTATTGATCCTAATTCCCATATTATCATATATAGGTTCGGGTGAAGGAGACCTAGCTCCTTCAGGACGGTCATCTAAAGGCAAGCCCGAAGACAACATTCGACTAATCTCAAGAAGCCTACTATTCAAAGCCTGAATTTCTGGATCAAACTCAATACCTCCCATGAAATCCGGCAGCTGAATCACCGGCTTCGGATCGTCGTCGGCCCACCGCGACTTCCTCTTCCGCGTCCCGCTCCCCGAATCGCCTTCTCCACCGCCGCCGCCGCCGCCGCTCTGGCTATCAGATTCCGGCTGCGGGTCCCACCGGCTCCTGCGGCGGCGCCTGCTCGTCGTCTCTTCCTCGCCACCGGAGCCGTCCCTGTCCGTACCGCTGTGGGTGTTCCCCGTCAGGCCGTTTTCGGAGACCAGCGGCTTCTGAATTTCAGGCTTCGTCGCGGTCTCTGCGGAAGCCGAGAAGCCATTCTGGTGATCTTCCGGTGCTCGCGTTTGAGCTTTCTGCTCGTCAGGAGCTTCTTGCGTTTTTTGAGGAGGTTGAGGCTGAAAAGAATCTAGGGCTTCAGGCGGAGGAGGAGGAAAAGAAGGCTCAGGAGCTTCCATGGATTTGATTCCCAGAACAAAAAGGAATCGAGAATAAAATCGACGAAAAATTCTAGGGCTTGAGAGTTCCGATTACAGAATTTTAGTAAGAAAACGGAGAAGAGGATTGAAGGATGAAGATGATTGGTCCGACCCGACGAAACTTCTAGGGTTTGAGTTTTGAGTTTCAGAATGGATTCGAAGACCCCAGAATCTGAGAATAAATAGCCACTACTCTTTGGAAATACGACGTCGTTTGAGGAAAGAATAGAAGGATTTTCTTATGTGTCGTTTGGATGAAAAGTGAAACGACCTGTAGTTTTCTATCTTCTTAGGAATTTTTTTGTTTTGTTTTGCTATTTATTTAATTTAAAAAATACGGGAAAAAGTTAACACGAATTTAAGTTTTCATTTAGTTCACTTATTTAAATTTTTAATTTAAGTTGAGATGTGACGTTATATGAAAATTTTTATTGTAATAAAAAAATTAAATATAATTATTTTTTAAAATTTTTTACTGTAATAAAACTTAAATTTTAAACTCAAATCGGTGAAATGAACAGGATTAAAATCTTTCACATAATTACCCAAAAATAAAAAAGAGTTCGTTTGCATCAAAATTCAAAGAACGATATGTTCATTGTGGTTTATTCGTATACTGTCGTTTTCTTCTTCAAAAAATAAATAAATAAATAAATTTACTGTCGTAGTTTTTAGCTAGACCTTCAAAATTTTATCAACCAGAAATTTATGAAATTTAGTATAAAAACTTTTTTTTTTTTTTCAGACATGATTTACGTTCACGGTCCATTTGACACGGTTGTTGTGGTATATCCTTTGGTTTATTCCATTATATCATGTATGATGATAGCCTTAGCGTAGTAGTTTATTCAAACTCCTCTACACGTAATAAATAATAAGGGACAAATTTTTTTTTTTTTTTTAAAAAAACAAAATAAGGTACAAGTATAGCTTTGATTTGTAATCTCGAAAATAGACATAACAAGCATGTATTTCACGCTCTGTTGCGAAATACGGTATGTATCACATGAGAAATTTGAAATTTTTATAAATATATTTGTGAGAATTGATTCGAATTTTTAATTTGAGTTGAGATTTAATTTTATGTGAGAGTTTTTTATTATAGTAAAAAATTAAATGTGATTATTTGTGAGAGTTTTTTACTGTAATAAAACTCAAATGAACGAAATAAACAGAGCCTTACATATATATATATACAATAATTATTTAAAATATATTTTCAATGCATATATATGTAAAAAGTAAAATACATTGTTGTTGTCTTGCGCTCTCATTTTGTTTTTTTTAACTGCAAGACATAAAGGTTAAAAAAATGTTAGTAAATATAAATGTTAAAGAAGTCAAAAATAATTATTTTATATACTGTAAAATAAAGATTTAAAAATATTTATATTATCTTATATTTGGACGTTTTTCAGATTGTTTTGTTGTCCTTAATTCAGGGCTAAAAATGTGGAAGATTTTTTAGATATGTATTTAAATTATTTGACAATATTTTCTATACTAAACGTGTTTTACCTTGTGATAGCATATTTAAATATTTATTGCAGCATATTTGCTATACTAAACATGTTTTAAATTATTAGGCAATATTTGCTATAGTTTATAACCACAATATAAAAACAACATATTTAAGAAGAAAAAATGAAATAAAAAACTAAACATAGTACAATACAAAGACAGTAAATAAAAATAAAAATTATTAAAAATGAAAGTTAGACAAAATTTTAAAACATAAGCACCACAAAACGACACAAACAAATTAAAAACTCCTGACTTAGCAACTAACATTAAAACTAAAGGAAAAATAGATTAAAATATATTGGCATAAATCTAAAATAATAAAGGCAATGTCAATGACAACCAAGCCTGTAACAACAATCACCGAGCACATGTTGCTGCAGAATGTAGTATGTATAAATAAGTGACAAATAAAATGTAAAAACGGATACATTAATAACTAAATTATAATTCAACAATGCATTTGACAACTAACTAAAGATAAAAGGAACCATAAAATATTATAAGAAATATTTGGTTCAGATTATTATCTTCTATTGTTAACAATACACATTATAAGTTACTGAAATATGACGTAGCCATGTATTTAGCTACCAGTTGAATTAATAAAGGGTTTATACCAAAAACTAAATAAATTAAAACATCTTAGGGCCTTTATCTATAGTAAAACGCATAAAACGACACATTTAACAACAAATAAATAAGTAAAAAATTGAAGACATATCATTACAATTATTGTACATAAAGACCAAAGTAATTTAAATTAGAATAAAAACAAATTTTTGTAATGTGAACATGAAAAAAATAGTAAATGTTTAAAGAGCATTGACTCATCAAATAACATTAACACCATAAGAAAAAGAAATTGAAACACATTAGCATAAACTCCAGATAATACGGACAACATCAAAACCAACAATGTCTCAATTAATAGTCACCCAATATGTGTTAATAATAAAAGGAAATAACAACATCATCACCAAAAAAAATAAAAATTTAAAAAAAATTTAAACTGTTCACAGAAAAACAAAAAAGGAAAAATACCAACCTAACCAATAACTAAATAACAAGAATGTAAATAATTGAAATAGTAAAGAGGAAAAAAAAAACTTTTACAAAATAAATGATAACAACATCATAAAAACATAGCATAAGGAAGAGATAAAAGGAAGATATAAACAACTTCATATAAGAAATCAAAACAACATCACAGCTAAATAGTTTTTAACAATAAAAAAAAAAAATGTAAAAAAAAAACACAATACTTTAGTGGAAGAAGCGCAATGAACAAAATAAATCCACCAGAAAAACCAAGATTAAAAATCAAACAAAAGCAAATAGAATAACCCAATATTTAAAACTGACAAAGGAAAAAATGGAGCTGATTTTGCCAAAAAAAAAAAAAAAAAAAAAAAAAAAAAAAAAAAAAACAGGAAAAATACTAACATCAGCCTAATATAAAGATGTTTTTTAAAGAGTAAGAAGAGAAAAAAGGCAGAATAGGCATTAATCTCTGATACAAATTTCTGCAAAGAGGGATAAATCAGGTAAATCATTTTTTTACTGCATGTGTCTTCAAGCATGCAAATCACCACAAAAAAGAACGAATAAGTAACGGACACAAAAATATCAAATATCTGTTAGATAAAATCTGCAGCATTAGAAAAGCACATGTCAAAATATAATATTAACACGGTAAGTTAGTAATAATCTTACAAAAAATAAAGTGAAGAAAAGCATTATGAGAAAACTGGTCAGATTGAAAAATAAGAAAATAAGGAAAAAAAAAAATTAAACAACATATGCATCGAACATCTAAAGAAGAGATGTTTTGTTTTTTGTTTTTTTTTTCTTTTTTTTTTTACAAAAACCATAAAACATTTAAAGAAGGGAAAATATACTCTGATCTCAATCCAGTTTTGTCAAAACATCAAAAAAAGGAACAAAGCAACAAAATTACAAAAACCATAAAGAAGAGAAAATATACTTTAAAAAACGGGAAGAGAAAAAAAAAATAAACAATATCCTAAAACATCAAAAAAGAGGAATTCGAGAATAAAAAATATATTATGAAATCGCAAGGTTAAATTTTAAGCAAATCCCAAAACATCAAAAAAAAAAAAAAAAAAAAAAAAATGAAGAAACATAGTTGAGGAGATGAACAGAGGCACAGAAGCAAGAAATTGTAGAAGGTTTGGTGCGAAGAAAATGATGTAACCCACCGACGAATAGACAACAGGACAGAAAAGGACATAACGGAATTAAAAAATTAAATAAAAGAATAACGAAGACATTATTTATAGCACTATAACACAAAATGAAACCCTTTCTTTCCTTTAATATATTTATAATAAGGCAAATAGTGCCAAAAAGAAAACATTTTAAGCGAGAATTGGCGTCGTTAATTTTGTGAATTTAAATTTTTAATTTAAATTGAGATGTAATATTTTATAAAAAAATTTTATTGTAATAAAAAAAATAAATGTGATAACTCTAAAAAACTTAAAATAGTGCCAAAAAAAAAAAAAAAAAAAAAAAACTCAAATAGCTTGATCAACATCAAAAATTGGTAAGCAACTAAAACTAAAGAAAAATACTAGTACTTGGAGCGTTCTTAACGTTAAGTACCACAACTAATATAAAATGAATTCATCTGTGAATCACATGACGTGGGACTCCATTTCTGCAATGCCCCTAAAATTGCTCAAAACGAAAAGAGAGAATCCACAAGAAGAGTCCAAAGTTAGGCAAAACATATACTTTCATTACTTAAGCCAAATATCCCAATCACATGCCGGTTCTGCAATATTATTTACATAATGTATAGTAAAATAAAATAAAGCAACAAAATAATTAAAGTCCCGTTCACTTCAGAAAGTTTAAAATTTAAAATTAAAAAAAAAAAAAAAACAAAAACATCTAATTTTTTTACTATAATAAAAAGCTCGCATAAAATCACATCTTAACTCAAATTAAAAACTCGAATCAATGAATTAAACGGGCCTTTAAAGTAATATCATATTCTACAACCGATGCAAAAAAATGAAGCACTAAAATCGCCTACCGTAGAGTTGCCAACAAGTTTATAGTTCCTAAACTTCCTCAAAACTTTATATATGTACCACTTCTAAACAACCAAAGAATGAAAAAACAACAAAAGTATCTAAAATGTGTTGTTGTTCTTTTTACAACTGGCGGGCTTGCTCAAAAAACTACCTAATCGGCGTGGAAATGCAAACATTCGCCGGTTTCCTTCTTCCCGATCTGTCTCTCCACCCATGAAAAATCGAGAAGTTCTCACAAAGAAAAAGGCTTTATAAAATTGTTCCAACCCAAGCCAAAAAAACTAAAAATGTCGAAATCTCCAAAGCTCTTTTTTCCCCATCGATTGAACAAGAGTTGTAACCCCATCCTTGATGAAAATGTCTTTGTTTCCCTAAAAATTTTTCCATTTCGAAACGAAAAACCCCAAAAAACTGATCCAAAAAAAAAATTTTGGTCGGATTTTAGACTCTCTTTCCAAGTCCGAGAAAGGGCTCGGGATCAATGCTCCATCCCAGTCGATGTTGTCGATGTAGATATCCGGATCAGGCAATGATATGTCACATGGAAATTGATCTTCGCCCAATAAGCATTGTTAAAAAATTTCCAAAATTGCCAAATTATGAATTTTAACACCTAATTCCACGAGACTTTGCAAGAACAAACAAAGGCAACACAAATCAAAACAGAACACAACAAAATTGATCTCGGAGTTCTAAAAAACCATAAAACTTGCATTCACCAATAATAAAGAAGAAAGATAATAAACCATAAATACCTCACTTTTGGAACCCGGAGAAATTAAGCCTTTTCTCTCTTCCCTTTCTCACTCTAGAAAAAAACAAATTAAAGATCTCTCTCTAATCTCGAGAAAAATACAATATATACAAAACAACCAAAAAAGCTTATCAAGAATTAGCCAATCAGAATTGTTTCTTCTACACCTTTCGATTTAGTACTTCATTTAAAATAAAAAATATAAAAACTCAACATCTTGACTTGAAGAATCATAAAAAAAAAAAGCGAGAAGAGATAAGGTTTGACTCAACAAATCCACCTCAAATCTTATCTCAATTGGTCAAAAAATCTACTAACCTACGGAAAAAAAATTACCACATCAGGTCAAAAAAAACCAAATCAAGACAATGCTTGAATTTGCTAGGTGTCACCATAGTTCCCATGTTCTGCAGGATTTTCCTCCGTTGGAATCTTCTCAAACTCCCCCAAAAAAAGTGATAAAAATGTTTTGTGTCATGGAATACATGATTTTTTTGCAAAATGGATAGCACTTAACCCACTGATAAACAAGAGCCTTTTCGTTTAAAAACATAATCCTTGAAAAAGACATTGGTTGTGAATTTAAAAAACACAATTTCCACTCACCATAAAGAAAATGGAAAGAATCTCAAAAACGAAGGACTTAATGGTTTTTAAACAGTAAAAAGAGTTCCAACTATATACTTGAGCAGCCACTTCATGGCTCTCAAAGTGTTCCTTCCCTGGGTTTGACATGAAAATCGATGGCATAGGCCAAGTTTGGTCTGGTGCAACCATGAAGTACATCACGGACCCCACGGCATTTTTTATAGGGAACATGCTCCATATAGGCCTTTTCAAACTTCATCTTTTGGGTAACACGAGAAGATAAAAAACCCTTCCAATGAATTTCTTCTGCAGTATCTTTCTTTGAAGAAACAATTCTCCTTTGCTTCTTTCCTCTCAATTTTCATAAGGCTTCAAAAAAACTCTTAAAAGCATGTCAAAAGTAGAATTCTGCCTCTAGGATGTGGAAGTATAAACATGTATCAAACCAACTTCTTATGAACTTGGTCATAAAGGTGTCAAACCTTTTGTACCAAAAATTTGTTTGAGGCCATACAAAGACCTTTTGAGAAGACACACCATATTCTTGACGGAAAATACTGTTCCATGTAAATTTGCTCTTCCAAATCACCGTGTAAGAATGCGGTTTTGACATCCATTTGCTCTAACTCTAAATCAAATTGAGTTACTAGAGAAGCATGATTCCGATGGTTTTGTACTTCACTACACAGAAAATCTCATTAAAATGAAACCCCAAAGTCTAGCTTTCTTTTCTTTGGTTCATTTTCCGTGGCTCCCTCCTTGATTTTATAGATCCATTTACATGAAACCACGGCCTTTGGGTCACCATAATTGCCGTTCTTGTGCGGGGATCCATCTCCTCCTTCAATAACCATTTCTTAGCATTTTTGTCCTTCAACGCTTCTTCATAAGTCTCCGGTTCAACTTAGTTCGAAAAGAGAAAATCACGGGTTGGCTTTGGTATTCTTCTGGCTCTAACCAACCTGGTAATCTTCTTCCTGTACATCTTCCCGAGTTGAGTTTTGTGTGCCCGGAGAATGGTGTGGGTTCACCGACATCGCCATGCTTTGTGTTCTTCCATGGCCTCTTGTTGTGATGGCTCTTCTTGATTAACCATGTATGGCTCCCCGAGAGATACTTTTTCTTGATTGCTCCCGAATTTGGTTCTGCAGGGTTAGTAATAGAAATCCTTTTACAGGTTAGTTTTAGATAAACAAGGAAATTAAATTAAAAATGACATCACGGCTATTTATTGTTTTATATAATCTAACCCAAAGCCTATATCCTTTGGTACCCTCGGGTAACCTAAGAAACACACTTTAAGGACCTAGGAAATTTTCCTTCTTTTTTGATGTGCATTTACCGAATGTTCTAAGGTGAGATAAACTGGTGGTTTGTTTTTCCACATCTCCTCGGGGTCTTAAACTCAATTGCACTAGATGGACACCTATTTACCAAATATGTCATAGTCATGATAGCTTCTCCCCGAAGCTTTTTGGTAATCCCGCTTGAAACATCATGCATCTTGATTTGTCTAGTAAAGTCCTATTCATTCTTTCAAGAACTCCATTTTGTTGTGGAGTTTTCCTAACTGTTCTATGTCTTTGAATTACAAAATCATCAAACAACTTATTACAAAATTCAAGACCATTATCGTTCTCAAAGTTTTAATTCTTTTTCTCGTGTGCAATGTTTTCCATTGTTTGAATTTAGCTAAGGCATCATTCTTATTTTTAAGCAAAAAAATCATCAACAATAGACAGGAAAAGTAATTACCTCCATGAGTTGGAGTTGTTAGAGCCCCCCATAGGCCGGAGTGGACAAATTCCAGGATAGACTTTGATTCATGAGTCCTTTGAAACTTTCCCAATATGCAAGACTCACAGTAAATCTACCTTGCTTACCCTGTCCTTTCCTAGAAGTTTCTGCTCACATTACTTTGAGACCCCTTTCACTTATGTGTCCCAATCTATTGTGCCATAGAACAACTGGTGCAATGCAATCGTTAAAAAGTGTTTCTCCAACAAAATGATCAAACCAACTTTTGACCCCTTTTAACCACCATGGAACCTTTACAAATTTTCATTACTCCTCTCCAATTTTGTTGGTAACTGAGTCATCCAAACTCCTAGGGAGGCGTGGAACATAGCCTCCTTCAATTGCCTCACTATTCGAACATCTTGATGGCTATAGTGCAAACATTCGTTTCCCATCATAACCCTTCCTCCATCTACTTTCTTGAATCGAAAGCCAAGCCTGTCATATGGTAGGTGCACCCCAGTCAAGAATCCGTCCCCGTGATGACACAAGTAGAACCTCGCTACTTTCACTGTACCCATCACCAAGGTTGGGTGACTCTTGTTCTGTCACTCCCATTGGTTGTGCTCCCATTTTCCTTCATTTTTTCTTTTATAGGCATAGCAGTCCTTCTTGAAATGTCCGAGCTTGTTGCCTTGAGGTTTTGTTATTATTCGGCCTTTGGACTTGGATCTACCCCACCCCTTCTTTGGTGCTCCTTCCTTTGTTGTTGTTGCTCTTTTGTTGGCTTCTTCCAAAATGATTCTCAAAGCATTTAAAGAATCGTTTTTCAATCTTGATCTCAAGATCGGATTTTAATCTTTGAAATAACCTTCGAGAGTAATAGAAGTTCTACCATATTTTATGCTGATTTTACCTCCTTGAAAGATTCGCAGAGCATTTAACAAAATAATTGCCTTGTTCTCATCACTTAAGGCCTCGTTTTCCCGTTACCCCAATTCTATATTCATCCTAAGGAAATCATCGAGGTTCTATTCCAAGGTACTAGTAGTATTCATCTTGAAGCCAAACAATCTTTCTTTAAGAAAAATTTTATTTGTTAAAGACTTCTTTGAAATAGTTCATCTAGCTTCTTCCAAATTTTGAAGGGTTTCTTCTTTATCTACCATTCTTTTCGATAAATGAAGAATAATAGTACCTATGGCGTTATTGAGCTCCTCGGTAATCTTCAGTGCCATTTCGGAGAGTCCCCTAAGGCTTTGAGAAAGGAAGCAAACCCTTGATCTTCCATCCGAAGTGTCGATCCCGAACTTATCAACCTCAAATTGCTTAAAACCCCGAAAAGGATCCTTTTCTTCTGAGAATCCATGAGTGAAGGAAATCCTTTTCGATTTAATGGAAATTTCCTCAAAATCAGATCTAAAGACCCAATCCCGATCCTTGATCACCTTCGACCTCGTTGGTTTTGGTTGCGTTCTTGGTTGAAATTAGAGAGACTCTCTGTTATGAATTTTAACACCTAATTCCACCAGACTTTGCAAGAACAAGAACAAAGGCAACACAAATCAACAAATTGATCTCGCATCCCACGTCTCGAATGTTGCATTCAATAATACTAGATATCAGAAAGATAATGAACCATAATCAATGACCTCATTTCGAGAGAAAAACCAAGAAGAAATGGAAATTATAGCCTTTTTCTCTTCCCTTTCTCACTTAAAATCTTTTTCTCTCACGCTTTCTTTACAAGATTACCTCTCTCTCTCCTTTCTGTCGTATCTCTCTCTAATCTCAGAAAAATACAATATATACAACTGTACAACCAAAACGTTGCCGTTCTGCTTATCAAGAATTAGCCAATCAGAATTGTTTCTTCTACACCTTTCTGATTTAGTACTTCATTTAAAACGTTGCCGTTTTGCTTCATTCCAAAGCTCACTGTCGTTTTTCTTCCAGCTGCCTTCCAGAGTAAAAACTCAACATCTTGACTTGAAGAATCATAAAAGAAAAAAAACAGAGAAGAGATAAGGTTTGACTCAACAACTTCTTTGTTTCCAAGAGCTTTCGCCACGGAACTGAACCAACGCAGAAGCAGAATTTCTTTTCCCATGAAGGCACTGGCCAAGTTTCTGCAAAACAGAATATTAAAGCGGGAAATTCCAGTGAGAATGGCTCTTAAGGATAAAGGAAATCAAAATAGTTTACATTAAGAGACAAAAAAGCAGTCAAGTATAAGAGACACAGAAATTGAGCAATATAACTAACAAAATCAAGATAAAGCGGAGTATTTACATGAAAAATCAGTATACAATTGCAATGAGAAAAAATAGCTATATATCATTTTTATGCACAACTTGATTGCTCTTTATCGATCAGTAAGCAAAATAGGACAAAAATTCCAAAACAGACTGCCATGAAAACAAATAGACGAGAAAAGCAAACCATCTTTAAAACTTCAAAAACAAACAAATAAATATAAAACAAATGATTCGAGAAACTCAAAAGCCAAAGATACCTTGAGATGATCTTCTGTAACTATCTGATCTCACTCTATAACATTCTTGATCACGGAATTCGCCTTGTCGTCTCCTTCTAGAACTTCCCATAATCACCACCACAAAGCAAAACCCAACCCAGAGAAACAGAAAAACAACTCGCCAAGAAAACAACTTTTTGCCAACCAAAGAACGATCAAAAACAGGAAGTTTTCTTCTTTGGAGGGCTTTTTGGCAAAAGGGTATTCGAGTTTTGGCTTGGCAGAGATCGAATATGACGATCAAAAGAGAAACTCCGAGTTTTTTTTTTTATTTTTTGCAAATTGTTGAAGAGAAAATTCTTTGGTTTAGGGTGGTATTTACAGGCCCGGCAGTATTTTTGATTCATTCTGGAATTCTAGTTAGAGTCCTACTCTAAATCTAATTCTGTTATCCTAATTTCCACGACGGGGCGAGAGCGATAGAGCCACCGACAAACGGCGTCGAGTACACGCCGATAAGTGCGCGATTATCGGAGCGAATTGCTTGGAGCCTAAGCTTCGTTGTAGCCGATCTACTAACCAGATTTGGCCGGATCCGACCAGATCTGGCGACGGAGACTCGATCGACGACGTGAGACCGGATAAAGGCAAAGACGGCCTCTCCGACGCCAACCAGAGGCCGTCGAACTCGTAGATCTTCGCCATCAAACATTTGCATTTGATTACTTTTATGATTATGATTATCTGGTTGCTTCCAATTTATCTGACTTTTTCTCTGTTGTCTTATTTCTACTCTCTTTCTTTTTCTGAATAATCCGGGGGTTATTCTTTGCATTTTTATGTTAAGATGACTTTAATGATAATTTTAAGTTAGAATTTTAGTTATAATTTGAGTTAAAGTTATAATTTAAATTTATATTTAAATATGTAAATTTAATTATAATTTAAATTGAGTATTTATTTTAGTATATGAGTGAGATTTTATTCGTCTTTTTGTTATGAATGCATAAAAAAAAATCATCTCAATTAAAATTAAAATAAAAAAATTATTATATTTTTAAAAATAAAAAAAATATTATTCATTAACTTGAGTTTAAATTTATAAACTCGAGTTGAAAGAAAAATTTAAATTGGAGTTTAACTTTAAATTTAAATTTAAACTCAAATTTTATGAAAAAAATATAAATTTAAATAAAATTATAATTTGAATTTAAATTTTTTTAAATTTTATTCCAAAAACACAACCATATTTATGCCTTATTTCTAAGTTTTTTTTCTTGATTGATTTCTGTTGTCTTGTCATTATTTATGTAGTTAAATTTATATAAAATTACGTAAAATTAAAAAAAAATACAAATTTTAATAATTAAAAAAATTTAACAGTTAAAATTTTTTTACGTGCCATACGTTGCCGTTAGTGAGGCAAAAAATCTCTCTTTAAAAGCTAGAAAAGAAAAAATAAGGTGGGGAGGAAATAATGAAACGTTTCGCAATCGCTTTCCTCCCTCACCCCAAAAAAAAAAAAAAAAAAAAAAAAAAAAAAAAAAAAAAAAACTAATTTGCTCTTAGTTATTGAGATAGATCTGTTTATTTTATTAATTTGAGTTTATAATTTAAGTTGAGATGTGATTTTATGTAAATTTTTTATTATAATAAAAAAATTAAATATGACTATTTTTAAAAATTTTTATTATAATAAAATTTAAATTATAAACTCAAATCAATAAAATCAACATAATTAACAACTTAGCAGAATAGTAGTTTATAAAATCCTTTACACGTAATCAAAAAGCTAAACAAATAAATATATAAATACCAACTTAAGCAAGTTTAGCCACTTAGATTAATCTCAGAGACAAGACATCGTACATAATAAGGCGTGTAGTGTAGGCGCCGAAAAGCACATTTAAGCCAGAGTTTGATAACCTCAAAATTGCGAAACGCAAAAATCCAACTAAAACTAAAGAAACTGTTTAATTTGTTAATTTAAATTTTTAATTTAAATTAAAATATAATTTTATGTAAAAAAATTTTATTATAATAAAAAAAAAAAAAAAAAAAATTAAAAATTTTTTTTTTTTTAAAAAAAATTTTAAATTTAAAAATTAAATTTTAAAAAAAAAAAAAAAAAAATTTTTTTTTAAAATTTTTTTTTTTTAATAAAATTTAAATTTTAAATTTAAATCAATTAAATAAAGTGTGCGACACACCAGCGATGCCCATAAAATTGCTAAAGACGAAAAGATAAGAGCTACAATACAGAGACTCCAAAGTTGGGGCAAAATATATACTTTCATTACTTTACCAAGTATCCCATTACATGCTTGTTCTGCACACTCTAATATTAACATAACGCGTAGTAGAATTTTTTTAAAAAAAAAATACAATACTCACTAGCAATAAAATAATTGTCGTCGTATCATGTTCTACAGCCGATAAAAAAAATTGAAGCACCAAAATTGCCTGCCGTGGAATCTGCCAACAAGCTTATATATAATTCCTAAACTTGCTCAAAACTTCTATATATTACCACTTTTTTTTTTTTTTTTTTTTTTTCTGTACTAAACAAACCAAAGAATGTAAAACAAATCCAATCTATCGAAAATATGTTGTTACTCTCTTTGCAAAACTGACTTGCTCCAGCATCTACACGACTGGAGCGGAGGATTTCACGTTCCACTGCCTCAAAGCGTGTTTCTCATACGCAACATTCACCCCTTTCCTTCTTCCTGAACTGTCTCTCCACCCGTGATCCGTCGTCCGATAGTCATCAGCGGGAAATCTCGAGGTTTTATACCTTGAATTGTTCCAACCAGTGCCATCTTTGTTCCAATTATTTGTGCCCGATGCTCCCCAATGATCTCCATAAACTCTTCCTGAGTTGCCATAGTTGTTCCCCCAGTGATCGAACCCGTTACCCCATCCATTCGAGTTGTGACCCCATCCTTGTTGATCACCCCTAATGTCTTTGTTTCCCCATTCACAACTCTGTTCCCACGCATTTTTCTCATCATCAGTTCCCCCAGGGTTCTGAGCTTCGTTACCTTTCTGAAAAACCTCTTCGGCGTCACCCCATCCAGTGCACGAAAATGACTGATCAATGGGGCAATCACCTAGAATCAGGACCCTCTCACCTTGGTTACTTTCATCGGAGGGTTGAGGCTCTCTTTCCAAGTCCAAAAAGAGCTCGGGATCAATGTTGGCATCCCAGTCTATGTCATCAATGTAGATATCTGGATCGGGCAATGATATGTCACATGGAAGGCCATTGATCTTCGCCCAATACCTGCTCTTCGCATTGTTGAAAGCCTCTTCACCAGCAGAATCATTCCACTTAACGACGCTGTCGTAGAGATAGATATACTTCTTGGTTTCCAAGAGCTTTCCCCATGGAACTGAACCAACAGAAAAGCAGAATTTCTTTTCCCATGAAGGCACTTGCCAAGTTTCTGCAAAACAGTAAAGGAAATTCCAGTGAGAATGGCACTAAGGATAAAGTAAATCAAAATAATTTGTGTCAAGAGGAAAAACAAAAAGCAGTTGAGCATAAGAGAGACAACAATTGAGCAAATAACTAAGAAAACAACTCAAAAAAATCCAGATAAAGCAGAGTATTTACATGAAAATCCAGTATAAAATTGACAGTGAGGAAAAATAGCTATATTAGTAACTTCATGCACAACTTGTTTGCTCTTTCCCCATCATAATGTTCGTTCACATTTTTATACTTTTAGAATCAGATGAAAAATTTCCCAATATTGTAAGCCTAACAATGGGAACAAAACTAAATTTGCACTAAATTTACCAAAGATAAACATCCCTAAATAAGATTATGTGCCAAAGTTAGTAAAATCATTTAAGACTCTCCATTCAAAACACTCTAATGCAGTTAATCTGGATTTACGTCAAAAATCTCCTCAGACAAAAACTCACCTAGGCCATCATAACAAGGAAGAACTTTACCCTGACTCAAAATATTAGCTAAATTAAATAGAAAAAAAAAAACCAAACAAAATAAAATATTTGAATTCGTTCCACTTTAAAAGGAAACAAAATACACAATCTACAAGGCAAAAACTTGTTTGAAAATTAACAAATAAAAAGAAGGCATTATCAAAGAAAAAAAAAAGTATTTCATCCATCAATGAGCAAATAAGACAAAAGGAACTCCAAACCATCTTCAGAGAGAATAAGAAAACAATAACACGAATATTTAAAACATTAAAAACAAATAAAACAAACAAATAAATAAAAATAAAGAATTCCAGAAAAAAAAAAAAAAAACATACCTTGAGATGATCTTCTGTAATTTTTTGATCTCACCATATAACCTTCTTGATCAGCAAAAACGCCTTGTCCTCTTCTTCTCGAACTTCCCATAATCACCGCGACAAAGCAAAACCCAGAAAAACAGAAACAACCCAGAAAGGAAACCACTTTTTGCCAACCGAAGAACGATCAAAAAACAGGAAATTTTCTCCTTTTGGGGGCTTTTTGGCAAAAGGGTATTCGAGTTTTGGCTTGGCAGAGATCGAATGAATGTGATGATCAAAAGAGAAACTCCGAGGTTTTTTTTTTTTTTTTTTTTTTTTTTCGCAAATTGATTTGTTGAACAGAAAATTATGTGGTTTGTTGGGGTTGTATTTATAGGCCCGCAGTAAATTTTTTTTGGTTCTTTTGTGGATTTCTAATTGGAGTCCGACTCTAAATTATACTATGCTATCCTGTTTAGGACTCGGTCAAATGGAGGTTGCGGAATGTGGGCAAAACATTTTTAAACAATTTTTTTTTTTTTTTTTTTTTCCGGAGGTTGCGTAGTGTAAACAAAACTTTTTTTAACAATTGTTTTCTTTTTTAGATTTTCGACCCATTTCTGATTATTAAATATAATCAAAATCAAATTAAATTAAAAAATATATAAAATAAACAGTTTTTAGTATATATTTAATGATTAAAAATAAAAAATTATTGATACTTTTTTTTAACCTACCAAAAAAGACTATTTTTTTAATGTTTTGGACACAACTCATTTATTAAAAAAAAAAAAAAAAAAACCTTTTAAAACAAAAGAAGGAGAATTATAAAGGGACAAAGATACAACAAGTCAAAGAAATACATTTCTCTTCAAAAAGAAAATAAAAAAGAAACAAGTCAGAAAAAATAAATATTTTTATTGATTTTTTTTATAGACACTTTCTTAACTTTTTTAAATGTGGTAATCTAGTCTTTATTTTTCTTTTTCTCACAATTGACATCTTTAATTTTAAATTTTTGTAATTAAGGTTCAATAAAAAACGTCTATTTTTTTAACAATTTGATCATGTGACACATACTGAGTATTTATTTAGAGTAATAAAAAGTCATTTCTCACCTTATTTATTTGGTTATATTAATTGTAAAGTCATTTAATATATTCAAACACAATTAACTGTGATAAACTACTTTTAATTTCTAAGAGTTATTATCCTAAAGAGACGCTCTAAAGTTGAGAAATAACATTTCTAGTCCTTAACAGAGGCTCACATACGCTTCACGTGATCAAAAAAGTAGATACTATTTTCGATTGGACTTTTAATTATAAAACTTTTTATGTTGAAGGGATCAATTGTTAAGAAAAATAGACTACATTGTCAAATTTAAAAACTTAAAAGGGTGTTTGTAAAAGAAAAAGAGTCATTTTTATTTCATTCAGGACAGGGAGTTGTAGTAGGGAAAGCTTTCTATTAGAGTAAAATATGTTAAGAACAGTGTCTTAGAAGCATGAGATGTAATAGAATATTTATTATTTATTTAATAAAAGAGTTTATTTATCATTTTATGTGCATATATTTATGAATATTTTATGAATATCAAATAAAAATTATGTGATTATTTATGTAACCTTAAACATAGTATATAAGTGTTGTATACGAGAGGATAATGTTTAAGGATAATAATCAAAAAGTGATGTTCGTAATAAATCTAATTAAAGTTCAGAATCTTTCATTTGAACATTACTAATACATGTCATTCCCATTTAGAATGGAACGGTGTTATCTATACTGTTAATATGGTGTGATATTGAATAAGTGTATTACACATAATAAGATTATGTGAAACAAGGACACAGACACAATATGAATTTCTAATAATTTTCGTTAAGTATAAAAATTCTAATTGAGTCTACCGATGGTCATATATAGAATAATCTTAATCCTAAGTTCTTAACAAACTCCTATTTATGGATTTGTGTCTTTTGATTTACTCGGTACGGATTTCGAGACCCTGAATCCTATTCCTTATATTTTGAAGACATGATGAAGTAGGTAACCGGGAATGTTATTATATGAGATGGAATCCATTCTTTCTTGAGAAAGAAGTAGATAAATAATTCTCTTGAGTGTTGATTCAGTACTTGGATTAGTAAGAGCTTTTTGGTTCGTGAATGTGTTTTATGAATCACTATCCATTAGAGAATCAATGATACTTAAGGATGAAGATATAATTAGAGAGGTTAACGGATTTTACCCGACTCTAATTATGAATTATTTATGGAGGATTGATCTATATGCAATGACTATATCAAATGGACACTTCATAGTTTAGCAGTAATTAATGTCTATAATTTCGAGAGTGCAATTCCAAGTTTATAGTGGAGTAACTATTGAAATTAATAGAATTAATTAATTAATTAAAGTATTTAATTAATTATTAATTTTATTATAGCTTGGGATTATAGATCCATTAGTCCCTGCGTCATCCTTGTAATTTTGCCAGACACATAGGGCAAAGTGTGAATTTTAGAATTATGAAATTCTAAAATTAAACACTCGAAAATAATTAATTGAGAATTAATTATTATTTAAATAATGTGATTATTTAAATTTGAATTTGAATTGTGAACATAATTTAAATTTATCCTTTTAAACTTATTTGATAAGTTGTTCAATTTAGAATTCAAATTAATTTAAGTTTGACTTAAATTTGAATTTGAATTAAAATTGGACTACAGGATAAATGATGATTTTCTCTTCCTTTCCTATCTAGTATTGGTGCCACACACAAGGGATAGAAACCCTACATGGCCGGCCACTTAAGGGATAAGGTCTAGGAGATTTTTTGTTCCAAATTCAAATAGGAGATAGAGATTTGATTCATTTTTAAAGTTTGACTTCTACTATTTAAATATGAGAATGATAGAAAATTGCTTAAACAATTTTTGAAAACAATTTTCTGCCCTAATTATTGAGTGTGGCCAAAATTTCTTATAGGGAAAAGAGAGGAAAATTTTTTCTCCAAAAAAATTCCACATTGCGCATACGTTAGTGTTTGTAAAAATTCGAGTGTTGTTGAAACCTGTTTTGTCTTACGTGTGCCCACACACACGTCTACGTGGAATCAAGAAATTGACGTGGAAGACTTTGATTTTCTAAACACAAAGCTTAGAGCAAGGATTGTTCGAGATCAAAGAATTCAAGTTATCGACCTAATTTGAGCTAGGTATTATTCTTAATTGACTTCTTAATACATGAATTAATGAGATTAATTTATTCATGTATAAATTAATATAATCTATAGAGTATCTCAAAGGCTTTATGAAAATTTTTGTTATACACGATCCGCCTCCTGTCACGTTTCTGCATCCGAATTCGATTCGGCTACTAACAAAATAATGTATAATTTAGGTTTCAATTTGTCCTTTTAATACTGAAGTTTAGAGTTACAATTTTATTATTTTGTTATTCAAAAATATTATAAATTTTTATAAAATATTTAAAACTGTAGACTAAGGTATTTTGTTGTGCCCGCCAATAAGAAGTGATTTCTAGCTACTGAATTTAAATTTTGCAACTTTCTAAAAAAAGTTAATGCAAAAGACTGAAGTAAAACTTATGGATAAAAAATTAAATTTTATTTTTTTAGTTTGTATCTTGTTGCGCACTGTCTATATAGATTGTTATTATATTGATTTCATACTATTTATACACTTTATATTTTCTACCTATATTGACATTAAAAATTAGTCTAAAAATTTGAGATATTATTGTAATACCCACAATTTTGGGGATAATATTAAGGCGATTTTACTTTTAGTTAATATTTTAAGGAAAAATATTATTAGAGGTACCATATGATTATGGAAAAGCTATATAAAATTTAAGAGAACTAATGATGAAGTCAGATTTTAATTATGACAGGCCAATATATTAGGGCTCTTCTTATTCACTAAGTGAAGAGTGGTAAAATAAAAGACTCATGACATGTTTAGTTGTTTACTTATCAGGGTTGAAGAATAAAAGTGGAGAATGAGAGTTAATTTTATGTTTATTTACTCTTTTTTTATTCTGAAATAAGAGTGAGATTGATGGGCTCTACTCAAATTTAGGATTGAGGAATGAGATTGACACTCTCATACCCCCTTGAAATTGTGACTCTTATTCCTAATATTAATATTAATTTACTATTATACCCTTATTTTACTTATAAATACACAATTAAAAATAAAATTCAAAAAATAATAAATGCAACATATATTTATTATTTTATTTGCCTAATATTATAATATTAGCATAATTATTGTTAACTTTAATATAATAAATATGTACTTTATTTTTAATAAATTAATAATATATTTTATTTTTTAACACTATTTTTTATTTTTATTAATTTAATTTAATTTTATTTAAATTTATTTAAAATTTATTTTTATATTTTAAATAGTTGTACAATTTATATTTATTATTTTAGTATCCAATTATTACACTAAATATTTTAATTATGATTAATTTTAATATAATAAGAACACAATATATTTTTTAAATTGAAAATATCAAATTGATTTAAAGGGTATATTAGTACTTTTATATTTTTTCATTCCGATTTTGGGTGTAAGTAAACGTATGAATGAGATTTAAAATGACTCCGATTCTGAATCCTATCACTAAGTAAATATCTTATTCTGACTCTGATTCTTTCTCACTCTAAATCTTATTCATTATAATTCATACTCATTCTAATTATGCATAGATAAACATATTAATAATATGAGAAGGTGGGGAGCATAACTATGTCACTCTTCTATACTAAATAGTAAGAGAGAGAGTAAAATATGACAATCTCTAGGTAGTGAAGTACTATTTACAACCTTTTTGATAGTAAGAGATGATAGTAAAGTATGACAACCTTTTTGAATAGTGAGAGAAGAGAATAAAATATAACTACCACGTGGGCAGTGAGAGTACTATTTACAAATAATGCGCATAGTACCCAAAATGTTTTCTATAAATAGGAATTCATAATTCAGTTTTTTAAGTCTCAGAATTTTATAAATGAAATTCATTTTCTCTCTAAAATATTTTTTTTTTTTTGTAAAGTAGATTCTAGTTTAAGTTTTTTTTAAGGTTGGGATTCTGTTTTCAAGGGTTGGGATTATGCTAAGAAGGTATGAACTCTCATCTCGTATTTACATTTTTACTATGGTACAGTTTAGGTAAATATTTCATTTTAAGGAATTTTAAAATGTTATTATGCCCAAATTAAGAGTAAACGTTGAATTAATATAAGATGTTATGATGTCTGAATCAAAGAATACAAGTGAATCCATAATAAAATGTTATAATGCCAAATTACTTGAGGCTTGAATAGCACCCGTACATGTGAATAGTACTCATATGCTTGGATAATATCTATACGTATAAATAGTATCTGTATGCGTGAATAATATATGTATTATATGTGAATAGTACCCATACGCGTAAATAGTATACATTTAGGTGGGACCGTAATGACTCCTTCAGTCTTTGTTGGGAACTTGCTTAGATTTTTCATCACCAATTAAACACTGTTATCAATTTAAGTCATGTTACAAGGAACTTATCAATTTAGCTATTAGTTGGGAATTAAAATTTAAATAATAATTTAACTTCAGTAGAATCAGTACTAGCAACACAAAAAATAAAATAAAATGCACTAATTATTCTTGTTTACACTCCACACATCTTAATTCACATTTTGACAAACATATCACATCAAAAAAAATAAAATGAGATTGGATAAAGATTTGGTTTATTGTCCTCTAAGGGAATAGAACAATTACTTTTTAAAAAATAATAAAAATAATAAAAAAGTAGGAATAGAACATTATTATTTGAGAGCTTTAGAACTGTTCCATCTTACAGGTAGTATATAAAACATCAAAGGCCATAAATTATTTGTGGTAGGCACATTATATCTCTCATTATTTTCTTTTAATTTGATGCAAGGAGAAAATTTATAATGGATGACGAAGTAATATGATTTTCTTGAATATTATGGCCTCGTTCACTTCACCGATTCGAGTTTTTAGTTTTAAGTTTCTACAGTAAAAAGCTCTCAAAAAATGTCACATTAAAATTTTCTGCTACAGTAAAAAGCTCTAAAAAAATGTCACATCTCAATTCGAATCGAAAACTCGAATCTACGAAGTGAACGAAGCCTATATTGTTCAATAATTCATCCCATCATGTGTGGGAAAGTTTTATCATTATCTTTCTAATAAAGGGTGCAATTTCACTTCTGTAATACTTGGGCACATCACGTTTTATATGTGGCAATATATATATATATATATATATATATATATAGATTCAGAGTGATATGATTTTTTTTTTTAATCATTTACATACGTAAAAGAGCTAAAGATTCGTTCCCTTGCACTTCTTCACTTGTTAAGTGTCAAGTTTATTTTACTTTTTAAATTTTTTTTGCCTTTTCTCTATTTTTTTAAATTCTTTTCTAAAACTTCTATACAATTTAGTTACTACAATGTGTTTCTTTAAAAAAAACTTATTTTTCTTACTTTAATATTATTAAAATAATTTATTTTAAATGTGTCTTTACATTTTCGTCTTAAGTGCAATTTTGTTCGAAGTGTTTTTTTTTTTCCTCACTTGTTCATACTAAAATAAGTTTTTAAATGTGTCTCAATTTGTTTTCCCGTTAAATTCTTACTATATAAAAAGTGATCCTTATAAATAAATTATTTTCCTAATTAGACTACAATGTTCTAAAATGATTTTTCTCAAACGCATCGTATTTTTAACAATTTATTCACATAATCTTTTCAAATATTATATTTCATAATAAACATCTATGCTCTGATTTGCTTATGTTAAATATGTCTTTATTTAAAACTTTTTTTCCAGAGCTTTCTTATCTACTATTTTTCATACATACCGTTTAATTAATTTTATGCCTAATTAACCCACTAAAATAATTTTATTCATACATGTTCTTATTCTCTATACATGTGAGTTATTCGGTTAAAATTTATATTTTCATTGGAATGTTTATACGTAGCGCAATTGGCCTCGTTCATTTCACTGATTCTAGTTTAGAATTCGAGTTTTGTTACAGTAAAAAGCTCTAAAAAATAATCACATCTAACTTTTTTACTACAGTAAAAAGCTCTCATATAAAGTCACATTTTAACTCGAATTAAAAACTGAGAAATAGTAAAAAATAAGCCAATATGAAAAGTTTAAGAAAGTATATAGGCCAATTTTTAATTATATAAATTAATAGACCATAACTTGTCAAGTTATAGTTCATAACCAGATAAATTATAAACAGACTTATCAAGTTATGGTTCATAACTAAATATATTATGGACAATTATAGATAATAACTTATCAAATTATGATTAATAATCAGATAAATTATAAACAAAAATAGTAATTTAACTTATTTATTAACTTATGTAAACTATTAACTTATTAATTTTAATTTATTTTAAATCTTAACTTATTTTTCTCATTCTCTTTTAAAAATTCAAATCAACGAGTTAAGAGACCAATAAAAAGCCCAACTCTGTTTTGTCTCCCTCTATACGTCTGTGCATCGCACCCCCTCCTCCCCCTTTTCGTCTTTCTTTACTTTTTTTTTTTTTTTTTTTTTTTTTTTTTTTTTTTTTTTTGAAGGCTCCTTATACTTTATTTTTTTAACAGTATATTTCTTTGAAATACTTATTTTTCACATTTTACTATTATTAAAATATTTTTTTTAAGATGTGTTCTTAATTAATTTATTTTCCCTTTTTTTTTCGAAAAGTTACTCTACAGTTTAATTTTATCTTTATTTTTTCTTCTTCGGTGTGCTTATTTGAATTATTTAACTTTTCTTCCTCGCTTGGTCCTATTACCCCTTTTTTCTTTTTTCTCGTGTTTAGTTTCTTTTCTTGTTCTTTTTGACATTTTTTTCCTTCTCCTCGCTTTTCTTTATTCTTTCTTTTTACTTTTATTGTTTAAAATATTATATCTTTTATTTTAAAATGTTGACAAAATACCTTTTTTTTTTCTTTTTTTTTTTAAGGCAATAGCATAACTTCATTAAAAAGCCACTAAAAGGTTAAGGTACAGAATAAAACCAGAGGCAAGAACTGAGTACTACTCACATGACTAGATTGTATAAACGCACCCGTTACCCAATAATAAAGAGAACTTTTCCAACTAGTAGCACTATAAAAGGATTCGATTACTTTGAAACGACTCCAGATGAACCACATCTCAATTCCAGAATGGGCTACATAACCCGAACTAAGAGCAATGGAGAGACCACCTTCTAGCCAAGACCTAATGTCGGTAGATGGAGATACCATCATCGTTATTACAACACAATAAACATAAAAAAAGAATTCTACAAAGATCCAAAGAAATTAAACCAATAAAATTGAGCCCCTCAACGCCGAAGGTGTGTGAAATACGATAGAAGTGGCGCCGAATAAAAGCTCTTAAAATGGCAACAAAAATACTACAGACACAGCTAGTGTTGGAACTTCGGGTTGGCGGGCTGCCCGAAGCCTGAATTTTTTCGAGTTCGGGCGGGCAGCCCCCATTCCCGCTTGTCCAAGCAAGAAATTCGGGTTCGGACTTGGGCAGCCTGAATTTGACATGTCCACCCTTGCCCCCCGCCGTCCGCCGGGATTATTTTGAATTTTCTGGCCATGCCCAAACTGCCCGACCCGAAAAATGCCTGAAAATTGGGTGTGCCTAAAGTGCCCGAAAACTCAAAACGGATGTTTTTTTTTTTTTTTTTTTTTTTGCCCGAATTTTCCCCCCTGCCCGAATACCTGAAACGGTCAGTTTTTGAACTTTTAACCCGAATTTTGCCCGAAACCCGCGTTGCCCGAATACCCAAAAATGGCTAGTTTTTTTTTGTTTGAATTTTTACCCGAATTCTGCCCGAAAACCCAAGTTGCCCGATGTTGCCCGACTGCCCGAATTTCAAAAACTAGCCATTTATCCTGTTTTTTTTTTTTTGAAAAAGAATCATTTTTTAACCACAAAATTTTCCTATAAATACCCCCCATCCCTCACACATTTTTCTCACTCAAACTCTCTCAATCCCTCTCAATCTCTCTCAATTTCTCTAAGTCTCTCTCAATCTCTCTCAATTTCTCTCAATCTCTCTCAATCTCTCTCACAATTTTTCTAAAGCTCTCTCTCTCTATCAAATTCATCTTATTTTTTTTTATAATGGATCATTTTGGTTATAGTGGTATTCCTGTTGATACCCAACACAATGTAGAAGAAGGGTAATTTCCCACTAATGAGTTTGTTACGCAGCAATCTACTAATCCAAGCCATGGTGGACATACTGAAGGTCGTGGTCGCAATAGTTGGCGTGGAGAAGCGGCGGCGAGTGCGACTACGTCTGTGTCTGCGTCAGCAAGTGTTGCAACTTCCAAGAGGAAATGCAAGCGTACCTCGACAGTTTGGGATCACTTCGACATAATTGATGATGTGGATAATGAAGGTAACACTAAACATATAGCTCAGTGTAAATATTGTTCATCTAAATTACAAGGCGACACTATTTACGACACCACACACTTGAAATGACACTCCGAAAAGTGTCTTCAAAAGCTTAGCTAATCTAGCAGACCCGAACTCCGCCAACCACAATTATCTTTTGATTGCGCAACCGGTGGTCTAACCACTTGGAAATACGATCCACAAGAAGATCGTATGGAAGTTGCGCGAATGATAGCTGCTTTAGATCAACCACTTAGTTTTGTAGAGCATCCTAATTGACAACGATATATTAAGGTTGTACACAATCCTAATGCATAGTTCACTTCAAAAACTACTCTTAGAAAAGATTTATTAAAATTATTTAAAAAAGAAAAAGATGCATTAATAAACCTTTTACACTCGACTAGCGGGTGCGTTGCGTTAACGGCAGATATTTGGTCTGCCGTTGCCAATAAAGATTATTTAGCTGTAATCAGACATTACTTTAAAGGATTTGATTTAGATTAGAGAATATTAGGTTTTAAATGTGTTCTAGGATCACATAGCGCAGATTTAATATATAACACAATTTTAAATGTAATTGATGAATTTAGATTAAGAGATAAAGTAATGGCTATAACATTAGATAATGCTAGTGCCAATACAAAAGCAATTGAATTTTTTGAAAATGATTTAAGTCTATTCGGTGAAGGTACTATTTTCCACCAACGTTGTGCATGTCATGTAATCAATTTAATAGTTAAATCCAGTTTAAAAGAAATGGGTAATCACATTAAAAGAATTAGAGATAGTCTTGCATGGATTCAATGTAGTAACCAAAGACAAGAAAATTGGTTTAGGTTCTTACAAGCATTAAATATACCTCCTAGAGCATTAGTGTTAGATATACCTATAAGATGGAATTCAACTTATATTATGCTTCAACAATACATCCCTTATAAGGATGCTATAACAAACTATATATGTGTAGAATTAGGAGTAGGACATATAGATGAATTTGATCGGCGAATTGCCGAAGTTTTGTATTAATTTTTAGGTAGGTTTCATGAAGTTACTCTAAAACTTAGTGGAACATACTACCCAACATCACTTTAAGCTTTAGGAGAACTTTTAAGAATTAGTATTTTATTTAACGAATATAGGGAGGACCCAATCTTAGGAGTTCCTATTCAGTCTATGGGAAAAAAATTTAAAAAATATTGGTCTAAGTTGCCTTTGTTATATGGTTTAGGTACAATTTTTGATCCTAGATTATAATTAGACGGATTAGAAAGTGGTTTAGAAAACTTAGGTGATTTTTTAGGCATCACTTGTACGGACCAATTTGCAATAATAAAGGCAAAAATATATGAAATCTATACTAAATATGAGATTAGGTTTAGAAGCACAAACTCTAGAGTACAGGAACCGCAACAACAAGATGAAAACCCGCATTCATTCTTGAATGTTTTTGGGTTAAAGAAGAAGAAGAAGACAACTCAAACGGAAGCTATGAGTGGAAGTGGATCTTCATCAACAAGTGGCAATGGCGGCAGCAGCTTCAACGAGCTTATGACGTACCTCAGTGAAGGCTTAGTAGTCGGCAGTGCGGCAGAATCGTTTGACTTAATTCAATGGTGGAAGGCACGGGCATTAACTTGGCCAATCCTAACTCGATTGGCAATGGATATATTTTCGATCCTAGTCTCCACTGTTTCATCTGAACAAGCCTTGAGTACGACAGGAAGAATACTTGAGGAACGCCGGAATGCATTGCAAAGGGATATTGTTGAAGCCTTGGTTTGCATTAAGGATTGGGATCGGGCCGATCAACGTCTACAAGATACAATTTCACCGGCAAGCCAAGAATGGATCGATGAATTTAATCGATTAACATTTAATTTTGAAGACGATCCTTCAGCTTCAAATTAAATTGTAAATTTGTAATTTGTATTTTATAAATATGTCTTTACTTTTTACATTGTATTTGTAATTTAATAAATAATGTAAGTTTGTACAATTTGTAATTCGTCACAAAATGATTGCACTCTTTTTTCCTTGCCAAGTTTTTATCCCAATTGGGTTTTTCTTGGTAAGGTTTTTAACGAGGCAATCATGAATTACAAATTTAAAAATTCATAAAGAAATAATTTTTTTTTATATAGTTCGTGTGTTCATTTCAAATTGTAATATATATAAATATAATATATATATAAATTGTAATATATATATAAATAACTTAATATTAAAAAAAAAGTTTAAAAAATTCAGGCAATTCGGGCGGGCTCGGGCCACCGAATACAAGCCCGCGACCCATTCAAAGTGAAATTCAGGCTCGGGCGGGTCGGGTTCGGGCTCATGCAAATCCTCGGGCTTTTCGGGAGGTTGCGGGTGGCCCATCCAAAGTTCCAGCACTAGACACAACTGCGCCTGGGACCCACGCAGCACCACCAATGAGCAGTGACTGCCACACGCTCTAGACCACCTTCCTCACATCCGTTCCACGATCTAGTTCCCAAAATTTCAACGGAATCTCGTAGCAAACACGTCCTAGATCGAAGGTAGAAGACTAGAAACTATTTCCCCTTGAGTACCTCCATTTCGGTGACTATCCACACTTTCGTCGACACGAACCTGATGCCGGTGACCTTTACGATCTCTCTGACGAACTTTAGAGGCCGGTAGCCCGACAAATAGCAAGACTACTAACCCCAAACAACACACTCGTTTTTTTTATTCCAAAAATTTAGTAGCAAAAGATATTTATATAATTATAAATTAAAAGAAGATGATTTAGTGTAAAAAAGATACGTGTAAAGATAACTTTTGATATAATAAAAAATAATAAATGGGGGCATTGAGAAAAAAAAATTAAATAGACAACATGTGAAAGAAATTATTTTTATAAGAGTGAAGTGAGAAAAAAACATTTTTAAAGAAGCACGCTGCTGTAAAAAAATTTACAACATCAAAACACATAAAATAAAAATAAAATAAAAATAAAAATTTGAGAATTAAAAAAAAAAAAGGCGACTAGCAACCTAAGAAGTGCTCATGTAAGAGGTTTGTCTCCTTTTCTATGTTAAGATAAGATGTGCATCTAAGTCTGCAAATAGACAAAAAAACCAAATAAAGCTTTACACAAATTAAATCTTTGACTTTTTAAAAATGTTTGCTGCCTTTAGAATGGATTCCTTTCACTAGTATTATAACGAATCTTGTTGATGTTAAGATCTTTGACTATCTATATTCTTCTAGATCCAACATTCGAAAGATATGTAAGAAACCAACAAAATACATAAAAACACCAATGAAAGTTATTCAATTAGATTGAGATTTGACCAAAAACTAATGCATCACTAATATAAAATGAGATCAAACAAAAAATTGAAGATGTATCTTGCCTCTAGTTTAAGTCTTTTAAAAAGGAGAATTCTCTAATAGAAAAAGAAAAGAAAAAAGACCTATTTATATGTGCAATTTTAAACTGTTAGATTAAATTTCGTTAACTTGTCATACTTTTTTTAACATATGATATGATTCTTATATAATTTGATGATAGTTTTTTTTTTTTTTTTTTAAATTTCCTAATGAAAAATTCTCCGTAAAAAACTTCATTTACAACTACAAAAGGAAAGTATTATTATGTAGAGGAATGTGGTTGGGGTTGAATATTTGGATGGAAAATTGTAATAACAAAAAAAGTTGGTAGAGAGTATTAATCCTGTTAAAATATAAAATTATTGTTGACCCACCTCTTAACAGTTTAAGTTTTTAGGATAAATTGGTAAACTAACTTAGTATCAGAGCGGGAGGTTTTCAGTTCAAACTCCCGTAATTGCACTCTTTATCCCCATTTAAATTGTCATAATATGTTGAGTCTTTATTATATCTTAGACTTAAATATTCATCTGTTGGATTTTTTAATTAATTTACCCACACGATTGTCCATTATTCAATCCACACAGAGAATGAGTGTTAAAGTATAAAATTATTATTAATCTATATTCTAATAATTTAAATTTTTAGGATGAATCAGTAAACTAACAATCTCCAAAAAGTGAAAACATAAACTGAAGAATTGCTTTGGTGTGGGCATAATCACCAATAAATGGAAAGCTTTTATGTTAAAAAGCATTTGCCCATACTTAAACTTGAAAACTAGAAATTTCGAAAACGACAAAAGAAACTTGTACATTCGTGGACAAAATTTTCTCACTTTTATTTGGGGGAAAAAAAAAAATGTTTCGTAAGGGTTATTTACTAATATTTTTATGGAATAATAATTTTAAGTAAAATACATAAATCATGTGTTGCTTATTTGTTTTCTCATTTATTTATTGGATTATATTTATTTACTGATTTTGTTTATCTACGGAACTAAAAAATTAATGTTTTTTTTTTCTTGCAATAAAATAGGAATTATCTTGGGACATAAAATGCCATTGTTCTTTTGCTTTGAGTTAAAGTGACTTAAATGATGATTTTGAGTTGAGTTTGAAGTTATAACTTGAGTTGAAGTTGTAATTTAAGTTTGTGTTTAGATGTACATATTTGAGTTATGATTTGATTTAAAAATCTTTTTAAGTTTATATTTAGGCTGGTCAAAACAATTTGTATTTATATAGTATTTTAATAAAAAATTAATGGTGATAAAAAGTTTTAATAAGGATATATGGGTAGAGTTTTATTCATCTTTTCGTTTTGAATGCATAAAAAAATCGTCTTAATCAAAATTAAAATAAAAAAATTATGATATTTTTAAAAATAAAAAAATAATATTCATAAACTTAAATTCGAGTTTATAAACTCAAGTTGAAGAAAAAATTTAAACTTAAATTTAATTCTAAATTTAAATTTAAACTTAAATTTTATAAAAAGATATAAATTTAAATAAAATTATAATTATAATTTAAATTATTTTTTAATTTCATTATAAAATAACAATCCCTGGACTTCAGAAAAAGATGACTGCATTTTGTACAATATTCATCTCAATAATATTTACTAATTCCTATTTAACCAAAATTAAGAGAGAGATGACAGGTGTGCAACCGCCTTGCACGAAAAGGAGCGTGGAGCCCACGCGATGAAGGATTAATCAATTTATATATATATATATATATTTATATTTATTGATTAATTAATTTGCTAAAACACCCATGCCTCGCTTTTAATTATCAATTTTAAAATGTACTTCTGAGTGAAATGAGAATCTTTGTCCGCTGAGCTGGATTAATCTTCTAGAAAGTACCCTAGGAGGAGTAAAGTACTTCACCGTCAAGTTTCGTGTAATGACAGATATACCCTTCCGATTCAATTCAATTCAAGTACTCAGTTTTGACATCTGATCTAGAGACTAGAGCTAACTCAAGGGGTAGTGAACAGTAATTTGAGATAAAGTCATGGGTGCTTAGAGGATACGTGTTTTAGGAGTAAAAGAAAAGGGCGAATCGGCGATACGTGTTTTTGTTGTTTTGTGCACATTACGGCAGGACATGTTATTTTATCCATTAAATTTTTTTAAAAATAATTTAAATTTACGTTTTTTAAAATTTTAATTTTATTTAATTTTATTTAAGTTTTAATTTTAACTCAAGTTATAATTTAAATTCGATTCAAAAATTACATTCAAATTACACTTTAAAAAAACAATATCTAAATAAAACCACTCTTTTTTTTTTTTTTTTTTTTAAAATTATTTTTTAAGAGATTCTTTAATATACTGGTGTATGAAGAAGTTATATTTTGTTAACAGTTAAATATACGTATTTTTTTATTTTTATATAATTTTACGTAGATTTAACGATTAAAAAATTTAACTTATCGGTAGGTTGACGTATTAGAAAAAATCTCTTATTTTTTAAAATTAATTTTTTTCCAATTATTAATTATTGAATAGAGAGTATATTTTCAAAAAAAAAAAAAGGTGAATGTGTGTATATATTTTTTTGATAATTGAAGAGAGCGAATATTTTGCACTTTAGCTTCTTTTAATAGAATATTTTTTAAATAAATATAAATTAGATAAGTTTCCTAAACGATCAAATATATAAATTTCTTAATATGTAAATAAATAAAAATAAAATCAAAATACTGAAAAAAGGTAATAAATGTTTGTTTTTCTTAATAATAACAATGCCTTTCGTCTATAAATATACATAGCATCTTAACAAACACAGGACTCGCGTATTCAAGTCTTTATACATGCACTCAATATTTCAAAGCTACGGCATTGTTCAGTTCATGTGATTTTATATAAAAAATTTTAACTGTAGTAAAAAAAATTAGAAATAATTTTTTATTAGAGTTTTTAACTGTAGCAAAATCAGAATTGAAAATTTAAATCGGTAAAATGAACGAGGCCTATATTAGCTTCCGCAAAGAGGACTTCATCTTCATCAACACATACCACTTGTTTTTTTGGTGGTGCTCATGCTGTGGTTGATCCTGCAATATGCAACTAAAACAACAAATTGTGCAACCACCGATTTCAATGCAATTGTGACCGAAGATGATATAGGTGATTTCACCACAGTGAGTGAGAGGCACTCAAAGCAGCCCCAAGAAACAATGAGACTCGATACGTGACACGAATAAAATCAAGGACTTATAAAGAACATGTTAAAGTTGAATATGATTTGACGTACATCACTTTAATCGAGAATACTAACAGCAACTTTGATTATCACTCTCAATGAGGACGGAAGAGCAGCTACGCTGTATAAGCCAATTTCTAAGGCATCCTTAATGGCTAGAATTACAAAACATATTAGATGCGTTTAGAACTCATTTTAAAATAATTTTATTTTTTATATGAAAATGAAAATAAAATCGTTTTTAATCTCAAACATAAAGTATTTTTGTAAATGCATTTGGTAGTTTTATTAAGAGATTATTTTCAGTATAAAAAAACTCATTAATGTCTCTCTCTATTTGAGAGAGGAGAAAATGAAAACAAAAAATGACATTTATCTCCTATTTTATACTAAACTAAAAAATCGTTTTCATTTCTGTTTTTTGTCTTTAATTATGCCAAATGCCATTTTAGAATCGTTTTTATTTTTTTTCTCAAAAAACGTGGAAAAAATAAGAATAATTCCAACACAGCAATTATAACTAAAAATCAGTTATATCGCATGAACTCTATGAAATACACACACAGCATAGCTTGATATTCCATTTAGGTAACATTAACAAACAGTTGTCTATTCTTTTGAAACGAAACACCAGCTTTTTTTTTTAATTAACAAACATAATATGCTTTTTTCATATTGGCCTTGGGTATGGAAATTGATAAATTAAACAACAACATTAATGAGAGAATTGATAAATATTCTGACTGAGTGTTCCTGTTTCACTATTAATTATGTGATGATTCAGGTCTAATTATGTGATGATCGTTTTTGCTACATCATCTACCATTAAAGTGATGAACGCCAAATTAGATTCAACTTCGATGCGTTCTTTTTAAGGCCTCGATCGTTCGTTTTGTAGATTTGAGTTTTTAATTTGAGTTAAAATGTGATATTTTCTGAAAGCTTTTAACTGTAAAAATTTAAAATTAAATTGGTAAAATGAACGAAGCTTAAATACCCAATTGATTCAATCGCGTCTCAGTCTTGTTATCATATGATCAACCGCAGCCATGAGCACCGCTGCAAAACAATCCATGAAGATGAAGTCATCTTTGCGGAAAGCAAACGTAGTTTTGAAATACTGAATGTGAATCTTGAGTTTGTTAAAGATGCAATATTTATAGATGAAAGGCATTGCTAGTATTCGGGAAAGTAAACATCTGTTACCCTTTTCAGTATTTTGATTTTATTTTTATTTATTTGCATGTTAGAAATTTTTTTTTGTTTGATGATTTAGGTCACTTGCTTATTTAATGTTTGTAGGTGTAGGCACCTTATCAAGGAAAATTGTTAACTCTTTTATTTATTTATGACCCGTTTAGTTCGATGATTCGAATTTTTAATTCGAATTGAGATGTAATTTTATGTGAGAGTTTTTATTATAGTAAAAAAGTTAGATGTGATTGTTTCTAAGAGCTTTTTACTATAGTAAAACTTGAATAAGTGAAATGAATAAAGCCTTATTTATTTATTTATTTTTATTTGTTATTTATTAGTTAGTACATGAATTAATAGATTACATATAATTATAAAAAAAGAGTAACTCTCATATATATCAAAACAGCCAACTATAACCGTTACATTCTTGTAATTGGTCACACATTGCACAAGTATTTTCCTATATGATTATACCATTAGGAAGTAAAATGGACAGTTCCTCCATTTTTATTTGCTGTTTATAATATTTTCTTTTTTTTTTTTAAAAAAAAAATAGAGATTTCCTTTCTTGAAAGTTAGACATTTCCCTTAAAAAAAAAACATTACCTTCTTTTTTTTTTTTTTTTTTTTTTTTTACCTAAAAATAGAAATTTCCTTTTTTTTAAAAAAAAAAAATTAAGCAAAGATTAATTTTAGATTGTTCAATTTTATCGAAAATTAAGATGCTAATGGCAAATAGGCAAGGATTGGCCTAACATTGTCGGTATAAACATTGCTCAACAAATATATATATATATATATATATATATATATATATATATATATATAGAAGCCTGCAACTTATCAAAATTTTTTGTGTTATTAACAAGTGATGCCTAAAGAGGTAAATACATATTTACTGTGGATCATGATAACCAAGCAGTACTGATCATCCTACTTTATAGTAGACAGGTAAAAAAAAAGGAGTTTACAAATGGCCTATTATTTTAATGAAACAGATCTACTCATTTATATATGAGATTTTACTTTCCATGGTAATGTTACAGCTTAATGATCTAGATCTAGAACATGTTCATAAGGAAACATTAATCAACCGTATATAATTGCTCTAAATATACGGAGAATATTTTTTCTTCTCCATCTCTGTATACATCTTTTTTTTATTGGCAGCGGAGTAATGTTATGAAGAGTTGCATTTGGGTCTGTTCCGGATTCGATGGGATCGATTTCAGTTGCTTCGAGTTTTTAACATGAATTGAGATGTGATTTTATGTAAAAACTTTTTATTTTTAACTGTAACAAAACTAGGATTAAAAACTAGAATCAGAAAAATGAACGAAACTTTAATTTAGATGGGGTGCAAATGTAAAAAATACTGAATAAGAGCACAAGTTTGATTCGTGAATAGTGAGCAACTGATTCAAACTTGTTAGATCTTATTTTACATTTAGTGTTTCAGGTGATGTTAAATACTATTGAAACACAACTTAATTAATTAAAATCTGAGTTAATTATGTTTAATTACTTAAATAAAAAAATTACAAAAAATAAAAGAACACATAATATAATATCGCAACATCAAACTCAAACTCATCAAACTCTGTGCCTCAAAATCAAACTCATCAGACAAATTCGCTCATGGAGTGGCACTTCCAACTCATCAGACAGCTTTGCTAGGAAAACGTCAATCCTTCAGAAGTCAACTATCATCCATACACGTGTTCTTTCTTTGGTAATGAAATGTCAAATTTGTTTTAAAATTCCCTTTACATATTCTTCTTTTGGATGAATATTTATCAGTTTGAAGAAATCCACTGCTTTCCTTTCAACTTTGGAGTGGGGAAGCAAACCATAAAACATTTGAAGGCAAAGATCCAAATTGCTTAAGACACCGTTTGTTTTCTGTATTCACTTATAATTTTGAATTATGATTTATGATTTTAACAATTTTTTTTTCTCACAAAAAATACACGTAAAATAAAAATAATTCTAAATCCATAAACTAAACGTCCACTAAATGTCTTTCCCTTAAAATGTATGAAATGGTAAAAATCCTTTTATGTGTATTTTTTTAGCCCTTAGAATTTATTTCCATTTCAGTCTTTAATCCACGTTTTTGATTAAAAATTTGTCTCATGGACCAGATTTTATGGATTTGTTTGTTTTGAGAATCATACTAGGATGGATGACACCAAATATTGAAGCCAATCTTCATCATATGTTAATTTTTTATGTGCTCTTTTCAGGTAGTTGCTCTTGTCTCCATACTTTTAGTTGATGGCACATGTTTCAACATCAGTTTCCTTTAAATTGGATCCCACAAAGCTTGTTTCCAACATTGACAACCACTTTGAATTTGTTAAAAGATGCGGAGCCGAATCGAATCACTCTTATTTGTTGGGAGTATTTCAAACTCAGTTTCTTATCGGAATGTGCCAGCTGTAAGGATGTTTGTTTCTTATATTCATTCCTGATTCTGAATCATAATGTATGATTCTTTACAGTGTTTCTCTCACAAAAAACATACGTAAACGAAAATAATTCTGAATCATGATTGAATACATAAACTAAACGTTTCAAAACTTATCCAGAGTTGAAGATACTACAAGGGTTATATTGTCCACTCTCCAGTTTCTTTCTTGGTTCAAAGACTGGCCGAACCCTTTCTAAGCTACATAAGATGTACTTAACATCACTAGGTACGTAACCTGAGTTATTTAATGAGCAGATTTGTAAATTATTGATTTTTATTTATCTAGAAGGTTCTTATAAACAATACATTGTTGGGAAACTAATGAGTTTTCGAATTTGTTTAGCATTACCGGAAACCAATTGGAACGTACATAATGGTTCTGCAAGATTGGGACATAACCGGGGATTTCAATTCTTTAAAATGTAAGTACATATATTTTGTCTTATATTTGTATATTTATCTTCTTTAGTTTCATATACATTCACTGGTGTTTGTTCATTTCTTATTTACAGTTTGGTGGATTCACCAAAGTAAAATGATCGAGCAAAAAATGTGCTTCATACGAGCATATGACCCTAGCTATGGTAGAATTGTTAGTTGAAAAGTGTGCTTCTAATTTGTGCAAAGCCTTTCTGAAAAGTACTAATGTTACAAATGAGTGGTTTCGAGGGTGTTTAGTATGATGAGTTCGTGTCATAATTTAAATTATAATTCGTGACTCATTACAATATTTTCTCTCACAAAAACACACGTAAATTGATAATAGTTCTAAATCATGATTTTGAATCCGTGAACCAAATGTCCACTTCATTGACTGCGTACCTGGGTAGCTTCGCTATAGTGGGATATATTGGAGGTTGAGAGGTGTTTGGTATGCGATTTACTTGTAATATTTTTTTATCATAGTGAAATTTGTAGTGACATAAAGTGAACATAGCACTCACATAAAAAGTAAACCATTATACATTTGATTGCCTTTATTTTATTTTATTGCGCTCGCTAATATAATTAGGGTATTTATTTTATAGCATTAGCAGGGTCCAACCACAAATAAATAGTATCACTTCTATAGGTAATTTAACTGATTTAAGCTTGGTGATATGTTAGCAATTCTATTAAATAAAATGTATTCTTGTTAGTTAAACTTTGGGAATTCCATCATTTAGATTCCTAGGTGGAAACTTGAGGAACCTGATACTGTTTAACAGAAAAACAACTCTTTTATTGAGCAGCAAATCCTTAGAAAGTTGATTTTGTTTTCGCTCTTAATGAGAGAAAATTATAGCAACAAACGACATGCTGTTATTGTATTAAATGACATCATACTTCACATTTACATTTGGTTTTCATACGAACAGGAATTTTATAACTGAGATGACATGATGTTCTTAACATAAACGTTTATGTCATTTTCACTAAAATGACGATAACCTAAAAAGTATGACTGCAATTTCTTGTCCACGAGCTTCTTTCACCAAAACATGCCATTTACTTTAGCAAAATCAACAAAAACATGTAGGGGTCGTTCAATTCGCAGATTCAAGTTTTCAATTCGAGTTGAGATGTGACTTTTTTTTAGAACTTTTAACTGTAACATAAAAAGTTAAATGTGACATTTTCTAAAAGCTTTTAACTGTAAAAATTTAAAACTAAAAACTCGAATAAATAAAATGAATAAGACCGTAGTTTTCACCTAAACGACAACAATTTTATCAATAAATGACATTACCTTGCGGCTTGTGGCAGAACACCAACACTCAAACATTGTCGTTCTTTTTTCAAAAATGACAAAAGAAAAAAAAAACTTTCAAAATTAGAACGGCTTGTCCTACTGCTCTATAATTTTTCTGTATTTTTATTTTATTTCAATGTGGTTTTAATAGGTAGTACTCTAGCGTAGAGAGCTCCTAATATTTATAACACTTTAAGAATGGTTCCAAACTGATGTAGAATGTGTTTTTAATCACTGGAGCTCTGTTTTTATAGAGAGAAGGCATATTGTTGTCATTTTAGACAAGATTTACAAGATTCGTTTGATTTGATATTCTCTTTTATGTTTGTTTTTGGTGAACTCAAAATGGTCATCATTTTGATTCTTTGTCATATGGAGCAAAGTTTATGAAGCAAACCATGACTTTATTATTCATATTGTCTGTGACGAAATATTTACAAAAACTCTTCTTTATAGAAAAGTGACTCAGTCAAAACAAACCCTCACAAACTCCTCGAGAAGAAGGCGAAAAAAGAAAGTTCCTTGAACAACAGTTTGATTCAGTTGTAGCAGCAATGAAAAGTTCATAAAATTGTCCTCAGAGAAGTTTCCTGAAATTGTTTTCTTCAAGAAAATATTGGAGACTTAAAGGAAAGTGACTTCAACTTCAGTGTGTTATATTGAAACAAGTATGTGTATTCACGTGAGCATCTTTCAATTGCGCCAAATCGATTCACCATCATAAGACGACCAAAGAGAGATCTTATTATTCTTATGTGGAAAATTCCGATTCAAACAACCATCCCAGAATCCAACTCGTTGCTTCGGTATGCTCGTCGACCTGGTCTTCGCCCTTGCGGATTCAGTCGCGGCCATGTAAGTTGGAAAAACCGGAGAGCTTGGCATCAAACAATCATCACCAAAAGAATTCCATTTATCAACCGAAAACGAGCTCCTCAATAGAGGGAACTCTGTACTCATTCCTTCTAGTAACTCTCTGTGCCTTGCGTTTTTCAGTTTTACTTGCATTGTCCCATGCATCTCACTATTAGGCTTTGACATCTCCTTTCCTTCCAAGGGTTCTGGCCTTCGGCTTTGTGTGCTAGATTCATTATTGGTTAATGAATCTTGCAGAAAATAAGTGTTCATTCTCTCCTGAAATGGCTATCTCGTTAGAAAAGTTGAAGTTTTACGAATAAAAACGCGGTAAACCGTAGACTTTGACATGTTGTTAGTTTATTGTAAAGGGGCTAGAAGAATGAAACATATTAAAAATTTTTTTCATATTTTTAGATTACCCTGTGAGAGAATGAGTATTTCTTCATGCGCTCTCTTTTCATTAGGGCGTCTCGCCTTTTTAACCAAATTGTTTCCATGTCTTCCTTTGAGAGTATACTGCAATCCCACCCTGTTTGACTGCTACTTTCAAGCTGTAAATGACAAAATGAAGTTACAATATCAAAATACTTGGAGTCTCATTCTGTAAGGATCTATGTCATTGGCCCGTTCATTTCACCGATTTGAGTTTAAAATTCGAGTTTTGCTACAGTAAAAAGTTTTCAGAAACAATCACATCTAACTTTTTTACTAAGTAAAAAGCTCTCACATAAAGTCACATCTCAACTCGAATTAAAAATTCAAACCAGCAAACTAAACGGGGCCCTTAAATGTTGAAATTTTTTTTTGAAAAAGGTTGGAAATTATTCTTTAAGGATCCAAAAATGAAAGCTTCAAGTGTTCAAGGCACAAGATATAGATGTTTATATACTTGTAATTCTTTTTGTTTTTGCTTTGGGTGCTCAATAGGTATCTCGCTTACATTTAGTTCCTTCTCTTTAAACTCCTTTTTTGGTTGGGAAGACAACTTTTCACAATCATTGTAACATTCCTCTCTAGCAGGAATTATCTTATCTTGGACCTCTGATTGTCTTTCTCTATAGGATTGTAGACGCTTCAAAGTCGCGACTGTTCGGCGTCTCACGGCTCGGCCACGAACTATTGCTTGAAGTCTCACCAGCCCTTTCAAGGCTCTCAACGCTTTCCTTGCCTGTTTTGCTTCAAAATTAGGAATTAGACTAGAGATTCATGCTTATGTCTCTCTGTATTTAATATAGAATAACTTCCAACTTTCAATGGAAATTAGCACTAAATATGAGGGAAAAAAGGTGCTAAGTATGAATCTCAAAGTGTCAAAAGAATTATATTGAACTATTTATAGGTCTACTTTAATTTGATCATTTAAAACAAAGATAAAAAAAGAACAAAAGCCTCAAGAGACGCTCACTAGATGTCCCCGGTAAGCACTTTGTATCTTGATGGCAGCCAAGTTGGGGTCCAACTTTCTGAAAAGTTGGCAAGACTCCGAAGCACCTGTGAGCCGCACAACCTCGGCTGCGGCCTGCGCAGCGGCAACGGCAGCCTCAGCCGCAGCGGCTGTTGCCATGGCAACATTTAAAGCATGTTTCTTCTGCTCTTCTGCTACCTCACAAAGTGTTCTTTCCGACCCCATAAGTGCAGGGCATTGCTTAAGTTGAAGCCTTCCCAAATCCCATCCCCACTCCTTTGCTCTCTGAAAACAAATAGATGAATAAATAAAAGTTAATGCAATATTAATCAATAGAATGTAAGGAGATATATAATGTTATGAAGTTTTATAAATAAGCCCTTTTGTACCCTTGGCTTTTCTTTACATGAAAACAGCTTCTTCACCCAGCCAAACCAGCTCTTCTTCTTTGCCATTGGAAAATGGTGATCATACTAATTCTAGAGATTCATCAACATCATCTAGCTTTTATTGTACCCTATAAAAAAAATTTTAAAAAAAAACTTGAATAAATTTATACATGAATAATCACATCTTGTAAGACAAAATAAAATCACACCTGTTTTATCTAATCACTAATCAAACAAAAGAAGCCCACCTCAGAATTAAGGATAAACAGTTGAAGGTTGTTAAACTCAGTGAAATATTTCCTCTCAGTTGATAATGATGGGACACATTTTCTGAAGCAATCATTTACCAATCTCACAGAAGGTAAAATATATATATATATATATATATATATATATATATACACACACACACACACACACTAAAGAATTCCAAGAATAAAAACTTACCAAACTAGAGGAATTTCTTAAAGAACAAGAAATGCTTGAAAAATGAAACTCAGACCGTACAGTAATTCATAGAATCAAAACTTATCCACAGCATCAATTATTGAGAGAATTATGGATCAAACCTGTGAAAAAGTAGATAATAAATGAGAAAAAAACAAAAGAAGAAACCTTTATTAAACATCATTTATAGTGGTACTTCAACTGAATTCCCATACATTGTCATAGGTCAATTTCTCTGGCTGTAACCTCTTGTTTTCAAAAATACCACTTAATTACACGATCAAAACAGAAGCAAAAAAACTCTGCAAAGAGAAAGTTGGTGAAAAGCCATTACTTTGCTGTTCTAATGGCGGCAAGCAGCAGGCACTAAGTAATGAATCATGACTTGTATTCCGTTTGTGATGACTTGAGAGGAAGGCGGTCCCCCTTTTGTGTCTCTTTCACTCTCTTCCAACTGTCGCTTCCATAACTGCCAATGACCAGTTCAAATGTCCGTTTTTAACCAATTTTACTTGTATGCCCTCCTCAGAAATATTTCATCATTTTGACAAGGTTTGGCGTGTGCAACACAAAGCAGAAGAATGAAATGATTTGCCCCATGTGTCAATATTTCAATATTTTGAGAAGATGCTATTTTGGGTCCATTTTTTGTTCCCATCTTGAGCCAAGAAGTTTAATTAATCCCTATAATTATGACTTATGAGGAATGCTTCAGGTCCCGTTTATTTTACCGATTCGAGTTTAGAATTTGAGTTTTACTACAGTAAAAAGCTTTAAAAAACAGTCACATTTAACTTTTTTGTTACAGTAAAAAGCTCTCAAATAACGTCACATCTCAACTCGAATTAAAAACTCAAATCAGCAAACTAAATGGGTCCTCAATTTGTTGTGTCTTCCACTTTTATTACGTAATAATTTTCTTTGGCGCTTATTTGGTAATTACGGTAAAGGATAGCATATTTTGTCATAATGTTTGTATATATTATGACTGCGGGTTTGTTATGTGAAAAAGCGGACCCCTACATCTAAAATATTAGAAAAATACACTGAAATGAAAATAACAGAAAAACAGAGCAAACAAAGAATTAAATGGTTCAGTCAAATTTCTTATGTGAAGATGGAGAAAAGTTTACCAATAATTTCAGAGTTACATACTCAATAAATTTTTTCACTTTCTCTCTCTACTTAAAATTGATTAGAACATCTCCACTACAATGTTATATTTGATGTGCCAGTTGTAAATTTAGAGTTTGAGTGCAAAAAATACTCTCTAATATAATACTATATGTTGTGCCAAATTTTTCATATGCTATACTTTGTGGTAAATTTCTCACCAAGTATAACATATAGAAAATTTAGCATTTGATTGCTATTGGTTGAAATGCTTACTTTTTCATGTAACCAATGCAACTTTTGCATTTTATAATTAATTTTAAACATAAAAGTTTATTCTTACAACTTTCAAAGCTTAATAATTATGACAAAAAATAGATTTAACATTTTAAATAATATTATGTATTGAAGCAAAAATAAAAATAACATACTATATCACACTTTTTGAATGGGATTAGATACCCCAGTAGTCCTAGCCGTAAACGATGGATACTAGGCGCTGTGCGTATCGACCCGTACAGTGTTGTAGCTAACGCTTTAAGTATCCCAATAAGTATATAATTAGCATTATCATTAAACTCTTGGCTATATCTCTCCTCTTTTCTCTCTTTCTCTTAAAACGAAACACTTTTCTCTAAGCATATAAAACCCTATATAAAACACTTATTTATAGATTTCTAATGAGTCATAAAAATAATCCTTGCCTAAAAATAAAAAACAGTAACTTACCCAAAAAATAATTTGAGACACTTACCCAATAAGAGCACTATTTCATTTCAATTCTAATATTACGTGTTTAATTGGTTCAAATTCTCCCACCAAATTTCCAAAATATATACATAATGAATATAATATTGATGTCTACAAATCTTTTGATGCCAGAGCACACACGTTTTCGAAACATCAAATTAAAATCATACCGCATCCTAACAGTAAGCAAATGTAACTCAAAGCTAGTCTCAGATAATTGTGTTGCGTTACTTAAAAGTTGGTGTCTAATAATTTTTTTGTTAAGTTATTGTGAATATCAAAAATAAAATTTAGGTGTTTGGTTATGAAAATATATAACCACTAAAATAATCATAATTTATTTTCATTAAATAAATATTGGGTGCAAATTTTATAGTTTTAATTATTATATTTCTAATATTAAGGTCAGCATTCAAATTTTCTACCCCAAAATTCTAGAAATTATATTTAAGTTTTATTATCTTAAATATATTTAAAAAGAAACAAATATTTACATTTTTAAAGGAATAAATTTATACATAAAATACTTAATTATTGAAAATATTTGTGTAAAATTCGAAATATTGTGCTTAACAATAGAATTTTAACTCTTTATAGAACTTTTTCGGTTACCTACCCTAAAATTCTTCTGTTATATTTCAGGGTGATTAGTAACAACATTAACATGTCAAATCAAAGTTAATTAACAAAAAAAAAAAAATCAAAGTTAATTTAATTTCGTCAACTTTCATGAATTAATAGCGAGATTGGCAAATGTTGTTAACTTTTCTGCGTCATGTTTTGATTTGAAGTTTGATTGCAGAAGTTCGAAGGCATCATCCATGTCGTTTGTTCACCGGCATTAAGACCCACAATTCCTCGTGTTTTTGACTTTTATTTTATTTTATCTCTCTCATGTTCTTGACTTCTTTAATTGTCGGTATTGAGTCATCTTTCATTTATTAGCATGTTGACATGATGCTATGAAAAAAAATCAGTACTTAAAAATTCCTAAATTAGTACTTTGGAAATCATAAAAAAACCGTATTATCAGTAAAATTTTCTGATTATTAAATTTGATCAAAATCAAATCTAATTAAAATAGTATATAGAATAAATAATTTTTGATATAGATTTGAGGGTTAAAAAATAAAAAATTATGAATAGTTTTATTTTTTTCGGTCACGTTTACTTTGCGAATTCAAGTTTTCAATTCGAGCTAAGATGTGACATTTTCTGAAAGCTTTTCACTGTAACAGACAAAGTTAGATGTGACATTTTTTGAGAGTTTTTTTTACTGTAGAAACCTAAAACTGAAAACTCAAATCGGTAAAATAAACGAGACTTAAGTCTTATTAGAGAGACACCCTCATAAAATATGACTTTAATATCATTACACGATAGCTTGATCGAACCAATATAAATTAGTTATAGTTGTACCCCTAGTCTAGCGGTAAAGCTTCACATGACTCCACTTTATAGTTCATAATATACATAATAGTAATGCAAAGTTCTCCACTTTTGAATTTGAAACTTTGAATTGGTACGTACTTTTGTGGGAATTATATGAAATTCTAGAGGAAGCAGTTAATGAGCAAACGTGCTTGAAAAACTGAAAGTATAGTAGTTTCTTTCAGTAGATAGAAAGTCTACCTAAAAAAGCTACTCAGAATGAGTCAAGAAAATATTTCTTTTTAGAAAATTCAAATTTAATTTGGACTTTTTTGGTCTTAAAGACAATAAATATTCTCTAACTCTTTTCTCTTCTTCTATGGCTTTAAATTGAATAATTATGACCTCGTTCATTTCACCGATTCAAGTTTTCAATTTTAGGTTTTTACGGTAAAAATCACTTTTACATTTAACTTTTTTTATTACAGTGAAAAGCTCTAAAAAAATATCAAATCTCAACTCGAATTGAAAACTCAAATCTGCAAAGTGAACGAAGCCTATAATTCGGATATAATGTATAGTGGGGTGTATAATTTGCATGTTAAGCCACAAAAAGATTGGTCCCCTTTTGCCCAGGTCATGAACCATGCATGTTAACAAGTTCTGAGTGCTGAAATGAGAACTTTAGACTTCATATATATTCTGGCCCAGCAAAAGTAAATAACAAAGTAGCTTTTGAGCTGTTTAATATCCATTGAACCAAAAGCCTTTTTTTTTTATTTTTTTTTTTTTTTTGTTTGATAGAGGAATCACAAGCTTTTGAATGCAAGGAATTCAGTGAAGCTTTTGCTTGGCAAAAATCAATTGGGCTGCCTTGAGTTGTCCCAATAAGAAGACGATAAAAGTGGCTTTTGAGCTGTTCATGGCCATTTCTTTTCTCAGCACCATAACAAAAGTTGTTGATATTTGCCTCAACCAAATTTTGGATAATTCCATGAATTTGATTATGTGCTTATGAAATAAGATTAGTTTGATCAATACTTTAAGATCTTAAACCACTTCGTAATAGAGATTACTGAATTCAAGTATTGATTTGTACATTCTAAAAATTGTCCTCTTTGTGTCCAATCTCTTTTAATAATTTAATGAATAATAATAATAATAATAATAATAATAATAATAATAATAATAATAATAATAGTACTATTGTAGGATAACATATATGTCCAGAAAAGCTCTATTTTCTTCTTTTATGTTTTTTGTTTTATGTTTTTATTTTTTTATGCTGAGATTTGTGCATTGAACAGACAAGTGGCCCTTTTCGTTTATATTAGTTGATTATAAAAAAAAAAAAAAAAAAAAAAAAAAAAAAAAAACATTTATTAATCCTTTCCCTTTAAGTTTAAAGCAAACGAATATCCCTTCAAAAAAAAAAAAAAAAAAAACAAAGAAAAAGAATTATGACAATAATCTATGCTTAGATTTTTTATTTTTATTTTTATTTTTTTTTTAATGAAGTTGCTTTTGGAGAATAAATATGGGTCAACCAAATCATCACTCTTAAGTTAAAAGAAGTTGACCATCTTGGCATGGCAATATTAAAATGAAATGCATGTGATTAGTTTGATTATATACAGCCAAGACCCTTTTCTACCTTGTATTAAAATGCTGAAAAGAAAGCTTCTCATGATAAGGTACCTTCAGCGTGGTTATAATTACATACATGCAAACTTTGAATTTTGGTTGTATTGATGCATTGATCCACTAGGCTCGTTTAGTTTGTTGATTCGAGTTAAGATGTGACTTTATATGAGAGTTTTTTATTATAGCAAAAAAGTTAGATGTGATTGTTTCTGAAAATTTTTTACTGTAACAAAACTCGAATTCTAAACTCGAATCGGTAAAATAAACAGTGTCTTAATTTTGGTTGTTGAATCAGAATATTTAAAAAAAAAAAAAATTGAATTGTTAGTGTTATGCTTGCTTCTTGTAAGAACAATAATATGTCTACTAACCAAGCCACATGATCATGACCATAAGTTGTTGATCAAACCATGAGTCCACACCTTATAATGTTGAGATTATACAAGAATTTAGTACAATGAAGCCATATTATTAATGTGTGGCGTTTTTTTTTTTTTTTTTTTTTTTTTTTTTTTTATAGAAAAGAATAAGGTTTGTTACGGTTTTAGACAGGCGTATTATTTATGTCAATCTAAATAATGGGGTGCCAACATTACTTTTTCTTTTTCTATTTTTTAATTAAATGACAATAATTTATTTTTAAATATAGTGGCATAAGCAATGTTTTTTAATTATCTTCGGTGGTATTTAATGTTGAGTACTTCAAATGCCCTACCCTTTAGATGGTAATCTAGTGGGTATTCATGTGCAACCGGACTCATTTAAGGCCCAATTCATTCCTCACTTCTCCTAAGCCTTTGGACTCTGATTCTAACATCAAAATAAGTTTACAATTTGGTAATAACTCTAAAAATACAGATCCAAAGTCAGAATGATTTTACCCTCTTACTTTATTCCAAATGGCTATTTTACCCCTCTATTATTCCTACTTTTCCTTCTAGGATTTCTTTCATGACATGAAAACTTTTCACCACGCGTAACTTTTTCATGCAGACTCTAGGATGTTCTCAAACTCACAGAAATTACCATCCATCATTTTATTTTTCTTAAATTTAATATTTCCATGTTTTCTCATAAGTAGAATCTTCAAACTCAAAACCAGTGTTCCGAATTCATGCTAAGCCAAAATAGTCTAAAATTTTGATTTTAGACTCTTAACATGACATATTATTCCCAATTCTGGAGAAGTCAATTTCACTCGCATAAAGTTTTGGTGTTTTAGTCTTGGGCTGCACTGTGAAAACACTTATTTGAGACATTGATTTAAAAGTCTATAAATAATTGTAAAAAATCATTTTCAATCCCTAATTGTTGAAAAGCTTAAAATGTCTAGTTTCTACTCCTAAGTTCCAACAGCCGGATTCTAAGTAAAGCTTAAACAATTAGTAGTTCATGCTGGTCAGTAGAAATTGCTTATTACACATGGGAAATGGTTGAAACCGAAGTGATGACAGTGAAAATTCGTCAATAGAATAATAATAAATTTCTAAATATTTTTTACGAATTAAATAATTTAAAACATAATTAAAAGTGGAATTTAAAGAAGAACACACAAAATTTACATTAGTTCACTCTCAATTCGAGAGCTATGTCCACTGTGGGGAGGAGAGAAATTTCACTATCTCTGAAGGAATTACATGCACTAATGCTTAGAGTGAGACTTTGAGATTTTCTGACTTATAATCCCTTATCTATACCCTAGGTCACCGCCCCTCCTTGTTTTCCTTTTCAAATTCGGGGATATTTTTCTTATCTTTTGGGATAGTTTCCCAAAAGATAGCGATCACAATTAATAAGGATTGTTTCTTTATTTAAATTTCATATTTCTAGATTACAAATAGTAAATCTTGGAATGAATCCTCCAGATCTTTATCGTTGCATAGCTTCGACTCCTTAAACGCTTCCTTTAACCTCTTTGTTATCACCCCGTGAGTGTGGTCGACCTCATGTCTCCTCTCAAAACGGTCGATCTCTTATTCTTATTAGATGCTTCCTTGTAACGGTCGACTCCTAAAAGGGCCATCAGCTGACGTGACTTTTTAGTCTAATTTAAGTTTTATCAGAATTGTAGGTACCGGTTTGAGTTTCTTTATACCAAATGTCATTGTTAAATTGATTTAGAAAATATGTAAGAAACTTGAAATAGTAAAAAAGGGAACAAGAAGTTGATATTGCGGTTCGGTAACCACCTAGATCTGTGAGGCAAAGCCCACATGATGAACAATCCACTAAGAACTCAAGATTACACGTCAATTGGACATAAACTACCCAAGACTCTATCTCATGAAAATACGCGTATGAACTGTAAATTCATAATAGACTTGCTCAAGGAGCATGACTCATCTTCAAAAGTGCACGGTAAAATCCCTGCGTCTGGCATATCGCTCCCTCCCAAAAGCTTTAACTTCTTCTCCTGAAAAATGATAAAAGGTTGAACTCCTTTCAACACTGCAAACGTCTTCTCCCGAAGACAACTACTTCTTCCCCCAAAGAATGATAATTTGTTGAAATCCCTTTAACAAAGGTTTTCTGCCTAAAAAAAAAAGCCCTCTCTCAAAGTGATAAGAAAATTACAGCCGCTCGCAAAAACTTTGACAATGTAAAACTGAGGCTTCAAGGGCCTACTGAGACTCTTGTGAGACTTTCATTAAATAGTTAAATCAAACAACTATCAAATTCTTCCAAGTAATCTGCTGCATAGAATATGTTGTAGATTTTGTTACAACATACTGATCCAAAGGTCAACATTCATGATTCTTGAAGTCTTTCTCTAAAGAAATATATGAATCTGGACGTGTTCTCCTGAAATATTGGTGATTCATCTAGCCCAACACATTCTCATCCATAAATCAATTATCCCATCAATTTTTAATTTACTAAAAAAGACCAAAAGTTGACATTTGCCAAATCAATCTAAATTGATTGTTTCGAAACAATTTCTATAAAACAAAGATTCTCTGTAAATAAATCCTTGCTGCAAATCACAATCTTCTCAAACAAAATTAAGGATGCAAATCAATCCCAAAATAATTGCAAGATCCAATTCATGCAAAAGGCAACTTTGCAAAATAGGAAACCAAAAAAAGGGCAATTGACTTTCATTAAAACAGATATTCACAAACTACCAACTTTTCAAAAAGATATTTTCTGTTGTCATTCAACCTTTAATCAGATCATCATCAAATCATGTCTAAAATAATGCACTCAAGAATTAATCAAATCTAAAAATGACAATCAAAACTGAAATCCCAACGATATTGTTCAGACGTTGAAAAGGACAGCATTAAGTTTATGTTCGTCAAAGGAATGTATTGGCTAACAAAGAAATCTAGAGCCTCGTGATAACGACATATATGACAAGTTGTGATTTAACAAAGTCACACCAGACATTTTGGAAAGCATGCGCTTTCTAGAAAGAAAATAAAGAATTATTGAAGCATTGATTTATTCCAGCTCAACCGACAAAGATTACTTTATCAACTGAGCATCGTACTATCTATTTTGCAGGAAAACGTACAACCAAAATTGATAAACTCTCGTCATCCAATTGAACTATTTTTCTCTTTTTTGTTTTTATATATCTGAGTGTGATGACCAATCACTCTCATAGAAAATGAAGCTCATCTTGGTCTGTACGTCGTCAATTATTTGGGTGGATTCTAGCTACGCTAAAATAAAAAACAAAATAAAATAAAATAAAACCTTGAGCTAGCGAATAGTCTTTGGTATAACTGACAAATTTTTATCAGATTTGACCAAATAGTCTACTATTGGCTCGTCATCTAACATAACATGAAAGAAGATATAACAAGGACACTTTTGATAGTATCACTAAATATTTTTGAACTAGAAGTTTTTTAACTAATTTTTTTTAATATATATTTATATCTTGTTTGATTGCATTGTGACAAGAGACGTCCAATAGATACAGTACCTAGAAATGTTCCTACCCTGAAAATTCCTCTTTAATTTTGGTTGTTTCATCATGATATAAGAACGTTGCATTCTCTAATACAATGCTATTTTGATGTTAGTTGGCATATAACATATATATTTGGTACTAAATTTGACACTATATATAATATATATAAAATTTTTGAGAGTTAATTGCTATTATTTAATTTATTAACTTTAATGCGACTCATGCGGGGCAACAACTTGCCTTCCCAAGAAGAAGTCATAGCTCTCTACAACCAAAACAACATCCGAAGAATGCGACTCTACGATCCCAACCAAGCCGCTCTCCAAGCCCTCCAAGGCACCAACATCGAACTCATGCTCGGCGTTCCCAACACCGACCTCCAAAGGTTCACCTCAAACCAAGCCGAAGCCAATACTTGGGTCCAAAAAAACGTGTGAAACTACAACGACGTTAAGTTCTAGTACATGGCCGTCGGAAACGAAGTCAAAACCTCGGACAGTTACGCGCAATTACTCGTCCCCGCAATGCAAAACATTCAAAGGGCAATCTCCACGTTCGGCCTCGCCAACCAAATCAAAGTCTCCACCTCCATCGACACCGGAGTCCTCGACGTATCCTATCCGCCTTCAAAAGGCTCGTTCAAGTCGGATTACCGAGCTATTATCAACCCTGTAATAAGCTTCTTAGTGAACAACAGATCTCCATTGCTCGTCAACTTGTATCCTTATTTCAGTTACAGTGGCAACACGAGAGATATTTCTCTTGATTGCGCTCTTTTCAGATCTCCGTCAGTTGTTGTGCAAGATGGTCAGTATGGATATCGCAATCTTTTCGACGCCATATTGGACGCCGTCTATTCTGCTCTCGAGAAGGCGGGCGGAGGGTCGTTGGAGATCGTCGTGTCGGAGAGCGGTTGGCCGTCGGCTGGTGGGACGGGAACGACGGTCGATAACGCTAGGACTTATAACAATAACTTGGTGCAACATGTGAAGAAAGGGACTCCGAAGAAGCCAGGAAGGCCTATTCAGACTTACATATTTGCCATGTTTGATGAGAACCAGAAGAACCCGGAGTTTGAGAAGCATTGGGGACTCTTCCTACCGAACAAGCAGCCAAAATACCCAATGAATTTCAATTAAGAAGCAAGCTTATATATGTGTGGTAATAAAGTAAAGGCAATAAGGGCGGACCATTATGCTTAGTACAATAAAAGGTTACAGCTTGTAATCCGTTTGCAAAGAAACGGTTGGGTTAAAAAAATTATATATATATATATATATATTTTAAAGGACTAAAGTTGGTGAAGAAAGTAACTTTTTTCCCGAGCCCCAATTAGACATTACTAGCGATGGACGCGCGCATTGCAGTAGGAGATAAAATAAAAACAATCCAAAGAAATTGACAATATTTATTAAGAATAAAACAGTACTTTTATCAATATTGTAGATGAATAAGAGATACTAACTAAACAACAATGATAAACATCAATAACTATGATAAGAGGAAAATAATAGATATCAATAACGCTACAGGAAAGGAATATATATAATATTAGCGAAGAACATCAAAAGATTATTGGCAAGGGCTATTAATGGTATCTGAAATGCTCCAAACACTACTTTAATTGTGATATATCAGAAGGAACAACTAAGAATATGGCAATGGAAAGACCTAGCAGTGTGATGGAAAATCTGAGAAAATAGAACTAAGCGAATAAGTAATAAAAGAAAGGGATAGATGAAAATTGAGAATGAGCAATCAAATTGCAAGTAAAAAACAAAATAAGGAGAGTAAAGCTTTAGGTAATCTACGCTTTCAGTGATGTCTAGTAAAAACATAAATGCTTGCATTCGAAGCATTTCTGTTGCCATGTGCTAAGGAAAAGCATAGAGAAATGGAAATAGTAGTAAGAAACCGAGTTTATCATGCAGATTATAACTTGCATATCGTAAAAATTGAATGAACAAAGCAAGATATAGATTTATGCATGATTCACCAGGTACATCAAAATAGAAAGGTAAATGGAATAAATGTGTTATATGCGTAAGGCAGAAGCAAATCAAAGGCCAAGTACAAAAATAAAAAACTATTGCAAAACATGGATATCACAGTATTTTGGTGTAGCAATTATGGCTCAGATATTTAATATTCTCAGCAATGTACAATGAATAAGAAAACTTATGTATCTATAGTGTTTTTGTGGCTGCCTACTAAGAGCAAGTGCACTTTTTGTGGCTGCCAACTGAGGGCAACTGCACAAAAACACAGTAATTAATAAGTTGCTGTATTCATCGCACAAATTATAAAGTATGGAGTAAAATATGAATTTGTCTAGAGGCTACCAGGTTAATTAGAAGAAGGGGCAGAAAACTTTGATTTCATTTGATATGTAAGGAATAGTAGAAAACCATTGACCAATTAAGGGAATAGGATGAGATTTAAAAGCGGAAGACAAAATTAAGGAGATGGAGGAAGATACAAAGATTGAAAAGACAATAGGGCCTGAGTCCACACCTTAATTAAAGAGGATGGAGAACATTGTCCTGAGAAAGAGAGGAAAAAAGAAAGAAAAGAACAACACAGTGATTACATTATAGAATGTGCAGCGATGAGAACTGCAAATCCGTGTGTCAATATTTGAAGATTAAGAAGGTAAAATAATAATAATAATAATAATAATAATAATAATAATAATAATAATAATAATAATAATAATAATAATAAGTAAAGGGAAGGAGAAAACCCAAGATATGATACATGTAAATATGTTTTACCGTAAAGGCCTAATACAATATTGGAGCTAAAGGGGAGAGAACATGAAGAAAGAAGAGAAAAAGGACTATATTATATAGATAAGAAAATATCCCTTGCAGTCCATTCAAATATTGAAGGTAGAGATAGGAAAATTTAGAATAAAGTAAAAATAAGGAGTATGCATAGTATAAAAACAGAATGGAAAAATGATGGCTCAGCCTTGAGGAAAATGAGGTAATGTTTGATGTAGCAATTATGGCTCAGATATTTAATGTTCTCAGCAATATACAATGAACAAGTAAATTTATGTGTCTACAATGTTCTTATGGCCGCCTACTAAGGGTAACTGCACAAAAATACAAAAGTTAATAAGTTATCATATTCACCGCACGAATTATAAAGTATAAATCAGAAAAGATGAGTGATTGGAATAAAGTATGAATTTGTCTAATGGCTACCAGGTGGATTAAAAGAAGGGGCAAAAAGCTTTGATTTTATTTGATATGTAAAAAACAGTACCAAAGCAGAGACCAATCAAGAGAATAGGATGAGATTAAAAATCAGAAGAGAGTGTTGAGGAGATGGAGGAAAATAAGAAGGTTGAAAAGAGAATAGAGGCCGGCTGCGCGGTTTAATTAAAGAGGGTGAAAAACATTATCTTCAGAAATAGGGATAAAACAAAGAAGAGAACATCATAGTGATTGCATTATAGAGTCTGCAGCAATGAGAGCTACAAATATGTACCTCAATGCTTGAAACTTAACATAGGGAAGGAGAAAAAGTAATATATGATACATGTAAATAAGTGTTACTGTAAAGACCTAATGCAATATTGAAGCTGAAGGGGGCAGCACAGGAAAAAAAAGAAAAGAAAAGAGGACTACATTATATGGATAAGTAATTATCCCTTGCAGTTTACTCAAATATTGAAGCTAGAGATAGGGAGATTTGAAAACAAGTAAAAATGAGGAATTTGTATAATATAAAGAATGGGAAAAGGTGGAGTCAGCCTTGGGAAGAAGGAAGCAATATCGAAAACAAAGAAACTATATTAATAGCAATCTCTGGACAAATTATATAGAACTCAAAATATGGAACTTTAATTCTGATCATCATCGCCATGAAACAAAGGAACAAAAAAACAAGAAGACTAAGTATACATAGAGGATATGAGATAAGCATATTACAGTAATTATTTTGTTCATAAAAAGTGATAAATTGCAAAATTTGTCAATAGAACAGTCATGAATACTATGATTAGATCAATATTAGCAACATTTATTTATTGTGAAGAGAAATGTTATTAAGAGACATGTATATAATATATATATATATATTTATATAAATATGTTATTGAGAGGTAGATGGATCACGTGTGCTGCTAAGAAATGAATAAAGTGCAAGCAAATAGATAGATAGGCGTTTAAGTAGGAAAGGATAGGGGTAAAAGAAAAGGGCGGGGAGGGAAAAAAATCCAGAGAAATTTGACAGCATTTATTAAGAATGAAGGAGCAGTTTTATCAATATTGTACATGAATGAGAGATACTAATTAAATAACAAAGGTATACATCACAGCCATGATGAAAGAAAAATAACACATATTAATAATGCTATGGGAAAGAAATATATACAATATCGGCAAAGAACATCAACAAAGTATGGGTAGAGGCTATTAATCATACCTGAAATGCTCCAAACACTCCTTTATTTGTGATATATTAGCAAACCAAAGAAACTCAGATATGGTCAGACGTAAAGAAATAGTAAAATAGGGCGGTAAATGATGGATAATGAAACAAAAGAGTAAATGAGCAGAAATGAAACAAAGATAAGGATAGTCAGTCAAAGGTACATGAGTAAAGAAGCACGATAGTAAATGATCATAGGTGGAACGAAGCAATAAATGATGAGAGATAAAATAGAAGAGAAAACCTGACAAGAGCAAGAGAAAGGAACGGGAGAAGCATAATGAATGAATGCAAAGTAACACTCTTCATAAATAAAAAGGCCAAAAGCATGTATAAACAGTAAGCAACCTATAATAACACAACACGTAATAGGGCATAGTCGGTTTATAGCGAGCAAAAAATTTAAATGCATGTATAAACAGTAAGCAACCTACAATAACACAGCACATAATAGGGCATAGTCAGTTTATAGAGAGTAAAAAATTTAAATTCGTTAATTAAATCACAAAACCAATAGACTTGTTATTGTAAGAGAAAAGAGGCCGAAAGATAGAGAAAAATAATAAGAGGGAAAAAAAAAAAAAATGACCCAAAAACTGAGAACTCAAAATTGCCAAAGATTACAGACAATTGGCATATCATTTACTATTTTTGCAGTGAAATGAGACCAAATGATGAAGCCAGCAAAAGAAATCAATAATATAGGCATCACAACTCAGCATATTAATAAATGAAATAGAAAAAATCTGAGATTACCCCGCACGCGGTAGAAGATGAGGCAAAAGAAATTCTAGCCATGCAAACAGATGTCCTGCAAGAAAAAATCCATGAAAGTAAAGGATGGAGGGCCTAAATCAACGGAACAATATGCATTGCCGATTAGGAAATTACATTGTTAAAAAAACAAAGGGGAAAAAAAGGGACGGGAAAAAATAAATGGAAAAAACCCGAACAAAAGTAAGGGGAAAACATGCACTGGAACAAAATTAGAAGCAATGAAAAAAATTTGAGAGGAAACAGAATGAAATCAGACATGAATCACAAATCGAAGCAGCCGAGGAACATAGAAGAAAAAAGAAATGAAAGTCCTAAATTTTTGGCGAAATCAAAGGAAAAGAACGATCAAAGAAAAAAATATCATATACTGAGCAAATACAAAGGAAAACCAGGACAGATAATAAAGCAGTAAGTGAACACATAAATATGATATAACAAAAGAAAAAAAAAGGACAAGTAATAAACGACAAACAACAGACATTAATAGCCCCACAACAAACCAGTGCATTCAATATCAATAACATAAATAAGCAAGCTATAGATAGGAAGCTTCAGGAGTACCTTGAACACTACAAATACTATGTTGAGTCTGAAATATCAGCCAACCAAACTTCACCAGGATAAAAGGATTAGAAAATAAATAGTAGAGAATGAAGTGGAGCAACATATGATTAAAGGTGAAATAAGGAAGCAAAAACAGGAGATGTAAGGGAAAGAAATAGGGGCATGCATGATAAATCCATAGGCAGGCACATTTTTAAATATAGAAACAGAGAACTAATGAGCAGCCTATAATAAAATCCCACGTAGGAGCCGAAGTTCGGTGAGAACAAAATCAGAAGTTAAAATTTCCAAATTCGATAATAAAAAGCAAAATAATAACAATACGGAAAAGAATACCTATTTTTTAAACATAAATATAACAATTACCATCATTTTTTGGACAAATTCTTTACACGTTTCAGAAAATAGAAAAAAAAATATATCAAGGATTCATTAAATACCTCTGCAACAAAGTGAGCACAAGCCATCAATGTGGCAAGAAAAATTAGCACTATAGAGTTTACAAATCATCACCTTAATAAATACAGGCAAACAAAATCAAGATTAATCATAAACAACACAGAACTACGCAAATAAGAATTCTTTTGTGAACAAAAGGACCAATCAAGGACAATAATAAACAGTTGTAAAGGAATTTCTCACGAACAATACATACCAGCCAATTAGAAATTGGTTTCAGTCTTAAGAAACACAAAACAAATCCAAACCGATGAAGCACAAAAGCAAATAACGAAGAGAACAATGTAAGTAAACATTAAAACCAGGCAAAAAAAAAAAAAAAAAAAAAAAAAAGAGGCCAAACATTCAATCACTCAAAAATAGATAAAAACCCAAACTAAAACAGCAAATGAAGCGAGCCTAGAAGCAATCTAGGAAAACGAAAGAGACATGCGCCAAAACCCAAATCAAACTTTAGTGAGCATTTAAAAAATCAGAACAAATGAGATACAAAAGCAAATCACAAATAAAAATGGCAGAATAATGTTGAAAAACACAAAACAAATCCAAACAGATGAAGTACAAAAATAAATAACGAAGAGAACAATGTAAGTAAATATTAAAACCAGGAAAAAAAAAATAGAAAAAAGAGGCCAAGCATGTAGTCACTCAAGAACAGATAAAAACCCAAACCAAGACCACGAATGAATCGAGCCTAGAAGCAATCCAAGAAAACCAAAGAGGCCTACACCAAAACCCAAATCAAACTTTAGTAAGTATTAAAAAAATCATAACAAATGAGACACAAAATCAAGCCACAAATAAAAATGGCAGAACAATGTCGAAGAAAGAAGGGATACAAGCCCAAAATTTCCCCCAAAATCAAAGAAGAAAGACAAAGACAAAAAAATGACTGAACATGCAATGCCCCAAAGTCGGATAAAAATTGAACCCAAAACTATAAATCAAGTGAGCACAGAACCAACCGAGGAAAACCCGACAGGCTTGCGCTAACACCCACGTGAATCAAAGACCGATCCAGCAAAATCACAGTAAAAAATCACACCAAAACCGCAAACAAAAGTCCCCAAGCAGGATAGAGAAATTAAAATCACTAATCAAACCAGTATAGAGGCAAACAAAGAAAATGCTGTAAGCCTCCGCCAAAGCCTAAATAAGTCAGAGCACCGTAGACCAAAACCATAGGGGAAAATTAAAGCAAAGCCACCAATAAAACCGCCGAAGAAGCCAAAACGGGCAGACAAAAGCGGAGAAAATGAGGACATTGAAGAGGCAAGAAAGGCTAGGGCAAGGGAAACGAAAAAAATGGCGAGGCAAAAATGACCAAAAATCCAAAGCCCAAAAATCCAGAAAAAGAGAAACAAGAGGGGCAAAATTAGAAAAGCAACCCATCACACACGGGTTAAAAGATCAAACCACCCCTACACTAGCCAAAGGAGGGAGCAGTAAATCGAGGGAAAAATGATCATTTCACTATAGAAGAAACAGTAAACTGAGTCTGTGTGAACAGTAAACCCCAACTCTCCTTTAGATTATTTATAATTTGTTAGTTTAAAATTGCACTATCATAATTTTATTTTTATTTTTATTTTTTTGCATAATGCATCCTAAATTTTATTGGAAAATTACTAACATAAACTTTAAATCAGTAGCAATTGAAGTTTAATAATTTTTTAACTTTAGAAAATTGACAGTTTAGAACATGATATTCTCCTGAAATTTTGTATGAAAAATGACGAGTTATACCTTTGATATGTGAATCGTGCATCTCAAAAGTCAAACCATTAAATTGATACGCTCGTTAGTTATTACACTTTAATTGCTACTGATTATATAATTCAAGACGTAATTTGTCAAAATTGAACTAATTATGCTAAAAACAAAAAATTAAGAGTGCAACATGCAAAACTGCAATTTACTCTTTTAAATACTTATGACGTGAAAAATGCTCTCATTTCGCTACGGAAGATTACATACAGAATAAATACATATAGGATAGCAGTAGATGGTCAAATAAAGAAGGTAACCAACGCCTAAGATTATAATTATATACAGATGGAAAAACGAGCGCGACCCTAGTGTTTAGTTGCTAAAGTTGAGTTTGGAAACCCCACAAATAAATTAAAAATAAAACTGATTGCTATGAAAAAAGTTAGCTGCTTGTTGAGGAAGATCAATTGCGTTATTTTCCTTGTCGAATTCTGCTTAATTATTTGTGGAATTTAATAATGAGCAGATCCTACGTTATTAATTCCATGCCCTTACTGTGATTAAATGATGGCAATCCAGCGTTATTCCCTGCTGTTACCATTATTTAGAGTTACATTTAAGAAGCCTATAAGATCATATAGCGTTGTGCGTGATGATGAACTACAAGATATAAGTTTAACAAATGGTTAAAAAGTCTTTCAAACTTTTTTCGACGCTTTTTTTTTTTTTTTTAATTTGTTATTTCTTTGAAAAGTTTAACGACATAAAACTTAAAAGAAAGAAAAAAAAAAAAAATTCTCTGAAGCATATAATAAAATGTGTGAAACTGCATGTTTGAAAAGTAAATATGTAGAAAGCGCTCATAAACCTTAATCATAATTCGTGGGAAAAAAAGTAGAGAAACTATTTCGTGACTCTACTTTTGATGACGTTCTTTTAAGTTTTTAACAATAATTTTTTGATTTCATTAGTGCCTTCACTAAAATAAATTTCAGCAATCGTCATTGTTCTCATAAAATAATATTGGAACATATCAATGTAGCGTCTGCTTGACTGATGGAGCTAATTTACAGTATTGTACTCTACTTTCTTATAGGTTAATGTGGCTCCTTAATCGTTTAATTCTGTTATTGTAAGACACATCGTGGCATAGACTGGAAATATAAATTCCTCTATCAAGGAATATATATATATATATATATATATATATATATATAATAGTTGAAGTTGAACTTTGTGGAGAATAATCTGTGTGTTAAGTTTTATTACTGTGTTATTATTAAAAGCATACAAAATTTAAATATAAAATTCAAAAAATGAAAAAAAATGAAAAACATAAAGATTTAGGGCAAAGGGCAAAAAATTGAGTAAAAAATGATTAAAATGAATAAATAAATAAATTTTAAGGTAAAAGAAACTAAAACCAAAAAAAAAAAATTTATGGACAAGAGTCAAAAAAAAGTTCTAGAAAAAAACTAATATAAAGAATAGTAGGTATATATATATATATAGCATTCTTATTCGTCCCAACTCTAGAGAGGCGGGCCCCTCCAAATTGTGTAAAGATGGATTGGACTGGATAGTCTTCTGCTTGACTATCAAGGCCAATCTACACCGAAAATACTGGGAACCCTACCCAGTTTGTGATTGAAACTTGGAAGAATCAACACGGCATGTTCGATAGGAAAAGTTGATCGCTTTCACTCTTAACCACACAAGTCAAGACAAAGAAAGTGCGACACAATTTCTTATTAAGAAAAAAAAAAAAAAAAAAAAAAACCAATTTAGGCCCCTTTTCAACCTTAACCATGCATATTCATTAAAGAATTCTGTCTCTCAATAGCTAACTCTCCCACTTGTCCAACTATAAAGTATCCAAATATTCTTTGCGAAAGTTACCATATCCAAATTATAATTATAATATGATATTACAATTATTATTTTATAATATATTATATATTATATTATGTTGATATACTTATATTTATCATATTAAGAAGATAACAATAATATTATTACATTATATTATATTGATATAATTATATTTATTATATTAATAATATAATAATTAATATAATTAAATATTAATATAATCTTATAATTATAATTATTATAAATTATAATGTATTACACATGTTATGGTTATATAATATATTAATTATAATATATATCTTTAATATAATATAATAATAATTATATAATATAATATATTATATTATATTATGTGATATAATTGTAATTTTTAATTATATAATAATGAAAATATTAATATTTGTTATGTAATATTATAATATGTTTTATAATATTGTAATTATATTAACTATTTTAATAATATTATTATATTATATATCATAATCATATAATATTTTATTTAATAATAGTTTTATTATATTATATTAAATATAATAATAAATATAGATTATATTGTAATTATATATATTATATTATATTATATTATAGTATAATATAATATAATCTTTATTTTTAATTATTTTAGTTATTATTTTAATACTATTATTATATTTTATATCATAATTATATAATATATTATATAATAATATTTTTTGTATTATATTAAATATAATAATAAATATATAATATATTATAATTATATATATTATATTATATAATAATATAATCTAGTCGTAATTTTTTATTATCCATAGTAATTTAACCTTATAATTTATCAAACGTAATTATATTGATTTTAAAATCAACACAATTATTATTATTATAATTTACTAAATACTCAACTATTTTTTATAACATCTGTTTCTTTTTTTAGTATAACTAAAAGTAATTTTTCTAAAATTTTTCTATGCTTTACTGATAAAAAGCAATAAGGAAAGAGTGGAGAGGAAAAAAAGAAAAGAAAAAATAATAAAGTTTTGGATCAGAATCAGCTTAATGGTAAAGCCACTTTAATTCTCAATCTATAGTGGATACGTTGCGCACTCAATCGGCCACTAGCTACTAATTATAAAATACAAATAAAAGCGTTGATTTGATCGATTTAAATTTTAAATTTTAATTTTATTATAATTAAAATTTTTTTATAAAAATTTACATTTAATTTTTTTATTATAATTTAAACTATTTACATAAAATTATATTTAAATTAAAATTAAAAATTTTAAATTGATGAATTAAATGAGACTTAAATAAACCGTGGTAAACGTGCTTAATTGAATTTTTTTTATTATGAATTAATTATGATATTTTTTGAGGTAGTGTGTAAGCCACCATAATATAAAATGTCCAAAATGTCCAAAAATAAATTTTTTGCACATTTTTTATTCTTTTCAATAAAATGTGACCAAAAATGAAAATGTCGATGTCAATGGAGTTATTGAGATTTTAATCTATGGTTAATGTCGCGGAAATGTCAATATTGACAGATATTTTGGGAAAAGATATCTCGATAAAACCTTAAAATTTTGTGGTTAAAGCAATACTAAATGTTAAAACAATCAATATTGGTTAACTTGAACTAATTTATTAAAAAAAAAATACATTTTTGATTGAGAGTTATGTCACAGAGTATAATAAAAATGTTCATAATTATGTATGGATTATAATTTTAATATAATTTATTAGTTAACTTGAACTAATTTATTTACCAAAAAATACATTTTTGATCGAGAGTTATGTCACATAGTATAATAAAAAATTATCATAGTTATGTAACGAAAAAGAAATAAAATTCTGGACAAAAGTAAAAAAAAAAAAAAAAAAAAAAAAAAAGTTCCAAAAAAAAAACTAATATGAAGAAATAGTAGAGATATATATATATATATATATATATATATATATATATATATAGGCAAGATCTCTGGTGAGGAAAGTGCCTGACCAAAACGACATTGTACATTTTTGTATGAAGTGTGTATATTTACTGATAAGTTGTGTATATTTATAAGTAAGTTGTGTATATTTACATGATATTTGTATAATTATACAATCGTGTATATTTATATATAAATTGTGTATATTTATATTTACATATAAATAAGAAATGACAATATGTATTAATTTCAAAACATGTGTTTTTTATAGTGAACACATAGAATGAAAATATGATTTGGGAGAAAGGAAAATAGGCTAAATTTGAGATGAATTCTCTCAATCTCTCTAAGTTATATATATATATATATATATATATATATATATATAACTCTAGAGAGGCGGACCCCTCCAAATTGTGAAATTCTTTCTTCGTAAAGTTGGATTGGACTAGATCAAGACCTTTTAAAACTATCAAGGCCAATCTACACCGAAATTACTGAGAACCCAACCCAGTTTGTGATTGAAAGTTGATCGCTTCCACTCTTAACCGCATAAGTCAAGACAAAGAAAGTGCGACACAATTTCTTATTAAGAAAAAAAAAAATAATTTGGGCCCCTTTTCAAGCTTATATTCATTAAAGAATTCTGTTGCTCTCAACAGCTAACTCTCCCACTTGTCCGACTATAAGTATCCAAATATTCTTTGCAAAAGTCACCATATCCAAATCTTAACTTATCAAACACACAGAAACCTTCACTTGATCAAGTTTTACTACTAAACATGGTTTTCAGAAAGTCTCTTACTCAGACAGACGTAGAGAGCAAGCTGATGGTTCCGAGCGACTTCTTTAGGGAGTTTCCTCCGTTGCAGAATGGCGGCGCAGTGGATCTCCTCGTCCGCAACCAGAACGGCCTCACGTGGACGTTTCGCTTGTCGAATATCCGAGCTGGATCAAACCGATCCAAGCTCGTCGTTTCGGCGGGTTGGCTGTCGTTTGTTGGCGACAGGAAACTCCAGAGCGGCGATTGTCTCTCCATTTATAAGGAGGGAAGTGGCGAGGAAACATACAGAATCGAAGTCAAGAGAAGGGAAAGAGGCAATGGCTCCGATGGGTGGGCTCGCCTTGTGTGAAATTAATTATTAACTTGTTTTTACTACTACTTAATTGTCCTAGGGTAATTATATTAATTAGGAAAAATAAAAAAATGGGAAGTCTTTTGTACGATCTGGGACTTCTCTACATCGTGCTTGTGTATTACTATATAATGCGAAGTATCATACTTTTTACACGCTTGAAGAATAATGAAACTTATTCTTTATTTCATTGGAAGTCGTATACTACAGTGTGTGACAAAGAATAAAATAAACTTTTGCTCCACATCGTTTAAATATAAAAAGATACAATCGAGAATCGTTAAAAAAACACTCATTTCTTACCCATTACAGTGTATGACAAAATAATTAAATAATCACATTATTTAATATATAATTAATTCTCAATTAATTATTCGTGAGAGAAATAAAATTTTAATAATTCATTTTTATCTTATAAATAATATAAAGATGACAAAAAAACTTATAAACTTAAAATTAATAATTAATTAAACTCTTTAATTAATTTATTAATTTTATTAATTTTAAAAGTTACCCGATTAAAAAAACGAGAGAGAAGCTGGAAAATGAGCAGAGAGAGCGGAAGGAGAAGGCGAGGCTGAAAGTGGAGAGGGAGAGGAAGGCGAAAGAGGAGGCCAAGAAGCAAAGGGAAGCCATTGAAGCCGCTCAGAGATCCAGACGCCTTGATGCCATTGAAGCCTAGCTCAAGGTTTTTATTTATTATTTTTTTCTTTATTTTCAACTTCCGTGATTTCAAATTCTCGGTTCTTTCTAGGATTATTTCTGCTTTGATTTACATGTGAACAATCTGTTGTTTTAGAGATTTCAAATTCAATCCTAGACAAGAACGATTGAGCTATTTTCATGGAGCTTTCAAGCGTGAAATCACAATTATGATCATTAAAAAATTTGATTTTTTTTTTTTCCCGGTTTTTGCTTGTGTGTGCCTATCTGGAAAAATCACGATATCCATACTGATATGTTCAAATGAATCTGGAAAAGAAGTTATTTTAAGCTTTTCAATTGAAGGTGAAAGCACATGAATTTAACAGGAGATGAAATGCTTCTTTCAACTGGTTCCAACACGAAGAGGTTGAGACGCCATTAGGAAGTTTTTTCTTATTTAGAGTACTAATCCCCTTTTAAGTTATTTTGAGTTGTAGTTTCAAACCAAATCAACACGTTTTAGTTGGTAATCCTAAGAAAACCATACGGACATTTGAATAAAAATCAGGTGGGCCCACGCCGAAAATCTCCCAATGAGGTGGTGGGGTTACACGTGAAAGACGTATGGGCTCCTGCCATTGCAATTGCTCCGGTATCTCCCCTCTTTGACACGTGGCAGCTTATGAATTTATCAGCACTCCTAATCAACTAACACGTAGCAGAGATTCAATCACGGCCGTTGGTTAAATGGATGCTTTGAAGTGAAGGCTCTCTTGATGGGACCCGGGGGGGTGGGGGGAGTGTGGATTTTAAAAAAAATTATTTTTAATTAAAAAAATAATTATTATAAAAAATAGTTGAGTAAGTAAATTATAATTAAATAGTTGTATTGATTTTAAAATTAATGTAATAATGATAATGATAATGACATGATGATGATTAGAGGTGTAAATCGGCCGGGTAGAGTAGGGTTGAGCTAAAAAATTGAGCATACCCGACCAGTGCGGGTTGAGAAAATTTTAGGCCGCGACACTCTCTTAAATCTATAAACCCGCAACCTTTCGGGTGACCTCGGATAGGGTCGGGTTGTTCGGGTTACTCGGGTTGGTGATCTCAAGGACTACATGATCACTTTTTAACCAATTATTCTGTGCTTGTTATAGAAGAAATCATTATCAAACAGAACATATATTTCCTTCAAGAGGGGGTCTAAATGCAAGGTGAACAATTAAAACACTCACTTTGAAATCAAACACTTCCAATATAAATAAAGAATGTCTTAATTCAACAACTATGGCATACGAGCATTTTTTACACAAACCGTGAATCCAAAACATAAATAAGTTAATAGTTTAAATGCAAAAAGTTTATAAACTTATGAAAGTAAGAATTTGAAGTGTTGGACATTATTTTACCTACTTTGAACATGTTCGGCCAGGTAGGGTTACCTCGGGTTCATGTAACCCCACCTCGCGCCTCTACCCGCGCAGTGTGGGTTAGACATAATTAAAATCGAAAATTAAATAAAAAATTAAAAACCCGTAATTTTCGGGTAGGGTCGGCTCGGCTCGGCCGGGTTCGTTGGGTTCGGGGTGATTTCTTACAGCCCTAATAATGATGATGATAATATAATAATTATTTTTATTATAAAAATAAAAAATAATTATTTTTTTTATAATAAAAATAATAATTATTATTTTTATAATAATAATAATAATAACAATTACATATGTAGTTCATGCTGGTTAGTGGAAAGTGCTTATTGCACATGGAAAATAGTTGAAACAAAAGTGTTGAATGTGAAAATTCGTTAATTATCTAAATAATTTTTGCGAATTAAATGATTTAAAGCATAATTAAAAGCGGAATTTAATCAAGAACACATAGATTTTATAGCAGTTCATCCTAAATTCGAGAGCTACGTCCACTATAGGGATGAGAGAAATTTAACTATTTTTAGAGGAATTACACGCACTAATGCTCAGAATGAGACTTCGGGATTTTCTGACTTATAATCCCTTACACCACCCCTCCTTGTTTTCCTATTCAAATTTGGGGATATTTCCCTTATCTTTTGGGATAGTTTTTCAAAACATAAAAATTAAAATTAATTAGGACGGTCTCCTTATTTAAATTTCATATTTCTTGATTACAAATTGTAAATCTCAGAGAGAATCCTCCAAATCTTTATCCTTGCATAGCTTCGACTTCTTAAACGCTTCTTTTAACCTCTCGTTATCACCCGTGAGTGTGATTGGCCTTATGTCCCCTTCTCACAATGCTCGACCTCTTATTCTTATAAGATGCTTCCTTGTAATGGTCGACTCCTAAGAGGGCCATTTGTTAACGTGATTCTTGGGGTTGAGCTTTTCTTGATCATTTAATGCCATTCTTTTTGGCCTACCGGCACCAGTTAGGGTCTAATTTAGGGTTCTGTGCTTTACCTACAATATTTACTCTCTAGGTCGTAGCATTCTTCTGAATGCTTCGGGCTTTGACCAAGTAGGTCCTCCGTTATGACTCTCCTCCCCTGTTAGCTTGCTTGCGAAGGGTTCATGCCCTAAACCTCTGTAGCCAATGATGGCTCTGAAACGGAAGATGATTCTTTAGCAAAGCAATAGTCGCGTCGATCACGTCACTGTGTCAAGTGTCCCTTCATTATTTCAAATGGTACGATCTCAACCGTTGGATCATGCCATTTCAAGTTCCCTCCTATACTTCCACTGTTGGATTGCGACCCTTTACCCCACCGTCAGATGAGCGGTTATTCGATCCGTCTTCTAAGGGGCAAGGCTTCCCTTTCTTTATAAGAGGCAGTTTCAGAATGAATTTTTCTTCATTTTTATTTTGAAACTCGCCAAGACTTTACCAAAATTTCCTTAAGCCTCTAAACTAAGCCATTTTTGAAGCTTTCCAAGGATTTCTACACCAAATATTAGATTTTCTCCAACTTTTGCCAGAGTATTCCGGTTTTCCAACTTATGGTAAGTTTTTCTTCAAAACTCTATATTTCTACTTTTCAATTTTGTGGGAAATGTAGAAACTTTTCCACACTCTGGTCCGGATATGTGCTAATTGATTGTTACTTCTGCATGAATATTTTAGAAATAGGTTAAATGAACAAAAACTTACATTTTCTTGCCTTTTTACACTTCTGAACCATTTTTCTAGGGTTTTTAACTTATTTTAGGAAATTTCAAATTCTGGGGCCTTGATTGAATTTCTGGGTTTTACTTTGAATGCTCATCGTTATGTTGAATACTCATTGCCTTAGGTGATAGATTTCTCAGGCTTTAGATTAGGTGTAGGAGTTATGCAATCTGCGTCCTAACTTACTTTTCCTCTTTCCCCCTCTCGACCCTTAGGTGTTAACTATTTGACTTCTTTCTTTTTCAAGCTTAGTTATGCCTCCAAAGAAGTCTAGTCGTCGAGAGGGGTATTCATCAGAGCCTCTTGTGAGGCCTAACCTCCACTAACTACTGAGCCTTCCAGAGAATCTTTTTGAACTGGAGGCGATGATTCCCTACTGCGAGAAGTTGATGAGTACACGACCGACTTAACAGATGATAGGGATACCATCGACCGATTAATCGAAGTAACGAGAATGTTTACCAGTATACCAGATGAGTCATCTCTGGCTATTCCGCGTCTCTTTTTGACATTCCCTCAAATCCAATGAGCGGTGATCCTGATAAGCCCTCATTATCTACCGATTCCAAGTTGCCAAAGACTCAAAATCACGACATTCGAAAATCATTTAAGGGCGGGCGTATTGACAGTAGATGGTTCTAGCACCTTCTTCCGGATAAAAACTTTAGAGCGAGCCTTCCTCCTCCCGGTTACCTCTCCCTCTATACCAGGTCATTCATTGTAGGGATGACCCTTCCATACAAGTAAAAAGTATTGAATAAAGTATCATTCCCATGTAGATTATATTAATTTTAATTAAGTACCAAAATTGGTTAACTCTAAAATTATTTTAACAACATGACACAAAATAGAAAAATAGTAAGAGTAAAATACAAATAAAAACTCAAATAAATAAAACTAAAATAAATAAAAGACTCAAACAAATTAAAGACTAGGGTAATTGATTTCGCCAAATCTAATCTTCTTTAATTCATTATTCTTACTAACATTGCCTATTATTCATGTGTTAGAATGAGTAACCTTAAATTATTTAATAGTCCTTCTGGAGATGCTATTAAATACATTCCTAGCATATAAACCCACAAACTTTTGATGTGAGTTCCACCACCTTAGAAATTCGTTACGCTTTATGATTCTCTTAATTGTTCACGTAGGTCATGTTACTATCGCTAGATGTCACATGGATCTTAGGATTTCTCTCATAAGAAGCTATTCTTAAAAATCTCCTTCTGGGGTTTTAATCTAGGTCTCCAAAATAATTCAAATATTGGCCAGATAATTGAAAACATTAAGCATAGAGAAAGAAATAACAGCCATGAACAATAAACTCTTAGTGAATTAATTCATTGAAAGCAAAAATAAATGAATTAAATTAAAATAGAATTAGTAATCTCATAAGCCCTAGCAAAAGAAAATTAGAACATAAAAATAAAAATAAAATAAATCAAGAGTTACAACATCTTAATTCACAAAAATACAGAGATAGAGAAATTAGAAAGAAAAACTCATGTGAAAGTGTCACATGTTCGAAGTTTAACTCTTCAATCCTCAATCTTCAATTCTTAATCTTCAAAATATTTTCTCTTACAAAACCAAAAATTAAAAATAAAAATCTTAAAAGAGTGACACCAAATTTCCTAAAATAAATCCCTAAATATATTCTCTAATCAGCTCTACCAATGGGGCTTTGATTATTTTGATCTGCATGAAGAAATTGATGCGCAGGGGGTTTTCCTCTCTCCTCTCCTTTTGTCTTGCGGCTGCAAAGGGCTATTAATGCCCTCCAAATTCACACGTCAGATGAGGACAGTGAAGAGCATGCGGTACTGAGTCATCTTTCATTTATTAGAATGTTGACATGATGCTACAGAAAAAAAAAAAAAAAAAATCAGTACTTAAAAATTCCTAAATTAGTACTTTAGGAATCAGAAAACGAGAGTTTCTCTTATAGGCGTCATACTGTTAAGATTAATTTTCTGATTATTAGATTTAGTTAAAATAAAATAAATTAAAATAATATATAAAATAAATAATTTTTAATATAGATTTAAAAATTAAAATATAAAAAATTGTCAAAAGTTTTATTTTTTTGATTCTATTAGAGATACTTCCTCATAAAATATGATTTTAATATCATTACACGATAACTTGATCGAACCAATATAAATTAGTCATAATTGCACCTCTAGTCTAGCGGTAAAGTTTCACATGACTCCACTTTATAGTTCATAATATACATAATAATAATGCAAAGTTCTCCACTTTTGAATTTGAAACTTTGAATTGGTGCTACGTACTTTTGTGGGAATTATATGAAATTCTAGAGGAAGCAGTTAATGAGCAAACGTGCTTGAAAAACTGAAAGTATAGTAGTTTCTTTCAGCAGATAGAAAGTCCACCTAAAAAAGCTGTTCAGAATGAGTCAAGAAAATATTTCTTTTTAGAAAATTCAAATTTAATTTGGACTTTTTGGTCTGAAAGACAATAAGTATTCTCTAACTCTTTTCTCTTCTTCTATGGCTTTAAATTGAATAATTATTGCCTTATTTATTTCGCCGATTCGAGTTTTCAGTTTTAGGTTTTTTAAAAAAGTTTTTATAGTAACTTTTTTCTCAGTGAAAAGCTTTCAAAAATGTTATATCTAACTTTTTGAAAACTTGAATCCATAAAGTGAAAAGCTCTATAAAAAATATACATATATAATTTGCAATTAAGCGAAAAAAATGAGATCTATAATTCAGATATAATTTATAGTGGGCATGTTCTTTTGTGTATAATCAAAAATGTTAAGTTTCCATTTTATTTAAAATTCTTTTGTTTCCCCTTTTGCCCAATTTTATTTGAACCATGCATGTTAACAAGTTCTTAGTGCTCAAAAATGAGAAATTTAAACTTCATATTCTGGCCCAGCAAAAGTAAATAACAAAGTAGCTTTTGAGCTGTTTAATATCCATTGAACCAAAAGCCTTTTTTATTTTTTTTTTTTTTTTTTTTTTTTTGATAGAGGAATCACAAGCTTTTGAATGCAAAGAATTCAGTGAAGCTTTGGGCTGCCTTGAGTTGTCCCAATAAGAAGACGATAAAAGTGGCTTTTGAGCTGTTCATGGCCCTTTCTTTTCTCAGCACCATAACAAAAGTTGTTGATATTTGCCTCAAACCAAATTTTGGATAATTCAATGAATTTAATTATGTGATTATGAAATAAGATTATGCGAGTCCAATAAAATCAGATATTAATAACCATGGGGTAATATATTACTATTTTGATCATTACTCCGTAATAGAGATTACTGAATTCAAGTATTGATTTGTACATTCTAAAAATTGTTCTCTTGTGTCCAATCTCTTTTAATAATTTAATGCAAAATAATAATAATAATAATAATAATAATAATAATAATAATAATAATAATAATAATAATAATAATAATATTGTACGATAACATATATATTCAGAAAAGCTCTCTTTTCTTCTTTTATGTTTTTATTTTTTTATGCTGAGATTTGTGCAGTGAACAGACAAGTGGCCCTTTTCGTTTATATTAGTTGATTAATGAAAGAGAATATCCCTTCAAAGCAAAAAAAAAAAAAAAAAAAAAAAAAAGAAGAAAAAGAATGACGACAATAATCACTCTTAAGTTAAAAGAAGTTGACCATCTTGGCATGGCAATATTAAAATGAAATGCATGTGATTAGTTTGATTATATACAGCCAAGAGCCTTTTCTACCTTGCATTAAAATGTTGAAAAGAAAGCTTCTCATGATAAGGTACCTTCAGCGTGGTTATAATTACATACATGCAAACTTTGAATTTTGGTAGTATTGATGCATTGATCCACTTGGACCTATTTGGTTTGTTGATTCGAGTTTAGATGTGATTTTATATAAGAACTTTTATTATAGCAAAAAAATTAGATGTGACTGTTTCTGGAAGTTTTTCACTGTAACAAAATTCGAATCGGTAAAATAAACATGGTTTTAATTTTAGTTGTTGAATCAGAATATTAAAAAAAAAAAAATTGAATTGTTAGTGTTATGCTTGATCTTGTACGAACAATAATATGTCTACTAGCCAAGCCACATGATCATGACCATAAGTTGTTGATCAAACCATGAGTCCACACCTTATAATGTTGAGATTATACAAGAATTTAGTACAATGAAGCCATATTATTAATGTGTGGCCTTTTTTTTTATAGAAAAAAATAAGGTTTGTTACGGTTTTGGACAGGCATATTATTTATGTCAATTTAAATAATGGGGTGCCAATATTACTTTTTCTTTTTCTCCTTTTTAATTGAATGATAATTTTTATTTTTTAATATAGTGGCATAAGCAATATTTTTTAATTATCTTCGGTGGTATTTAATGTTTTCCCCGTTTTTTCTATTCTTTCATCCAATTTATCTCCTTTCTAGAGTACCTCAAATGCTCTACCCTTTAGATGGTAATCTAGTGGGTAGTCATGTGTAACCGGACCCATTTAAGGCCCAATTCACTCCTAACTTCTCCTAAGCCTTTGGACTGTTATTCTGACATCAAAATAAGTTTACAATTTGGTAATAAGTCGAAGGAGACATTTGGTAAAATTAGATTAATTTTATTATCCAAATTTTGATTTTCTTCTTTTTGAATAACTCTAAGGAGACATTTATGATTTTATGATTTGTTTGATTTATAGTTTGTTATAGTATTTTTTCTTATAAAAAATATATGTAAATTGAAAATAGTTGTAATCTCACGATTCTAATCCATGAATCAAATGTCTCCTTAAAAATACAGATCCAAAGTCATAGAATGATTTTACCCTCTTACTTTATTCCAAATGGTTATTTTACCCCTCTATTAGTCCTACTTTTCCTTCTAGGATTTCTTTCATAACATGAAAACTTTTCACCACGCCTAACTTTTTCATGCAGACTCTAGGATGTTCTCAAACTCACCGAAATTACCATCCATCATTTTATTTTTCTTAAATTTAATATTTCCATGTTTTCTCATCAGTAGAACCTTCAAACTCAAAACCAGTGTTCCGAATTCATGCTAAGCCAAAATAGTCTAAAATTTTGATATTAGACTCTTAACATGACATATTATTCCCCATTCTAGAGAAGTCAATTTCACTCTCGTAAAGTTTGGTGTTTTAGTCTTCGGTTACACTGTGAAAATACTTTTTTGAGACATTGATTTAAAAATCTATAAATAATTGTACAAAAATCATTTTCAATCCCTGATGGCTTGTTGAAAAGCTTAAAAGTCCAGTTTCTACTCCTAAGTTCCAACAGCCGGGTTCTAAGTAAAGCTTAAACAATTACATATGTAGTTCATGCTGGTAAGTGAAAATTGCTTATTGCACAAGGGAAATGGTTGAAACATAAGTGATAACAGTGAAAATTTATCAACAGAATAATAACAAATTTTCAAACAGTTTTTGTGAATTAAATGATCTAAAACATAATTAAAAGCGGAATTTTAATAAGAACACACAGAATTTACAGTGATTCACCATCAATTCGAGAGCTACATCCACTGTAGGGAGGAGAGAAATTTCACTATCTTTAAAGGAATTACACGCATTAATGCTTAGAGTGAGATTTTGAGATTTTCTTGACTTATAATCCCTTATCTATACCCTAGGTCACCTCCCATCCTTGTTTCCCTATTCAAATTTGGGGATATTTTCCTTATCTTTTGGGATAGTTTTCCAAAAGATAGAGATTACAATCAATCAGAATGGTTTCTTTATTTAAATTTCATATTTCTAGATTACAAATATTAAATCTCGGAATGAATCGTCCAGATCTTTATCGTTGCATAGCTTCGACTCTTTAAACTCTTCCTTTAACCTCTTCATTATCACCCTTGAGTGTGGTCAATCTCCTGTCCCCTGTCAAAACAGTCGACCTCTTATTCTTATCATATGCTTCCTTGTAACGGTCGACTTCTAAGAAGGCCAAATGCTAACGTTGCTCTTTGGTCTAATTTTAGTTTTATCAGAATTATAGGTATTGGTTTGAGTCTCTTTACCAAGTTTCATTGTTAAATTGATTTAGCAAATATGTAAGAAACTTAAAATAATAATAAAAAAGGAAGTTGATATTGTGGTTCGGTAACCATCTACATCCGCAAGGCAAAACCTACATGATGAACAATCCACTAAAAACTCAAGATTACAAGTCATTTGGACTTAGACTACCCAAGAATTTATCTCATGAAAAGACGCCTATGAATTGTAACTTCATAACATACTTGCTCATGGAGTATGACTCATCTTCAAAACTGCATGGTGAAATCCCTTTGTCTAGCATATCGCTCCATCCCAAAAGCTTCAACTTCTTCTCTTGAATAATGATAAAAGGTTGAACTCCTTTTAACACTACAAACGCCTTCTCATGAAGACAACTACTTTTTCTCCCGAAGAATGATAATTTATTGAAATCCCTTTAACAAAGATTTTCTCTCTAAAAAAAATCACCCTCTCTCAAAGTGATAAGAAAATTACAAGCGCTCAAAAAAACTTTGACAATGTAAAACTGAGGTTTCAAGGGCCTATTGATACTCTTGTGAGACTTTCATTAAATAGTTAAATTTAATAACTATTAAATTCTTCAAGTAATTTGTTGCATAAAGTCTATTGTAGATTTTGTTGCAACATATTGATATGAAGGTCAACATTTCAGATTTTTGAAATCTTATCGTAAAAAAATACATGAACCTGGACACATTTTTCTGAAATATTGGTGATTCATTCAGCCCAGCACATTCTCATCCATGAATCAATTATCCCATCAATTTTTAATTTACCAAGAAGGACCAAAAGTTGACATTTGCCAAATCAATCTTAATTGATTGTCTCGAAACAATTTCTATGAAACAAAGATTCTCCATAAATAAATCCTTGCTGCAAATCACAATCTTCTCAAACAAAATTAGGATGCAAATCAATCCCAAAATAATGCGCAAGATCCAATTCATACAAAAGGCAACTTTGAAAAATAGGAAACCAAAAAAAGGACAATTGACTATCCTTAGAACAGATATTCACAAACTACCAACTTTTTAAAAAGATATGTTCTGTTGTCAGTCAACCTTCAATCAGATCATCATCAAATTATGTCTAAAATAATGCCACCTCAAGAATTAAACAAATCTGAAAATGACAATCAAAACTGACATCATTAAGTTTACGTTCGTCAAAGGAATGTATTGGCTAACAAAGAATTCAAGAACCTCGTGACAACGACATATATCAGAAGTTCTAATTTAATAAAGTCACATCACACCAACCATTTTGGAAAGCGTGCGCTTTCTAGAAAGAAGGTAAAGAATTATTGAAGCATTGATTTATTCCAGCTCATTATTAAAACAAAAATTAAAACCGACAAAGATTACTTTATCAACTGAGCATCGTACTATATTTTTTTTTCCAAAAAAAAGTACAACTAAAATTAATAGAATATTAAATTTATTTATTTTATTGATTTAAATTTATATTTTAAATTAATATATAATTTTATTGGAAAATTTTTTATTATAATAAAAAAATTAAATATAATTGTTTTAAAATTTTTTTTATTATAATAAAATTTAAATTTTAAACTTAAATTAATAAGACGAACAGAGTCCTCATCATCCAATTGAACTAAATTTCACTTTTTTGTTTTTATATATCTGAGTGTGATGATCAATCACTCTCATAGAAAATGAAGCTCATCTTGGTCTGTACGTCGTCAATTATTTGGGTGGATTCTAGCTAGGCTAAAATAAAAAAAAAAATAAAATAAAACCGTAAGCTAGCGAATAGTCTTTGGTATAACTGACAAATTTTTATTAGATTCGACCATATTTGTCTACTATTTGTCATCTAATAACATGAAAGAAGATATAACAAGGACACTTTTGATAGTATCACTAAATATTTTTCAACTAGAAGTTTTTTAACTAATTATTTATATATATATATATATATATATTTGTATCTTGTTTGATTGCATTGTGACGAGAGACGTCCAATAGATACAATACCTAGAAATGTTCCTACCCCGAAAATCCCTCTTTCATTTTGGTTGTTTCATCATGATATAAGGACGTTGCATTCTCTAATACAATGATATTTTGATGTTTTATATATATTTGGTACTAAATTTAACACTAAATATAATATATATCAAATTTTTGAGAGTTGATTACTTTATTTTATTTTATATTTTAATTATTTTCAAAATTAAAAATTTATCTTCCAAGTATACCCTTCACTATTCATACCAATTAGCATTGCTCAACCCACACACTAAAAAATTGTATTCACAACAATATATGTATATATATCATGCGGCGCTTTTTGTTTGTAGACCCATATTTGACCTTTTATGCTTCATAAAAGTAGCTTTTCTCGCTTTTGTTATTTTCTACATCTTGTAGGACCCAGCACCATAGCCTTCTTAGACAAAGAGAATTCATTGCCTTTTCAACCTTAACCATGCATATTCATTAAAGAATTCTGTCGCTCTCAACAGCTAACTCTCCCACTTGTCCGACTATAAGTATCCAAATATTCTTTGCAAAAGTCACCATATCCAAATCTTAACTTATCAAACACACAGAAACCGTCACTCGATCAAGTCGTACTACTAAACATGGTTTTCACAAAGTCTCTTACTCAGATAGACGTAGAGAGCAAACTGATGGTTCCAAACGAATTCTTCAGGGAGTTTCCTCCGTCGCAGAATGGCGGCGCAGTGGATCTCCTCGTCCGCAACCAGAACGGCCACACGTGGACGTTTCGCATGTCGAATATCCGAGCAGGATCGAACCGATCCAAGCTCATCGTTTCGGCGGGTTGGCTGTCGTTTGTTCGCGACAGGAAACTCCGGAGCGGCGATTGTCTCTCCATTTATAAGGTGGGAAGTGGCGAGATGTACAGAATCGAAGTCAAGAGAAGGGAAAGGGGCAAGGGCTCCGATGGTGGGTGGACTCGCCTTGTGTGAAATTAATAATTAACTTGTTTTTACTACTACTTAACCCAAAATTTTTGAATGTTCTAGCTTAATTATATTAATTAGGAACAAAAAAATGGGAAGTCTTTTGTACTATCTGGAGTTTTTTTATCCAATCTGATATAATTCCTCGTGAACTTCTCTACATCGTGCTTGTGTATTACTATATAATGCGAAGTATCATACTTTTTAGACGCTTGAAGAATATTAAAACTTATTCTTTATTTCATTCTATTAGAGAATGCAACGTCCTTATATCATGATGAAACAACCAAAATTAAAGAGGGATTTTCACGGTAGGAACATTTCTAGGTATTGTATCTATTGGACGTCTCTTGTCACAATGCAATCAAACAAGATATAAGGCTTTTGGTTCAATGGATATTAAACAGCTCAAAAGCTACTTTGTTATTTACTTTTGCTGGGCCAGAATATGAAGTCTAAAGTTCTCATTTCAGCACTCATAACTTGCTAACATGCATGGTTCATGACCAGGGCAGAAGGGGGCCAATATTTTCGTGGCTTAACATGCAAATTATACGCCCCACTATAAATTATATCCGAATTAGAAATATTCAATTTAAAGGCATGGAAGACGAGAAAAGAGTTCTTTCAGACCAAGAAGTCCAAATTAAATTTGAATTTTCTAAAAAGAAATATTTTCTACAAGGTTTCTTATGTAGACTTTCTATCAACTGGAAGAAACTACTGTACTTTCAGTTTTTCAAGCATGTTTGTTCATTAACTGCTTCCTCTAGAATTTCATATAATTCCCACAAAAGTACGTAGCACCAATTCAAAGTTTCAAATTCAAAAGAGAAGAATTTTGTATTATTGTTATGCATATTATGAACTATAAAGTGGAGTCGTGTGAAGCTTTACCGCTACACTATACATGCAACTATAACTAATTTATATTGGTTCGATCAAGCTATCATGGAATGATATCAGTTGAAAGAAGCATTCATCTCCTGTTAAATTCATGTGCTTTCACCTTCAATTGAAAAGCTTAAAATAATTTCTTTTCCAGATTCATTTGAACATATCATTTTGGATATCGTGATTTTTCCAGATAGGCACATACAAGCAAAAACCGGGAAAAAAAATCAAATTTTTTAATGTTCATAATTGTGATTTCACGCTTGAAAGCTCCATGAAAATAGATTGTTCACGCGTAAATCAAAGCAGAACTAATCCTAGAAACAACCAAGAATTTGAAATCACAGAAGTTGAAAATAAAGAAAAAAATAAAAAATAAAAACCTTGAGCTGGGCTTCAATGGCATCAAGGCGTCTGGATCTCTGAGCGGGTTCAATGGCTGCCCTTTGCTTTTCGGCCTCCTCTTTTGCCTTCCTCTCCCTCTCGCCTTCTCCTTCCGCTTTCTCTCTCTCTCTTCTCTTTTTATTTGAGTTGAGTCTGAGTTATAACTTAAGTTGAAGTTATAAATTAAATTTGTGTAATGACTGAGAAAATCTCAGACCTTAAATAATACAATTTATGTATTTAAGTCAAGGATTTTCCTAGAAAATATTATGTGAGTGAAGGATTTATGAAATCAATATATAAGGCTTTTATTCCTAACTTTTGCTGGGCCAGAATATGAACTCTAAAGTTCTCATTTCAGCATATTTCATGTTAAGTTCATATTTTTTCTTAGATCAAGTAAATTCGATCAATAAATTCTCACCATGAAAGACGAGAAAAGTGTTTTCAGACCAAGGCGGAATAATTTTCAATACAAATATAGTTTGAGAATCTTAAGTTTTTCAAAGAATCTCCAAACACAAAAAAGATGATGTTGTTATGTATATTATGAACTATAAAAAAAACGCATTGACATTTTTAAAGAAGAGAAAATCCTTAATTGCCAAATAGCTAGGTTAAAGTCACAAGATAAATACCTATAGTAGAATGGCAAAAACCGGGAAAAAATCAAATTTTTAATGTGAGCTCGGGAGTTGACAATCGTTCTTGTTAGAAGCAATGTCATTCCGGGATATAATGCGCTTCAATGGAAAAGTTAAATTTAGAATTTATTCGGTCTATACAATTTATGTATTTAAGTTAACTAGAAAATAATGTCATTCATGGGATATAATGCCCGAAAAAGTTGGAATCAATAAATTTCTAGAATTAATTTCAAGACTTGAAACAGTTTAAGGTATTACGACGGTAAGAGTTTAACGTGATATCAAAAGGTTGAAGTTATAAATAAACGAGGATTTAACAATTGAACTATAAATAAGCAGTGAAAAAAAAAAGAGAACAAGTATAGTTTGAAGTCAAGATAAAAATAAGAATTTGAGAAGAGAAAATCGGAGTTGACAGCTAAGTACCAATGTGTTAAAAGTTAAATTTAGAATTTACATGGGATATAATAGAGAAAATTAAATTTCAAGATATGATTTTTAAGACTTGAAACAGTTTAAGGTATTACACGAGTAAGACGATTCAAAGGTAACTTAAGAAAGTGGACTAAAGTACAAGGGGTATGATTTATTTTTCTCTCTCTTTTTCTCCACTTTGGCCAGCCATGCATAGAAAAAATATAGCCAAAATTGGCTAGTTGAGTGTGCTAGGGGATTACATGGTAAGGTGTGATGGAATTGTGTCAAATCAACTATTGGACATAAATGTTTACCACACTTCCTTCTTGAAGCACTCCACCGGCCAGCTCAAAGCAAGGGAAATGAATCCATAATTTAGCTAATTAAGCTAGCTTGATAGGCTTAATTCAGAGCTAAGATGAGATCAAGAAAAGCCTATAAATATGATACCATCAGTGCAAGCATTAGGTTGCCATTTTTTCACACCTCCTCTCCTTTTCCACACTCCAAGGCTGGCCACCCTACACCATTTTCTCTCAAATATTTTCTCCTACTCTCCCAATCTTGAGCCATTAGCAAACCATAGAAGAAGGAGATCAAAAGATCTAGGAGGAGTCTAGACAAGCATTCCTCCAAGGGTAAAGAAACTCTAAATCCCCTCTTTTTTCATGTTTTAATAAAGTTTGAAATGTAGAAATATTCCTCTTAAATCTCCTTATACTTTCTAGTTCTAAGCCATTAACAAGTCTTAGAGGAGTTCAAAGGTTTTCAAGAGAGAGAGAGAGAGTTCTTCAAGGGTAAGTTCTCAAACTCTTCTCCATTAATTTCTAGCCAACTTTAAGCTTGGATTTGTGGATGTAAATTTTGTTGGGAATGGTGTCCTAGAAGCATGAGATGTAATAGGACATTTATTATTTATTTAATAAAAGAGTTTATTCATTATTTTATGTGCATATATTTATGAATATTTTATGAATATCAATGAAAATTCCATGATTATTTATGTAACCTTAAACATTGTATATAAGTGTTATATACGAGAGGATAATGTTTAAGGATAATAATCAAAAAGCAATGTTCATAATGAATTTAATTAAAGTTTGGAATCTTTAATTAAAACATTATTAATACATGTCATTCTATTTAGAATGGAGCAGTGTTATCCGTGACTTTGTTAATATGGTGAGATATTGAATGAGTGTATTTCGCATAATGAGATTATGTGGAACAAGGACATAGACACAATATGAATTTCTAATAATTTCCGTTAAGTACAGAAATTCTAATTGAGTCTACCGATGGTCATATATAGAATGATCTTAATCCTGAGTTCTTAACAAACTCCTATTTATGGATTTGTGTCTTTTGATTTACTCGGTACGGATTTCGAGATCCTGAATCCTATTCCTTGTATTTTGGAGACATGATGAAGTAGGTAGCTGGGAATGTTATTATACGAGATGGAATCCATTCCTTCTTGAGAAAGAAGTAGATGAATAATTCTCTTGAGGGTTGATTCGGTACTTGGACCGATGGGAGCTCCGATTCATGAATGTGTTTTATGAATCATTTGTCCATTAGAGAATCAATGGTACTAAGGATAAAGATATAATTAGAGAGGTTAACGGATTCTACCGGCTCTAATTATGAATTATTTATGGAGGATTGATCTATATGCAATGACTATATCAAATGGACACTTCACGGTTTAGAAGTAATTTATATCTATAATTTCGAGAGTGCAATTCCAAGTTTATAGTGGAGTAACTATTGGAATTAATAGAATTAATTAATTAATTAAAGTGTTTAATTGATTATTAATTCTATTGGAGCTCGGGATTATAGGTCCATTAGTCCCCGCGTCGTCCTAGTAATTCTACCAGACACAGAGGACAAAATGGGAATTTTAGAATTACGGAATTCTAAAATTAAACACTCGGAAATAATTAATTGAGAATTAATTATTATTTAAATAATGTGATTATTTAAATTTGAATTTGAACATATTTAGATTTATCCATTTAAACTTATTTGATAAGTTGTTCAATTTAGAATTCAAATTAATTTAAGTTTGACTTAAATTGAATTTGAATTAGAATTAAAATTGGACCTTGGATAAAGGATAAAATATCTTCCTTCCTTATCTAAAATAGGAGCCACACATAAGGATAAACCCTATTAGTGTGGCCGGCCATTAAGTGGATAAGGGGAAGGGATTTTGTGTTCAAAATTCAAATAGGAGATAATTAACAAGCTTTATCTTAGAGATAGAGATTGGATTCCTTTTAGAAGTTTGACTTCTACTCTCTAAATAGGTTTTTGAGATAATTTTCGGAATGCTTTTTTGCCCTAATTTTAGAGGTGGCCAAAATTTCTCTATAGAAATTTTGAAGCAAATTTTTCAGCCCTAATTGTTAAGGCTGGCCGAAATTCTCCATGTAGAGAGGAAGGAAAAATGTTTTTCTCCAAAAAATTCCACATCGTGCATGCGTTGGTGTTTGTGGAAATTCGAGTGTTTATTGTAACCCGTTTTGTCTCATGTGTGCCCACACACACGTCTTCGTGGATTCTAGGAATTGACGTGGAAGACATTGGTTTTCTAAACACAAAGCTTTGGAGCAAGGATTGTTCGAGGTCAAAGAACTCAAGTTATCAACCGAGTCGGCCTCCAGGTATTTTTCCGAATTGAGTTCTTAATAAATGAATTAATGAGATTAATTTATTCGTGCATAAATTAATATAATCTATAGAGTATATCAAAGGTTTTATGAAAATTTTTGTTATACACGATCCGCCTTTCCGCTGCGCTTCCGCATCCGAATTCGATTCGGGAACCAACAATTGGTATCAGAGCCATCTATAGACGATATTAATTTATGCTTCGATTATTTGATAATCATAATTGATATTAAATATGTGATATTTGATTATGTATGTATGTGATGAGTAGGCACTTGCATTTATGGATGTTTATTTTTATTCATGATGATGAATGTATGGATGATGGATTTGGTCGTTAATTATATGGTTCCATGGATCGGTTATATTCATTCGTTAATAAATTATTTGTAATTTAATTCGGGATTAGAATTATTGTAATTCTAGGATTTGGGTAGAATTAGGGTTTTGAGTTTGAATCAAGAAGGAGGCCTTGAAGATCATGTTTGAAGCCTTCAAAGAAGCCCCGGAAAAGTGCCCGGAAAGTTCCAAAACGCGGCCCAGAGTGTCCCGGACGCGCCCAGCGCGCCAGACGCTGCCCAGGCGCTGGCCCGGACGCCGCGGCCCAGCGCGCCAGACGCTGGCCCAGCGCTGCCCCGACGCTGCCCAGCGCGCGCCCGGACGCTGCCCAGCGCGCGCCCCGGACGCGGCCCAGCGCGGCCAGACGCGGCCCAGCGCGGCCCCGGACGCTGCCCGGGCGCTGCCAGACGCTGCCCAGCGCTGCCCGTGCCGCGCGCGCCCGCCAAGCGCCCAAGGCGCGCGGCCAGCCACAAGGGCGTGGCCGCTGCCCCAGGCCGCGCCCAGCCCGCCTGGCGGCCCAAGTTCGGGATTTGATCCCGAACGGGCCCGGAAGGTTTCGAAACCCTCGTAAAAGCGTGCCGACGAGCCGGAAAAGTTCCGGATCCCAAGGAAGGTGAAATCCAACCCGGAGACAAAGAATGAAGCCGAAGAATAAAGAATTCAAGAATCGAAGGCCCGTTGATGCAACGGAAGAATATAATTATTGTAATTATTTATTTATTCGATTCGATTGAGTTGTAATTTATTTTTCCATGGGACCCGGTCAAATCCATCTCAATAGTTGATTGCATATATTTATATTTTATGTTGATAATTATATATTATATATGTCCATGCATATAACATGCCATGTAGATATAATGTGCCTACTCATATGTTTTTATAACATGCCATGCATACGCGCGTTAATTGTTATTGTTTATTTTATTTATTATAAAAGTGTTTTAGAAAAATAAAAATAAAAATAAGAACTATCTTATTTGAAAATCGATTTAATATGATTAAATTGATTTAAGTTGCAAAATTGATTTGCAAAATAATGTTACATGTGAAATTGAATTTAAAAGTTAAATTTTTTGAATTTCACATATCTGAAAAATAAATTGTTTATTTTTCGATTTGAAAATCATGAGATGTTTTTTCAAACAAAATACATATTTGCAAAATATTGAGTGGGAGAGGGTTGTATGACAATACGACCCACTAGTCTCCACCGTTAGCGCAACACCGTGAGATCCGGAGAGGGGCTTTGCGGCGACATTGAATCGCCCTCCTAAAGGAGAGTGTTCTTGCCGGATCAATAACAAGGTTGGCTTCCTAGAGATAGGATTTCAGGATGTATTTTCGAATTGACTACCCAAAGGTAGCAATCCGGAGTTAAGTCTATGGGATCCGAAACGGTGGTTTACACTCATAAAGATATAATCAAAGTTTGTTGGTTATATTTGACTAAAATAACGGTAGTTAATAAATATGAAAATATGAGATATTTTGACTATATTTATTAACTGAGAGGGGTCTCGGTTCAATTTGCAAATAATTTGACTACCCAAAGGTACACTTTATTTGTGGTAAATTGGATTATCGTTGGCACCTAAAATTAAAACATGATTTATGTATTTTTCATGTGCATCATGCATCATATTTAATTGTGCCTAAATTCACATGTTTTGATATTCATGCACATAAATTGATTAGATGAATATTCTACTTATTTCCAAAGCAATATGTCAAATCCTATAATCTCACTATACAAAACTGAAACACCGACTAGAGATAAACTATGAAAGTGGTAAAAATGCGTAAACAACTTACATTCATGTGATGAATATAAGTTTGTCCCAAATGGAGGATTGTCCTCCTGTCCTTAACGAAAAACACAGTAGCTAATCGTTAGCTAAGATTGTGCGTGGTAATTCACAAGAAGTATGAAGGCATGGAGACGACTTATGAGATAATGCGGTCATCGAGGACCGTGATCCGAAAATCCATAAAACAAAAGGGTTGGCTAAATACTGTAAGGGCCTAAGTAAAAGACAAAAGGAAAGTCGTTTCCAATAAAATAAAGGAAAAGGAATCAAGCAAATACGATTTGCTAGTTCTAGAAACATGTTTAGTAAAAAGGGTAATTCCTTATTCTTGGATAGTAGATTCGGGAGTTGCTACACATGTTTGTTTTCTTTATTAAGTCTTAGTTCTTACAAGGAAAGTCGTTTCCAATAAAATAAAGGAAAAGGAATCAAGCAAATACGATTTGCTAGTTCTAGAAACATGTTTAGTAAAAGGGTAATTCCTTATTCCCGGATAGTAGATTCGGGAGTTGCTACACATGTTTGTTTTCTTTATTAAGTCTTAGTTCTTACAAGGAAAGTCGTTTCCACCGAAATAAAGAAAGGAACTCAAGCAAATATGATTTGCTAGTTCTTAAAACATGTTTAGTAAAAGGATGATTCCTTATCCCGAATAGTTGATTCAGGAATAACTAATCATGTTTGTTTTCTTTATTAAGTTTTAGCGCTTTTAAATGGAAATTGTTTCCACCTAAACAAAGAAAATGAATCAAAGTAAATAAGATTTACTAATTCTAAAAACATCATTAGTGGAGGGTGATTCCTCATCCCGGATAGTTGATTCGGGAGCAACTAATCATGTTTTGGTTTTCTTTGCAAAATATTAGTTCTTACGAAGAACTTGCCATCGGGGACTACATGATGAAAGTGGGAATACCACGAGGATATTGACAAAAAGCAGTGAGAGAAGTTAGACTTCAATTTTGGAAATACCTTGTTGTGAACAATGTTTATTTCCCACCAAGCATAAATAGAAATTTGATTTCTAATTCCAAATTATTTGAACAATTGTTTTTAAATAAAAATCTAGTCCACATCTTTCGGAATGGTTCCGATATATGTTCTGGATATTTGGAAAATGGTTTATACCGTTTAAACCGATGCCTGGCTCATTGCAAAATATTGAAAAGTTCAAAAGTTGCCAAACTTAAGAATAAGGAGCAAAGGATCTCTCATGATAAATAACACATATATGTGGCATCTTAGACTTGGTCATATTAGCCTAAACACGATTTAAAAAGGCTGGTAAAGGATGGTCCTTTGCGAACTAAAAGTTAGTGAGCGTCCAGCCTATGAATCTTGTGCGGAAGGCAAAATGACTACGAGCCTTCCATGACGAAAGGAGAAAGAGCCACATAACCTCTTCAGCTAATACATTCGGATGTATGTGGACCGTTAAACGTCCAAGACAAAGGAGGTTACGAATATTTCATCATTTTCATTGATGATTATTCAAGATATGGTTATGTTTACCTAATGCAATGGAAATCTGAAACTTTTAGAAAGTTTAGAGAATTCCGAGCAGAAGTTGAAAAACAGTTAGGTAAACCAATCAAGACACTTCAATTAGATTGAGGGGATGAATACCTGGACTAAGAGTTTCAGGATTTCTTGATTGGAGAAAGTGTGGTATCCCAATTGACTACACCCGGTACACCACAGCAGAATGGTGAAGCCGAAATGAGAAATCAGACTTTGCTCGACATGATAAGATCAATGTTGAGTTATTCTTCACTTCCTACTTCGTTCTGGGATTATGCCCTACGAACCACCATGTATATTTTGAATCTAGTACCATCTAAGTCTATACCAAAGACACCCCTAGAGTTGTGGAATGGTCGAAAGTCGGGTTTTGAAGCGTATTCACATATGGGGTGTCCGCTCATGTGATGAAACTATAGATGGGAAGTTGGAACCAAGATCGTAAATATACATGTTTGTGGGATATGCAATGGGACAAAAGAATGATTATTTTATATAGTCATAAGAACCAAAAGTAATTGTATGACAAATGCCACATTTCTAGAGCATGACTATATGATAGTTTTCAAGCCTAGAAGCTAAAAGGTTCTGGAAAAGTTACTTTCCAATAAGATTGGACCACAACCGACAAGAGTTGTTGAACGCTAAGAATGATCACGATTCCTAATCAAACTATAGTTGCACCTCGTTGTAGTGGGAGGGTAAGCAAGTTACCTAACCGGTATCCGAGGAAACCCATATCACTTGTTGATGATGGTAAGGAGGATCCGTTGACCTTTAAGGCTACGATGGATAATTTGATAAGGAAAAGTGGCAAGCATCTATGAAACTCGAGCTAGAGTCCATGTACTCTAACTCAGTCTGGCAACTTGTAGATCTACCCGAAGGGGTAAAACGCATTGGATGCAAGTGGATCTTCAAGAGAATAAGATAAGCGGATGGAAAAGTAGAGACTTATAAAGCAAGGCTAGTGGTTAAGGGTTACACCCATAAAGAGGGAGTTGACTATGAGGAAACTCTCTCACCGGAGGCCATGTTGGTTCCCGAATCGAATTCGGATGCGGAAGCGCAGCGGAAAGGCGGATCGTGTATAACAAAAATTTTCATAAAACCTTTGATATACTCTATAGATTATATTAATTTATGCACGAATAAATTAATCTCATTAATTCATTTATTAAGAACTCAATTCGGAAAAATACCTTGGAGGCCGACTCGGTTGATAACTTGAGTTCTTTGACCTCGAACAATCCTTGCTCCAAAGCTTTGTGTTTAGAAAACCAATGTCTTCCACGTCAATTCCTAGAATCCACGAAGACGTGTGTGTGGGCACACATGAGACAAAACGGGTTACAATAAACACTCGAATTTCCACAAACACCAACGCATGCACGATGTGGAATTTTTGGAGAAAAACATTTTTCCTTCCTCTCTACATGGAGAATTTCGGCCAGCCTTAACAATTAGGGCTGAAAAATTGCTTCAAAATTTCTATAGAGAAATTTTGGCCACCTCTAAAATTAGGGCAAAAAAGCATTCCGAAAATTATCTCAAAAACCTATTTAGAGAGTAGAAGTCAAACTTCTAAAAGGAATCCAATCTCTATCTCTAAGATAAAGCTTGTTAATTATCTCCTATTTGAATTTTGAACACAAAATCCCTTCCCCTTATCCACTTAATGGCCGGCCACACTAATAGGGTTTATCCTTATGTGTGGCTCCTATTTTAGATAAGGAAGGAAGATATTTTATCCTTTATCCAGTAGTCCAATTTTAATTCTAATTCAAATTCGAATTTAAGTCAAACTTAAATTAATTTGAATTCTAAATTGAACAACTTATCAAATAAGTTTAAATGGATAAATCTAAATATGTTCAAATTCAAATTTAAATAATCACATTATTTAAATAATAATTAATTCTCAATTAATTATTTTCGAGTGTTTAATTTTAGAATTCGTAATTCTAAAATTCCCATTTTGTCCTCTGCGGTCCGGTAGAATTACTAGGACGACGGGGACTAATGGACCTATAATCCCGAGCTCCAATAGAATTAATAATCAATTAAACACTTTAATTAATTAATTAATTCTATTAATTCCAATAGTTACTCCACTATAAACTTGGAATTGCACTCTCGAAATTATAGATATAAATTACTTCTAAACCGTGAAGTGTCCATTTGATATAGTCATTGCATATAGATCAATCCTCCATAAATAATTCATAATTAGAGCCAGGTAGAATCCGTTAACCTCTCTAATTATATCTTTATCCTTGAGTACCATTGATTCTCTAATGACAAAGTGATTCATAAAACACATTCATGAATCGGAGCTCCCTTTTGGTCCAAGTACCGAATCAACCCTCAAGAGAATTATTCATCTACTTTTTTCTCAAGAAGGAATGGATTCCATCTCGTATAATAACATTCCCAGCTACCTACTTCATCATGTCTCCAAAATACAAGGAATAGGATTCAGGATCTCGAAACTGCATCGAGTAAATCAAAAGACACAAATCCATAAATAGGAGTTTGTTAAGAACTCGGGATTAAGATCATTCTATATATGACCATCGGTAGACTCAATTAGAATTTTGTACTTAACGGAAATTATTAGAAATTCATATTGTGTCTATGTCCTTGTTCCACATAATCTCATTATGCGAAATACACTCATTCAATATCTCACCATATTAACAGGTCACGGATAACAACATTTCCATTCTAATGGGAATGACATGTATTAATAATGTTTTAATTAAAGATTCCAAACTTTAATTAAATTCATTATGAACATTGCTTTTTGATTATTATCCTTAAACATTATCCTCTCGTATATAACACTTATATACAATGTTTAAGGTTACATAAATAATCATGGAATTTTCATTGATATTCATAAAATATTCATAAATATATGCACATAAAATAATGAATAAACTCTTTTATTAAATAAATAATAAATGTCCTATTACATCTCATGCTTCTAGGACACCATTCCCAACAAATTTGTGGTTCTTAAGGAAGATGTATTGTAATAAGGGTGTGTGAGTTTTATGTTGGTTATGTGAGTTTTGAGGTTAGTTTTGTATGGTATGTTTATGTTTAATCTAAGTTGCTTATTTTTGGTTAGAAGAAAAATTTTCCAGTTGCTTTGAACACGAAAGTGAGAACCCTAGACCAAGAGTTTTAGGTGTTCCAAAGCTTAAACTTGTAGCCCTTTATGTTTTGAACATTTTATGTGGCTGTTACAAAACCCCATTTTAACTCTAAAAACAAGTTTGAAGTCATTTTGCAAAAACGGACAGGCTGTCCAAAACAATTTAAAAAAAAAAAAATTAGCGGCCACTGGTTCAGCCAAACGAGACCTTTAGAGCCTGAATCTCAATTTTTAATAAAAATGAAAATTTTAGCTTTTGATGAGACAAAGAACTTTCATGAAGAACAGATTTTTAAAATCCAATCCTAAGATGTAGTAAAATATAGATTTCTGAAATGGCACAGTTTTGGACTAAAACAGTTTCAAGAAAAAAACAGCCGCCACTGTTTTCAGCTAAACGAAGCCTTTAGAGGCTGAATTTCAAATTTCTCCAAAACAGGAATTTAAGATCTTGATGAGATGAAAAATTGCCACAAAGAATAAATTTTTGAAATCTGACTTTAAGATGCACTAAATCGCAGATTTCATAAACTGACCAGTTTTAACGAAACAAAATTAACCTAGTGTTGGTTTTAACAAAAAGTGATCAAAGAACCCGAGATGTGATTTTAGTAAAATATTATGGTGTTAAACCTCGCTTTAATAGATGTATTCATAAAGAAAATTTTCAAGAAAAATGCTTTCTTTAAAGAACATAGTGGGTTATCGAGCAAATCATCCCGACGGGCACCTACGAGCCCAACACAATAGGTCCTTAGGATTTTGAGGATTTGATGTGGGTCCAACGCCCGCATTGATTTAAGCGACTCTGTTTGAATTTAAATTTCAGCGGCCTAAGAGTTAGAATGCCGTTAATAAGTTTCTAGGCCGAATTAGGCCTTAATATCATAATAAGTCCAATGAGGAAAATTATGGAGAATAAGTTACTAGATTGAGTAAATGATTTTCAATCTAGACATAAGTATGTTAAGGGCAATTAAGGAAAATAAAATTTGAGGATCTAATAAATTGATCCTTATAGTAAATTATCCTTTAGAAAATGAAAGGAATACATGCCTTAAGAAAAGGGTTAGATTCCTTCATAAGTTGCTAAAATAGAATAGCAAACGATAGTTAATCTCACACTCTCAATGGGTGTTCATTTTCAGAAATAAGCAAGTGAGAGAATAGACTGTTTGGCGAAAAGTGGATTCCAGTTCTGTAAATCAAGTAATTAGGAATCTCGCCTACACAATGAATAGATTTTAGAGAAAAAATTACACATGTTATATATATATACATGTTTATGCATTAAGTGTTGTATGTGATGCCATGTCATGCTGCATACAGCTTAATAAGTCAAGAAAAACTTATAAGAATAACCTTAGTTGAGTGTCGTGCTAGCCTCCGCAAGGGAGGTAACTCGAGCTCTGTAAGGGAGAAAAAAATAATAATAAAGTCCTTTGCAAGGGAGGCATTCAAGTTATAATCACAGTGTTGTGGGGGACTTTGCAAACCCTCACATCCCGATGAATGCACGCAAGTGGTACGCGAGCACTCGGGCCCATCAGTAAGAAAGATAAGATAATAAGACTATGATAAGACATCATAATTAAGCATAATTAGCTCATGCATATTTATTCATGTGTACTTATAGTTATTTTCTGAGATATAGTTCCTACTTGCTGAGCGAAAGCTCAATCAGATATGTTCATGCTGTAGGTAAGAAACCTATTAGCAATTTTTGAAGGGCAATGGCGAGCGGCAGACAAATGGTAGAGATGGGAATGGATACTGCTCACGTAGTTATCTTTCGCAGTAAGTTTAAGAAAAATCATGTATATGTCTATATGATTCAAAGGTTTCAAGCATGCATGTTTAAAAAGTATACGTACATATGTTTGTTAAGAAAACAGAGGTTGTAGCTAACAACCCTAGTTTTGAGTATTTAAGTTTTAAAACGCTGCAACAGTGCATGCAACAAATAAATGAATTTTACACATGACGATTTAAATGATTGATTTTAAAAGTACTTTAAGATGTACTTGAATTTAAGATTTCTCACGAAATCTATTTTAAAGTGAAATGAGATGACCCGATTGAATTGGCTAGTTTTAATTAGAAAGGCTTTTAAAGAGTATTTGAAACAAGAGTTCAAACGCTACTCCATTTGAATGATATTTCTAAAAGGTTTTATCTTAACTAAAATTAAGAAAAGCTTTAAGAAATTGAGTGATTCATTCAGTTGAAATTATTGTCATGAACTATGAAAGTATTTCTTCTTATATATATAAAAAAAAATGTTCCGCAAATTTTAAGGAACCCAATAAGTACGAGTTAAAATTTAAGCTACAGTGATGGCCTTTTGAGGAGGGTCGTCACAATTTGTATTTAGTTATATACATTTGAGTTATACTTTGGGATAAGAATCTTTTTAAATTTATATTTGAGTAAATCAAAATTTAAATTTAAATTTATATAGTATTTTAATAAAAACTCAATAGTGATAGAAAATTTTAATAGGGTATATGGATAGTGTTTTATTTGTTTTCTTCGTTGTCAATGCATAAAAAAATTATCTCAATCAGAATTAAAACAAAAAAATTATAACATTTTTAAGAATAGAAAAAATATTATTTATTAATTTAAGTTTGACTTTCTAAACTTGAGTTAAAAGAGAAATTTAAACTCAAATTTTAATCCTAAACTTAAATTTAAACTCAAATTCAAACTCGAGTTTAAACTTTAAAAGCATGAATTTAAGAAATGATCGTCCATAAGAAATGAGTGTTTTTTTTTTTTTTTTTTTTTTTTTTTTCTAGAGTTGTGTTGATTTGGGAATGGGAATGTTTTCCCACTGCTGGTTTTGTTGCTTCCACGGACTTTCTTTGGTGGCTCAGGAAGGTTCTGGGCCTTTCCGACTGGGACTGGCTGGGCCCAATAGGCCCAACAAGAAATCTAAAACGGAAAACGACGAATCGTTCATTTATCTCCAATGTGAGATGACAAGAATCAAAACCACAACACGAGAACATTAGACACAAAAACGACATGAAAAAACAGACAACTGGCTTTTGTGGTCAATGTCAAAAGACCAAATAATTAAAAGGACATGAAAATATAAATCATCTCATAACTAGGGCACTTCCAAAAAAAAAAAGCAAACAAACCAAAATCGATCAACTCTGATGATAAAATTGGCCATAAAAAAAAATCCCAAAAAACTGAAAAAGTCAAATTGATTTCAATAGTTAGTTAACTGAACTGCAAAAAGCACCATTTACTTTTTAAAAAAAAAAAAAAAAAAAAAAAAAAAAAAGATTTCACAAGTTTTGTGCATGAGGGTTAAACCCTCAACTTGAGGATAGTGAACTACGCGCTAGCCACTAATCCACACAAAACATAAGACCTCATTTGGGTAATTAACTAAAACAATCATTATATATATTTCTTTTTAATGACGGTTTCTAGAGAAATTGTCGTTTAATGTGGTCCAAAACTATTACATTTGACATTTTGAAAATATTTTAGATGACGGTTTTATTTATAAACTGTTGTTTAATGTCTTATTTAACGATAGAAAAAAACCGTCGTTAAACCATATAGCAAAACGATTCTTGATTAGTGACGGTTCCCATAACTATCGTCTAATCTTCTAACAACAGTTATTAACGGTAATGAAAAATCAAATTTCTACAAGTGAGTTTATCTTTTTATATTTAAACGATGCAGAGCTAAAGTTTCTTTTATTATTTAATTTCCTATAGTTGAAAGCTCCGTAACATGATGGCATCAACGAATATAATCTAGACTCCAGAGCTCTTTGAAACTAATATTTGTATACGACTTCCAATGAAATAAAGAATAAGTTTTAATATTCTTCAAGCGGTATGATACTTTGCATTATATAGTAATACACAAGCACGATGTAGAGAAGTTCACGAGGAATTATATCAGATAGGATAAAAAAAAACTCCCGATCGTACAAAAGACGCCTCCCGTTTTGTTTTTTTTTTTTTTTTTTTTTTTTTTCCTAATTAATATAATTACGCTAGGACATTCAAAAATTTTGGGTTAAGTAGTAGTAAAAACAAGTTAATTATTAATTTCACACAAGGCGAGTCCACCCACCATCGGAGCCCTTGCCTCTTTCCCTTCTCTTGACTTCGATTCTGTACATCTCGCCACTTCCATCCTTATAAATGGAGAGACAATCGCCGCTCCGGAGTTTCCTGTCGCGAACAAACGACAGCCAACCCGCCGAAACGACGAGCTTGGATCGGTTCGATCCTGCTGGGATATTCGACATGCGAAACGTCCACGTGTAGCCGTTCTGGTTGCGGACGAGGAGATCCACTGCGCCGCCATTCTGCGACGGAGGAAACTCCCTGAAGAATTCGTTTGGAACCATCAGTTTGCTCTCTACGTCTATCTGAGTAAGAGACTTTGTGAAAACCATGTTTAGCTGTACGACTTGATCGAGTGAAGGTTTCTGTGTGTTTGATAAGTTAAGATTTGGATATGGTGACTTTTGCAAGAATATTTGGATACTTATAGTCGGACAAGTGGGAGAGTTAGCTGATGAGAGCGACCGAATTCTTTAATGAATATGCATGGTTAAGGTTGAAAAGGCAATGAATTCTCTTTGTCTAAGAAGGCTATGGTGCTGGGTCCTACAAGATGTAGAAAATAACAAAAGCGAGAAAAGCTACTTTTATGAAGCATAAAAGGCCAAATATGAGACTACAAACAAAAAGAATAGCAAGATGGTCACCATAAATATTAAATATATATATATATATATATATATTGTTTTGAATACAATTTTTTAGTGTGTGGGTTGAGCAATGCTAATTGGTATGAATAGTGAAGGGTATACTTGGAAGATACATTTTTAATTTTGAAAATAATTAAGATATAAAATAAAATAAAGTAATCAACTCTCAAAAATTTGATATATATATATATATTATATTTAGTGTTAAATTTAGTACCAAATATATATAAACATCAAAATATCATTGTATTAGAGAATGCAACGTCCTTATATCATGATGAAACAACCAAAATTAAAGAGGGATTTTCAGGGTAGGAACATTTCTAGGTATTGTATCTATTGGACGTCTCTTTTCACAATGCAATCAAATAAGATATAAATATATATATATTAAAAAAAATTAGTTAAAAAACTTATAGTTGAAAAATATTTAGTGATACTATCAAAAGTGTCCTTGTTATATCTTCTTTCATGCTATGTTAGACAAATATGGTCGAATCTAATAAAAATTTGTCAGTTATACCAAAGACGATTCGCTAGCTTAAGGTTTTATTTTATTTATTTTTTTATTTTGGCGTAGCTAGAATCCACCCAAATAATTGACGACGTACAGACCAAGATTTTCTATGAGAGTGATTGATCATCACACTCAGATATATAAAAACAAAAAAGTGAAAAATAGTTGTATTGGATGACGAGAATTTATCAATTTTGGTTGTACCTTTTCCTGCAAAAAAGATAGCACGATGCTCAGTTGATAAAGTAATCTTTGTCGGTTTTAATTTTTGTTTTAATAATGATCTGGAATAAATCAATGCTTCAATAATTCTTTACTTTCTTTCTAGAAAGCGCACGCTTTCTAAAATGGTTGGTGTGACTTTATTAAAGTTCTTGATTTCCTTGTCAGCCAATACATTTCTTTGACGAACATAAACTTAATGCTGTCCTTTTCAACGTCTGAAAAATATCGTTGGGATTTCAGTTTTGATTCTCATTTTCAGATTTGATTTATTCTTGAGTTGGCATTATTTTAGACATGATTTAATGATGATCTGATTAAAAGTTGACTGACAACAGAACATATCTTTTTCGAAAAGTTGGTAGTTTGTGAATATCTGTTCTAAGGACAGTCAATTGCCCTTTTTTTGGTTTCCTATTTTTCAAAGCCACCTTTTGCATGAATTGGACCTTGGCATTATTTTAGGATTGATTTGCATCCTTAATTTTGTTTGAGAAGATTGTGATTTGCAGCAAGGATTTATTTATGGAGAATCTTTGTTTCATAGAAATTGTTTTAAGATTGATTTGGCTAATGACAACTTTTGGTCCTTTTCGGTAAATTAAAAATTGATGGGATAGTTGTTTTATGGATGAGAATGTGTTGGGCTGGATGAATCACCAATATTTCAGAAAAATACGTCCAGATTCATGTATTTTTTTTTGTAAAAAGATTTCAAGAATAAGGAATAGTGACCTTCAGATCAGTATGTTGCAACAAAATCTACAACAAACTTTTTACAGTAGATTACTTTGAAGAATTTAATAGTTATTTAATTTAACTATTTAATGAAAGTCTCACAACAATCTTTACACGCTCTTGAAGCCTCAGTGTTACATTGTGAAAGTTTTTGTGAGGGCTTGTAATTTTCTTATCACTTCGGGAGAGGGCTTTTTTTTTTTTTTTTATTTAAAGGGAGAAAACCTTTGTTAAAGGGATTTCAACAAATTATCATTCTTCAGGAGAAGAAGTAGTTGTCTTCAGGAGAAGACGTTTGCAGTGTTGGAAGGAGTTCAACCTTTTATCATTCTTCAGGAGAAGAAGTTGAAGCTTTTAGGAGGGAGCAATATGCCAAACGAAAGGATTTCACCGTGCAGTTTTGAAGATGAGTCATGCTCCCTGAGCAAGTCCGTTATGAAGTTACAGTTCATAGGCGTCTTTTCTTGAGATAGGGTCTTGGGTAGTCTAAGTTCAATTGACTTGTAATCTTGAGTTTTTTGTGGATTGCTCATAATGTGGGCTTTGCCTTGTGGATGTAGATGATTACCGGACCGCAATATCAACTTCCCTTTTTTTTTTAACTATTTTAAGTTTCTTACATATTTGCTAAACAATTTAACAATGAAACTTGGTAAAGAGACTCAAACCGGTACCTATAATTCTGATAAAACTTAAATTAGACCAAAGAGCCACGTTAGCATATGGCCTTCTTAGAAGTCTACTGTTACAAGGAAGCATCCGATAAGAATAAAAGGTCGACCGTTTTGAGAGGGGACAAGAGGTTAACCAGACTCACGGGTGATAATGAAGAGGTTAAATGAAGAGTTTAAAGAGTTGAAGCTATGCAACGATAAAGATCTGGAGGATTCATTCCGAGATTTAATATTTGTGATCTAGAAATATGAAATTTAAATAAAGGAACCGTTTTGATTGATTGTGATCTCTATCTTTTAGAAAACTATCCCAAAAGATAAGGAAAATATCCCCAAATTTGAGTAGGAAAAACAAGGAAGGGCGGTGACCTGGGGTATAGATAAGGGATTATGAGTCAGAAAATCTGAAAATCTTACTCTAAGCATTAGTGCGTATAATTCCTTTACATATAGTGAAATTTCTCTCCTCCCTATAGTGGATGTAGCTCTTGAATTGATGGTGAATCACTATAATTCTGGGTGTTCTTATTAAAATTCCGCTTTTACTTATGTTTTAGATCATTTAATTCGCAAACATTGTTTGGAAATTTGTTATTATTTTATTGATGAATTTTCACTCTTATCACTTCTGTTTCAACCATTTCCCATGTGCAATAAGCAATTTTCACTTACCAGCATGAACTACATATGTAATTGTTTAAGCTTTACTTAGAACCCGGCTGTTGGAACTTAGGAGTAGAAACTACACTTTTTAAGCTTTTCAAAAGCCATCAGGGATTGAAAATGATTTTTGTACAATTATTTATAGATTTTTAAATCAATGTCTCAAAAAAGTGTTTTCACAGTGCAACCCAAGACTAAAACACCAAACTTTATGCGAGTGAAATTGACTTCTCCAGAATGGGGAATAATATGTATATTAAGATTCTAATATCAAAATTTTAGACTATATTTGGCTTGGCATGAATTCGGAACACTGGTTTTTAGTTTGAAGGTTCTACCGATGAGAAAACAAAGAAATATTAAACCTAAGAAAAATAAAATGATCACTACAACAATAAAGGCCATTTGTGACGACAAATGTCATCGCAATTACTCATTGTTAAATAAAATAACCCTGTCATCGCTAATAACTTAAATGTCATCGCAAATAATTTTGGAATGCAAATTTTAATGGCACGGATTTTTGCCGCCATGGTAATTCATTTTTTGCGACGACAAGCCGTCGCAAATAATAAGATATTTGCGACGACAAGTTTCGTCATAAATAATTTCAGGTTATTTGCGATGACATTTTCTCTTTGTCATAGCAAATAATCTTTTTAAGATTTCACCAAAAACTAAACGCGGGAAAAATGATTATTTGCGATGACGTTATGTCATCACAAATAATTACCAGCTATGAGACGTATTTGCAATGACATTTTAAATTTATTTGCAATGACATTGTTGTCACAAATAAGTCTGATCTAGTATAGCCTATCTTCTTCTTCTTCATTTTCCCCCAACGTTTTCTCTCTCTCTCTACCTCCTCTTCCCGTCGCCGCCGGCCCTTTTTCTCTCTCTCTCTCTCTCTCTCTCTTCCGTTCCCTTCTCTCTTCTTCCCCTATCTGGCCTTCGCCGCCGCTCCCACCGCCCCGCCCTTGCCAGGACTTTGAAGAGGCTAACATACTCTGACAGGTTTAGGGTTTTTTTTTTTTTTTTTTTTTTCTTTTTGTAAATTTTGTTTTGTTGCAGAGAAAATGGAGGAAGAAAATGGAAAATGGAAGAAGAATCATTCACGTCTGAGAAAATTTTATTGCTCTTGTTTTGCTTATTGAGTATGTGCTTGGATTGAGTTATGAGAATTTTGATGCTCTACGAGTTGAATATTGGGGATTTTGTTTGGGAATTTTGTTCGAGTTTAGTCATTTTTTATGGTTATGAGAATGTGAAAATTTAAACTTGCATTGATTAATCAAGAATTGTGTCTATATGTTAATCTAGATGTTAATAAAATGTTAATTTCGGTGTTTGAAAATTATGTTCGATGTTTCAATTTGATGTAGGCGTTTGATTTCTCACCTTCGTCCCTGTTTGCCCGATTCCTCTAACGTAATCCCGCTATTTTCAGCCCCCGTTTAGTGGGTGAACTTTGTATGTTTTTTATATTTATTATACTTTTTATTTAAAATTGTTGTAGTTTTTGGTTGTATAAATTCGAGATTATGATTTTGATATTTGAACTATGATTTTCTTACATTGTTGAAATTTAGTATATGTTTGTGATTCTTGTTCTGGGTGGCACATCTTGCAGCTATGGTGTGCCGAAATCTTTTAAAGTTGTTTTTCTGCAAGTTTGGATTTTTGGATCATAAGAAAAATGAACCGTTATGCTGCTAAAATTGCGTTAGAAAACAAGAATTTTAATAAGTTCATTAACAAACTTTAATGAATAAAATTTAATTGTGTTAATAAAGAGTAAAATTAAAATTAATTAAACACATTAATAAATTGTTATATCTGCTGTTGTGCATAGTTGAAATGCCGATTGACAAAAGTTTGATTTATTTGAGGAACCGATTGTCGGATCAATATTGGAATGAGTTATTTGCTTTTATTGAGGTCGCCAAAAATTATGAAACTTCAAATGGCCATATCAGCTGTCTTTGTGTAAAATGTAGAAACCATGAAATGCATCTAGTAGAAATTGTGAGAGCGCATATACATCGATTTAGTTCTAATCCATTGTATAGTACATGGATTCACCATGGTGAAGTAGAAGCAGTTTCAGGTGTCGACCCAATAGTTAATCAACCAGTAGACGAGATGTTTGCAGTCTTACAAGACATTGCTGGGATTAATGATGACCATGAAATGTTGGATGATACGCATGTGGATGTAGAAGATGCACAATATACTGAATTTAAGGATCTACTTTCTAAGCTCCAAGTGCGATTGTATCCGGGCTGCACTAAGTATTCATCTTGAAATTTCTTAGTAAAATTGCATTTAAAAGTGTTATACAAGTGGCCTAATGAGTGTATGGATGCTCTTTGAAATCTATTGAAAGATGTATTCTCGGATGTGAAGTTACCTTATTCTCATTATGAGTCGAAGAAACTCATAAGTAAACTTGGACTGGGTTACGAAACAATTCATAAGTCCGTTCACTTCACTGATTCGAATTTGTAGTTCGAGTTGAGATGTGATTTTATGTGAGAGCTTTTTATTGTAGCAAAAAAGTTAGATGTGACTGTTTCTGAGAACTTTTTACTGTAGCAAAACTCAAATTCTAAACTCGAATCAGTGAAGTGAACAGGGCCCATGTCTGCAAGTACGATTGTGCTTTGTTTTGGAAAGAGAACGTTGATCTACAAGCTTGTTCCGTATGTAAAACATCCCGTTGGAAGAAAAAAAAGACAAAGGGTACTAAACAAATGCTGTGGAAAGTACTACGTTATTTCTCGTTAACAGATCGGTTGAAGCGTCTATACGGTTCTTGTCACACAACTAAAGATATGACGTGACACCAGTGTGGGCATTCAAATGATGAGGATTTAATGCGTCATCCAGTCGATGGTAATGAATGGAAGGAGATAGATGAAAGGTATCCTGAGTTTTCACGTGAGCCGAGAAATGTCCGCTTGGGGTTGGCCGCTGATGGTTTCAATCCTTTCAGGAACATAAGCCTCTCATGATTTCATTTTAATATTATGATCTTCTGTGAATTTATAAATATTGTTATTAATATGAATTTGTTCACAGGCATTCATGGCTGGTCCGGTAACGAGTTGCGCTGGCTCTTTAGGAGGAGCGTAGCCTCTTCCTGGTCCTCACAGACTCCCGCATTTTGTGAGTCTGGTATGTTATTCTAACTTTTTTCCCGTTCTATCATATAATAAATAAATGTAGTAGTACATGTTGATTTGAAATGTTTACATATGCTTACAGCACCTAAACCTCGACAACATAGAGGTCGAGGTAGGGCGAAAGGTCATGAAATCGCCCAAAAGGTCCTTCAAGATGGTAAAATCACAATACAATCTGATGAGGCGGGAGGTACTTAGAAGGCGCTTAGTAAATGTGGTTCCTGGCTTGATAGTGCAGTTGGTATTCATACTAGGAACATGTGCGAGTCCTTCCACGATGCTTGGAAGGACATTAGCGACATCGACAAGAAGACAATTCAGGACCGGATGCTGGTATTTGTTTTGCTTAATAATTTGTATAGTTTATACTAAAGTTAAACATAATAATGCGTTTTAACAATGTGAAATTATTTTGCAAGGACTGGTTTAACATCGACTACAACTATAAGAACGATATTCTGAGGTCTGTAGTTGATAGGGAGGCAGCAAAGTACTACAAGGCTGAAAAAGTTCCCTGCACCGCCACTTCAAACGCTATGGTAGAGACAGTCTCCTGAGTAACATGAGGAATCCACTTCATTGGGATCGTTGTTACGATAGGGTCTCTGCCGACAAATTTCAAGTAATTATAGATTTGTTACAACTTGATGATTTTTTATACATAATTTGCTTAATTTTACTATTACTTATTATAGTTAATCATAAATAAAAAGTGTCAGAGACAAATAAAACTAATCATAGAAGGCAAAAATATCTAAGTTTACATGGTCGGATATCGTAGTCTTAGCATCGCAAGAGGAAGGTTAGTAGTTATTTTTTCCACTTCATTAAAACGAAGTAATTATTCTAAAGTTATTTTTTTACTTCATTATCGTACTTATATGTTTGTGATGATTGTTCTGGGTGGCACATCTTGCAACTATGGTGTGCTGAAATCTTTTAAAGTTGTTTTTTATAGTTTTGATTTTTTGGATCAAATGAAAAATAAGTCGTTATACTGCCGAAATTTATTAAGAATTTAAGAATTTTAATAAATGTAATTTATTTGACAGGCCAGTACAGAGACCCAAGAGCTTATGTCTGCCATAGATAATTCGGGGGACATGCATCGTCGCTGGGCCTCTTGGGTTAGTCACTAAGCGGAACAGACTTTTGTAAGTATTTTTATTTTTCATATTAAATTTTTTTTACTGAAATAGTGATTTTATAACATGTATAAACAAATATAATGTCTTATTATGTAGAACACCCTGGAGGAGGAGTGACAAACGTAGAGAATACAGTCTACTTCAAGCTCGACTAGACCTGCCTTTGACGAGCATGGGGTTTTGGAGCAAGTTCTTAGCATGCGTAGAGGACATAAGAGAGGATTGCGTCTGACGCTCCCCCAAAAGCATTACTTCGGGGTTTCTTCTTCATCTGCTGGTTCATACTCAGACCAACATCATCGGCTCAACATGACCTGCTTATGAGTCGTTATTTAGAGAAATCGTACTGGCAATAAGTTAAGATTTATGAGAATCAGGTGAAGGTGTTAGAGTTGATGGCTAAATTGCAGCCCAACATCCAATTATCTACGATTGATCGTCCAGAAGCCAGTTGACCTAGACGCTCTTCTACCTCCTTTAGATAATGACGGTCCTGATGATAATTCAGATGTTGGTGACGCTGGAAACTTAGACGATTAGTTCCATTATATGTACTTTTTTATTTTTCACTTTATTTAGACTTTTATATTTTTTTGAACATTATATATGCACTTCGTGTAGTATTCATAATATATTTTATAAATTTATTTAGATTTACTGTTTTTAATATTAATTTAGATTTTACTTTTAATGTATCTTAATAAATTCTATTCAGTATGTAACATAATAATGTTTCAATAAAAATACGCATTTTTAAAAATTATAACAACATTAATTTCAGTTTTTTTGCGATGACTTTTTTAGACTTATTGTCGCAAAAAAAAAAAAGATTATTTGCAACGACAATTTGAAATGTCGTCGTAAAAATGGATCATATCATGAGAAATTTGTGACAACGTATTAGCGACGATTGTCGTCGCAAATACATTTGTGACGACAATATGTTGTCACAAATAATTTATTTGTGACGAATTATTTACGATGGTAATTTTTGACGACGTGTCGTTGCAAAAAAATTTCATTTGTGACGACATGTGGTTTTTTACGACGAATTTTTGTCATTGCAAAAACCCCATTTTCTTGTAATGGATGGATGGTCATTTTTATGTGTTTGAGAACATCCGAGAGTCTCTAATAATTTAGGAGGTGGAATTATGGCTTAGTTTGGTATTTTATTAGATTTTTAAAAAATTATATTTAATTGTGTTAAAAAAATAACTGTTATAAAAAATAGTTGAGTATTTGATAAATTATAACTATAGTAGTTATGCTATTTTATAATCAATATAATAATATTTGAGAAATTATAAAGTTGAATTGCTGTAAATAATTAAAAATTATAATTATATTATACTATAATATATTATAATTATAATTATAATATATATTTATTATTATATTTAATATAATAAAAAACTATTATTATATAATATATTATATAATTACGATATAGAATATAATATTATTATTAAAATAATAACTGAAATAATTAAAAATTACAATTATATTATATTATATTTTATCACATTATATTTATATAATTATATTATATTAAATAAATATATTATAATTAATATATTATATAATCAATACACTATAATAAATAATAATATTATAACTATAAGATTATTAATATAGTAAATATAATTTTATCAAGGTAATATAATATTATTATAAAATAATAATTATAATATTATATTTTAATTATATTTTAATTATAACATCATATTATTAAAATAACTATAATATTATTATAATATCACATTATATAATAAAATAGTAATATTAGAGTTATTAATATAATTATGATATTATTTGTTACAATATTACTATTATATAATATTATTATTATATTATGTTATATTACGAGTATGAATTTTAGATTAGAAAGATTGTCAATTTTAAATTTCATTAGGGGCATTATGGTGTTGGTTTTTGAAATGTTTTTTAGTGCGGAAGCATGGTAGTGCGGATCGTATATAACAAAAATATTCATAAAACTTTTTAAATACACTATAGATTATATTAATTTATGCCAAAATAAATTAATCTCATTAATATGTAAAGAAAAATACATTGCTAACGATTAGGAAGATAACTTAAAGTCTTTGGCCAATGAACGTTCCTCCCTCTAAAAGCTTTCTTAGAACACGTAAGCTTTCCTCGTCCACTCCTTAATTTCGCAAGACGATAAGTGTGGGCTCAAGGTATAAACTGTAACACTCTGAAGAATTAATTGAGATTAATTAAGGTAATTGAGATTATCAGTGTGCCTAATCTGATTTAATTAATTGAGTTTTGATTAATAAATGTTTTTGAAATGAGAGTTTAAATAATTCCAAGGTATGTAAATTATTCTCAGTAATTTATTTTAATTCAGAAGTGTGTATGAGTGAATTTCTAGACTGTTATATTGTACACATGTCAATTTCTTTTTATTTTTCCTTTTCTTTTCTTTTTCCTTTCTTTCTTTTCCTTTCCCATGTACTCTCTCTCTCCTTCACTCTCACTCTCCCGTTCACTCTCTTTCTCTCTCTCTCCCGTTTTGTGTAACAAATCAAATGGATTTTTGAGCCAAAGACAAGTTTCAAAGTGTTTTCAATGTCAAGAGAAGGATTCGAGGTAAGATTACTAGAAGAACCTCTCTTGAATCTCAAGTTTTTGAATTTCAAAACTTATTTTTGGTTCAAAACGGATTTTGTTGATTTTTGAGTAAAACTAGAGTAGAAATTGGAGATATTGGGTTCTTTGGACTTGTTTTAGGACCTAGAACCCGGATCTAGTGATTTTCCTTTGAAATATTTGGATTTGAGACTGGATTTGTAGGTTTTTAGACTGGTTTTCGCGAGCTTCTCTCGCGCAGTTGATTCTACTGGTCAGCCTGTGCGATGCACACTATCGGTCGACTTGTGCGGTGCACACTACTGGTCGACCGGTATTGTTGCATTGCTTTGTCACCGGTCGACCGATGCACACGAGTTTGACCCTATTTGGCCTGAAAAGTGTCGTTTTGACCCCTGTTTTTAGGGAAAACCCAAATTAGCTTCATTTGGGGACTTGGGATGAAAGGATTAGCATCTTTAATCTCTGATTTGAGATTTAAAACCCTTGGAATGGAATTTGAAACATGAAAATGGATTAGGGCACACTAATTGAAAATCTTGGTAAATAAGTGAGATTTGGATTGCTTTAGGAATGAGAATTGATCCTAAGGTGTTGTCTTGTATCAGTGATCACTAAGGATTCAGACTGAAGGGGCTTGAGGAAGCGGAAGTCGGAAAGGCAACGCTAGTCCCTGGTTTGATTGTGTGAGATAGGATTTCTATCCCTTTTCCTTGTGAGCCAGTTTTCAAAAAGATTTTTGGCGTTGAAAATGTTTTAAAAAAGGGATTGGTTTGTGAAAGAAAAATGTTTTAAAAACCATGGCTTCTTTACTTTATGGAAATCCTTGGCTTTTCCTGTCCATGGAATCCATAGCTTGTCTAGTCATGGAACCTCATGGCTTGCCCAGTCATGGGGCCCGCGGCTTGAGTAGTTCGTGGGGTCATATGAACAATTTCATGATGTTAAATGAATATTTCTTAAGATAAGAGATCTTGTGAACTAGTAAGAGAGTATATTGCTGTAAGCCTAGATAGGATGCGTTGAGTGCATCCTCGGGGGCAGAACCCGAAACTCAGATCGGTTAGGCGAGGCACTTGGTTGGGTAAGTAATTTGTACTAATTACTTGCTGAAGCCTGTAAAATAGTTACTTTCAGTTATATTTCCTTTGAGAAAAAAGATGTGAGGTTCCGGCTGTTCTGTCGAGGCTAAATGTCTTATTTTACTTATTCATTCACTTATTTATTTACATGCGCATTTATCTATTCATTTAATTTAAGTATTTCAAATTATTTCCTACTAGGCCTTTCGCTCACGTTTTATGTTTTAAATGTTAAACCCTGTAGGATCTTGTTGTGATTTATAGATGAAAAATCAGTTGAATAACAACAATTTGTAAGCGGAATTTCAAAAAAATTTATCATATCCATTTAATTCAAAATTAAACGTAAACCACAACGAGAGATGCATGCATGATATATGTTTATAGACAAAGGATTAGAATATCACACATACCTTTGTGACGATTGAATTAAATGACCGTAAGGATCTTGTCTCACTATCTCACGTTCCAAGATGGAGAATTGCCGTGAAACAAGATCGTTGTTTTTCTGCCACGATCACACCAAAAACCACTCGTTGATTCAAAGCTATGACTCTATGGTATTTCGGATGAGAGAGTGGGCACTTTTTCAAAAACCTAAGGAAACAATTTCCTTCTATTTTGTCTCTACAAAATCCGGCCACCCCTAAGGAATATGTGTGATATATTTTTTTCTTCTCAAAAAAAATCTCTCCTAGGGTTTTCAATAAAATATCCTTATATAGGAGGAAATTCAAAAACTCAAAACCCTAGATGGGATTTTTGAATTCCTCTTAACCCTTGGATTGAAATCTGAAAATCCCTACATGGCTTAGGGATTTCCGAATTTTCCTTCCCCTTTTTGGAGCAAAATTCGAAATCCCCTTATGGCAAGGGATTTCCGAATTTTCCCAAAAAAAAAATATATCACTTTTCTCTTTCCTTTAGTAGCCAAATAAAATCATGTTTAAATTTTATTTTGAATTTTAAATTAATCTCTACTAATTTCGAAATTCAAAACTCATTCCTTTTATTTTTCAATTATCGAATAAATGAACAATAACACAATGAATTTAAACATAATTATGTATTGAACATCAGTTTCTGTTTTTCCCATTTATAGAGCTAGCCTTGAGACCGAATGGACCCACATGAACAAAGCTATGGAATTACAATATTCGACTAACTTATCTCTATAAGTTATCGACATATTTAATTCCGACATCGTACAACTCCACTAAAAGTTCGATGCTGAATAATCTCTCGATTCATGTGCGCTAATTTTCTTTTGGTGTTGATACAATTTATCACACGGTCCACAATGTAAATGCATTATTATCCTTCGTAAATATCAGTGATCAGAATGGTGTATAATATTACCGTTTTACCATTCCAATCATTATTTCCTCAACTCCTTTATATGACTGTGAATAAGAAAGACAAACGTTCGTAAGATGTCTCGTACATGTCACGATGTCTTAATCAATGAATATCATCATTGAATACCAGGCCTGGTTTATTTATTCACACACCCGTCAATAAAGCATGAGGTGATATTATTTCTTACGAATTCCATATCTGTGAATCAAACAACTCCAACTTAATATTGTCATGATCCCAATGACCGAGATGTCGTTCAATAACTGTGAACTTATCTCATTGGTGAATCAAAGATCATGAGATACTAAGTTAAGCTATGCATTCACTTCAGGATTAAGATAATTATACAAATATACTTAAGTTGTGATGATTAGGTTTAGAGTTGTGTAAACGGTTTTTACTCTAACCTAATTAGTCACATGGTCTATTCAACATGTTGCGAGCATGTCTAGATCAACCACAGAGTCCAACTCCCATGCCTCGAGACCAGCATCATATGGTTCGATCTAATAGTCATAATCGGATTCGATTGCCCAATCAATCCTAAGAGGCGAATATATCATTTTTAAATCTGTATCGGAAGAGTTTGTCCGGCGGGGTTCCCCGACTCTTCTTTTTCGTTGGTAACAGTTTATGGACTAAGCAATATTACTAACACTCTTGAGTATGTGTCAAAACATAACTTTATCTTATTTTATAAAATCAGCAAAATAATAATGTCTTATATTTGTCATTTCATAAATAACAAATTACATCCCACTTTATGGACACATTTCCAACAAACCCCTCCTAGGAGATTCTATTAGCGGTGCACAGTAGCTGGATATTTGCTACGGATCGATCAAGTGAGGATTGTGTTCATCCTCTGATATAAAGTGTAAGGAATTGAGAAATTCTATAAACTTATTTAATATTTGGATTTACTAGACTGTGGTTGATGTCTATTGTAATGATTATTTACATGAGCATGTATGTACGATACTATATGTCCTGTGGGGTGGAGCCCTGTGTGTCAGAGGCTCCTGGATTCTGTAATATATTTATATTTTTATGCAGTCAAGTGTGGGACCCGGTTGGAAATCTGCTTTATTAATTCCTAATCAAGTTCCACATCACCCACCCCATTTGGGGGCATGACATAAACTATCAGAATAATCACTTGCTAATTTTATTATTCTTTCACTGTCAACTCATTTATGTGAAAGAATTGAAAAAATTGAAAGAACTTTTCTTTCCTTTCTCTCTCTCTTAGGATTTTTGGCCAACCTAGGGAATTTAGGAGAAAAATCAATCACTATTTTCCAATTCCTACTGTCTTATATTTATAAAAAAAAAATAGGAGAAGCCTTTGCTTGTAGACAAAGAAAATATGAAATCGGTAACTACTATATTTTTAATCTCATTAAAAATATAGTTTCTCATTTTGTTTTGGAAACAAACTTTCCTTCGCTTTTGCTATAGGTTGGCTGGCCATCTCTTAGGAAAGAAGGAGAAAATTCCTTCATAATCCGGTTTCCAATTTCAGCATAAATTCAATTCCAAATAAAGCAACACCTTACTTTCCTTTTTGAATTTAATTAGAAAAACTTGCTGAACAAATAAACCAGATTATTTGGAGAGCAATCAACTAAAATCCCGCTGAGATTTTTTCCGGTGTTATACGTCCCCTGTGGTCCCACTACAGTGTGTGACAAAATAACTAAATAATCACATTATTTAATATATAATTAATTCTCAATTAATTATTCGTGAGATAAACAAAATTTTAATAATTTATTTTTGTCTTACAAATAATATAAGGATGACGAGGGGACTTATGGACGTATAATTCCGAGCTCCAATAAAATTAATAATTAATTAAACTCTTTAATTAATTTATTAATTCTATTAATTTTAAAAGTTACTCCACTAAAAACAAGAGAAAAGCTGGAAAAGGAGCAGAGAAAGCGGAAGGAGAAGGCGAGGCTGAAAGTGGAGAGGGAGAGGAAGGCCAAAGAGGAGGCCAAGAAGCAAAGGGAAGCCATTGAAGCCACTCAGAGATCCAGACGCCTTGATGCCATTGAAGCCTAGCTCAAGGTTTTTATTTATTATTTTTTTCTTTATTTTCAACTTCCCTGATTTCAAATTTTCGGTTCTTTCTAGGATTAGTTCTGCTTTGATTTTCATGTGAACAATCTGTTGTTTTAGAGATTTCAAATTCAATCCTAGACAAGAACGATTGAGATATTTTCATGGAGCTTTCAAGCGTGAAATCACAATTATGATTGTTATAATAAAAAATTTTCATATAAATTACATCTAAATTTAAATTAGTAAATTAAACAGACTTGTGGAGTACTAATCCCCCTTTTAAGTTATTTTGAGTTATAGATTCGAACCAAATCAACACGTTTTAGTTGGTAATCCTAAGAAACCCATACGGACATTTGAATAAAAATCAGCTGGGCCCAAGCCCAAAAACTCCCAATAAGGTGGTGTGGTTACACGTGAAAGACGTATGGGCTCCTGCCACCCAATTGCCATTGCAATTGTTCCGGTATCTTCCCTTTTCACACGTGGCAACATGATGAATTTGTCAGCACTCCTAATCAACTGACACGTAGGAGAATTCAATCACGGCCGTTCGTTAAATGGATGCTTTGTATCCGATGGCGGTGATGGACCATATCAGTTAGTAATTCAATTGTAGGTTAGAACTTTTTCATTCCCCAGGTTGATTCTCGTTGATTCTCACCCCTTTCTCTATTGACCTAATTAGTTTGATTTACAGTGTTATCTTCAATTTAGTTGTCTTGATTCGCAGTGTTGCTTCTTGTTTCTATTGGAGGCATGGCTTCAAATTATTTTTCTCACTGAAATTCTTAACGCAAACTAAAGATTATGGATTCGGTCCCCAGTAAAATCACCAATTGTTAATGCTGAAAATTCGTTAACAAAATAATAATAAATTTCTAAATAGTTTTTGTGAATTAAATGATATAAAACGTAATTAAAACAGAATTTAAACAAGAAGACACGTAATTTATAATGGTCCACTCTCAATTTGAGAGTTACGTCTATTGTCACTACAAGAAATTTAGGGTTTCACCCAAACATATTTATGTAGGTAAAAATTTAATATCCGTAAGGAAAATCTTTTACCCACACATCTTCACACTTTTAAAATGTGTAGGTAAAAGAGTTTGGAGAAAGGTATTTACCTACACTTATTGTGGTAATAATTAAGATTTACAAACTAATAATCGATTATTAATTTATTCTAGTATTGCAAGCAGCAACAATATTTTTTGTCCTTTGATGTTTGGCCTGTTGGTTTGATGACGCATAAAACGATGTCATTGAGTTTAACACTCTGTTTGGTAAGAAGGAAAGAAAATGAGAGGAAAAGAAAAATTATAATGCATAGAAAATTAGAATTATCAAAAAAAATTCTGACCATCCCTTTACTTGTTTGGTATGATAGGGAAGAAAAAAAATGACTCTACCTTCACTTATTTAGTACAGGAAATGAAACTAAAGGGATGGAAAAATTATTATTGATGTAATTACTTTTTTGTCCAAATATATTTTATTAATATTCTTTTATAATAAAAATATAAATAATACATTATTCAACATCAAATTAACTAAAAAAATTCATGTAACTTATACAAATAATCCATCTATATTATGTATAAACACACACACACATACTTATATAAAGGTACAAAAGAGTAGCTAGCTACAATAACATGCTACAATAAATTTAGATCATGTACCTTCAATCTTCAACAATAGAACTTACAAACAATGTGAAGTTTTTCTGTCTGTAAAAATTGAGTTGAGTGGAGAGAGAGAGAGAGCTATTTTTATCTTTTCTTTTTGGCAAAAAAATGCCAACTTTATCCGTCAATTTTGGATGAAAAATGAGGACAATTCAGTAATTTAACTTCATTTGTGTAGTTATCCATATTTTTCTTCTTAAAATCTACCCATTTTTAAAGAGATTAAATATAATGAGACCCACCAATAAAAATTTTCATTCAATTTTCCTTTCATTTCCAATTTTCTTTCTACCACATAAACTAATTTACTAATTTCCATTTCAAAATCCCTCCAACATTTTCTTTCTTTCACTTTTCATTCATACCAAACACACACTGTAAGTTGTACGCATGCATCCCTGCATTGAGAGGCTACGGTGCACGTGTTGTCAATAAATATGCACTCAGCTGACGCATTTCCTTTTGTTTCTTCAGCGCCTGCAAAAATAAAAACAATAAATAATAAAATATTTGTATATAATAATAGTAATTTTTAATAATAATTGTTATTACAATAAGAATAATAATGATAATATACCCTTTTATTAATCATGCTTCTGATACTTATAAAATATGTGATGTTACTCATAAAATATTGTGTACAGAGAGAGACATGCACACAGAGGAGGTCTAAATATATATATATATATATATATATATATATATAGGAGTTTTTTAAACTATTATCAAATATTAAGATTCTGGGTTTAGAATCATAAATATATATATATATATATATATATACACATGTTTTATATATGCATATAATATGTGAATCAGGATAAACAAGCACCAGTAAGCAGATGATTAATTTTTTTTTTTTAATAAGATGATTAATTTATAGATGGATAGAATTACCGAAAGAAAGGAAAAGGCAAACTATGAGGAGAGCAGCAATTTGTCGCTTGGAAAATGCCGTATCTTATAAGTCTATTGACCCAACAACTCACAAAGAAAGCAAAGATATCGTAGAAATAATATTTGCCAAAATGCAAATATTCATGTACAAGTTATCAACAGCTAGTCCTAAAGTAAATGTAATATGCTATATTAATGGACTTTAAATTGTTAAATCCTCCTATTGGAATCTCCGTTATTTGTGAATTCCAATTGAGTTATAAAAATGAGTTAAGGTTAATCTTAGCATAATACCAAGAGCGGGATCTCTTAAATTCGGCATCTTTTATTTTTTGTATAACCCATCAATCAACTCTGTAGCAAGTATTATTACTTTTCTTTAAATCAATTGTAAATATCTTTTTATTTTTATTAATATTTATGATCTTGTAATTTCTAATTAATTTCCTTGTGGATCGATTTTGGACTACCAAACTTTTATTACTTGAAGAAGTTTGCAACCTAAAAGTTATAGTAACTCTCGACATAGTCAGATTTTATACTCGTTATTTATACATATTATTTTTTATGGTCCCCAAGAATTTCTTCATATCTCTCAACACTTAAACTCAAGACTTTTCTCTTTATAAGGTTCTTAAGTCAAGTGTCGGTACCAATTGACATTGTTTCGTAAGAGAGAGAAATATGTTTACTTGGTCCGTTTGGTTAGGGGATTCGTCCCCCGATTCGAATCATGATTCGTGGTTCGTTACAGTAGTTTCTCTCACAAAAAATACACGTAAATCGAAAATGGTTCAAATCACATGATTCGAATCCCTAAACCAAACGAACCCGAATCAATGCTGATGAATTGTCCAAATATTTACTTTTTACTAGATGGGTGTACTAGTTTATGATGGCGTGCTACCTTTGATTTACTGAATAATTTCTATACATATAAAGATACTTTTGGTTGGGTGGAGTTTATGTAGCAGTAGAGAGAGGAGAAACGATGAGAGAAACAAAAAAAAAAAAAATGATGTAATTATCATTCATCATTTAGAATATATTAGTGGACATTGTTAATGATAGAATTCAATTTGTCTCCAGCATTCTTTTTCTCTTATTAATCTTCCACCAAGTTATAGTTTCTCTCATTTTTTTTCTCATTTTAAATATTTTTTTAATAGACTGTATAAACTGACTCACATTTTAAAGTCTAAATCTGTTATCATGTCTTAATAGTTATTTTCTCAATTAGTTTTTGACACCTCACTTTAGTTTTACACATGATAAGTGTACAAAAATGCACTTTTTGATGTACATAATTATCAAATAAATTAAGTTTTAATTAAATATTTTCATCAAATTAATTTAAATTTTTAGTTTGGAAATATTTAATTTTAATTTAATTTTAATAGTTTTGAAGGTTTGCTAAATTTGAAATAAGAAATTTAAAATTTGAGATTTAAAATTTAATTTACATAAGTTAATAAATAGGCCAAGTTTTGATTATGAAAGAAAAATGTCCGGTTATGAACCATAACTTGAAAAAATTTATCCATAAAATTTTATGAACCATAACAAGTAAGAAATAAAAATAGGGCTTAAACTTTTAAATTATCGAAATAAAAATAGGGCCCAATAAATTATCAGCCCAAGTCAAGCCACATTATCCAAGTTGTTTTCCTTATCAACAACACACATGCGTGCTTCCTCCATCCAACGCACCAATCATGCGCAAAAGACAACACAAGAAAACCCATGGGTCCCACCGTGCACAACCTCCCAACCACCTTTCTGAACTGAAGAACGCTCCCAACCACCTTTCTCAACTGAAGAACGTTTGTGGCCGTTGTTTTCTTTTATTTTTCGTTCAATTCATGAATTTAAATTATGTGATTTAAATTATTTTTAATTTATATATATTTTTTATGAAAAAAAATATTATAGTAATTATGCATTATAATTTAAATTAAGAATTTAAATTTAAGAATCAAAATGAACTTTGATCATCTAAATTAATTCCTTGGAAATTCCAATTAATTGGAAACGATTTCTTCTTTTCTTTTATTTTTGCGGCTGAGTATTTTGTGTAAACAAGCTCCAAAATTTTTTTTTTTTATAAATTGGGCCTTTATCAAGGCTATTTGTTGTTAAATTTTAACTTAAGTTTCCATATTTTTTTTTTCTTATTTTTGTCTTGCTTTTGTTTTCATATTGTCTCTTTAGAATTTTGTGAGAATACTTTACAAACTAAGTTAAAATATTTAGATGAGGCTAAAAATAATTTTATATGTATAGTGAGTTTATTTAGATTTTGATTCTCTAATAATTTATAAATTTTATACATTTAAGTAAATAATTTTTTTAATTATATTTTTTCCTCATATTAATATATTTTAATTTTAATTTTTATATAAATCTAATTAAATTTTTTTATGTAATCATTACATAATATAATATATTAATAAATATTATTTTATGAGTAGACATTATTTCATTCTCTTTTATTTTTATTTTATTATTTATCTCTTAACGTTTCTTATTTACTGGCTTCGTTTATTTTACTGATTCGAGTTTTGTTACATTAAAAAGTTCTCATAAATAATCACATCTAATTTTTTTATTACAGTAAAAAATTCTCATATAAAATTAAATTTCAATTCAAATTAAAAATTTAAATCAACAAACTGAACGGGCCTTAAATATTTTTTATTTAATTTGTTCACTCCTTATTGATATTATCACTCTTAACTGTACTACGACACGTTTGGGGCGTAATCAACGCATCAGACGCTACCTTAAACAGTACAATTATCGCCATCAACATTTTATCAAACAACACGGACTTTAATAAGAGTAGAAGCCCATTAAGAGCGTTTGGGGACATCAGAGCGAAAAAAACAACGTTTGGGGACTCTTCTTTTGTTCTTTTTCTGCAATTATTTTTGTAAAAAAGAACTAAAATGGAGAAATATCAAATCTTGTCGGCAATTGCCACTGCCATTCTTCCCGTCGCCACTCTTGTTCAGAGAATCACGGCTCAATTTCGCTAAAAGCCCTACGGTGTCGGCTAGGAATCTTTGGTATGGGCGTCGATAATCGTCATCGCTGGTTGATTGTTGAAATTGAAGGTGGAGAGAGTGAAGAGGTGATGCAGACGAGGATAGGGTAAATCGAGATGGTAGATTTGGCATTCGTGAGAAGACGATTCGAATTTCTTCTGCTAACAATTGCACTGTCAGTCATCAAAGACGACGAAAAAGAAGAATTCATGAGCTTGTTGCTATTTTGCTGCTCTCGCGGACATTAATGGCAGTTGTATTGATGTTAATTTTCTGGGAAAGCAATCGAGAAGACCCATTACCCTATTTTCTTTAGAGTTTTTACTTTTGTTGTGAAGCCCATTGACGGAATCTTAGATTAATTTACTTCTTCTTTTGGTCAATACATGTTACAAAAAAAAAAAAAAAAAAAAGTTTCATCTTAAGAAAGCGAGACTTACTGGTAAAAAGCAAATAAGGAAAGAGTGGAGAGAAAAAAAAGGGAAAAAGAATAAAGGTATTTTTTTATAGTGTAATTTAAGTATAGTTTTTAAATTGAATTTGAATTATAATTTAAGTTAAAATTATAATTTAAATAAAATTGAATAAAATTAAATAAAATTAAAATATTAAAAAAATATATAAATTTAAATAAAATTAGAACTCGAATTATATTTTTTTAAAATTTTTTAGACATAAAAATTGGTCCTATAATTTTGGATGTTAGTAGTAAAGCCACTTTAATTCTCAATCTAAAGTGGATACGCTACGCACTCAGTCGGCCACTAGCTACTAATTATAAAATACAAAATAAGATTTTGTTAATTTTACTCATTTAGGTATTATTTATTTTATCAATTTAAATTTTTAATTTTAAATTTTTACAGTTAAAAATTTTTAAAAATGTCACATTTAATTTTTTATTACAATTAAAAGTTCTTAAAAAATATCACATCTCAACTCAAATTAAAAATTTAAATTTATAAAGTGAATAACGCCTCAAATTTTTAATTTTAATTTTATTATAATTAAAAAATTTTATAAAAATTAATACCTAACTTTTTTATTATAATTTAAATTTTTTATATAAAATTATAATAAACCGTTATAAACGCGCTTAATGAAGGTAAAAAGTGCAATGATTAAATGTTACAGAAAAAAAAAAAAAAAAAAAGTTTCATCTTAAGAAAGCGAGACTTACTGGTAAAAAGCAAATAAGGAAAGAGTGGAGAGAAAAAAAAGGGCAAAAGAATAAAGTTTTGGATCAGAATCAGGTCAGTGGTAAAGCCACTTTATTTCTCAATCTAAAGTGGATACGTTGGACACTCAGGGTCCGTTTGGTTCAAAGATTCGAATCATGTGATTTGAACCATTTTCGATTTACGTGTATTTTTTATGAGAGAAATTACTGTAGCGAATCACGAATCATGATTCGAATCGGAGGACGAATCCCCCAACCAAACATCCCCTCAGTCGGCCACTAGCTATTAATTATAAAATACAAAATAAGATTTTGTTAATTTTATTGATTTAAATTTCGTTTATTTCACTGATTTAAATTTTTAATTTTAAGTTTTATAGTTAAAATTTTTTAAAAAATGTCACATTTAATTTTTTTTTATTATAATTAAAAACTCTTAAAAAAATATCACATATCAATTCAATTGAAAATTAAAATTCACAAAACGAAGGAGGCCTCAAATTTTTAATTTTAATTTTATTATAATTAAAAAATTTTATAAAAATTTATACCTAACTTTTTTATTATATTTTAAAATTTTTATATAAAATTATATTTTAATTTAAATTAAAAATATTAACTGAGTTCTAAATAAACCGTTATAAACGTGCTCAATGAAGGTGTCTTGATTAGGTGAGAAAAATTATAAGTCTCGTTCACTTCGTAGATTCGAGCTGAAATGTGACATTTTTTGAGAGTTTTTTACTGTAGCAAAAAATTTTAATGTGATATTTTCTAAAAAATTTTTACTGTAAAAACTTAAAACTAAAAACTTAAACCGGTGAAGTGAACGGGCAATAATATTGTTAGTCCAATAATTGCCGCGCTATATGTACTGTAGTCAAGAGCAGCTTAGCTGTAATCCACCACCTCGTCAGAAGCGGACAAAAAAAAGGTTGATGCTTGATCAGCAAAAAAGATAGACTGAAAAGCTGCGCTAGGAGTGATTGAGATATGTGGGGTTCAACAAAATTGAATTAAATGAAATATAACATTTACTATAGAAATTGTGCTAGAAATGATTGAGTTAAATGAATTAAAAAAAAAAAGATATTTCAATTGGATAGATGCAATCAAATCGTTAATGCATATAAAGGCTTCATTCGTTTTGTAGCTTAAAATTTTTAATTTAATTTAAAATATAATATTTTTTTGATAATTTTTAATTATAATAAAAAAAATTAAATGTGATAATTTTTTTAAAAAATTTAACTATAAAAATTAAAAATTAAAAATTTAAATCGATAAAATAAATGAGATCAAAATGTATAAAAGAAAAATGTCAACAATGTAAATAATATAAAATGCTTAAAAGAGAAACCTTATGCATGTGAATAATTAATTATGATATTTTTTGACGTAGTGTGTAAGCCACGTCTGTTGCAGGGATAGATGAAAATACCCGCGTCATTGATTGACATTTCTATGGTATTGTTTATATTTGAAAATTTTGAATAATAGAAGAAAAAATATTTTTTCTGAAGTATTTACATAGTGTTTATAATGTTTAAAAATATCTGCAATATTAAATGAATATCTGTAGATATTTCGGATATTTTTGGATATTTTCACAAAATGTCCAAAAAAAAACTTGAATTTTTTAACAAAAAAATCAATTTTTTGCACATTTTTTTATTCTTTTCAATAAAATGTGACCAAAAATAAAAAAGTCGATGTCAATGGAGTTATTGAGATTTTAATATGTGGTTAATGTCGCGAAAATGTCCGACATATATTTTGGGAAAAGATATCTTGATAAAACCTTCAAATTTTGTGGTTAAAGCTATACTAAGTGCTAAATATTGGTCAACTTGAACTAATTTATTAAAAAAAAAAACACAATTTTGATTGAGAGTTATGTCACATAGTATAATAAGAAATGTTCATAATTATGTATGGATTACAATTTTAATAAAATTTATTAGTTAACTAGAACTAATTTATTTATCAAAAAAATACATTTTTGAACCAGAGTTATGTGACATAGTATAATAAGAAATTATCATAATTATGTGTGGATTAAAAATACATAATTGTTGTTATGGGACCGTAGCATACTTTTTTCCTGTCTTTTTAATAGAAATTCTAATTATAAGTGGAGTTAAATAGTGTCCTAATTTAATGTGTAACAGGCAAAGTGAGTTTCTAAGTTTAGGAGGTAAATTTTGAATGACTCTATAATTTAAGGGGAACTCATAAGAATAATCTAAACTATAAATTATTATAAAAGCTCTTAAATTTGGATACACTTCATAAAAAAAAATAAAAAAAAATAAAAAAAAATGATGTCTCCCACGGCTATGCATTGAAGCAAAACATTTCATATAGAAATCAGTTGTCCATTCTAAACAAACCAAGAAGGGAGGGGAAAAAAAAAAAAAAACAAAGAAGAAAGAAGTCAGCTCTCTCTATCCATGATATTTCATGCATTTCTTTACTCTCGATTTCCACTAGTAAATTAGTGGCCGACAGTTTTTGTCTTCTCTTTTCTCTATTATTTAGAACAAATTATACACGCACCAATTTGTGTCTTATATTGTCGATATGTGTACGTTCATATATGTGTATATATATATTTACATAAAGAAAAAGGAGACGTGTAGTGTGACATTTTTTGTTATTATGGAAGTAATGCTCTAATGATTTTTGCCAATGCTATTCATTCATGGTTGTTATATATTGCTAGGAATGATTGAGTTAAAAAAAAAAAAAAAAAAAAAAAAAAAAAAAAAAAAAGATACTTCAATTGATAGATGCAATCAAATCGTTCAGGCATATATTGTGTATCTATAGGTGTATATATATGTGCGTGTAGTATATATATATATATATATATATATATATATGTATGTATGTATGTATTATAGAAATTTGTTTCACCATCCCTTTGAAAGAAAAGAAATTAGTTAATTACGACATATAAATATAAAATTTCTAAAAGGAGAAACGTGAAACAGTCTGTATGAGTCACCGTCTGTCCCATGACACTGACACAGAAGAAAAGAAAAGTAGAAATTATAGTTAAATCATCTCCAATAAAAATAATTGGTATTAAAAAATAAAAAATATGTTATTTTTATTTATGTTCTAATACATAATACAATTTAAATACTAAATTTATTTTTTTAGAATTATTAAGCATTGAAAATTATAAATATAAACTTTTACTTTTAAAATAATTTTAAAAAGCAAAAAGTGTAATGATTAAATGAAAAATAAACATATCACTTAATATAAATCAAATGTTAAATTTATAATACACAATATTTAAGGGAAAATTTATCACAAAATACAATATATATATATATGATTAGTACAATAAATAACATTATGTTATAAAGTATTTTTACACTCAAATATTAAATTTACAATTGAAGCATTTATTATGTTATTACATTGAAAATAGTTCTCAATGAATGACATCTGGTCCTTTGAAGTTTAGTTTATTTTCCATTTTGTTTCTTAAATTTTAAAAAGTTTTGTTTACCCCTTGAATAATGAACTAATTTTAGTTAACCTTAGTTTTTAAAAAAAAAAAAAAAAAATTTAATAGGTTAAAAATAGATTAAAAAAAGAGTTAAGTGTTATCGTGTACTTTTTTAATTTGCTTTTAATAAAATTTTTACCAGAAATATAAATAAAATTTATTATCGCGTGACGGCATTATGTTTTTTTCCGCCTGTTTTAATAAATAGAGTTAAATGGTAGACAAAATGAGTTTTTAAAATTGGAAGATAAAATTTAAAAAGAATCTAAAATTTAAAAGAAACCGATGAGAATAATCCTAACAATAAATTATTACAAAAGCTCTTTAAATTTGGATACACTTCATCAAAAAAAAATGATGTCTCCAATGTCTATAAATAGAAGCGAAACCTTTCATATAGAAATCGTGGAACAGTAGTTGTTCATATTCTAAACAAACGAGGAAGAAAGAAGTCAGCTCTCTCTAATATATATCCATGGCATTTCATATTCAGTTTTCTTCACTCTTGATTTCCACTAGCAATTTTATGATCAGCCGACCACGAGCATGTCTTGCTTCAACGTCAGTTTCAAGACTGAGAAGCGGAGTTGCTTCTTGTCCAGTTCAATGCGTTGCAGATATTACCAGAATTTCTAACGATAAAAATATTATTCCTCGGCGATCTGCAAACTACCAACCTCCTATTTGGAACTTCGACTTCGTGCAGTCACTTCAAAGTCAATACACGGTAACATTTTTGGCATTACTAATTAGACCGAATTATACACTCACCAATTTGTATCTAATTGTCTACATTTGTATGTTCATATATATATATATATATATATATATATATATATATATATATATCTGCATACTAATGATGTTTGCCTGTACGTTCATATATATATATATATATATATATTTATTTATTTCTGCATGCTAATGATGTTTGCCATGACTATTGATGAATGGTTGTTATAAATTGGTTGTTTTAGAGAGAATCATACGCAGAACGATTCGAGAACTTGAAGGAAGAGGTAAGAGAGATTCTCAAGAAGCTGGAACATGATGACCCTTTAGCCCAACTTGAGCATATAGATATACTGCAAAGACTTGGAATATCTTATCACTTTGATGAGGAAATAAAGTGTATGCTAGAAGAAATATACAATAATAATTCCAAGAAGAACAATGATCTATATTCCATTGCTCTTGAATTTAGACTCCTACGACAACATGGGTATTCAATGCCTCAAGGTACATATATCTTTTCCATATATATATATAATAATTAATCCCTAGTGATTCTCAAGAATTTGGAATTACCAATATATATATATATATATATATATATTATATGTATATATGAAAATTTCTCTACTAGATCACTCTTACTGATAATGTTAATTTTTGACTGTTGATCACGTGAGATTGAAAAAATATGTATAACAGATAATTTTTAATAAAAATCTGACAGTTGAAAAATAAAAAAACTACTGATACTTTATTTTTTCTAGGCTTGCCAGAGAAGCTTCCATATACATACATACTTACATATATATATATATATATATATATATATATATGTACCTATATAGCTAATATTCAATTTCAAGCATTGCAGAGGTCTTCAATGCTTTCAGGGATGAGATGGGGAATTTCAGTGCTGATACCGTGGCGATGCTGTCTTTATATGAAGCCTCATTTCATATGATTAAAGGTGAAAGTATTTTGGAGGAAGCGCGAGACTTGAGTATCAAATGCCTCGAGGAATACATAAAGACGAACAAAGTTGACAACGATGTTCTTTCTCTTCTGGTTAGTCATGCATTGGAGCTTCCACTACATTGGAGAATGCTAAGGTTGGAGAGTAGGTGGTTCATCGATTTGTACGAGAGAAGACACGACAAGAACCCATTTTTGCTTGAGTTTGCTAAACTAGATTTCAACATTGTCCAATCTACCCACCAAGAAGATCTGAAATACGCGTCCAGGTAATTAATAAAGTTAGACTGATGCAATATCCATCGATCAAATATGGTGATTCTATTCACACCCCCTTTTCTTCTCTCCACACCTACCTTTCAATCAAAACTTCTTATTGAAAAAAACCCTCAAAGAGAAAAAAATGAGAGACTTAATTACATAATTAAATTATATAATAAAAAGGAAATTAATGATTTTTTTTCCTCTCTACACACCTCATATATTGTATACCCAAATTTTCACTTTTCAATGACAAAATATTTTATAGAAGTATACTAATTTTTCTTTTTCTATTTGTTCTATTCCAATTGTTCATTTACATGTTTTTCATTTCATGTTTTTTTGCTAATCATTTCACTTTCTTAAGACTAATCATATTATTTTTCATTTTTTTTAAAAAGTTTTGTTGATTGAATATTTTCCATTTCATTTTTTTCTCTTGTGGTCATATTTTTTTTTTTAACAAGTTTTTTTTTTTTTTTTTTTTTTCTTTATCAATTTGTCTTTTCTTATTGTACATATTAATATAATATAATTATGTCGATGTTCTATTAACTTTTTATCAATTATTTTGACTTATTTTTTTTTTTTTTTTCTTTTCAATTGTTTATTTTGCTTTTTGCTTTTTTATTTTCTTTTTTGATTATGCGATTTGATTTCTTTTTTAAAGAAAAAATTAAAATAAAATGGTGTGTGTAAAGAGATAAATAAAGTGGTCCAAAATTTAATAATCTTATTAAAATAATTAGAGTTATTTCTGAAATAATAATAGAGTTGTGTAAAAAGTAAATCTAATCTTTAAAAATTATGTGGAGTGTAGAGAGTAAAAAAAGAGGTGTGATCATAGAACCACTCTAGAAATTTTCATTGTCCGTGTATGAAATTCAAGATCAAGCGATATTGAGGTCATTTATTACAAACCAGTAACATATTCATGTATATACATATCTATATATATTATTGGATAATCACATAAATATTCCTTTCAATTTTAATTTTTCTCAATTTATCTCTATGCTTTTAGAAACTAGGAAGGTATCTTTTGAATTTAAAGAATTGTTTCAATTTCATTTTAGTTGGTTTTATTTGCACCCCTTTTTTACTCTCTACACTCCCTTCTAATTACACACCCCACATAATTTTAAAATGGTTAGTTTTTTTTTTTTTTTTTTTTTTTTTTTTTTTTTTTTTTTTTTACACTCACTTATTATTCCAAAATTATTCCAAAAAATAGTATTATTTGCACTCCCTCTTTTCTTTCTACATCCACCTTTTTTACTCTTCATCCACCTTTACTATCTTTGTAGTGCACTAAGGTTTTGCACATATTTATGCTCGTCAAAAGATAAGACAAACTTGTTGCAACTGGAGATTACTTTATCCCTTTCTTCTTTTGTTTTAAATATCTTGCAACGTGCCAATATATTTGTGAAAATTTGGCATCTACATAAGAATTTACTTGAAGTTGGAAACAAAAGAAAAAAAAATTTAACGTACCTCCATGTAATTTAACGAAACAAAAAACAATAATATATATATATATATATATATATATATATATATATATATAACACACCTCCATGTAATTTTTTTAGAACAGTGATTGAAAGGTAAAATTGGGATTTTCCTATACATTTTTGAAATAGAAATAATTTATCATTTGTCAATATAATATTGGTGGGTGGGTGGAGAGAAAAAGACCCTCTATTATTAGTTTACCTTTTGTAATAAAACTTAATTATATAATTAAATCTATTGTCTTTTTTTGTTATTTTATTTAAGGGTGTTTTTGTAATTAGAAATTTTTAATCTAAGGGGTTGTGGAGAGTGAAAAGGGGTTTCTATATAGAACCACCCTTTGATTTTTTGAGCACTTTATGTATAAATAATGAAGGAGAAAACAAAAATATATACTCTTAATTAGACTAAATTAATTTATGAAAAATATTTTTTTTCCTTGAAGAAAATTTATGAAAAATACTTTAGACATTTGAAAAAAAAAAAAAAAAAAAAACCCTAAACCCCCGGATTTTGTTTTTTCTCTTTCCAAGTTTATGTTTTGTTTTTAGACTTTATAAATGTTTAGAATATTTTGCACAAACTATTTAATGGTCATCTTTTTGTTTTGTTCTTCTCTATTTTTTCCGTCCACAAGGATATATGTGTCGTTTTCAAAAAAATAAAAGGATAAACTGAGACAATTAAAAGTAGGAGAGGTATGTGTATATATGTTAATATTTTCTACGACATATTTGTTGATTTATGTCTTGTGAAAATTAGGTGGTGGAGAAATACAGGCCTAGAAAAGCTTGACTTTGCAAGAGATAGGTTAGTGGAGAATTTCTTATGGACGGTGGGATTTGCATTTGAGCCTCAATTTGGCTACTACAGAAGAACAGGTACCGAAGTAATTGCCTTCATAACGCTTATTGACGATATATATGATGTTTATGGCACACTTGATGAATTGGAGCTCTTCACAAATGCTGTTGAGAGGTAATTGATAGTAATCTAATCCAATATTAATGATACGTGTTGTGATTTATTTTCAAAGATTAATTTTCTTTTGGATCTCACATCTTTAATGATTTCTATTTAGATGGGATATAAACGCTATGGATGAACTACCAGACTACATGAAGATTTGTTTTCTTGCTTTCTACAATTCCGTAAATGATATGGCATTTCATTTGCTCAAGGAAGAAGGGATTCACATTCTTAAGTACCTTAAAAAAGGGGTACAGATAAATTTTTTTTTTTTTTTTCACATTTTGTTTTTGTTCATCATCTTCTTTTTTAATTATTATTTTTAAGGAAGTAATTGCGTCGTCTTAATTCTCATATATTTTATTGATTATGACTAACTTAATATCCCATAATCATATTGTTTTAGTGGGCAGATCTTTGTAAAGGTTTTTTAGTAGAAGCAAAATGGTATTATAGTGGATACACACCAACGTTCCAAGAGTACATTGATAACGCGTGGATTTCAATATCAATACCGATGATATTGGTCCATGCTTACCTTTTTGCTACAAATCCAACGAAAGAGGCATTGAATTACTTGGAAGAGTATTCGAGTATATTCCGTCACTCGGGAATACTTTTTCGACTTCTAGATGATCTTGGAACGTCGTCAGTACGTAAAATATGCAATTAACATTCTTTAAAAATAAAAAGTTTTATCTAATATTATATAACTACTAATAGCAAATGATATTTTTATTATTTTTGTTATTGTGTTTCACTTTAGAATGAACTCAAAAGAGGCGACGTTCCTAAATCAATTCAATGCTACATGTACGAAGCTCAGGTTTCCGAAGAAAAGGCTTGTCAAGATATAAAGTTATTAATTCATGAAAAATGGAAGCATGTCAATGAAGAAAGAGTTACAGACTCTCCCTTCTCAAAGACATTCATTGAAATTGCAATGAATGTTGTTAGGACGGGACAACTTTTTTACCAAAATGGGGATGGATATGCTATTCAAGATCGCGAAACAAAGGAGCATGTCGTTTCATTATTTGTTGATCCCATTCCTCTCTAGTCCATGGAAAAGCACAGATTATCAGCATAATTTAAGTATATCACGTCTTCTTAAGTTGCCCAAGAATAAATAACTTTAAATTTTTATTTTTTGATGTATTTTCGTTCTTTTTATTTTTGTTGTATAATAAATTTAGTGGGGTGCGCTACAAGAAAACGACTTGCCTAGCTATAATGCAAAGTTATCTTCATCATTTGAGTATATATCTAATATAAAATAATAACTTAAATATATATAATATACACATGTTATATGAATGCATATAATATGTGAATCAGGATAAACAAAGACAAATCATTTTCTCAATCATTCATGTATGTTTTGCAATAAAGACTAATTTATTTCTTGCACCGAATGTAATAGCTATACAATCTCTAAAAATAGAATATAATCACATAAACGGTAATTACAATAATTATCGTGAATCCATCCCACAAAAACGGTAATCACTAATTTTTTTGTGGAACGTTTTTTCTTTTGGTATCAAGAAACTACTGATTTTTTATTTACTTTTGTCCTTTTAGTATATTCTTTCAAGGAAAAAATTACAATGCAGTCTACATCTGCTCGCAATATTAGGTGGTTCGATTCACACTCTTTTTTACTTTCTACATACATTTTAAATACCCACCACACTTAATTTTAAAAGAATTAAATTTACTTTTTACACACTTTTAATATTCCAAAAATAACCCTAACTATTTTCATAAAATTATTAATTCTTAAATATTTTATTTTTCTTTTCACACCCACCATTTTATTTTAATTTACTACTTTAATATCATCGTTTCTTTATCTCCCTATCATAAATAAAGAAAATTTACCATTACGTTTTTTTTTAGAAAAATAAAGGACATAAAAATAAGCATAATGACAACATAATTGTTATATTTATTGACTATTGAGAAAATTTGATTACGCCCAAATATGTACAAAAACAAGCGGTCAATTGTAGTACAATCTGAACGGTCGATCCCACGAGGAAGTGTTAAATTGAACAAAAAATGATTAGCAAATAAAAAAGGTTAGGAAAGTAAGCAATCAAACAAAGAAAATGAATAAGTGTTTTTGATGATTTTTTGAACAATTTAAAATGGAGAAAAAATTTAATAAATAAAAGTGGTAAGGCTTTGAGAATCCTTCATATACTTTGTTCACCTATTTAGATTTTGATTCATAAATTGACTCAATTGAAAGTTTCACATCCCAAACAATCAATCAGAAAATAAATATTTGAAGAACATACGAATTAAAAATGTATTCGAGTAAATAAAATTCTAACGTTTAGAATTAGGAAAAATTATCTTATGAGAAATCCAAGAGCGACAATATACCGTTGGCAATAATGCAGCAAAAAACTACTCATAAAATAATACCGATCAATATATAATATAATGCAACAATCACATAAAAAGAGCTTGACTAGATTTATATGAAAGTTGACAATAAAATATATTGATAAGAAGAAGAAATATGATAAAAGAAAATTATTTACTCAAATGTATAAAACTTACAACCATTGGAGAATCAAAAATCCAAATAAGTTCACTACATATATAGGATCATCTCTAGCCTCACCTAAATACTCTAGCCTAGCTTGCACATAATTCTCATAAAATTCTAAAAAGAAAATATGAGAATAAGAAAAAGAAAATAAGAGAAAATATGTGAGAATTTAGGCTCTCAAAAAATCCAACTCTAATAACCTTCATAATGATCCTATTTATAGAGTTTTGGATATGTCAAAAATGATAAAAATCAGATGCTTAATCAGGGGAGAAAAACATCACGTTTCTGAAGAGTGGGACACGTGTCGCCAGGCGATTCGCGCGCGGGAGAAGAAGTGCTGCACAGCTAGACCACGCGGAAGGAAACTGGACGCTCGCGGGAGAGAAACTCACGTGGAGAGGGGAATCATGCTCGCAAAGCGCGCTTGCTGGCGTGGGGAAGCGACTGCACATGGGACACGTGGCGCTTTGTGGTTGGAGGGCTGCTGTACATGGGACCCACGCGGAGAGGAGAGAAAATCCGAGTGACGCGCGCGTGGAGGAGACTCGCGCAGGGGAGCGGATGGTGCGCGCCAAGCGTGCGTATGCGTGGGAGCAGCTGGACCCCACAGGACGCATGGCGAGACGGGGTAGGAGGGAAGCTGGGTCCCACGTCCTGCGGTGCGGCAGTGATCGACACGTGGCGGCTGGGTTGGCTCGCGGCTTCTTGGCTCGGCTCGCGGCTCTCGGCTCGGGTCGGTTGGATGATGGGCTGATGGGATTTGGGCCGAATTGGGCCTTTCTTGGGCTCAACTTTTGGGTTTTGCTTGGTAAACTAGCCCAAATCCAATTATTTTCTTCAAAAACCTGAAAAATAAAATAAATCCAATTAAAATTAAATCCTCTAAATTTAGGAATATTTGAAATTAAAATCACAAATTTAATAAAATAATTTGACAATTATGAACATTAAAAGTGCAAATTCGTGCACTTATCAAGTATTGATAGAAAAAGACAAAACTGGAAGAAAAAAAAGTGTCTGAAGAGTATAAACCAAACAAATATATAGAGAGAATGAAACAATAAAAGAAGAAAAACAATGCAGTATTAGAAAATAAAAGGTCAAAATGCAATGATTATCCTTTAAAAACAAAATATATAGTAAAAACAACATAAAATTTAGGGTGTGTTGAAAGAAAAAAAAAATACGTAACTAATTTTCTTTTATGATAAAATTTGATTATGTAATTAAGTCATGATAATTGTCTTTTTTATATATAAATTTTATGCATGGGCTTTTTTTCTTAACAGATTAAAATTTAAATGGTGTGTGAAGAGTAAAAAGAGATGCATGAATAAAACCACCTCATAGTATTTAACAACCATAGAATCCTCTTATGACGTTTAATTGATGGACATTAATTCTAGTTTTCCTAAAAAAAAATAATTAAAACTTTACCCTTTTAGTGATAAAAATTTTGAAATTTTCATCAATAAAAAAATATGTAATTAACTTTTACCGACAAAATCGTCTGTTACATAAGTATTTTTACGTTTTAAAAATTACTTAATATAATTAATTTTAAATGGTAAAATAAAATATTTTCCTTTCTTAGATCACTATAATCCGTTTCTGTGCGGCGTTTACTACTTTGTATGGAAAAGTTTTGTTTCATCACTTGAGGATTTTTAGCAATAGATTGTCTATCGTTAAAACTTCCTTTTGTTTTAAAAATTAATTTAAAATGTATAATTTTTCCCCTAAAAAGGTAGCTTTTAACATTTATTAATCAATCGTGTAAGATATTTGTCGTAATAAAATTACATCTTTGTTATTAAAAATAACCAATAATCTCAATTGTTAAGTACCATAATAACACAAAGGGTGGTTCTATATGCACCCTTTTCACTCTCTGTACCCTTTTTAGATTAAAAATTTCTAATTACAAAAACATCCTTAACTAAAATGACAAAAAACGGCGATGGATTTAATTATATAATTAAATTTTATTACAAAAAAAAAAACTAATGATAGTGGGTCTTTTTTCTCTCAACACACTACCCCTAATATCATATTGGTATATTAAAAATTATTTCTATTTTAAAAATTTATAGCAAAACCCTAATTTCTACCTTTCAATCACTATTCTAAAAAATTACTTGGAGATATGTTAAATTTCCATTGCTCTTGTCACCACGACAAATAGGAGATAAGATGACGGTTAAAAACCGTCATTGCATCTAGAGTCGTTAAATATCTAAGTGATACGACGACAGTTTTTAACCGTTATCTAATATGCGCGTGAGACACTACAAGAGTTTAAATTGGCACATTAGACGACAACGTCATCTTTTTAAAAAATCATCATCTACCATCAACTTTTAACGATTAAAAAAAAAAAAAATCGTAGTCTAATGTATAACTTTTAACAATGGTTTTTTTTTTAAAAAAAAAAAACAGTCATTAAAAGTATTAAAAAATTTAAAAGATATATTTTTGCTGAAAACTAATTCTTTGCTCAAAAAAATTATTTCTTTGACTGTTATCACAAGTTATTGAACAACACACATGAAAAAAATTCAAAACAACATGTTACAAATTCACCTTCTCATACGTAATCAATATATATGTAACACAAATATTTCAAAACCAAAAGTCTCTACCAAATTTAACAAAAAAAATGCCTAATTAATCCAAAGAAAACTCTAAATCCAAAAAAAAAAAAAAAAAACCTAATCTCAAAGAAAAGAAATTTCAAAAGATTAACAAAGTACCCATTTTGATGGTCATGGTGTAGTGGCAGGTATGAGGAAGAGAGAGCGCTTTGGAGAGATGAAGAGATTTAACAACTTAGAGTCTGTAAGAGAATGCTAGAAGTTATAGATGAGATATCAAAGTTTTATAAATTTTTTGAAAAAAATGAGCGGTAAAAAGTCCGCATGTTTTTTTTTTTAATTTTTTTTTTGAAATTAGATGACGGTTTTAAAGAAAACCCATCATCTGATGTGCCACATTAGACGATGGTTCAGATTTTTCGTGTTCATACCTCATTTTTTTAGCCCATTAGATGACGGTTTCCTAAAAACGTTGTTAAATAGGCGTCGTTTAATCTCCTATTTATTGTAGTGTTTTTTATTGTGTTTATATTTGTTTAGTACTAATCAACTTTTTAAGCTAATCATTTTTTTTTTTTTCAGTTTTTATAATGTGAGATTATGGTTTCCCTTTAAGGGGCGTTTGGTACGCAGTAAATAGTTAAAATCATATTCCTGGGAAAGTAATGGAGGATAATATGATTCCTAAGAATAATACATTATTGTGTTTAGTTAAATACAGGAATCTTGTCTCACATTCCCAGGAATAGTGTATTACAGTGTTTAGTTGTGCATGAGAATGTTTTGTTTAAAAAAAAATTGAGAAAATATAATTTTCACACTTTTAATTTTTTTTTTTTTAAAAGTATAAGAAAAAAATAAATTTTTTAAAAAAATGAATTTTCTTAATAATTTTAAAATTAATGAAAATTCAAAGAAAAAGATTTGTAAATGAAGATTAAAAAAATGTTCTGACTCTCTTTCTCATCTTCCCATCTCCTCTTTTACGTCCTAAGCAATGTTATGTTGCCTAAGCCTAACAGATTGCATGTCTAATTTTCGCGAAGTCAACATTCACATCTCTGACGGACCGATAGTGAACGTCGATGGTTGTTGAGAAGTGCCTGATTGGCTTACTTTACAAAGATAGGGGTGGGTGGACGACGACAAGCGACGAAGGGGGACCCTAAGACGGAGGGGGCATTGTACGATGCTAATGCTTTTTTGCAACGGAGGTTGGTGAGGTGTTCGGTTTCTCGCGACGGAGGCTAGCGAGGTGTTGTGTTTCTCCCGAGGGAGATCCGTGAGATGCTAGGTTTTGCGAAGGAGGCCGGCAAGGTGTTGGTTTCATGACGGAGGCCGACAAGGTGTTGGATTTCACGTGAAGGAGGACGGCGAGGTGCTAGTTTCGTGACGAAGGCCAACAGTGATTTGGCTGAGTGACAGCGGCTAGCGCGGGACGTGGCTAGTCGTTAGTGGCTGTGGTGGTCTAGCTGTGATGATGGTGGCTTTTTGCTTTATGTGAGATTCCCACGTTTAGTTAGGTGCCTGGGCATTTGAATATCATCCTATTGGGTGGTATTCAAATTACCTCAAATTGAGGGAAAGTGAATACCGTGATATTCACTCTCTTGGGAATTTAAAAATTAAAATTCTTATACCAAACATGATAATCTTATAGATTTTCTTTCTCATACGTAAAATTACTACATACTAAATGCCCTCTTAGCCTGTTCTCTCTCTCCCCTCTATAGATGTTGTGTCCGTGAGTTTTTTACTCATACAATTGTGCACATAGTCGTATACATATCTTGCTGCAGTTTGTCCACTATGCAGTTCGAGGGCTGATCAAAATGCAAGTCACTTTTTGTTTCTTTAATTTTTTTAATTAATTCTTTTATTTATTATTTTTAGGTTTTTTTTTTTTTTGTGAATTGTTTAATTGGGTTTTTTTATTATTATTATTTGCTTCGTATTTGGACCTTTTTATAGAATGAATTTTTAATTCAATGCAATAATATTTTTTTAGATTACTGAATAGACTACACAAATGAATTTACTACTTCTCAGATGACAAAACTTAAAAAAAAGATTTTTCTGCTTTGGCCTTTGATTTTTAATAGTTACTCATTATCAAGAAAAAAAAAAAACAAAACAAAAAACAGTAAATAAAGAAAATAAAGAGATATAAAAAAATAAAAGGGAGTGTGGAGAGAAAAGAGAGAGTGCAAATAAAATCATGATTAATAATTTTATTAAAAAAGTTCGGGATAATTTTAAAATAATAGAGGTGTGAAAAAAAAAATTTAATCATTTAAAAAATTATGCCAAGTATGGAGAATAAAAAAAGAGTGAATAGAACGACCCTAACACAAATCATAATTTTTTTTTTAAATCAAATTGTAAAATATCTGCAACATAAATGAAACTTATAGGCTGCTATATACATTCTACAAAAAAACGTGTGCTTTTATATATGTGTGTCTATATATATATATATATATATATATATATATATATAGTTTGTGATATTATCTAGATCTGATTTTTTTTCGTTGTTTTATGTAAATATTTTGTTTTTATGTAAATATTGTATTTTTTGGATAAATACGATCTTTATAAGTCACCGGTGACTCTATTTCTGAGTAATTACAGTTATTATTGGTCGTTAGTATTAGTGATTCAATTTTCGAATAAATACGATTACTGGGGTAAATACAATATTTTCATATATATAGTATTACCAGTTGATAATATAATTGATAATTCTATAAAATAGAGTTATTTTATTTTTAATTTTGTACAAAAAAATGACTTGATTCTTGAGATTTTATTTTACTATTATGTGTTTTTATTTAAGTTTTAAATTATTGTGTTTTATTTTAGTTTTAATTTATTTGGTGTGTTATGTGTTTTATTTTTATCTAAGTAGTACTTAAAATTTGAAACAAAACGGTGTAAAAAGGGGTAAATTTGGACAAGAAGGTATTTCAAATACTATAAAATTCGACTTTTATTTTTTATTCGATTCGATTTTTATTTATTTTTTCGGATTTGAATGCAGACCGTTGGATCAAGAGGACGTACGACCCAGATGAAGTGCGTGCAGCCCGAACCGACAGCATGGAGCGTGAGGTCAGAAGCGGGCCCCGCACGACAGACCACTCCAGAATTGTGTTAGCTCTTCCTGGTCCCACCACGCCAACTGCTCATCCCCAGTTTAAACATAATAAAAAAATGCTAATGGGCTGGACACTTGTGTTATTTGTCCGAATTTAAGCCGATAAATAGGCATGTCTTCAATCATCCCCAAAAATCATGGAGATTCTCTCTCTAAATTAAGTAAATAGTTTAGCTTTTAGATAGTTTTTAGAGGAGTTCTTCAGATCATGTTAAGAATATCTCAAGTCAAGATCAGAAGATGTATCCACCATCATTAGTGTTTGTACTAAACTTTGTATTGTTTTTGTGTTTCTATAAAATGTTATTAAATCATTGTATTGTTTTTAGTTGATTAATATTATGTTTTAATTTTTTTCTTGTTGGGATAATGACGCAATCATGTCATTAATTTATTAAAAATATTATTATATTTGTCATACTTATGTTGACGTATTTATTTTTAAAAACTATGCTTTTTAACTTTTTGGTCAATTTTTGAAATGAATTGAGGTTCAAAATAAAACTGAGATAAGATTTTTGTAACAAATATTTAAAATAATACAGTAAAATTTGAGGTAGTATAGAGATATAACTACCTATTTTTATGTGATTATTTTTGAATCCTTTAAACTTAATAAACATTTTTTTTTTTATAAATTAACTCATATAGAGATATAATAATTATTATAAAAATGTATATTTTATGTATAACTTGAGAAATAATATGCAAAATAAGAGAGGATTCAACCATCAACATAGTATGATCTTAAAACTCATTAATATTGGTGAAATCGTGATTCCTGGCATTTTCATAATTACTATTTTTACCAGTTAATCAAAATCTTGTTTAACACAAATTAATTAGTTATTATTTATTTTCATTTTGTAATTTGAATTATAAATTAAAGTTTGTAAAACTTATTCAAAAACTCACGATTTGGTTACTCAAATAAAATTTAAATTACTCAATTTTAACACTTAATAAATATGTTATTTATGTGGGAACGATACTTTTAACTCACACTTTATTACTTGTTAGCGATATCGTGCACTTATAATTGACAAACACAACAACAATAATATTTACTGGTAGTTGACACTGCTGCTAGATTTCTAGGTAAATATTGTTTTTACAAATAAATATGATATTTACTCATCATCAGTTCTGGCGGTCGAATTTTTTAGTAAATATGGTATTTTCGAGTACATATGGTATTTTTGAATAAATATTGCATTTGCAGGTAAATACGTATTTACCAATCACTGAGGACCGATGCTAACGACCAAATTTTTAAGAAATACAATATTTACGGGTAACTAATTTATTTATTATCAGTGATTAGAGTTCTGAGTAAATACGATATTTCTAAGTAAATTGATATCTATGGTTAAATACTGTATTTAAAGTTTTTGGCAGCCAGCGCCATCATTGGATATTTGAGAAAAGCAGAGCTGAGTATCTTCTATTCGTCTGGATAAACTTTTTCTCTGCAGGGGCCTTGTGCTATAAACTATATGTACGGATAAATATCATATTTATTGGTTGCTAGGGCCGATCACCGGCGATGGTGGACTTGACTAGAGGAAGAATGAGAGAGTGAGGTGGGAAGAATAGAGTTTATGGGTATTTTTTTTTTTTATCTTTTTTAATAATATTAAAAGCCCCAGACATCAAATTATGCTATAATTTATTAAGTCCTTCATAAAATCATCTACTCCCATACCAATTTTCTAAAAAAACTTCCTACTACATGTAATGATATCCTAATGCTACAAATTTTCGTGAACGCAAGTGTACAGTACTGTTGTCAAGTAATAAATTTCTTGAATAAGAGTATCGTGACACAATGATTGATTATTTTTAAGTACTAAAATTGTATTAACTCTAACGTTATTTGAACTAATCGAATAAAGGATGATTCCGGCTAAAATTAAAACAATAAAACTAAAATTGAAACAAGGAAAATTAAAACAAAATATAACACGATAGATAGTAGAGGAAAATTTAATAAACTAAAGCTCTAGGGTTTTTAATTTCACTGTGACCAATTTATTCGATGCTTCTTTCCGAATTACGCTAAAAGTCCCTTAATTGCTAACCCACTATTTTTCTATGTTAATAATTACAACAATTAAAAAGTCATTAAGATTCACAAATTGTAATGTAACAACTACGCAAATCATGCAAGTAGATTCATGTCTCACATGCAATCTATGGTATTCAATACAATGAACTTCACACATAATTTCAATTCGAGTTCTATTATGATTGACCGATCGTCTAATTAGTAGACAGTTAATTAAAAGCATTAAGAACAGTGATGAATACTCAACTAGAAAAAATAATCATTTGACTAATATCAATAGAAAATTGAGAATATCATGGTTTGGCTCATCACAGCCCTAGATAGGAAATTTAGGACAGAGCGGTGATAATAAATATCCCAAACAGAGTTTTTAGCATGAGAAAAGAGAAAAGAAGAAAATTGATTGCAAAAATTGAAGCCGAATTTCATTTTCAGGCGAGCTGTCTTCTCCTTTGTCATTCTGTAGTCTCCTATTTCTCTCAGATGTCAAAAGGTCCCTAAAATAGCCTTAAAATGCCTGATTTAATGTCTTGGAGTTGGAGGGGTAAAACTAGAAATTTTTGACAGCCAAACACACTTTTCCCTGAAGTAGGGCTGCGGCTCTATTATTGCAGGGCCACGGCTCTGAGTGTAGGGCTGTGACTCTGCTATTGCAGGGCAGCGGATTTGAGCATAAATTCCTTCGCACAAGTTCCGTAGAGCGGCTTTAAGCGTGATTTTATGTGAGACGTCCCGTAGTGTCATGGCGCTATCCTATAAGGGCTGCAGTGCTCTTCATCGTATTTTACTCCAAAAATGTTCTGAAAACAGCCCACGAACTCCAACTTTCACTTTCCTACAAAATAGGATAAAAACAAGTGAAAAATTCATTAAAACACCTAAAAAACTAGCAAAATAGTAAGCTAGGGGTAACCAACATTATCATCTCATCTTCTACATATCGATTAAACCCAACAAAAAAAATTACCGAGTTAAACTAATTAACCGAAAAAAAAAAAACTAACCTAACCCACCCAAATTCAAGAATATGATAGAAGCAATGAAATCTGATTCACGAAACCACCAGTTAAAACTGTTAACATATATATCTTCCTTACAAGTATTAGAGACCTGAATAATCCTTAAAGAAGCTTTGTGAAGTGCAAAAGGCTTCTGTTTCTTAATTTCTTTAGAATTGTCCTTAGGGATGAGCACATCATAGGTTTCATCAAGATCCCTCACCGACTTGTGTCCATTAAGAATCTGTAGGCACACCTCTGTCACATGATCCGCTCCTAGCAAACCCCAATTATCTTGAGAAAAGCCTGCATGAAAACCGTCCGATCCCGGAGCTTTCGACGGCCCCATGTTAAAAACAGCTTCTCTACCTTCATCGACTGTGAATGAGAGATGATAAGTTCATACCTTTCTCTCCACATCCACCAATGCAATCTCCATGCTATCTTGATCAAGAAGAGATGTCGAAAAGATCTCAGTGAAACAGTTTTCAAGAACTCCAACCACGTTTGTAACTAAGCAGGAAAATATCCTTTTATAAAACATTTACGAACTCCAGGGGTTCTAGCCACCAAATTGGATATAAATCACATGTCTAATTTTTAGTGTCACATATGAGATTTAAAATAGCATATTTTGTCAGATCATTTAATGGACTTAAACATTAAAACATGAAAAAGTCAATTAAAAAGTACTTTAAATTTTTAAGAAATGATGTGGTTGGTCAAACACTATTTTAGAGATCAAAATTAGACAAATGTATAAATCCCACCATTTTAGGCCAAAACGAGAAATTATTCAATGAATCAGGTATACTACGCTATTTTGCTTATATAGTATGTACACCCGTCTAATGAAAATGTATTATCTGTACATTTTATTTATGTCAGTTTTTTTAACTTATATTTATTTTTCCTAATGTCTATATCATTAATTGTTGAATCCAAATCACCATTATTAATTATTCTATCTGATTCCCTTATTTTAAACAATTCACTATAACTTTTTATTTTTATTTATAAAATACTTTTATTCAACGTGCTTTGTGACACATCCTTTGCTATTCAATCAGACCGAGGAAAAATATGCCTTCTATCATGTATAAGTACTGTAGCAACATCTAGCAACATGGAAATTGAAAAAGGTATTTTATACGTCTAATATATATTGACAGTTTTATAAGAAGGTTTTATTTTTTTTATGTTTTATTTCTTATGATCATTCTTTTAGATAAATTTGAGGAACTAGGTAATGATTCTTGTACATGAAAGATCGTTCAAAATGTATATGAAGGATTGTGCAGCATTTTAAGTTCAGGAAGCAAAAAATAAAAAAATAAAAAAAAAGCAATTTAGCAAGGGACGCATTGAAAAGAAAATTAAATAATAGTATTTTAGAAATGAAAATAATTATTTAAAGTTAATTGATTAAAGTAAGGAAATTAGATAGAATAATGGTAGTTTTAACTCAATAACAGTCAGTGTAGGCTCATTAAGAAAGAAAAATATACATATAAAAACCTGATATAAACAAAGTGCTCATATAATACATTTTCATTGAACGCGTGTACCACATAAGTAAAATGACGTGATATAGGGGTGTTCATCGAATCTGTCAATCCGTCTAATCTGCATAAATCAATCCAATCCGGCAGATTGAATTGGATTGAAAGAATTTTGAGTTGATAACGGATTTTTCCTAATCCAAAATTATGGATTGGATTGTGGATTGAGCATTTCTCAATCTTGCATAATCTGCCAATCCGAATTGTATATATATTACATGTATTTTTCTATATATTATTAAATAACATATATAGAAAATATATAAATTATTTTCAATAAAAGTTTTTTGCCTTGAATTTGAGATTAAATTATTGTTAAAGAGTTGAATTTTATGTTAGATTGTGTTGTGAAGAATTAAATTTTGTGAAACTATTTTAATGTTATGTTATGCTGTATTTGTGTTTAATTTGTTATAAATTTTATGATAATATTGAAAAGAGAGGTTACAACAGTCAGTGTTCAAAACATAGATCAATCTGTTGCCATCTGCGGAATCCGTTCTTTTTCGGATTGGATTGGATTGAATTAAGAGTCTCATGGATTGGTAACGGATTGAAATTTTACTAATCCGCAATAACAGATTGAATTGCGCACTAATTCCTAATCTACGTAATCCAATCCACTGATACCCCTAACGTGATACACTCAATCCATTAATAATTACCATTCAAATGAGATTAACTTTAAACTGATCAGGAAGAGAGGTAATTACCGGAAGATATTTGCTCATTTTAGGAGCATGGGAAGGCCTGCCTGAAAGATCAAAGTTGTGCGAAAATCAACAAATTATTTTGATTCGTCGATTTATCCTTCTTACCAAACAAAAAACTTATTTGGTACTTCTTCTCCAACCGGCCCTCCACGGCAACCTCAATCCACTCTTCGTATAACTCTTAACAATATTATATAAATCAAATATATTGATCTCCACGACTTACTTTCCTTCAAGTTCTAGCATCATATCACTTTTCTTTTATTCTTCTTCTACTTTCCCCCTCTTTTTTTTTTTTTTTTTTTTTTTTATTTTCTTTTCTTTTTAGTCGTCACTATGAGAGTTTTAAGAAAGATTTTGAAATTTTGAGAATGGTTTGATCATTATAACTTTGTGTAACTTGTATTTAAAGGAAAGAAATAGACTTACAACGTTGCAAATCTTCTAAAATAAAAGAGGTAAAAACAGTATTTACATATCCTACAAAATAGGAAAACATCAAATCCATTTGCTTTCACTATTAACCACAATATGCTAAAATCCGACACCGTGAACTCATATATTTTTCCTAATTTTTTTTTGGACTGGGTTCGTGAACATAATTAATTAATAACTCCAACAAATGATGACAAGGTGGTGCTAAATTTTCTCTAGAAATATATTTTCACTCAATTCAGGGGGCTGTAATTAGTGATGAGGGATCTTACTTTTGCAACAAACTATTTGAAGCTCTACTGGCGAAATATGGAGTCAAACATCGAACTGTGCTAGCATATCACCCTCAAACAAATGGCCAAGCCAAGATATCAAATAGAGAGGTGAATCTAATTCTAGAGAAGGCTGTTCAAAGATCCAGGAAAGATTAGGCAAGGAAGCTTGATGACGCACTCTGGGCTTATCGGACGGCATTCAAAATGCCAATAGGGATGTCTCCCTATAGGTTAGTTTATGGAAAAGCATGTCACCTTCCAATCCAATTGGAGCATAAAGCATATTGGGCCATAGTTGAATCTAGACATGCAAGCGGCTGGTGAAAAGAGACTTCTGCAGATTAACGAGATGGAGGAGTTTTGAAATGATGCATATGAGAATGCCAAGATTTACAAGGAGCGAGCAAAGGCTTGGCATGACAAGCACATTTCAAGACGAGAGTTCAAGCCGGGCCAACAAGTGTTGCTATATAATATAAGGCTGTGCTTATTTCCAGGAAAGCTCAAGTCCAGATAGTCAGGGCCATTTACAGTGGTGAGAGTATATCCCTATGGAGCAGTTGAAGTCACTCATGATGAAAAGGGAACGTTCAAGATCAACTGACAACGTTTGAAGTAATATATAAATGGTGGCTTTGATCAAAAGAAGACCAACATTCTCTTGAACTCACCATGAGAAGTAAGACGTCGGGCTGATGACGTTAAACCAAGCGCTTCTCGGGAGGCAACCCGAGCCTTCTAACATCTTTTATTTTTTTTATTATCATTATTTTTATTATTTTATTAGTTTATTTTTAGTTGATCACTTATTGTGTTTTAAATTGATTGATAGGTTAATAAACAAGTTTGGGGGTTGCTCTAAGGATTTATAATTGAAATGAAGCTCAAGAAGACATGAAAGCACGGATTTGGCAGCAGCAGTGGTGTTTGGGCGCCCATCTGAGCGCTTTGACGCCTAAAATAGAGTGTTTCAGTTAAAAGAGACAGACCACGTAGCGCCTTGGCGCTACCCAAAAAAAAAAACCCTTGCAACTTCCGCACCTCCTCTTGCACCCAATGAAGACACCAACTGACAACTACTCAAGGAAGTCCTCTACACTCTCTTGCTTTACTTTTCCATTGAGGACAATGTCAGTTTTAAGTTTGGGGGAGTTAGCTATCTTATTTTATGTTATTTTATTCAGTTTATTCAAAAAAAAAAAAAAAAAAAAAAACTTGAGTGTTGGTTCAGCTTGTTTCACCCCGGCCGATGATGAGACAACGATTGAACTTAACTCTGGCTTCTGGGAGACAATGAATAATTTGATTATTTGTGTGCTTGACTTGTTTGTTAGTTTTACTCTACTTATGATTTCCTTACATTGTTGGGCACATATAATTAAGAGCACTTGACCATGTTGTGAACTTAGAAAAAGTTTATGTGATTTTCATGCTTCTGGGGATATCACCGGATTCTAGAACTTGTTTGATTATCACTCGAGGCGAAATCCCAGACAATTTATCACTAAGGAAATGATTTAGTCCATTTTTAGATCGTTTGAACCGTTTGAGCTTACCCTGTTACAATAATATCACTAGTCACCTCTTTGAGCCTGTTTAAACTTTTCTTTGTCATGCACATTATAAGCTTAGCCTTTAAACAAATCCTATCATTCACCTTTAATTTCCCTTGAGCTTGTTGATTATTCTAGGATGCACATTGAGTTGTGTTTGGAATTGGGAGGTGTATGGATATTTTCTATATTCTGTTTGTTGTCTCTAATGAAATTCTGTATCTCTCGTTTAATTAAAAAAAACAAAAAAAAAAAAATAAGAGAAAGAAATAAAGAATGGAGGCAAGAATGTTGATGGCAAATGGTGGATATATTTGAGATATTGAGTTAGAAGTTCTACAAGAGGATCCTAGAGTAATTGATGAGTTTAGGGATTCAAAGCCTCGTTGATATCCGTTTATCCTACCTTCATCCCTAGCCATTCAATTCAAGCTTAATAAAGTCCTATTGATCCTTGGTGGTTTGTTGACTGACATTAGTGGAGAGTGATAAGAAAAGTAAGCCTATGGAGTTAGAAAAATCATAGATCTACCTTGATTCACTTAATTGCATAAACTCATCTAAGTTGCATTTGGATATGTGTAATTGATTATTCACACACACACATAAGGAGTCTTAGGTGGGGTTGCGATTAGCATTCGAGTTGAAATTCTAAACTTTCAAAATGTTTAAAGTCTTTCTTGAGCTATAACTTATGTGAGATCTCTGAGGCATTTTTTGTGAAACAACACCGGATCAATACTCAAGCAAGGTTTCATTTATTTATGTTTCGTATTATTCGTGTTTTCATTTCTTTTTAGTTTTCTTTCTTTCATTTTTGTTTTGCTCGACGACTAGCAAAATATTAAGTTTGGGGGTATTTGATGAGTGAGTTTTACTCACTCATTTAGTATCGTTATATACATAATATCTAGTTGGTTTCGAGGTTTTTCTTAGTTTTTATGTGTGTTTTTGTTCTTTGTTTGAAAGATAGGTGGAAGTCTATGATTTGGAAGGTTTTGGACAAATTTTGGTGGAAAAAGACAGCAATCATAGTGCTTAGGCACCACTTTGTAGCGCCTTGGCACTGAGTTTTACGGAATCAGCGTATTGGGCAGAATTGGTGGCACTTCGGCGCTAGTTTGTAGCGCTGCGGCGCTGAAATCCGGCAGAAATTGTGTACTGGGCAGAATGGGCAGTGCTTAGGCGCCCATTACAGCGCCCAGGGGTTTTACATAATAGCGCCACAGTGTTAGAAACGCAGCGCCACGCTACGACGTGAGAAAATACGCATTTTGAAGGCCAATTGCGAGAAAACTTACCCGTTTTGACCATAATGCTCTGAAACATATAAATAGATGATTCTAGGGCAATTAAAAGGACTTTTGGATTATGGAGTGATAGGTGGCTTTTGAGAGAAGTTTCAAGAGAAGAAAAGGAGAATTGGCTACGGAGAAGAAGAACGGCTCAAATCCGGAGACGGAGATGCTTCAATTCAACTCCAAACTAGTTTTTTTCTTCCCTTTCCAATGATTAAGACTTTGTTGAGGAATTTATTTTGTTTAGAGATGAACTAATTCCTTTTTCTAGGGCTACGATGTAGCCAGATTATGAATGTTCGAATTCTCAATCTTCTTTTTAAGTAATTGATGTTTAATCCATATATGCTGAGTATTTCAATTTACTCTTAATGCTTGTGATTGTTTGGCCAAATATTACATGATTTTGTATTTGATTTGAGACTGAGAGTTGATAATTGAATAAGCTCTTAATTGAAATACCATGAGTTGTTCATAGGATAGAGAAATCTATGATGCGTGTGCAGTTCTTTTGAATTTCTTGCACTTAATGATTTTCAATAGGTTTAGAAGTCTGACAGAGATGTAGATTTTGCTTGTTGGATTAATATTATTGTTGCTTGAGAAAGAATAATAATTTTTTTAGAGAAATTGTTGTCGGTATAGGATTGAATGTTAATTTTCTTGAATAATGGGAATTTGAACATGATTAATTTGGTGAAATCGGAAACCCTAGAATCTTAATCTATTGAATTTTCATTTATTGCTTAGCATTGTTTAATTTATTTAATCCTTTTAGTTTTACATTACTTAATTTTATAAACTCTCTTTTCAAGTATTCAAATAAAATTGGGGTTAATATAATTTCGGTAATTAGTAAACAACAATCCTCGTGGGATAATATTCTTATTCACTATTATATTACTTGATTGCAATAGCGTTTACTTGCATTACGATTTTTCACAACAAGAGGCGCAGAGGAGAAAGAGTTGAAGGTATTTTTGGTTTTTTAATAATGTTGTAAACCTAATTGATCAAATTAGACCATCTTCAATTTAAATGCTAATGTCAATTGTATATTTAGCATAAAAAATTATGATATGATATGTTATTTTTATTTTTACTCTAATGCATAATGCTATTTGAAATGCTACATTTACTTTTTCCTATAATTATTAAGCTTTGAAAGTTGTAAAAGTAAATTTTTATTTTTAAAATAATTTAAAAAATGTAAAAGTTGCATTGATTACATGGAAAAATGGAAAAAGTAAACATTTCAACCAATATATAGTAATTAAATGTCAAATTTCTCATATACTATATTTGGTGGGAAATTTGCCATAAAGTATAGCATATGAAAAATTTGACACAACAAATAGCATTACATTTTTTATACTCAAATGTTAAATTTGTAATTGACAGATTAATTATAACATTACATTGGCAATACTCTCATACTATTTACTACTTTTTATAAAATGGCATATAATATTTAGTGCTACATTTGGCATATCTTATTTGGTGCTAAATAGCATTTGCTGAATTTTACATAAAAATGGCATTGCATGTAGCACAATGAGCTTTTCTACTCTAATTGCTAAAATTTGGCATTCATACATTAATTTGGCATTAATTTGGATCTCCGTTGCACAAGTGGAGGATCACTTTCTGCTATATATGGTCTCCAATGCGGAGAGGGAGGAAGAAAATTATAAGGACGGATTTCTGAATATATTCTGATATTGTACATTCAAATAAGAATTCATTCAAAATTCTACCACCTTCAAATATTGTACATTCAAAATTTTTAAGAATTCATTTACATAAATAAGAATTGTTTGAAATTTTTATTTAAAAATTGTCTAATATAAAGAAACTTTAACCAAATAAATAAAGAATTTATAGAAAAAAATTAGTATTTTCATATTTATTAGATATTTAATTATTGATCATTTTTGCAAACCTGTCATTCATTTTTCAATATCGAAATTTCAGAATTTTCTAGTATCTGCAAAATGGGCAATTAGCTCATGTATATATTAAATAGCAATTATCTTGTCACATAAATAAGAATGAGATAAAAATTAAATCTCATAACACATTACTATCACAATATTAATAACAACAAAGCATGCACTATTGTAGAATCCCTTCTGGTAAAGGGAAATCACTTCCTGCAACACCATATTCCCATTTGGTAAAAAGAGACGTACATATGACAAGATGCACTTTAACTAATTAAGACATCGTTCATTTTGCGGATTTAAATTTTTAATCTGAGTTGAGACATGATATTTTCTGAGAGTTTTTAACTTTAACAAAAAAAATTAGATGTGATATTTTTTGATAATTTTTAATTATAGAAATTTAAAATTAAAAATTTAAATCAGTGAAATGAACTGAACTTAAATAATTCCTTAGCCTCCGTGCGCTTGGACCTTTATTTACGACACACAGTACGCATCATTCTCACTTAACTAAAACTGATTCCATATTTAGATTGTTTGTTTGGGAAGAAAAGCCCCCAATGCTTCTCATATTCCGGACTCTTCTGATTCTCATCAAACATGGCAAACACATAAATCTCAATAGCCCTTCCTGGCCTACCGGTCTCCGACACGACGACCTCCAGCGACCCTCCACCGGCCTTCTCCAAGGCAGATAAGCGGCATCCAAGATGGCATCGAAAAGATTCCAATACCCAAATTGCCCGTCTCGCACCACAACAGATTGCGCCGTGAAAAGCGCGTAGTCAAGACGAATATCTCTCGTGTTGCTAATGTAGCTAACGTAAGGATACAAGTTATTTTTCTTGTCGACAACACACATGCGTGTCTCCTCCATCCAATGCATCGATGACGCGCAAAAGATACAAGTTAATTTATTTTCTCTTTGTGAATATTACCGTCTTTAACTGTATTACTGTGATCGTTTTACAGTTATTGTGATCGTTTTATTTTTGACACGTTTAGGCATAATTAACACATCAGACGCCGTGTAAGTGATTTACAATTATCGCTATCAACATTTTATCAAACAACAGACTTTAATAAGAGTAGAAGCCTATTAAGAGCGTTTGGGAACATCAGAGCGAAAAAACAACGTTTGGGGACTCTTCTTTTGTTCTTTTTCTGCAATTATTTTTGTAAAAAAGAACTAAAATGGAGAAATATCAAATCTTGTCGGCAATTGCCACTGCCGTTCTTCCCGTCGCCACTCTTGTTCAGAGAATCGCGGCTCAATTTGGTATCGGCTAGGAATCTTTGGTAGATTTGAAGGTGGAGAGAGTGAAGAGGTGATGCAGACGAGGATAGGGTAAATCGAAATGGTAGATTTGGCATTCGTGAGAAGACGATTCGAATTGCTTCTCCTAACAATTGCACTGTCAGTCATCAAAGACGACGAAAAAGAAGAATTCATGAGCTTGTTGCTATTTTGCTGCTCTCGCGGACATTAATGGCAGTTGTATTGATGTTAATTTTCTAGGAAAGCAATCGAGAAGATCCATTACCCTATTTTCCTTAGAGTTTTTACTTTTGTTGTGAAGCCCACTGATAGAATCTCAGATTAATTTACTTCTTCTTTTGGTCAATACACGTTACAGAAAAAAAAAAAAAAAAAAAGTTTCATATTAAGAAAGCGAGACTTACTGGTAAAAAGCAAATAAGGAAAGAGTGGAGAGAAAAAAAAAAAAAAGGGAAAAATAATGAAGTTTTGGATCAGCATCAGGTTAGTGGTAAAGCCACTTTAATTCTCAATCTAGAGTGGATACGCTGCGCACTTTAATTGTAATTAAAAAAATTCTATAAAAATTAATACCTAACTTTTTTATTATAATTTAAAATTTTTATATAAAATTATAATAAAACGTTATAAACGCGCTTAATGAAGGTGTCTTAATTGCCGCGCTCTATATACTGTAGTCAAGAGCAGCTTAGCTGTAATCCACCACCTCGTCAGAAGTGGCTAAAAAAGGCTGGTGCTCAAAAAAGATAGCGTGAAAAGCTGTGGGATATGTGGGGTTCAACAAAATTGAATTAAATAAATGATAACATTTAATATAGAAATTGTGCTAGAAATGATTGAGTTAAATAAATTTAAAAAAAAAAGATATTTCAATTGGATAGATGTAATTAAATTGTTGATGATATATATAGGGCTCATTTATTTTATCGATTTGAATTTTAATTCTTAATTTATATAATTAAAAGTTTTCAAAAAATATCATATCTAATTTTTTTTGTTTGTTAAAAAACTCTAAAAAAATATCACATCTTAATTTAAATTAAAAATTTAAATATGCAAAGTGAACGATTAAAGACTTTGTTCATTTTGCAAGTTTAAAATTTTTTATTTGATTTGAAATGTAATATTTTTTAAAAAATTTTAATTATAACAGAAAAATTAAATGTGATATTTTTAAAAAATTTTAATTATAAAAACTTAAAATTAAAAATTTAAATCGATAAAATAAACGAGACTAAAATGTCTAAAAGAAAAACATCAAACATGTAAATAATATAAAATGCTTAAAAGAGAAACGTTATGCATGTGAATAATTAATTATGATATTTTTTGAGGTAGTGTATAAGCCACCGTCTGTTGCACGCATAGATAAAAATACTCTGGACATTGGTCGACATTTCTATGGTATTGTTAAAATTTTAAAATTTCAACACGAATAATAAAAGAAAAGATTTTTTTTTCTAAAGTATTTACATAATGTCTATAATGTCTAAAAATATCTATAATATCAAATGAATAGCCGTGAATATTTTGAATATTTTTGGATTTTCACAAAACGTCCAAAAATACTTGAATTTTTTAACAAATAAATCAATTTTCGCACATTTTTTATTCTTTTCAATAAAATGTGACTAAAAATGAAAATGTCAATGTCAATGGAGTTACCGAGATTTTGATCTATGGTTAATGTCGCGGAAATGTCGATATTGACAAATATTTTGGGAAAAGATATCTTGATAAGACCTTAAAATTTTGCAGTTAATGCTATACTAAATGCTAAAACAATCAATATTGGTTAACTTGAAATAATTTATTAAAAAATATATATTTTTGATTGAGAGTTATGTCACATAGTATAATAAGAAATGATCATGATTATGTATGGATTATAATTTCAATATAATTTATTAGTCAACTTGAACTAATTTATTTACCCAAAAAATACATTTTTGATCGAGAGTTATGTCACATAGTATAATAAGAAATTATCATAATTATGTGTTGATTAAAATTTTTAATATAATTTTAATACTCATTACAAACAAGATACAATAATATATTATAATAAAAAATTAACTACCAAATATTTATGGAGTAAATACAAATTTCAAGTGTTTTTAAAATCAAAACGAATTTCTTGCATGTTGAAAAGCATTAGATTGGTTCCGATATTGATTTAAAGAATAAATTTACTAAGATATTATCCTTTAATAGTTATGGAGGTATAGTTGTTAATGTGCCACATATATGATTTTTGATTTCTTTCTATTGTTAGCCCATAATTTGGTTGTTGAATGCTAGTTGATGAGCAATGTTATTTCAACACTAACTTATGGTGGATGATATTCTAATATATCAAAAAAAAAAAAAAAAACAAAAACAAAAACAAAAAACAGAAAAAAAAAACATCTTGGTTTAGTTATGTGGATGATTATAATTATATGAACTTTGCTAAGTTCCTAAGCTGATAAAATAAGAACTCAAGGCCATAAAATTTTTGTAAGTTTGACTCAATTGGGTCACACCACATCTTCTTATATATTATTTTTCACTATTCAGTTGTCACATTCATGGATGAAAATATCCATGACATTATCGACATTTCCATGATAGTGTCTAGATTTTGAAGTCTCGATATAAATAACTGAGGGAAAATACTTCCCTTAAACCTTAGAAAGTACTGCCTTTAACCCTTGAATAATGAACTTATTTGTGTTAATCCCTTTTCTTAGAAATTTGATAAGTTAAAAATACACTGAAAAAAGAGAGTTAAGTGTTATGGTGCAATTTTTTCGTTCATTTTTAATAGAAATATAAATAAAAGTTGTTGTTATGGGACCGTAGCATGCTTTTTTCCTGTCTATGTAATAGAAATTCTAATTATAAGTGGAGTTAAATAGTGTCCTAATTTAATATGTACAAGGCAAAGTGAGTTTCTAAGTTTAGAAGGTAAACTTTGAATGACTCTATATAAACTTTGAATGACTTTGAATGACTCGATTTCCACTAGTAAATTAGTAATGTTATTAGCCGACAGTTTTTTTCTTCTCTTTTCTCTATTATTTAGAACAAATTATACACGCACCAATTTGTGTCTTATATTGTCGATATGTGTATGTTCATATGTGTGTGTATATATATTTACATAAAGAAAAAGGAGACGTAGTGTGACATTTTTTTATTTATTATGGAAGTAATGCTCTAATGATTTTTGCCAATACTATTCATTAATGGTTGTTATATATTGCTAGGAATGATTGAGGTAAAAAAAAATAATAATAATACTTCAATTGGTAGATGCAATCAAATCGATCAGGCATATATTGTGTATCTATAGTTGTATATATATGTGCGCGTAGTATATATATATATATATATATATATATATGTATGTATGTATTATAGAAATTTGTTTCACCATCCCTTTGAAAAAAAAAAAAAAAAAAAAAAAAAGAAATTAGTTCATTACGAAATATAATATAAAATCTCCGTAGGAGAAACGTGAAACAGTGTGTATGAGTCACCGTATGTCCCATGACAATTGACACACAAGAAAAGAAGAGTAGAAATTATAGTTAAATCATCTCCAATGAAAATAATTGGTATTAAAAAATATATAAAAAAATATGTTATTTTATTTATGTTCTAATACATAATACTATTAAAAAATATTATTTTAAATCATGTTGTGACCGCATTATGTTTTTTTCCGCCTGTTTTAATAAATAAAGTTAAATGGTAGACAAAATGAGTTTCTAAAATTGGAAGGTAAAATTTAAAAAGACTCTAAAATTTAAAAGGAACCGATGAGAATAATCCTAACAATAAATTATTACAAAAGCTCTTTAAATTTGGCTAATTTTATTTAAAATGATGTCTCCAATGTCTATAAATAGAAGCGAAACTTATCATATAGAAAACGGGGAAGAGTAGTTGTTTAAATTAATCTAAACAAACGAGGAAGAAAGAAGTCAGCTCTCTCTAATATATATCCATGGCATTTCATATTCAGTTTTCTTCACTCCTGATTTCCACTAGCAATTTTATGATCAGCCGACCACGAGCATGTCTTGCTTCAACGTCAGTTTCAAGACTGAGTGGCGGAGTTGCTTCTTGTCCAGTTCAATGCGTTGCAGATATTACCGGAATTTCTAACGATAAAAATGTTATTGCTCGGCGATCTGCAAACTACCAACCTCCTATTTGGAACTTCGACTTCGTGCAGTCACTTCAAAGTCAATACACGGTAACATTTTTGGCATTACTAATTAGACCGAATTATACACTCACCAATTTGTGTCTATAATTGTCTACATGTCTATGTTCATATATATATATATATATTTATATATATATATATTTACATATATATATATATATATATATATATATATATATATATCTGCATACTAATGATGTTTGCCACTACTATTGATGAATGGTTGTTATAAATTGGTTGTTTTAGAGAGAATCATACGCAGAACGATTCGAGAACTTGAAGGAAGAGGTAAGAGAGATTCTCATGAAGCTGGAAGATGATGACCCTTTAGCCCAACTTGAGCATATAGATACACTGCAAAGACTTGGAATATCTTATCACTTTGATGAGGAAATAAAGTGTATGCTAGAAGAAATATACAATAATAATTCCAAGAAGAACAATGATCTATATTCCATTGCTCTTGAATTTAGACTCCTACGACAACATGGGTATTCAATGCCTCAAGGTACATATATCTTTTCCATATATATGTAATAATTAATCCCTAGTGATTCTCAAGAATTTGGAATTACCAATATATATATATATATATTATGTATATATGAAAATTTCTCAACTAGACCAGTCTCACTGATGATGTCCATTTTTGACTGTTGGTCATGTTAAAATCACATGAGATTGAAAAAATATACATAACAGACAGTTTTTGATAAAAATCTGACAGCTGAAAAATAAATAACTACTGATACTTTATTTTTTCTAGGCTTGCCAGAGAAGCTTCCATATATGTTATATATATATATATATATATATATATATATATATCTATATAGCTAATATTCAATTTCAAGCATTGCAGAGGTCTTCAATGCTTTCAGGGATGAGATGGGGAATTTCAGTGCTGATACCGTGGCGATGCTGTCTTTATATGAAGCCTCATTTCATATGATTAAAGGTGAAAGTATTTTGGAGGAAGCGCGAGACTTGAGTATCAAATGCCTCGAGGAATACATAAAGACGAACAAAGTTCACAATGATGTTCTTTCTCTTCTGGTAAGTCATGCATTGGAGCTTCCACTACATTGGAGAATGCCAAGGTTGGAGAGTAGGTGGTTCATCGATTTGTACGAGAGAAGACACGACAAGAACCCATTTTTGCTTGAGTTTGCTAAATTAGATTTCAACATTGTCCAATCTACCCACCAAGAAGATCTGAAACACACGTCCAGGTAATTAATAAAGTTGGACTGATGCAATGCCCATCGATCAAAATTTGGGTGATTCTATTCACACCCCCTTTTCTTCTCTCCACACCTACCTTTCAATCAAAACTTATTGAAAAAAACCCTCAGAGAAAAAAAATGAGAGACTTAATTACATAATTAAATTTTACAATAAAAAAGGAAATTAATGATTTTTTTTTCCTCTCCACACACCTCACATATTGTATACCCAAATTTTCACTTTTCAATGACAAAATATTTCATAGAAGTATACTGATTTTTCTTTTTCTATTTGTTCTATGACAATTGTTCATTTACATGTTTTTCATTTCATGTTTCTTTTGCTAATCATTTCACTTTCTTAAGACTAATCATATTATTTTTCATTTTTTTAAAAAACGTTTTGTTGATTGAATATTTTCCATTTCATTTTTTTCTTTTTTTTTTTTTTAACAAGTTTTGCTTTTTTTCTTTATCAATTTGTCTTTTCTTATTGTACATATTAATATAATATAATTATGTCGATGTTCTATTAACTTTTTATTAATTATTTTGACTTATTTCACTTTTTTTCTTTTCAATTGTTTATTTTGCATTTTGCTTTTTTATTTTCTTTTTTGATTATGAGATTTGATTTCTTTTTTAAAGAAAAAATTAAAATAAAATGGTGTGTGTAAAGAGATAAATAAAGTGGTCCAAAATTTAATAATCTTATTAAAATAATTAGAGTTATTTCTGAAATAATAATAGAGTTGTTTAAATCTAATCTTTTAAAAATTATGTGGAGTGTAGAGACTAAAAAAGAGTTGTGATCATAGAACCACTTAGAAATTTTCATTGTCCTTTATGAAATTCAAGACCAAGCGATATTGAGGTCATTTATTACAAACCAGTAACATATTCATGTATATACATATCTATATATATATATATATATTATTGGATAATCACATAAATATTCCTTTCAATTTTAATTTTTCTCAATTTATCTCTATGCTTTTAGAAACTAGGAAGTTATCTTTTGAATTTAAAGAATTGTTTCAATTTCATTTTAGTTGGTTTTATTTGCACCTTACTCTCTACACTCCCTTCTAATTACACACCCCACAGAATTTTAAAATGGTTACTTTTTTTTTTTTTTTTTTTTTTTTTTTTTTTTTTTTTTTTTTACACTTCCTTATTATTCCAAAAAATAGTGTTATTTGTACTCCCTCTTTTCTTTTACATCCACCTTTTTTACTCTTCATTCCCCATTCTATCTTTTAGTGCACTAAGGTTTTGCACATATTTTGCTCGTCAAAAGATAAGACAAACTTGTTGCAACTTACTTTTCCCTTTCTTCTTTTTGTTTTAAATATCTTGCAACGTGCCAATATATTTGTGAAAATTTGGCATCTACATAAGAATTTACTTTTGGAAACAAAAAAAAAAAAAAAATTTAACGTGCCTCCATGTAATTTAACAAAAAAAAAAACAATAATATATATATATATATATATATATATATATAACACACCTCCATGTAATTTTTTTTAGAACAGTGATTGAAAGGTAAAATTGGGATTTTCCTATACATTTTTGAAATAGAAATAATTTATCATTTGCCAATATAATATTGGTGGGTGGGTAATTATTAGTTTACCTTTTGTAATAAAACTTAATTATATAATTAAATCTATTGTCTTTTTTTGTTATTTTATTTAAGGGTGTTTTTGTAATTAGAAATTTTTTATTTGAAAAGGGTTTCTATATAGAAACCCTTTGATTTTTGAGCACTTTATGTATAAATAATGAAGGAGAAAACAAAAATATATACTCTTAATTAGACTAAATTAATTTATGAAAAATAATTTTTTTTCCTTGAAGAAAATTTATGAAAAATACTTTAGACATTTAAAAAAAAAAAAAAAAAAACCTAAACCCCCGGGTTTTGTTTTTTCTCTTTCCAAGTTTATGTTTTGTTTTTAGACTTTATAAATGTTTAGAATATTGGGAAATAGTAGAAAATAGGCCAATATGAAAAGTTTAAGAAAGTAAATAGGCCAATTTTTAGAATAGGCCTATAACTTGTCAAGTTATGGTTCCAGATAAGTTATGGACAAATTTATCAAGTTATGGAAATGGACAAGTTATGGGTAATTATGAATAATAATTTGTCGAGTTATGGTTATTGAGGACAAGTTATGGACGAAAATAATAATTTGGCCTATTTATTAACTTATGTAAACTATTGGCTTATTAATTTTAATTCATCACAAATTTTGGCCTATTTTCCTCTTTCTCCGTAGAATGTTTTGCACAAACTATATATTTGTCGTTTTCAAAAATAAAAGGATAAACTGAGACAATTAAAAGTAGGAGAGGTATGTGTATATATGTTAATATTTTCTACGACATATTTGTTGATTTATGTGTTGTGAAAATTAGGTGGTGGAGAAATACAGGCCTAGAAAAGCTTGACTTTGCAAGAGATAGGTTAGTGGAGAATTTCTTATGGACGGTGGGATTTGCATTTGAGCCTCAATTTGGCTACTACAGAAGAACAGGTACCGAAGTAATTGCCTTCATAACGCTTATTGACGACATATATGATGTTTATGGCACACTTGATGAATTGGAGCTCTTCACAAATGCTGTTGAGAGGTAATTAATTGGTCAGTAATATAATCCAATATTAATGTTACGTGTTGTGATTTATTTTCAAAGATTAATTTTCTTTTGGATCTCACATCTTTAATGATTTCTATTTAGATGGGATATAAACGCTATGGATGAACTACCAGACTACATGAAGATTTGTTTTCTTGCTTTCTACAATTCCGTAAATGATATGGCATTTCATTTGCTCAAGGAAGAAGGGATTCACATTCTTAAGTACCTTAAAAAAGGGGTACAGATATATATATATATATATATATATATATATATTTTACATTTTGTTTTTGTTCATCATCTTCTTTTTTAATTATTATTTTTAAGGAAGTAATTGCGTCGTCTTAATTCTCATATATTTTATTCATTATGACTAACTTAATATCCCATAATCATATTGTTTTAGTGGGCAGATCTTTGTAAAGGTTTTTTAGTCGAAGCAAAATGGTATTATAGTGGATACACACCAACGTTCCAAGAGTACATTGATAACGCGTGGATTTCAATATCAATACCGATGATATTGGTCCATGCTTACCTTTTTGCTACAAATCCAACGAAAGAGGCATTGAATTACTTGGAAGAGTATTCGAGTATATTCCGTCACTCGGGAATACTTTTTCGACTTCTAGATGATCTTGGAACGTCGTTGGTACGTAAAATATGCAATTAACATTCTTTAAAAATAAAAAGTTTTATCTAATATTATATAACTACTAATAGCAAATGATATTTTTATTATTTTTGTTATTGTGTTTTACTTTAGTATGAACTCAAAAGAGGCGACGTTCCTAAATCAATTCAATGCTACATGTATGAAGCCCGTGTTTCGGAAGAAAAGGCTTGTCAAGATATAAAGTTATTAATTCATGAAAAATGGAAGCACGTCAATGAAGAAAGAGTTGCAGACTCTCCCTTCTCAAAGACATTCATTGAAATTGCAATGAATGTTGTCAGGACGGGACAATATTTTTACCAAAATGGGGATGGATATGCTATTCAAGATCGTGAAACAAAGGAGCATATCGTTTCATTATTTGTTGATCCCATTCCTCTCTAGTCCATGGAAAAGCACAGATTATCAGCATAATTTAAGTATATCATGTCTTCTTAATTTGCCCAAGAATAATTAACTTTACATTTTTATTTTTATTTTTATTTTTTGATGTATTTTTGTTATATAATAAATTTAGTGGGGTGCGCTACAAGAAAACGACTTGCCTAGCTATGATGCAAAGTTCATCATCATCATTTGAGTATATATCTAATCTAAAATAATACCTTAATGGTCTTATGCTAACGTTTGCGTAGCTTAGTGGCAATTAAGTGGCGTTTTATCAATGTTAAAATATTAAGTTTGCGCTTAAAACGATATAATTATGTTACAAAAGAATATGTTATAAAAAAAAAAAAAAAGAAGCCAATGTAACAAAAGAAGAAACATAATCATGAGGCGCCAATAAATAGAAAGTTCATTATAAAAATAACATGATATTCATATAAAAGTTCATATGGTAGCTATTTAGCATCACAATAGCTAGAATATGAGGCAAATATCATTAATAAACATATTGCTGTAATAATTAAGATTATAACAAACCAATAGTCCATTATTAATTTTATTCTAGTACTGCAAGCAGCAACAATTTTTTTGGTCGTTTGGTGTTTGGCCTGATGGATTGTTGACGCATAAAACTATGTCACCGAGTTTGAGTTGCACGCATGCGTCCCTGCACTGAGAGGCTACGGTGCACGTTTTGTCCAGAAATATGCACTCGGCTGACCCGTCTCCTTTTGTTTCTTCAGCGCCTGCAATATATATAGGAGGAAGTCTAAATATATATATATATATATATATATATGTATGTATGCACACAGAGGAAGTCTAAATATATATATATATATATATATATATAGGAGTTTTTCAAACTATTATCAAATATTAAGATTCGGGGTTTAGAATCGTAAATATATATAATATACACATGTTATATGTATGCATATAATATGTGAATCAGGATAAACAAGCCCCAGTAAACAGAAGATTAATTTTTTTTTTTGGTTAATGAGATGATTAATTTATAGATGGACAGAATTACCGAAAGAAAGGAAAAGGCAAAGCAGGAGGAAAGCAGCAATTTGTCGCTTGGAAAATGCCATATCTTATGAGTCTACTGACCCAGCAACTCACAAAGAGAGAGCAAAGATATCGTAGAAATAATATTGCAAAAATGCAAATGTGCATGTACAAGTTATCAACAGCGAGTCCTCTTTATCAACAGGAAAGTTTCCCGAAGGAAAAAATCATTTTCTCAATCATTCATTTATGTTTTGCAATAAAGACTAATTTATTTCTCGCACCGAATGTAATAGCTATACAATCTCTAAAAATAGAATATAATCACAAAAACGGTAATTACAATAATTATTGTCAATCCATCCCACAAAATCTCTAAACAAGCATCGCTGACTTTTTTGTTGGAACGGTTTTTCTTTTGGTATCAAGAAGTTACTAATTTTTTTATTTACTTTTGTCCTTTTAGTATATTCTTTTAAGGAAACAATTACAATGCAGTCTACATCTGCTCACAATATTAGGTGGTTCGATTCACGCTCTTTTTTACTTTCTACACACATTTTAAATACCCACCACACTTAATTTTAAAAGAATTAAATTTACTTTTTACACACTCTTAATATTCTAAAAATACCCCTAACTATTTTCATAAAATTATTAATTCTTAAATATTTTATTTTTCTTTTCACACCCACCATTTTATTTTAATTTGCTACTTTAATATCATCGTTTCTTTATCTCTCTATCATAAATAAAGAAAATTTACCATTACGTTTTTTTTTTTTTTTTTTTTTTTTTTATAGAAAAATAAAGGACATAAAAAAAGCATAATGACAACGTAATTGTCATATTTATTGACTATTGAGGTATTGATAGAAAAAGACAAAACTGGGGAAAAAAAAGTGTCTGAAGAGTATTAACCAAACAAAAATATAGAGAGAATGAAATAACAATAAAAGAAGAAAAACGATGCAATATCAGAAAATAAAAGGTCAAAATGCAATGATTATCCTTTAAAAACAAAATATATAGTAAAAACAACATAAAATTTAGGGTGTGTTGAAAGGAAAAAAATATGTAATTAATTTTCTTTTATGATAAAATTTGATTATGTAATTAAGTCATGATAATTGTCTCTTTTTTTTTTATATATATATTTTATGCATGGGCTCTTTTGTCTTGACAGATTAAAATTTAAATGGTGTGTGAAGAGTAAAAAGAGATGTGTGAATAAAATTATGCTTTTTAAAATTTTTGGTCAATTTTTGAAATGAATTGAGGTTCAAAATGAAACTGAGATGAGATTTTTGTAACAAATATCTAAAATAAATACAGTAAAATTTGAGGTAGTATGGAGATATAACTACTTTTTTTTATATGGTCATTTTTGAATCCTTTAAATAACTTAATAAACATTTTTATAAATTAATTCATATAGAGATATAATAATTATTATAAAAATATATATTTTATGTATAACTTGAGAAAGAATATGTAAAACAAGAGAGGATTCAACCATCAACATAGTATGATCTCAAAACTCATTAATATTGGTGAAATCATGATTCCTGGCATTTTCATAATTATTATTTTTACCATTTAATCAAAATCTTGTTTAAAACAAATTAGTTATTATTTATTTTCATTTTGTAATTTGAATTTTAAATTAAAGTTTGTAAAACTTATTCAAAAACTCACGATTTGGTTACTCAAATAAAATTTAAATTACTCAATTTTAACACTTAATAAATATGTTATCCATGTGGAAACGATACTTTTAACTCACACTTTATTACTTGTTAACGATATCGTGCACTTATGATTGACAACACAACAACAATAATAATATTTACTGGTAGTTGACACTGCTGCCAGATTTATAGGTAAATATTGTTTTTACAAATAAATATGATATTTACTCATCATCAGCTATGGCGGTCGAAGTTTTTAGTACATATGATATTTTCGAGTACATATGGTGTTTTCGAATAAATATTGCATTTGTGGGTAAATACGTATTTACCAATCATCGAGGACCGATGCTAACGACCGAATTTTTAAGAAATAACGGGTAAATACTTTATTTATTATCAGTGACTAGAGTTCCAAGTAAATACGACATTTCTAAGTAAATTGATATCTATGGTTAAATACTATATTTAAAAGTTTTTGGCAACCGGTGCCATCATTGGATTTTTGAGAAAAGCATAGCTGAGTATCTTCTATTCATATGGATAAACTTTTTCTTTGCAGGGGCCTTGTGCTATAAATTATATGTACGGATGAATATCGTATTTATTGGTTGCTAGGGCCGATCACCTGCGATGTGGACTTGACCAGAGGGAGAATGAGAGAGTGAGGTGGGAAGAATAGAGTTGATGGGTATTTTTTATTTTTTTTAATAATATTAAAAACCTGAGACATCAAATTATGCTATAATTTATTACGTCCTTCATAAAATCATCTATTCCCATACCAATTTTCTAAAAAAAATTCCTACTACATGTATTCATATCCTAATGCTACGAATTTTCGTGAACGCAAGTGTACTGTACCGTTGTCAAGTAATAAATTTCTTGAATAAGAGTATCGTGACACGATAATTGATTGTTTTTAAGTACTGAAATTGTATTAACTCTAACGTTATTTGAACTAATCGAATAAAGGATGATTGTGACTAAAATTAAAACAATAAAACTAAAATTAAAACAAGGAAAATTAAAACAAAATATAACGCGATAGATAGTAGAGGAAAATTTAATAAACTAAAGCTTTAGGGTTTTTGATTTCACTGTAACTTATTTTGTCGATGCTTCCTTCCGAGTTACACCAAAAGTCTCTTAATTGCTAACCCACTATTTTTCTATGTGAATTACAACAATTAAAAAGTCATTAAGATTCACAAAATTTAATGTAACGACTACGCAAATCATGCAAGTAGATTCCTATCTCACATGCAATCTATGGTATTCAATACAATGAACTTCACACATAATTTCCATTCCAGTTCTATTATGATTGACCGATCGTCTAATTAGTAGACAGTTAATTAGAAGTACTAAGAAGAATGATGAATACTCAACTAGGAAAAATAATCATTTGACTAATATCAATAGAAAATTGAGAACATCATGGTTTGGCTACATCACAGCCCTAGATAGGAAATTTATGACAGAGCGGAAATAATAAATATCCCGAACAGAGTTTTTAACATGAGAAAAGAAAAAAGAAGAAAACTGATTGCAAAAATTGAAGCCGAATTTCGTTTTCGGGTGAGCTGTCTTCTCCTTTGTCGTTATGTAGTCTCTTAGTTCTCTCAGATGTCAAAAGGTCTCTAAAATAGCCCTAAAATGCCCGATTTAAAGTCTTAGAGTTGTAGGGGTAAAACTAGAAATTTTTGGCAGCCAAACACACTTTTCCCTGAAGTAGGGCTGCGGCTCTATTATTGCAGGGCCACGGCTCTGAGTGTAGGGCTGTGACTCTGCCATTGCAGGGCAGCGGATTTGAGCATAAATTCCTTCGCCCAAGTTCCGTAGAGTGGCTTTGAGCGTGATTTTACATGAGACATCCCGTAGCGCCATGGCACTATCCTATATGGGCTGCAGTGCTCTTCATCGTATTTTACTCCAAAAATGTTCTGAAAACAGCCCACGAACTCCAACTTTCACTTTCCTACAAAATAGGATAAAAACAAGTGAAAAATTCATTAAAACACCTAAAAAACTAGCAAAATAGTAAGCTAGGGGTAACCAAATTATAAGCACATTATCATCTCATCTTCTACATACCGATTAAACCCAACAAAAAAAATTACCGAGTTAAACTAATTAACCGAAAAAAAATAAAAATAAAAAAATAACCTAACCCTACCCAAATTCAAGAATATGATAGAAGCAATGAAATCTGATTCATGAAACCACCAGTTAAAACTGTTAACATATATATCTTCCTTACAAGTACTAGAGAGCTGAATAATCCTTAAAGAAGCTTTGTGAAGTGCAAAAGGCTTCTGTTTCTTAATTTCTTTAGAATTGTCCTTAGGGATGAACACAATATAGGTTTCATCAAGATCCCTCACCGACTTGTGTCCATTAAGAATCTGTAGGCACACCTCTGTCACACGATCCGTTCCTAGCAAATCCCAATTATCTAGAAAAAAGCCTGTGTGAAAACCGTCCGATCCCGGAGCTTTCCACGGCCCCATGTTAAAAAAAGCTTCTCTACTTCATCGGCCGTGAATGAGAGATGATAAGTTCATATCAGACGTCGCCCTTCTCTCCACATCCACCAATGCAATCTCCATGCTATCTTGATCATGAAGAGATGTCGAAAAGATCTCAGTGAAATAGTTTTCAAGAACTCCAATCACGTTTCTAACTGAGCAGGAAAAAAAATCCTTTTATAAAACATTTACGAATCCAAAAAACCCCATCACAATGAGGAACTCCAGGGGTACTAGCCACCAAAATTAGATATAAATCACATGTCTAATTTTTAGTGTCACATATCATATCTAAGATAGCATATTTTGTCAGATCATTTAATAGACTCAAACATTAAAGCATTAAAAAATCAATTAAAAAGTACTTTAAATTTTTGAGAAATAACGTGGTTGGTTAAACACTATTTTAGATATCAAAATTAGACAAATGTATAAATCCCACCATTTTAGGTGAAAATGAGAAATTATTCAATGAATCAGGTACAATACGCTATTTTGTTGTACGTATACCATCTAATGAAAATGTACCATTTATACATTTTATTTATGTCAGCTTTTTTAACTTATATTTATTTTTTCTAATGTGTATAGCATTAATTGTTGAGTACAAATCACCATTATTAATTATTCTACATGATTCCCTTATTTTAAACAATTAACTATAACTTTTTATTTTTATTTATAAAATATTTTGATTCAATTTGCTTTGTGACACATCCTTTGCTATTCAATCAGATCGAGGAAAAATATGCCTTCTATCATGTATCAGCACTATAGCAACATCTAGCAACATGGAAATTGAAAAAGGTATTTTATACGTCTAATATATATTGACAGTTTTATAAGAAGGATTTATTTTTCATATGTTTTATTTCTTATGATCTTTCTTTTAGATAAATTTGAGGAACTAGGTAATGATTCTTGTACATGAAAGATCGTTCAAAATGTATATGAAAGATTGTTCAGCATTTTAAGTTCAAGAAAAAAAAAAAAAAAAAGCAATTTAGCAAGGGACGCATTGAAAAGAAAATTAAATAATATTTTTTTAGAAATAAAAATAATTATTTAAAGTTAATTGATTAAAGTAAGGTAGAATAATGGTGGTTTTAACTCAATAACAGTCAGTGTAGGCTCATTAAGAAAGAAAAATATACACATAAAAGGCTGATGTAAACAAAGTGCTCAAGTAATACATTTTCATTGGACGCATGTACCATATAAGAAAAATAACATGATATAGGGGTGCTCATCGAATTTGCCAATCCGTCCAATCTGCATAAACCAATTCAATTTGGCAGATTGGATTGGATTGAAAGAATTTTATATTAGTAATGGATTGAGATTTTCCCAATTCAAATTACAGATTCGATTGTGGATTGAGCATTTATCAATCTTGCATAATCTGCTAATCCGAATTATACATATTACATGTATTTTTCTATAAATTATTAAATAACATATATAGAAAATATATAAATTATTTTCAATAAAAGTTTGTTTCCTTGAATTTTAGATTTTAAATTATTGTTAAAGACTTAAAGTTTATGTTAGATTGTGTTGTCAAGAATTAAATTTTGTGAAACTATTTTAATGCTATGTTATGTTATATTTGTGTTTAATTTTGTTATTAATTTTATGATAATATTGAAAAGAGAGGTTACAACAGTCAATATTCAAAACATAGGTCAATCTGTTGTCATCCGCGGAATCCGTTTTTGGATTGGATTGGATTAAGAGTCTCACAGATTGGTAATGGATTGAAATTTTACTAATCCGCAATAACGGTTTGAATTGTGGACTAACCCCTAATCTGCGTAATCCGATCCACTGATACGCCTAATGTGATACACTCAGTCCATTAATAATTACCATTCAAATTAGATTAACTTTAAACCGATCAGGAAGAGAGGTAATTACCAGAAGATATTTGCTCATTCTAGGAGCATGGGAAGGCCTGCCTGAAAGATCAAGGTTGTGCGAAAATCAACAAATTATCTTGATCCTTTCGTCGATTTATCCTTCTTACCAAACAAAAAAATTGTTTAGTACTTCTTCTTGAACCCTCCACCGCAACCTCAATCCACTCTTCGTATAACTCGTAACAATATTATGTAAATTAAATATATTGATCTCCACGACTTACTTTGCATTAAGTTCTAGCATCATATCACTTTTCTTTTATTCTTCTTCTACTTCTTCTCCCTCTGTTTTTTTTTTTTTTTTTTTTTTTAGTCGTCACTATGAGAGTTTTAAGAAAGATTTTGAAATTTTGAGAATGGTTTGATCATTATAACTTTGTGTAATTTGTTTTTAAAGGAAAGAAATATACTCACAACGTTGCAAATCTTCTAAAATAAAAGAGGTAAAAACAATATTTACATATCCTACAAAATAGGAAAACATCAAATCCACTTGCTTTCACTATTAACCACAATATGCTAAAATCCGACAACGTGAACTCATATATTTTTCCTAAATTTTTTTTTGGCCTGGGTTCGTGAACATAATTAATTAATAATGTGTATACATGTATGTGTGTGTATGTATATTATGTAATACATATTGTATATCTATATACATAGCATATGTTAATGATGTGTATATATATATATATACACAAACATATATATACACACACACACAGATAGATATATATATATATATATATATATATAGATATATATAGAAAAAGGCATTAACAATGTTATCTGGAATGTGCGAATGATTACAAACTCGAACATTTGTTAGGCATAGAATACGTTGGACTACTCTTCTTCAGAGGTTAATATTTTAGATGGAGTCCAAAACCAAGTATTATCAATTGATATGCTGAAGAATAGAAAATTTCTCTAAAGTTGTATTTCATCATACAAAAAAGCAAATTATTGAAGCAACAAGAAACTCAAATTGCTCAACTTTGATAATCAACATGACAAAATTATGTTTTATGCTAAGCTATATCCACTCTATATATACCAATAATGGAAATCAAAATATTCCAAAACCTACCAATATCCCCATTAAGAAAAGGAAACTCAAGAAAAACTCCAAATGATATAAAAAAAAAAAAGTTCTCCAAAAATGATCCAACACTAAAACCTAACAAAGAAAAGTGAAAGTAAATATCGAAATAGCAGCAAAAATTCTGTTAAAGAGATCAGACTGTTTCTGTTGAGAGCTGAATTTCATTTAGCCTTGAAAATTTCTGATCACCATCATGATTTTCATCATCTTTTGGAGTAGATCTGTAGTAGAAGGCGTACAACATGAGTTGTACAGCACCGGAAATCGCGCCTATACCATTGCTTACAAGGACATAGATATCAAACTTGATTAGGGCAAAAGCGGTCCAAATCGAACCATTAAGAAAGTTAGCCAAGGACAGAAAAAACGGCATGTATTTCACACTCTTGGTATCAATAACCTTCATCATGATAGTAAGAGGAGAAGAGTACATTATGGTGTTGAAGATGTCACTTATAATACCAACAAATAAAGACCTTTTCTTAGTGCCATGAAACGCGAAAATTGCTACCGAAACGACAATGGAAAAGAAGAGAAATTCACCGGCAAGGACAAGGATTACCTTTTTGCGTTCTTTGTTCTTGGAATAGATAAAGAAAATGAGTACATAAATGAGTTCAAGTACTAGACCAACGGAGTTTATGGTGAGAACAAGAAGGCTGCCGGGATGAATAAACGGCATTCCGTAGAAAACCCACAGCGTACAATTAAGAACTGTCGCCAGGTAAGGATCGGGCTTGAATCCCTCCGCCGTCTTTTTCTTCATGATCCGGTAAAATGTCGGGACCGGGGAAGTAAATAGCCCGAAGGAGATGACGTTGCCGGTAATACCGACAACATTTCTAGCAGTGTCGGCGTTGAACACCATTGTTTTCAAAGAGAGAGAAAGAGAGAGAGAGAGAAAACCACAGGAAAGATATCTGCTAAGGAGTTTGTTTATCACGTTATCTGTAAAAACTCGGCAGCTATATATTGCAATTTTCATGACTCATTTATGGTATATCGTTACGGATAAAATTTCACTAAGTCGTGAATAGATATATCCAAACCAAGTAATGGTGTGAAAATTATATATTGGTCAAATTCACAAAACAATGTGGTCAAGTTCTTGGGATATATGCTACATTTTTTTTTTTCCTCAATTAGTCCTTCATTATTTTCCTATCCGGTACTACCCTTTTTGTTATAAAAGTCTTCGTTAAGTAGGTCTTCCCTTTGTCTGATAATTGACTTCCCCTTTTGGAATTTTTACTCCTTAACCGTAAGCATGCTTTCCTATTATGAAATCAGAACAAAATAAGGTCTCATTCGCTTCGTAAATTTGAGTTTTCAATTCGAGTTGAGATGTGATATTTTCTGTAAATTTGTAATTGTTACAGAAAAAGTTAAATATGACATTTTCTGAGAGCTTTTAATTATAAAAACTTAAAATTAAAACTCAAATCAGTGAAATAAACAAGACCAATAAATGTATTTATGTATACTTGTGTCTGAAAGTTAGAGAATTTTAACAAAGATATTTTAAGTAGTATTCAATCTTTGTATATTGCTTGATGAAGTATGATCTTTATTTTTTTTATGACATCAGCCAACAGTTCTTCTTCTTTTTTAATTTAAAAAAAAGGTAACATAACATTACTCGGCCTGGTCAGCCAAAACAGTTGACGCTACAAATAAAACGACAGCCTCAATACCCAAACATCCACAGAATTATGAAACACAAAATTAGCTAACAGGTGGGCCACCATATTAACCGCTACGAGCGACATGATTGCACTAACCACCAGTAGCAAACAAAGACATCATGATATCTTGAATAATAAAACAATATCTGCCAACAGTTTTGATGATAGTATATATGAACTAATTAAGAAATGGAACGATTTATATAACGCTGTTAATAAGTCTATAAATATGTTAATGAAACTGACTTATATGATCTCTTGGGTTTCATTACAAAATTAACAACAGCAAAAACAAAAAACAAAAAAAAAAAAAACAAAACAAAAAACAAAAAACAAAAAAAAAAGTTTTATTCTTGAGGATTTTTTTGCTCAAAAAAGTAGTTTTAGCGACAAAATTTCATCAGAAATCAATTGCACGTGACTTCTCTTGGATGATTTATTAGGTCTCGTTCATTTTATCTATTCAAGTTTTATTACAGTAAAAGGCTCGCAAAAATAGTCACATCTAACTCTTTTAATACATAAAAAGCTTTCACATAAAGTTACATCTCAAATTAAATTAAAAACTCGAATCCGCGAATTAAACGGACTATTAATATCTGTAGATTAGTACATAATTGAGATTTAACTGGTCATTAAAACTTTACATGATCGTTAAACAAACACCGTGAAGTTCATATTCAAGAAAAATTTTAACTCATGACTTTTCAAGTAGTGTTTAAAGGTCATGTGAGACCCTAACATGCAATATCAACTCCGTCATAAAAAAAAAAAAAAAAAATCTTACAAACAAATGTTTTCCCTAAATAATTTTCTTGATCAAACAACAATTTTTTTTCCCATTAATGACAAATTAGAAAAACTACCATGCATGTTTAATCCAATAAATTATTCAAAATGTAATATAAACTATCCCCACCGCCGCCGCAGCCATCGCTGCCGCCGCCACCACCACTCCCACTCAAGCCCATTCATTATATTGCTTATTATCAGGTTTTTCTCTCTTCTCCTAGTCCCTCCACCACCACTCGAGCCTCATTCATTATAGTGCTTATTATCAGTTTTTTCTCTCCTCTCCTAGTCTTGGAAGTAGGCACACCATTATTGACTTAGTTTAAGGTCTCGTTTATTTCATCGATTCGAGTTTAAAATTTAAATTTTACTACAGTAAAAAACTCTCAGAAACAGTCACATCTAATTTTTTTGTTACAGTAAAAATTCTCACATAAAATTATATCTAAACTCAAATTAAAAACTCGAATTAACAAATTAAACAGACCTTAAATATCTTTACACTCTTCATTTTCTTTCATTTTGTTTTCTTCTTTTGAATTTTAATATGTACTAGAAGTCTATACCAAATCTAACTAACACAAAAACCAAAACTTGAATTCAAAGTAAAAACGTCAATATAAATACAAATCCCCCCCCAAAAAAAAAACCTTAATTTAATACCAACCAACATATATCCAATTCCAACGAACACTAAACCCAACAAATTATCATATATAACCAGCCCCGATCAAAAATAACAACAAGAAAGTATTCAGATTCAGGTGGTCACCACAATAGCGGCGACAAATATGGTGTTGGAGGTCAAGGAGGTGATGTGGTCAAACTAGCGGGAGACGTCGACCGAAGTTACAGGACAACGGATGGAAAGATAGAACAATCGTAAAAATTCATATATATCACTAATAGAAATTTAATATTTAATGACAGTTAATAACCGTTAATAAAATATTAAATGACACTTTTACAAGATAATAAAAACCGTCATTATATACGTTAGATATTTAATTTAATGACGGATAAAAACCGTTATCTAAATGTCATTTTAAGGGTATAAGTGAAATTTTTTTAATAAATAATAAAATATGGGTAAACTTAACAGTTAAAATTTAAAGGAGAATAGAAACATTTTTTTTTTCAAAAAAAAATTGTGTAAAATTGCAATAAAAAATTTTTTAAGCGGAGCAATTCAAAAATAAAATTATAAAATATCTTCTTTTTGGACCAAATTTTAAAGGAGCCCTTGGCCCTGGGGGCAGCTACCCGCCTACCCCAGGCTTAAGGTGGCTCTGCCTCTGACTGCAGTCCAAACTAGATTAGACCACCGCATAATATATTTTAAGAAATGATTTGGTTTGATAAAAAAAAAAAAAAAAATTTTTTTTTTTTCAAACTGCCAAATAATCATATGGACTAAACCAACAATCTAGAATGGTTTTAGATGAAAAGGAAGCAAAGCCAAAGCTGAAATTGTAGTAAATAACGTATTTTTAAAATTAAACTAAGTAAATAATAGATTTAAAATTATTTAAAGTAAATAATAATTTAAGTGGTATATAAATTATTTACTGTGTAAATGAATAATTTATGGTGTAAATAATTCTTTTACGGCTGATAAAAATGACTTATATAGTAAAACTTTTAAAAAATTTTTATTTACGTAGAAAAGAAAATCTTTTTACTAGTTGTAAAAGAAGTTTTACGAAAAAATATTTTTATTAGTCGTAAATAAATTATTTACGCAGTAGATAATTTATTTATTATGTAAACTGCTGTTTACTTAAATAATTATTGTAGAATTCATAAGCTAATCCTCAGTGCATAATTATTGTAGAATTCATAAGCCTCATCACTAGATACTACTTTCCCCAATAAATTGTCACTATCACCTTCTCTATTGACAAATTCAATATCATCTGTAAGAAAGCATATAAAAACTTCAAACACTATTTTTTTTTTTTTTTCACACTAATGTTTCGAAAATCAATGAAATTGATACTTCATTAAAGGGCACAAGGCCAGCAAAACAAGCAAAAGATTTAAAGCCGTTTAACGGCAAAACAAGGAAAAAAAAAAAAAAAAAAAAGACAAAGAAAAACGCAAGCAAACATGCAAAAGCTTAAATGGTATGTATGTATCAAGATTCCTTTTTTTCTAATAAATATATGAAGATGACAATGATATAAACCAAATAAACAAATGTGTGTGTGTGTGTGTGTGTGTGTGTGTGTGTGTGTGTGTGTGTGTGTGTATAACAAGAATCATTACCCAAATGCTCAAAACTATTTAAAATAAATTTAAAAAAAATGAAGACCTGCTTACAAAAAATTGAATAGATTAATACCTTTTTCAATTTCCATGAGCTCTTTGTTGTGTTGCCTTTAACTCTTCAATGGCGGAATTGAAAGATAACCTTATTGTGCAGATACAACAGATGAATGATAGAAAGTTTTTTTTTTTATTTCCTCAGCCAATGGAATAGCAAGGGACATTCAGAGAAATTTGATTATTGTATTTTGAGAATAAAAACAATAATTTTAAGTTAAGTCATTAAAATAAAGAAATTAGGTAAAATAATAAGTGTTTTTGACTTAATAATCAATATAAATACCTATTAGGAAAGGAAAAAATAAAAATAAAAAGTTTACATAAATAAAATGTCTAAATAGTACAATCTCATTAAATAAATATACCATATAAAAAATTTGACGTGATATATCCGGTGTACTAAATAATTTCTTATATTTTTGAAACTCAACTAGAAGGTGTTTAGCATTAAATAGATCATTATTGTATTATTATTTGTTTTAACAAAATATTTAGAAAAATTGATCGATGTGCACAATAAATTATAATACTTTGAATTAATTTTTTTCCTAAAGAGAAATAGAAACATTTACTATTATGACGTAGAAGAGCCTAGGACGTGCCAACGACCCAGGGAATATACCTTAGATACTTTGCTAATTCTTTGCTTCAAGGACTTTATAGCGCCTACCCTTTGTTTGACACTTTTAGCCCTTTGTTTCTTGATAATTTCTTACTACTTGAATTTACAAATAACATAGCTATTAACTCAGTCTCGTTTATTTTACCGATTTAAGTTTAAAATTTAAGTTTTAATACAATAAAAAGTTTTTATAAATAATCCCATCTAACTTTTTTTTTTACAATAAAAAGCTCTCACATAAAATCAAATATCAACTCAAATTAAAAACTCAAATCAGTGAATTAAACGAGCCCGGACCATTTGATCATGGATGTAAAATTTTGGACAAGGTTTGCAATGCATATGCAGCTTCCAAATGCTGCTAATTGCTCACCCTTCCAAGGAACTTGAAGTTTCCGGATCCAACTAAAACAAGGGCATAATTGTTCATTTCACGGACTTAAATTAAAAAGTAAATATAAAAAAATATTATATTAAAAAATTAAATTTAAATTTTTATGATAAAAAATACTGTAAGAAAAAATTTGAGTTGTTTTCAAATTATGAAAGGTTTATTTCCATATGATTAAAAACGAGAAGGGCAATTCTGTCATTTCAGCTCCTTTTAAGACGGAAAAAACAACGGCCAAAATCCAAAGACCACCCGTGAACACCAAAAAGACTCCTCGCAGGTGTTTCTGCTCACCAACGATGGAGAACTTCAGAAACCTTTTAACAATCTTCTTCTTCTTCTTCTTATTATTATTATTACTCTACACGTGTCTCTTCCCCTGCGTCGACTCAATCTCCACCGTCAGATTCCACGATCAACTGCGCAAGCATGGCGGATCACGGACTGTCGCTCTACGGACGAAGCCGGAAAAATATCTACGATTACGGGTAGGTGCACCGTTCAAGATCGCTCTGTTCGCTGATTTGCATTTCGGTGAGGACGCGTGGACCGACTGGGGTCCTCGCCAGGACGTGAACTCTATCAGGGTCATGTCCAATGTGCTTTCCTATGAAACCCCAGGTGATATTATCAACTTCATTATGTCTCTGTCACATATATATATATATATATATATATATATTTATTTGTACTTTCTTTTCTGTTAGTTTTGGAACTTTTTGGAAAATATTCAACTGTTCCATTTTGTAAAAAATTATGTAGTGAAGTGCAGAATTTCGAATTCTCAAATAACAGAATGATATGAGATTATAAACAGTTGAACAGAATTTATAGAACGCTCGGAAGGAGAATTCGGGCCTAATTTAAATTATAATTCGTGATTAGTTATAATATTTTTAAAAAAAATACACGTTAAATAAAAATAATTTTAAATTATAATTTTAAATTCATGAAACATAAAGATTATCATATACATACATGTATATCTGTCCATTTGCTACACACACACACATATATATATATATATATATATATAAATCTCTCTGTTTTTATTCGGTGTTATAGCAGCAAAGAGTACTTGCTAGACTTTGTATTAAAATGAACAGCTCATGTAGATTACACTACACTTTGTCATTTCAAGGAATTGTAATATTTGTATGGCAGATTTTGTTGTTTATCTGGGAGATGTAATCACAGCCAACAACATCGCAGTGGCAAATGCAAGCTTGTATTGGGATTTAGCAATTTCACCAACAAGAGCCAAGGGTATTCCATGGGCCACTGTGTTTGGGAACCATGATGATGCAGCATTTGAATGGCCAATGGAGTGGTTTTCGCCGCCCGGAATTCCCCGACTTCGCTGCCCTGTTTCCAATTCGTCATGCCTAGGTACGATGAATAACATAAAGAAGACGTGCATATGTGGTTATTCCTAAAACATGGCTTGTGTATTATTCCTTCACGCCTTGTTCGGTATGAATTTTGATAAGATTGGACTGTAATTTTCGATTCGTGTGGAGCCTAATTGTCCCTCGTTTATGAGTTAGCATGCAGATCAACCTCGTACTCCGAGAGTAATTGTACCTTGTACTTCTTTCTCTGATTATGATGATATTTTGCAGCAACTGAAAGTGGACGTAGCTCTCAGAGTTGAAAACTGTGAATCTTGTTTGTGCTTTGGTTGTTTCGTCTTCCTTTTGTTTCTTATTTCTCTACTCAATTTTAACAATATGATTTGATCCAATGTCCTCCTATAGCTTTGGTTGTATCAACTTGGTGTTCAATGAGTCTTTTTTTGATGTCAGGGGAAGAAGAGTGTAGCTTTAGAGGTACATCACGTTTGGACTTGATCAAAAATGAGATTAAGCATAATGAGTTATCACATTCAAGAAATGGCCCTAAAGAGCTTTGGCCAAGTGTATCGAACTATGTCCTCAATCTCACATCACCAGAAGATACAAACTCGCCTGTGGCGTTTCTATACTTCCTAGACTCCGGTGGCGGTTCCTATCCGGAAGTTATATCAAGTGCTCAAGCAGAATGGTTCAACTCTACAACTCGAATGATCAACCCCGATTCAAGGTATACGGTTTTGAAGACAATGCCATTTTGTATTTTTCAACTTTGTATAGTGTTTTATGTACCGCTCAATGTTCTGTCTTTCATCATGTGTGCGCACGCAGTTTCTTTCGTTTATGTTTTGTTTTTTCCCTCTTGAAAGGAAGCTAAGTTCTATTTTTTCCGGGTTTTTAATTTCCGTCTCTTGTCAACCAAAGAAAACCTTGTTTGACAGGGTGCCTGAGATAATTTTCTGGCATATACCGAGTACGGCATACAAGAAAGTGGCGCCGGTGTTTGGCATACACAAGCCTTGTGTTGGTTCAATTAACAGGGAGAGAGTTGCTGCTCAAGAGGCCGAAACCGGTATCATGAAACTTCTTGTTGAAAGGCCTTCTGTCAAGGTAAGGTGAAAACTATTGATTTAGTTGTTTGTACGAGGTTATGGATTAATGAAAGTTGATTACATGCATACATTCAAGAAAATGCGTAGACAAAATGTGTCAACAAAAACATGTTCGTTGACAAAATTCCTATCTGCTGTTGGAATATTTTTTGCTTTGACCAGATGAACCTAATTTATGCAACATTGGACGAATGATTAACCATATTAATTTTTAAATATTTCTATAGATTTGCACTGCATAAATACACAATTTGAAAGCAAGAGGGCTTCCCCCCAAGCTATGACACAATCGAAGCATTCTCTAATTCCTGTCATTTTGTTTGATCCGCCTCGTCTTACACAACTCTGTTTCTTTCTTGTTCTGTTTTTCCTTGTTCTTACATTGCATAGATATCTCAGGATATCCCAACTTGATCCAGGAAACATGACAAAAAATAAGCGAATCCCGGCACACCAAACACGTAAGATCGTAAGATCGCAACAATACACTTTACCACATGATCATTAAAAGGGTCCTTAGTTCCATGAAATCTTCCAACTAAGAACACATATTGGTGGAAAACTACCATGTAAATAGATTGTAGATAGATTTGTTGAGACATGAAACTCAACTTAAGAACTAACTATGCGTACAAATGGGACCACTTTGGGTTGTTTTCGATTTTTCTTTGGTGGCAGGCTGTATTTGTGGGACACAACCATGGTCTTGACTGGTGCTGCCCCTACAAGCAACTTTGGCTGTGCTTTGCTAGGCATACTGGTTATGGTGGCTATGGAGACTGGCCTAGAGGATCTCGAATACTGGAAATCACTCAAAGGCCCTTCTCTCTAAGATCTTGGATAAGGATGGAAGATGGTCGTGTGCATAGTGAAGTTGTCCTCACTCCTTAAGGTGCTTCCCTTGATTATTTGTACCACAAAATGATTTTTTTTTTTTTTTTTTTCAATAAGAAAAAGGAATTTCATTGATAATGATCAGTAAAAGACTAAGACGTACCATAAAATGAAATGAATAATAGAATAATGTATATAGCAAAGGATACAATGATTTGAGTTCAAGCTCAGTAACTAGCTACCTTATTGTATTTTAGACTGCAGTTTTGTTGGTCAATCTTCCACATGTTCATGCAAATACCATTATGTTGGTATATGATCAAGTCATAATAATTATGAAAACAAAGATAAACGACAATAATGTAGTGATGTACTCTAATGTGTAACGTGCTTATCTCACCAAAAAAAAAAAAAAAGAAAAAAAAAGAGCACTTTAATGTGTAACGTACCCGTACTCGAGTTACACAAACAAAAATTATGGTGTTATAAAACTTTACCATTATTGGAGGTAAAGTTTTTGTCATTTTCTACTTAATATCCATTATTGGAAGGTAAGGTTTTTGTCGTTTTTTACTTTATACCCATTATTGGAAGGTAATATTTTTGTCGTTTTCTACTTTATATCCACTGTTATAAGGTAAGTGTTAATTACTATTTTATTATTTTTTTTATTAGTATTATTATTTTGTTTGAACAAGTGTCAATTACTTAGGTAACGTCAAAAACTATACAGCGATTCGTAGGCAAAAGTAGATAATGACGTTACTCATGTTTCACAGTAAAAATTCATCAACAGAATTATATAAATTTCTTAACGGTTTGCATGAATTTAATGATATAAAACGTAAATAAGAATTAAATTAAAGTAAGAATACATAATTAATAGTGGCTCACCCTTAATTTAAGAATTACGTCAACTCTGAAGAAAAGAGAAATTTTACTATTTTAAAAGAGTTTACATGCACTATTACTCAAGATGAAATTAAAGATTTTTTAACTTATAATCTTTTATTTATACTCTAGGTCACCACATCTAATTGTTTCCTTATTCAAATTTGGTGTTATTTTCCTTATCTTTTGAGATAGTTTCTCAAAAGATAAAGATCACAATCAATTAGAACAGTGTCTATATTTAAATTTCATATTTTAGATTGCAAATAGCAAATCTCAGAGAGAATCCTTTAGATCATTATCTTTCCGTAATCTCGACTCTGTAGATACTTCCTTTAACCTCTCCACTATTGCCGATAAGTGCAATCAACCTCATATCCTCTTTTCACAACGGTCGACTTGTTACTTATATCCGATGTCTTCTTGTAACGGTCGACTTTTAATAAAATTGCTTACTAACGTGGCTCTTAAGATTAAATTGTACTTCATCATTTAACGCTAAAGAAATGTAGACCCCAGTCAGGGTCTATTTTAGAGTTTGGCATTTTAATCTAACTTATCTTCTACAAATACAAATAAGACAAAAATAAAATAGTAATAAATGTGCTATGATGAACTTCCCATATAAATTAAATTATGTATCTTTTATGCAAAATAATTAAATTATGTATCTTTTTTGAAAATAAATTGAATTATGTATCTTAATTTTATTTTTTTTTAAAAAATCCCCTATTTTGAAGAGAGCAAGGAACAGAACTCTCTTTTATCTCCAAAACCAGAGCTCTATGGCACATTAAAGAAATTTTCTGCAGCTAAAGGGAAGGATAATTTTTTCATTTTGGATTAAAAATAATAATAATAAAATAATCTTTTCATTTTGGATTAAAAAAAAAAAAAAAAGAGAGAGATTCTGCAGATCATATGGATTTAACCTCATGAATTCTTCAAGATTTGAACCAAGATTTGAATGTCAAAAAATGCATCAAAAATCAACAAAAACCCAAAATAGCAACCAGCAAGAAAACGCCAGCAAAACAATTGACCAAAGTTTCCAAGACCCCACGGCTCAATTGTACTATCGATCCTCCACATTATTTGCAGAAGCCTGTGAACCTTCTTCTAATTCATCTTCGCTTTCAGAGGTGAACGCTTCTTCCTTTCTTTTTGTTCCTTCTGAGAAATACCTCGACTCCGAGACAAGAAGAAATTCAACTTCAACAAAAAGTCTATCGTCCACCAAGAACCCATTCAAGGGATTATGGAGATTTTCCAGTGAGAGAAAATTTCCAAAACCGTAGGCCTTGTTGTACATATCAGATGGATTGAAACAACGGCTAACTGCATGAAAATAAAACGTGTGCAAACAGTATAAGAACATAGAATGTGGCTCATGAATAAGCAATATATAGAAAGATGGATATGAAAGAAAAAATATACGTATGTTTCCTACAAATGTTTTTAGGAATTAATAGGAAAACGTCATAGTTTCAGGTTAAAACGGGTCAGTCACCTGAACGCTCGGTGTTTTTACCGTTGACTGTGTCAAGTAGTCGTAGCTTGAGCTCTGCTGCTTTAGTCGCATTGTTGCTTCCACAGAGACTTAGGCTCCGTTCACTTCACCAATTCGAGTTTAGAATTTGAGTTTTGTTACAGTAAAAAATTCTCAGAAATAGTCACATCTAACTTTTTTGCTACAGTAAAAAACTCTCACAAAAATTACATCTTAATTTGAATTACAAACTCAAATCAGCAAAATGAACGGAAAAATAGAATTGGAGCTAAATATAGCGAGAGGGCTTTACCCTTGAAAGGGTGTAATCCATTAGGATAAATCTTTAACTTCCTGGAATCAGTGGAAAATTTGAGAGTTCAATACTCTTAAGCTACAAGAACCCAACTCCAAATAGAAAAAGGAAAATTCTTGGAAAAGATGTCGCACCACAATGTTCTTCCAACAGAAAACATTTCAGATAGATAAAAATCCTCGTCTAACTCGGAGAAATTCTCAACCTCCCACGTAAAAATAGAGTTTTTTAATGTTGGGTGCCTTAACGAAGGAAAGAGATTCCCATTTGCCGGTGTTCTTTATGACAAAAACCTCTGCTCCAAACATGCAAGAGTCATCAACAAGGTATCCATTTGAAGGATCCTTAAAAGTTTCAAGTGGTAGTAACTGTTCGAAGCCCCACGTAGTCTTCATCGCATGAAAACGCTTCACGCGCCACCATTTGCGTCTGCACAATAACAAGGGAAAATTATCAATGTGGAGTGTGAAAAACGCTGAAAGTTTGTTGCGGAAGCAAATTAATACAAAATGTATTCAATTACCTTGGATGCTAAAGTATTGATCCTCTAATTGGTCATGCACGAAAAATTTGAAGTAGACATTAACCTCCCAACCAACCGGAAAAGTGTCCGTCTCAATTATTGCCAAGTACAAAGAGATGTGGCTCCGTTCATTTCACTGATTCGAGTTTAAAATTTGAGTTTTATTACAGTAAAAAGTTCTCAGAAATAATCACATCTAACTTTTTTGCTACAGTAAAAAGCTCTCACATAAAATCACATCTCAATTCAAATTACAAACTCGAATCAGCAAAGTGAACAGGGCCGTAATTCTCCTCATTTTTCTGTTTGTCTCCATTTGGATAAAGCAACAACCACCTACAATAAAATTCAATAGTCAAAACAAACAGTTACCATATACAATCCCTTTTTATTATCTTTAATGAATGTCACTCAAGTCTCAACATACATTTTCCATTTTATGTTCTTTTATCCCTTTTGCCTTTTCCTTTAAATCGAAAGAGATTGCAAATAATTTTGCCTCGAGAACTGCCACTCTTAGCAGCCCTTTTATAGAGATAAGAAATATATAGAATATGAGTACCGGTTCAAATCTCCAACCCAGAAAAGAGACAACACCAAAAGCTTACGTCATTAGCTTGGATATAATAGTGTAGCTACGAGGCGTAATCACAATTTGAACACTAATTCGATGTTGATGTTAATCGATATATATTAAATCGTATAAATCATGTTAGTAAATTTTATATTAATATTTCATATAAATATACCTTCTGTTGTCCGTATAGAGTAAATATATTTACCATGAAGCATCACCGAATTTATCCATAACACAAACATAGTAAATAACATGAGCAAAACATTATAATTAATTAGTGAGTAGAATTCATGCATGACAAGGGCAAAGCTGTTTCAGTTTTTATTTAATTATTTATTTATTTATTATTATTATTATTTATTATTATTATTATTATTTGGTGTTAGAGTCTTAGAGAAATAGAAAGTGGTTCCATATTCATTATAATCTGCCAAACCATTTAATGGTCATTACTGCTTGGAGAATGGCAAATGCCTAACACAATTGACTCAAAATACCAGAAGTCCATTAATTTTCCTCGTAAGAAATTAATACCAGTCAATTGCTTCTATATACATTGTTTAAATGGTTCTAGGAAGCTAACTAATGCTTGACTCAGTATTTATTCTTTTGTTTTATTGGTTTTAGATTCATGTTGAAAGTTCTGAAAATTTTCGTATCTTATTTCTTAAAGACTTGAATGGGGCTGCTAGACATATTTTCATATATATATATATATATATATATATATTATATGTCTATGTGCTTATGTATTTGTATATTTTTGCTTTTGTTAATTAATGATGGCTTTTGAGTTGGGGCTGCTTGACTTGGTTACTTGAACCGGTGACGACCGCAAAAATATCATGAGCACATCACCTTGAATATTTTTATATGTATTTCTTCTTTCTATATACAACGGAACTTGTCCTTTAGGGAACCTAGCAAGCACCGGGACTTTGGTCAATGCGGCTTTTCTTTCCTTCTTTATCAGCCTATATTGTAAACGAGGTTTAGGTCTGTTTAGCAGAGTTTTAAATAAAAAATAAATCTTATGCAGACATGATAAATTCACTGTCGTTTAGTTGTCTTTGCCTTTTCTTTTCTTTTCCTTTTTTGAAGCAATGTTATCTTTCCCCTGAATCCCTTGAAGGGATTCATATTTATTTTTAGGAAAGATGGAGAGAGACTTCAAAGAACGAGAATTTGTTTATCGTTGTCACTTTACTTTAACCAAAACGTTGTGCCTTTAGTTTTAATTTTTTAAGGAAAAACAATGAAATTCATTTAATCAAATATTATGATCCTTGTAACATTTTTATGACCTAAATTTTAAAATGTAATATATGTTCTCTCGATTTATATTTTGTTAGCAACTTTGCCCATTCTATTACATTTAAGTGACTGAATATACACGTGTCGCTTATTAATTAGCCCTTCTTAGTGAGATATTGAGTTTAAGTCTACAATTATAACTTTACCCTCCTAATTAGATGAATAATCCACCATTTTCATTGTTGTTTTCGTTTCCCATTTTTGTTCTTGCTTCTCTATGTTTCTTTACATGGTGTTCAAGTTTCATCCATGGCAAGTAGCTGCAAGAAGAAAAAAGTAATCACGATAGTCAATTCTTAGTAAATTCTTGCATGAGAGAGTAAAATACGAGGATTAACAACGAAGAAGAAGAAAAAAAGAAAGATAATCATTAAAAAAAAAAAAACAACAGCAACAACAAGGAAAGGGACTAGAAGTAGAGTACTCAGACGGCCTTTCTTTTTTAAACACAGTCAAATACAGAAGAAGCATGTGGTTAAACTTTTGGAGGCTTTAGTTTTGAAATAGATGGAAGTTATAATTAAAATGGACCCAAAAAAAAAAAAAAAAAGTCAATACGGGTACACCAATAGATTCATACCAACACTAGCTATCTCCTCTATTTCAGCCATTGGGAGTGATTTAACATGTTTCTCGCAATGGATCTTCAATTTCTTCAGAATTCTTTGATTTATCTGCAGACCTCTAAACCCAAAAACCCACAATGTTAAGAGCTTAATTTGTTTTGAGTTTTTTTTTTTTTTTTTTTTTGTACACTTTTATTGATACTCCAAGTCTCCCATAAGCCATTTTAAAATAATACCCTCTATTTATTGATCACATGCTACTCACGTAACAAATTCTGTTGAGCAAAGTTATTAGCAGAACATAGATCAAGAGGAACGAGTGTTACAAAAGTCATAATTGAGGGAGAATTTTTGTAATTAATCCAACATTATGAATTACCTCATTTTAACATTTTCTAAAAAAAAATAAATCTCATGTAAACATGATAAATTCAGTGTCGTTTAGTTGTCTTTGCTTTTTTTTTTTTTTTCTTTTCTTTTCTTTTTTTGAAGGAATGTTATCTTTCCCTTGAATCCCTTGATATATAATTATTTTTAGAAAAGATGGAGGGAGACTTCAAACAACGAGAATTCGTTTATCGCTGTCACTTTACTTTAACCAAAACACTTGCCTTTAAACCCTATAGATGTTAGTTAACAAAAATATGAGCTAAGTTCCTTTATGTTCTACTTCTGATCTCAATAGATTATAAAGTAAAAAAAGTTTTGATACTATTGTTGTTGTAAAATTACCTTGACTAAATTTTTTTCGGCGCCCCCAATATTTTCATTTTGAAGCGGTAGTAAAGAATTCCTAATTATCAACACAGTTAAGGATAATTTTGTGGAACTTTTTTTGTGAAATTACTTTGAATCGCAGATAGAAAAATTCAGATATTTCACAAATATTTATTAGACAATAAGACTATTTTTCTTAAAATCCATTTATCAAATAATGTTTGTAATAGTGATTTAATTTGGTTGAAATCTTGCACCAGTACTACTGTACAAGGTCGACTATTACAACGTCGTACATTTCTCTCTCATAAACAGAGACCAAAAGAAAACAAACCCAGTTAAAAAAAAAAAAAAAAAAAAAAGTACATACAGATCACAATAGTTTGTAATATGTGTGATTAAATTTGCAGCTTTTTTCTCTTCTTAAAAATAATTCATTTATGTATATAATCTCCACTTCGATAGAAAGAAATCAATTCGGAAAACTGGAAATCGAAATTCCATGTATACAACGTGGACATACGACAGAAATGTACGTCAAACACTCAAACTTATGAAAGCACCATGCGTACACATAATTATTATAATTATTTATTTGTTATAATAATTAGTTTCCTCTTCATGGGCAGAATGTGATGAGGTAGTCCGGTCGGCTGGAGCACGTAAAAGTGCTGTTCTGGTCATCATAAGCATAACTGTAAGCCTGCGGGCACTTCTCCTTGAAGAATCTAGAATAATCCGTCGGCTGGCACATGTCCGCAGTGCCATAAGCGTTCCTACAGCAGTACTGATCGGTGTTGAACACCGTGCACGCACTGTTGCACCCAACCACTTCGGAGCCGTCTTTCACCTGAAACTCAGCCGGGCAGTCAGCATTGATGTTGGCCGAACAAGTCGATTCCTTGCAGTCCCCGGTGCCGCCCTGCGGGGCCACCGACACCGGCACGTTGAACCCGTCGACGTTGCTAACGTCATAGAAGTCCTGCCCACTGTTTTCGGTGATGGCGATCTCAATGAGAGTCACCGGTGGGGCCCCGCTTTTGCCATTGCACTCGACCGTGCCCGAGCCGCAGTCGCCGGTGATGCAGGTGAACTCGCCGGAGGTGTTGCTTGAGCACCGGGTTCGGGCCCAGAACCGGCCGTTCCACGGTGAAGGGAGGTCGACAGAGAGGCTCTGCCCGTGGCCGAGCTCGAGGCCGCTGGTGGACAGTTGGTCTTTGTTGTTGACGGATTGGGCTGCTGGCCAGATGGTTGTTTGGCAGTTGTTTCTGATAATGACTTTAACTGCATTTGCTCCTGAGGCAATAAATTCTAAATCAAACTCAAGAAGTTCTATAGTTAATGATAAACATTATGAATATGATCATGACAATGTATGATGCCTATGCATGATTGCATAACCTTAAAATGAAAGAAAATTTATTCATGGAACATATATAACACTTAAAAATTAACTTATAATATTGGAACTATATATATGTTTTTACATATTTGAAAAGTACTATTGTTTCCTTACAAATTAGACTTTGAGAGGCTTTTATTCAATTATTGTGTCCAATTAAGCGAAGTGTATTCTTTTTTGTCGTTTAAGCATTTTTCCATTCAAACTACTCTGGAAATTTAGAACAAAAGCTAGCTATTTATTCGAGGAAGGAAACGGAGAGATGGCAAACAAAAGGATAGCTGCGACAAAGATTAATCAAGAAGACAACATAACTCAGCCCTCAGAATCCATGATGCGAAATAAGAACGAACATCTTCCAAATGGGGAAACTACGGAGATGGATGTAGCACAAACAGTTGGATTGCTATTGGAGACACCAGTAGAAATAGCGGATTTAACGATGGTTACAAACCACCGTTAAAAGATTAAGTGACGGTTACGTCATTTAATTGGGAGTTGTTAAAAGTCAGACTTTTAATGACGGATTTTATGCATCATTAAAGTCCACTTTAGACGACAATTTTCATAAAAACTGTCATTTATAGTTTACCCAAAAATCATAATACACGCTTTTCAGGTCCTCATTAAATGACAGTTTATATGACGGTTAAAAAACCGTTGTTATATGTAGTGCAACAAGGAAAAACAAATTGGTTATTTTTAGCTTGTCCCATGGGTGGCCTATATCCCGTGTGTTATTTAACCTCACAATTCTCTGCTTTCAGTCAATATACATAAAAATATAATATAACAAACTAATTAACAAATATATTACGTGCTTTTAATTCTCAAGATCAAATGAATTATAAATAATGCGCAGAACATCAATAAATGTAGTTTGGCATGATTAATATTGCAACAACAACGGATAAATTAAATGTTCATATAAGAAGCATATATAAATACTTGATCATTTTTTTCTTTCTATTATTTTCAACATATGGACATTCAACATCTAACAATCAAGGGCAAGATCGCAGAATCTACGAACGAAGTCCAAGAGATCTCCTCGCGTCTTTGTCGGGTGTTGCTGAGCTGAATGATCGTGACTCTTTCCTCATTTTAGAAGTATGTGCGGCAAAAACGAGTCACCATGTATTCCCAAGTACAAATGAAGTTGTGACCCAAAGTAGTGTACCACTTATATGCTCTTTTTGTTGGTTTCCGAATCGAATTCGGTGCGGAAGCGAGAAAACACAGATCAGGTCCAAACAAAAATTTTCATAAAATTTTTGAAAACGCTATAAAATACATTAATTTAAACAATAATAATTTAATCTCATTAATTTATAAAAATAGATACCTAGCAAATAATTAGGCGGATAACATGAGGTCTTTGACCACGAACAGTCCAAGCTCCAAGCTTTCTCAAAAAACATGAATCTTCTCGTCTAGTCCTTGAAATCTTCAAGACATAGAGTGTGGGCTCTAATATGGAACTATCGGATTATAATCACTCGCTATTTTTCTATTTCAGCACTATCAACGCATGTATGTGATGAAACTAGGAATTGAAAGAACTTTTCTTCTTTTTTTTTTTTCCTCTCAGGTTACATGATTGTCACTAGATTATTACACGATGTCAAAAGAATGTTAATACTCTCGTAAGAGCTATGTCACACAAATCTCATAGGGGAAGGGAGGAAAAACTTGGGTTCTCATATTTGCTATTGTCTCCTTTTTATAGAAGACTAGGATGACCTCTTTGCTTTAACTTAACCACAAGGAGATCTCCATGTGGTTGGCGCAAATAGCAGGCACGAGAGAGAAAAAATTTCTCCTTAATCTAGTTTCTAATTTTAGCTCAAATTCAAACTTAAATAAAGTCAAACTTTACTTTTCTTTTGAATTTGATTGTAAAACTTGTCAAACAAGAAAATCGGATACCTTGGAGAATGAGCAACTGAACTAGTGGGATTGTCCCTGTCCCACACGCCCCTGCACCTCCATGTACCTGGGGCGTGTAGCCTCCTGTGGTCCCACCACAGTGTGTTCTAAAATTAATTTAATTAAATAATCACATTATTTATTTCGAGTGATAATAAATCCCAATAATTCAACTTGTCTTGCAAATATTACAAGGATGACACGTGGACTAATAGACCTATAATTTTGAGCTTCAATAAAATCAATAATTAATTGAACTCTTTAACAAATTAATTATATTAATTCCAAAAGTTACTCCACTAAAAACTTAGAATTGCACTCTCAAAATTATAGACATAATTTACTTCTAAGAACTTGAAGTGTCCATTTGATATAGTCACTACATATAGATCAATCCTCCATAAATAATTCATAATTAAGTTAGGTGAAATATGTTAACCTCTCTAATTACATCTTTATCCTTGAATACCATCAATTTTCTAATGGATAGTGATTCATAAAACATATTCATGAATCAGAATTCCTACTAATCCAAGTACCGAATCAATCTTTAAGGGAATTATTTATCTACTTCTTTCCAAAAAAAGGAATAGATTCTATCTCGTAATATTAGCATTCCTAGCTACTTATTTTTTCAAATCTCCAAGATATAAGGAATATGATTTAGAATCTCAAAATCCATACTGAGTAAGTCAAACAACAGAAATCCACAAATAAGAGTCTGCTAATAGCTCATAATTAAGATCGCTCTATACATGACCATCGGTAGACCCAATTGAAATTTTTATACTTAACAGGTTATTAAAAATTCATATGGTGTCTGTGTCTCAATCCTACATAATCTCATTATGTAAAATACACTCATTCGATATCTCTCTATATCAACGATGCAGATAAGCTCGTTCCATTCTTAATGAGAATGACATGTATTAATAATGTTTTAATTAAAGATTATGAACTTTAATTAAATTCATTATGGACCAATTTCGATTATTATCCTTAAATATTATCTAGTATATAACACTTACATACCATATTTAAGGTCACATAAATAATTACGGAATTTTCAATGATATTCATAAAGTACATGCACATAAATAATAAAATTTCTATTTTATTAATTAAATAATAAAATCCAAAATCGCATCCCATGATTTTGAACACCATTCCCAACACTTTCTATAAGCAACTTGGAGAACTCACGGAGATGAAGATCATGACCTCTGGCGTGCTTTTCAAAGGCGTCAAGGAAAAAGGCGTCAAGGAAGCGGCTGATATGCTTTTTGGGTCACCTCTACGACTATCGAACAACATAAAAGAGGGAGTTTTGTACCCCGGAGGGTATGGCTTCTCGTACAGCTCCATGGGATACAAAGGTTGCAGCAGGTACTTCTCATTCTCTAGCACAATGCCATGAGCATGCTTCTCCAAGATAGCCAACACGTAATCGCGAGTGAGCGGACTAACATTGTTTGTCTTTAAAGGCTTTGGTGCTCTGACAGCGGAAGTTTTCTGTATAGTCGCATTGTCAGTGAGACCAGGGATAGGGTCTTTGTCAAGGCGCTCACATAGCTGATTAACTTTGGAGAGGATCTCATTGTGAGATTCTCTAAGAATTCAGAGGGCATCCACGTATCTAGAATCGTGGGTTGATCTCCTTCCTCTTAGTGCTCAATGTTGAGAGTATCATGCTATAAAGCAGACTCCTCCGTTTCTTGTGAAGTTTCGTCATAGGCGACACAAGCCCTTTTGTTTCGAGGTGCCATTAAAGAATGGTAGTCTAACCTCCCTAATGGAGTTGCCTTTATGTTGGGGCCGTTAGTTCAACTGGCACGGCGTGTACAAGGTATATATGTACCAGATTCAACAGTGTTGGTGTTGTCATGCATGAGATACGCAGTGTTCACAGAGGAGATTGTATGGTAAGACCTTCAACAAAGATATGGGGAATGGCTAGGCCTAAAGTAACCTGAAGAAGATGGATTATAAGGCTCACTTTATTGCCATACTATCAAAGCAGCCAATTACATGCACGGGAGGACGTCGAATGCAATTATGAAGGTCGCATGGATGAAGTATGGTAGGAAGAGTAACCAAACAATTAGTGGAGATTTGAATTGGAAAAGTGTGGATAAGGCTTATTTGGACTAATGCTCTGAGGACAAGTGTGTGTTGTCTCTGAGAGCGAAAGTAGGACTTGTATTTGTGGGATAAGGCTGTTCAGAGGAGTGCTCAAAGAAAAAATACGGATTGTCTCTCAGAGTCACTGTAAGTAGACAGAGTTTTACAACTTTCCGTAAATGTGCTCCTTAATAGTGGAGTCCAGCCATGGAGGTGAATTTTCATATTTTTGGGAAAAGGAAAAGAAACTTTGTATATCTCTCATGGACAAGTTTGGATAGATCAAACAAAGTGTTTATAAAATTTTTGAGTGAGGTTTCCCCTAGAAGATGTTCAAACCCAAAGAACGCAAGTTCAAAGAACACCAGCTCTTTAAGACTTAATCACTTTTTCCATAGGAGAATTGCTTAGGGATTCAAGGGTGTGCATTGGCTGGCTCTCTTTTTTTGTTATGCCTTAAAGCGTTGATCAATTGGAATATTTTTAGGAGGAGCTTTGGGTCTCTTGTGTGGTTGCTCCAGAGCTGTATAGCTACATCCTGTCAAAGGCATGTATGAACTGTTTCCTTCCTAACCAACTACATTAGGTGGCTTTCATTTTTGACAAACAAATTGGCCGAAAATAGGTATATTTAGAGGCAAAATCCAAAATTCTTACTGATATTAGACCTTCTATGGATCTGGAGATCATGAAGTGTTTGACTAAATCTGGTGCTCTATAAGGTTTTTTTTTTTTTTTTTTTTTTTTTCTAGAGGCCTAAACGGGCGTCAAACCAACTCCAGAGTGCCGCATTCCGTTTTTGGCCAAACAACCCTCACTGGAGCACCTAACACACCCATCCTTCAAGGAGCATAAAAGTACCTTCAGTCACAGAGGAGTCTCTTGAAGCATGGGAAGTATCTTCGTGGAGCCATCTAAAGTAATGTCTCTGGAGCAGCAACTGTAAGAGAAGTGCTACAAGATACCAACAATAGACACTACTATCTTATCTAATAATGATTTATACTTTGATGTATCTCGCCGTATTACTAAAATTGTGGGCAATGGGCGACCGTCAGTATTCTACTGTGTTACTTAGAGGTATAGTCATAATACTAAAATTCTAACAACCTGTGACCACCGAAGTATCTCAGCAAGATACTAAAAACTACAACAACCGGTGACAACCAGTTGACAATCGACATTAACTTACTGTGATACGTGTAGTTGCTTGCTAGAGACTATCAATATTCGTGTAATACTTTACAGTTGTCGGTTGGAGACCGCTGGTAAACGTAATGGTAGTGGCCTACCTTGCTACTACTGGATTTCTCACCGCAATATTAAAAAAATGAAAAAAAAAAGAAAAGAAAAAAATGGCATCGCAAGGAGATTTAGGATGCGTTTGGTTGGTAGATTCGTATCATAGTTCGGATCATAATTCGTAATTTGTTACGGTATTTTTTCTCACAAAAACACACGTAAATTAAGAATATTTCTGAATCATGATTCTGAATTTATAAACCAAACGTCCATAAATCAACTCTATTTGTGTGGGTGAGGAAAAAAAATGTATTTAACACATATGTCCTCTGAACATGTATAGTTTTAACAATTTACCTCTTAAATTTTTAATTTAGTAAATTATCTCTTTAATTTATAAAATTATTATAATATGTCCTGATTTAATGTCAATTAGTAACGAAAATACACACTCAACGACAAATTTTAACATTCTAATTTAAATATAACACATATTTTTGAATTCTTCAATTTTTAATTTCTTAAATTTAATAAAATAAGCATATTGCGACAACTTCATAAGCTTAGGAGAATGATCGTCTAAATTGAAAATTTGGGGCCAGTATGATAATTCACAAAAGTTTTGGGAGCAATTGTGTTAAAAAAACTCAAAAAAAGAGAGAGAGAGAGAGAGAGAGAGAGAGAGAGAGAGAGAGAGAGAGAGAGAGAAAGAGAGTTATCCGTTTTATTTACGTTCTCTACAGATGAAGGGCAGAAAACAACCTTGTAGTCAGTCCCAGTTGGGCAAGAGCTTCTTTGGCCAATATCAGAAGGGTAAGTAAAGGCATTCCTGCAAAGATTACTAAAATACTGGGAATAACTCGTTGGCTGGCAGATCTTCCCGGAAGTGCAACAAAACTGGTCGTTGCCAAACACGGTGCAGGGATTGTTACACCCGCCTGGATCTCTAAACTCCATCGGACACGGCCCGTTTACGTCTGCGGCGCATTTGCTCACTTGACCACAATTTGAAGACGAACCCGCAGGGCTGAATTCCATGGGAATATTAAACCCTTCGACCACCGAGACATAGAAGATATCATTATTGTTAGATTGGTCTAGTGAATACTGGGCCACGGTGTTGGGGGCTCGACCGTTAGCTTGGCAATCAAAGCGGCCGTCGCAGTCACCGCTCTCGCACTTGCCTCGACCGTCGCTGCTGAAAGCGCAATTGGTCCGACCCCAGATCCGGCCCGAGCCGTTTACATCAAGGGTCCATGTCTGGCCTTGTTTTAGCTGCTTTCCTCCGCCGGGGTTGGCGGCGGCCCAGACCACGTAGGTGCAGTTGTTTAGGATCTCTATTCGGGTTGCTCGGGATATTGAGGCAAAGGCGAGAGTGAGAAATAAAAGGAAGGAGATCAAGGCGTCAGGGAGATTTGGGAATAAGCCCATTAACGATCCTTGTAATGATTTTGGTTTCTTTTTCTTCCTTGCTTTGGAGTGGGAAAATATCTGTGGTGGTTGGGTGTAAGCACCCAGTAATCTTAGCACGGGCCTGCGCGCGAGTGTGCAGGCCCCGCATAGGCCATGCCCGAGCAAGGCATGGCCGAACTTCTGATGAGCGGCAGAAGTGTGGCAGCATGCATGGGCGAGGGACCAGCATGCATGGGGAGAGACCAGCAGCCACGTAGACGAGCCACGTTGGCTCAGACAAGGGGCGAAAAAGAAGGCCAAGTCATGGACAAGCCTCAGCCAAGGTTGTTCCGAGATTTGTGGGAGACTGGGCGCTGAGGAAGCACCAAGGCAACGGGCAAGTCGTGGGAAGGCAACATGTGGACATGATCAGCCAACCTCCAGAACGTGTTGAAGCGGACACATGGGCCACGACCGAGTCATGGGACGCCCAGGTGGACAGGTGGCAACACGTCATTGGCTGTTGACTGAGTCTGAAGGAAAGTGGGCAGAATCATGGCCTAGTTGGCTGATCCACGAACGAGTAAGTGTCTTACGTGATCCCTAGTGGTCTGGGGGTGTCAACCACGTAGTCCCTTGTAACCTCTATAAATAGCAAAGTCCTTGAGACACCAAACTCACGAGAGAATAGCATAGAGTGCTAGTGAGTGTTGTGGTGATCTGAGTGTGAGGCAGAGCTATCATTGTATTCCTTTTCTGTGATTGAATAAAAGGTTGGAAGTGAGTTTCCGTACTTTGGTTGTGTGCTTGTTAATCGGATCATTGTGGGTAAACACTTGGGTAGGCTGACTAGGTAGAGTAACTTAGTGCCGCACAAGGCCTTTGTTTTGGTCCAAAATTTAGGCCCTGTAACATTGGGTATGGGACTATGTAGGACCAGTTTGTCAAGCTTGACTTAAAGGCAATGTAACAATTAATGCATATAGGCCGAATAGTACCATTTTGCTAACTAAATTGTTGTTGTTTTTTTTTTTTTTTTCTTCATAAGAAATTGTGTCGCACTTTCTTGCTATATATGACTTGTGTTGTCTTGACTTGTGTGGTCAAGAGTAGAAAGCCGTGTTGATTCTTTCAAGTTTCAATCACAAACTGGGTTGGGTTCCGCGTATTTTCGGTGTAGATTGGCCTTAATAGTCAAGCAGAACAGTAAAAGGTCTTGATCTATTCCAATCCAATTTGGAGCGGCCCCCCTCTCTAGAGTTGAATGCTCTTGCCCTCATTTATTTTATAGATTTAAATTTTTAATTTGATTTGAGATGTGATATTTTTAAAATTTTTAATTGTAACAGAAAAAATTAAATATGACATTTTTTTAGAGCTCTTAATTATAAAAATTTAAAACTAAAAACTCAAATCGGTAAAATAAATAAGACTATCTCTACCCACTATTCTTCATATTAGTCCATTTCTGGACTTTTTTTTTTTTTGACTTTTGTCCAGAAATTTATTTTTTTCATTTTAATTTCTTTTGTCCTAAAATTTATTTATTTATTTATTTTGGTCTTTTTTCACTTAATTTTATGCCTTTTGCTCTAAAATTTATGTATTTCTTCATTTTGGTCTTAAACTCTACGTCTTTCATTTTTTTTTTCTTTTTAGAATTTCATATTTAAATTTTATATACTTTTAATAACAACACAGTAATAATATTTAACCCATGGATTACTCCCCATATACATAGCACGTAGAGTTCAACTAGTATATATATATATATATATATATATATATATATATATTCCTTGATAGAGGAATTTATATTTCCAGTCTATGCCGCGATGTGGACAGCAAGAACTAAGAATTAAACGATCAAGGAGCCACATTAACCTATAAGAAAGTAGAGTATATTACTGTAAATTAGTTCCATCCGTCAAGCATACGCTACATTGATATGTTCCAATATTATTGTATGAGAACAATGACGAATGCCGAAATTTATTTTAGTGAAGGCACTAATAAATACAAAAAATTATCGTTAAAAACTTAAAAGAACATCATAAAAAGTAAAGTCACGAAATACTAGGGTCGCGCTCGTTTTTCCATCTGTATAATAATAATCTTAGGCATTGGTTACCTTCATTATTTGACCATCTACTGCTATCCTATATGTATTTATTCTGTATGTAATCTTCCTTAGCGAAATGAGATCAGCATTTTTCACGTCATTCGTATTTAAAAGTGTAAATTGCATTTTTGCATGTTGCACTCTTAATTTTTTTTTTGTTTTTAGCATAATTAGTTCAATTTTGACCAATTGCGTCTTGAATTGTATAATAAGTAGCAATTAAAGTGCAATAACTAACAAGCCTATCAATTTAGTGGTTTGACTTTTGAGATGCAAGATTCACATATTGAAGGCAAAACTCGTCATTTTTCATATAGAATTTCAGGAGAATTTCATGTTCTGAAATGTCAATTTCTTAAAGTTAAAAATTATTATGCTTCAATTGCTACTGATTTAAATTTTATGATAGTTATTTTCCAATAAAATTTAGGATGCATTATACAAAAAATAAAAAATAAAAATAAAAATAAAAGTATGACAGTGCGATTTTAAACTAACGAATGATGTCTAATCGGGGCATGGGAAAAAGTTACTTTCTTCACCAACTTTAGTTTATAAAAGAAGACCTTTAGTCCTTAAAAAAAAAAAAAAAAAAAAAAAAGACATTCGTTAAAGTATATAATTTGTTTACCCAACCGTATCTTTGCAAGCGGATTACAAGCTGTAACCTTTTATTGTACTAAGCAAATTGGTCCGTCCTTATTGCCATTACTTTATTACCACACATATATAAGCTTGCTTCTTAATTGAAATTCATTTGGTATTTTGGCTCCTTGTTCGGTAGGAAGAGTCCCCAATGCTTCTCAAGTTCCGGGTTCTTATCGTTCTCATTAAACATGGCAAATATGTAAGTCTCAATAGGCCTTCCTGGCGTCTTCGGAGTCCCTCCCTTCACATGTTGCACCAAGTTATTGTTATAAGTCCTTGCGTTATCGACCGTCGTTCCCGTCCCACCATCCGACGGCCAACCGCTCTCCGACACGACGATCTCCAACGAACCCCCGCCCGCCTTCTCGAGAGCTGAATAGACAGTGTCCAATATGGCGTCGAAAAGATTGCGATATCCATACTGACCATCTTGCACAACAACTGACGGAGATCTGAAAAGAGCATAATCAAGAGAAATGTCTCCCGTGTTGTAACTGTAACTGAAATAAGGATACACGTTGACGAGCAATGGAGATCCGTTGGCCACTAAGAAGCTTATCACAGGATTGATAATAACTCGGTAATCCGACTTGAACGAGCCTTTTGAAGGCGGATAGGATACGTCGTCGAGGACTCTGGTGTCGATGGAGGTGGTGACTTTGACTTGGTTGGCGAGGCCGAACGTGGAGATTGCCCTTTGAATGTTTTGCATGGCGGGGACGAGGAATTGCGCGGATCTGTCCGAGGTTTGGACTTCGTTTCCGACGGCGATGTACTTGAACTTAACGTCGTTGTAGTTTCTGACGTTGTTTTGGACCCAAGTGTCGGCTTCGGCTTGGTTTGAGGCGAGCCTTTCGAGGTCTTTGTTGAGAATGCCGAGCATGAGTTCGATGTTGGTGCCTCGGAGGGCTTGGAGAGCGGCTTGGTCGGGATCGTAGAGTCGCATTCTTCGGATGTTGTTTTGGTTGTAGAGAGCTATGACTTCCTCTCGGGAAGGCAAGTTGTTGCCCATCATCCCATAACAGACTCCAATTTGCGCAGCTGTAATATAATCATATTTAGTTGAAATGAGAATCAACGGTAGACTTGAGTAGTTGTGCATAAAATGGACCCGCAGCCCGACCCATGTGGATTGGGGTGATAATACAGGTTCGGTCACAAAAAGGGGGTGACATGACCCGCGATAAAGAAAACTAAGGCCCAACCTAGCCCGATAGCCTAACGGGTTATATATGAGTTGGGTTGAGATTGTGCGCGTTAAAATTTTATAGCACGTATCACCTAAAATTACTATAATCACATATTAAACCGTTAAAAATAAAACTTAAAAACATCAGTTCCTATCCGTAGTTGAAAAAGACATGCCTTTTCACAAAAATACCCAAATATTTTTAGAATTTTTCTCCATAAGATTTTTGTTAATTTTTAAAGTTACCCTAATATTATCAATATTATAGGACTTAGTACCCGAAAAATCGTCTCTCTAGCTCACAAGATAGGTTATTGGAGAAGTTTATGTTAAATATGTGCCAACTTAATTTGCTACACACCGAATAAAATTACTTTTTTTATTTTTTGGTACTCATCGCATATGGCAGCCAAGTCAAATTATCTAATTTCAGGCATGGTAATGAAATTACAGTACGTGATGAAACATTTAATAATAAAAACGTTGGATTTAACCGACAAGTTATGAACAAAAATTACCTTTCAAGTTATGGGAGTTATAGACGAAAATAATAATTTGTATTTATTAACCAAAAATTTTTAATTTTAATTCATCTCAAAATTTTCCTCTTTCTCCCAATCTAATTTCAGGCATTATGATTATGAAACATTTTTAAAACGTTGGATTAAGAAAAATTTTTGTGAACAATATTTTTAACTAAAACAAGATTATGATTATTTTTTCAATTTCAGAAAAATTCAGAAATGAATTCATATAATATTGTAGTTGATTTTTTATTTAATTGGTATTTCAGTTTTTGAAATATAAATTATAATACGAAAATTCAAAATTAAAATTCAGAGGTATAATTGAAACTTTTCTAAAAGCTTTAATTGGCATTTTAAATTTGCAATTTAAAAATGCAAAAATGTTGTATTGTAAAGTGTGGGCAACATGGCTCCGCAGCAAATATCGTAACAAAACTGATGTGTCAAACTTCTCTGAATTTAACAAAAACGAATTATTTTATATCTATTCTCAACTTAATTTACTCCTCACATATTAAAATTCCAGTTTCATGATATTTTCATGGTGAGCATATATATATATATATATATATATATATATATATATATATGCGCAATCATGTGTGTGTGCATGGAGAAAGAGATATACCAGTTTTGTCTATGGTTGACGTGATGATCAGCAGCCCAAGTAACAGCATTGTTGAGATCATGGAAGGACAGCTTCCGCTTAAAGAATATGCCTTAGCCATATTGGTGACAAAGTATGTAGACAAAAAGGCAGATCACTAAAGCTTATAAAAGAGGATTTTCCGCAAACTCTCTGCCCCAAACACAGCTTATTAGCCTCCCTTTTTATACCCATTTTTAAAGTTAAGATCGTAGAGATCAGTCACCAGACTTTCCACATTGTAATTTGACGAGTCAAGTACTCCGTGGAAATTTAGCCAGTGCATTGCCCGACGTAACAAGCTTGCTCACCGTGTATTGGCCGACAAGTTCGTCAAACTACCAATTATATCTATAGATTTAACCTCTCTATGTATTGGCCGTATATGGTGAAATTTTATCAATTTAATGGATGAATTTAGAGTCTACATAATTCAATTAACTTCTTGAGGTATAAATATTGCGTACACTATCGAATTAAAATTAAAATTCATTTAATTCCTTTTGTTGAAGATTTTCTTTTTTGCTTTTATTTTATTATTATTATTATTATTATTATTATTATTATTATTATTGTTATTACTTTATTTTATTTTATTTTTTACAATAGCAATATGCTTCTTTAGCAGTGACGGAGGTAAGAAGCGACAAGTGGAGGCAAAGACGTAGCCAATTCATGCCTCCGGGCTCAAGCCCCCCTCAACTTTTTTTTTTTTTTTTTTTACTGTATATATAAGTGTTGCTTTAGAAAATTATACAAAACTCCCTCTGAAAAATTGGAAATACAACCTTACATCTCCTTAATAATTTCTGTTTTATTTATTAGTCCTTCTCATGAAAATTTTTGGCTTCATCACTGTGGAGACAGTCAGTATACCAACTTCTTAAAAAATAAATCTTTAACCCTTTTAAAATTTCTGATTTCTTTATTCTTTTCCTATGACTAAGGCTTTATATTCTCGTACGCACCCCATTCCAAGTTGTTGCTTTTTAATTTTTTTTTTAATTTTTTTTTAGTTAACCAAGTTTTTTTTTTTATATACATATTATGATATGTTTTATGATTATGTGTGTAGGGTAGCTTTCTTTGGCAATTTTTTTTCCCATTTTTACACCCCGTATTTTTATGTTAAACAAAACTTAATTACCGTATATTTTTTATTGTATCAAATTTATACTTTCAGATATCATCAAATATATATATATATATACACACACATTTTCAGATTTCAAATTCGTGTTAAATTCTTATCCTTCTTTCAGTACATAATTATTGTTGGCTATGAAAGATACCTATAATCTTTCACATTTTTCCATTTTTATTTTTGTTCTTATTCTTTTTTATTTTATTACGTTTAAATCCAAACTTCAAACGTTAAAATTATAAAAGTTATGATAAATTTGTAAATCGTACCACGAATCTGAGAGCTTAGATTTTTGAAATCGTATAGGACTTGAGTTCCAGAAATCGTATAATATTTTAAAGTCTACTGCCGTGTATTCGATGGTTCAATAAGTTAGTATATGTACGGGAACCTAATTAATTGCTTTGTGTGTTATTTGTAGAAACTTCCTTAGTGGTGCTGATTGAATAAATCAATGTTTGAAGTTTATTTTAGGTTTGGTTCATTTTACCGATTCGATTTTTCAGTTTTAGGTTTTTACAGTAAAAAATCTCTCAGAAAATGTCACATCTAACTTTTTCTGCTATAGTGAAAAGTTCTAAAAAAATGTCACATCTCAGCTCGAATTAAAAACTCAAATCCGCAAAGTGAACGAGGTCTTAGTTTCAATGCAAATGACTTGGGACTTTGCCTATATATTGACTTCATTTCTTTCTTTACCTATAGGGGACAAGCGCACATGCTCTCTCAAACTTTAGAATCTCAATAATTGCATTCTATGAGGTACCCCAAAATTCGTGGTTTTACCTAATATTTTGAATTTAATATCCTTGTTGAGCTCAACACCCCGAACTCAGTAGATGTTTGATTCGTGTATTCAGAATTATTATTCAGAACCATTCTTGTTTTACGTGTGTTTTTTTTTAAAGAAAAACACTGTAGAGAACCATAAATTATAATTCATAATCAAAGATAAATACAGAAAATAAACATCCTCAATTCCCTTTAGCTCAACACTCTGACCTTGAGCTAAATGTATATTTTGAACTCGACACCTCAAGCCTAAGGCATTCTTAATTTGGCGTTTTTGGGCCGGAGGATATGAGAATGCCCAACCCTCTACCTATCTTTTTCACGTGGAATGTAGGAGTATTACCACATTAGTGATCCCATGAGATCCGGATGGCCATCAAGGGAAGCAGAAGTTATGTTCGGGAAGGAGCAAAAAAGCCACGTTCTGATGGAAGCGGAAAGGACGGGAGTAAGGGACGTGGGTAGGACGGTTGTTCCCTCAAGAGCCTATAAATATGATGAAAAAGAAAGAAGAAGAAAGGGTCTGAAATTTTGAGTCTGAGAGCTATTATGAGAAAATTAAGAGCCTGTGAGGATTTGAGTGTGTACTTTAAAGTAAATCAATAAAAATTTTCCTTCATTTCTTGATTTTCTTGTAGTAATTTACTCGTTCTTTTTTCAATTTGGTTACTTTAATCCGATTATTCAAGCCTTGCATTTAGAATATGGGTTCTTGGTTGTTGGCGAAATTCCATCATCAACGGGAAAACATTATAGCATTTTTTGCCCTATTGTCACTGATTTTGGCCTCTTTGCAATACAGTCCCTGAAATAAAAATCTTAACTACTTTAGTATTGGAATTTGAAAATCTGTTGCAATCTCACTTTAATTAATAACATGTTAATCTTAAGGGACGTTTAGTTTATAGATTCAAAATTATTCTCGTTTTATGTATCTTTTTTGTGAGAAAAAAATACTATAGCGAGTCACGAATCATGATTCGAATCATGGCATGAATCTCCCTTCTAAACACACTCTTAATTGTTTTAACTGCAATTTCAGTTGCAATCTCGCTTTATATCACTGCAAGAAAACTCTAGTTTTTGTTACAAAATTCTGATGTCACGCTAAATGTGACCCTTTAATATCAACAAAATACTTAATGTGGTCGCTAAAGAGAAAATCTTTAATTTTTTTTTTATAAATATTGATAAAAATAAAAATTTTAAAAGATTAATTTTGTCTTTTTTAATTAGAACAAAATCTGACAACAATTTTAAAAGACAAAAAATAAAAACAGGACCACAAAAATACTGTTACTTTCGTCTGTATTTTCCATTTCAGTTAGATATAAAAACAGAGAATATGTAAGGAAGTATCAAAATTTCATTTCTTTTACCGATTTGAGTTTAGAATTTAAATTTTATTATAGTAAAAAACTTTTAAAAACAGTCATATTTAATTTTTTTACTATAGTAAAAAATTCTCACGTAAAATTACATCTCAACTTAAATTAAAAATTAAATTAATCTAAACCGGTCTTTCTGTAAAAATAAAGAAATTAAAATTTTTTATAATGTTGTCAATGGTTTAATATGCCAGCTGCTCCCCATTTTCTTTTCTTCCCCAGCGCACTTTGCCCTGATAGTTAGCAGTAACCCATGGGATTTTCTTGGGCTCTGTTACAAAAGTTGCGATTAAAACAAGCACATCTTTTCCATGGCAAGTCAGAATGAGACCATTTTTCGTTCTATGCATTCATAGAAAAAAAAAAAAAAAATAAAAATAAAGTACAAATCAAAATTCATATTGAATGGGTAATTTTGCGAGACTGGAACTCTGTTTTCGTATAACACACGGAAATACTATTTATTTTATCGATTTAAATTTAAAATTTAAAGTTTTATTATAAAAATAATCATATTTAAATTTTTTATTATATTAAAAAAATTTTATATAAAATCACATCTTAATTTAATTAATAATGAATTAAACAGGCCTTAAATACTAACTATATTTAATGTTCACATTACTGAAACAACCGATATCTGAAACATGTTGATTAGCAACAATGTTGACGAACGCTCTTGTAGTTCATTATCGATGATTGATAAGATATTGCTCATTCGTTTTTAAAATACGAAATTTTATTTTTTTAATTTTATTATTATTTTTATTTTTATTTGGTCAAGGGAAAATGACAGATAAGTCATCCCCATGTAAATTTTATGAGATGTTTATAATTCACTAATTTAATTAAAACAACTTTATAGATTTTTATTCTTAAAGAAACCATAAATTTTTTTTTTTTAATTTGAATGTATAATAATTTTTAAATTTAAATTAACACGGAAATAGTAAAAAATAGGCCAAAATGAAAAGCTAAGAAAGAAATCCCCAATTTAAAGTTATAGAAAGATGTTTATAATTGTCTAATGGTTTAACGGACAAAACAATTTTAATAATTTTTTATTCTACTAAAGAAAAAATAAAATTTTGGCCTAACTTACATTCAATAAACTATTGGCCTATTAATTTTAATTAATCAAATTTTGGTCTATTTTAAATTTAAATTAATTTTAAACTCAAACTTAATTTTAAACTACAAAACTATTAAAATACCCCATATTAATAAATTAAATGTCAATTTCTATTAATGTTTGTATATAATAAGAAATAAATATCTGATCATATAAAATATAAAAATAGTATGCAGTAGCGCTTCCAAAGTACGAAAATATATCATCGTCTATTATTATATTATGTATTGGGTTGTTTTTGAAAAATATTGTGATATTATTTTATATATTTAAAGTGTCGATTACTTTTTAAAAAACAAAAAACAAAAAATAATTTATCAGTGAAAAGGTGCTCAAGCGGAATTGTAACCGAACAAGAAGATTGAGGATAGTCCATGCATCATTTGCAAGCCAATGTTCATATGCAATCACGATCAAAATATATATGGTGTTCAAAAAAGAAACTTTTAAACAAGTTTTTCAATATATATATATATATATATATATATATATATATATATATATGGAGAGGGAGAGACACACAACCTGCAAACGAAACACCAAAATACTCTACAAGCTTTTGGAGATTTCAGGGAAACACTTGGGTTTCGGAGACAACAATAAATTCCACTTCGACGATTAGACTATCATTCACGATGAATCCATTCGAGGGTTTAAGGAGATCCTCCAGTGAGATGAACTCTTGGTAACCCCAGCCGTGTTGGCCTCCGGATGCACCAAAACAAGCACTGGCTGCAGCATGCAAATGCAAACAGTACATATAAGAACAAAAAGTATAGCACAGTAAGCAAACATAAGAGAACGTAACGGCAAAAAAATGATATCAGAAGATCATCATCCGTTCTTTATTTTGATATCAGTAAGAAAAATAATCTTATTACGAAAAATGGGGAAAAAAATGGTTACTTGAACTCCCAATCTCATGGTGTTTTCCGTTAAGTTGGTCAAGCAGTCCAAGCTTGTATTTTGCATACACTGCTGCTTTAGTTTCGATGTCTTCCCAATCACTTGGCATTAAATATAACGAGACAGCTTTGCCCTTGAAACCCTTTTCTCCATTAGGGTATATCATTAAATTCCTGGAAACAATTTAATTAATGAGCGTAGTGGAGAACCCAAACCATTACTTCAAATGCTGATGAAACAAAATTTCAGGAAAAACATACCATTTTTTCCCTCCAACAATAAACGTTTCAGATTCGGAGAATGTTTCTTTGTCCAACAAGAAGAGCTTTTCAATTTTCCAATTAAAAGTAGCATCGGCAATATCCGGAGAGGAAACGAGGAAAAGAAATTCCCAATTTCCAGTGTTGTTTATGACAAAAACCTCGGCCCCAAACACACAAGTATCATCAACAAGGTATCCATTAGAAGGATCCTTGAAAGTTCCAAGTGGAACTAATTGTGCAAAACCCCATTTAGTCTTCATTTAGTGAAAACGCTTTGCATCTTCATTACAAATCACCAAAAAAACAAAAAAGTGAAAAAACTAATTATAATAATTAATAAATTAATGTGCATTAGTAATTTTAATGAAAATTCTTAATGCAGAGTGGTGAAGATTCTTTTTCCTTAGTAATGAATTGGATACTCGAGAATTTTCAGTGACATAGTTGGAACCATATAAATTCAAAATGCTATGGGAGAAAAAGATGTAAAAGACAATAATATTACCATGAAATTGGATGGTCAAGTATTTATCCTCAACTTGGTCATGCACAAACAGTTTAAAATTGACATTAACCTCCCGATGAAGACCACGAAAACTTCCGGACTCAGCCAATTCCAAGTAGAGAGCGACATAATCCTCTCCTTTGCTCTCTTCGTCTCCATTTGGATAAAGGACCAATCTCCTACAACAAAAGTTCATTATCATTGCGACTTTTATTTCTTTTACGTAAAGTTACTATATTTTTTTTATAAGTTATTATATTTTATTTTTAGAGTTTTTAACTGTAATAAAAAAATTATATATAATATTCTATAATAACTTTTAATCGTAAAAATATAAAATTTAAAATTTAAAATTAAATTGATAAAATAAATGAGTCTTAAATTCTAAATTAAATTTGTATATTATGAGACCGTTTAATTCACTGATTTATGTTTTTAATTTAAGTTGAGATTTGATATTATGTGAAAATTTTTTACTGTAATAAAAAAATTAAATGTGACTGTTTTTGATAAATTTTTTTACTGTAATAAAGTCTCGTTCGTGTTATGGATTCGAGTTTTTAATTCCAATTGAGATGTGACATTTTTTTAAAACTTTTAACTGTAATAAAAAAAATTAAATATGATATTTTTTAGAATTTTTAAATATAAAAACTTATAATTAAAAACTCAAATCAGTAAAATGAATGAAGTTAAAATTTAAATTTTAAACTCGAATCGGTGAAATAAACAGAACATGATAAAATCAATGCCTCGCCTCAAATTTGAAAGGTAATAATGAAAATTAAAAACCTACTTACGTACCATGTGTGGCCTCCGGCTTCAAAGCCACGACTTTCATATTTTTCGGCTTCTGACAACAAGGAGAATGGTCGAACTGTCAATGAGTAGTGAGCCGGAGGAAGATGCCTCTTGCTTCTTAAAATTTCTGCAAAAGATTATTAATTAGCCAAAAAGTTACTGGTTGACTACTACTATACTGATAAAACGTGAAAAAAAAAAACCTATTTCTACGATTTCTGAATTTTAATCTGTTATATACACAAACACACTCAAGAAATATACATCTTATATTGAAAAATAGTAGATATACAGAAACAACAAAAATATACATCCTTCTCGTAGACAACAAATTAGAAAAAAAAAATACAGAGAGAGTGGAAAAGAAAAAAATAGTCACCTCAAGAAAAATATATATATATATATATATATTTATTTATTTATATATATAGAAACATTTTGGAAACGTTACTTTGTTAAATCAAAGCACATCAGCAATCACAAATTGCGATACTTTATTTTGCAATAGTGGACATATGCTTATAACGTCGCTTGATATTGAGTTCTGACAAAAAAAAAAAAAAAAAAATTCCTCGTTTTAGATACAAAAAAAAAAAAAAAAAATAAAAAAATAAAAAAGAACAGATAGCGCTCGTCCCGTCCTATGAAAAGAAAACTTGATGGTGAATCTGATTACCATTTGATCCGGAGCCGTTAGTTCTTCGTCTCTTATATCCTTGAAACAAACAAATTAGGAAACACGTATATTATTTAGCTTTCATAAAATTCAAAACTGGAGCAAACTAAAAAACTTGTAACACCCAATCACAATGTAAAAAGGAAAAAAAGAAACAAAACATGAACACTGAGGATTTTTAAAGGGAAATGAATAGATAAGTGGAGTGTATGTATGTATGTATGTGTGTGTGTGTGTGTGTGTGTGTGTGTGTGTGTGTGTGTGTGTGTGTGTGTTTGTATACCTGTTTGCATGGTTGGTCAGTACGCGGATGATATTGCTGAAGCAGAGAAGAGATGGAACTCAGAGAGAAGAGCAATCGTGTAGATTGTGGAAGAAATAGATCAGATGGATATCTTTAAAGTGAAATCCTTATGAGCGTGAATTTCGTCATAATTTCTTGCTTGGGAAAAGAAGTGGTCATGATTGCCTCTCTGCAAACGCTGTTCAATATGAAATGACGGCGCAGAAATGATTACATGTCCAAATTACTGATTGATTTGTTATGTGCGACGTGTTCTGAAGCGACGCAGTATTCAAGAGGGCGAAAGAGAACGAATGTTCGGATCGCTCGTTACACAACAAAATGTTCATATGCCAATATTTTGCTTGAAAGATTTAAATTATGTGATTTAAATTATTTTTAATTTATGTGTATATTTTATAAAAAAAATATTATAATAAATTATAAATTATAATTTAAATTAAAGAATGAATCTTTTATTAAATATTTTTATTTGAGTTATAATATAATTTTATGTAAAATTTTTTTATTATAATATAAAAATTAGATATGATTATTTTAAAAAAAAAATGTAATATCTGTTTATTTCGTTAATTTTAATTTTTAATTTAAATTGAGATGTGAATATAAAGTCGAGAAAAGATATACTATACCAACTGTCAAGATTCAAGTCAGAAAATTAGGTAATCGATAAGATTGCTTGGCTTGACCTAGAAGTTAAAATCATGAAAACACAACTATCAAATCCCAGAATTTAAGAAAAGGGAATGATTTTCTCAGAAAATGTAGAGGAGATCTCTCATATGTAAAAGACCTATAAATAAAGCTACATGGATTCATTAAGTTTTTTTAAGCACTATTTTACTACTCTAAAAAGATTGTAACCAACAAAATATTAATACATGTACAAGTAAATTAGGTAAAAAAACTCTTACTAAATCACTATAAATTCCAGCATTCTTTAGGGTTGTTCTTTTTAAATGTCATTTGAGTGTAATTTTTAAGTTGAATTTGAGTTATAATGAGTTGAAATTAGAACTTGAATAAAATAAAATTGAATTTAAAACAACCCTTGAATAAAGTTCGACCTCTTTTTTGAGTGTTTTAGATAAAAAGAACATCCCTTTAATGTAACGATAATCTTTAATCAACCCGTAATCGACCTCTGAGATTATTCCCAAAGAATTAATCTTTAGTTGATTAATTTTCACTCTCTAACAGTTATTATAATGGTAAATTCTCACTTAGGTGCAATAAATAATAAACAATAAAGAGTAAATTTAAATGAGGGAGCGGGAGCGTTCGTTTTTGAGAAAATGACAGATTCTAATTCCTACCGGGACGTAGATAGCGTAAACCCGGGGCTCGTTTTATATATATATATATATATATATATATATATATATATATATATATATATACACACACACTATACCTATGAATGAAAATTTCCATAAAGCCACCTGAAATTGTAAAATTAATTATTTTACCCCACTACATAAGCCTAATAAAGCCCAATTCACTTAAAGGCTAAAGCCCAATTCTGTAGAAGCCTTAGAAGGAACGAATTTAGATTAAAAAAAAAAATAGCAGAAAATAGGTAATATAAAAAGCTTAAGAAAATATATAAATCAATTTTTAATTATAAAAATTAATAGGTCATAACTTGTTAAGTTATGATTCATAACTAGATAAATTATGGATAAATTTGTCAAGTTATGGTTCATAATCAGACAAGTTATGGACAAAACTTGTGAATTATGAACAATAACTTGTTAAGTTATGGTTCATAACCAGACAAGTTATGGAAGAAAACAGTAATTTAGCCTATTTATTAACTTATGTAAACTATTGACCTATTAATTTTATTTCAACTCAAATCTTAACATATTTCCCTCTTTCTCAAGGATTAATTACAAAAATTTCAGCTGAACTATGGTCTTTATAACACTTTGACTTTTAATCTATAAAAAGTAACATCTATTTTCCTTGAACAATAAAATATTAACAAAATCGCTCCTTTTGTTAGGATTTTTAAAGGAAGTTGACTAATAATTAACTTGTAATACATAATTTAAAGGTATTATGGTAAATCTATCTTGAATTTGAAACCCATTTTACCGATTCGACTTTTGTTACAGTAAAAAATTCTCAGAAATAATCTCATTTAACTTTTTTACTATTGTAAAAGCCTCTCACATAAATTTACAGCTCAACTCAAATTAAAAACTCAAATCAATAAACTAAATGAGCCTTTAAAATTTGTATTTTGAGGAGAGAGTATTATATGAGACAAACCCAAACCTAGCATTTTGTTTTTCGCTAATAAAAAGCAGCTTCAATTTATCATTCGTAGATCTTCTTTTCCTCCTTAGAACCAAACCCAAAGAAAATAATTTTTTTTTTTAAAATGGATAAAATTATTTTAGTATCATGTATTATACTAAAACATACTGTTGATATCTTGTATTTCTTTAATATTAAAACGGTACATTTACGTTTTTAAAAACATCTTATTGATATCCTAAAACTAATTTTTAAGACATAAAATAACTTTAGTATCATTTTATTTAATTAATCAAAAACTAATAAATCAAAAAAAATTATGATTTTTTTTTATTTTGTTGTTTTAAAATATTTTAATGTTTTAAAATATTTTCAATTTTTTTAAAAAAAATTTGATTTCTATTTAATTAACAAGTACAGTAGTTTAGACATTACATATTTTAAAAATCAACTTAAGAGTATAAAAAAAAAATGTGTTTCAAAATGTCAAAAATACCGTTTTAATATTTTCAAAAACCACAATATACCAAGACTATATTTCACTATAAAAGAGAGTGTCAAAATAATCTTATATCTTAAAAAAAAAAAAAAAAAAAAAACTAAATAAGACGTTTACATAAATGGTCCCTAACCTTTTTTTTTTTTTACAAAACAACCCACAAGCTATTTAAAAAAGTACAATCCTGTCTTTTCATCAAATTCTATTAAATTTTTAATCAAATTAATCATGTACAAGGTATGTAATTTTATTAAAGATGGTATTTTACCAAAATACCAAGATAAGCTCTCATTCTCACTATTTCTTTCTCTCATCTCTCTGCTCTCTCCTTCTCTTTTTCTCTCTCTCTCTCTCATCTCTCACGCAGGAGTCCTTTTCCCATGCTTTATCAAATTCTGCACGAATCCATCTCTAAAGAATCTTCTCAACAAGCCTTTTGGAGAAGATGGCTCGGTCTTATTTTTTTGGAGAAGATAAAAGGATTTTTGTTTCTTTTTATTTTGTGAGACTAAAGTTAATTAGGATTTAGAAAATATATAAGAATTATAATAATTGGTAAAAGAGTAATTTTGTATTGAAGAGTTCAACAACCATCCTTATATTTTTGACGCGTGTCATTTCTATCAACTTAACACACGGCATGAGTTATTTTGTTAACCTTTTAATGTGTAGGGAAAACGAGTGTTCCAGTTTAAAGATCAAAGAGTAAAGTGTTACATGAGTCATAATTCAATAAGATTTTTTGTAATTAAATCAAAAGATAATAATAAAATAAAAGATTAATTATAAAAATTCCTATTGACTTTTATCCCTTTAACACTTTACTCCATAATCTTTAAAATGTAACATCTGATTTCTCTGAACAATAAAATGTTAACAAAATATCTCATTCGTCAGATTCTTAATCGAAATTGATATTTAATTTACTATTTTGAGAGTATTTTAATTAATTTGAATTTAAACTAATTTAAATATTAAAAAACTTCATAAATTTTTTATTCTACCAAAAAAAAAAACATAAAATTTTTAATTTACATTCAATCAATAATAGATGTATAATAATTAATAATTTAAATTTAAATTAGTTTTAAATTCAAACTTAATTTTAAACCACAAAACTATTGAAATACCTCATAATAACAAATTAAGTGTCAATTTCTATTAATGCTAGTATATAATGAGAAATAAATATCTTATCATATAAAATATAAAAATCGTATGCTGTAGCGCTTCCAAAGTACGAAAATTTATCATGTTCTGTTATTATATTATGTATTGGGTTGTTTTTGAAAAATATTGTGATATTTTTTTTATATATTTAAAGTGGCAATTATTTTTTAAAAAACAAAAACAAAAAACAAAAAATAATTTACCAGTGAAAAGGCTTCAAATCGGTATGACTAAATTTGCCCAAGCGGAATTGTAACCGAACATGAAGATAGTCCATTCATTTGCAAGACAATGTTCATATGCACTCTATGTCATAGCAGTATTCACGATCAAATATATATGGTGTTCAAAAAAGAAACTTTTAAACAAGTTTTTCAATATATATACACACACACACACACACACACACACACACACACACACACACACACACACGGAGAGGGAGAGACACACAACCTGCAAACGAAACACCAAAAACACCCTACAAGCTTTTGGAGATTTCAGGGAAACACTTGGGTTACGGAGACAACAGCAAATCCCACTTCGACGATTACACTATCATTCACGATGAATCCATTCGAGGGTTTAAGGAGATCCTCCAGTGAAATGAACTCTGGGTAACCCAAGCCGTGTTGGCCTTCGGATGGACCAAAACAAGCGCAGACTGCAGCATGCAAACGCAAACAGTACATATACGAACAAAAAAGTATAGCACAGTAAGCAACATAAGAGAGTAACGGCGACGTAACGGCAAAAAATGATATCAGAAGATCATCCGTTCATTAATCGATATCAGTAAGAAAAATAATCTTATTACGAAAAACGGGGAAAAAATGGTTACCGGAACCCTCATGGTGCTTTCCGTTAAGTTGGTCAAGCAGTCGAAGCTTGTATTTTGCATACACTGCTGCTTTAGTTTCGATGTCTTCCCAATCACTTGGCAGTAAATATAACGAGACTGCTTTGCCCTTGAAACCAGTTTCTCCATTAGGGTATATCATTAAATTCCTGGAAACAATTTAATTAATGAGCGTGGTGGAGAACCCAAACAATTACTTCAAATGCTGGTGAAACAAAATTTCAGGAAAAACATACCATTTTTTCCCTCCAACACTAAACGTTTCATATTCGGAGAATGTTTCCTTGTCCAACAAGAACTTTTCAATTTTCCAAGCAAAAGTAGCATCGGCAATATCCGGAGAGGAAACGAGGGAAAGAAATTCCCAATTTCCAGTGTTGTTTATGACAAAAACCTCGGCCCCAAACACACAAGTATCATCAACAAGGTATCCATTAGAAGGATCCTTGAAAGTTCCTCGTGGAACTAATTGTGCAAAACCCCATTTAGTCTTCATTTTGTGAAAACGCTTTGCATCTTCATTACAAATCACCAAAAAAAAAAAAAGGTGAAAAAACTAATTATAATAATTAATAAATTAATGTGCATTATTAATTTTAATGAAAATTCTTAATGCCGAGTGGTGAAGATTCGTTTTCCTTAGTAATGAATTGGATACTCGAGAATTTTCGGTGACATAGCTGGAACCATATAGATTTAAAATGCCATGGGAGAAAAAGCTGTAAAAGACAATAATATTACCACGAAATTGGATGGTCAAGTATTTATCCTCAACTTGGTCATGCACAAACAGTTTAAAATTGACATTAACCTCCCAATGAAGACCAGGAAAATTTCCGGACTCAGCCAATTCCAAGTAGAGAGACATAATCCTCTCCTTTGCTCTCTTCGTCTCCAAGTGGATAAAGGACCAATCGCCTACAACAAAAGTTCATTAATAACAAATTATTATTGCCACTTTTATTTCTTTTACGTAAAGTTGACTATAATTACTGAGTATTTCTGTTGTGCGCTTATTTTAAAAAACCTAGTTCGCACTGTGAATTTGAGTTGTGATAAGATATTTTTTTAAAATTTTTTAATTATAATATAAAAAATTATATGTGACATTTTTTACAAATATAAAATTTAAAATTTAAAACTAAAACTCGATAAAATAAACAAGTCTTAAATCTTAAATTAAACTTGTATATTAAGATGTATGATAAAATCAAGGGAAATAGTAGAGAATAAGCCAATTTAAAAACTTAACATGAGAAAGATAGAAAATTGTAGACACAATTTTAAAATATATTTTCAGCCCTAAAAGAGGTGTGGCTGAAATTTTCATAGAGGAAAAAAGAGAAGAAAAATTTTTCTCCAAAAGAAATTCCACATCGTGCATGCGTTGGTGTTTGTGAAAATTCGAGTGTTTCGGAAACCTATTTTGTCTCATGTGTGCCCACACACACGTCTACGTAGAATCAAGGAATTGTCGTGGAAGACTTTGGTGTTCTAAACACAAAGCTTGGAGCAAGGACTGTTCGTAGTCAAAGAAATTCAAGTTATCATCTGAGTCGGCTTCCAGGTATTTTTTCGGTTGATCCTTGAATAATATAAATTAATGCGATTAATTTATTCGTGCATAAATTAATATAATCTATAGAGTATTTCAAAAGTTTTGAGAAAAATTTTGTTATACACGATCCGCTGTTTCCTACCACGCTTTCACTGCCGAATTCGATTCGGCAACCAACAATTGGTATTAGAGAGGTCTATAGACGATATTAATTTATGCTTCGATTATTTGATAATCATAATTGATATTAAATATGTGATATTTAATTATGTATATATGTGATGAGTAGGCACTTGCATTTATGGATGTTTATTTTTGATTCATGATGATGAATGTATGGATGGTGGATTTGGTCGTTAATTATATGGTTCCATGGATCGATTATATTCATTCAAAATTATTTGTAATTTAATTCGGGATTAGAATTATTGTAATTTTAGGTTTTGGGTAGAATTAGGTTTTTTGATTTTGAATCAAAAAGGAAGCCTTGAAGATCAAGTTTGAAGCTTTCAAAGAAACCTAGAAATCTACCCAGAAAATTCCAGAAAAAGCGTCCCAGCGCGACCAGGACCGGCCAGGATGTGGCCAAGACGCGGCCCAGCGCGCGGCCCAGTTGGCGGCCAGGCCGTGGCCCAGGCCGCGGCCCAGTGCGGCTGGCAGCCCAGGTTCGAGATTTGATCCCGAACTGGCCCGAAGGTTTTCAAAACTCTCGTAACTCGTGCCGACAGGCCCGGAAAAGTTCCAGATCCCAAGGAAGGTGAAATCCAACCCGGAGACAAAGAATGAAGCTGAAGAATAAAGAAATCAAGATTCGAAGACCCATTGATGTAATGGAAGAATATAATTATTGTAATTATTTATTTATTCGATTCGATTGAGTTGTAATTTATTTTTTCATGGGACCCGGTCAAATCCATCCATCTCAATAGTTGATTGCATATATTTATATTTTATGTTGATAATTATATATTATATGTTCATGCATATAACATGCCATATAGATATAAGTGCCTACTCATATGTTTTATAACATGCCATGCATACACGCGCATTCGTTATTGTTTATTTTATTTATCATAAAAGTGTTTTAGAAAAATAAAATGAAATAAGAACCATGTGCTGAAAATCAATTTAATATGATTAAATTGATTTAAGTTGCAAAGTAGATTTGCAAAATAATGTTACATGTGAAATTGAATATAAGAGTTAAATTTTAGAATTTCACATATCCGAAAAATAAATTTTTTATTTTTTGATTTGAAAATCATGAGATGTTTTTTCAAACCAAATACATATTTGTAAAATAATAAGTGGGAGAGTGAGGAAACGGAGAGATGGCAACAGATCTCACAATAAAATTAGACAGACAAAACTTAGCTATTTTTTCGAGGAAGGAAACGGAGAGATGCCAATTAAAAGGATAGCTGCGACAAAGAATAATCAAGAAGACAAAACATAACTCAGCCTTTAGAATCCATGATGCGAAATGAGAACAAATATCTTCCAAATGAGGAAACTGTGGAGATGGTCACAAACCTTCATTAAAAGATTAAGTGATCGTTACGTTAACCGTCATCTAATTGATAGTTGTTAAAAGTCAGACTTTGGATGACGGATTATATGCATAGTTAAAGTCCACTTTAGACGCTAATTTTTACAAAAACCGTCGTCTATAATTTGCCCAGAAACCTTGCTACGCACTTTTCAAGTCCTCATTAGATGACGATTTATAAGTGAACCGTTGTTAAAAATTGTGATAAAACAACGGTTAAGAAACCATCATTATATATAGTGCAACAAGAAAAAAAGTTTTGCTTATTTTTAGCTTGCCCCACTGGTCGCCTATATCATTTAACCTCACAATCCTCTACTTTCAGTCAATTAGAAAATATTAAAAATAATATATGTAATAAACTAATCAACAAATATATTACGTACTTTTAATTCTCAAGATGAGAAGAAATATAAATATTGCATTGAACATCAATAAATGTAGTTTGACGTGATTAATATTGCAACAACAACAGATAAATTAAATATTCATATAAGAAGCATATATAAATAAATGGTCTTTTTTTTTCTTTCTATTATTTTCAACACATATCCATTCAATATCTAACAAGCAAGGTCAAGATCGCAGAATCTACGGATGAAGTTCTAGAGGTCTTCTCTGCATCTTTGTCGTTTGTTGCTGAGCTGAATGATCGTGACTCTTTCCTCATTTCAGACGTATTTGCGGCAAAAGTGAGTGACCATGTCTTCCCAAGTATGAATGGAGCTGGGAGCCAAAGTAGTATACCACTTATATGCTCTTTTTATTGGTTTCCGAATCGAATTCAGTGTGGAAGCATGGAAACACAGATCGGGTCTAAACAAAACTTTTTATACAACTTTTGAGAATGTTATAGAATGGCTTATGGTACAGCTTCATGGGATATGGAGGTTGCAGCAGGTACTTATCATTCTCTCACGCAATGCCATTAGCATGCTTCTTCAAGATGGCCAACAAATAATCGCGACTGAGTGGACTAGCATTTTTTATATCCAAAGGCTTTGGTGCTCCGGTAGCAGAAGTTTCCTGCAGAGTCGCATCGCCAGCGAGACCAGCGGTAGGGTCTTTGTCAAGGCGCTCACAGGGATGATTAACTCCGGAGAGGATCTTATTGTGATATTCTCTAAGAATTTGGACGGCAACAATGTATCTGGAATCCTGGGTTGATTTTTGTCCTCATAGTGGTAAGTGTTGAGATTATCATGCTGTGAAGCGGATTCCTCCATTTCTTGTGAAGTTCCTTCATAAGCAACACGAGTCCTTTTATTTTGAGGTGCCATTGTAGAACGGTGGTCTAACCTCCCCAGTGGAGTTGCCTTTATGTTAGGGCTATTAGATTCCGCAAGCATGACGTGTACAAAGTATACATGTACAAGTACCAGATCCGGCAGTATTAGTGTTGTTGGGGATGAGACACGCAGCGTTGATAGAGGAGATTGTATGGTAAGACCTCTAATGAAGATATGGGGAATGACTAGGCCTAAAGTAAGCCGAAGAAGATGGATTATATGGTTCACTTTGTTGCCAAATTATCAAAGCACATAATTACATGCACGGGAGGACGTCGAATGCTGTCATGAAGGTCACATGAATGAAGTATGGTAGGAAGAGTAACCATACAATTGCTGGACATTTGACTTGAAAAAGTGTGGATAAGGCTTATTTAAAGTAATGCTCTGACGATAAGCTCGGATTGTCTCTGAGAGTGAAAGTATGACTTGTATTGGTGGGATAAGGCTGTTCAGAAGAGTGCTCGAAGAACAAATACAGGTTGTCTTTGAGAGTCACTGTAAGTAGACGAAGTTTTATAACTTTCCGTAAATATGCTCCGGAGCAGTGGAGTCTAGCCACAGAGATGGATTTTTGGAAGAAACTCCGTATATCTCTCATGGACAAGTTTGGATAGATGAAACAAAGTGTATAAAAACATTTTGTGTGAGATTTCTCCTCGAAGATCTTCAAACCCGAAGAGCGTAAGTTTAAAGAATACCAACTCTTTAAGACTTAATCACTTTTTCCATATGACAATTGCTCAAGCATTCAAAGGTATGCAAAGGATGGTCTCTTTCTTTTTGTTCTGCCTTAAAATGTTGATCAATGGGGGTATTTATAGGAGGAGCTCTAGGAGTCTTGTGTGGTTGCTCCAGAGCTGTATAGCTACATACTATCAGAGGCTTGTGCAAACCATTTCCTTCTAGAGCAACTGCATTAGGTGGCTTTCCCTTTTGACAAATAAATTGGCCGAAATAGGTATATTTGGAGGCAAAACCCAAAATTCTTACTGACATTAGACCTTCCTTCTGTCTAGAGATCATGGAATGTTTGACTAAATCTGGTGCTCTATAGGTGCTTTTATTTACAGAGGCCTAAACGCGCGTTAGACTAGCTCCAGAGTACCGCATTCCGTTTTTGGCGAAACGGTCCTCACAAGAGCACCTGACTCATCCATCCTTCAAGGAGCATAGGAAGTATCTTCAGTCACAGAGAAAACTCTTGGAGCATGGGAAGTATCTTAATGAGGCATCTACAGTAACGCCTCTGTGGAGGCGTCCCGGAGTAGCAATTGTCTTAGATTTGAAACCTTAGCATGCTCTAGAGCAAGTTGCTGAAGGGGAATGTTACACAACTAAAAATTTCAGACTTTCTCCAAAGGATGAGGAAAGAGTTTCTAAAACCCTTAAAGGTAAAACAAAAGGTTTTAGGGGTTAAATTCTCCGTTATATATTTATTTCTTAGCCCAATTATTTTAAAATCCTAAGTCGGACTTAAAATTGGATCAAACTAAGAAACACATGAGCCCATTTAATTACCCTTGTCCCACCAAATTAGGACTCATTTGAGTTCTCCGAGCATGACTTGGGTCCACAAATCGAGCCCGACAATATTATTTGGACTGGACCTCGTACGACCTTTGTACAAAAACAAGCATCAATACGGGTAATATATCCAATAAAAGAGGGGGAAAATTACTTTAGAAACCGTGTTTTTCATAATTGCTATTTATATATAAAGCTACATTCAGTCTTATTATTTATATAGATAATAATAAAATAGGGGAAAAATTACTTTAGAAGCCGTGTTTTTCATATTTGCTATTTATATATAAAGCTACATTCCAAATGATAGAAAGGAATACTGAGCCGCTTGATCTAATACATAGTGATGTTTGTGATTTAAAGTTTTTTCAAACGAGAGGTGGTAATAAGTATTTTATCACTTTCATTGATGATAGCACAAAGTATTGCTATGTATATTTCTTTGAAGAGCAAAGATGAAGTCAGAGAAATTTGCTCTCTATAAGCAAGAAGTTGAAAAACCAACTTAATAAAAAGATTAAGATGGTAAGAAGTGACCGAGGTGGTGAATATGTTGAACCATTTAGTGCGCTTTTGTGCACAACATGGAATTATCTACGAAGTCACACCTCCGTATTCTCCCCAATCGAATGGCATTCTTTGAACGGAAATATCGTACCTTAAAGGATATGATGAATGCAATGTTAATAAGTTCTGGCTGCCACGAGAACATGTGGGGAAGCCATTTTATCGGCTAATTACCTTTTAAATAAGGTTCCGCGTAAGAAAGTCGATAAAACCCCCTATGAGTTGTGGAAAGGAAGGAAACCTTCCTACAAATACTTGAAATTGTGGGGGTGTTTGGCCAAGGTAATGGCACCAACACCAAAGAAGATGAAGATAGGTCCGAAAACGGTTGATGGTATCTTCATTGGGTATGCTCATAATAGTACCGCATATCGGTTCCTTGTGCACGAGTCTAAAAACCCTGACATACACAAGAACACGATAATAGAGTCTAGGAATGCATCGTTCTTTGAACATGTATTTCCTTGTAAGACTAAGGAAGATGAGCCAAGTTCATCAAAACGAACTTTTGAGACTATCATAGAAGATTGTAGTCAAAATTCTGGAAATGATGGAAATGTGGAAACGGAGGAAGAGCCTAGACGAACTAAAAGGGCAAGGATAGAAAAATCTTTCGGACCGGATTTTCTAACCTATATGCTAGAGGCTGAACCGCAAACATATAAAGAAGTTGTGAGCTCAACTGAGGGTCCTTTATGGAAAGAAGCCATAAAAAGTGAAATAGATTCCATATTACAAAATCATACTTGGGAACTAGTAGACCTTCCACCAGGAATTAAACTACTAGGTTCTAAATGGATTTTTAAATGAAAAATGAAGACAGATGGAACAATTGACAAGTATAAGGCCAGACTAGTAATAAAAGGTTATAGACAATGAGAAGGTCATGATTACTTTGACACGTATTCTCCTGTGACGAGAATAACATCTATAAGGATGATACTAGCGATTGCTGTGCTGCGGAATCTTGAAGCTCATCAAATGGATGTGAAGAAAGCCTTTCTAAATGGAGATCTGGAAGAAGAAATCTACATGGAACAACCTGAGGGTTGTGTAGCTCCAGGACAAAAGAAGAAAGTCTGTAAATTGGTGAAGTCGTTGTACGGACTAAAACAGGCACCAAAACAATGGCATAAGAAATTTGATGATGTTATGTTGTCAAATGGATTCAAAATCAACGAGTGTGACAAATGTGTTTATGTCAAGAATACAGACAATAGTTATGTCATTCTTTATCTGTATGTAGATGACATAATAATTGTAGGTAGTAATGATCGGATGGTCAGATCTACTAAACACATGTTGAACTCAAGGTTTGACATGAAAGATATGGAACCAGTTGATGTGGTCCTGGAGATCAAAATCAAAAGAGTGCCTGATGGTCTCATATTGACTCAGTCACATTACATGGACAAGATACTTGACAAGTTTAATAAGGATGAGTCTGGTATAGCCAGGACTCCTATTGATATAAGTCAACATCTGTCCAAAAATAAAGGAGAAAGCATATCCTAGGTGGAGTATGCTAGAGTGATTGGCAGTCTTATGTACTTAATGAGTTGTACAAGACCAGATATAGCCTTCACTGTAAGTAGATTGAGTAGATTCACGAGTAACCCAGGAGATGACCACTGGAAAGCAATTGTGAGAGTACTAAGGTACTTAAGATACACTCGTGAATATGGATTGCACTACACAAGAGAGCCTGGTGTTTTAGAAGAATATTCTGACGCGAGTTGGATATCCGATACACAGGACTCTAAGGCGACAAGTGGATATGTATTCACCTTAGATGGTGCAGCTATTTCATGGAAATCCTCTAAGCAAACAGTAATAACCAGATCCACAATGGAAGCTGAGTTTGTCGCATTGGATAAATGTGGTGAAGAAGCAGAATGGCTTAGACATTTCTTGGAGGACATTCCGGATTGGCCAAAGCCTGTACCTGCAATTTGCGTACACAGCGACAGTCAATCAGCTATTGGTAGAGCACACAATACAATGTATAATGGTAAGTCTAGACATATACGTCGACGACATAATACCATTAGACAATTGATCTCAACGGGAGTCATAGTCATTGACTATATAAGGTCGAAAGATAATATTGCGGATCCATTGACCAAAGGATTGAATCGAGATCAAGTTGAAAAGACATCGAGAAGAATGGGATTGAAGTCCATGGAAAAATAGGTTGAAGCAGTGGAAACCCAACCTAGCTGACTGGAGATCCCAAGATCTAGGTTCAATAGGACAACTAAATTGTCTAGACTGGCTGAGTTCACTGTGGGGGCAACCCTAGCCTATTCCTATGATGCTAACAGTGAAACCCGTACGAGAAAAGGTTAAACATTAGTTTTTAATGATTCTTATGTGTCGGATACGTCAGGAATCCGAGCGGGGTAATACGGGTTACTCTTCATTAAGAAATCACCTATGTGAGAGAGAAGTGGGGCCGCTTCAAAGGAGAATTATGAGGGCTTAATTCTTTAGAAACTCTTGTAGAACCAGGTAGATGTTCATGGCCAATACGAACATAACCATGAGAACAGAACTGTGTCAGGAAGATATCTGTGTGAGGTATATTAACGTTTACATGAAGGTAGAACAGTTAAAAGACATCGCGTCTACTGGACAGCCAGTAAAGTTTATGTATTCTCACAAGGGAAGGTTCAAAGCGTAACGCCTTTGCAGGCATCGACCGCAGAACTCTATCACCGTGTCGAGTTTGTGTTTTCTTGTCGTCAGTCAATTTTCATTCATGTGGGGGATTGTTAGAAAAATGGCTTGATAAGCCATTTTAAAGGCCCATTTTAAGGCCCATATTCGGATGGGGCCCAATAAGTTTCTGAGATGGGTCTCGATGGATTTGCGTTCTCCGTCGCGAGGAGATCAAAATCAAGTATTCATACACTCAAAATGGTTTTTGGGTGAATGAGAAATTGATGGTCCAAGTATGGTACTTGGAATGATATTTGTAGAAGAAAATTGTAAAAGTCCCACATTGGCAAGGAGTGAAGCAAATGTGATGCTTATAAGTGATTGCACTTTGAAGTCTTGGTAAGCATGTATACCAGAGAGGCTCTCTCACGCGCAGGGGGGTGCGAATCACGGACCCGGCGGGTTAGGGGCCTAATGTGTGCGCCCGCAACCTGCGGACACGAATGCCGGACCGGAAAACCCGCTCCGTGCGAGCTTACTTTTGCGATTTTTATTTTTGCTCCAGTCAAGACCATCCAGCTTCCAGCCATTTGGCATAAAGCAATGATGGTTAATGACCATAATGAGGGCTTAATGGTGATCAATGGAGGAAAACCGAATTAAGCTTTTATGGCTTCGGTTTTTTCATCATCTAAAACTGAATTAGTAGCCAAAATGTGGTCAGATTCATCTTTGGATTCAAAAATGTTTTGCTCCATTATTTTCCAGAATAATGGCTAGTTTTAATCACCATTATTCCGGGAATAAATCTGGGTTATTACACCATAATGTCTTGGTGTAACACCTAGATTTTGGAGCCTATATAAAGGCCAATCCTCCACATGAACAAGGCACTCATTTTTTCTGGAATTTTTCTTCTCATTCTCTTGTGTTCTTTTCGGAATTTTCTGTCCCCGCGTTCTTGAGTTTTGTGCTCTTGTAGTTCTGTTTTTGGTGATAGAGGAAAGATCAAGTTCTAGTTCGCTAGACGGTTCCGAAAGTGCATCGAGCTACCGTCGTTGTCGTTGTATCCTGGGAGACGGATGTCCAATGTTACCTCAAGCACACGCCGGAGGGGACGAATCTGTTTTAAGGACAACGTGATTCACGTGCCTCGACATTCATACAATTCCGGTTTTCTGAACTCCAAAGAAAGGTTGATTTCCGATTGTAACAATTTTTCATTACTTTGTTATTCCTTTATTTTCTTGTTCTTCTTTGTATTTTCTATCATATTGTCTAACACGTTTACGTCTGCAGCGCATTTGCTCACTTGACCACAATTTGAAGATGAACCCGCAGGGCTGAATTCCATGGGAATATTAAACCCTTCGACCACCGAGACATACTATTTCTCTAGAGTTGGGACGAATAAGCATACTCTATGTCCGTTTATTTCATCAATTTAATTTAAAAATTTGAGTATTATTATAAAAAAAATTCTTAAAAACAGTCATATGTAATTTTCTTATTACAGTAAAAAATTCTCACATAAAGTCACATCTCAACTCAAATTAAAAACCTGAATTAACGAACTAAATGGGCCTTATATGTATCTCTACCTACTATTCTTCATGTTAGTCCTTTTCTGGAACTTATATGTTTTTTTTTATTTTTTTTTTTTTACTTTTTTCCAGAAATTTATCATTTTCATTTTAGTTTCTTTTATCTTAAAATTTATTTATTTCTTCATTTTGGTCATTTTTATTCAATTTTTTGCCCTTTGCCCTAAATTTTTATGTTTTTCATTTTTTTTTCATTTTTTGAATTTTATATATAAATTTTGTATGTTTTTAATAATAACAAAGTAATAAAACTTAACATACAGATTACTCTCCACGTGCATAACATGTAAAGTTCAACTCTTATATATATATATATATATATATATATATATATATATATATATTGTATTTAGTAGTGCCTTCACTAAAACAAATTTCAGCAATCGTCATTGTTCTCATACAATAATATTGGAACATATCAATGTAGCGTCTTCTTGACTGATGGAGCTAATTTACAGTAATGTATTCTACTTTCTTATGGGTTAAATGTGGCTCCTTCATCGTTTAATTCTGTTATTGTAAGACACATCGTGGCATAGACTGGAAATATAAATTCCTCTATCAAGGAATATATATATATCGTTAAAAACTTAAAAGAACATCATAAAAAGTAAAGTCACGAAATACTAGGGTCGCGCTCGTTTTTCCATCTGTATAATAATAATCTTAGGCATTGGTTACCTTCATTATTTGACCATCTATTGCTATATGTATGTATTCTGTATGTAATCTTCCTTAGCGAAATGAGATCAGCATTTTTCACGTCATTCGTATTTAAAAGTGTAAATTGCATTTGTGCATGTTGCACTCTTAATTTTTTGTTTTTAGCATAATTAGTTCAATTTTGACCAATTGCGTCTTGAATTGTATAATAAGTAGTAATTAAAGTGCAATAACTAACGAGCATATCAATTTAGTGGTTTGACTTTTGAGATGCAAGATTCACATATTGAAGGCAAAACTCGTCATTTTTCATATAGAATTTGGGGAGACTTTCATGTTCTGAAATGTCAATTTCTTAAAGTTAAAAAATTATTATACTTCAATTACTACTGATTTAAATTTTATGATAGTCATTTTCTAATAAAATTTAGGATGCATTATACAAAAAAAAAAAATAAAAATAAAAATAAAAATAAAAGTATGACAGTGCGATTTTAAACTAACGAATATTGTCTAATCGGGGCATGGGACTTTCTTCACCAACTTTAGTTTATAAAAGAAGACCTTTAGTCCTTTAAAAAAAAAAAAAAAAAAAAAAAAAAAAAAAAAAAAAAAGACATTCGTTAAAGTATATAATTTTTTTACCAACCGCATCTTTGCAAGCGGATTACAAGCTGTAACCTTTTATTGTACTAAACAAATTGGTCCGTCCTTATTGCCATTACTTTATTACCACACATATATAAGCTTGCTTCTTAATTGAAATTCATTTGGTATTTTGGCTGCTTGTTCGGTAGGAAGAGTCCCCAATGCTTCTCAAGTTCCGGGCTCTTCTGGTTCTCATTAAACATGGCAAATATGTAAGTCTGAATAGGCCTTCCTGGCTTCTTCGGAGTTCCTTTCTTCACATGTTGCACCAAGTTATTGTTATAAGTCCTTGCGTTATCGACCGTCGTTCCCGTCCCACCAGCCGACGGCCAACCGCTCTCCGACACGACGATCTCCAACGACCCTCCGCCCGCCTTCTCGAGAGCTGAATAGACGGCGTCCAATATGGCGTCGAAAAGATTGCGATATCCATACTGACCATCTTGCACAACAACTGACGGAGATCTGAAAAGAGCATAATCAAGAGAAATATCTCTCGTGTTGCCACTGTAACTGAAATAAGGATACACGTTGACGAGCAATGGAGATCTGTTGCTCACTAAGAAGCTTATTACAGGGTTGATAATAGCTCGGTAATCCGACTTGAACGAGCCTTTTGAAGGCGGATAGGATACGTCGAGGACTCCGGTGTCGATGGAGGTGGAGACTTTGATTTGGTTGGCGAGGCCGAACGTGGAGATTGCCCTTTGAATGTTTTGCATGGCGGGGACGAGGAATTGCGCGAAACTGTCCGAGGTTTTGACTTCGTTTCCGACGGCGATGTACTTGAACTTAACGTCGTTGTAGTTTCTGACGTTGTTTTGGACCCAAGTGTTGGCTGCGGCTTGGTTTGAGGCGAGCCTTTGGAGGTCGGTGTTGGGAACGCCGAGCATGAGTTCGATGTTGGTGCCTCGGAGGGCTTGGAGAGCGGCTTGGTTGGGATCGTAGAGTCGCATTCTTCGGATGTTGTTTTGGTTGTAGAGAGCTATGACTTCCTTTTGGGAAGGCAAGTTGTTGCCCAGCATCCCATAACAGACTCCAATTTGCGCGGCTGTAATATAATCATATTTAGTTGAAATGAGAATCAACGGTAGACTAGAGTAGTTGTGCATAAAATGGACCCGTAGCCCGACCCATGTGGATCGGGGTGGTAATACGGGTTCGGTCGAAAAAAGGGGTGACATGACCCGCGATAAAGAAAACTAAGGCCCAACCTAGCCCGATAGCCTAACGGGTTATATGTGAGTCGGGTTGAGATTGTGCACGTTAAAATTTTATAGTACGTATCACCTAAAATTACTATAATCACATATTAAACCGTTAAAAATAAAACCTAAAAACATTAGTTCCTACCCGTAGTTGAAAAAGACATGCCTTTTCACAAAAATACCTAAATATTTTTAGAATTTTTCTCCATAAGCTTTTTGTTAATTTTTAAAGTTACCCTTTTACTTTTAATAGATATATATCTTTTTGTTAAATATGTGCCAAGTTAATTTGCTAAACAACGAATAAAATTACTTTTTTTATTTTTTGGTACTCATCGCATATGGCAGCCAAGGCAAATTATCTAATTTCAGGCATGGTAATGATACAGTACGTGATGCATTTAATAATAAACATGTTGGATTAAGAAAAATTTTCGGGAGGTGTATATTGAACCAAAAATTTTAACTAAAACAACATTATGATTATTTTAATTCAATTTGTGAAATTTCCAGTTCAGAAAATTATGAATTCATATAATATTGTAGTTGATTTTTTATTTAATTGGTATTTCAGTTTTTCAAATATAAATAATACGAAAATTCAAAATTAAAATTCAGAGGTATAATTGAAACTTTTCTAAAAGCTTTAATTGGCATTTTAAATTTACAATTTAAAAATGCAAAAAAAGTTGTATTGTAAAGGAGCCACTTGAATTAGTGAGGGCAACATGGCTCCGCAGCAAATATCGTAACAAAATTGATGTGTCAGTCAAACTTCTCTGAATTTAACAAAAACGAATTATTTTATATCTATTCTCAACGTAATTTACTCCTCCCATATTAAAATTCCGCTTCATGATATTTTCATGGTGAGTATCATTTTGATGAACTGATTGTTTGTACGTGTGCATATATATAAGCACACGTACAAACAATCAGTTCATCAAATATATATATATATATATATATATATATATATATATATATATATGCGCAATCATGTGTGTGTGCAGGGAGAAAGAGATATACCAGTTTTGTCCATGGTTGACGTGATGATCAGCAGCCCAAGTAACAGCATTGTTGAGATCATTGAAGGACAACTTCCGCTTAAAGAAAATGCATTAGCCATATTGGTGACAAAGTATGTAGACAAAAAGGCAGATCACTAAAGCTTATGAAAGAGGATTTACCGCAAACTATCTTCCCCAAACACAGCTTATTAGCCTCCCTTTTTATTGACAAAAATAACCCATTTTTAAAGTTAAGATTGAAGAGATCAGTCACCAGACTTTCCACAATGTAATTTGACAAGTCAAGTACTCCGTGGAACTTTAGCCAGAAATAAATGTAATTAACTGAGTCAATTAATATGAATGCATGCATAAAATTTCCACAATGAATTTGTACCAACTTGCATATATGAACAAACACTCTAATTTCTTTGAATAGTCTTGGCAATATTTTGTCTTTTTTTTTTTTTTTTTTTTTTTTTTTTTTTTTTTTTTTTTTTTTTTTTTTTTTTTTTTTTATAAGGTTGGCAGTATTTTGTTTTTTTTTTTTTTTTTTTTTTTTTTAATAAGGTTGGCAATATTTGGTCTTGCATAGCTGCAAGTCACGTAACAAGCTTGCTCACCGTGTATTGGCCGACAAGTTCGTCAAACTACCAATTATATCTATAGATTTAACCTCTCTATGTATTGGCCGTATATGGTGAAATTTTATCAATTTAATGGATGAATTTAGAGTCTACATAATGCAATTAACTTCTTGAGGTATAAATATTGCATACACTATCGAATTAAAAGTCAAATTTATTTAATTCCTTTTGTTGAAGATTTTCTTTTTTGGTTATTTATTTTTATTATTATTTTTTATTTATTTTTATTTATTTTTATTTTTTTTATAAGTAAGTGTAGCTTTAGAAAATTATTCAAAACTCCCTCTGAAAAATTGGAAATACAACCTTATGTCCCCTTAAATTTTTGTTTTATTTATTAGTCCTCCTCATAAAAATTTTTGACTTCGTTACTGTATAATCACCCCACTGAATTCTTGAAAAATAAAACTTTACCCTTTTAAAATTTCTGATTTCTTTATTTTTTTCCTATCACTAAGACTTTATATTCTCGTACGCACCCCATTCCAAGTTGTTGCTTTTTTATTTTTTTAAATTTTTTTTTTAGGTAACCAATTATTATTATTATTTATTATTATTATTATTATTATTATTTTATTATATTATGATATATTTTTATGATTATATTATGATATGTTTTATGATTATGTTTGGCTTTCTTTGGCAATTTTTTTTCCCATTTTTACACCCCGTATTTTTATGTTAAACAAAACTTAATTACCGTATATTTTTTATTGTATCAAATTTATACTTTCAGATATCATCAAAATATATATATATATATATATATATATATACACACACACACACACACACACACACACACACATTTTCAGATTTCAAATTCGTGTTAAATTCTTATCCTTCTTTCAGTACATAATTATTGTTGGCTATGAAAGATACCTAAAATCTTTCACATTTTTCCATTTTTATTTTTTGTTCATATTCTTTTTTATTTTATTACATTTAAATACAAACTTCAAACGTTAAAATTATAAAAGTTATGATAAATTTATAAATCGTACCACGGAATATGAGAGCTTAGATTTTCGAGCTGCTTCCGTGATTTGTTGTTCCAGTCTTTGTGGAGAGTGGGATTGTGAAGGACCCTAATTTTGTGAAGGCACCATAGAAGGACCCTAATCTTATACATAGCAAAGCTTTTCAATCGTGATGTTTATTACAGACTATTTGGTTTAATTATAAGTTTACAATCCACAAAAAACCAAACATTGAAGAAAGTCCCTCCTTAAAATACTGCATGAGCAAAAGATGATCACATTAGAGATATCCAAAAATTCGATAAACCAAACAATTTTTAGTTTTTTTTTTTTTTTTTTTTATTGGGACAGCATTAAAAAATAGAAATTTATTACATAGAGTTGGGAAATTTGGAATTAGGAAATGAATAATGCGCATGCGTGGAATGTAGTCGGACATAATTAGCCTAAGGCGGCTCCACATTAACAACCTGCCAAAAAGACAAGTGACGCGGCAATAGTATAGCCTAAAGTTATTATAGGACTTGTCTTCCAGAAATCGTATAATATTTTAAAGTCTACTGCCGTGTATTCGATGGTTCAATAAGTTAGTATATGTACGGGAACCTAATTAATTGCTTTGTATGTTATTTGTAGAAACTTCCTTAGTGGTGGTGATTGAATAAATCGATGTTTGAAGCTTATTTTAGGTATAGTTCATTTTACCGATTTAATTTTTCAGTTTTAGATTTTTACAGTAAAAAACTCTTAGAAAATGTCACATCTAACTTTTTTTACTACAGTGAAAAGTTCTCAGAAAATGTCACATCTCAACTCGAATTGAAAATTCAAATCCACGAAGTAAACGATGCCTTAGTTTCAATGCAAATGACTTGGGACTTTGCCTATATATTGACTTCATTTCTTTCTTTACCTATAGGGGACAAGCGCAAATCATGCTCTCTCAAACTTTAGAAATGTTATATCAATTGAATCTCAAGTCAATAATTGCATTCTATGAGGTACCCCAAAAATTGGGGTTTTACCTAATATTTTGAATTTAATATCCTTGTTGAGCTCAACACTCCAAACTCAATTCGTGTATGCAAAATTATTCTCATTTTACGTGTGTTTTTTATTAAAAAAAAATACTATAGAGAATCATAAATCATGATTCAAAATCAGGGATGAATACAAGAAATAAACATTCTCAATTTCCTTTAGCTCAACACTCTGAGGTCAGTTTTCTGGAGCTCAACACCTTGAGCTAAATGTATATTTTGAACTCGACACCTCAAGCCTAAGGCATCATCAATTTGGCGTTTTTGGGCCGAGTATATGAGAGCCGGAGGACACAATGAAGGCCCCTCTACCCATCTTTTTCATGTGGAAAATAGGAGAATTACCACATCAGTGATCCCATGAGATCCGGATAGCCATTAAGGGAAGTGGAACTTATGTCCAGGAAGGAGCAAAAAATCTGTGGGCGTGTTTTTTTACACATGAAACTCAAAAAAATACAACTCAAATTTTAAGTTTATTCAAGTTCATGTTCTTTTAAGTTTTAACTTCACTCAATTTTACTCAGCTTTATTCAAGTTCTAACTTCAACTCAAGTTATAACTCAAATTCAATTTAAAAACTACACTCAAATTACACTCTAAAAGAACGAGAGAGCAAGGGACATGGGTAGGACAGTTGTTCCCTCAAGAGAGCGGTTACTTGAGAAAGATAGCCAGCAAATACCAAAAAGAAGAAGAAAGGGTCTGAAATTTTGAGAGTCTGAGAGCTATTATGAGATAATTGAGAGCCTGTGAGGATCTGGGTGTGTACTTTCAAGTAAATCAATAAAATTTCCCTTCTTTTCTCAATTTTCTTGTAGTAATTTACTCGTTCTTTTTTCAATTTCGTTACTTTAATCCAATTATTCAAGCTTGCACTTGCAATTTGGGTTCTTAGTTGTTGGTGAATTTCCATCATCAACAGGAAAACATTATAGCATTTTTTGCCCTATTATCACTGATTTTATTCTCTTTGCAATACAGTCCCTGGAATAAAAATCTTAACTACTTTAGTATTGGAATTTGAAAATCTGTTGCAATCTCACTTTAGTTAATAACATGTCAATCTTATGGGCATGTTTAGAATTGATTTCATTTTTATTTTTCACGTTTTTCAAGAAAGAAAAAATAAAAATATTTTCAAAACGGCATTTGGCGCAATAAAGACAGAAAAGGAAATGAAAACGATTTTTTTAGTTTAGTGTAAAATGAGAGAGAAATAAAAAATGATTTTTAGTCATTTTTTATTTTTTGTTTTCATTTTCTCATCTCTCAAGCGGAAAGAGAAATTGAGACATTAATAGGTTTTTTATACTGAATACAAGCTCTTGATAAAACTACCAAACACATTTTTAAAAATAATTTCTGTCTAAAATTAAAAACGTTTTAATTTTTATTTTCATACAAAAAATAAAATCATTTTAAAACAAGTTTCAAACACACTCTAATTATTTTAACTGCAATCTCGCTTTATATCACTGTAAGAAAACTCTAGTTTTAGTTACAAAATTCTGATGTCCACGCTAAATGTGACCCTTTAATATCAATAAAATATTTAATGGACGTTTGGTTCATAAATTATGATTTAAAATTATTTTCGATTTACGTGTATTTTTTATGAGAAAAAATATTGTAACGAATTATGAATTATGATTCGAATCATGACACGAATTCACTAATTAAACGCACGTTTAATGTCACCGCTAAAGAGAAAATCTTTGATTTTTTTTTATAAATATTGATAAAAATATTTTTGAAAAGATTAATTTTGTTTTTTTAATTAGAACAAAATCTGACAATAATATTCAAAGATAAAAAATAAAAACAGGACCACAAAAAAACTGTTACTTTCGTCCGTATTTTCTATTTCAGTTAGATATATAAAAACAGAGAATATGTAGGCAAATATCAATTGATCTAAACCCGTCTTTTAAAAAAAAAAAATTAAAAAAAAATTAAAATTTTTTTATAATGTTGTCAAAGATTTAATATGCCAGCTGTTCCCCATTTTCTTTTCTTCCCGAGCGCAGGTTGCCCTGATAGTTAGCTGTAACCCATGGGATTTTCTTGGGCTCTGCTACAAAAGTTGTGATTAAGTAGATATTTAATTTATGAATTTAAAATTATTTTTATTTTATGTGTTTTTTTATGATAATAAATTAGAGATGTAAGAATGGGTCGGTTCGGTTCGGTCCGTCCCGTTTTTTTTATGTTCACACGAGTAGCGGGTCAGGCTGGCTCAGTCTATAAATTTTATGGGTCAGGTCGAGTCGGTCCATATAAGAATGACTTTGGTCTAGCACACACCACGTGTCAATTTTACGTGAGCTAGGCCAAGCCGTGCCGCGGGCCTCGATGGGCCGTCCCACGGTCCTTGATTGGGCTGGCCCACTCAAGGCCCATCTTAGCCCATCATGAGTCTAGATGGACCAGCCTATCTAAACATATAATTTTAAATTTTTTTATTTTTTATTTTTGAATTTTTAAACAAGTTAATAAATATATAAGTTTGAAAAAAATGATATTTTATTTATGATTACCTCATTAAATAAAAATATTTCTAAGGAAAACTAGTGGAACAAAACCTTGATGAAGAGAAAAGAGTACAATAAGGATAATTATACATAAGATGTTTACAAAATTACTAAAAAAAAGAAAAATATTATGGGCCTAGATGGGTTGGGCTGAGACGGGCCATTATGGGCCTAGACGGGCCGGGCTGGGGCAGGACATCATGGGCCTAGACGGGCCAGGCTGGGCCGGCCTAACCCAGTCCAAGCCCGGCTTAGCCCATGATTTTTCATGAGTCGTGTCTTGCCGGCCTACGGGCCGATATATGTTAACCCAGCCCAGCCCACCAATATTTATAGACTGGGTCGTGCCTTGAACAGTAACGTGTCATGCCGACCCGACCCGTCACTATGTCAGGATGGGCCTGGGCCGGCCCACGGGCCCCGGCCCATTGTTGCATCTCTAGAAAAAATTATAAAAAATTATGAATTATAATTTAAAATTATAAACGAATATAAAAAATAAACGACTTCTAAAACAAACACATCTTTTTCATGACAAGTTAGAATGAGACCATGCTTCCTTCTATGCATTCATAGCAAAAAAAAAAAATATATATATATATATATACAAACCAAAATTCATATTAAATGGGTAATTTTGCATTGAACATCCTCTTAGTTGATAGATTTATAATTGAATGATCGAGTATCATTTAAAACTGTCTCTATTTGGCTATAGGAACTCTATTTTTTTATTGAGACACTATTTATTTTACGATTTAAATTTAAAATTTAAGTTTTATTATAAAAATAATCACATTTAATTTTTTTATTATATTAAAATTTTTTTATATAAAATCACATCTTAACTTAAATTAATAATAAATTTAAAGGACCTTAAATGCTGACTATATTTAATGTTCACATTACTGAAACAACTGATATCTGAAACATGTTGATTAGCCACAATGTTGGCGAACGCTCTTGTAGTTCATTATCAATGATTGATAAGATATTGCTCATTCGTTTTTAAAGTAATGGTCGGTTGTTTGCAATAGAAATTTTATTTTTTTAATTTATATTATTATTTTTCTTTTACAACACAGCGTAGCAAGGGAAAATGACAGCTGTTCAAGTCATCCCCCATGTAATTTTATGGGAAGTTTATTTTAAAAATTCGTCTTTCATTTTAAATTATGATTTTTATTGATTTAAATTTTGTTACGATAAAAAATTTTTATAAACAGTCATATCTAACTTTTTTGTTATAGTAAAAAGTTCTCACATAAAATCACACCTTAACTTAAATTAAAAACTCGAATCAGGAAACTAAATGGGTAAATGTTTTTCTCTCATAAAAAACTTAAGGGCTTATTTGTTTGGATTAAAACTTAAAAAAAGTTTAAACTCAAATTACAACTTTATTCAAGTTTATGTTCTTTTATAAAAACATTTTGAACACGAGTTTAAACTTGAGTTTAAAGCTAAAATCTGAGTTCAAGTTTCCCCTTCAACTTAAATTCTTAAACTCAAACTCAAGTTAATGAACAATATTTTTTCTATTCCTAAAAGCACTATAAAGTTTTCATTTTAATTTTGATTGAGAAGTTTTCTTTTTTTTAAAGCGTTCACAACGAAGAGACGAATAAAACGTCATCCATACATCCTATTAAAATTTTTCATCACTATTGAGTTTTTATTAAAATACTATCTAAATACAAATTCAAGTTTTGACACACCTTAACACAAACTTAAAAAGATTCACAATTCAAACTATAACTCAAATATGTACATATAAACACAAACTCAAGTTACAACTTCAACTTAAGTTATAACTCAAATTCAACTCAAAATCTGCATTAAAGTCACCATAACTCAAAAATACAACCGAATAAGCACTTAAATTTCAAAAATTAAAATTATGAATCATAGTTTAAAACTCATGAACCAAACGTTCCATTAGTTATTTTAACGGTAAGTTCTCACTTGGATATGATAAGTAATAAACACTAAAGAGTAGATTTAAATGAGGGAGCGTAAGAAATTACTGTTTAGTTCATTTTTTGAGAAAATTACAGATTCTAATTCCTACCGAGACGTAGATAACGTAAACCCGAGGCTCATATATATATATATATATATATATATATATATATTACATAACTATACCTATAAATGGAAATTTCCATGAAGCCCCTGAAATTGTAAAATTATTCGTTTGGTTCATAGATTCGAATTCCTGATTTGAATTATGATTCATGATCTCTAAAGTATTTTCTCTTACAAAAAATACACGTAAATCAAAAATAATTCAAATCACATGATTTAAATTCATGAACCAAACAGACCTTAATTCTTTTAGGGAGAAAGAGGAAAATAGGCCAAAATTTGAGATGAATTAAAATTAATAGGCCAATAGTTTACATAAGTTAATAAATAGGTCAAATTATTATTTTCGTCCATAACTTGTCTAGTTATGAACCATAACTTGATAAGTTATTATTCATAATTGTCCATAACTTATCCGGTTATGAACCATAACTTGATAAGTTTGTCCATAACTTATCTGGTTATAAATTATAACTTGACAAGTTATAGCCTATTAATTTTTATAACAAAAAATTGACCTATTTTCTTTCTTAAGCTATATTGACATATTTTCTACTATTTTCCATTCTTTTATCCTACCTCATAAGCCTATAAAGCCCAATTCACTTACAGGCTAAAGCCCAATTCTGTAGAAGCCTTAGAAGGAACGAATTTAGATTTTAAAAAATAACGATTAATTACAAAAATTTCAGCCAAACTATGGTCTTTATATTTCACTATTAAAGAGAGTGTCAAAATGATCTTATTAAAAAAAAGAAAAAAAAGAAAAAAAAAACTAAATAAGATGACGGATAATTTACATAAATGATTCTCAATTTTTTTTTTTTTTAACAAAACGACTCTTAAACTATTTAAAAAAATATAAATCAAATTCTATTAAATTTTTAATAAAATTAATTATGTGTACGACATATAATCTTATTACAGATATCATTTTAGTAAAATGTCAAGACAAGCTCTCGCTCTCATTATTTCTCTCTCTCATCTCTCTGCTCTCTCCTCTTTCTCTTACCTCTCGCGCAGAAGTCCTTTTCCGATGCTCCTCTATCAAATTCTGCATGATTCCATCTCTAAAGAATCTTCTCAACAAGCCTTTTGGAGAAAAGATGGCTGGTCTTATTTTTTTGAAGATGAAGTATTTTTGTTTCTTTTTATTTTTTGAGACTAAAGCTAATTAGGATTTAGAAAATATATAAGAATTATAATAATCGGTAAAAGAATAATTTTGTAATGAAGAGTTCAACAACCATCCTTATATTTTTGATGCGTATCATTTCTATCAATTTAATTGACATAATGAGTTATTTTTTTAACATTTTAATATTAAGAAAGAACGATTGTTTCATTTTAAAGATAAAAAAATAAAGTGTTACATGGATCATAGCTTAAGAAGAGCTTTTGTAATTAATCCAAGAGATAGAAATAAAATAAAAGATTAATTATAAAAGTTTCTCCTGACTTATACCCATTTAACACTTTACCCTATAATTTTTAAAATATAACATATATTTTTTCTGAGCAATGAAATATTAATAAAAAAAACCCATCCACTAAATTCTTAACTGAAATTGATTTTTAATTTGCTGTTTTAATAATATTTTAGTTAATTTGAATTTACACTAATTTAATTATTAAAAAACAACTTCATAATTCTTTTATTCTACTAAAAAAACCATAAAATTTTTTAACTTACCTTCAATTAATAATGGATGTATAATAATTAACCGTTTAAATTTAAATTAATTTTAAACTCAAGCTTAATTTTAAACTACGAAGTTACTAAAATACCTTATATTAATAAATTAAATGTCAATTTCTATTAATGCTTGTATATAATAAAGAATAAATATCTAATCATATAAAATATAAAAAATAGTATGCAGTAGCGCTTCCAAAGTACGAAAATATATCATCGTTTATTATTATATTATGTATTGGGTTGTTTTTGAAAAACATTGTGATATTACTTTATACATTCAAAGTCTCGATTATTTTTTAAAAAACAAAAAAAAAATAATAATTTACCAGTGAAAAGGTGCTCAAGCGGAATTGTAACCGAACATGAAGATTGAGGATAGTCCATTCGTCATTTGCAAGCCAATGTTCATATGCACTCTATGTCATGGCAGTATTCACGATCAAAATATATATGATGTTCAAAAAAGAAACTCTTAAACAAGTTTTTCAATATATATATATATATATATATATATATATATATATGGAGAGGGGGAGATAGACATGTTGGATCCTTAATTCAACGTTGAGCTTATATGTGAATAATTATGTGTTGGAGGCTGTCATATAATATTAAGTCTAATTAAAAGTGATCTACTAAGGTTTAAGTATTTTGGGCTTTAATGTATCTAATAGGGTGTGGGCCTTTAATGTGTAGAGATTTAAGGGTAATTTCTATTTTTATGATGGGCTAAAATAGAAATACCAAAAGATAACAGGGTAGTTATCTATATATGGCAGTTATGGTCCTCAGATCACACGTAACATTTCATTCATTCTGACATCCCATCATCAGAAAGAGTACAGAGAGAAAGTTAAAGGGTTCTCTAGGAAAACGTATTGATTTGGAAGACAAACTGCACTATTCTAAAGAGAAATCAAGCAATATGGATTCAGGTACGCTTCCGCTTAAAGATTTATTAATTCTTGATGATTTAACATGAATGTTCTTGATTTTTGGGTGATGATTTTTACCAAATCTTTAATTTCTAACAATTGATATCAGAGCCTCTTCATGTTAAATCATTGAGAATCGAATTTATTATCGATCTATCGTGATATGTCTGGTGTTCTTAAATTTAACAATTTCAAGTTTGGAGTTGTTGAATTTTGAGAACAATTTCAGATATAATTTTTTCTTACGGTTATAGAACACTTTTCGGATAATTTTGGGAATTTGGGTTTATTGAACCCAAATCAACTTCTTGGCCGGCGGTAGCCTCTGCCGCCGCCGGCTCTGTGGGTAAGGCACGGCCTTTGGCCACGCCGGCAAGGGGCAGCGGCCTGTGGCCGCGGCAGTAAGGAGAAAGCGGCAGCCATGGCTACTGCATAAGGTTTTAAAAAAAAAAAATCTGCATGCCATTTCGTCGACGGCAGCCCCTAGGCACCGCCGGCAACAAGGAATAGCGGTCACGGCCATGGACCGCGCCGGAGAGGGGCAGCCGCGGCCATCTGGCCGCATCATCTATAGAGGCGGCCGTCAGGTCGCCTCTCTCACCCAGGGGTCGAAAGACTCATAGGGTTTTCAACACTCTGGGCTGCGGCCCAAAGTGCTTCAGGAAAAGATGCACGGGCCCAATTGGGCCCGTGACATGAAACTAGGCTTACATTTAAAAAAAAAAAAAAAAAAGGAGTGTTACAGGCCTTCTGCCCAATTTCAGATACACGAGTCCAATTGGGCTTGTGACAGGAAACAAGCCCACAGCCATTTAAATTTTTTTTTTTTAAAAAAAAAAGAGAAAGAAAGGGCCTTTCAGGCCCTTAGAACTGGGCCTGTGACCCAGTAAGGAAAGTGGGGCTGGTTTAGGATCCGGGTTTTGGGTTTACCCGACCTGTCCAGCCCCCACATGGACACCCATCGACTTGACCGGTCAAAGTTTGACCGTTGACTTTGACCAACGATTGACTTTGACTGTTGATTGTTGACTTTTTTTGTGTCATTTTAGTGCAATTTTAAATTCAGATATTGGTATGGTTATATATATTTTGAGATGAATTAATTAAAGCAATATGTCACCAAAGTGACCTCTCTTATGGAAATTAATTTGTTTTGGAATATAAACAGTTGTGTATATGTAACTTATGTGAATATTGATCGGCCCAAAGGAAGGTGAATATTTAACAGAATTACATGTGCACCTGTGGTAATAAACGCGTGATAATTATTCAGTTTTACATGTGAACAATAAATCGGCCCAAAGGAAGATTTATTGTTTGGCATGTATTTATTATCAGTGTTTGATTACTACACCAAGATATCACTTACAAGTTAACATTTTGTCCAAAGATGAAATGTTAAGACAAAATGTTAATGGAGTGCCCGGTATCTTAAGATGGGGTTTACCTTTATTTGAATTTAATTTTTGTTTTGGAACTTATGTGAGCTCGTTTTGTTTGTTTGTTGTTCTCTGTTTAGCTATGACTCCTGCTAATATTACTGCCAACATCAACTCTATTCCTATGCTGAATGGCTCTAACTTTAAGTCATGGCAAGAGAACCTCTTGATAGTTCTCGGAGTCATGGATCTCGACCTTGCGTTAAGGGTTGATTCTCCTCTACCTCTTACGGATAAGAGTACCTCTGATGAAAAGAGGGATATGGAAAGGTGGGAGAAATCAAATCGCATGTGTATGATGATCATGAAGAAGGCCATTCCAGAAGCATTCAGGGGCACAATGTATGATAAAATTACTACAGCTAAGGAGTTCCTTGTGGACATTGAAAAGAGGTTTGTCAAGAACGAAAAGGCCGAAATAGGTATGCTCTTGACAAGTCTAATTTCAATGAGGTGTAGGGGCAAAGGCAATATCAGGGAGTACATCCTAGAGATGTCTCATCTTGCTTCAAAATTGAAAGCACTTAAGCTTGAACTCTCTGAGGACTTGCTAGTGCATCTAGTTTTGATATCCCTTCCGGCACAGTTTAACCAGTTTAAGGTGAGCTACAACTATCAGAAAGAGAATTGGTCTCTGAATGAGCTCATATCACACTGTGTTCAGGAAGAGGAAAGGCTAAAGCAAGATAAGACAGAAAGTGTTCATCTGGCCTCAACCTCCAAAGATAAGGACAAGGGAAAGAAAAGGAAGAAGGAAGTTGCATATACAGCACCTCAGAAGAAACAACAAAAGAAACCGGTTGAACCGGAAGGTATAGGTTGTTACTTCTGTGGAGTTGAAGGGCATAGAAAGAAGCTATCACGCTTGGTGTGCTAAGAAAGGGATGCTTCTTAGTTTGGGTTGTTCTGAGGTTAATTTAACTTCGGTACTTAGACACACGTGGTGGATAGATTCTGGTGCAACAACTCACATCAGTGTGTCTATGCAGGGTTGCTTGAGTTGCTGAAAGCCAAGTGATGGTGAAAGATACATCTATGTGGGCGATGACAAGACGGTTCAAGTTAAAGCAATAGGAAAATTTAGATTATTATTAAAGACTGGATTTTATTTGGATCTTGATGAGACATTTATTGTACCGTCTTTTAGACGGAATTTGATTTCTATTTTTGCTTTGGACAAATCTGGTTATTCTTGTTCATTTGGGAATGGAAAATTTAATTTATTTCATGATTCAAAATTGGTTGGTTCTGGTTCTTTGTCAGGTTATGATAATCTTTATTTAATTGACACAATTGCTTCATTTAACGAATCCCTACAATTAAGTACACGAGGTATAAAGAGAAAATTAACCAGTGAGAATTCAGCTACGTTATGGCACAAAAGATTAGGTCATATCTCAAGACAGAGAATAGAGAGACTTGTGTCAGACGAAATTCTAGACCCCTTAGATTTCACAGATTTTGATGTTTGTGTTAACTGTATAAAGGGGAAACAAACCAATAAAAGGAGATTTGAAGCCAACAGGACTTTGGACGTCTTAGAACTTATACATACAGACATTTGTGGGCCATTCCCTATAGTTGCTTGGAATGGTCAACAATATTTTATAACGTTCATAGACGATTTTTCTAGATAGGGCTACATATATCTCATTCATGAAAAGTCACAGTCGCTGGATATGTTTAAAAATTATAAGGCTGAAGTTGAGAACCAACTCAGCAAAAGAATCAAAAGTGTCAGATCTGACCGTGGTGGTGAATACTATGGTAGACAGGACGGTTCAGGTGAACAACGTCCAGGGCCGTTCTCTAAGTTCCTAGAGGAATGCGGTATCGTCCCACAGTACACTATGCCAGGTTCGCCCACTATGAATGGTGTTGCTAAAAGACAAAACAGGACGCTTAAAGGCATGGTGAGAAGTATGATTTGTCATTCAACCTTACCAGAATCACTCTGGGGAGAAGCGCTTAAGACTGCAGCATATAACCTTAACAGGATTCCAATTAAAGCGACTGCCAAAACCCCTTACGAGCTTTGGACGGGCAAGAAGCCTAGTTTAAACCACTTGCATGTTTGGGGATGTCCAGCTGAGGCAAGGCCTTATAGGCCTAATGAAAAGAAACTGGATTCAAGGACGGTGAGTTGCTATTTTATTGGATACTCAGAAAGATCCAGGGGTACAAGTTTTATGATCCCACGACTAAGTCAATTTTCGAGTCGGGAAATGCCCGGTTTTTTGAGGAAGTCGAGTTTGCGGGGGGAGATACTGTTAGGGACTTTGTCTTCGAAGAGGAATATGTTGATATTCCCATAGGTGCTATTGACATTGATCAGGATCTCATTTCTGACTTTGTTCAAGACACAACAAATTAAGATAATGTCAGAGAACCTCCCATACAAGAAGTTATTCCAGAAGAACAAACTCTACCACCTCAAGAACCTATGCCATTAAGGAGGTCCACTAGAGAAAGGAGAAGTGCGGTGCCAGATGACTACATTGTATTTCTCCAAGAACATGAGGTAGACATTGGAGCAATGGAAGATGATCCGATCAACTTCCGTCAAGCCATGGAAAGTTCTAACTCTCAAAAGTGGATTGATGCCATGAATGAGGAGATTAAGTCTATGAAGGACAATGACGTGTGGGATCTTGTCCCATTGCCAAAAGGAGTGCAACCCATTGGTTGCAAATGGATATTTAAGACCAAGAGGGATTTGAAAGGCGATGTGGAGAGGTATAAGGCGCGTCTTGTCGCAAAGGGCTTTACACAAAAGGAAGGCATCGACTATAAAGAGACTTTCTCTCCGGTTTCTTCAAAAGACTCTTTCAGGATTATAATGACATTAGTAGCGCATTTCAATCTTGAGTTACATCAGATGGATGTCAAGACAACGTTTCTCAATGGAAACATTGATGAGACAATCTATATGGTGCAACCAGAAAACTTTGTGTCGGGAGATCCAAAGAATATGGTTTGCAAACTTACGAAATCCATCTATGGACTCAAACAAGCATCTCGACAATGGTATTTCAAGTTTCATCAAGTGATCATCTCGTTCGGTTTTGAGATGAATTTGGTTGATGATTGCATATACCATAAGTTCTGTGGGAGTAAGTACATTTTTCTGGTTTTATATGTCAATGATATTTTGCTTGCCAGCAACGATATAGGCTTATTGCACGAAACCAAGAGATTTCTAGCTAAGAATTTTGAGATGAAAGATCTTGGTGACGCCTCTTTTGTATTAGGCATACAGATGCACCGGGATCGCTCTCAAGGTATTCTTGGATTATCACAAAAGAGCTATATCGAAAAGGTTCTCAAGAGATATGGCATGCAGGATTGCAAACCAGGTGACACCCCTGTGGCTAAGGGAGACAAGTTAAGTCTCAATCAACACCCTAAGAATGATTTTGAGGAAAAGGAAATGCAAAAGATTCCTTATGCGTCAGCAATAGGAAGTCTAATGTATGCTCAGGTTTGTACGTGTCCGGATATTGCGTACGTTACTGGGATGTTAGGCAGATATTTAAGTAATCTAGGAGTAGACAATTGGAAAGCAGCCAAACGGGTCTTGTGGTACTTACAGAGAACAAAAGACTACATGCTCACGTATCGGAGGTCAGATCAGCTTGAGATCATTGGGTATACTGACTCTGATTTTGCTGGATGCCAAGATAGTATGAAATCTACGTCGGGTTATCTCTACCTGCTAGATGGAGGTGTTGTCTCCTGGAAGAGTGCTAAACAGTCTCTTATAGCCTCTTCTACCATGGCAGCAGAGTTCATAGCATGTTATGAGGCGTCCAATAACGGAATATGGCTGCGGATATTTGTCACGGGGCTGCGTATAGTGGATGGCATCGAAAGGCCACTCAAGTTATTTTGTGACAATAAGTCAACAGTGATGTATTCTAACAACAACAGGAGCTCGACGAAGTCAAAGCATATAGACATCAAGTTCCTAGTTGTCAAGGAAATAGTTCAGAGTGGACAATTGTCTATAGAGCACATCGGTACAAACTCCATGGTTGCGGATCCGCTCACTAAGGGATTGCCACCCAAAGTGTTTCATGAGCACACTGCTCATATGGGTGTCATGTCATTAGAGGATATTCAGTTTTAGTGGGAGTTTGTAATTTTAGATGCTTCTATGATATAGACATATTTTCAGTTATTTCAGTTTATGGATATTTTGAGGTCATTTTCTGTAGAAATAAAGTTTCAGTTTATTCACACTCTGATTTTGGTATGGTTTGATTTCACTAAGGTTTAAGGTAGACCAGTTGAAAATAGGCATATTAAGATCACATTACATGAAATTTCCATGCTACACATTCACATCATGATCCATGTCATTCAGTTGTATTGGCATACGTGACCATTGATGGGTCGAGTTACGACAGTTGTAACAAAGGCCGCTTTGATCCTATGTTGGTATGATTGATGGACCGGATTGGTTACAGATACATTTCGGTAATGACAGTAAAGTTGAGCTCATACGGTTATTTTTTGCAAAGCATAATTATAAGGTTACACATATAGCCCAAGTGGGAGATTATTGGATCCTTAATCCAACGTTGGGCTTATATGTGAATAATCATGTGTTGCGGGCTGTCATATAAGGTTAAGCCTAATTAAAAGTGATCTACTAAGGTTTTAAGTATTTTGGGCTTTAATGTATCTAATAAGGTGTGAGTCTTTAACGTGTCGAGACTTATGGGTAATTTCTATTTTTATGATGGGCTAAAATAGAAATACCAAAAGATAACAAGGTAGTTATCTATATATGGCAGTTATGGTCCTCAGATCACACGTAACATTTCATTCATTCTGACATCCCATCATCAGAAAGAGTACAGAGAGAAAGTTAAAGGGTTCTCTAAGAAAACGTATTGATCTGAAAGACAAACTGCACGATTCTAAAGAGAAATCAAGCAATATGGATTCAAGTATGCTTCCGTTTAAAGATTTATTAATTCTTGATGATTTAACATGAATGTTCTTGGCTTTTGGGTGGTAGTTTTCACCAAATCTTTGATTTCTAACAAGACAACCTACAAACGAAACACCAAAAATACACTACAAGCTTTAGGAGATTTCAGTGAAACACTTCGGTTTCGGAGACAACAATAAATTCCACTTCGACGATTAGACTATCATTCACGATGAATCCATTCGAGGGTTTAAGGAGATCCTCCAGTGAGATGAACTCTTGGTAACCCCAGCCGCATTGGCCTTCGGATGCACCAAAACAACCGCCAGCTGCAGCATGCAAATGCAAACAGTACATATAAGAACAAAAAGTATAGCACAGTAAGCAAACATGAGAGACCGTAACGGCAAAAAAATGATATCAGAAGATCATCCGTTCTTTATTTTGATATCAGTAAGAAAAATAATCTTATTACGAAAAATGGGGAAAAAAATGGTTACTTGAACTCCCAATCTCATGGTGTTTTCCGTTAAGTTGGTCAAGCAGTCGAAGCTTGTATTTTACATACACTGCTGCGTTAGTGTTGATGTCTTCCCAATCACTTGACATTAAATATAACGAGACTGCTTTGCCCTTGAAACCCTTTTCTCCATTAGGGTATATCATTAGATTCCTGGAAACAATTTAATTAATGAGCGTAGTGGAGAACCCAAACCATTACTTCAAATGCTGATGAAACAAAATTTCAGGAAAAACATACCATTTTTTCCCTCCAACAATAAACGTTTCAGATTCGGAGAATGTTTCTTTGTCCAACAAGAACTTTTCAATTTTCCAAGTAAAAGTAGCATCGGCAATATCCGGAGAGGAAATGAGGGAAAGAAATTCCCATTTTGCAGTGTTCTTTATGACAAAAACCTCGGCCCCAAACACACAAGTATCATCAACAAGGTATCCATTAGAAGGATCCTTGAAAGTTCCAAGTGGAAGTAATTGTGCAAAACCCCATGTAGTCTTCATTTTGTGAAAACGCTTTGCATCTTCATTACAAATCACCAAAAAAAAAAAAAACAAAGTGCAAAAACTAATTATAATAATTAATAAATTAATGTGCATTAGTAATTTTAATGAAAATTCTCAATGCAGAGTGGTGAAGATTCTTTTTCCTTAGTAATGAATTGGATCCTCGAGAATTTTCAGTGACATAGTTGGAACCATATAGATTCAAAATGCTATGGGAGAAAAAGATGTAAAATACAATAATATTACCATGAAATTGGATGGTCAAGTATTTATCCTCAACTTGGTCATGCACAAACAGTTTAAAATTGACATTAACCTCCCGATGAAGACCAGGAAAACTTCCGGACTCAGCCAATTCCAAGTAGAGAGAGACATAATCCTCTCCTTCGCCCTCTTCGTCTCCATTTGGATAAAGGACCAATCTCCTACAACAAAAGTTCATTAATAACAAATTATCATTACCACTTTTATTTCTTTTGCCGGCTCTTTCAATTTAAATTTAAAATTTAAGTTTTACCACAATAAAAAATTCTTAAAAATAATCACATTTAACTTTTTATTATAATAAAAAATTCTCATAAAAAATTACATCCCAACTCAAATTAAAAATTCGAATCAACGACCTAAACAGATTTTACAATTACTGAGTATTTTTATTGTGATATTATATTAAAGTCTTATTCATTTTACAAATTTAAATTATGATGTGATATTTTTTAAAAATTTATAACTGTAATAAAAAAAATATGTTATTTTTTAAAAACTTTTAACTGAAACTGAAAACTTAAAATTAAAAATTGGTGAAATGACAGAATCTTAAATCCTAAATTAAACTTGTTTATTAAGATGCATGATAAAGGCCCCGTTCATTTTGCCGATTCGAGTTTAAAATTTGAGTTTTGTTATAGTAAAAAATTTTTAAAAATAATCACATTTAATTTTTTTACTATAATAAAAAATTCTCACATAACATCATATCTTAACTCGAATTAAAAACTTAAATTAACAAACTAAACGGACCAAAATGAATGTCTTCTCCTCAAATTTGAAAGGTAATAATGAAAATTAAAAACCTACTTACGTACCACATGTGGCCTCCAGCTTCAAAGACACGACTTTCATATTTTTTGGCTTCTGACAACAAGGAGAATGGTCGAACTTTCAATGAGTAGTGAGCCGGAGGAAGATGCCTGTTGCTTCTTAAAATTTCTGCAAAAGATTATTAATTAGCCAAAAAGTTACTGGTTGGCTACTACTATAATGATAAAAAGTGGAAAAAAAAAAAAAATTTATATATACGATTTTTTATACTTATATTTATACATATATACATATATATATATATATATATATATATATATATATAGTAATGATATTCTGTGTAGCTTTCACATGTGAGTGAACCACTACAGATTCTATTTGTGTGTTTTGTTTATTTTTTATTTTTGTTTTCCTTTTCTTATTGCTCTCTAATAGTAAGAATTGGGGCTTTTGAATCTTAACAATGTAAAACATTTTTTTATGACAATATACTCCTCAATTTGCCTATACTAAGTGACTGATTATATGGAATGCTTCGTCTTTGTTACGAATTTATAATACCTTTAAACCCAATAACACCAATGTTAGGAGCTAGTGGAGTGGGAATTCAAGAGCAAGATAGACGGCAAAATGCACGCCTGTGGTCATGATTCTCATAGACAACAAAAAGTTATATACACAGAGCACACAAAAACAACAAAAATATACATCCTTCTCGTAGACAACAAATTAGGAAAAAAAAAAAAAAAGTAAAAGATAGAGAGAGGAAAAGACAAAAATAGTCTCCTCAAGAAATATATATATATATATATATATATATATATATATATACACATTTTGGAAACGTTACTTTATTAAATCAACGCAAATCAATCACAAATTGCGATACTTTATTTTACAATAGCGGACATATGCTTGTAACGTCGCTTGATATTGAGTTCTGAAAAAAAAAAAAAAAAAAAATCGAACAGACAGCGCTCGTCCTGTCCTATGAAAAGAAAACTTGATGGTGAATCTGATTACCATTTGATCCGGGGCCGTTAGTTCTTCGGCTCTTAGCCTTGAAACAAACAAATTAGGAAACATATATATTATTTAGCTTTCATAAACTTCAAAACTGGAGCAAACTAAAACTTGTAACACCCAATCACAATGTAAAAAGGAAAAAAAGAAGACAAAACATGAACACTGCGGATTTTTAAAGGGAAATTAATAGATAAGTAGAGTGTATGTATATATATATATACCTGTTTGCATGGTTGGTCAGTACGCGGATGATATTGCTGAAGCAGAGAAGAGACGGCACTCAGAGAGAAGAGCAATCGTGTAGATTGTAGAAGAAAGAGGTCAGATATATATATCATTAAAGTGAAATCCTTATAAGCGTGAATTTGGTCATAATTTCTTACTTGGGAAGAAAAGTGGTCAGAAAAGAAAAGTGGTCATAATTTCTTGCTTGGGAAGAAAAGTGGTCATAAGTGCCTCTCCGCAGACGCTGTTCAATATGCTATGACGGCGCAGAAATTATTACACGCATTTAGGCGTAATTTATTTCACTAATTTAAATTTAAAATTTAAATTTTATTATATTAAAAAATTTTTATAAATAATTAAATTTAATTTTTTATTATAATAAAAAATTTTCATATAAAATCATATTTTAATATAAATTTTAAATTCGAATCAATTAAACGAATAAGACCTTAATTCATAAATTTAAAATCATAATTTAAAATTATTCTTAATTTATGTATATTTTTTATAAAAAAATACTGTAATAAATTACAAATCATAATTTAAATCATAACATAAATACACTATTGGAGACTGATTGATTTGTTTTGTGCGACGTGTTCTGAAGCAACGACAGTATTCAAGAGAGAGAGAACGAATTCTTAGCGCGTTCAAAACTCGTTTCAAAATAAATTTACTTTTTTGTATAAAAATAAAAATAAAAATATTTTTAATCTCAAACAGAAATTATTTTTGACAATATGTAGTTTTATCAAGAGATTATTTTTAATATAAAAAATTTATTAATGTCTTTCTTTCTGTTTGTGTTCGAGAGAAGAGAAAATGAAACAAAAAATGAAAAATAACTAAAAGTCGTTTTTTTTTTATTTCTTTCACATTTTACACTAAACTAAAAAATTATTTTTATTTTTATTATTTATTTTTATCACACTAAACATCGTTTTAAAAATATTTTCATTTTTTTCTTTTTTAAAAAACGTAAAAAGAAAGTCAATTCCAAACACGGCCTTCGAATCACTCGTTACACAACAAAATGTTCATATGCCAATATAATTGGTCCTCGTTCACTTCGCAGATTTGAGTTTTTAATTCGAGCTGAGATGTGACATTTTCTGAGACCTTTTCACTGTAGTAAAAAATTTTGATGTAATATTTTCTGAGAGATTTTTACTGTAGAAACTTAAAATAAAAAATTCGAATCGTTGAAATAAACGAGGCCTAAAAAATCATATTCGAGAGCAATTTATAATTTTCATTAAATTTGTTATGTATTTGAGTATCTCCCGAATATTGTAAATTAGACCATCTACATTAATTTAAATGTTAATATCAATAACATATTAGTATTAAAAATCTGATTGTACATATTTAATAAACCTAAATACATACTTTTTGTCATAATCATCAGGCTCTCAAAGTAATAAAAATAAACCTTTATTAGTTTTAAAATAAATTAAAAATGTAAATGTGTTGTCATTATTAAACAAAAAATAAACATATCAACTACTAGCGATTAAATATTCAATTTTAACATTGACATACTAATTTAAATTGCATTAGAAATTAGCACTAATTTACAAGAAAAAAGGTATTGTTCCCCACCCATTAATTGAAATATATAACTTTTCATTCAAAAATATTTATAACTATGTTTTCATTTTTAAAAATTTTAAAATGGAGAGATGGTAATTAATATGACACAAATTTAGCACATCATAAATAAGTTGGCAATCACTAACCATCATCCAAAATCAAAACCCCCTTATATTCTAACTAATTAATACAAAGTAAGTAAATACAAAAAATGGAAAATAAAAAAGGTCAGAATGCAACCGCAAGGCCACCAAATTCAAAATTTTCATAATACCCCAATAAAAAAAAGAATAATAATAGCTATACATCTCGTTCCAGCTCCACCAGTTATGGTGTACTTTAATCAATATATTATGTTTACACAACTGCAAACATATTTTAAAAAAATTATTACTTATGGTTTCAATTGGAGCTCAAAATCTGACAAATGTTGATTAGTATTTCAAACACAGAGCATAGTAGTATGTATATTGAATCATATTACTATACCGATAAAATTGGAAAAAGAAAACATGAGAATAGTCTATTCATGTTGCACAACCAAATGTTCACATGCCTCCAACGTCATGTCAGCTTCAAAATATATATTAGAAAGAGTAAAACTACGAGTTTTTCAAAAAGGTTATAACCTCAAAGCTGGTAAAACGGCAGAAATACTCAACAAAAGTTTCACAAAAACTGTCATGTTTCCTCTTGAATATTCTGATTCTCGTTCTAAATTAATTCGGGAGCGGTACTTTCTGTTTTGTCCTGCTTTCATATATTTGAATGAAATATTTAGGTTTTGTTTATTTTATTGATTTGAATTTAAAATTTAAATTTTGTTACGATAAAATTTTTTTAAAAACAGTTATATTTAATGTTTTTATTACAGTAAAAAGTTCTCACATAAAATCACGTTTTAATTTAAATTAAAAATTTAAATTAATAAACTTAACATGCTCTTAATTTATTTATGAGACAACAACAAATTCCACTTTGACTATTAGATTATCTTTCTCAATAAATCCATTCAAGGGTTTGTGGAGACTTTCCAATGAGATAAAGTTTTGGTAACCACAGCCCTGTTGGCCCCGAATGCACCAAAACAATGAACAATATATTAAAATAATGTAATTATATATTCCGCCTCGTTAATTTTACAACGCAAATTTTAAATTTGAGTTGTGCATATGAGAAAAAAATATTATAGTAAAAAAATAAAATTTAGTGGATGTTTAGTTTATAAATTTAGAATTATTCTCATTTTACGTGTGTTTTTTGTGAGAAAAACACTGTAAAGAATCATAAATCATGATTCAGAGTCAGAAACGACTACAAAAAATAAACAAGAGTTTAAATTTTTATGAGAGAAAATACTACAGCTCTAAAACTTAAGTTGTGAAATGAATAAAACCTTATGTCATACGAATAAGAATAAATAAGAGCTAAAAAGGTACGTGAATTCGGATAAATTAATGAATAGTCACCTGAATGCTCATCTTCCCATTGACTTGATCAAGCAATCGAAGCTTGTATTCTGCATACGCAGATGCTTTAGTTCCAATATATGAGAGAGCTTTGTCTTTGTCACTATTTTGTCCGTTAAGACAAATCTCTAAGTACCTCAAAACAGTTGAAAAATGTGTAAAGGATAATCTGAATTCTGTAACTCCAAAAACTGAAACAAGATTTTCAGGAAAGCATAATATTACCATGTTTTCCCTCCAATAGTAAACACTTTAGAATCATAACATTTTTGGTCCAACGACGAGAAATTTTCTATTTTCCAACGAAACGTAGCATTGATTATATCAGCAGATTCAACAAGGGAAAGAGATTCCCAGTTTCCAGTGTGTTTTATGACAAAAATCTCAGCCCCAAAGACGCAAGTATTGTTAAATCTGATGTTACGTCTGGTGTTCTAAATGATGTTAGAACACTATCTGAGACACTATTAGTATAGTTTACTCTAACGATTGATTTAGCCAATGAATAACACTAGTGCAGAAAGCAAATAGGCATGCAATATGATATTACAGTACGGTGTGCATACCTACTATTTAGGGTCACGCCCAGACAGTAGACAGTTTCACTATGATATAAGAATTACAACACTGACGGACTTATTCACTCAAGGACTCACTCCTAAACTATGACGCCACTTATGATGAATCCTCACAATGACTTTGTACAGCATGCTCCATACGTCTTCAGATTCAGCAACTGAACTCCCTTCAGTCAGACAACTTTTGCACAAGTAATTCTCAAAAACTCCAACGAGTTCTTCTTCACAACGCACTCTCTGAAAAAAATGTTTTGACTCTCAAAAAACCTTCCTTTTTCTAGTAACAGAATCCTTTTTATATCTCCACAAAGAAGATCACACAACATTATTCAAAAAGCGATTTTCTTATCTTTTTCTCCATGATTCTCTCATATGTGATTTGCATGATCTTCTTTTAAATTTGAATTCTAAATCCTTCAGATTATCCTCCCTGATTTCTAAATCCAAACCTCCTTAGAAAATCAGATCAAGTTCAAATTCAAACAAAAATCGAGATCCTTACTTGCTTTGCTTTATCTTCTCCTTATCTGTTGGCAACAACTAATATGCACAATCCACCAATCCCACTGTGGCAATCTGAAATACCATATTGATCTCTAGTTGCTATTTTCTGGACCTTTACATACAAAAAGAACTTGGTTTGCCAAACAGCCAACTAACAAAATATCCTAACAAGTATCATCAACAAGATATCTATTAAAAGGATCCTTAAAAGTTTCAAGAGGAATTAATTGCGCAAAACCCCACGTAGTCTTCATTTTGTGAAAACGCTTCATGCCACCATTATTTGTATCTTCATCAGTACAAGTCACAAAATTATATTCATACGCCAGGGAAAGGAAAAATGATTAAACCGCAGTAATATTTACCACAAAAATTCTCAATGTAGGACGGTGAATGTTTTTATAAAAGGTATTCACTTCTCAATGTACTAGATAGATATGCTAATTTATGTAGAAAAAGAACGATGTAATAAAGATAGCGAAATTTTTTAATATTATTTCTTTCGTGTAAAGCTGACCCGTAATTCTCTAATGATTCGTTCCCCTTTTAAATATTCTTCTGAATTTACACTTTAAAAGAATGAAAGGGGGAAAAAAAAACTCATGAATTCGATATAGTAAACTTTCTTGCCATTTGTAACGACCATATTAGTTTCCTCATGCACCCCCTTAGAAAAAAGATCGAAAAACAAAAGCGTAGCAGATAATTTTTCATGATAACGGATTTATGCATATATGTATATATATCCTTGATAACTAGTATTATGAAAACCATTTTCCGCATTAGTTTTCTGTAAAATAAAGAAGATGGATTATGATTTATCTCTGAATTTGTTTGCTTTTTAATTGCAGTTTTACATTGAGTTTAGAAGTTTCGGATTGATCTTGTTAAAGACTAAATTAAGGGCCCGTTTAGTTCGTTGATTCGAGTTTTTAATTTGAGTTGAGATGTGATTTTATGTGAGAGCTTTTTACTGTAGCAAAAAAGTTAGATGTGATTGTTTGTGAGAGCTTTTTACTGTAGCAAAACTCGAATTCTAAACTCGAATTAACGAAATGAACGGGGCCTAAGACCAGTTAGATAAAGGCATGTTAGAGATCACATTACATGTAATTTTCATGTCACTCATCTATAATCGATTTATGTCATTGAATATGTTAGTATGGTGATCATGAAAGGTTTAGTTACGTTTGAGTATGATAAAAGCCACCATTATTTCATACTGATATAGGAGATGGACCAAATCGTAACTAAAGTGAAGTCTAAAGATAAATAGTATACATAAAGCATGCTTAAGGAACATATGATATAATTGTTTTAGGAATCATATGTAGTCCAAGTGAAATATTGTTAGGAAACTCACGTTTCTTAAATAAAGTGTGGACCACATATTATTATAACAATTATATTAAATAAGTGGATAAATGAGTAGATAGCCAAAACTTATCCAATTAAATTTAATGGCAGCCTAATGGAAAATGATATAAGGACTTATAGGTTATGATCCTTAATACGTTAAATTATTCGGTCGCTTTCTCTTCTTTTCCATCTTGAGAGAAACACTCTATTAAGAAACTCTGGTGATTTGATCGAGGAAGACAGTAACTGGTTCGCTAATCATCGTAATAATTCTGTAAAAGTGTCGATTGTCACAATTATAGATTTAGGTATGATTCCTTAATTATTCATAGTAATTTGGCATGATGGTACTTGGGATTTATGAATATGGTGGTCAAAATCATATTTATAATTAAAATCTAACAAGACTTACTTGAGAGACTACGATTTGGATCTTTTCTGTGGCGCGGACGAGGAACTAAGCGGTGTAGTCTGAGGTTTTGATCTCGTTTCCAACGGTGATGTATCTGAACCTGGCGTTGTTTTGGACCTAAGAGTTGGCTTTGAATTGGCTTGAGGCTATCTTTTGGAGGTCCTAGTTGGGGAGGCCGAGGATGATGTTGATGTTGGCACCGCGGAGGGCTTGAAGAGTGGGTTGGTGTGGGGCGCAGAGGCGCATTCGGCGGATGTTGTTTTTGTTGTAGAGGGAAATGACTTCTTGGGGTGGTGGCAAGTTGTTTCCCAACAATCCGTAGTTACCATATGATTCTTGAAGATATATGCACGTGGATACATGTTTCTATAATTTTTCCACTTGACGTATGGAATGGCTAGAATAATTTTTTTTTTTTAATCTTTTTAAAACGTATACACACATTTATGTATGTATTTATGTATGTACGTATATATTTTGTAAGAGCTTTTGGAAGAAGAAAAAATTGAAAAGTTTTTAGGCCAAAGGAGTCAGTTTGGACTATACAAGGATTGTACCAAAGCGTTATATTTTCACAACTATCAGTACTGTCCATAATCACTGTCACATATTTTGATGAATACTAAGGGTGTTCACGGAATCCGCGAATCTGATTGATCCGTGAAATCCAATCCAGTCTGAAATTTTGAATTAGATACGGATTAAGATTTTCTCAATCTGAAAGTTTTAGTTCGGATTGCAGATTGAATACTTTCCAATATGAGAAATCCGTAAACTTGAAACTATATATATACATAAATATAATTTTTATAATTATATATAGATTTACTAATTTAGATTGGATTGGATCTAATTTGTAAATGTTTTGAATCGCACACGGATTGAAAATTTTCTAATCCACAGTTCTAAATCGGATTGTGGATTGGCTTTCACTCCACAGATTGAGATTCGTGAGTACACTTTGTTCGGAAGATTGAGTGCCCTTGACTTCCTTTCTTTACGAGCAAGAGTGGACGTTGAACTACACAAATCAGCGGCTCGATCTCCTTCATCTCTCCATCAATTTACTTTAAATCATTTATGTCAATTTTTAGTGGACAATAGCCAACTCGTTTGTCACGCTAGACTAATTAGTGGCAAAACAGACAGAGCCACTCATACTTGATCTAATGTTGTGTGTGAATCTACTGTCGGACTTTAGACAAGGTCTAAATGTTTATTATTTGGATCAAATTGTTTTCAAAGAAAAGAGGTGATCTAACAACAATATTGATAACAATTTTCAATTTCATGATAAAAAAACTTTAGAATGACATCATACAATTTGTATAGGAGTACGTAAAATAAGAATTTATGAACAACAAACCACATATCCTAGCTACATATTATTAGGACGAAAAAAGATAAAGAAAGAAAGCAGATCAAGGCACGCAAACAAATTAACACATGAACTTAATTGTAAACATATTAATATGAAGGGTCAAAATAAAAGGGTCCGGCCTCGTAATGCAAAACATCACGATGTCCTTGCTCATCAGCACTTAGTCGTTCTACAACAACGTCTCGGCAGTTAATTGGTGCTGAAAGGGCTCCCCGACGTGTAGGAGAAACGGCGCAAGCGGCCGCATCGGTTCCTCTAACAGCTATCCCGCAGAGATCACACTGATTTGGATGAAAGAGAGATGTTTCTAGTGTGTTGAAAGTAATCTCAAAAAACCCATTTGTGTCGGTCACAGCGTTGTTGATTGTAGTTCTCTTTCCAACACATCTAAGCACAACGTCTGTTCCAGCAGGTAATGTTGTTTTTCTTTGAGTTGCAGTTAATTGAGTTGCAGGGAAGGGGCATTCTACAACACCAGAAACACGCACTTGGCCTATTCCAGTAATATCCGGGATGATATTTGGATCAACAATGCCTTCTAACAAGTCACAAGAGGCCATAGAGACCATGCTAATGATTAGCATATTGGAGAGGAACATAGATCGATACCCCATAATGAAACTTGTATCAAATGAGAAATCCGATACGTGCTGCTATATGGAATTTGACTTCAACAAAGAAGTATTGAAGCTTTTCTTTTTTGCTTGAAAGTTTGGGAACAAGACTATACCTATTTATAGGTTGCGAAGTATTTCAAGTTCATACCCGACAATTCTCCTAATTTTTAAATTACCAAATTAGTTCATTCCACGTTCTAAACCACCAAATGCTATTTGGTAGAAAAGAAAAGAAATGTTGGAACAAATACGAATTAAAAAAAAAAAAAAAAAGCGAATCTTATAAGCTAGTGTGATTTTATCTTATCGGACCGAATCCCCTCCCACATATAAGATCAACAAATATGAGTTGTCTTTTATTATAAAAATATCATATATTTGCAAATTAAGTACTAATCAATCTTATATGATCTATGTTTAATTAACGAAAGAAAGGACCTTGTATGATCTCAATCCCAACAGAAAATAATAATAAGAAGAAGAAGTTCCATTAGTCGTAAGCACGTGCAGTACTATAACAAAAATTACTAAAACTATCCCCATGTCTTTTATTATAATATGCCAGGTCTTATATATAACTGATTTTAATATGTGTATGATTTTAATAGCTCTAATATTTTTCGGATGATGGGTATAATTGTTTTAGTCCGAAAATATTGATCATCTGATGGTTGTAATTAAATTGAAAAGTTGATCAAAAAAATTTATGACAATTGATGCAATTAAATTATTATCATATCACGTTATTAAATTTTTATATTTGATGGGTAATTACAATGGAACTTAACCATTAAAATTTTTTATATTTACCGTGTAACTACGATGGAACTTATCTATTAAAAACTCGTTCATGAATATATATTTGACTGGATTGTGATTTTCTTTTTATTTATTATTGTTGAGTTTGTCCATTTATCTAAGCATTAGATTTTGCAGACCACCATATATTATGTCGTGCCAGAGAGGTCAAGTTGATTTTGCTTTCTCAATTGCACCAATTATCGAGTTCTTTCTCAGACCCTAAAGGGTTGTTCTTTTGCAACGAAACTAAAAAAAAATTTGAATTCGAGTTACAACTTTATTTAAGTTCATGTTCTTTTGTAAAATTTGAGTTTGAACTCGAATTTGGGGCTAAACTTGAGTTCAAGTTTCCCCTTCAACTTGAGCTTTTAAACTCGAACTCAAGTTAATGAACATTATTCTTTCTATTCTTAAAAGTGTCATAACTTTTTCGTTTTAATTCTGATTGTGATGATTTTTTCTCTATGCATTCACAACGAAAAGATGAATAAAACCCCACCGATATACCCTACTAAAATTTTTCATCACCATTGAGTGTTTGTTAAAATACTCTCTAAATACCAATTTAAGTTTTGACCCACCTAAACACAAACTCAAATAGATTCTCAATTCAAATCATAATTTAAATATGCACATCCAAACACAAACTCAAGTTATAACTTCAACTCAAATTATAACTCAAACTCAACATAAGATCATCACTCAAATCACCTTAACTCAAAAATGTAAAAGAACAACTCTTAAAATTGTTTCAAGTTATTTTTACGCTTTTAACATTACATAAAAAAATTTCCGTCTTATCATCTTCTCTATTACGTTTTCATCTCGGGTTTTTCGGCTAGGTTGTATCCCCAAAGTTATTTTTAAATTTGGGTCAGCTCTAAACTTTTGGTTGAGTTGGTTAGGCTTAACATGTTATGAACAGACTGTGGATTGTGGATTGGCTTCCATTCCGCGGATTGAGATTCGTGAGTACACTTGGTTCGGAAGATTGAGTGCCCTTGACTTCCTTTCTTTACAAGCAAGAGTGGACGTTGAACTACACAAATCAGCGGCTCGATCTTCTTCATCACTCCATCAATTTACTTTAAATCATTTATGTTAACTTTTAGTGGACAATAACCAACTCGTTTGTCACGCTAGATTAATTAGTGGCGAAACAGACAGAACCACTCATACTTGATCTAATGTTGTGTGTGAATCTACTGATGAATCCTACACTTTTTCGGCTGTCGGTCTTTAGACAATGTCTAAATGTTTATTATTTGGATCAAATTGTTTTCAAAGAAAAGAGGTCATCTAACAACAATATTGATAACAATTTTCAATTTCATGATAAAAAACTTTAGAATGACATCATACAATTTGTATAGGAGTACGTAAAATAAGAATTTAAGAACAACAAACCACGTATCCTTGCTACATATTATTAGGACGAAAAAAGATAAAGAAAGAAAGAAGATCAAAGCACGCAAACAAATTAACACATGAACATAATTGTAAACACATTAATATGAAGGGTCAAAATAAAAGGGTCCAGCCTTGTAATGCAAAACATCACGATGTCCTTGCTCATCACCATGCAGTCGTTCTACAACAACGTCTCGGCAGTTAATTGGTGCTAAAAGGTCTCCCCGACGTGCAGGTGAAACAATGCAACCGGCCGCATCGGTTCCTCTAACAGCTATCCAACAGCGATCACACTGATTTGGATGAAAGAGAGAAGTTTCTAGTGTGTTGAAAGTAATCTCAAAAAATCCATTTGTGTCTGTCACAGCGTTACTGATTGTAGTTCTCTTCTCACCACATCTAAGCGCAACGTCTGTTCCGGTAGGTAATGTTGTTTTTCTTTGAGTTGCAGGGAAGGGGCATTCTACAACACCAAAAACACGCACTTGGCCTATTCCAGTAATATCCGGGATGATATTTCGATCAACAATGCCTTCCAACAAGTCAGAGGAGGCCATAGAGACCATGCAAATGATCAGCATATAGGAGAGGAACATAGATCGATACCCCATAATGAAACTTGAATCAAATGAGAAATCCGATATGTGTTGCTATTGGGAATTTGACTTCAACAAAGAAGTATTGAAGCTTTTCTTTTTTGCTTGAAAGTTTGGGAACAAGACTACCTATTTATAGGTTGCAAAGTATTTCAAGTAGTTTATACCCGACAAGTCTCCTAATTGTTAAATTGCAAAATTAGTTCGTTCCACGTTCTAAACCACCAAATGCTGTTTGGTAGAAAAGAAAAGAAATGTTGGAACAAATACGAATTAAGAAAAAAAAAATGCGATTCCTATAAGCTAGTGTGATTTAATCTTATCGGACCGAATCCCCTCCCACATACAAGATCAACAAATATGCGTTGTCTTTTATTACAAAAATATCATATATTTGCAAATTTAAGTACTAATCAATCTTATATGATCTCTGTTTAATTAACAAAAGAAAGGACCTTGTAGGATCTCAATCCCAACAGAAAATAATAATAAGAAGAAATTCCACTAGTCGTAAGCACGTACAGTACTGTAACAAAAATCACTAAAACAATCCTCATGTCTTTTATTATAATATGCCAGGTCTTATATAACTGATTTTAATATATGTGTATGGTTTTAATAGCTTTAATATTTATCGGTTGATGGGTATAATTGTTTGTCCTAAAATATTTATCATTTGACGGTTATAATTAAACTGAAAAGTTGATTAACAAAATTTTTGACAATTGATGAAACTGAATTCTCATCATGTCACATTATTAAATTTTTATATTTAATAGGTAATCACGATGGAACTTAACCATTCAATTTTTTTTTTTTTTATTTGGCTGATAACCACGATGGAGCTTAACAATTAAAAACTCGTTCATGAATATATATTTGACTGGATTGTGATTTTCTTTTTATTTATTATTGCTGAGCTTGTCCACGTATCTAAGCATTCGATTTTGCAGACCACCATATATTATGTCATGGCAGTTGATTTGCCAGAGCGGTCAAGTTGATTTTGCTTTTCAATTGCACCAATTATCGAGTTCTTTCTGAGACCCTAAATTGTTTGATGTTATTTTTACGCTCTTAAGATTACATAAAAAATTTTCGTATTATCATCTTCTCTATTACTTTTTCGTCTCGGGTTTTTCGGCTAGGTTGTATCCCCAAAGTTATTTTTAACATTTGGGTCAGCTCTAAACTTTTGGTTGAGTTAGTTAGGCTTAACATGTTTGAGAATTTGAGTGTAGAGGATTAAAGGAATGTAAAAAATAAGATGATTTGTGGCGTATAGGAATACTTTCTTTTAAGGTTTTATTTGCACTCATTTTTTAAAATTTACTAATGAGTTTCTATTGTAAATAACCCTCAAGATGCAACAAACCCTTGAACACAATATCTAATAATAATATTGTGTTTCAGAATATAAATTATATATGTCTGTAATTTTTTTAGAGAATTAATAAAGACAGATGTGCTATTTCCTAAATGAGTACATCCTCTTCAAACATTACAACAATTCACATAATGATACCTCTTCAATTTAAATGTATCTTTTCATGGATTAATGCATCCATTACAATAGGTATATTCATTTCTAATAGATGTTCAGCTATATGTGAAAACATATCACAAATTGATGCAATGGTTCGAAACGATTTAGAACATAAAATCACACACAAACATGTTTTATGCAATATTAGGCGCGATATCAGATGAAAAACCCGCTGTAGCGGGCGGTTTTGACAGAACCCTGTAGCCTCGAAGCATCAACTCGAAACGCGCTGCAACACTTGCTTGAATCTTTTTGTGAAGTGGACATTCTTCTCGTACCCATTTTTCTTGAGCGTAGGGAGCATTGGATTTTAGGTTATGTTGAGTTTAAGGATCATTGTATTAGGATATATGATTCTCTTTTTTCAAAGAGGGTAGAGAAGCAAGTTATCTTTGGCAATCATTCTTCTACACTTGCTTGAATCTATTGGCTATTTTGATTCTTATTTGCAAAAGTATTTCACTAGTCAATTTGATCATCTTTACCCTTTTAAGATCATATTTGACGATTGTCCAAGACAAGAGAACATTTTTTTTTTATCTCTTTAAATGTTTTTTTTTTTTTTTTTTTTTTTTTTTTTTTTTTTTACTTGATTCATTTTTACATTTATATTTGTTGTTTCTAATTGTTAGATTTTTGGTGGTTATTTTTTGTAGTGGTGATTGTGGAATATTCATACTTAAGATGGCTAAGATCTTACACTACAAGGAAAAGGGGGTTTTGCGACGACAAAAAGTCGTCGCAAAAATCCCCATGTTGTCGCAAATAATAGTTTTTGCGACGACATGTCGTCGCAGATATGTCGTCGCAAAAAAATAGTCGCAAATACTTTATTTGCGACGACACAGTGTCGTCGCAAATACATTTGTGACGACATTTTTCTTTTGTGACGCATGTCATTGCTAATACCCCGTTGGTTAATTTGTCGTGATATAGCATTTTTTGCGACGACAATTTCAAAATGTCGTCGCAAATAATTCCACTTTTTTGCAACGACAAGTATAAAAAGTCATCATAAAAAAAACTGAAATAAATTTTTTTTTTTTGATTTTTTAAAAATGACAATTAATTAATTTTTAATAATTTTAATTAAACATTATTATGTTACATACTGAATATAATTTATTAAGATACATTAAAAGTAAAATATAAATTCATATTAAAAACAGTAAATCTAAATAAATTTATAAAATATATTATGAATACTACATGAAGTGCATATATAATGTTCAACAAAATATAAAAGTCTGAATAAAGTGAAAAATCATACAGAACATATAACGGAACTATTCATCTAGGTTTGCAGCATCGCGAACAGCTGAATCATCATCAGGACTGTCATCATCTGAAGGAGGCAGATGAGCATTTAGGTTAGCTGGTTCTGGACGAGCAATCGTAGGTAATTGGATGTTGGGCTGCAGTTTTGATACCAACTCTAACATCTTCACCTGATTGTCATAAGTCTTCATTTGTTCCCAGTATGATTTCTTTAAATAACAATTCATACGCGAGTCAGGTTAAGCTGATGATGTTGCGTCTGAGAATGAACCAGTAGATGAAGGAGAAGCCCCAGAGTAATGCTTTTAAGAGAGCATCAGACCCACTCCTTTCTTATGTCCTCTACGCATGCCAAGAACTTGCTCCAAAACCCCATGCTCGTCAAGGGGGGTCTAGTCGCACTTGAAGTAGTCTGTGTTCTATGCATTTGTCTCTCCTCCTCCAGAGTGTTCTACATAATAAGACATTATAATTATTTTTACGTGTTATAAAACCACTATTTCAGTATAAAAAAAATTTAATAAGAAAAGTAAAAATACTTACGAAAGTCTGTTTCGCATGGGTATTAACCCAAGAGTCCCCGCGATGATGCATGTCCGCCGAATTTTTGATAGCAGACATCGGCTCTTGGGTCTCCGTACTGGCCTGTGAAATAAATTACATTTATTAAAATTCTTAAATTCTAACTAAATTTCAGGAGCATAACGACTTATTTTTCATATAATCCAAAAATCAAAACCTATAAAAAAAAAACTTTAAAAGATTTCGGCACACCATAGCTGCAAGATGTGCCACCCAAAACAAGAATAATAAACATATACTAAATTTCAACATAACCCCGAATTCATACAACTACTACAATTTTAAACTAAATAAATATAAAAAACTTACAAAGTTCAAACCCACTAAAAGGGGGCTAAAAATAGAAGGATTACATCGGAGGAACCGTGCAAACAAGGACGAAGGCGAAAAATCAAACGCCTACTCAAACGCCTACATCAAATTAAAACATCAAACATAATTTTCAAACACTAAAATTAATATTTTATTAACATCTAGAGTAACATATAAACACAATAATAAGTATAATGATTCTAAGTTATAAATATAATCTAGTCATCTAGTTCTAAATTCTACTAATATAGTTCTAAGTATAATGCTTAGGAAATGATTTTAAATTCTAAGTATTATCTAGTTCTAATAACAAGTATAATGCTTAAGAAAAAAAAAAAAGAACAATATTTTTAAGAAAAAAAAAAAAACCTCTGTGACCGGGCGGCGGGACCGGGGCGGCGCGACCGGGAGTCGGGACAGGGCGGGCGGGAGTAGGGGCGCCGGGAGCAGGAGACGGTGGGACCAGGACACCGGGGGGGGCGGGGGGAGCAAAGGCAAAGTGTGGCGGTCTTGGCGGCACTAGGAAAGGGAAAGAAGATAGAGAGAGAAGGGAAGAGAGAGAAACAACGGAAGAGAGACAAGGGGAGAGAGGGAAGGGGAGGGCCGGCCGGCGGTGGGGGCCGGCGGCAGTAGAAGGAGAGGGGAAGAAGAGAGAGAGAAAGAAGGGAAGAGAGAGAAGAAAGGCCGGCAGCGGGAGCGGTGGCAGCGGCGACGGCGACGGAAAGAGGAGGCAAAGAGAGAGATATTGCAAGAAAGAGAGAGAGAGATTTTGCAGGAGAAAGAGAGAGAGAGAGTCGGGAGAAAATGACGAACAAGAAGAAGGGTATATTAGGTTACAGTTATTTGCGACGACAAATATTGGGAATAGTGTCCTAGAAGCATGAGATGTAAAATGATATTTATTATTTATTTAATAAAACTGTTTATTCATCATTTTATGTGCAAATATTTATGAATATTTTATGAATATCAAATAAAATTTCTTGATTATTTATGTAACCTTAAACATGGTATATAAGTGTTGTATACGAGAGGATAATGTTTAAGGATAATAATCAAAAGTAATTGTTCATAATGAATTTAATTAAAGTTTAGAATCTTTAATTAAAAGATTATTAATACATGTCATTCCCATTTAGAATGGAACGGTGTTATCCGCACTGTTAATATTGCGAGATATTGAATGAGTGTATTTCGCATAATGAGATTATGGAACATGGATGTGGACACAATATGAATTTCTAATAATTTTCGTTAAGCATAGAAATTCTAATTGAGTCTACCAATGGTCATATATAGGATGATCTTAATCTTGAGTTCTTAACAAACTCCTATTTATGGATTTATGTCTTTTGATTTACTCGGTACGGATTCCGAGATCCTGAATCCTATTCCTTGTATTTTGGAGACATAATGAAATAGGTAGCTGGGAATGTTATTATACGAGATGGAATCCATTCCTTCTTGAGAGAAAAGCAGATAAATAATTCTCTTGAGTGTTAATTCGATACTTGGATTAGTAAGAGCACTCTGGTTCATGAATGTGTTTTATGAATCACTATCCATTAGAGAATCAATGGTACTCAAGGATAAAGATGTAATTAGAGAGGTTAACGGATTGTACCTGACTCTAATTATAAATTATTTATGGAGGATTGATTTATATGTAATGACTATATCAAATGGACACTTCGCAGCTTAGAAGTAATTAATGTCTATAATTTCGAGAGTGCAATTCCAAGTTTATAGTGGAGTAACCATTGGAATTAATAGAATTAATTAATTAATTAAAGTGTTTAATTAATTATTAATTTCATTGGAGTTTAGAATTATAGGTCCATTAGTCCCCGCATCGTCCTTGTAATTCTACCAGACACAAAGGGCAAAATGGGAATTTTAAAATTACGGAATTCTAAAATTAAATACTCCAAAAATAATTAATTGAGAATTAATTATTATTTAAATAATGAGATTATTTAAATTTGAATTTGAATATATCTAGATTTATCCATTTAAACTTATTTGATAAGTTGTTCAATTTAGAATTCAAATTAATTTAAGTTTGATTTAAATTCGAATTTGAATCTGAATTAAAATTGGACTACTAGATAAAGGATCAAATCTCTTCCTTCCCTATCTGATAGAGGCGCCACACACAGGGATAAAACCCTAGAGTGTGGTCAGCCACCTTGTGGATAAGGGGCAGGGATTTTTTGTTCCGAATTCAAAATTGGAGATAAGGATTTGATTCTATTTTGAAGTTTTACTTCTACTCTTTAAAACACATTTTCAGCCCTAAAATCAGCGGTGGCCGAATTTCTCATAGAGGAAAAAGAGAGCAAAATATTTTTCTCCAAAAATTTCACATCGTGCATGTTTTGGTGTTTGTGGAAATTCGAGTGTTTAAGAAACCTGTTTTGTCTCACGTGTGCCCACACACACGTCTACGTGGAATCAAGGAATTAACGTGGAAGACTTTGGTGTTCTAAACACAAAGCTTAGAGCAAGGACTGTTCGTGGTCAAAGAAATTCAAGTTATCATCCGAGTTGGCTACCAGGTATTTTTTTTTGGTTGATCCTTGAATAATATAAATTAATGTGATTCATTTAGTCGTGCATAAATTAATATAATCTATAGAGTATATCAAAAGTTTTATGAAAATTTTTATTATACACGATCTGCTGTTCCCCACGCTTCCGCCGCCAAATTTGATTTGGCAACCAACAACAAATTCGTCACAAATAAATTTAAAATGTCGTCGCAAATAATTTTTTATTTGCGACGACATTGTCGTTGCAATTACCACGAACATCATCGCAAATAACCTTTTTTTCCTGCCCATACTTTCTCGTCAACTAGATTATTTGCGACGACATTGAAACAATGTCGTCGCAAATAATCCAAACCTATTTGCGATGACGTGTTGTCACAAATACTAGCTCCTTGTCGTAGGAAAAACATGGATTACCTCGGCGCCAAAAATCCGCACCATCGAAATTTACGCGCCAAAATTATTTGCGACGACAATGAATTTATTTGCGACGACATGTCGTCGCAAATACTGTATTATTTGCGACGACATTTTTCGTCGCAAAAAATTTCGTCGCAAATGGGTATAATTGTTGTAGTGTTAATGGAAGCCGGATGTGATGATTGTTTGAGAAAGCAAGGGGATGAAACATTATTCCGTAAGAAGATGGCAGTTGAGTTGTTCAACCATGCCTTGTGGAAGCAGCAATTGGGCTATGAGAGTGATGATAACAAGGGTCAAAATACCCCAAAAATGCATTTTACAACGCTAAAAGATGCAATTGAGTTTGATTTGTATGATTATATTGATTAACTTGACTTGTTGGCTTTCAAATTCTTATATATTTCTAGTTTTGGTGCAGATGGTGCAGATTATATTGTTTATTCATTTTTTAGAGTCTAGTATGTTTAACATTTGTGATAGATTGGTTTTTTTTATTTTTGTAAGTAAACAAGTTTCAAGTTATTTTAGTTATGTTGCATATTTTTACATGTAATGCTCGTCCATAAGTTGTCTGGTTATAAACCATTACTTGATTGTTTATGGTCCATAATTGATAATTTTTTCATAACTTGTCCGGATATGAACCATAATTTAACGGGTTATGGTACACAATTGACATGTTTTTACATAACTTATTCAGTTATGCAGCATAACTTGACAGGCTATTACCATAACTTGACCATAACTTGATAGGTTATTACCATAATTTTCTGTTCCAATCATGACACAAGTTAAAAGGTTATGATCATAACTCGATCATCATAACCAGACAATAACTTGATAGTGTTCGTGCATTTGTAATTTTCAGATTCAACAACATGAAATTGATAAATCCTGGGTTTACATTCTTATTCAAGTGTCAATCTCAAACATAAGCTAAAAGTCTTGTCAATGAATATTAGCATTCAAAAGATTGTAAGAAGTAGTGTAAATCTCAAGTCATCATTTAAAATATAAGACTAGTTTTTAAAAACAATAGTCATATCATCCAAAAAGTTGTATTCTAATATCATCTCATTTTTACGAGTTTGGGTCGTTAGAACTTTGGGTCAAGAGGATGAATGAAGGAATGCCAAGCTCTTCTATTTTTTCCCTCTGTTCCTTTGCACTTTTTCTTTTGTATTTCTTCATTGTTTTTTCTTCTTCCTCATTTTCTCTTTCTTCATAATCTTCCACCCGCAATTATAAGTTTTTGATTAGTTGTAAGAAACTTTTTTTTATTTTTTTTTCTCAACTAGTATTAATGTAGTATTAAGAAGATTCATACCTTTTTGATTCCTTGAGCAGCAGCTTTTCTCATAGCTATTATCTTTTCAGCCTCTTCAAATGTTCTGTCCAATGTTTATTGTCTAATATCAAATGAGTCTGTGAGTGGACTGTAACCGAATTCTCCCTCATGTTCTTCTAGCTCTCCAGATACTTCTATTTCTCTGTCCTCCTGTTCATTGAGGTACAAATTAGTATATCATTAAGGAAACATTGCAAAAACAAATTCAACATCAATTTGTGTTGTTTCATTACCTCAGAAGCTGGATTGTTTTGTATTTTTTTTTTGAGAAATAAAAGCACATCTTGTTGAATGGTACTCATAATGTCCATTGAATCCATAACTATTGCCTTTATTTCTTTCATGTCCTCTTTCATGGCAACTTGGTTGGCTTCAAAATGTTTTACTTTGTTAAGTAGATTACTTAGATCAATTTCCATCTTGTCCAGTTTTGTTAATGCTGCTGGTGGCATTTCTCTTTGAACTTCATCATGATTTATTTCTCTCAAAATGACCATAACTTGACAATGTTTCCGCACTTGTAATTTTCAGATTCAATAATGACATAACTCGACAGGTTATGATCATAACTTGATTTTTGAAGTTGTGTCGAGTTTTGGATAGAGACTTACTATACGATAGGTTCCAATTATAGTTGTAACGAGCTCTTGTTCTTAATTTTTGAATAATTACTTGTTTACAATCTTTTCATTGAAGTGTCAATCAATATTAACATATTCAAATGAATTAGTGGTTTTCTAGTTAGTGATTAATGGATTTTCCTTGTTTTTTTGTTAATTTCTGACGTCAATAGTCCTTCTTTGATTTCTCGTCTAACGACACCAGTGAGGTTTCTGAGAGTGGTGGACGAAAGAGAGAGAAACGGTGGCAGATGAGAATTTGAGATTGGTGGAGGGATGAGAGAGAGAAATGTAGAGGGAAGAGAGACAGATCGCATTAAAGGGCAGGAGGGAAGAGAGAGTGATCGTGGGAGAGTGGCAGAGGGAAGAAACAGTTCGCCGGAGAGCGGTTGAGGGGAGAGAGAGTGATCGTGGAAGAGTGGCGAAGGGAAGAAACAGTTCACCGGAGAGCGCCGGAGGGAAGAGAGAGTGATCATGGGAGAGCGACGGAGGGAAGAGAGAGAGAGAGAGCGGAGAGAGAGAGGAGAGAGAGAGAGAGGTCTTAGGGTTTTTTGAGTGGAAAGGGCATTTTGGAATCTTATGTGTAGATAAATCTGAATATGCCATAATTTAGCCTATTTATCAGGTTATGTAAATTATTAGCCTATTAATTTTAATTCATCTCAAAGTCTCGACCTATTTCTCTTTTTCTCCCAAATCTGGCATATACTTAGTAGCCCATGTCTAACATCCCTACTACAAAGCCCAAATCTGATATCCTTAGTCCTTATTATAAAGCCAGTCCATTGTGAAACCCTAAGTTATTTTTTTATTTTTTATTTTTTATTTTTTTTGCTTGAAGTAACAACATAGATGTTTATTTATATATTTATTTATTTTGATGAATAAACCACAATTTAGATGTTTATTAATATTTCATGTTGTGTTTATTTTATATAGATGTTTATTAATTTATATTTTTAAAGGTTGGAATTTGTAAATCCATGAGTCCAATCCGCAAAATCTAATAGATTTTGGATTAAATTCGATCTAATTTGGAAAGGTTTTACATCAGACATGGATTGAAAATTTTCTAATCCACAGTTCTGAATCAGATTGTGGCCCTTGACTTCCTTACTTTACGAGCAAGAGTGGAATCAGCGGCTAGATCTCCTTCATCTCTCCATCAATTTACTTTAAATCATTTATGTTAATTTTTAGTGGACAATAACCAACTCGTTTGTCACGCTAGATTAATTAGTGGCAAAACGCTAATGTTGTGTGTGAATCTACTTTCGGACTTTAGACAATGTCTAAATGTTTATTATTTGGATCAAATTGTTTTCAAAGAAAAGAGGTGATCTAACAACAATATTGATAACAATTTTCAATTTCATGATTAAAAAACTTTAGAATGACATCATACAATTTGTATAGGAGTACGTAAAATAAGAATTTAAGAACAACAAACCACATATCCTTGCTACATATTATTAGGACGAAAAAAGATGAAGAAAGAAAGCAGATCAAAGCATGCAAACAAATTAACGCATGAACTTAATTGTAAACACATTAATATGAAGGATCAAAATAAAAGGGTCCAGCCTTGTAATGCAAAACATCACGATGTGCTTGCTCATCACCTTGTACTCGTTCTACAACAACGTCTCGGCAGTTAATTGGTGCTAAAAGGGCTCCCCGACGTGCAGGCGAAACAAAGCAACCGGCCGCATCGGTTCCTCTAACAACTATCAAGCAGCGATCACACTGATTTGGATGAAAGAGAGAAGTTTCTAGTGTGTTGAAAGTAATATCAAGAAATCCATTTGTGTCCGTCACGGCGTCGCTGATTGTAGTTCTCTTATCACTACATCTAAGCACAACGTCTGTTCCGGTAGGTAATGCTGTTTTTCTTTGAGTTGCTGCAGGGAAGGGGCATTCTACAACACCAAAAACACGCACTTGGCGTATTCCAGTAATATCCGGGATGATATTTCGATCAACAATGCCTTCCAACAAGTCAGACGAGGCCATAGAGACCATGGAAATGATCAGCATATAGGAGAGGATCATAGATCGATACCCCATTTTGAAACTTGAATCAAATGAGAAATCCGATATGTGTTGATATATGGAATTTGACTTCAAACAAGAAGTATTGAAGCTTTTCTTTTTTGCTTGAAAGTTTGGGAACAAGCCTACCTATTTATAGGTTGCGAAGTATTTCAAGTAGTTTATACCCGACAATTCTCCTATTTGTTAAATTGCAAAATTAGTTCATTCCACGTTCTAAACCACCGAATGCTGTTTGGTAGAAAAGAAAAAAAATGTTGGAACAAATACGAATTAAAAAAAAGCGAATCCTATAAGCTAGTGTGATTTTATCTTATCAGACCGAATCCCCACCCACATATAAGATCCACAAATATGATTTGTCTTTTATTATAAAAATATCATATATTTGCAAATTAAGTACTAATCAATCTTATATGATCTCTGTTTAATTAACAAAAGAAAGGACCCTGTAGGATCTAAATCCCAACAGAAAATAATAATAAGAAAAAATTCCATTAGTCGTAAGCACGTACAGTACTATAACAAAAATCACTAAAACAATTCCCATGTCTTTTATTATAATATGCCAGGTCTTATATAACTGGTTTTAATATATGTGTATGCTTTGAATAGCTCTAATATTTATCGGTTGATGGGTATAGTTGTTTTAGTCCTAAAATATTGATCATCTTATGGTTGTAATTAAATTGAAAAGTTAATGAAAAAAATTTATAATAATTGATGAAATTAAATTCTTATCATATCAGGTTATTAAATTTTTACATTTAACGAGTAATCACGATGGAACTTAATCATTAAAAATATTTATATTTAGCGGGTAACCTTAACCATTAAAAATTTGTTCATGAATATATATTAGACTGGATTGCGATTTTCTTTTTATTTATTATTGCTGAGTTTGTCCATTTATCTAAGCATTCGATTTTGCAGACCACCATATATTTTGTCGTGGCAGTTGACTTTCCAGAGAGGTCAAGTTGATTTTGCTTTCTCAATTGCACCAATTATCGAGTTCTGCTCAGACTCTAAATTGTTTGAAGTTATTTTTACGCTTTTACAATTAAATAAAAAATTTTCGTGTAATCGTCTTCTCTATTACTTTTTCATCTCGGGTTTTTCGGCTAGGTTGTATTCCCAAAGTTATTTTTATCATTTGGGTCAACTCTAAACTTTTGGTTGAGTTAGTTAGGCTTAAAATATTGGAGAATATGAGTGTAGATGATTAAAAGAATGCAGAAAATAAGAGGGTTTGAGACGTAAAAAATATTTTCCTTTAAGGTTTTATTTACGCTCGCTTCTCAACGTTTGCTAATAAGTTTTTATTGTAAATAAACCCCAAGATGCAACAAGTCTTTGAATACAATATCTAACAATAATATTATCATCCAGAACATAAATTATGTCTGTAAATTTTCTGAAATATTAATAAAGACAGAGGCGTTATTTCATGAACGAATGCATCCTCTTCAAACATTACAATTATTCACATAATGATACCTCTTCATTATACAGGTATCCTTTCATGGATTGATGCATCGATTATAATAAATACATTCATTTCTAATTGATGTTCAGATATGTGTGAAAACATATCACAAATCGATGCAATGGATTGAAATGATTTAGATCACAAAATCACACACAAACTAGTTTTATGCAATATTGGGCATGACATCGGATGAAAAACCGTTGTAGCAGGTTCGACGGAACCCACAGCCTCAAAGCATCAACTCAAAATGTGTTGCAGCACGTCTATGGTGCGTTGCAGCGCACTAACGTAGTAGAAAAGGCACTGTCCATTTGTGGCGCTGTAACGCCTGTTTGTGGCGCTACAACGTCCAAGGCTGCACTGACAGCACCAAATGGTGCTATCTAACTCGTTGCAGCATCTCGCATGGTGCTAGAACACTTGTTTTTAAGTGTCCAAGAATATGTGGTTTTGATTTGTAAGACATATTACAATCTTTCTAACATAACAAACTTTTATAATCTACTTATTCATCCATAGCACCTTGTCCTACGTCTTGAGAAGATACGGCTTTCTTTTAGCGAATGGATCATTTTTCCCTGATTAAACTATTCTAAATTATCTTTCTTCATACAAAACTTGATTATAAGTGCAAAAATGAAACAAACTTATGAAATTCACCAAGATCGGCATTGTGAGGAGCAGAAGACCAAAGATCAGCGTGGTGCAGAGAGGTTGGAGATCAACGTGGCTTAGAGAGATGACTAGAGATCAACATGGAGAAGGAGACCGGCGTAGGTTGATGCTTCCGTGGATAGATCTCCAGCACCTTCCATCCAAGATCGATATGCCTCCTCCACATGATGATGATCTCGGCATCCTTCCTAAGCTACACCGCATCTATCTTAGGACCTTGCTGTGTTCAAGGATGAAAATATCGATACGCCTGTTTTACAGTAATTTCAGAGAAAATATTGAGATATCAGTGGATATCAGAAAAATTATGGAAATTGATGACATTGACGTTACAACATATTTCTAATACTTTATTATAGGATAAAAATTAAAAAAAAAAAACACATAAATAAATAATATTTACATTAAAAAAAAACACTTAATACATATTAGATTTCTCAATACGAAAAGGAAGTTCTATGAGGCTCAAACATAGTTAGGATTTGATGATAGGTATTTTTACCAACAAATCAAGTACTTTTAAGCTAGCTTGAATATTTATAAGTTTTCAAGCATTTTTGTTAGTTTAATGTCTTTTGTGTGCTTTTTATAGGAATTATAAATAAATGCGAACTTGGATAATTTTGCATGAAGAAAAGAAGAATATTTGCCCAACTTGTGAATCAATGGCAAGAGGAGGTGAAAGATGATTTTAAGGCACAAAAAAGGAGGCTTTGGAATGCAAGAAAGCGCACTGCAGCCCACCTATAGTAAGAATGGGTGAAATCGAATAAACCTGTGCGCAGAAAACAGCGAGAGACGCGATATGTCACCACTCATAGGGGATATGTCGCCTACCTTAGTCTAGTGCACAGATAACAGAACGACAGGCGATATGTTGCCTGTAAATAGGCGATATATCACCTAAAGAAGCCCACAAGCCTACCCGCGCGTTGCGGCATGCCTAATGGGCACTGCAGCGCACCCAAAGGGCCTGCGTGCGCCAAAGGGCGCTGCAGCGTGCCACAGTTTCCAGCAGAGAGTTTTGTTTCTAAAAATGCGCACTGTAGCGTGGTTTCACGTAGTCCGCAGCGCGCGTCTAAATCCCTAGCTCCAAAACTGAGTAGTATAAAAGGACAGAGATTCCACTTGAGAGAGGGAGCCTAGAACTTGAAGAAAACATCAAAAGGAGGTCGGAAATCCTTCATCTTGGAGGTCCTCGGAAGCTCTTCAATGGATTTTTTGTTTTATCTTCTTTCATCTATTTTTCCATGTTGAGCTAGACATTAGATCTAGGACTTGATGTAGTTTTATTTAAACTATGTTTTGAATAGTTTGTTGATTGTTAATTTAATTTCATTTTCAATTCATTTATGTTTCTCTATGCTTAATGCTTCTAATTTATTTGGCCAACGAGTTAGATGATTTTTAGATTGGAAATTTGATGCTCGGGAGAGATTGAGTTCTTTATCTAGATTTGAGAAGCATAGTCAAGGTTGTTGTAGGACCGGGAGGAGATCAATGCTTAGATAATCAAATTAGGATTTAGGTCATTGTGAGGCCGGGAGGCGATCAATATTCCTATTTTCTAATTCTAAAGGCAAAGCTTAATTTGTGTTTAAATATTCATTTCGAATAGGGATATTGTTTTGGGTATTTAAATACAATTTCTTGTGAGGCACTCAGGAGAGGTTGCGAAATAGCATTGGAGCCTTGATTAATGAATTGAATGGAATTGATTAGCGATTACATAATAGGATGAACATAGGAATAATAAAGCAAAATCAAGTCCTTTTACCATTTGTGTATAGATACTTTATTTTCTTATTTTCATATTTATTTTGTTTTATTTTCTTTATTGTCATTTTATTAGGTTGCCTAGATAAAGTTAAGTTACAATAATCGTGGTACTTAATGTCAATTCTAAACTCAATCCCTATTGAGACGATACTTACTCATCCTATACTCAAAACTTGACACCGTACACTTGTGGAAATTTATATATAAAAATTATAACGCACCAAGTTTCTTGCATTCCAAAGCCTCCTCTTTTGTGCCTTAAAATCGTTTTCATCTCCTCTTGCCATTGATTCACAAGTTGGGCAAATATTCTTCTTTTCTTCATGCAAAATCATCCAAGTTCGCATTTATTTATAATTCTTATAAAAAGCACACAAAAGACATTAAACTAACTAAAATGCTTGAGAACTTACAAATACTTAAGCTTAAAAGTACTTGATTTGTTGGTAAAAAAATACCCGTCATCAAATACCCCCAAACTCAAACATTTGCGTGTCCTTAAGCAAACGAAAAGGAAGAAAAAGAAAACACAAATCAAGTACTAAGATACAAACGAAAAAGTGTGAGTTTTGTATCAAGTCAACAACTGTGCATGTATCTCCAAAGCCACATAATGCTCTAAGCTCAAAAGAAATGCAAACACTGAGATTATCTAGAATTTCAACATCAAGCATCAATTTCACTCCACTCAAGACTCTCAAAGTGTAAGTGTGTGCACAATCAATCTCAATCAACCAAATAAAATCCGGATAGACCTATGTGCCAATGAGACTATGAGTGATAACTGAATAAGAACTACAATAGGACCATTTTTCGTGTTACTCTCCACTAATAAAGGTTCACTTGTCATTGAAGATCAAAAGGACTTTTGAGGGTTGTACTATATGGCTAGGGTAAAAGGTGGATGAGATTAGAATTTTTAGGCTCAAATCACCTTAGGCATGTATCACAACTCATGGATCTCACATGATTCCCAAGAAAGAAAAAAAAAAAATTTACCAACTCTTCATTTCATCATACATTCACTTTCAATCGAACCCAAAAAAGAAATAAAAAGTACAAAAATTTGAGAAATAAAGACAAGGATCCTATCTTGATTCGAACAATATTGGTCCTATAACATGCTACATATAGGTTTTTTGGTTCATTCTCACCATATTTAGGGGGGGGATAAAACGTTTGAAATTTTCTTGAATCGAAATCTTCTAAAAAGTTCCCGGAAGTTTTTAAATTTTCTCGAAAGTTTGCCCAAATTACACTATATGGATATTGATATTAATATTTTTACCGATATTTATTGATATTTCTAATATTTTGCCGAATCTCATTTTTCAGTGGAAAAATTTTCGATACCTCAAAATTTGCCGACATCAGATTTGATTTTCTTAATTATTTGAGATCCACGTAATAATGAGGAAATATAACTTAAGTTGAGGTTAAATGAACAAATGCAAAAATACCCGAAACACCTTATACATTTTGCCTAAAGACCGCTTTTGTCTCTTTTTTTATTCAAATGTTCAAAATACCTCCTAAAGCAATTAAATTTTTGAATCAAGATCACCCTTCTCAATCTATATTAAATGTTATTTTAAATTTGACTTAACAAAAAAGTTAAATGAAAAAAATTTAGAACAGTCAACTAAATGTTCCAATCAAACAAAAAGTTCAATTATTTTGATAGTTTATCATGCTTTAATATTAATTATATTTAATATTTTGGCCGTTTCTTGGAGTGCAATTTAAGTCTAGTGGCCTCATGTCAGTCGCTTGTAAATGTAACATTTTTTGTTGGTATATGCAATATCATTGTTCTTGAATGTAAGACTAATTTTGTTTAAGTTTAGCATACAATAAAGTGTAATATATCACCTACGTTACACGTTACTTACTTCTGTGTTATAATGTTATATAAAATATATATATATATATTACAAGTTTATATGAAAAATATTAGACTTATCATACTGTACGGTCACCGAATTTAAGATCATGCCAAAATATTTATCTATGGTCTTTATATAAAATTTTCAGGGAATATTTCACGTACTAATATTCTAAAATAGTGTATTCGCCTCAATTTCCTTAATTCCTACCCCGGACGATTTTCCACCCGTAAACATTTCATATTCCATTTTTTAAAAGCTAATTAACATAAATAGTTCAATTAAAAGTTTTTTTAAAGAGAGTCAACTGTTTTTTTAATTGTAAGATCTATATTATTATTCATGATAATTAAATAGCTTATGCATTGATCCTTTAATTTGTGCAAAACCAATATTTATATTATAGAATTTCGGAATCGTTTAATATCAGGAAAGCAGCCATATTAGCTAATGCAATTTTTCAATAGGTAAATAGCGTCACATTTCACATCGACTTAAAAATAGCAATTCATGTTGGAAACGTTTCTTTATTTTTTTAAAGGGAGAAAGAGGAAAATAGGCTAAAATTTGATATGAATTAAAATTAATAGGCTAATAGTTAACATAAGTTAATAAATAGGCCAAATTATTATTTTTGTCCATAACTTGTCTGGTTATGAACCATAACTTGACAAGTTATTATTCATAATTGTCCATAACTTGTCCGGTTATGAACCATAACTTGACAAATTTGTCCCTAACTTATCTGGTTATGAACCATAACTTGACAAGTTATGGCCTATTAATTTCTATAACTAAAAATTAGCCTATATACTTTCTTAAGCTTTTCATATTGGCCTATTTCTACTCTTTCCCTTTTTTAAATGTATTAAATAAATGTTTTCAATTATGTGGCCCATTAGATTTTAAATTTTAGAGAAAAGATGGGAAATACCTCCCAAACTAGTACCCCAAATTTTTTTTGGAGAAAGAGGGAAATAGGCCAAGATTTGAGATGAATTAAAATTAATAAGTCAATAGTTTATACAAGTTAATAAATAGGCCAAATTACTGTTTTTGTCCATAACTTGTCTGGTTATGAACCATAACTTGACAAGTTATTGTTCATAATCCACGGTTTTTGTCTATAATTTGTCTGGTTATGAACCATAACTTAACAAGTTTATCCATAACTTATCTAGTTATAAACTATAACTTGACAAGTTATAGCCTATTAATTTCTATAACTAAAAATTGGCCTATATACTTTCTTAAGTTTTTCATATTGGTCTATTTTCTACTATTTCCAATTTTTTTAACCCCCAAATATTAGTTTATTAATTTCTATCTTTTTAACAATTAAAATAATGAAAATAGTTAAATTAAATATTTTTAAAATTTCAAAGTTACCTTCAATTGTCCATTGGTAAGTATAAGAAATGTCCTCGGTCTCCCATCACTGGCCGGCAGCTGGTGGGTCTCCGGCCGGTCGCCGACCATAAGCTGACAGGTTATGATCCATAACCCGACAGGTTACACCGGTCGTCGGCCATAACCTGATAGGTTATGATCCATAACTTAACAGATTACACCGGTCAGCCGCCGACTATAACTTGATAGGTTATGATCCATAACCTAACAGATTACATTGGCCGTTGTCCATAATCCATCAGGTTATGATCCATAACTTGATAGATTACGCACGTCGCCGATCGTCAGTGCCGGCCATAGTCTATCAAATTATGATCCATAACCTAATAGATTACGCTAGTCACCGACCTTCAATCATCGATGTCGGTCATAGTCTGACAGGTTATGATCCATAGACTACCAGTTTATGCTTCATAACTTGACAACTTATGCTTTATAATCTGTCAATGTATGAGATTATGATCCATAACCTTCTAGTTTATAATCCATAAACTATCAGATTATGTTCATAACTTGACAGATTATGCTTCATAATCTGCCAAATTATAAAGCATAATCTGCTACATTATGTTGTTTTTTCAATAAGTATCACTAGATTTATAGCAACAATAATCAAATTGAAAAATTAAAACACACAAGAAATATTCAAGAATTTTAAAATTTTCTAAGAATCCATCAATTTCATCTAGTGAATTAAAAGCTAAAATACTGAATCAGTCATAGTAGGTATGAATATTCATAAAACCACCATTAACTTCCTTATAATTTGCAAACCATGCAAAAGTCTTTACTTGATATTTTCATCAAACTCTCGATATTTTCATCATTTGGGTTTTCATCTCAGAAGCCAAAGTTGGTACAAAAAACTAAAAATCCTTACTTGGTTACTTCCACAAAGAGCTTTATTGGCCAAACCCAAATCAAAATCCGTTTCATTCTCAACAATATGTTATTTTCCTATCGGTTTCGAGAGTTTTGATTTACAGTGTGCCCTGTAACAAAACAATAACAAAAAAATTACGAAAATATCGTGTTTTTGACCCTTTAATCATGAAACATCAAAAGCTTTCAATATTTTCCGAACTGAAAAGGAGATGGCATGATAGACCCTTTAATCATGTTATTCAAATATTTTTAAGTTGACTATAGCACACTTATCACTATACAATATTTCCTAAGCCAAAGAGACATTCTATGCTCAAGCAAATCTACAGTTTTTCCCCTTTACTTCTAAAAAGGAGTTTTCATGTTCTCTTTTTTCCATTTTGTATTGCAAAGTAAAGAATGCGTTTACAGATTAATGATGTCGTTCACAGCCTAACAACAAAGAAAAATTGTAATATAAGTTAAGTAAAATCTAAATAAAGAGAATTAACTTGACAATCGAAAGACACCCCTTTGGACCAGTGACTGCTTAGATACCCTAAGCTTCAACAACATTAGATTGTCCTCTGATTTTTATATAACTGATAGGTGAATCGTCTCTAGTTTCATTAAAAGAATTGGAAGAGGCCATATAGCTAAAATTGAATCGACTGTAGGCGAAGCAGAAACATCCTCACAAATAGCTGCTATAAGCATCCCTGTCCACTTCCCACCCCCTACATTGTCACAACATATTATATTACATTTTATGGAGCACATATAAGATGTAATAACAAATTGCTCGAATTTTCATTATGAGCGCTACACTGGCAAAAACAGATTTGACTAAAAAGCCAAATCAGATTATATCTAACAAACTATACAGAGAAAAAGAAAAATACTAAAATCAGAATTAAAAAGAAATAATAATAATAGTAAAACCAACCTAGTTGGAATCGAGGCCGCGTTGAAGACGATCGGAGGTCGAAAACATCGTCGAAATCGGTTGATCTGGAGAAAGAGAGGGAAGAAGCTCATGTGATTTGGAGAGATGATCGAAGCTAAGACGCTGGTGGCAGCACTTGGTAACGGGGCAACAAAAGGGGCGCCATGAGGATGCCATCTGCAAGGTCAGAGGAGATCTGAGGAGAAGATCCGAGTTTCCAATGTCACAACACCTCCCTCAGTGACCATAACTTCATATCGTGACAGCAAATCACAAGTGCGACTTCGGCGAATTTCAAATCGTGACAGCCATATCAACATGGAAGAGAGAAAAGGTGCAGCTAGGGGAGAGCTACGGCAGCTGGAGAAAGACAGAGGAGAGAGATATGAGCAAAGAGGAGAGAGAGGGGTGGAGAAGAGAGACAGGAGCGGAGGAGCCTTGGCTACGGCGGAGAAAGGAGGCGACAAGAGAGAGAAAGGAGATTAGATTACATGGAGGAGAGAGAGAGAAGCAGGATGGGACAAATGGAGAGAGAGAGCAGTAATAGAGAGAAGGAGAGAGAAGAAGAGAGAATGAGATAGCAAGACGGATTAGGGTTTAGATATAATTAGGGATATGCTTGTCTTTTAAAATATGATTAAATTATCAAAATAATAATCAAAGGGGTAGACTTTATTAGAAGGGTAGAAATTATGATCTAGGTAGTCTGGAGGTAAATTGCACAATTGTCATTAGAGTTTAAGGTAAAAAAACTCACTTAAAGAGATATTTACTTAAAAGTGAAGGGTAAGATCTTTGGTGATTAACTACCTATCATATATTTGTCTTTTTTGATGGGAAGAAGACATCAGAGAAAATATTACGTTAAAAATTTCAGAGGGATAGGGTCTCTAGTGTTCAAGAAAAGTCTGTGAGTTTCCATCACTCGTGGGCATAAGACCTTGGAGAGATTACCAACAAATCCCTAATTTGTTGTGTTCTGGCTTCGTTCGCTTCGCTGATTCGAATTTTCAATTCGAGTTGTGATATGACATTTTCTGAGAGCTTTTAACTATAACAGAAAAAGTTAAATGTGATATTTTTTAAGTGTTTTTAACTGTAGAAACTTAAAACTGAAAATTCAAATCGATAAAATGAACGAGACCTTAATTTGTTCGTGGAGATTGTGAATCTTATTGCATGCTATGGCCTGAGGCATGGTCTTGGACTTCCGCTTTTATTTTTGCAATTTTTAAGAATTGCTAACAATTCATTGTTATGTAAATAAACTGATATAAAACTGAGATAAAAAGTTTAAAAAAAAAAAAAAAAAAAAGTCATAAACACTACTAGCTCACTACAAATAGTAACAACAAAGCATGCGTACATGGAAGGGTAGAAATCCCATATGGTGGAGGGAAATCACTTCGTGCAACACATTTTAGATTGTTTGGTAAAAGAAGACGTACTTATGACAAGGTGCACTTTAACTTATTTAATTCGTCAGCCTCTGCTTGGCTGGCTTTTATTTATTTGTTACATAAACGCGCGCACTTCTCACTTAACTAAAACTGATTCCATATTTAGACTGTTTGTTTGGGAAGAAAAGCCCCCAATGCTTCTCATATTCCGGACTCTTCTGATTCTCATCAAACATGGCAAACACATACGTCTCAATAGCCCTTCCTGGCCTCTTCGGAGTCCCACCCTTCACATGCGGAATCAAGTTCCTAATATAAGTCCTCGCGTTATCAAACGACGTTGCCGTCCCGCCCGCGGACGGCCAACCGGTCTCCGACACGACGACCTCCAGCGACCCTCCACCGGCCTTCTCCAAGGCAGAATAAAGAGCATCCAAGATGGCATCGAAAAGATTCCGATACCCGAATTGCCCGTCTTGCACCACAACCGCTTGCGTCGTGAAAAGTGCATAATCAAGACGAATATCTCTCGTGTTGCCAATGTAGCTAAAGTAAGGATACAAGTTGACGAGCAATGGAGATCTGTTGTTAACCAAAAAGCGTACTAAAGGGTTAATGATCGGTGAGTAGTCCGACCTAAACGCGCCTCTTGACGGAGGGTAGGATTCGCCAAGGACGCCGGTGTCGAGTGCCGTGGAGACCTTGATTTGGTTGGCCAGACCTGCCTGAGAGACCGCGTTTTGGATCTTTTCCATGGCGGGGACGAGGAACTGAGCGGCGTAGTCGGAGGTTTTGATCTCGTTTCCAACGGCGATGTATCTGAACCTGACGTTGTTGTAGTTTCTGACGTTGTTTTGGACCCAAGAGTTGGCTTCGGCTTGGCTTGAGGCGATCCTTTGGAGATCGTCGTTGGGGAGGCCGAGGATGAGGTCGATGTTGGCGCCGCGGAGGGCTTGGAGAGCGGGTCGGTGTGGGGCGTAGAGGCGCATTCGGCGGATGTTGTTTTGGTTGTAGAGTGATATGACTTCTTGGGGTGGTGGCAAGTTGTTTCCCGACATTCCGTAACATACTCCAATTTGTGCATCTGCAATGTTTGATATGTTTTGATGATCAAATACATGTATTAACAATAATATGGGAAGGAGAATTAGATAATTGGACTGCAGAACATGAAACTAGTCATGGATAGAGAATTTTCTTAAATACACATGAAACTAGAAGGCAGACCTTGGCACCGAGGTAGGAGCACGTTTGCACCCGGAGTCCAGGGTTAGAATCCCGGAAATAACTTCTCATTTGGAGGTAAGGCCGCGTATATATGGGATTAAGCTTTCCCCAAATCTGTCATAATACGGGAGCCTCTTTGACACTAGAGTCCGCTTTTTACTGTATGTTTCTGTCTATGAGCCCTCCATTTTTGAACCAGTATTTAGATGTATAAGTTTTGCCCAGTTTTGAACCATAATGCGATGTTTTAAACTTATTAAATAAGAAAAATCTGGACTTGGCCCCTCCTTATGAATTCATGCCGTTTGATGTTTCCCACCAAACTTTCAAATAGTTCAAACGAAAATATTCTAACCACCGCATAATCCAAACGCACAAGTAAAAAATGGTGCCAATGAATATTGGAGTATATGACTCAAATACCATTGTTTTTATATATGTGTATATATATAAGTGATTAATGATTAATGAATGGTGTCAATCTAATTGGATATATTGGTTGATTTTTTATTAATAATATTGGAGTGATGAACTTGATAGATGATAGATTTTAAGAGAGATCCCAACTTAATTGGGATCTATTCTCCTTAATTTATTTAAAAAAAAAAACAATTAGTCTCTTGCAGTTTATTAAAGAAATAGTGATTAATAAGTACAAGCCTTGAATGGTACAAGTTATAAAAACTTGATGATATACTGAGAAGATATTATCCAAAGTAGTTGTATTTTAATTTAGTGAACACATAAATCATATAGTGAATGAGATTGACGTATTAACAGTGATAAACAATATTTATATTAGTTACGTATACTATATTTGGCACAAAAACACATTATATAAACAAAAATGCTTGAAAGATAAATGAGAGAGAGAGAGAGAGAGAGAGAGAGAGAGAGACCTGTTTTCTTAAAGCTTGAAATTAGCACCACTAGTAGTAGCATTATGGAAATCATGGGAACACTTTTACTGCTAGCTGAATTGGAATTTTCCATAATTGTGAGAGAGGGCTATCTTAGATCAGATTATGTATTGAAAATTTTGCTTCGGTAAACCTGCCTCTCTTAGTAGCCCTTTTATAGAGATAAGAAATGGCTAGTTGTGGAAAATTTAGGAGACCACTATAAGCATCCACAATCGTAATTCAATAGCGCACTCTATAGAAATTTAGCAAGTCATTCAAATTTCCAACCAAAAAAATCGACAAGCACCAAGAGCTTACTTTATTAGCTTGGATATAATTATGGTCTAGCTTTGAGTCGTAATGACTAAGAGCTTACTTCAAATTCAACTAGCTCAATATTCTAAAAAGAAAAGAAAACGAAAACACTAGCTCAATGTTATAGAAATTTAAATAAGAGATATAAATGTTTCCGGATCAGTATTGTATAACTGATGATGTTAATCAATAGTAAATAAATCATGTTTGTAAAATTATCTCACATAAATACATTTTTTTCCTATTTTTGGTATCGAGAAAATATATTTACGATGAAATACAAATGTAATTTTCTATATCTACTTAATTCTTTGATTATGTGTAAGGAGAAACGCCACATGTGAAACTAATCCAAATATGAATTTAATTTAGCCCAAAAAGTTAATCTATTGCGTTTCGGGTCCTTTCAAGTATATAATTCATTTTACATCCCCATTTATGTACCGTGTGTGACAACACACACATACACTTTTCTCAACAATCACCCCTTCATGTGTGTGTTCATCGAGCTCCTCTTCGAACTAAAATTTACGGCACCAATTGTGAGTAACATCAACTCTGCACGGAGGCAACGTGGGAGTTGCAACCAAGTGCAATCGCTTGGGTCATAAAAAGCATCGACTCTAATACCACTTTGTTGAAAAGACATCACATGTGAAATTGGTCCAACACACTTCAAGAGTCTGATTCAGTCCAAAAAAATTAACCTATTAAGTCTTGAGTCATTCCATATATATATAAACCATTTCATATCTTCATGATAACACACACGCTCATTTCAATGTATATATTTGTTTTCTTTGGAAAAATTTAAATAAGAGAGGATGAATACACACATTCCATATCCTTTTGTATGTAGGTGTCTATATCATCGTGTAGCTCTACATTTACATATTCACAGGGGAAAAAAAAAAAGGAATGAAATACAAAAGAATAAATATCATGGAGTGAAATAGAGAGATTCTCTAGCACGTCAGTATATCAGCAAGTCAGGTTTTTTTAACTATTGAATCTGTATAATTTTTAACTTTTACGTGATTTTATGCAGATCTGACGAACAATAAACTTAGCCGACTGATATGTTGGCATACCGAATAAGGTCCTAGCAAAATATTATATAACAACACATAAAAGAGCAAAAGCTCTTTTCTATGAGGCTGTCACATAGCAGCCCCCACCAATTATCTTTTTTTTTCTTTTTAATTTCTTTATCTTCATTTTTAAATTTTTTTTTTTTTACATTTTAATTTTTGTGTGTTTTTTTTTAAATATATCGTTCCTCACTTTACTCTTATGAGAGTAATTTTTTCACATGTGTTCCTATTTAATTTTAGTTAGTTAAAATAATTTTCTTCAAATGTTTTCTTATTTTTTTTTTCAACTATTATCTTTACACCTATTCATTTTTAATTGGTTGTATAAATAAATTTCTCATTATTTAACAAACAATAAACTCTTCACGTGTCTTCATCACGATAGTACGTGAGAAGCACGTTACAAAGCTAGTATAATTAAAACCGTTTCAGTTTCTTATTTCTTTCTTTCTTTTTCTTTTTTTTTTCTTTTTTTTTTTGTTAGAGCATATAAAAAGTGGGTCAGCAATGCAATCATTAACGCTCAAAGCAATCCCTTTGATATTGAGTCTTCCAAAAACAATAAATTCCATTATGGAATGAAATTAGGATATGTCAGCATTTATTTGATTTATCTGATTGATTTGTTATATTATATCAATTACTAAAATCTTGCATATTAGAATGTACCACTCGTGTATAAATATCAATAAAATCAAGAAAGGCTGCAAGCTTCCATTTTTCACCAAAAACTTAAAGAGTGTTATAAGCTAGTGGCCAAGACTATGGACTCGAAATACCAGAAGTCCATATCCTTGTGGAAATTATCACCAGTCCATTGCTTCCACTTAACGATGCTTTGATTCCGTATTTATTTTAATGGTTCTGTTCTTGGCTGGCTGACTAGTGGTTGACCAAATATTTATTCTTTTCCTTTGTCTGGTTTAATTTCATGTGGAAAGTTCTGATAAACTGTCGTATATGCCCATCCATTAACAAAAGTTCCAAATCCTATTCTGTTTTGATTTTTGCGTTTTTTTTTTTTACGTTTTTTCTTATTTTGTTTTTATTTTTCCTACTAAATCCTATATTTTTAAATATGCTTGATTGAAATATTTTTTTCTTTAGTTTTCTCTTACTAAAATATTTTTTTTCCCCAAAGTTTTCCCTTTTTAAACATTTTTTCCATGTAATCTTTTCTTATATCAAAGTGATCATCCCAATACTATTTTCTCATAAATACCTTTGCTCTAATTTGCACTTGTTGAAACCTGTTTTTTTTTTTTTTTTTTTTTTTTTTTTTTTTTTTTTTCAAATGTATCTCTATTTAAACATATTTTTCTTGCAACATTCTCAGCTACTGCTTTTCTATATGTATCGTCATACTCTACTTTTCTATACAGATAATCTTCAACTAAAAGCACGATTTAATTGAAACATGCATGTCAATCTTTTTATTTTTTTTTAATATTTTTGGACAAAATTAAACTTTAAGAGTATAATAATTTTATTTTTTTTAAAAAGGAACCGAGATTTTTTTTAAAAAGGAACCGAGAACACATGCTTCCAACTAGTTTATTGTGATGCGAGTTGATATTTTGGGGGTGTTTTTTTTTGTGATATATATATATATATATATATATTAATAATTTTCACCTTTTGCTTTATGTCCTTCTAAACAACACATGATAGCTAATGTATACATGTGCATGTGTATGTGTATTGGCGCTTTAGTTAGTGATTGTTTTGAGTGGGGCTGCTTGACTTTGTTCCTTGACGACGGCAAAAATATACGAGCATTCATCAGGGACGGAGGGAAAGAAGGCCGTAAGCGCCACTCAATTTTTGATTCTTTTATATATATATATATATATATATATATATATATATATATATTAAGAATATCTCCCGTAACACCAAAAAAAATTAAACTGCCGCTAATAACTATTTTTTTCAATAGTCTTCAACCGATAGATCTGTCAAAAAACTGTTTGTTCTACATATTTTTTTAATCTCATTTGATTTTGACTAGATCCAGTCAGAAAATTCGTCATACCGAAAGAACGGCCTAGCAGTAGAACGGCCCACCAAAGACATTTCCTATACATTTCTACTAAATTTAGAAATAGTCCCCCTAAATATTAAAAATTTTATTTTATTTCAAAAACAAATGAAAAACCATCACTTTAAACCAAACTCTGACTAATATCTCTAAGGACTTTACAAGATCTTCTCCCTTAATAATGATTTGGATTGTATCTTTATTTATTTATTTTCTTATTTTTTAGAATTTTTTCACTAATGTAAATGTGTCCCTTCAAGGAAGAATGTGTATGCAATAATTTCTTGGAAAGAATGTTAAAAATTATACATCATAAGATTTTTAGATAAGAAAATATATCACCCTGAGTACAATATCAATTATTATCGTGGTAGAGTCTTTTTTTTAATATGATTATTATGAAGAATCGACTGTACAATCTAAGAGCAGATCAATAAATAAATGACAATTTACTGTTTGTACATCGAAAATGATATCTTTAATAGTCCCAATAATAAAGTTATTGTGTAACATTTTAAAACATGATCAAACACATGGATTAATTAATTTCTATTATTAATTTATAATTATTAATTTCTCCCCCTCTCCTACCCTCCCAAAAAAAAAAAAAAAAAAAAAAAATCCAAATTCGTCAATGGCTCTCATTTACTCGTGTTAAATTAATTAATATTTCATTTCTTGTTTCCAACTCATGGCAAGACTTTGGTGAATGCGGCTTTCCTTTTCGTCTCCATATATCTTCCTATGCTAGTTCAACAGAGATTTTTGGAATATGTGTTGGTCTTTTGGATCTAAAACTGTTTCCAAATGTGTTTGAATTATTTGTTAGAAGTATTTCAGTTTTTCGAAACAACTTTCAATTAAAATCATAAAATGTGACTTCTTTAAAAGCAAAAAAAAAAGAAAAAAAAAATTAGAACTTGTATTAGAGACAAAGTTTAAATAAGACAATATGAAGTTCGATGGTTATGGATGCATGATAAATTTTTTGTATCTTAATGGACTTTGCCTTTTTTTTTTTTTTTTTTTTTCCTTCTTTCTTTTTTTTTTTTTCCTTAAGAAATGTTGTCATTGCCTTGAATCGTCTGATATATATATTTCTTTTGCCCTTTTTTTTTTTTTTTTTTTTTTTTTTTTTTTGAATCGAGATAGTTTGGACTTCAAACAACATGACCTCGTTTATCGTTGTCCTCTGTTAAAACTCATAAAAAAACTAAGAAGAGAAATAAATTATTCTATTGTGCAATGAGATTAATAAGCTCTTCACTAACTTTAAAAAAAAAAAAAAAAAAAAAAAAACCCATGTTGCAATGCCATAACGTGAAGGTCATCAACAATGAATGAACTTCAAATATCTTGTCAAATTCTCTATCCTCAATTAATGGCATGTAACCGCAGGTTACCCATGTCCTACCACAGCAAGATGATGCTATCGAGTAAAGCTCGCTTATTCATGAACTACTACACTCTCTTCGGTTTCAAACAACAGTCTTCTTAAGATACTAACCATCTTATCAAAAACCACTTCATTTTCAGTTAGATGAAGCTCGGCTTCATGTTGGTTGCCAAAAAATTTCCCTTCTACGAGGTATCCGTTTCCTTCTTTCACAATGATCCCGTGTTCACATGCCAACTCTAATACCTCGGATTCGCGGCAAAAGCCCCGACCGAAGCATAATCCCAGTTCGGCCTTTTTCATTGCTGGTGCCAGTTTATTTTTCACAACCTGAACACTAATCCCTAGACCGGTAACCTAAAATAATAGGGGGAGGGGGTGTTAAGAATAAAAGAAAAGCCCATAACTAAAACAGGGAAGCTATGGCGTTGTTTGGAGTTTATTTTGTTTTTGTTTTCCACGTTTTTTAAGAAAAAAATAAAACGAAAGAGAAACGGCATTTGACACAATTAAAGATAAAAAATGAAAATGAAAACAATTTTTTGATTTAATGTAAAATGAGAGAGAAATGAAAAACAACTTTTAGTTGTTTTTCATTTTTTGTTTTCATTTTCTCCTCTCTCGAGCACAGAGAAAGAGACATAAATGAATTTTTTTATACTGAAAATAATCTCTTGATAAAACTACCAAACGCATTTTTAAAAATAATTTCTGTTTGAGATTGAAAATATTTTCATTTATATTTTTATACAAAAAACAAAATCATTTTAGAATGAGTTCCAAACGCACTTTATAAAATAAATAGAAAAGAAAAGCATGTTGATTATGAGAAAAGAATATCTCAAAGATACCCTCAAAACTTGAGTTCTTACCTCATTCTCATTCTTAAGCAGTTCCCTTTTTCTAAGTTTCAACCGAACCGCGGAGTAGAATTTCAAGGCATTCCCACCACAAGTGTCTTCACCCATATCTTTATTACCTTGCCTCGATTTCGAACTTGACCTGACCTGGAATTTAGTTATAGTAAACACCATATCTCGTCTTTGGAAACATGATAAGAAAACAATTTGAAGTGTATATTAGCTAGGCATTAACCTGATTAACTAAAACTATAAGCGCGTTTGAGAATTGCGTAGTGAGTAGTGTATTTTACAAAGGGCTCGGGACATTATTCGTGATTGTACATCTCGCAATATGCCACCAACTGGAACATCAATTTCACACTGCGGGACTAGGGCGGCTACCTGAAAAGATGAACTTGCACAAAGTTAAAACCAATCATTTAGCACCCAGGATAGGAAAAAAAGACTTCAAGACATCCCAATTCAATAATATATATCTGCTAGAGAAAAAAAGAAAAAAATAAAAAATAAAATAAAATAAAAATCAAGCAACATCAATAGAACAAGGGAAATACATGGCAATGGCTACTGAATTTTCTTTTTATTACTGTTTTGCGTTTTGCCTATATTTCATTAATTAGTAAGCGAAATAAATGGCAACTGGCAAGCAAATTTGCTTTTTATCATGGACAATGTACATTTCATATCTAAGTGAATGTTTCAAGTGCAAAAAACAAACAGACAATTAGAGCCAGTCACTTACACTATCAACCACAATGACATCTATAGATCCACATTTAGTAAGAGTATCAACTGCACTAAGCAGGTTTTCAGCGGAATCCGGACGTGAAATTAGAAGATTTTCTGTGTCTACACCCATTGATTCTACAAGAGAAGGGTCCATTGCGGAATTTTGAAAACGGAAAAAAGCCGTTTTCGTTTTCTTGTTTCCATTTTCGTTTTCCGGCTTTGTCGTTTCTTCTTCTTTTTCGTTTTCCGGCTGTCGTTTCAGTTTTTTTTTTCTTTTCCTCTCTCTTCTCCGGCCGAAGAAGAGGCGGGAGATCCGGCGAACACCACCGTCACTCCTCTCCGACTGGCTCGCCGCCATCTTCTCCGACTGCCCCCCCGGACGCCTGCGACTCGACCCCGTCTCCCCACGTCTGTGCAGGCCGCCACCCCACCGTCACCCACCACCGGCTTCTGTGGATCGCACGGCCCCCTCGCCGTGCCGCCCGCTGCCCCCCCCCCGCCGTCTGCAAGCGCGCCCCCCGCGTCACGCTGCCGCCACCCTGCCACCCCACCCCCTTCTCCCACGTCTGTAGCAAGCCGCCACCCCACCGCCACCCCACCTCCGCCCGCCGCCGCCCCCGTCGCGGGCCGCCACCCCCATTTCCTTCGATTTGTCGTTTTCTTCTCGTTCTCATAATATATATATATATATAATGTTATATTAATATACTTATTTAATATATTTTATTATTATTTATTTAATATATTTTATATATTATTTAATATATTATTATTTAATATATTTAATAATAATATTTATTTAATATATTTAATATTATTATTTATTCAATATTTATTATTTTAAATATTATTATATGTTTTTAGAAATTAAACTACCAAACAAGATTTTTGTTTTTTTGAAACTGAAAACAATTTCAAAATAAAACTACCAAACGTATTTTCAGAAATGATTCTAAAATGAAAATAAAAATGTTTTCATTTTCATTTTCGTACAGAAAATAAAAACGTTTTGAAACCAATTCCAAACGCACCCTAAAGAGTAAATTTAAATGCGGGAGCGTAAGAAACTAGTGTTTAGTTCGTTTTTTGAGAAAATTACAATTCTAATTACATATATATATATATATATATATATATATATATATAGATATTTATATAAATTTCCATGAAGCCCCTGAAATTGTAAAATTAATTCTTTTACCCTACCTCATGAGCCTAATAAAGCCCAATTCACTTACAGTTTAGCCCAATTCTGTAGAAGCCTTAGAAGGAACGAATTTAAATTTTAAAAAAATAAGGATTAATTACAAAAATTTCAGCTGGTCTTTATATTTCACTATAAAAGAGAGTGTCAAAATGATCTTATAAAAAAAAAAAAAAAAAAAAAAAAAAAAAAAAAACACTAAATAAGACTACGGATAATTTACATAAACAGTCCCCAACCTTTTCTTTTTTAACAAAACGACTCTTAAACTATTTAAAAAAAGTATAAATCAAATTCCATTAAATTTTTAACAAAATTAATCATGTGCAAAGGTATGTAATCTTATTATAGATATCATTTTAGTAAAATGCCAAGACAAGCTCTCGTTCTCATTATTTCTCTCTCTCATCTCTCTGCTCTCTCCTCTTTCTCTTATCTCTCGCGCAGGAGTTCTTTTCCGATGCTCCTCTATCAAATTCTGCATGAATCCATCTCTAAAGAATCTTCTCAACAGGCCTTTTGGAGAAGAGATGGCTGGTCTTATTTTTTTGAAGATGAAGTATTTTTGTTTCTTTTTATTTTGTGAGACTAAAGCTAATTAAGATTTAGAAAATATATAAGAATTATAATAATTGGTAAAAGAATAATTTTGTAATGAAGAGTTCAACAACCATCCTTATATTTTTGACGCGTATCATTTCTATCAATTTAATTGACGGAATGAGTTATTTTGTTAACGTTTTAATGTTCAGGAAGAACGATTATTTTATTTTAAAGATTAAAGAGTAAAGTGTTACACGGGTCATAGTTTAAGAAGAGCTTTTGTAATTAGTCCAAGAGATAGAAATAAAATAAAAGATTAATTATAAAAATTCCTCCTGACTTATACCCATTTAACACTTTACCCTATAATTTTTAAAATATAACATATGTTTTTCCTAAGCAATGAAATATTAATAAAAAAAAACCCATCCGTTAAATTCTTAATTGAAATTGATATTTAATTTGCTGTTTTAATAATATTTTAGTTAATTTGAATTTACACTAGTTTAATTATTAAAAAACAACTTCATAAATTTTTTATTCTACTAAAAAAACCATAAAATTTTTTAACTTACACTCAATCAATAATGAATGTATAATAATTAACCGTTTAAATTTAAATTAATTTTAAACTCAAATTTAATTTTAAACTATGAAGTTACTGAAATACCTCATATTAATAAATTAAATGTCAATTTCTATTAATGCTTGTATATAATAAAGAATAAATATCTGACCATATAAAATATAAAAATAGTATGCAGTAGCGCTTCCAAAGTACGAAAATATATCATCGTCAATTATTATATTATGTATTGGGTTGTTTTTGAAAAACATTGTGATATTACTTTATATATTTAAAGTCTCGATTATTTTTTAAAAAAAAAAAAAAAAAAAAAAATTTATCAGTGAAAAGGTGCTCAAGCGGAATTGTAACCGAACATGAAGATTGAGGATAGTCCATTCATCATTTGCAAGCCAATGTTCATAAGCACTCTATGTCATGGCAGTATATATTCACGATCAAAATATATATGATGTTAAAAAAAGAAGCTCTTAAACAATATATATATATATATATATATATATATATATGGAGAGGGGGAGACAGACAACCTACAAACGAAACACCAAAAATACACTACAAGCTTTAGGAGATTTCAGTGAAAAAATTTGGTTTCGGAGACAACAATAAATTCCACTTCAACGATTAGACTATCATTCACGATGAATCCATTCGAGGGTTTAAGGAGATCCTCCAGTGAGATGAACTCTTGGTAACCCCAGCCGCCTTGGCCATGGGATGCACCAAAACAACCGCTAGCTGCAGCATGCAAATGCAAACCGTACATATAAGAACAAAAAGTATAGCACAGTAAGCAAACATAAGAGAACGTAACGGCAAAAAAATGATATCAGAAGATCATCCGTTCATTATTTTGATATCAGTAAGAAAAATAATCTTATTACGAAAAATGGGGGAAAAAATGGTTACTTGAACTCCCAATCTCATGGTGTTTTCCGTTAAGTTGGTTAAGCAGTCGAAGCTTGTATTTTGCATACACTGCTGCTTTAGTTTCCATGTCTTCCCAATCACTTGGCCGTAAATATAACGAGACAGCTTTGCCCTTCAAACCATTTTCTCCATTAGGGTATATCATTAAATTCCTGGAAACAATTTAATTAATGAGCGTAGTGGAGAAATTCCCATTTTGCAGTGTTCTCTATGACAAAAACCTCGGCCCCAAACACACAAGTATCATCAACAAGGTATCCATTAGAAGGATCCTTGAAAGTTCCAAGTGGAAGTAATTGTGCAAAACCCCATGTAGTCTTCATTTTGTGAAAACGCTTTGCATCTTCATTACAAATCACCAAAAAAAAAAAAAAACAAAGTGCAAAAACTAATTATAATAATTAATAAATTAATGTGCATTAGTAATTTTAATGAAAATTCTCAATGCAGAGTGGTGAAGATTCTTTTTCCTTAGTAATGAATTGGATCCTCGAGAATTTTCAGTGACATAGTTGGAACCATATAGATTCAAAATGCTATGGGAGAAAAAGATGTAAAATACAATAATATTACCATGAAATTGGATGGTCAAGTATTTATCCTCAACTTGGTCATGCACAAACCTCCCAATGAAGACCAGGAAAATTTCCAGACTCAGCCAATTCCAAGTAGAGAGAGACATAATGCTCTTCTTTGCTCTTTTTGTCTCCATTTGGATAAAGGACCAATCTCCTACAACAAAAGTTGATTAATAACAAATTATCATTACCACTTTAATTTCTTTTACCTAAAGTTGACTCTTTCAATTTAAATTTAAAATTTAAGTTTTACCACAATAAAAAATTCTTAAAAATAATCACATTTAATTTTTTATTATAATAAAAAATTTTCACAAAAAATTACACCTCAACTCAAATTAAAAATTTAAATCAACGAACTAAACAGACTCTATACTTACTGAGTATTTTTATTGGTCTTATTCATTTTACAAATTTAAATTGTAATGTGATATTTTTTAAAAATTTATAACTGTAACCAAAAAAATATATGATATTTTTTAAAAAAATTTTGAAACTGAAAACTTAAAATTAAAAATTGGTGAAATAACGGAATCCTAAATCCTAAATTAAACTTGTTTATTAAGATGCTACATTAATTTAAATGTTAATGTCAATAACATATTAGTATTAAAAATCTGATTGTACATATTTAATAAACCTAAATACATACTTTTTGTCATAATCATCAAGCTCTCAAAGTAATAAAAATAAACCTTTATTAGTTTTAAAATAAATTAAAAATGTAAATGTGTTGTCATTATTAAACAAAAAATAAACATATCAACTACTAGCGATTAAATATTAAATTTTAACATTGACATACTAATTTAAATTGCATTAGAAATTAGCACTAATATACAAGAAAAAAGGTATTGTTCCCCACCCATTAATTGAAATATATAACTTTTCATTCAAAAATATTTATAACTATGTTTTCATTTTTAAAAATTTAAAAATGGAGAGATGGTAATTAATATGACACAAATTTAGCACATCATAAATAAGTTGGCAATCACTAACCATCATCCAAAATCAAAACCCCCTTATATTCTAACTAATTAATACAAAGTAAGTAAATACAAAAAATGGAAAATAAAAAAAGGTCAGAATGCAACCGCAAGGCCACCAAATTCAAAATTTTCATAATACCCCAATAAAAAAAAGAATAATAATAGCTATACATCTCGTTCCAGCTCCACCAGTTATGGTGTACTTTAATCAATATATTATGTTTACACAACTGCAAACATATTTTAAAAAAATTATTACTTACGGTTTCAATTGGAGCTCAAAATCGGACAAATGTTGATTAGTATTTCAAACACAGAGCATAGTAGTATGTATATTGAATCATATTACTATACCGATGAAATTGGAAAAAGAAAACATGAGAATAGTCTATTCATGTTGCACAACCAAATGTTCAAATGCCTCCAACGTCATGTCAGCTTCAAAATATATATTAGAAAGAGTAAAACTACAAGTTTTTCAAAAAGGTTATAACCTCAAAGCTGGTAAAACGGCAGAAATACTCAACAAAAGTTTCACAAAAACTGTCATGTTTCCTCTTGAATATTCTGATTCTCGTTCTAAATTAATTCGGGAGCGGTACTTTCTGTTTTGTACTGCTTTCATATATTTAAATGAAATATTTAGCTTCTGTTTATTTTATTGAGTTAAATTTAAATTTTAAATTTTATTACGGTAAAATTTTTTTAAAAACACTCATATTTAACATTTTTATTACAGTAAAAAATTCTCACATAAAATTACACTTTAATTTAAATTAAAAATTTAAATCAGTAAACTTAACATGCTCTTAATTTATTTATGAGACAACAACAAATTCCACTTCGACTATTAGATTATCTTTCTCAATAAATCCATTCGAGGGTTTGTGGAAACTTTCCAATGAGATAAAGTTTTGGTAACCACAGCCCTGTTGGCCCCGAATGCACCAAAACAATGAACAATATATTAAAAGAACGTAATTATATATTCCGTCTTGTTAATTTTACAACTCAAGTTTTAAATTTGAGTTGTGCATATGAGAAAAAAATATTATAATAAAAAAATAAAATTTAATAGACGTTTAGTTCAAAGATTTAAAATTATTCTCATTTTACGTGTATTTTTTGTGAGAAAAACACTGTAAAGAATCATAAATCATGATTTAAAGTCAGAAATGAATACAAAAAATAAACAAGAGTTTAAATTTTTATGAGAGAAACTACTGCAGCTCTAAAACTTAAGTTGTGAAATGAATAAAACCTTATTTCATACGAATAAGAATAAATAAGAGCTAAAAAGGTACGTGAATTCGGATAAATTAATGAATAGTCACCTGAATGCTCATCTTCCCATTGACTTGATCAAGCAATCGAAGCTTGTATTCTGCATACGCAGATGCTTTAGTTCCAATATATGAGAGAGCTTTGTCTTTGTCACTATTTTGTCCGTTAAGACAAATCTCTAAGTACCTCAAAACAGTTGAAAAATGTGTAAAGGATAATCTGAATTCTGTAACTCCAAAAACTGAAACAAGATTTTCAGGAAAGCATATTACCATGTTTTCCCTCCAATAGTAAACACTTTAGAATCATAACATTTTTGGTCCAACGACGAGAAATTTTCTATTTTCCAACGAAACGTAGCATTGATTATATCAGCAGATTCAACAAGGGAAAGAGATTCCCAGTTTCCAGTGTGTTTTATGACAAAAATCTCAGCCCCAAAGACGCAAGTATTGTTAAATCTGATGTTACGTCTGGTGTTCTAAATGATGTTAGAACACTATCTGAGACACTATTAGTATAGTTTACTCTAACGATTGATTTAGCCAATGAATAACACTAGTGCAGAAAGCAAATAGGCATGCAATATGATATTACAGTACGGTGTGCATACCTACACTGCAAGGTTACGCCCAGACAGTAAACAATTTCACTATAATATAAGAATTACAACACTGACGGATTTGTACAGCATGCTCCACACGTCTTCAGATTCAGCAACTGAACTCCCTTCCGTCAGACAACTTTTGCACAAGTAATTCTCATAAACTCCAACGAGTCCTTCTTCACAACTCACTCTCTGGAAAAAATGTTTCGACTCTCAAAAAACCTTCCTTTTTCTAGTAACAGAATCCTTTTTATATCTGCACAAAGAAGATCACAGAACATTATTCAAAAAGCGGTTCTCTTATCTTTTTCTCCATGATTCTCTCATATGTGATTTGCATGATCTTCTTTTAAATTTGAATTCTAAATCCTTCAGATTATCCTCCCTGATTTCTAAATCCAATCCTCCTTAGAATATCAGATCAAGTTCAAATTCAAACAAAATTCAAGATCCTTACTTGCTTTGCTTTATCTTCTCCTTATCTGTTGGCAACAACTAATATGCACAATCCACCAATCCCACTGTGGCAATCCGAAATACCATATTGATCTCTAGTTGCTATTTTCTGGACTTTTACATACAAAAAGAACTTGGTTTGCCAAACAGCCAACTAACAAAATATCCTAACAAGTATCATCAACAAGATATCTATTAAAAGGATCCTTAAAAGTTTCAAGAGGAAGTAATTGCGCAAAACCCCACGCAGTCTTCATTTTGTGAAAACGCTTCATGCCACCATTATTTGTATCTTCATCAGTACAAGTCACAAAATTATATTCATAAGCCAGGGAAAGGAAAACTGATTAAACCGCAGTAATATTTACCACAAAAATTCTCAATGTAGGACGGTGAATGTTTTTATGAAAGGTATCATCAGTTCTCAATGTACTAGATAGATATGCTAATTTATGCAGAAAAAGAACGATGTAATAAAGATTGCGAAATTTTTTAATATTATTTATTTCGGGTAATGCTGACCCGTAATCCCCTAATGATTAGTTTCCCTTTTAAATATTCTTCTAAATTTACACTTTAAAAGAATGAAAGGGGGAAAAAAAACTCATGAATTCGATATAGTAAACTTTCTTGCCATTTGTAACCACCATATTAGTTTCCTCATGCACCCCCTCAGGAAAAGATCGACAAACAAAAGCGCAGCAGATAATTTTTCATGATAACGGATTTATGCATATATGTGTATATATCCTTGATAACTAGTATTATAAAAACCATTTTCCGCATTAGTTTTCTGCAGAACAAAGAAGATGGATTTTGATTTATCTTTGAATTTGGTTGCTTTCTGATTGCGGCTTTACATTGGGTTTAGAAAGTTTCGGATTGATCTTGTTAAGGATTAAATTAGGACCAGTTGGATAAAGACATGTTAAAGATCACATTGCATGTAATTTTCATGTCACTCATCTATATTCGATCTATGTCATTGAATATGTTGATATGGTGATCATGGAAGGTTTAGTTACGTTTAAGTGTGATAAAAGCCACCATAATTTCATACTGATATAGGAGATGAACCAGATTGTAACTAAAGTGAAGTCTAAAGATAAATTGTATACAGAAAGCATGCTTAAGGAACATATGATATAATTGTTTTAGGAATCATATGTAGTCTAAGTGAAATATTGTTTGGAAACTCACGTTTCTTAAATAAAGTGTGGACCGCATATTGTTATAACAATTATATTAAATAAGTGGATAACTGAGTGGATACCCAATACTTATCTAATTAAATTTAATGGGATCCTCATGAAAAATTATATAAGGACTTATAAGTTATGGTCTCCAATACGTTAAATCATTCTGCTGCTTTCTCTTCTTTTCCATTTAGGGAGAAACACCCCATTAAGGAATTCTGGTGATTTAATTGAAGAAGACAATAACTGGTTCACTAATCATCATAAAAATTCTACAAAAGTATCGATTGTTAAATTTATGGATTTATGTACGCTTCCTCAATTTTTCTTCATAATTTAGCATGATGGTACTGGGGATTTATGAATATAGTGATCAAAATGACATTTATAATTAAAATCTAACAAGACCTATCTGAGAGACTGTGTTTTGGATCTTTTCCATGGTGGGCACGAGGAACTAAGTGGTGTAGTATGAGGTTTTGATCTCGTTTCCAACGGCGTTGTATTTGAACTTGACGTTGCGGATTGAGTTCACAGAATCCGCAAATCTAATTGCTTCATGAAATCCAATCTAGTCTGAAATTTTGAATCAAATACGGATTGAGAATTTCTCAATCTGAAAGTTTTAAATCGGATTGCAAATTGAGTACTTTCCCATCTATGAAATCCGCAAACCTAAAACCATATATATACAAATATATAATTAGTGGACAATAGCCAACTCGTTTGTCATAATAGATTAATTAGACAAGGCCACTCATACTTGATCTAATGTTGTGTGTGAATCTACTGATAAATCCTACACTTTTTCGGCTGTCGGACTTTAGACAATGTCTAAATGTTTATTATTTGGATCAAATTGTTTTCAAAGAAAAGAGGTGATCTAACAACAATATTGATAACAATTTTCAATTTCATGATAAAAAAAACTAAAATGACATCATACAATTTGTATAGGAGTACGTAAAACCAGAATTTAAGAACAACAAACCACATATCCTTGCTACATATTATTAGGATGAAAAAAGGTAAAGAACGAAAGCAGATCAAAGCATGCAAACAAATTAACAAATGATCTTAATTGTAAACACATTCATATGAAGGGTCAAAATAAAAGGGTCCGGCCTCGTAATGCAAAACATCATGATGTCCATGCTCATTACCATTTAGTCGTTCTACAGCAACGTCTTGGCAGTTAACTAGTGCTAAAAGGGCTCCCTGATGTGCAGGAGAAACGACACAAGCGCCCGCATCGGTTCCTCTAACAACTATCAAGCAGTGATCACACTGATTTTGATGAAAGAGAGAAGTTTCGAGTGTGTTGAAAGAAATCTCAAAAAATCCATTTGTGTCCGTCACAACGTCGCTGATTGTAGTTCTCTTGTCACTACATATAAGCATAACGTCTATGTTGGGATTTGTTTTAAAATTTTGTATTGATTTTAATTGTAATTGATTGGCACTGTTTTGAGAATACTTGGCTGGGTGGTTGTGTTTGGAAATAGATGTGCTGGTGGTAAGCTTCTTATGGCAGGTTTCAAAAGATCTGGAATCATGATTTAGTTTCTGGTTTTTGAAAGTCAACCATTGATCCAAGGATGGAAAATTGATTTGATTGATATTGATTTCCTAGCTGGATGATCTTCCTTGTTTCCTAAGAATGTGTCCAGGTTCGAGTATCAGGCTTACAAAGTTTTCAGACTTAATGATGATTCATTCGTTTGGTTTTAAGAAAGATATCCATAACAACTATGTTGTAGTTATTGTTGCAACAAGGATTTGCAACAGATTTGATTCAGCGGATTAATTGACAAGGTCGTCGAGCTGTAATCCTTCTGCCTATTTATTCAAAGAATTTCTCCAATAAATGTATCCCTTCTGTGTAGTCTTTGCTGGGTCGTGAGATAGGTGAGTGCTTGTGCTTTTATTCAAGAGAAGTGAATTGAGAGTGTTTTTGAGTAAAAAACTTAGTTGGAGGGATTCCAACATAAAGAGTCGAGGGGATTTCGTTGGTCAAATCCATAGGAAAATTACAAGTTCATAGGTGTCTTCTTAGAGAGGGAGTCTCGGGTAGTTTAAGTCCAATTGAGTTGTAAAAAGTTCTTAGTGGATTGATCATTCTCTGGACGAAGCCCCGTGAAGTAGGTTGTTAACCAAACCGCGATACCATTTTTCTTATGTTCATTAAATTTATGTCTTTGCATAATTTATATTGTCTTATAAATTATTTCAAGACACAAACTGGTACTTACATTTGGTATCAGAGAGGGTCATTAACGTGTATTTCGGTGAGATCTTGGTGTACTGGTTGTCTTTGCAAGTATGGATGTCATGAGAGAAGGAGGATCGGTGAACAAACCGTCGTTTCTGGAAGGGTTAATTACCCTTATTGGAAGGCTCGCATGAAAGCTTTCATTAAAGCGATTCATGAGAAGGCATGGAGATCTGTCTTAACTAGTTGGAAACATCCAACAACAAAAGATGATAAAGACAATACTGTTTCGAAGCCAGAGGAAGAATGATCCAGTGATGAGGACAAACTGGCAAACAACAATTCAAAAACATTGAACGCCATCTTCAATGATGTGGATGTTAATCAATTTAAATTGATTTTCACGTGTGAAACCGCAAAAGAAGCTTAGGACATTCTTCAAACCACGCATCAAGGTACGGATATGGTGAAGGCTTCAAAGCATCAAATGCTCACAACTTGCTTTGAACGTTTACAAATGGAGGAGGATGAGTGCATTGCTGATTTCAACTCAAAGCTTTGTGATATTGCCAACGAAGCCTTTACCCTTGGAGAAAAATATTTTGACGCCAAATTGGTGAAGAAGACCTTGAGGTCACTTCCAGCACGTTTTGCTTATAAAGTGACAGCCATCGAAGAAGCAAAAAACGTGGAGAAAATGAGACTTAATGAACTCATAGGTAATATTCAAACCTTTGAAATCAATTTTAAAGATCAAAAGAAAAGTAGAGGTATTGCCTTTCAAGCAGATTATGAAGACATGTCCATGAAAAATGAAACTGACAAAGATGAGGACATGAATGAGTCTCTTGCATTACTCACAAAAACCTCCAACAAAATGCTAAGAAAGATTAACAAGAAAGGTGGAATCGGAGAAAATTCTAAGAAAATAAATTTTCAAAAGAAAAATTTTAACACTCAGTGTTTTGAAGAAAAGAAAAGAAACAAGATACTAAGAAAAGAAAATTCTAAGAAATGATCACACCAACAATTTTGTGGCCTTCATTATAAGTAATGAATTCTTAAATAATAATTTGTTAGACACTAATAATGTTGTTGCAGAGTTTGTTACAACAGCTTCTGCAACAACCTCTGGTGGAGTTATTGATGATACAGGTTCCGAGGACGATACTGAAGGAGATAGTGACAATGATGACCTGAGTCTGGAGAAGATACATGAGGCTTATAAGAAGATGTATAGTAAGTGGCTTGTTATTTGTAATAGAAATAAATCTCTAGAAGATGAAGTCACTATCATAACAAAGGAAAGAGATGAGTTAAAAAAGGCTGCAACAAATTACGAAATCTTGGCAACAAAGCATTAGAGAAAGCTTGTTGAAACTAGATTCAAATTAGAGTAGACCCAGAAGAATTTAAGAATATTGAATTCGGGAACTTCAAAATTAGATCACCTTCTTTCACAACAGAAAACGAGTAGTGATCATTCAGGGCTTGGATACAAGGGTCATGAAATCTCTGGAAAGACTGTTTTTGTGAAAGAAGCCACCAGAATGCATGCATTTTAGAAATCATGGGTAGGATCAGGTAAGAAGTTTGTTGCAAGACCAGTTGCAACAAGATAAACAACAAACATGTAGGTCCTTATTTGTCATTTTTGTAATATGCCTGGACATATTCAACCATGATGCTTTAATACATAAATACTATTAATAAAGGCTTAAATGTGGAGTATGGAGAAGCAAATCGAACAACTAGAATCAAAATTGATTGTTCAATAACAAAACAAGAAAAATATGGGTTAGAAAAACTGATTTAAGGTGTTGTATTGCTTATACTTCATTAAAAGCTGGTACAACTGATGCCTGGTATTTTGACAGTGGTTGTTCCAGACACATGACAGGGACTCTGGAAAATCTGTCTGATTTTTAAGAAGGTGATGAAGGATATGTTACCTTTGCAGATGGTATGAAAGGTCGTGTTCTTGGTAAGGGAACACTGAATGTTAATGGGCTTCCTAAGCTCAAAAATGTGATGTATGTGGATGGGTTGAAAGTGAATTTGATTAGCATAAGTCAATTGTGTGATCAAAACTTGTTTGTGAAATTCACAAAAGACTCATGTCAAGTTTATAATGACAATGATTGTTGTGTCATGACAGGTGGAAGATCATCGGATAACTGTTATTTACTTACTCTTCCTTTCAACACATCACACACTCATAAGTGTCACAATGCTTCAACAAATGATATTGATATGTGGCATCAAAAGTTGGGCCATATAAATTACAAAACTTTGACAAAAATTGTGAGTGTAGGAGCGGTGCATGGAATTCCTAAACTAAGCAAGAAAAAGCCAGGTGTTTGTGGTCCCTGTCAACTTGGCAAACAAACAAGGACAACACATAAGGCTTTGCAACAGATAAGTACAACAAAGGTTATGAAATTATTACATATGGATCTCATGGGACCTATGCACGTGGAAAGCATTATAGGTAAGAGGTATATCTTTGTGTGTGTAGATGATTTCTCTAGGTTCACTTGGGTAGATTTTATTAGAGAGAAATCAGATACTTTTGGAGTTTTCAAAAATCTGTGAAAAAATTTAAAAATGAGAAGAGCTGCAATATAGGCAAAATAATCTGAATAAAAAGTGATCATGGTAAAGAATTTGAAAATACCACTTTTGTGGAATTTTGTGATGAGCATGGGATTGCACATGAGTTCTCAGCACCTAAAGCACATCAACAGAATGGGGTAGTTGAAAGGAAAAATAAAACAATCCAAGAGATGGGTCGTGTCATGCTAAACTCTAAGAAAATCTCATTGAGATTTGATGCGATAAAATTAACACTGGCAAGTGCACCAATCGTTCAAGTAATAAAGTGATGAGTAAGATATCGTTTCCCATTGAGGATTGGTAAAATCCACAAATAAAATGATTAAACCGACTATGTTATTCGAGATTGCGAAATTGGGAGTAATGTGAATTAAAACTAAATAAAGATTAAAAATTAGAAAATGTAAAGAAACAAGATTTAAGAAAGAAATTCAATGAGACAAAACGTTAGAGAGTTGATTTCACCTACACCAATTCATCCATAAGCTCAAAAGAATGAATTTCAATTATTATTATCCATGACATGGTAGAATTCCCTAATGTTTAATTATCCATATTTTGGGTTTAATAAACTATCACATATATTCTTAACTTCAAATATCCTTATTTCATGTCTATTCTAGATTAATTCAATATGAGATGCTTTAGAATTTGTGGGATCCTTTTTCGGTTAAATCTCCCTCTCGGTTACAATTTAAGCTAACCACATGAATTTCCTTAAGTCCCTATTCGGTTACTCCTTGTCCATTCATGGCATGTTCTATATTTTGCTTGAATATTATTCACATCCAAGATTCAATTCACAATTTAATGTTTCCTATCACATAGCTTCTCTATCCGAAACATCGCTATGATCAATTCTCAAATTAAATAAATGAAAAGCCCGATGAACAATAGAACATACTCTTCACGGAAAAATAATCAATTGCAACTCATTCAAATTGAAACTTAGAAATCATAGGTTCGGATCCATCAATCTCTAACTAAAAGTATTAAACCATAACTAAATTAAATAAAACAAAGAGAATTCCAAGAGACATCACCATGCTCTTCACGAAAGAAGAAAAGAAGAAACATGGGTAAATCCCAATGGCCGAACTTTATAAATTGTTTCTCCGCCAAGAATCAGCCACTCCCAGCAATAATCCCTTTGGGCTAACTCTAAAACCCTCCGGAATCCCCCTTGAAAAGCCCTGGGTTAAACTCCTTTTTCCCCTCTTTCTTCCTCCGAAAATCCCAGCAACAACCCCTCTGGAATATCCCTGAAAAACTCTATGGAATCTCCTTTTTCCCTCTTTCTTCCTCCGAAAATCCCAGCAACAACCCCTCTGGAATATCTCTGAAAAACTCTCTGGACTCTCTCTGGAATCCCCCCCTGAAATATCCCGGATCTTCCTCTCGTTTTCATTTTCAAACTCTCCCTCGAGATAGGGTTTTCTCCACAGAAATTGCAACTCTCTATCCTCTCCAAATCAGCCCCAATTCCAACGTGCAACCAGAGGAAGCAATACCATATGGCTGGAAGCTAAAACTCACTGTCATTTGGCTGGAATAAAACTCCTCCGTGTGTGGGCTTAATGGGCTGGAATTTGGGCCTTTGTTTTGGGGGCTTTTAATGGTAATCTATGGTAGATTATCATGCTTGCATCCATTCTGCAAAATTAGATTATGAAGACATCAATTTGTCAACAAAACACCTTAAAACAAGCTAATATTAAACTTGCAAGAGCTTAATAAATCGATAAAAAAACCAACTCATCAAGATTATGGGCAGAGGTAGTGAATACGGCGTGTTACACAATAAACTGCATTCACTTGAGAAAAGGTACCTCAATGACACCTTATGAAATTTGGAAAGGTAAGAAACCAAATCTCAAATATTTTCATGATTTTGGATGTGTGTTATATTTTAAATGATCGTGAAAATTTGGGAAAATTTGAAGCTAAGAATGATGAAGGGGTGTTTCTTGGGTACTCCATGAATATTCGTGCTTATCGTGTGTACAACATGAGATCACAAACTATCATGGAGTCAACTAATGTAGTTTTTGATGACTATAAAGACTTGTCTGAGTTTTCCAGGGAAGAATAGATTACCAGCTTTGCTGATAGAACTGGGAATATGGAAGAAAGCGATAATGTCAAACATTCTGGAGATAAACATGTTATAGATATTGTAACAATAGAGTCTGTAACAGTTGAATCAACAGAGAATGAACAGCATACAGAAAATGATATTTCTACATACTTTGACATTGCAGATCTAGTAAGAAAAATGTCATCTGCAAGGGTTCAGAAAAATCACCCATCGGAGAAGATCATTAGAGATCGTAATGAAGGAATTCAAACAAGGGAACAACCAAGAAAAAGTGTTGGTGTGTGTGCCAGGTACCAGGCAGATCCAAAGGAATCACATTTGGCAACGGTAAAAAGGATCATTCGATATGTGAAAGGGATGACAAATCACGGCATTTGGTATGCTAAGGATACAAATTCTAATCTTGCAGGTTATAGTGATGCTGACTGGGCTGGATTGCAAATGATAGAAAAAGCACAGCAAGGGGATGTTTCTTCTTAGGAAACAACATGGTTTCATGGTACAGCAAGAAACAAAATTTTATCTCCCTATCCACAGCAGAGACAGAATACATAGCAGCAGGGAGTTGTTGTACTCAATTGTTATGGATGAAATAAATGCTCAAAGATTATGGTCTTTTACAAGATACTTTAAGTTTTTTGGGGTGGATTTTTTGTTGGCTGGCTTTGTTTTTAAAACACGACTTTTTTTGGCTGTTGTCTTCTTCTTTGGAGACTTGGACTTGGTGGGAATAGATTCTTTTGCACAAGTTTTTTCAGTGGGAACAACTTTTTCACTAGGGGGCTTTTATGGCTAGACTACATCCTGTTCTGAAATTGTTGCTGAAACTTGTGGGTTCAGAGAGCTTCGAGTGAATCTAACTCATTTATGCACTGGAGCTCCATCTTTAAATAGACGCCTCTTTCTCATCGAAGGAACAGAGGGACGAGCGGCTGCAGATTCTTCTCTGAAAGGATCTCACTTAAATGAAGAAGAGGTACCTTCAGGAGACACCATTTGTGCTGTAAGGATTGGGTCGTAGACCACGATTGCCCGGGGATCGATAATTGTAAGAGGCTCTGAGAAAAATGAATCTTGAGAATGTGAAGACGATGGGGATGATGAGACCGATGATGATGTTGGAATGTGAAAGGGTGGCGACGGTCTTACATCAAAATCGGAAGAACTTTAGGCAGATGATTGGGCTTTGTGAGATTCTTCAAGGTGGCGAGGATTTTCCATGGTTCTAGCAAAAACTTAAGGTGGCGGTAGAGGAATCGGCAAAAGGAGTGAAGAAATTTGGAGAACAAATTAGAAAAGGTTAGGGACTTGGATTTTTGGGTTCAATTGAAGGTGATGTATGTTGAAAAGAGTAGTTGGTGAAATTTTTTCTTTTCTTTTCTTGGAAATCATGTGAGATACATGAGTTGTGATACATGCCTAGGGTGATTTGAGCCTAAAAATTCTAATCTCATCCACCTTTTACCCTAGCCATACATTACAACCCTCAAAAGTCCTTTTGACCTTCAATGACAAGTGAACCTTTATTAGTGGAGAGTGACATGAAAAATGGGCCTATGGTAGTTCTTATTAAGATATCACTCATAGTCTCCTTGGCTCATAGGTCTATCTAGATATTTTTTGGTTGATTGAGATTGATTGTGCACACACACACACACTTTGAGAGTCTTGAGTGGAGTCAAATTGATGCTTGATGTTGAAATTCTAGATAATCTCAGTGTTTGCATTTTCTTTGAGCTTAGAGCATTATGTGACATTGGAGATACATGCATCGTTGTTGACTCGATACAAAACTCACGCTTTTTTGTTTGTGTCTTAGTACTTGATTTGTGTTTTCTTTTTCTTTCTTTTCTTTTGCTTGAGGACAAGCAAATGTTTGAGTTTGGGGGTATTTGATGACGGATATTTCTACCAACAAATCAAGTACTTTTAAGCTTGAATATTTGTAAGTTTTCAAGCATTTTTTTTAGTTTAATGTCTTTTGTGTGTTTTTTTATAGGAGTTATAAATAAATGCGAACTTGGATATTTTGCATGAAGCAAAGAAGAATATTTGCCCAACTTGTGAATCAATGGCAAGAGGAGACAAAAGACGATTTTAAGGCACAAAAGAGGAGGCTTGGAATGCAAAAAAGTGGGCTGCAGCGCACCATTTTGGGCTACAGCGCGCAACGGAATACAAAGAAGTCCAGAGAGAAAAGGAGGCGCAGGCTGCAGCGCACTAAAGTGGGCTATAGTGCACCAAAACCTGCCCAGCTCCAAAAATGTGCGCTGCAGCGCACTAGAGGGGCTGTAGTGCGCCCAAAACGTTCCCAGAGGCTGGACACGCGCTGCAGTTGTATAAAACATGAAACTGAATTCTTATCTTATCACATTATTAAATTTTTATATTTAATAAGTAATCACGGTGAAACTTAACCATTAAAATTTCTTTTATTTGGCTGATAACCACAATGGAACTTAACAATTAAAAACTCATTCATGAATATAAATTTGACTGGATTGTGATTTTCTTTTTATTTATTATTGCTGAGCTTGTCCACGTATCTAAGCATTCAATTTTGCAGACCACCATATATTATGTCATGGCAGTTGATTTGCCAGAGCGGTCAAGTTGATTTTGCTTTTTCAATTGCACCAATTATCGAGTTCTTTCTGAGACCCTAAATTGTTTGAAGTTATTTTTACGCTCTTAAGATTACATAAAAAATTTTCGTGTTATCATCTTCTCTATTACTTTTTCGTCTTGGATTTTTCGGCTAGGTTGTATCCCCAAAGTTATTTTTAACATTTGGGTCAGCTCTAAACTTTTAGTTGAGTTAGTTAGGCTTAACATGTTTGAGAATTTGAGTGTAGAGGATTAAAAGAATGCAAAAAATAAGATAATTTGTGGCATATAAGAATACTTTCCTTTAAGGTTTTATTTACACTCATTTTTCAAAATTTGCTAATGAGTTTCTATTGTAAATAACACCAAGATGCAACAAACCCTTGAACACAATATCTAATAATAATATTGTGTTCCAAAATATTAATTATATATGCCTGCAATTTTTTTAGAGAATTAATAAAGACAGATGTGCTATTTCCTAAATGAGTGCATCCTCTTCAAACATTACAACAATTCACATAATGATACCTCTTCAATTTAAAGGTATCTTTTCATGGATTAATGCATCCATTACAATAGGTATATTCATTTCTAATAGATGTTCAGCTATGTGAAAACATATCACAAATGGATGTAATGGTTTGAAATGATTTAGAACATAAAATCACACACAAACATGTTTTATGCAATATTAGACGCGATATCAGATGAAAAACCCGCTGTAGCGGGTTTGACAAAACCCCGTAGCCTCGAAGCATCAACTCGAAACGCGCTGCAACACTTGCTTAAATCTTTTTGTGAAGTGGACATTTTTCTCATACCCATTTTTCTTGAGCGTAAGGAGCATTGGATTTTAGGTTATGTTGAGTTTAAGGATCATTGTATTAGGATATATGATTCTCTTTTTTCAAAGAGGGTAGAGAAGCAAGTTAATGCTTCTGTGGAATCTTTGGCAATCATTCTTCTACACTTGCTTGAATCTATTGGCTATTTTGATTCTCATACGCAAAAGTATTTCACTAGTCAATTTGATCATCCTGACCCTTTTAAGATCATATTTGACGATTGTCCAAGACAAGAGAACAATTTTTTTTTATCTCTTTAAATGTTTTTTTTTTTTTTCCCTTTACTTGGTTCATTTTTACATTTATATTTGTTGTTTCTAATTGTTAGAATTTTTGTGGTTGTTTTTTGTAATGGTGATTGTGGAATATTCATGTTTAAGATGACTGAGATCTTAATGGAAGCCGGATGTGATGATTGTTTGAGAAAGTAAGGGGCTGAAACATTATTTCGTAAGAAGATAGCAATTGAGTTGTTCAACCATGCCTTGTGGAAGCAGCAATTGGGCTATGAGAGTGATGATAACACCCCAAAAATGCATTTTATGATGCTAAAAGATGCAATTGAATTTGATTTGGTGCAGATGGTGCAGATTATATTGTTTATTCATTTTTTAGAGTCTAGTATGTTTAACATTTATGATAGATTGGTTTTTTATTTTAGTTAGTAAACAAGTTTCAAGTTATTTCTGTTATGTTGCATATTTTTACATGTAATGCTCATCCATAACTTGTCTGGCTATAAACAATTACTTGACAAGTTATTGTCCGTAAATCACAGTTTTTGTCGATAACTTTTGCGGTTATACACCATAACTTGATTGTTTATGGTCCATAATTGACAATTTTTTCATAACTTGACCGGATATGGACCATAATTTAACGGGTTATGATACAAAATTGACATGTTTTTACATAACTTGTTCAGTTATGCAGCATATATAACTTGACAGGCTATTAACATAATTTGACAGGTTATTACCATAATTTTCAGTTCCAATAATGACACAAGTCAAAAGGTTATGATAATAACTCGATCATCATAACCAGACAATAACTTGATAGTGTTCTTGCATTTGTAATTTTTAGATTCGACAACATGAAATTGATAAATCCTGGATTTACATTCTTATTCAAGTGTCAATCTCAAACATAAGTTAAAAGTCTTGTCAATGAATATTAACATTCAAAAGATTGTAAGCAGTAGTGTAAATCTCAAGTCATTGATAACTTGGTTTTATATCGATTTATTAAGCTCTTGCAAGTTTAATATTAGCTAGTTTTAAGGTGTTTTGTTGACAAATTGATGTCTTCTTAATCTAATTTTGCAGGATAAATGCAAGCATGATAATATACCACAGATTACCATTAAAAGCCCACAAAGTAAAGGCCCAAATTCGAGCCCATTAAGCCCACACACGGAGGACAATAATCCCGCAAAACAAAATGACATTATGCTTCATTCAAGCAAAGGCCTAAATTCCAGCCCATTAAGCCCACAAACGGAGAAGGAGATTAATTCCAGCCAAACGACATGTGTTTCAGCTCCCAGCCATATGGTATTACTTCCTCTGGTTGCACGCTGGAGTTGGGGTTGATTTGGAGAGGATAGAGAGTTGCGATTTCTGTGGAGAAAACCCTATCTCGAGGGAGAGTTTGAAAATGAAAACTAGAGGAAGATCCGGGATATTCTGGTGGTGGCTGGGTTTTCAAGAGGATTTTGGCTGGAATTTTGGCTGATATATTGGGGAGAAAAAAAGGTGTTCTTGCGGAAAAAATTCTAGAGACGAAAAGAGTGGCTGCTGGGATTTTGGCTGGCATTTCCGTAGAGAGAAAGAAAGGAAAAAGAGGGATTCGGCCAGAGCTATTGCTGAGAAGTATTGGCTGATTCTTGGAGGAGAAACATTTGGCCATTAGGGATTTATCCTTTGTTCTTCTTTTCTTTCATTCGGATTAATATGGTGATGCCTCCTGAAATTCTTTTTGTCTATTTAATTTAGTTATGGTTTAATACTTTTAGTTAGAGATTGATGGATCTGAACCTATGATTTCTAAGTTTCAATTTGAATGAGTTGCAATTGATTATTTTTCCGTGAAGAGTATGTTCTATTGTTCATCGGGCTTTTCATTTATTTAATTTGAGAATTGATCATAGCGATGTTTCGGATAGAGAAGCCATGTGATAGGAAACATTAAATTGTGAATTGAATCTTGGATGTGAATAATATTCAAGCAAAATATAGAAAATGCCATGAATGGACAAGGAGCAACCGAATAGGGATTTAAGGAAATTCATGTGGTCAATTTAAATTGTAACCGAGAGGGAGATTTAACCGAAAAAGGATTCCACAAATCCTAAGGCATCTCATATTGAATTAATCTAGAATAGACCTGAAATAAGGATATTTGAAGTTAAGAATATATGTGATAGTTTATTAGACCCGAAATATGGATAATTAAACATTAGGGAATTCTACCATGTCATAGATAATAATAATTGAAATTCATTCTTTTGAGCTTATGGATGAATTGGTGTAGGTGAAATCAAATCTCTAACGTTTTCTCTAATTGAATTTCTTTCTTAAATCTTGTTTCTTTACATTTTCTAATTTTTAATCTTTATTTAGTTTTAATTCACATTACTCCCAATTTCGCAATCTCAAATAACATAGTCGGTTTAATCATTTTATTTGTGAATTTTACCAATCCTCATTGGGAAACGATATCTTACTCATCACTTTATTACTTGACGATTGGTGCACTTGCTAATGTTAATTTTATCACATCATCCTCATTTAAAATATAAGACTAGTTTTTAAAAACAGTATTCATATCATCCAAAAGGTTGTATTCTAATATCATCTCATTTTTACGAGTTTGGGTCGTTAGAACTTTGGGTCAAGAGGATGAATGAAGGAATGTCAAGCTCTTCGATTTTTTCCCTCTGTTCCTTTGCACTTTTTCTTTTGTATTTCTTCATTGTTTTTTCTTCTTCCTCATTTTCTCTTTCTTCATAATATTCCTCCTGCAATTATAAGTTTTTGATTAGTGGTAAGAAACTTTTTTTTTTTATTTTTTTTCTCAACTAGTATTAATGTAGTATTAAGAAGATTCATACCTTTTTGATTCCTTAAGCAGTAGCTTTTCTCATAGCTATTATCTTTTCAGCTTCTTTAAATGTTCTGTCCAATGTTCGTTGACTGATATCAAACGAGTCTGTGAGTGGACTGTAATCGAATTCTCCCTCATGTTCTCCTAGCTCTGCAGATACTTCTATTTCTCTATCCTCCTGTTCATTGAGGTACAAATTAGTATATCATTAAGGAAACATTGCAAAAACAAATTCAACATCAATTTGTGTTGTTTCATTACCTCAGAAGCTAGATTGTTTTGTATTTTTCTTAGAAATAAAAGCACATCTTGTTGAATGGTTCTCATAATGTCCATAGAATCCATAACTATTGCCTTTATTTCTTTCAGATCTTCTTTCGTGGCAACCTGGTTGGCTTCAAAATGTTTTACTTTGTTAAGCAGATTACTTAGATCAATTTCCATCTTGTCCAGTTTTGTTGATGCTGCTGGCGGCATTTCTCTTTGAACTTCATCATGATTTATTTATCTCAAAATGACCATAACTTGACAATGTTTCCGCACTTGTAATTTTCAGATTCAATAATGACATGACTCGACAGGTTATTATCATAACTTGACCATAACTTGATTTTTAAAGTTGTGTCTGTTGGGAATAGTGTCCTAGAAGCATGAGATGTAAACGGATATTTATTATTCATTTAATAAAAGAGTTCATTCATCATTTTATGTGCATATATTTATGAATATTTTATGAATATCAAATAAAATTCCTTGATTATTTATGTAACCTTAAACATGGTATATAAGTGTTGTATACGAGAGGATAATGTTTAAGGATAATAATCAAAAGTAATTGTTCATAATGAATTTAATTAAAGTTCAAAATCTTTAATTAAAACATTATTAATACATCTCATTCCCATTTAGAATGGAATGGTGTTATCCGCACTGTTAATATGGCGAGATATTGAATGAGTACATTTTGCATAATGAGATTATATGGAACATAGACGCAGACACAATATGAATTTCTAATAATTTCTGTTAAGCATAGAAATTCTAATTGAGTCTACTGATGATTATATATAGGATTATCTTAATCCTAAGTTCTTAATAAACTCCTATTTATGGATTTATATCTTTTTATTTACTCGGTACGGATTCTGAGACCCTGAATCCTATTCCTTGTATTTTGGAGACATAATGAAATAGGTAGCTGGGAATGTTATTATACGAGATGGAATCCATTCCTTCTTGAGAAAGAAGCAGATAAATAATTCTCTTGAGTGTTGATTCGGTACTTGGATTAGTAAGAGCGCTCTGGTTCATGAATGTGTTTTATGAATCACTATCCATTAGAGAATCAATGGTACTCAAGGATAAAGATGTAATTAGAGAGGTTAACGGATTCTACCTGACTCTAATTATGAATTATTTATGGAGGATTGATCTATATGTAATGACTATATCAAATGGACACTTCGCAGTTTAGAAGTAATTGATATCTATAATTTCGAGAGTTCAATTCCAAGTTTATAGTGGAGTAACTATTAGAATTAATAGAATTAATTAATTAATTAAAGTGTTTAATTAATTATTAATTTTATTGGAGCTCAGAATTAGAGGTTTATTAGTCCCCGCATCGTCCTTGTAATTCTACCAGACACAAAGGACAAAATGGGAATTTTAGAATTACAGAATTCTAAAATTAAATACTCGAAAAATAATTAATTGAGAATTAATTATTATTTAAATAATGAGATTATTTAAATTTGAATTTGAACATATCTAGATTTATCCATTTAAACTTATTTGATAAGTTGTTCAATTTAGAATTCAAATTAATTTAAGTTTGCCTTAACTTTGAATTTGAATCTGAATTAAAATTAGACTACTGGATAAAGGATAAAATCTCTTCCTTCCCTATCTGATATAGGCGCCACACACATAGGGATAAATCCCTAGGGTGGCCGGCCACTTAAAGATAAGGGGAAGGGATTTTTTATTCCAAATTCAAAATTGGAGATAAGGATTTGATTCTATTTTGAAGTTTGACTTCTACTCTTTAAATATGAGAAAGATAGAAAATTGTTGACACAATTTTAAAACATATTTTCAGCCCTAAAAGAGGTGTGGCCGAAATTCTCATAGAGGAAAAAAGAGAAGAAAAATGTTTCTCCAAAAGAAATTCCACATCGTGCATGCGTTGGTGTTTGTGGAAATTCGAGTGTTTCGGAAACCTATTTTGTCTCACGTGTGCCCACACACACGTCTACGTGGAATCAATGAATTGACGTGGAAGACTTTGGTGTTCTAGACACAAAGCTTGGAGTAAGGACTGTTCGTGGTCAAAGAAATTCAAGTTATCATCCGAGTCGGCTTCCAGGTATTTTTTCGGTTGATCCTTGAATAATATAAATTAATGCGATTAATTTATTCGTGCATAAATTAATATAATCTACATAGTATTTTAAAAGTTTTGGGAAAATTTTTGTTATACACAATCTGCTGTTTCCTACCACGCTTCCACCGCCGAATTCGATTCGGCAACCAACAATTGGTATCAGAGAGGTTTATAGACGATATTAATTTATGCTTCGATTATTTGATAATCATGATTGATATTAAATATGTGATATTTAATCATGTATATATGTGATGAGTAGGCACTTGCATTTATGGATTTTTATTTTTGATTCATGATGATGAATGTATGGATGGTGGATTTGGTCGTTAATTTTATGGTTCCATGGATCAGTTATATTCATTCAAAATTATTTGTAATTTAATTCGGGATTAGAATTATTGTAATTCTAGGTTTTGGGTAGAATTAGGTTTTTTGATTTTGAATCAAAAAGGAAGCCTTGAAGATCAAGTTTGAAGCCTTCAAAGAAACCCAGAAATCTGCCCAGAAAATTCCAGAAAAAGCGTCCCAACGCGACCAGGACCGGCCAGGACGTGGCCAAGATGCGACCAGGACACGGCCCAGTGCGCGGCCAGGCCACGACCCCAGGCCGCGACCTAGTGCGCGGCCAGGTCGTGGCCCAGGCCGCGGCCCAGGTTCGGGATTTGATCCCGAACGGGCCCGAAGGTTTTCAAAACCCTCGTAACTCATGCCGGCAGGCCCGGAAAAGTTCCAGATCCCAAGGAAGGTGAAATCCAACCCAGAGACAAAGAATGAAGCTGAAGAATAAAGAATTCAAGAATCGAAGACCCCTTGATGTAATGGAAGAATATAATTATTGTAATTATTTATTTATTCGATTCGATTGAGTTGTAATTATTTTTTCATGGGACCCGGTCAAATCCATCTCAGTAGTTGATTGCATATATTTATATTTTATGTTGATAATTATATATTATATGTTCATGCATATAACATGCCATATAGATATAATGTGCCTACTCATATGTTTTATAACATGTCATGCATACACGCACATTCGTTATTATTTATTTTATTTATCATAATTATTTTAATATGATTAAATTGCTGAAAAATAAAATAAGAACCATGTGCTGAAAATCAATTTAATATGATTAAATTGATTTAAGTTGCAAAGTAGATTTGCAAAATAATGTTACATGTGAAATTGAATTTAAGAGTTAAATTTTAGAATTTCACATATCCGAAAAATAAATTGTTTAATTTTCGATTTGAAAATCATGAAGATGTTTTTTCAAACAAAATACATATTTGCAAAATAATGAGTGGGAGAGGGAGGAAACAGAGAGATGGCAACAGATCTCACAATAAAATTAGACAGACAAAACTTAGCTATTTCTTCGAGGAAGGAAACGAAGAGATGGCAAACAAAAGGATAGCTGCGACAAAGAATAAACAAGAAGACAAAACATAACTCATCCCTCAGAATCCATGAGGCAAAATGAGAACAAACATCTTCCAAATGGGGAAACTGTGGAGATGGTCACAAACCTTCGTTAAAAGATTAAGTGATGGTTACGTTAACTGTCATCTAATTGACAGTTGTTAAAAGTCAGACTTTGGATGACGAATTATATGCATAGTTAAAGTCCACTTTAGACGATAATTTTTACAAAAACTGTCGTCTATAATTTCCCCAGAAACCTTGCTACGCGCTTTTCAAGTCCTCAATAGATGACGGTTTATAAGTGAACCGTCGTTAAAAGTTGTGATAAAACAAGGGTTAAGAAACCGTCATTATATATAGTGCAACAAGAAAAAAAGTTTTGCTTATTTTTAGCTCGCCCCACTGGTGGCCTATATCATTTAACCTCACAATTCTCTACTTTCAGTCCATTAGAAAATATTAAAAATAATATATGTAATAAACTAATCAACAAATATATTACGTACTTTTAATTCTCAAGATGAGAAGAATTATAAATATTACATTGAACATCAATGTCGTGATTAATATTGCAACAACAATAGATCAATTAAATATTCATATAAGAAGCATATATAAATAAATGGTCTTTTTTTTTCTTTCTATTATTTTTAACACATATCCATTCAATATCTAACAAGCAAGGTCAAGATCGCAGAATCTACAGATGAAGTTCTAGAGGTCTTCTCCACATCTTTGTCGTTTGTTGCTGAGTTGAATGATCGTGACTCTTTCCTCATTTCAAATGTATTTGTGGCAAAAGTGAGTGACCATGTCTTCCCAAGTATGAATGGAGCTGGGAGCCAAAGTAGTATAACACTTATATGCTCATTTTATTGGTTTCCAAATCGAATTCAGTGTGGAAGCATGGAAACACAGATCGGGTCTAAACAAAACTTTTAATACAACTTTTGAGAATGCTACAGAATGGCTTATGGTACAGCTTCATGGGATATGGAGGTTGTGGCAGGTACTTCTCATTCTCTCACACAAATACCATTAGCATGCTTCTTCAAGATGGCCAACAAATAATCGCGACTGAGCGGACTAGCATTTTTAATATCCAAAGGCTTTGGTGCTCCGGTAGCAGAAGTTTCCTGCAGAGTCGCATCGCCAGCAAGACCAGCGGTAGGGTCTTTGCCAAGGCGCTCACAGGGATGATTAACTCCGGAGAGGATCTCATTGTGATATTCTCTAAGAATTTGGACGGCAACAATGTATCTGGAGTCGTGGGTTGATTTATGTCCTCATAGTGGTTAGTGTTGAGATTATCATGCTATGAAGCGGATTCCTCCGTTTCTTGTGAAGTTCCTTCATAAGCAAGACGAGTTCTTTTATTTTGAGGTGCCATTGTAGAACGGCGGTCTAACCTCCCCAATGGAGTTGCCTTTATGTTGGGGTTGTTAGATTCGGCAGGCATGACGTGTACAAGGTATACATGTGCAAGCACCAAATCTGGTGGTATTAGTGATGTTGTGGATGAGACACGCGGCGTTGATAGAGGAGATTGTATGGTAAGACCTCTAATGAAGATATGGGGAATGACTAGGCCTAAAGTAAGCCGAAGAAGATGGATTATATGGTTCACTTTGTTGCCAAATTATCAAAGCACATAATTACATGCACGGGAGGACGTCAAATGCTGTCATGAAGGTCGCATGAATGAAGTATGGTAGGAAGAGTAACCATACAATTGCTGGACATTTGACTTGAAAAAGTGTGGATAGGGCTTATTTAAAGTAATGCTCTGACGATAAGCTCGGATTGTCTCTGAGAGTGAAAGTATGACTTGTATTGGTGGGATAAGGCTATTCAAAGGAGTGCTCGAAGAACAAATACGGGTTGTCTCTGAGAGTCATTGTAAGTAGATGAAGTTTTATAACTTTCCGTAAATATGCTCCGGAGCAGTGGAGTCTAGCCACAGAGGTGGATTTTCGGTAGAAACTCCGTATATCTCTCATGGACAAGTTTGGACAGATGAAACAAAGTGTATAAAAACATTTTGAGTGAGATTTCTCCTCGAAGATCTTCAAACCCGAAGAGCACAAGTTTAAAGAATACCAACTCTTTAAGACTTAATCACTTTTTCCATATGACAATTGCTCAGGCATTCAAAGGTATGCAAAGGATGGTCTCTTTCTTTTTGTTCTGCCTTAAAACGTTGATCAATGGAGGTATTTATAGGAGGAGCTCTAGGACTCTTGTGTGGTTGCTCTAGAGCTGTATAGCTACATACTATTAGAGGCCTGTACGAACCATTTCCTTCTAGAGCAACTGCATTAGGTGGCTTTCCCTTTTGACAAACAAATTGGCCGAAATAGGAATATTTGGAGGCAAAACCCAGAATTCTTACTGACATTATACCTTCCTTCTATCTGGAGATCATGGAATGTTTGACTAAATCTGGTGCTCTATAGGTGCTTTTATTTACAGAGGCCTAAACGCGCGTTAGACTAGCTCCAGAGTACCGCATTCCGTTTTTGGCGAAACGGTCCTCACTAGAGCACCTGACTCATCCATCCTTCAAGGAGCATAGGAAGTACATTTAGTCACAGAGAAAACTCTTGGAGCATGGGAAGTATCTTCATGAGGCATCTGCAGTAACGCCTCTATGGAGACGTCCCGGAGCAGCAATTATCTTAGATTTGAAACCTTAACATGCTCTAAAGCAAGCTGCTGAAGGGGAATGCTACACAACTAAAAATTTCAGACTTTCTCCAAAGGATGAGAAAAGAGTTTCTATAACTCTTAAAAGTAAAAGAAAAGGTTTTAGGGATTAAATTCTCCGTTATATATTTATTTCTTAGCCCAATTATTTTAAAATCCTAAGTCGGACTTAAAATTGGATCAAACTAAGAAGCACATGAGCCCATTTAATTACCCCTGTCCCACCAAATTAGGACTCATTTGAGTTCTCCGAGCGTGACTTGGGTCCACAAATCGAGCCCGACAATATTATTTGGACTGGACCTCCTACGTCTGCGGCGCATTTGCTCACTTGACCACAATTTGAAGACGAACCCGCAGGGCTGAATTCCATGGGAATATTAAACCCTTCGACCACCGAGACATACTATTTCTCTAGAGTTGGGACGAATAAGCATACTCTATGTCTGTTTATTTCATCAATTTAATTTTAAAATTTGAGTATTATTATAAAAAAATTCTTAAAAACAGTCATATTTAAATTTTTTTATTATAGTAAAAAATTCTCACATAAAGTCACATCTCAACTCAAATTAAAAACTCGAATTAACGAACTAAATGGGCCTTAGATGTATCTCTACCTACTATTCTTCATGTTAGTCCTTTTCTGGAACTTATATTTTTTTTTTTTTTTACTTTTTTCCAGAAATTTATCATTTTCATTTTAGTTTCTTTTATCTTAAAATTTATTTATTTCTTCATTTTGGTCATTTTTTACTCAATTTTTTGCCCTTTGCCCTAAATTTTTATGTTTTTTATTTTTTATTCATTTTTTGAATTTTATATTTAAATTTTGTATGTTTTTAATAATAACAAAGTAATAAAACTTAACATACAGATTACTCTCCACTTGCACAACATGTAAAGTTCAACTCTTTTATATATATATATATTCCTTGATAGAGGAATTTATATTTCCAGTCTATGCCACGATGTGTCTTACAATAACAGAATTAAACGATGAAGGAGCCACATTTAACCCATAAGAAAGTAGAATACATTACTGTAAATTAGCTCCATCAGTCAAGCAGACGCTACATTGATATGTTCCAATATTATTGTATGAGAACAATGACGATTTCTGAAATTTGTTTTAGTGAAGGCACTACTAAATACAATATATATATATATATATATATATATATCGTTAAAAACTTAAAAGAACATCATAAAGAGTAAAGTCACGAAATACTAGGGTCGCGCTCGTTTTTCCATCTGTATAATAATAATCTTAGGCATTGGTTACCTTCTTTATTTGACCATCTACTGCTATCCTATGTAATATTCTGTATGTAATCTTCCGTGGCGAAATGAGAGCATTTTTCACGTCATTCGTATTTAAAAGAATAAAATGCATTTTCGCATGTTGCACTCTAAATTTTTTTGTTTTTAGCATAATTAGTTCAATTTTGAGCAATTGCGTCTTGAATTGTATAATAAGTAGCAATTAAAGTGCAATAACTAACGAGCATATTGTTGTATGCCAAGAGTCCCACATCGGTTGGAGACGGGGGCCTAGAGGTGTATAAGTACCCAAAGGCAAACCCCTCCTATCAACCGAGGCGCCTTTTAAGGAAGGACAAAACCGTGAGGGCCCAGCCATAAGCAGGCTACGGCCCAGCAGAAGGCAGGCCTAGAGCGGACAATACCTCGGCCAGTGTGCTAGATTTTGGTGTCAACAATTAGCGCTAGAAGGAGGTCCGGGTGCCTTGAGCGCCAGACCTCTTCCCTAGCCCCCTGTCTCGGGGAGTATTGTTGTATGTCAAGAGTCCCACATCGGTTGGAGACGGGGGCCTAGAGGTGCATAAGTACCCAAAGGCAAACCCCTCCTATCAACCAAGGCGCATGAGCTAAGTGCGGCTCGGACAAAACCCCAGCTGGGCCCAGCCTCCGGGCAAGCCCAGGGAATCTGGGGACAATTCCTCGTAAGGAGGTGGGACCCAGCCATAAGCAGGCTACGGCCCAGCAGAAGGCAGGCCCACCTAGCTCCCACCGAGGCGCCTTTTAAGGAAGGACAAAACCGTGAGGGCCCAGCCATAAGTAGGCTACGGCCCAGCAGAAGGCAAGCCCAAAGCGGACAATACCTCGGCCGGTGTGCCAGATTCGGGTGTCAACACATATCAATTTGGTGGTTTGACTTTTGAGATGCAAGATTCACATATTGAAGGCAAAACTCGTCATTTTTCATATAGAATTTGGGGAGAATTTCATGTTCTGAATTGTCAATTTCTTAAAGTTAAAAAATTATTATACTTCAATTGCTACTGATTTAAATTTTATGATAGTAATTTTCCAATAAAATTTAGGATGCATTATACAAAAAATAAAAAAAAAAAATAAAAATAAAAGTATGACAGTGCGATTTTAAACTAAGGAATATTGTCTAATCGGGGCATGGGACTTTCTTCACCAACTTTAGTTTATAAAAGAAGACCTTTAGTCCTAAAAAAAAAAAAAAAAAAAAAACATTCGTTAAAGTATATAATTTTTTTACTAACCGCATCTTGCAAGCGGATTGCAAGCTGTAACCTTTTATTGTACTAAGCAAATTGGTCCGTCCTTATTGCCATTACTTTATTACCACACATATATAAGCTTGCTTCTTAATTGAAATTCATTTGGTATTTTGGCTCCTTGTTCGGTAGGAAGAGTCCCCAATGCTTCTCAAGTTCCGGGTTCTTATCGTTCTCATTAAACATGGCAAATATGTAAGTCTCAATAGGCCTTCCTGGCGTCTTCGGAGTCCCTCCCTTCACATGTTGCACCAAGTTATTGTTATAAGTCCTTGCGTTATCGACCGTCGTTCCCGTCCCACCAGCCGACGGCCAACCGCTCTCCGACACGACGATCTCCAACGACCCTCCGCCCGCCTTCTCGAGAGCAGAATAGACGGCGTCCAATATGGCGTCGAAAAGATTGCGATATCCATACTGACCATCTTGCACAACAACTGACGGAGATCTGAAAAGAGCATAATCAAGAGAAATATCTCTCGTGTTGTAACTGTAACTGAAATAAGGATACACGTTGACGAGCAATGGAGATCTGTTGCTCACTAAGAAGCTTATTACAGGGTTGATAATAGCTCGGTAATCCGACTTGAACGAGCCTTTTGAAGGCGGATAGGCTACGTCGAGGACTCCGGTGTCGATGGAGGTGGAGACTTTGATTTGGTTGGCGAGGCCGAACGTGGAGATTGCCCTTTGAATGTTTTGCATGGCGGGAACGAGGAATTGCGCGAAACTGTCCGAGGTTTTGACTTCGTTTCCGACGGCGATGTACTTGAACTTAACGTCGTTGTAGTTTCTGACGTTGTTTTGGACCCAAGTGTTGGCTTCGGCTTGGTTTGAGGCGAGCCTTTGGAGGTCGGTGTTGGGAACGCCGAGCATGAGTTCGATGTTGGTGCCTCGGAGGGCTTGGAGAGCGGCTTGGTTGGGATCGTAGAGTCGCATTCTTCGGATGTTGTTTTGGTTGTAGAGAGCTATGACTTCCTTTTGGGAAGGCAAGTTGTTGCCCAGCATCCCATAACAGACTCCAATTTGCGCAGCTGTAATATAATCATATTTAGTTGAAATGAGAATCAACAGACTAGAGCAGTTGTACATAAAATGGACCCGCAGCCCGACCCATGTGGATCGGGGTGATAATACGGGTTTGGTCACAAAAAGGGGGTGACATGACCCGCGATAAAGAAAACTAAAGCCCAACCTAGCTTGATAGCTTAACGGGTTGTATATGGGTCGGCTTGTGATTGTGGGCATCAAAATTTTATAACATGTAGCACCTAAAATTACTATAATCACGTATTAAACCGTTAAAAATAAAATCTAAAAACATCGGTTGCAACCCGTAGTTAAAAAAGACATGCCTTTTCATAGAAATACCCAAATATTTTTAGAAATTTTCTCCATAAACTTTTTGTTAATTTATAAAGCTGCCCTTTTACTTTTAATATATATATATATATATATATATTTTATAATTCCCTTGTGAAATTTAGACGGAAAGTACATCAATATTATAGGATTTAGTGCCCGACAAATCATCTCTCTAGTTCAGAAGATAGGTTATTGGAGAAGTTTATGTTAAATATGTGTCAACTTAGACTTTGTTCATTTTACCGATTCAAGTTATGAATTCATAAAATATTGTAGTTGATTTTTTATTTAATTGGTATTTCAGTTTTTGAAATATAAATAATACGAAAATTCAAAATTAAAATTCAGACGTATAATTGAAACTTTTCTAAAAGCTTTAATTGGCATTTAAATTTGCAATTTAAAAATGCAAAAAAGTTGTATTGTCAAGGAGCCACTTGAATTTGTGAGGGCAACATGGCTCCGCAGCAAATATCGCAACAATTGATGTGTCAAATTTCTGAGTTTCACAAAAACGAATTATTTTATATCTATTCCCAACTTATTTACTGCTCACATATTAAAATTCCAGTTTCATGATATTTTCATGGTGAGTATCATCTTGATAAACTGATAGTCTCATATATATATATATATATATATATATATATGTATATATATTTATGCAATCATGTGTGTGTGCATGGAGAAAGAGATATACCAGTTTTGTCTATGGTTGACGTGATGATCAGCAGCCCAAGCAACAGCATTGTTGAGATCATGGAAGGACAGCTTCCGCTTAAAGAATATGCCTTAGCCATATTGGTGACAAAGTATGTAGACAAATTAAAAGGCAGATCACTAAAGCTTATGAAAGAGGATTTACCGCAAACTATCTTCCCCAAACACAGCTTATTAGCCTCCCTTTTTATTGACAAAAATAACCCATTTTTAAAGTTAAGATTGAAGAGATCAGTCACCAGACTTTCCACAATGTAATTTGACAAGTCAAGTACTCCGTGGAAATTTAGCCAGAAATAAATGTAATAAACTGAGTCAATTAATATGAATGCATGCATGAAATTTTCACAATGAATTTGTACCAACTTGCATATATGAACAAACACTCTAATTTCTTTGAATAGTCTTGGCAATATTTTTTTTTTTTTTTTTTTTTTTTTTTTTATAAGGCTGGCAATATTTTGTCTTTTTCTTTTTATAAGGCTGGCAATATTTTGTTTTTTTTTTTATAAGGTTGGCAATATTTTGTCTTTTTTTTTTTTTTTTTTTTTTTTATAAGGTTGGCAATATTTGGCCTTGCATAGCTACAAGTAACGTAACAAGCTTGCTCACCATGTTTTAGCCGACAAGTTAGTCAAACTACCAACTATATCTATAAATTGAACCTCTCTATGTATTGGCTGTATATGGTGAAATTTTATCAATTTAATGGATGAATTTAGAGTCTACATAATTCACTCCTCATTTTATCAATTAAACGAATTATTTTATATCTATTCTCAACTTCATTTACTCCTCACATATTAAAATTCCAGTTTCATGATATTTTCGTGGTGAGTATCATTTTGATGAACTGATTGTTTGTACGTGTGCATATATATATATATATATATATATATATATATATATATATATATATATATATATATGCCAAAGTGGCAATCGTTTAGAGTGGTGTGTGTGCAGGATCTCGGGAAAGAGATATACCAGTTTTGTCTATGGTTGACGTGATGATCAGCAGCCCCCAAGCAACAGCATTGTTGAGATCATGGAAGGACAGCTTCCGCTTAAAGAATATGCCTTAGCCATATTGGTGACAAAGTATGTAGACAAATTAAAAGGCAGATCACTAAAGCTTATGAAAGAGGATTTACCGCAAACTATCTTCCCCAAACACAGCTTATTAGCCTCCCTTTTTATTGACAAAAATAACCCATTTTTAAAGTTAAGATTGAAGAGATCAGTCACCAGACTTTCCACAATGTAATTTGACAAGTCAAGTACTCCGTGGAAATTTAGCCAGAAATAAATGTAATAAACTGAGTCAATTAATATGAATGCATGCATGAAATTTTCACAATGAATTTGTACCAACTTGCATATATGAACAAACACTCTAATTTCTTTGAATAGTCTTGGCAATATTTTGTCTTTTCTTTTTTTTTTTTTATAAGGCTGGCAATATTTTGTCTTTTTTTTTTATAAGGTTGGCAATATTTGGTCTTTTTTTTTTTTTTTATAAGGTTGGCAATATTTGGCCTTGCATAGCTACAAGTAACGTAACAAGCTTGCTCACCATGTTTTGGCCGACAAGTTAGTCAAACTACCAACTATATCTATAAATTGAACCTCTCTATGTATTGGCTGTATATGGTGAAATTTTATCAATTTAATGGATGAATTTAGAGTCTACATAATTCAATTAACTTCTTGAGGTATAAATATTGAATACACTATCGAATTAAAAGACAAATTTATTTAATTCCTTTTGTTGAAGATTTTCTTTTTGGTTATTTATTTTTATTATTTTTTATTTTTTATTTTTTATTTTTTTACAATAGTAAGATGCTTCTTTAGCAGTGGCGGAGGTAAGAAGCGACAAGTGGAGGCAAAGACGTAGCCAATTCATGCCTCCGGGCTCAAGCCCCCCTAAATTTTTTTTTTCTTTTTTCCTTTCCTTTTTTACTGTATATATAAGTGTAGCTTTAGAAAATTATACAAAACTTCCTCTGAAAAATTGGAAATACAACCTTACATCTCCTTAATAATTTCTGTTTTATTTATTAGTCCTCATAAAATTTTTTGCCTTCATCACTGTGGAGGCAGTTACTCTACCGACTTCTTAAAAAATAAATCTTAACCCTTTTAAAATTTCTGATTTTTTTATTTTTTCCTATCACTAAGACTTTATATTCTCGTACGCACCCCATTCCAAGTTGTTGCTTTTTAATTTTTTTTTAATTTTTTGAGTTAACCAAGTTTTTTTTTTTTTTTTATACATATTATGATATGTTTTATGATTATGTGTGTAGGGGCTTTCTTTAATTAATTATAGTTTTTTTTTTCCCATTTTTACACCCCGTATTTTTATGTTAAACAAAACTTAATTACCGTATATTTTTATTGTATCAAATTTATACTTTCAGATATCATCAAATATATATATATATATATATATATATACACACATTTTCAGATTTCAAATTCGTGTTAAATTCTTATCCTTCTTTCAGTACATAATTATTGTTGGCTATCGTTTAAGGGTTTCATTTGAAAATGGAAATGTCCTTCCTCTCGGGATTGTTTCAGTACATAATTTTTGTATTGGTTTTGCAAAAACCTAAGAAAAATCCATCACATTTTGCCATTTTTATTTTTTTCCTTACTCTTTTTTATTTCATTACGTTTAAATACAAACTTCAAACGTTGAAGTTGTAAAAGTTATGATAAATTTGTAAACCGTACCACGGAATCTAAGAGCTTAGTTTTTCGAACTGCTTCCGTGACTCCGTGTTCCAGTCTTTGTGGAGAGTGGGATTGTGAAGGCACCATAGAAGGGCCCTAATCTTATACATAGCAAAGCTTTTCAATCGTGATGTTTATTACAGACTATTTGGTTTAATTATATCTTTACAATCCACAAAAAACCAAACATTGAAGAAAGTCCCTCGTTAAAATGCTGCACGAGCAAAAGATGATCACATTAGAGATATCCAAAAATTCGATAAACCAAACAATTTTTATTTTTTTTTTTTTATTGGGACAGCACAAAAAAAAATATAAATTTATTACATATAGTTGGGAAATTTGGAATTAGGAAATGAATAATGCGCATGCGTGGAATGTAGTCGGACATAATTAGCCTAAGGCGACTCCACATTAACAACCTTTTTTTATTATGATAAAAAGACAAGTGACGCGGCAATAGTATAGCCTAAAGTTATTATAGGACTTGTCTTCCAGAAATCGTATAATATTTTAAAGTCTACTGCCGTGTATTCGATGGTTCAATAAGTCAGTATATGTACGGGAACCTAATTAATAGCTTTGTATGTTATTTGTAGAAACTTCCTTAGTGGCGGTGGTTGAATAAATCGATGTTTGAAGCTTATTTTAGGTGTTTATTTTACCGATTTGATTTTTTAGTTTTAGATTTTTAAAGTAAAAAATTCTCAAAAAATGTCACATCTTTTTTTTTTTTTTTTTTTTTTTTTTTGCTACAGTAAAACGTTCTCAGAAAATGTCACATCTCAGCTCGAATTGAAAATTTAAATCCACGAAGTGAATGAGGCCTTAGTTTCAGTGCAAATGACTTGAAACTTTGCCTATATATTGACTTCATTTCTTTCTTTACCTATAGGGGACAAGCGCAAATCATGCTCTCTCAAACTTTGGAAATGTTATATCAATTAAATCTCAAGTCAATAATTGCAATCTATGAGGTACCCCAAAAATCGGGGTTTTACCTAATATTTTGAATTTAATATCCTTGTTGAGCTCAACACTCTAAATTCAGTGGACGTTTGATTCGTGTATTTAGAATCATGATTAAGAATAATTTTCGTTTTACGTGTTTTTTTTTGTGAGAAAATCACTGTAGAAAATTATACATCATGATTCAAAATCAAAGATTAATACAGAAAATAAACATCCTCAATCCCCTTTAGCTCAACACTCTGAGGTCAATTTTCTTGAGCTCAACACCTTGAGCTAAATGTATATTTTGAACACGACACCTCAAGCCTATGAGAGCCGGAGGATACAATGAAGGCCCAACCCTCTACCTATCTTTTTCACGTGGGATGTAGGAGTATTACCACATTAGTGATCCCATGAGGTCCGGATGGCCATCAAGGGAAGCAGAAGTTATGTCCGGGAAGGAGCAAAAAAGCCACGTTCTGATAGGAGCGGAAAGGACGGGAGTAAGGGACGTGGGTAGGACGGTTGTTCCCTCAAGAGAGTGGTTACTTGAGAAAGATAGCCAATAAATATATGATGAAAAAAAAAAAGAAGAAGAAAGGGTCCGAAATTTTGAGTCTGAGAGCTATTATGAGAAAATTATGAGCCTGTGAGGATTTGAGTGTGTACTTTAAAGTAAATCAATAAAAATTTTCCTTCATTTCTTGATTTTCTTGTAGTAATTTACTCGTTCTTTTTTCAATTTCGTTACTTTAATCCGATTATTCAAGCCTTGCATTAGAATTTGGATTCTTGGTTGTTGACGAAATTCCATCATCAGCGGGAAAACATTATAGCATTTTTTGCCCTATTGTCACTGATTTTGACCTCTTTGCAATACAGTCCCTAAAATAAAAATCTTAACTACTTTAGTATCGGAATTTGAAAATCTGTTGCAATCTCACTTTAATTAATAACATGTCAATCTTAGGGGACGTTCAATTTATAGATTCAAAATTATTCTCGTTTTATGTGATTTTTTTGTAAGAAAAAATATCGTAGCGAGTTGCGAATCATGATTCGAATCATGACATGAATCTCCCTTCTAAACACACTCCTAATTGTTTTAACTGCAATTTCAGTTGCAATCACGCTTTATATCACTGCAAGAAAACTCTAGTTTTTGTTACAAAATTCTGATTTCACGCTAAATGTGACCCTCTAATATGAACAAAATACTTAATGTGGTCGCTAAAGAGAAAATCTTTAATTTTTTTTTTATAAATATTGATAAAAATAAAAATTTTAAAAGATTAATTTTGTCTTTTTTAATTAGAACAAAATCTGACAACAATTTTAAAAGACAAAAAATAAAAACAGGACCATAAAAACAGAGAATATGTAAGCAAGTATCAAAATTTTGTTTCTTTTACCGATTTGAGTTTATAATTTAAATTTTATTATAGTAAAAAACTTTTAAAAATAATCACATTTAATTTTTTTACTATAGTAAAAAATTATCATGTAAAATTACATTTAAACTTAAATTAAAAATTAAATTATTTTACATTTAAACTCATTTATTTTACAAATTTAAATTGTAATGTGATATTTTTTAAAAATTTATAACTGTAAAAAAAAATAATAATAAAAAAAAAAAAAAAAAAAGTGATATTTTTTTAAAAATTTTAACTGAAAAACTTAATTAAAATTGGTAAAATGACAGAATCCTAAATCCTAAATTAAACTTGTTTATTAAGATGCATGATAAAATCAATCTCTTCGCCTCAAATTTGAAAGGTAATAATGAAAATTAAAAACCTACTTACGTACCACATGTGGCCTCCAGCTTCAAAGACACGACTTTCATATTTTTGGGCTTCTGACAACAAGGAGAATGGTCGAACTTTCAATGAGTAGTGAGCCGGAGGAAGATGCCTCTTGCTTCTTAAAATTTCTGCAAAAGATTATTAATTAGCCAAAAAGTTACTGGTTGGCTACTACTATACTGATAAAAAGTGGAAAAAAAAAACCTATATCTACGATTTTTGTATTTTAATCTGTTATATACACAGAGCACACAAAAACCACAAAAATATACATCCTTCTCGTAGACAACAAATTAGGAAAAAAAAAAAAAAAAAAAAAAAAAGTAAAAGATAGAGAGAGGAAAAGACAAAAATAGTCTCCTCAAGAAAATATATATATATATATATATATATATAGATACATTTTGGAAACGTTACTTTATTAAATCAACGCAAATCAATCACAAATTGCGATACTTTATTTTACAATAGCGGACATATGCTTATAACGTCGCTTGATATTGAGTTCTGAAAAAAAAAAAGAAAAAAAAAATCGAACAGACAGCGCTCGTCCTGTCCTATGAAAAGAAAACTTGATGGTGAATCTGATTACCATTTGATCCGGGGCCGTTAGTTCTTCGGCTCTTAGCCTTGAAACAAACAAATTAGGAAACATATATATTATTTAGCTTTCATAAACTTCAAAACTGGAGCAAACTAAAACTTGTAACACCCAATCACAATGTAAAAAGGAAAAAAAGAAGACAACATGAACACTGCGGATTTTTAAAGGGAAATTAATAGATAAGTAGAGTGTGTGTGTGTGTGTGTGTGTGTGTGTGTGTGTGTGTATATATATATATATATATATATATACCTGTTTGCATGGTTGGTCAGTACGCGGATGATATTGCTGAAGCAGAGAAGAGACGGCACTCAGAGAGAAGAGCAATCGTGTAGATTGTAGAAGAAAGAGGTCAGATACATATATCATTAAAGTGAAATCCTTATAAGCGTGAATTTGGTCATAATTTCTTACTTGGGAAGAAAAGTGGTCAGAAAAGAATAGTGATCATAATTTCTTGCTTGGGAAGAAAAGTGGTCATAAGTGCCTCTCCGCAGACGCTGTTCAATATGCAATGACGGCGCAGAAATTATTACACGCATTGGGCGTAATTTATTTCATTAATTTAAGTTTAAAATTTAAATTTTATTATATTAAAAAAAATTTATAAATAATTAAATTTAATTTTTTTATTATAATAAAAAATTCTCATATAAAATTTTATCTCAACTTAAATTTTAAATTTAAATCAGTAAAATGAACAAGGCCTTAATTCATAAATTTAAAATCATAATTTAGAATTATTCTTAATTTATGTATATTTTTTATAAAAAAATACTGTAATAAATTACAAATCATAATTTAAATTATAACATAAATACACTATTGGAGACTGATTGATTTGTTTTGTGCGACGTGTTCTGAAGCAACGACAGTATTCAAGAGAGAGAGAACGAATTCTTAGCACATTAAAAACTCGTTTCAAAATAAATTTATTTTTTTGTATAAAAATAAAAATAAAAATATTTTTAATCTCAAACAGAAATTATTTTTGACAATATGTAGTTTTACCAAGAGATTGTTTTTAATATAAAAAAGACATTAATGTTTTTCTTTTTGTTTGTGTTCAAGAGAAGAGAAAATGAAACAAAAAATGAAAAATAACTAAATGTCATTTTTTTTATTTCTTTCACATTTTACACTAAACTAAAAAATTATTTTTATTTTTATTATTTATTTTTATCACACTAAACGTCGTTTTGAAAATATTTTCATTTTTTTCTTTTTAAAAAAAGGTGAAAAAAAAAATAAATAATTCCAAACACGGCCTTTTGAATCACTCGTTACACAACAAAATGTTCATACGCCAATATAATTGGTTAAAAAATCATATTCGAGAGCAATTTATAATTTTCATTAAATTTGTTATGTATTTGAGTATCTCCCGAATATTGTAAATTAGACCATCTACATTAATTTAAATGTTAATGTCAATAACATATTAGTATTAAAAATCTGATTGTACATATTTAATAAATCTAAATACATACTTTTTGTCATAATCATCAAGCTCTCAAAGTAATAAAAATAAACCTGTATTAGTTTTAAAATAAATTAAAAATGTAAATGTGTTGTCATTATTAAACAAAAAATAAACATATCAACTACTAGTGATTAAATATTAAATTTTAACATTGACATACTAATTTAAATTGCATTAGAAATTAGCACTAATTTACAAGAAAAAAGGTATTGTTCCCCACCCATTAATTGAAATATATAACTTTTCATTCAAAAATATTTATAACTATGTTTCCATTTTTAAAAATTTAAAAATGGAGAGATGGTAATTAATATGACACAAATTTAGCACATCATAAATAAGTTGGCAATCACTAACCATCATCCCAAATCAAAACCCCCTTATATTCTAACTAATTAATACAAAGTAAGTAAATACAAAAAATGGAAAATAAAAAAAGGTCAGAATGCAACCGTAAGGCCACCAAATTCAAAATTTTCGTAATACCGCAAAAAAAAAAAAAAAAATAATAATAGCTATACATCTCGTTCCAGCTCCACCAGTTATGGTGTACTTTACACAACTGCAAACATATTTTATAAAAATTATTACTTATGGTTTCAATTGGAGCTCAAAATCTGACAAATGTTGATTAGTATTTCAAACACAGAGCATAGTAGTATGTATATTGAATCATATTACTATACCGATGAAATTGGAAAAAGAAAACATGAGAATAGTCTATTCATGTTGCACAACCAAATGTTCAAATGCCTCCAACGTCATGTCAGCTTCAAAATATATATTAGAAAGAGTAAAACTACAAGTTTTTCAAAAAGGTTATAACCTCAAAGCTGGTAAAACGGCAGAAATACTCAACAAAAGTTTCACAAAAACTGTCATGTTTCCTCTTGAATATTCTGATTCTCGTTCTAAATTAATTCGGGAGCGGTACTTTCTGTTTTGTACTGCTTTCATATATTTCAATGAAATATTTGGGTTCTGTTTATTTTATTGATTCGAATTTCAAATTTAAATTTTGTTACGGTAAAAAATTTTCAGCAACAGTCATATTTAACGTTTTTATTATAATAAAAAGTTCTCACATAAAATTACACTTTAATTTAAATTAAAAATTTAAATCACTAAACTTAACGGGCTCTTAATTTATTTATGAGACAACAACAAATTCCACTTCGACTATTAGAAAATCTTTCTCAATAAATCCATTCGAGGGTTTGTGGAGCCTTTCCAATGAGATGAAGTTTTGGTAACCACAGCCCTGTTGGCCCCGAATGCACCAAAACAATGAACAATATATTAAAAGAACGTAATTATATATTCCGCCTTGTTAATTTTACAACTCAAGTTTTAAATTTGAGTTGTGCATATGAGAAAAAGATATTATAGTAAAAAAATAAAATTTAGTGGACATTTAGTTTATAAATTTAAAATTATTCTCGTTTTACGTGTGTTTTTTGTGAGAAAAACACTGTAAAGAATCATAAATCATGATTCAGAGTCAGAAATGAATACAAAAACTAAACAAGAGTTTAAATTTTTATGAGAGAAAATACTATAGCTCTAAAACTTAAATTGTGAAATGAATAAAACCTTATTTCATACGAATAAGAATAAATAAGAGCTAAAAAGGTACGTGAATTCGGATAAATTAATGAATGGTCACCTGAATGCTCATCTTTCCATTGACTTGATCAAGCAATCGAAGCTTGTATTCTGCATAACATTATTTGTATCTTCATCGGTACAAGTCACAAAATTATATTCATAAGCCAGGGAAAGGAAAAATGATTAAACCGCAGTAATATTTACCACAAAAATTCTCAAAGTAGGACGGTGAATGTTTTTATGAAAGGTATTCACTTCTCAATGTACTAGATAGATATGCTAATTTATGTAGAAAAAGAACGATGTAATAAAGATTGCGAAATTTTTTAATATTATTTCTTTCGGGTAAAGCTGACCCGTAATTCCCTAATGATTAGTTTCCCTTTTAAATATTCTTCTGAATTTACACTTAAAAGAATGAAAGAGGGAAAAAAACTCATGAATTCGATATAGTAAACTTTCTTGCCATTTGTAGCCACCATATTAGTTTCCTCATGCACCCCCTTAGGAAAAGATCGAAAAACAAAAGCGCAGCAGATAATTTTTCATGATAACGGATTTATGCATATATGTATATATATCCTTGATAACTAGTATTATAAAAACCATTTCCGCATTAGTTTTCTGCATAATAAAGAAGATGGATTATGATTTATCTCTGAATTTATTTGCTTTTTAATTGCAGTTTTACATTGAGTTTAGACAGTTTCGGATTGATCTTGTTAAAGACTAAATTAAGACCAGTTAGATAAAGGTATGTTAGAGATCACATTGCATGTAATTTTCATGCCACTCATCTATAATCGATTTATGTCATTGAATATGTTGGTATGGTGATCGTGAAAGGTTTAGTTACGTTTGAGTGTGATAAAAGCCACCATTATTTCATACTAATATAAGAGATGGATCAAATCGTAACTAAAGTGAAGTCTAAAGATAAATAGTATACAGAAAGCATGCTTAAGGAACATATGATATAATTGTTTTAGGAATCATATGTAGTCCAAGTGAAATATTGTTAGGAAACTCACGTTTCTTAAATAAACTATGGACCACATATTATTATAACAATTATATTAAAAAAGTGGAAAAATGAGTGGATACCCAAATCTTATCCAATTAAATTTAATGGCAGCCTAATGGAAAATTATATAAGGACTTATAGGTTATGGTCCCTAATACGTTAAATTATTCGGTTGCTTTCTCTTCTTTTCCATCTTAAGAGAAACACTCTATTAAGAAACTCTGATGATTTGATTGAAAAGATAGTAACTGGTTTGCTAATCATCGTAATAATTCCGTAAAAGTATCGATTGTCACAATTATAGATTTAGGTACGATTCCTCAATCATTCATAGTAATTTGGCATGATGGTACTTGGGATTTATGAATATGTGGTCAAAATGATATTTATAATTAAAATCTAACAAGACTTACTTGAGAGATTACGTTTTGGATCTTTTCTGTGGCGTGGACGAGGAACTAAGCGGTGTAGTCTGAGGTTTTGATCTCGTTTCCAACGGTGATGTATCTGAACCTGACGTTGTTTTGGACCTAAGAGTTGGCTTCGAATTGGCTTGAGACGATCTTTTGGAGGTCCTAGTTGGGGAGGCCGAGGATGATGTTGATGTTGGCACCGCGGAGGGCTTGGAGCGTGGGTTGGTGTGGGACGTAGAGGCGCATTCGGAGGATGTAGTTTTTGTTGTAGAGGGAAATGACTTCTTGGGGTGGTGGCAAGTTGTTTCCCAACAATCCGTAGTTACCATGATTTTCCTGAAGATATATGCACGTGGATACATGTTTCTATAATTTTTCCACTTGACGTATGGAATGGCTAGAATAATTTTTTTTTAATCTTTTTAAAACGTATACACACATTTTAGTATGTATTTTTGTATGTACGTATATATTTTTTAAGAGCTTTTGGAAGAAGAAAAAATTGAAAAGTTTTGAGGCCGAAGGAGTCAGTTTGGACTATACAAGGATTGTACCAAAGCGTTATATTTTCACAACTATCAATACTGTCCATAATCACGTCACATATTTTGATGAATACTAAGGGTGTTCACGGAATCCGCGAATCTGATTGATCCGTGAAATCCAATCCAGTCTGATATTTTGAATTAGATATGGATTGAGATTTTCTCAATCTGAAAGTTTTAGATCGAATTGCAGATTGAATACTTTCCAATATGGGAAATCCGTAAACTTGAAACCATATATATACATATATATAAATTTTATAATTATATATAGATTTACTAATTTAGATTGGATTGGATCTAATTTGAAAATGTTTTGAATTGGACACGGATTGAGAATTTTCTAATCTGCAGTTTTAAATCGGATTGGGGATTGGTTTTCATTCTGCAGATTGAGATTCGTGAGTACACATGGTTTGGAAGATTGAGTCCCCTTGACTTCCTTTCTTTACAAGCAAGAGTGGACGTTGAACTACACAAATCAGCGGCACGATCTCCTTCATCTCTCCATCAATTTACTTTAAATCATTTATGTTAATTTTTAGCGGATGAGAGCCAACTCGTTCGATTAATTAGTGGCAAAACAGACAGAGCCACTCATACTTGATCTAATGTTGTGTGTGAATCTACTGTCGGACTTTAGACAAGGTCTAAATGTTTATTATTTGGATCAAATTGTTTTGAAAGAAAAGAGGTGATCTAACAACAATATTGATAACAATTTTCAATTTCATGATAAAAAACTTTAGAATGACATCATACAATTTGTATAGGAGTACGTAAAATAAGAATTTAAGAACAACAAACCACATATCCTAGCTACATATTATTAGGACGAAAAAAGATAAAGAAAGAAAGCAGATCAAAGCACGCAAACAAATTAACACATGAACTTAATTGTAAACACATTAATATGAAGGGTCAAAATAAAAGGGTCCGGCCTCGTAATGCAAAACATCACGATGTCCTTGCTCATCAGCACTTAGTCGTTCTACAACAACGTCTCGGCAGTTAATTGGTGCTAAAAGGGCTCCCCGACGTGTAGGAGAAACGGCGCAAGCGGCCGCATCGGTTCCTCTAACAGCTATCCCGCAGAGATCACACTGATTTGGATGAAAGAGAGAAGTTTCTAGTGTGTTGAAAGTAATCTCAAAAAACCCATTTGTGTCGGTCACAGCGTTGTTGATTGTAGTTCTCTTCCCACCACATCTAAGCACAACGTCTGTTCCAGCAGGTAATGTTGTTTTTCTTTGAGTTGCAGTTAATTGAGTTGCAGGGAAGGGGCATTCTACAATACCAGAAACACGCACTTGGCCTATTCCAGTAATATCCGGGATGATATTTGGATCAACAATGCCTTCTAACAAGTCACAAGAGGCCATAGAGACCATGCTAATGATCAGCATATTGGAGAGGAACATAGATCGATACCCCATAATGAAACTTGTATCAAATGAGAAATCCGATAAGTGCTGCTATATGGAATTTGACTTCAACAAAGAAGTATTGAAGCTTTTCTTTTTTGCTTGAAAGTTTGGGAACAAGACTATACCTATTTATAGGTTGCGAAGTATTTCAAGTTCATACCCGACAATTCTCCTAATTTTTAAATTACCAAATTAGTTCATTCCACGTTCTAAATCACCAAATGCTATTTGGTAGAAAAGAAAAGAAATGTTGGAACAAATACGAATTAAAAAAAAAAAAAAAAAAAAAGCGAATCTTATAAGCTAGTGTGATTTTATCTTATCGGACCGAATCCCCTCCCACATATAAGATCAACAAATATGAGTTGTCTTTTATTATAAAAATATCATATATTTGCAAATTAAGTACTAATCAATCTTATATGATATTAGGTGTTACAAAAGATGGCTGCAAAAAGTTTATTCCGTGAGCATCATCAAAGCAACAATTTTGATTCAATTTTGATATGAAATTTGTGTGATGTTTAATTAACGAAAGAAAGGACCTTGTATGATCTCAATCCCAACAGAAAATAATAATAAGAAGAAGAAGTTCCATTAGTCGTAAGCACGTGCAGTACTATAATTTAAAAAATTACTAAAACTATCCCCATGTCTTTTATTATAATATGCCAGGTCTTATATATAACTGATTTTAATATGTGTATGATTTTAATAGCTCTAATATTTTTCGGATGATGGGTATAATTGTTTTAGTCCGAAAATATTGATCATCTGATGGTTGTAATTAAATTGAAAAGTTGATCAAAAAAATTTATGACAATTGATGCAATTGAATTCTTATCATATCACGTTATTAAATTTTTATATTTGATGGGTAATCACAATGGAACTTAACCATTAAAATTTTTTATATTTACCATGTAACTACGATGCAACTTATCTATTAAAAACTCGTTCATGAATATATATTTGACTGGATTGTGATTTTCATTTATTTATTATTGTTGAGTTTGTCCATTTATCTAAGCATTAGATTTTGCAGACCACCATATATTATGTCGTGCCAGAGAAGTCAAGTTGATTTTGCTTTCTCAATTGCACCAATTATCGAGCTCTTTCTCAGACCCTAAAAATTGTTTCAAGTTAATTTTACGCTTTTAACATTACATAAAAAAATTTCCGTCTTATCATCTTCTCTATTACGTTTTCATCTCGGGTTTTCCGGCTAGGTTGTATCCCCAAAGTTATTTTTAAATTTGGGTCAGCTCTAAACTTTTGGTTGAGTTGGTTAGGCTTAACATGTTATGAACAGATTGTGGATTGTGGATTGGCTTCCATTCCGCGGATTGAGATTCGTGAGTACACTTGGTTCGGAAGATTGAGTGCCCTTGACTTCCTTTCTTTACAAGCAAGAGTGGACGTTGAACTACACAAATCAGCGGCTCGATCTCCTTCATCACTCCATCAATTTACTTTAAATCATTTATGTTAATTTTTAGTGGACAATAACCAACTCGTTTATCACGCTAGATTAATTAGTGGCAAAACAGACAGAACCACTCATACTTGATCTAATGTTGTGTGTGAATCTACTGATGAATCCTACACCTTTTCGGCTGTCGGTCTTTAGACAATGTCTAAATTTTTATTATTTGGATCAAATTGTTTTCAAAGAAAAGAGGTGATCTAACAACAATATTGATAACAATTTTCAATTTCATGATAAAAAACTTTAGAATGACATCATACAATTTGTATAGGAGTACGTAAAATAAGAATTTAAGAACAACAAACCACGTATCCTTGCTACATATTATTAGGACGAAAAAAGATAAAGAAAGAAAGCAGATCAAAGCACGCAAACAAATTAACACATGAACACATAATTGTAAACACATTAATATGAAGGGTCAAAATAAAAGGGTCCAGCCTTGTAATGCAAAACATCACGATGTCCTTGCTCATCACCATGCAGTCGTTCTACAACAACGTCTCGGCAGTTAATTGGTGCTAAAAGGTCTCCCCGACGTGCAGGTGAAACAATGCAACCGGCCGCATCGGTTCCTCTAACAGCTATCCAACAGCGATCACACTGATTTGGATGAAAGAGAGAAGTTTCTAGTGTGTTGAAAGTAATCTCAAAAAATCCATTTGTGTCTGTCACAGCGTTACTGATTGTAGTTCTCTTCTCACCACATCTAAGCGCAACGTCTGTTCCGGTAGGTAATGTTGTTTTTCTTTGAGTTGCAGGGAAGGGGCATTCTACAACACCAAAAACACGCACTTGGCCTATTCCAGTAATATCCGGGATGATATTTCGATCAACAATGCCTTCCAACAAGTCAGAGGAGGCCATAGAGACCATGCAAATGATCAGCATATAGGAGAGGAACATAGATCGATACCCCATAATGAAACTTGAATCAAATGAGAAATCCGATATGTGTTGCTATTGGGAATTTGACTTCAACAAAGAAGTATTGAAGCTTTTCTTTTTTGCTTGAAAGTTTGGGAACAAGACTACCTATTTATAGGTTGCAAAGTATTTCAAGTAGTTTATACCCGACAAGTCTCCTAATTGTTAAATTGCAAAATTAGTTCGTTCCACGTTCTAAACCACCAAATGCTGTTTGGTAGAAAAGAAAAGAAATGTTGGAACAAATACGAATTTAAAAAAAAAAATGCGATTCCTATAAGCTAGTGTGATTTAATCTTATCGGACCGAATCCCTCCCACATACAAGATCAACAAATATGCGTTGTCTTTTATTACAAAAATATCATATATTTGCAAATTTAAGTACTAATCAATCTTATATGATCTCTGTTTAATTAACAAAAGAAAGGACCTTGTAGGATCTCAATCCCAACAGAAAATAATAATAAGAAGAAATTCCACTAGTCGTAAGCACGTACAGTACTGTAACAAAAATCACTAAAACAATCCCCATGTCTTTTATTATAATATGCCAGGTCTTATATAACTGATTTTAATATATGTGTATGGTTTTAATAGCTTTAATATTTATCGGTTGATGGGTATAATTGTTTGTCCTAAAATATTTATCATTTGACGGTTATAATTAAACTGAAAAGTTGATTAACAAAATTTATGACAATTGATGAAACTGAATTCTTATCATGTCACATTATTAAATTTTTATATTTAATAGGTAATCACGATGGAACTTAACCATTCAATTTTTTTTTTTATTTGGCTGATAACCACGATGGACTTAACAATTAAAAACTCGTTCATGAATATATATTTGACTGGATTGTGATTTTCTTTTTATTTATTATTGCTGAGCTTGTCCACGTATCTAAGCATTCGATTTTGCAAACCACCATATATTATGTCATGGCAGTTGATATGCCAGAGCGGTCAAGTTGATTTTGCTTTTCAATTGCACCAATTATCGAGTTCTTTCTGAGACCCTAAATTGTTTGATGTTATTTTTACGCTCTTAAGATTACATAAAAAGTTTCGTATTATCATCTTCTCTATTACTTTTTCGTCTCGGATTTTTCGGCTAGGTTGTATCCCCAAAGTTATTTTTAACATTTGGGTCAGCTCTAAACTTTTGGTTGAGTTAGTTAGGCTTAACATGTTTGAGAATTTGAGTGTAGAGGATTAAAGGAATGTAAAAAATAAGATGATTTGTGGCGTATAGGAATACTTTCTTTTAAGGTTTTATTTGCACTCATTTTTCAAAATTTGCTAATGAGTTTCTATTGTAAATAACCCCCAAGATGCAACAAACCCTTGAACACAATATCTAATAATAATATTGTGTTTCAGAATATAAATTATATATGTCTGTAATTTTTTTAGAGAATTAATAAAGACAGATGTGTTATTTCCTAAATGAGTACATCCTCTTCAAACATTACAACAATTCACATAATGATACCTCTTCAATTTAAATGTATCTTTTCATGGATTAATGCATCCATTACAATAGGTATATTCATTTCTAATAGATGTTCAGCTATATGTGAAAACATATCACAAATTGATGCAATAGTTAAAACGATTTAGAACATAAAATCACACACAAACATGTTTTATGCAATATTAGGCGCGATATCGGATGAAAAACCCGCAGAAGCGGGCGGTTTTGACAGAACCACCGTAGCCTCGAAGCATCAACTAAAACGCTGCAACACTTGCTTGAATCTTTTTGTGAAGTGGACATTCTTCTCGTACCCATTTTTCTTGAGCGTAGGGAGCATTGGATTTTAGGTTATGTTGAGTTTAAGGATCATTGTATTAGGATATATGATTCTCTTTTTTCAAAGAGGGTAGAGAAGCAAGTTATCTTTGGCAATCATTCTTCTACACTTGCTTGAATCTATTGGCTATTTTGATTCTTATTTGCAAAAGTATTTCACTAGTCAATTTGATCATCTTTACCCTTTTAAGATCATATTTGACGATTGTCCAAGACAAGAGAACATTTTTTTTTATCTCTTTAAATGTTTTTTTTTTTTTTTTTTTTTTTTTTGTTTTCCCTTTACTTGATTCATTTTTACATTTATATTTGTTGTTTCTAATTGTTAGATTTTTGGTGGTTATTTTTTGTAGTGGTGATTGTGGAATATTCATACTTAAGATGGCTAAGATCTTACACTACAAGGAAAAGGGGGTTTTGCGACGACAAAAAGTCATCGCAAAAATCCCCATGTTGTCGCAAATAATAGTTTTTGCGACGACATGTCGTCGCAGATATGTCGTCGCAAAAAAATAGTCGCAAATACTTTATTTGCGACGACACAGTGTCGTCGCAAATACATTTGTGACGACATTTTTCTTTTGTGACGCATGTCATCGCTAATACCCCGTTGGTTAATTTGTCGTGATATAGCATTTTTTGCGACGACAATTTCAAAATGTCGTCGCAAATAATTCCACTTTTTTGCAACGACAAGTATAAAAAAGTCATCGCAAAAAACTGAAATAAATTTTTTTTTTGAATTTTTTAAAAAATGGCAATTAATTAATTTTTAATAATTTTAATTAAACATTATTATGTTAGATACTGAATATAATTTATTAAGATACATTAAAAGTAAAATATAAATTCATATTAAAAACAGTAAATCTAAATAAATTTATAAAATATATTATGAATACTACATGAAGTGCATATATAATGTTCAACAAAATATAAAAGTCTGAATAAAGTGAAAAATCATACAGAACATATAACGAAACTATTCATCTAGGTTTGCAGCATCGCGAACAGCTGAATCATCATCAGGACTTTCATCATCTGAAGGAGGCAGATGAGCATTTAGGTTAGCTGGTTCTAGACGAGCAATCGTAGGTAATTGGATGTTAGGCTGCAATTTAGACACCAACTCTAACATCTTCACCTGATTGTCATAAATCTTCATTTGTTCCCAGTACGATTTCTTTAAATAACGATTCATACACGAGTCAGGTTAAGCTGATGATGTTGCGTCTGAGAATGAACCAGCAGATGAAGGAGAAGCCCCGGAGTAATGCTTTTAGGAGAGCATCAGACCCACTCCTTTCTTATGTCCTCTACGCATGCCAAGAACTTGCTCCAAAACCCCATGCTCGTCAAGGGGGGTCTAGTCGCACTTGAAGTAGTCTGTGTTCTATACATTTGTCTCTCCTCCTCCAGAGTGTTCTACATAATAAGACATTATAATTATTTTTACGTGTTATAAAACCACTATTTCAGTATAAAAAAAATTTAATAAGAAAAGTAAAAATACTTACGAAAGTCAGTTTCGCATGGGTATTAACCCAAGAGTCCCCGCGATGATGCATGTCCGCCCAATTTTCGATAGCAGACATCGGCTCTTGGGTCTCCGTACTGGCCCGTGAAATAAATTACATTTATTAAAATTCTTAAATTCTAACTAAATTTCAGGAGCATAACGACTTATTTTTCATATAATCCAAAAATCAAAACCTATAAAAAAAACTTTAAAAGATTTCGGCACACCATAGCTGCAAGATGTGCCACCCAAAACAAGAATAATAAACATATACTAAATTTCAACATAACCCCGAATTCATACAACTACTACAATTTTAAACTAAATGAATATAAAAAACTTACAAAGTTCAAACCCACTAAACGGGGGCTAAAAATAGAAGGATTACATCAGAGGAACCGTGCAAACAAGGACGAAGGCAAAAAATCAAACGCCTACTCAAACGCCTACATCAAATTAAAACATCAAACATAATTTTCAAACACTAAAATTAATATTTTATTAACATCTAGAGTAACATATAAACACAATAATAAGTATAATGATTCTAAGTTATAAATATAATCTAGTCATCTAGTTCTAAATTCTACTAATATAGTTCTAAGTATAATGCTTAGGAAATGATTTTAAATTCTAAGTATTATCTAGTTCTAATAACAAGTATAATGCTTAACAAGTATAATGCTTAAGAAAAAAAAAAAAGAACAATATTTTTAAGAAAAAAAAAAAAAAACCCTCTGTGACCGGGCGGCGCGACCAGGGCGGCGCGACCGGGGAGTCGGGACGGCGGGAGCAGGGCGGCGGGAGCAGGACGGTGGGACCAGGACACCGGGAGGGGGCCGGTGGGAGCAGGCGGCAGTGGCGGTACGGCGGCGGCACTAGGAAAGGGAAAGAAGATAGAGAGAGAAGGGAAGAGAGAGAAACAACGGAAGAGAGACAAGGGGAGAGAGGGAAGGGGGGGGGGGCCATGGGGGGAAGAAGGAGGGAAGAAGAGAGAGGGAAAGAAGGGAGAGAGAGAAGAAAGGCCGGCAGCGGGAGCGGTGGCAGCGGCGACGGCGACGGAAAGAGGAGGCAAAGAGAGAGATATTGCAAGAAAGAGAGAGAGAGATTTTGCAGGAGAAAGAGAGAGAGAGAGTCGGGAGAAAATGAAGAACAAGAAGAAGGGTATATTAGGTTACAGTTATTTGCGACGACAAATATTGGGAATAGTGTCCTAGAAGCATGAGATGTAAAATGATATTTATTATTTATTTAATAAAGCTGTTTATTCATCATTTTATGTGCAAATATTTATGAATATTTTATGAATATCAAATAAAATTTCTTGATTATTTATGTAACCTTAAACATGGTATATAAGTGTTGTATATGAGAGGATAATGTTTAAGGATAATAATCAAAAGTAATTGTTCATAATGAATTTAATTAAAGTTTGGAATCTTTAATTAAAAGATTATTAATACATGTCATTCCCATTTAGAATGGAACGGTGTTATCCGCACTGTTAATATGGCGAGATATTGAATGAGTGTATTTCGCATAATGAGATTATGGAACATGGATGTGGACACAATATGAATTTCTAATAATTTTTGTTAAGCATAGAAATTCTAATTGAGTCTACCAATGGTCATATATAGGATGATCTTAATCTTGAGTTCTTAACAAACTCCTATTTATGGATTTATGTCTTTTGATTTACTCGGTACGGATTCTGAGATCCTGAATCCTATTCCTTGTATTTTGGAGACATAATGAAATAGGTAGCTGGGAATGTTATTATACGAGATGGAATCCATTCCTTCTTGAGAGAAAAGCAGATAAATAATTCTCTTGAGTGTTAATTCGGTACTTGGATTAGTAAGAGCACTCTGGTTCATGAATGTGTTTTATGAATCACTATCCATTAGAGAATCAATGGTACTCAAGGATAAAGATGTAGTTAGAGAGGTTAACGGATTGTACCTGACTCTAATTATAAATTATTTATGGAGGATTGATCTATATGTAATGACTATATCAAATGGACACTTCGTAGCTTAGAAGTAATTAATGTCTATAATTTCGAGAGTGCAATTCCAAGTTTATAGTGGAGTAACCATTGGAATTAATAGAATTAATTAATTAATTAAAGTGTTTAATTAATTATTAATTTTATTGGAGTTTAGAATTATAGGTCCATTAGTCCCCGCATCGTCCTTGTAATTCTACCAGACACAAAGGGCAAAATGGGAATTTTAAAATTACGGAATTCTAAAATTAAATACTCTAAAAATAATTAATTGAGAATTAATTATTATTTAAATAATGAGATTATTTAAATTTGAATTTGAACATATCTAGATTTATCCATTTAAACTTATTTGATAAGTTGTTCAATTTAGAATTCAAATTAATTTAAGTTTGATTTAAATTCGAATTTGAATCTGAATTAAAATTGGACTACTAGATAAAGGATCAAATCTCTTCCTTCCCTATCTGATAGAGGCGCCACACACAGGGATAAAACCCTAGAGTGTGGTCGGCCACCTTGTGGATAAGGGGCAGGGATTTTTTGTTCCAAATTCAAAATTGGAGATAAGGATTTGATTCTATTTTGAAGTTTTACTTCTACTCTTTAAATATGAGAAAGATAGAAAATTGTAGAGACAATTTTAAAACATATTTTCAGCCCTAAAATCAGCGGTGGCCGAATTTCTCATAGAGGAAAAAGAGCAAAATATTTTTCTCCAAAAATTTCACATCGTGCATGTTTTGGTGTTTGTGGAAGTGTTTAAGAAACCTGTTTTGTCTCATGTGTGCCCACACACACGTCTACGTGGAATCAAGGAATTGACGTGGAAGACTTTGGTATTCTAAACACAAAGCTTAGAGCAAGGACTGTTCGTGGTCAAAGAAATTCAAGTTATCATCCGAGTTGGCTACCAGGTATTTTTTTTGGTTGATCCTTGAATAATATAAATTAATGTGATTCATTTAGTCGTGCATAAATTAATATAATCTATAGAGTATATCAAAAGTTTTATGAAAATTTTTATTATACATGATCTGTTGTTCCCCACGCTTCCGCCGCCAAATTTAATTTGGCAACCAACAACAAATTCGTCACAAATAAATTTAAAATGTCGTCGCAAATAATTTTTTATTTGCGACGACATTGTCGTTGCAATTACCACGAACATCATCGCAAATAACCTTTTTTTCCTGCCCATACTTTCTCGTCAACTAGATTATTTGCGACGACATTGAAACAATGTCGTCGCAAATAATCCAAACCTATTTGCGATGACGTGTTGTCACAAATAGTAGCTCCTTGTCGTAGGAAAAACATGGATTACCTCGGCGCCAAAAATCCGCACCATCAAAATTTACGCGCCAAAATTATTTGCGACGACAATGAATTTATTTGCGACGACATGTCGTCAGAAATCGCGACGAATATGTCGCCGCAAATATTTATTTTGCGACGACATTTTTCGTCGCAAAAAATTTCGTCGCAAATGGGTATAATTGTTGTAGTGTTAATGGAAGCCGGATGTGATGATTGTTTGAGAAAGCAAGGGGATGAAACATTATTCCGTAAGAAGATGGCAGTTGAGTTGTTCAACCATGCCTTGTGGAAGCAGCAATTGGGCTATGAGAGTAATGATAACAAGGGTCAAAATACCCCAAAAATGCATTTTACGACGCTAAAAGATGCAATTGAGTTTGATTTGGATGATTATATTGATTAACTTGACTTGTTGGTTTTCAAATTCTTATATATTTCTAGTTTTGGTGCAGATGGTGCAGATTATATTGTTTATTCATTTTTTAGAGTCTAGTATGTTTAACATTTGTGATAGATTGGTTTTTTTATTTTTGTAAGTAAACAAGTTTCAAGTTATTTTAGTTATGTTGCATATTTTTACATGTAATGCTCGTCCATAACTTGTCTGGTTATAAACCATTACTTGACAAGTTATTGTCCATAATTCATAGTTTTTGTCCATAACTTGTGCGGTTTTACACCATAACTTGATTGTTTATGGTCCATAATTGATAATTTTTTCATAACTTGTCCGGATATGAACCATAATTTAACGGGTTATGGTACACAATTGACATGTTTTTACATAACTTATTCAGTTATGCAGCATAACTTGACAGGCTATTACCATAACTTGACCATAACTTGACCATAACTTGACAGGTTATTACCATAATTTTCTGTTCCAATCATGACACAAGTCAAAAGGTTATGATCATAACTCGATCATCATAACCAGACAATAACTTGATAGTGTTCGTGCATTTGTAATTTTCAGATTCAACAACATGAAATTGATAAATCCTGGGTTTACATTCTTATTCAAGTGTCAATCTCAAACATAAGCTAAAAGTCTTGTCAATGAATATTAGCATTCAAAAGATTGAAAGAAGTAGTGTAAATCTCAAGTCATCATTTAAAATATAAGACTAGTTTTTAAAAACAATAGTCATATCATCCAAAAAGTTGTATTCTAATATCATCTCATTTTTACGAGTTTGGGTCGTTAGAACTTTGGGTCAAGAGGATGAATGAAGGAATGCCAAGCTCTTCTATTTTTTCTCTCTGTTCCTTTGCACTTTTTCTTTTGTATTTCTTCATTGTTTTTTCTTCTTCCTCATTTTCTCTTTCTTCATAATCTTCCACCCGCAATTATAAGTTTTTGATTAGTTGTAAGAAACTTTTTTTTATTTTTTTTTTCTCAACTAGTATTAATGTAGTATTAAGAAGATTCATACCTTTTTGATTCCTTGAGCAGCAGCTTTTCTCATAGCTATTATCTTTTTCAGCCTCTTCAAATGTTTCTGTCCAATGTTTATTGTCTAATATCAAATGAGTCTGTGAGTGGGATCAGAACCGAATTCTCCCTCATGTTCTTCTAGCTCTCCAGATACTTCTATTTCTCTGTCCTCCTGTTCATTGAGGTACAAATTAGTATATCATTAAGGAAACATTGCAAAAACAAATTCAACATCAATTTGTGTTGTTTCATTACCTCAGAAGCTGGATTGTTTTGTATTTTTTTTGAGAAATAAAAGCACTTCTTGTTGAATGGTACTCATAATGTCCATTGAATCCATAACTATTGCCTTTATTTCTTTCATGTCCTCTTTCATGGCAACTTGGTTGGCTTCAAAATGTTTTACTTTGTTAAGCAGATTACTTAGATCAATTTCCATCTCTTCCAGTTTTGTTAATGCTGCTGGTGGCATTTCTCTTTGAACTTCATCATGATTTATTTCTCTCAAAATGACCATAACTTGACAATGTTTCCGCACTTGTAATTTTCAGATTCAATAATGACATAACTCGACAGGTTATGATCATAACTTGATTTTTGAAGTTGTGTCGAGTTTTGGATAGAGACTTACTATACGATAGGTTCCAATTATAGTTGTAACGAGCTCTTGTTCTTAATTTTTGAATAATTACTTGTTTACAATCTTTTCATTCAAGTGTCAATCAATATTAACATATTCAAATGAATTAGTGGTTTTCTAGTTAGTGATTAATGGATTTTCCTTGTTTTTTTGTTAATTTCTGACGTCTGTAGTCCTTCTTTGATTTCTCGTCTAACGACACCAGTGAGGTTTCTGAGAGTGGCGGACGAAAGAGAGAGAAACGGTGGCAGATGAGAATTTGAGATTGGTGGAGGGATGAGAGAGAGAAATGCAGAGGGAAGAGAGACAGATCGCATTAAAGGGCAGGAGGGAAGAGAGAGTGATCGTGGGAGAGTGGCAGAGGGAAGAAACAGTTCGCCGGAGAGCGCTTGAGGGGAGAGAGAGTGATCGTGGGAGAGTGGCGAAGGGAAGAAATAGTTCACCGGAGAGCGCCGGAGGGAAGAGAGAGTGATCATGGGAGAGCGGCGGGAGGGAGAGAGAGAGAGAGAGCGGAGAGAGAGAGGAGAGAGAGAGAGAGGTCTTAGGGTTTTTTGAGTGGAAAGGGCATTTTTGGAATCTTATGTGTAGATAAATCTGAATATGCCATAATTTAGCCTATTTATCAGGTTATGTAAATTATTAGCCTATTAATTTTAATTCATCTCAAAGTCTCGACCTATTTCTCTTTTTCTCCCAAATCTGGCATATACTTAGTAGCCCATGTCTAACATCCCTACTACAAAGCCCAAATCTGATATCCTTAGTCCTTATTATAAAGCCAGTCCATTGTGAAACCCTAAGTTATTTTTTTATTTTTTATTTTTTATTTTTTTTGCTTGAAGTAACAACATAGATGTTTATTTATATATTTATTTATTTTGATGAATAAACCACAATTTAGATGTTTATTAATATTTCATGTTGTGTTTATTTTATATAGATGTTTATTAATTTATATTTTTAAAGGTTGGAATTTGTAAATCCATGAGTTCAATCCATAAAAATCTAATAGATTTTGGATTAAATTCGATCTAATTTGGAAAGGTTTTACATCGGACATGGATTGAAAATTTTCTAATCCACAGTTCTGAATCAGATTGTGGCCCTTGACTTCCTTACTTTACGAGCAAGAGTGGAATCAGCGGCTAGATCTCCTTCATCTCTCCATCAATTTACTTTAAATCATTTATGTTAATTTTTAGTGGACAATAACCAACTCGTTTGTCACGCTAGATTAATTAGTGGCAAAACGCTAATGTTGTGTGTGAATCTACTTTCGGACTTTAGACAATGTCTAAATGTTTATTATTTGGATCAAATTGTTTTCAAAGAAAAGAGGTGATCTAACAACAATATTGATAACAATTTTCAATTTCATGATTAAAAAACTTTAGAATGACATCATACAATTTGTATAGGAGTACGTAAAATAAGAATTTAAGAACAACCAACCACATATCCTTGCTACATATTATTAGGACGAAAAAAGATGAAGAAAGAAAGCAGATCAAAGCATGCAAACAAATTAACGCATGAACTTAATTGTAAACACATTAATATGAAGGATCAAAATAAAAGGGTCCAGCCTTGTAATGCAAAACATCACGATGTGCTTGCTCATCACCTTGTACTCGTTCTACAACAACGTCTCGGCAGTTAATTGGTGCTAAAAGGGCTCCCCGACGTGCAGGCGAAACAAAGCAACCGGCCGCATCGGTTCCTCTAACAACTATCAAGCAGCGATCACACTGATTTGGATGAAAGAGAGAAGTTTCTAGTGTGTTGAAAGTAATATCAAAAATCCATTTGTGTCCGTCACGGCGTCGCTGATTGTAGTTCTCTTATCACTACATCTAAGCACAACGTCTGTTCCGGTAGGTAATGCTGTTTTTCTTTGAGTTGCTGCAGGGAAGGGGCATTCTACAACACCAAAAACACGCACTTGGCGTATTCCAGTAATATCCGGGATGATATTTCGATCAACAATGCCTTCCAACAAGTCAGACGAGGCCATAGAGACCATGGAAATGATCAGCATATAGGAGAGGATCATAGATCGATACCCCATATTGAAACTTGAATCAAATGAGAAATCCGATATGTGTTGATATATGGAATTTGACTTCAAACAAGAAGTATTGAAGCTTTTCTTTTTTGCTTGAAAGTTTGGGAACAAGCCTACCTATTTATAGGTTGCGAAGTATTTCAAGTAGTTTATACCCGACAATTCTCCTATTTGTTAAATTGCAAAATTAGTTCATTCCACGTTCTAAACCACCAAATGCTGTTTGGTAGAAAAGAAAAAAAATGTTGGAACAAATACGAATTAAAAAAAGCGAATCCTATAAGCTAGTGTGATTTTATCTTATCAGACCGAATCCCCACCCAAATATGATTTGTCTTTTATTATAAAAATATCATATATTTGCAAATTAAGTACTAATCAATCTTATATGATCTCTGTTTAATTAACAAAAGAAAGGACCCTGTAGGATCTAAATCCCAACAGAAAATAATAATAAGAAAAAATTCCATTAGTCGTAAGCACGTACAGTACTATAACAAAAATCACTAAAACAATTCCCATGTCTTTTATTATAATATGCCAGGTCTTATATAACTGGTTTTAATATATGTGTATGCTTGTAATAGCTCTAATATTTATCGGTTGATGGGTATAGTTGTTTTAGTCCTAAAATATTGATCATCTTATGGTTGTAATTAAATTGAAAAGTTAATGAAAAAAATTTATAATAATTGATGAAATTAAATTCTTATCATATCAGGTTATTAAATTTTTATATTTAATGAGTAATCACGATGGAACTTAATCATTAAAAATATTTATATTTAGCGGGTAACCTTAACCATTAAAAATTTGTTCATGAATATATATTAGACTGGATTGCGATTTTCTTTTTATTTATTATTGCTGAGTTTGTCCATTTATCTAAGCATTTGATTTTGCAGACCACCATATATTTTGTCGTGGCAGTTGACTTTCCAGAGAGGTCAAGTTGATTTTGCTTTCTCAATTGCACCAATTATCGAGTTCTGCTCAGACTCTAAATTGTTTGAAGTTATTTTTACGCTTTTACAATTAAATAAAAAATTTTCGTGTAATCGTCTTCTCTATTACTTTTTCATCTCGGGTTTTTCGGCTAGGTTGTATTCCCAAAGTTATTTTTATCATTTGGGTCAACTCTAAACTTTTGGTTGAGTTAGTTAGGCTTAAAATATTGGAGAATATGAGTGTAGATGATTAAAGAATGCAGAAAATAAGAGGGTTTGAGACGTAAAAAATATTTTCCTTTAAGGTTTTATTTACGCTCGCTTCTCAACGTTTGCTAATAAGTTTTTATTGTAAATAAACCCCAAGATGCAACAAGTCTTTGAATACAATATCTAACAATAATATTATCATCCAGAACATAAATTATGTCTGTAAATTTTCTGAAATATTAATAAAGACAGAGGTGTTATTTCATGAATGAATGCATCCTCTTCAAACATTACAACTATTCACATAATGATACCTCTTCATTATACAGGTATCCTTTCATGGATTGATGCATCGATTACAATAAATACATTCATTTCTAATTGATGTTCAGATATGTGTGAAAACATATCACAAATCGATGCAATGGATTGAAACGATTTAGATCACAAAATCACACACAAACTAGTTTTATGCAATATTGGGCATGACATCGGATGAAAAACCGTTGTAGCAGGTTCGACGGAACCCACAGCCTCAAAGCATCAACTCAAAATGTGTTGCAGCACGTCTATGGTGCGTTGCAGCGCACTAACGTAGTAGAAAAGGCACTGTCCATTTGTGGCGCTGTAACGCCTGTTTGTGGCGCTACAACGTCCAAGGTTGCACTGACAGCACCAAATGGTGCTATCTAACTCGTTGCAGCATCTCGCATGGTGCTAGAACACTTGTTTTTAAGTGTCCAAGAATATGTGGTTTTGATTTGTAAGACATATTACAATCTTTCTAACATAACAAACTTTTATAATCTACTTATTCATCCATAGCACCTTGTCCTACGTCTTGAGAAGATACGGCTTTCTTTTAGCGAATGGATCATTTTTCCCTGATTAAACTATTCTAAATTATCTTTCTTCATACAAAACTTGATTATAAGTGCAAAAATGAAACAAACTTATGAAATTCACCAAGATCGGCATTGTGAGGAGCAGAAGACCAAAGATCGGCGTGGTGCAGAGAGGTTGGAGATCAACGTGGCTTAGAGAGATGACTAGAGATCAACATAGAGAAGGAGACCGGCGTAGGTTGATGCTTCCGTGGATAGATCTCCAGCACCTTCCATCCAAGATCGATATGCCTCCTCCACATGATGATGATCTCGGCATCCTTCCTAAGCTACACCGCATCTATCTTAGGACCTTGCTGTGTTCAAGGATGAAAATATCGATACGCCTGTTTTACAGTAATTTCAGAGAAAATATTGAAATATCAGTGGATATCAGAAAAATTATGGAAATTGATGACATTGACGTTACAACATATTTCTAATACTTTATTATAGGATAAAAATTTAAAAAAAAAAAACACATAAATAAATAATTTTTACATTAAAAAAAACACTTAATACATATTAGATTTCTCAATACGAAAAGGAAGTTCTATGAGGCTCAAACATAGTTAGGATTTGATGATAGGTATTTTTACCAACAAATCAAGTACTTTTAAGCTAGCTTGAATATTTATAAGTTTTCAAGCATTTTTGTTAGTTTAATGTCTTTTGTGTGCTTTTTATAGGAATTATAAATAAATGCGAACTTGGATGATTTTGCATGAAGAAAAGAAGAATATTTGCCCAACTTGTGAATCAATGGCAAGAGGAGGTGAAAGAGGATTTTAAGGCACAAAAAAGGAGGCTTTGGAATGCAAGAAAGCGCACTGCAGCCCACCTATAGTAAGAATGGGTGAAATCGAATAAACCTGTGCGCAGAAAACAGCGAGAGACGCGATATGTCACCACTTATAGGGGATATGTCGCCTACCTTAGTCTAGTGCATAGATAACAGAACGACAGGCGATATGTTGCCTGTAAATAGGCAATATATCACCTAAAGAAGCCCACAAGCCTATCCGCGCGTTGCGGCATGCCTAATGGGCACTGCAGCGCACCCAAAGGGCCTGCGTGCGCCCAAAGGGCGCTGCAGCGTGCCTCAGTTTCCAGCAGAGAGTTTTGTTTCTAAAAATGCGCGCTGTAGCGCGGTTTCACGTAGTCCGCAGCGCGTGTCTAAATCCCTAGCTCCAAAACTGAGTAGTATAAAAGGAAATAGATTCCACTTGAGAGAGGGAGCCTAGAACTTGAAGAAAACATCAAAAGGAGGTCGGAAATCCTTCATCTTGGAGGTCCTCGGAAGCTCTTCAATGGATTTTTGGTTTTATCTTCTTTCATCTATTTTTCCATGTTTAGCTAGACATTAGATCTAGGACTTGATGTAGTTTTATTTAAACTATGTTTTGAATAGTTTGTTGATTGTTAATTTAATTTCATTTTCAATTCATATAGGTTTCTCTATGCTTAATGCTTCTAATTTATTTGGCCAACGAGTTAGATGATTTTTAGATTGCAAATTTGATGCTCGGGAGAGATTGAGTTCTTTATCTAGATTTGAGAAGCATAGTCAAGGTTGTTGTAGGACCGGGAGGAGATCAATGCTTAGATAATCAAATTAGGATTTAGGTCATTGTGAGGCCGGGAGGCGATCAATATTCCTATTTTCTAATTCTAAAGGCAAAGCTTAATTTGTGTTTAAATATTCATTTCGAATAGAGATATTGTTTTGGGTATTTAAATACAATTTCTTGTGAGGCACTCAGGAGAGGTTGCGAAATAGCATTGGAGCCTTGATTAATGAATTGAATGGAATTGATTAGCGATTACATAATAGGATGAACATAGGAATAATAAAGCAAAATCAAGTCCCTTTACCATTTGTGTATAGATACTTTATTTTCTTATTTTCATATTTATTTTGTTTTATTTTCTTTATTGTCATTTTATTAGGTTGCCTAGATAAAGTTAAGTTACAATAATCGTGGTACTTAATGTCAATTCTAAACCCAATCCCTATTGAAACGATACTTACTCATCCTATACTCAAAACTTGACACCGTACACTTGTGGAAATTTATATATAAAAATTATAACGCACCAAGTTTCTTGCATTCCAAAGCCTCCTCTTTTGTGCCTTAAAATCGTTTTCACCTCCTCTTGCCATTGATTCACAAGTTGGGCAAATATTCTTCTTTTCTTCATGCAAAATCATCCAAGTTCGCATTTATTTATAATTCTTATAAAAAGCACACAAAAGACATTAAACTAACTAAAATGCTTGAGAACTTACAAATACTTAAGCTTAAAAGTACTTGATTTGTTGGTAAAAATACCCGTCATCAAATACCCCCAAACTCAAACATTTGCGTGTCCTTAAGCAAACGAAAAGGAAGAAAAAGAAAACACAAATCAAGTACTAAGATACAAACGAAAAAGTGTGAGTTTTGTATCAAGTCAACAACTGTGCATGTATCTCCAAAGCCACATAATGCTCTAAGCTCAAAAGAAATGCAAACACTGAGATTATCTAGAATTTCAACATCAAGCATCAATTTCACTCCACTCAAGACTCTCAAAGTGTAAGTGTGTGCACAATCAATCTCAATCAACCAAATAAAATCCGGATAGACCTATGTGCCAAGGAGACTATGAGTGATAACTGAATAAGAACTACAATAGGACCATTTTTCATGTTACTCTCCACTAATAAAGGTTCACTTGTCATTGAAGATCAAAAGGACTTTTGAGGGTTGTACTATATGGCTAGGGTAAAAGGTGGATGAGATTAGAATTTTCAGGCTCAAATCACCTTAGGCATGTATCACAACTCATGGATCTCACATGATTCCCAAGAAAGAAAAAAAAAAATTTACCAACTCTTCATTTCATCATACATTCACTTTCAATCGAACCCAAAAAAGAAATAAAAATTACAAAAATTTGAGAAATAAAGACCAGGATCCTATCTTGATTCGAACAATATTGGTGCTATAACATGCTACATATAGGTTTTTTGGTTCATTCTCACCATATTTAGGGGGGATAAAACGTTTGAAATTTTCTTGAATCGAAATCTTCTAAAAATTTCCCGGAAGTTTTTAAATTTTCTCGAAAGTTTGCCCAAATTACACTATATGGATATTGATATTAATATTTTTACCGATATTTATTGATATTTCTAATATTTTGCCGAATCTCATTTTTCAGTGGAAAAATTTTCGATACCTCAAAATTTGCCGACATCAGATTTGATTTTCTTAATTATTTGAGATCCACGTAATAATGAGGAAATATAGCTTAAGTTGAGGTTAAATGAACAAATGCAAAAATACCCGAAACACCTTATACATTTTGCCTAAAGACCGCTTTTGTCTCTTTTTTTATTCAAATGTTCAAAATACCTCCTAAAGCAATTAAATTTTTGAAATCAAGATCACCCTTCTCAATCTATATTAAATGTTATTTTAGATTTGACTTAACAAAAAAGTTAAATGAAAAAAATTTAGAACAGTCAACTAAATGTTCCAATCAAACAAAAAGTTCAATTATTTTGATAGTTTATCATGCTTTAATATTAATTATATTTAATATATTGGCCGTTTCTTGGAGTGCAATTTAAGTCTAGTGGCCTCATGTCAGTCGCTTGTAAATGTAACATTTTTTGTTGGTATATGCAATGTCATTGTTCTTGAATGTAAGACTAATTTTGTTTAAGTTTAGCATACAATAAAGTGTAATATATCACCTACGTTACACGTTACTTACTTCTGTGTTATAATGTTATATAAAATATATATATATATTACAATTTTATATGAAAAATATTAGACTTATCATACTGTACGGTCACCGAATTTAAGATCATGCCAAAATATTTATCTATGGTCTTTATATAAAATTTTCAGGGAATATTTCACGTATGAATATTCTAAAATAGTGTATTCGCCTCAATTTCCTTAATTCCTACCCCGGAACGATTTTCCACCCGTAAACATTTCATATTCCATTTTATAAAAACTAATTAACATAAATAGTTCAATTAAAAGTTTTTTAAGAGAGTCAACTGTTTTTTTAATTGTAAGATCTATATTATTATTCAAGATAATTAAATAGCTTATGCATTGATCATTTAATTTGTGCAAAACCAATATTTATTATAGAATTTCGGAATCCTTTAATATCAAGAAAGCAGCAATATTAGCTCATGCAATTTTTCAATAGGTAAATAGCGCCACATTTCATATCGACTTAAAAATAGCAATTCATTTTGGAAACGTTTCTTTATTTTTTGAATGAATTAAATAAATGGTTTCAATCATGTGGCCCATTACATTTTAAATTTTAGAGAAAAAAAATAGGAAATACCTCCCAAATTAGTACCCAAAATTTTTTTTTACCTCTAAAGATTAGCTCGTTAATTTCTACCTTTTTACAATTAAAATAATAAAAATAGTTAAATTAAACATTTTTAAAATTCTAAAGTTACCCTCAATTGTCTATTGGTAAATATAAGATATGTCGTCGGTCTCCCATCGTTGGTCAACAGCCGACGGGCCTCGAGCCGGCCACCGACCATAACCTGACAGGTTGTGATCCATAGCCTGACCGGTTACACCCGTTGTCGGCCATAATCTAACAGTTATGATCCATAACCTAACAGATTACACCGGTCGGTCACTGGCGATAACCTGACAGGTTATGATCCATAACCTGACAGATTACACCAGTCGCTGTCCATAATCTATTTGGTTATGATCCATAACCTGATAGATTACGTCGATCGCAGGTGCTGGCCATAGTCTATCAAGTTATGATCCATAATCTGATAGATTACATCAGCCACGAACCTCTAGTCACTAGTGTCGGTCATAGTCTGACAAGTTATGATCCATAGACTACTAGTTTATACTTCATAACCTGACAACTTATGCTTTATAATCTGTCAATTTATGAGATTATGGTCCATAACCTTCTAGTTAATGATCCATAAACTATCAGATTATGTTCATACCCTGACAGATTATGCTTCATAATCTTCCAAATTATAAAGCATAACCTGCTACATTTTGTTGTTTTTTTTAATAAGTATCACTAAATTTATAACAACAATAATCAAATTGAAAAATTAAAACACAAAAGGAATATTCAAGAATTTCAAAATTTTCTAAGAATCCATCGATTTCATCTTGTGAATTAAAAGCTAAAATACTGAAGCAGTTGTAGTAGGTATGAATATTCTTAAGCAAAAACATAACTTGAATGACTATAGGTGAAGCAAAAACATCCCCACAAATAGCCCCACAAATAGCTGCTATAAGCATCCCTTTCCCCACAAACCTGGCATGTACAGGCTCATGTCGACTTCTACCCCCTACATTGTCACAACATATTATATAACATTTTATGGAGCAAATATAAGATGTAATAACAAATTGCTCCAATTTTCATTATGAGCGCTACACTGGCAAAAACAGATTTGACTAAAAAGCGAAATCAAATTATATCTAACAAACTATACAGAGAAAAAGAAAAATACTAAAATCAGAATAAAAAAAGAAATAATAATAACAGTAAAACCAACCTAGTTGGAACCGAGGCCGCGTTGAAGACGATCGGAGGTTGAAAACATCGTCGAAATCGGTTGATCTGGAGAAAGAGAGTGAAGAAGCTCATGTGATTTGGAGAGATGATCGAAGCTAAGACGCTGGTGGCGGCACTTGGTAACGGGGCAACAAAAGGGGCGCCATGAGGATGCCATCTGCAAGGTCAGAGGAGATCGGAGGAGAAGATCCGAGTTTCCAATGTCGCAACACGTCCCTCAGCAACCATAACTTCAGATCGTGACAGCAAATCACAAGTGCGACTTCGGCGAATTTCAAATCGTGACAGCCATATCAACATGGAAGAGAGAAAAGGTGCAGCGTAGGGGAGAGCTACGGCAGCTGGAGAAAGATAGAGGAGAGAGATATGAGCAAAGAGGAGAGAGAGGGGTGGAGAAGAGAGACAAGGGCGGAGAAGCCTTGGCTACGACGGAGAAAAGAGGCGACAAGAGAGAGAAAGGAGATTAGATTACATGGAGGAGAGAGAGAGAAGCAGGAGGGGACAAATGGAGAGAGAGAGAGAGCAGTAATAGAGAGGAGAGAGAAGAAGAGAGAATGAGATAGCAAGACGGATTAGGGTTTAGATATAATTAGGGATATGTTTGTCTTTTAAAATATGATTAAATTATCAAAATAATAATCAAAGGGGTAGACTTTATTAGAAGGGTAGAAATTATGATCTAGGTAGTCTGGAGGTAAATTGCACAATTGTCATTAGAGTTTAAGTTAAAAAAAACTGACTTTAAGAGATATTTCCTTAAAAGTGAAGGGTAAGATCTTTGGTGATTAACTACCCATCATATATTTGTCTTTTTTGATGAGAAGAAGACATCAGATAAAATATTACGTTAAAAATTTCAGAGGGATAGGGTCTCTAGTCTTCAAGAAAAGTCTGTGAGTTTCCATCACTCGTGGGCATAAGACCTTGGAGAGATTACCAACAAATCCCTAATTTCTTGTGTTCTGACCTCGTTCGCTTTGCGGATTTGAGTTTTCAATTCGAGTTGAGATATGATATTTTCTGAGAGCTTTTAACTGTAGCAGAAAAAGTTAGGTGTGATATTTTTTGAGAGCTTTTAATTGTAAAAACTTAAAACTAAAAAGTTAAATCGGTAAAATGAACGAGGTCTTAATTTGTTCGTGGAGATTGTGAATCTTATTGCATGCTATGGCCGGAGGCATGGTCTTGGACTTCCGCTTTTATTTTTGCAATTTTTAAGAATTGCTAACAATTCATTGTCATGTAAATAAACTGATATAAAACTGAGATAAAAAGTTTAAAAAAAAAAAAAAAAAAAAAAAAAGTCATAAACACTACTAGCTCACTACAAATAGTAACAACAAAGCATGCGTACATGGAAGGGTAGAAATCCCATATGGTGGAGGGAAATCACTTTGTGCAACACATTTTAGATTGTTTGTTTGGTAGAAGGAGACGTACTTATGACAAGGTGCACTTTAACTTATTTAATTCGTCAGGCCTCTGCTCGGCCGGCTTTTATTTATTTGTTACATAAACGCGCGCACTTCTCACTTAACTAAAACTGATTCCATATTTAGACTGTTTGTTTGGGAAAAAAAGCCCCCAATGCTTCTCATATTCCGGACTCTTCTGATTCTCATCAAACATGGCAAACACATACGTCTCAATAGCCCTTCCTGGCCTCTTCGGAGTCCCACCCTTCACATGCGGAATCAAGTTCCTAATATAAGTCCTCGCGTTATCAAACGACGTTGCCGTCCCGCCCGCGGACGGCCAACCGGTCTCCGACACGACGACCTCCAGCGACCCTCCACCGGCCTTCTCCAAGGCAGAATAAAGAGCATCCAAGATGGCATCGAAAAGATTCCGATACCCGAATTGCCCGTCTTGCACCACAACCGCTTGCGTCGTGAAAAGTGCATAATCAAGACGAATATCTCGTGTTGCCAATGTAGCTAAAGTAAGGATACAAGTTGACGAGCAATGGAGATCTGTTGTTAACCAAAAAGCGTACTAAAGGGTTAATGATCGGTGAGTAGTCCGACCTAAACGCGCCTCTTGACGGAGGGTAGGATTCGCCAAGGACGCCGGTGTCGAGTGCCGTGGAGACCTTGATTTGGTTGGCCAGACCTGCCTGAGAGACCGCGTTTTGGATTTTTTCCATGGCGGGGACGAGGAACTGAGCGGTGTAGTCGGAGGTTTTGATCTCGTTTCCAACGGCGATGTATCTGAACCTGACGTTGTTGTAGTTTCTGACGTTGTTTTGGACCCAAGAGTTGGCTTCGGCTTGGCTTGAGGCGATCCTTTGGAGATCGTCGTTGGGGAGGCCGAGGATGAGGTCGATGTTGGCGCCGCGGAGGGCTTGGAGAGTGGGTCGGTGTGGGGCTTAGAGGCGCATTCGGCGGATGTTGTTTTGGTTGTAGAGTGATATGACTTCTTGGGGTGGTGGCAAGTTGTTTCCCGACATTCCGTAACATACTCCAATTTGTGCATCTGCAATGTTTGATATGTTTTGATGATCAAATACATGTATTAACAATAATATGGGAAGGAGAATTAGATAATTGGACTGCAGAACATGAGACTAGTAATGGATATATAGAGAATTTTTCTTGAGGAAGTACTGTATGTTTCTGTCTATGAGCCCTCCATTTTTGAGCCAGTATTTAGATGTATAAGTTTTGCCCAGTTTAATGCGATGTTTTGAACTTATTAAATAAGAAAAATCTGGACTTGGCCCCTCCTTATGAATTCATGCGGTTTGATGTTTCCCACCAAACTTTCAAATAGTTCAAACGAAAATATTCTAGCCACCGCATAATCCAAACGCACAAGTAAAAAAAATTGTGCCAAGGAATATTGGAGTATATGACTCAAATACCATTGTTTTTACATATGTGTGTGTGTATATATATATATAAGTGATTAATGATTAATGAATGGTGTCAATCTAATTGGATATATTGGTTAATTTTTTATTAATAATATTGGAGTGATGAACTTGATAGATGACAGATTTTAAGAGAGAAGCCAATTTAATGGGGATGTCTCGGCGAACCTAAGATCTATTCTCCTAAGATCTAATGTATTAAAAAAAAAAAAAAAAAAAAAAAAAAAAAAAAAAAAACAATTAGCCTCTTGCAGTTTATTAAAAGAAATAGTGATTAATAAGTACAAGCCTTGAATGGTACAAGTTATAAAAACTTGATGATATACTGAGAAGATATTATCCAAAGTAGTTGTATTTTAATTTAGTGAACACATAAATCATATAGTGAATGAGATTGACGTATTAACAGTGATAAACAATATTTATATTAGTTACGTATACTATATTTGGCACAAAAACACATTATATAAACAAAAATGCTTGAAAGATAAATGAGAGAGAGAGAGAGAGAGAGAGAGAGAGAGAGAGAGAGAGAGAGAGAGAGAGAGAGAGAGAGAGACCTGTTTTCTTAAAGCTTGAAATTAGCACCACTAGTAGTAGCATTATGGAAATCATGGGAACACTTTTACTGCTAGCTGAATTGGAATTTTCCATAATTGTGAGAGAGGGCTATCTTAGATCAGATTATGTATTGAAAATTTTGCTTCGGTAAACCTGCCTCTCTTAGTAGCCCTTTTATAGAGATAAGAAATGGCTAGTTGTGGAAAATTTAGGAGACCACTATAAGCATCCACAATCGTAATTCAATAGCGCACTCTATAGAAATTTAGAAGTCATTCAAATTTCCAACCAAAAAAATCGACAAGCACCAAGAGCTTACTTTATTAGCTTGGATATAATTATGGTCTAGCTTTGAGTCGTAATGACTAAGAGCTTACTTCAAATTCAACTAGCTCAATATTCAAAAAAGAAAAGAAAACGAAAACACTAGCTCAATGTTATAGAAATTTAAATAAGAGATATAAATGTTTCCGGATCAGTATTGTATAACTGATGATGTTAATCAATAGTAAATAAATCATGTTTGTAAAACTATCTCACATAAATACATTTTTTTTCCTATTTTTGGTATCGAGAAAATATATTTACGATGAAATACAAATGTAATTTTCTATATCTACTTAATTCTTTGATTATGTGTAAGGGGAGACGCCACATGTGAAACTAATCCAAATATGAATTTAATTTAGCCCAAAAAGTTAATCTATTGCGTTTCGGGTCCTTTCAAGTATATAATTCATTTTACATCTCCATTTATGTACCATGTGTGACAACACACACATACACTTTTCTCAACAATTACCCCTTCATGTGTGTGTTCATCGAGCTCCTCTTCGAACTAAAATTTACGGCACCAATTGTGAGTAACATCAACTCTGCACGGAGGCAACGTGGGAGTTGCAACCAAGTGCAATCGCTTGGGTCATAAAAAGCATCGACTCTAATACCACTTTGTTGAAAAGACACCACATGTGAAATTGGTCCAACACACTTCAAGAGTCTGATTCAGTCCAAAAAAATTAACCTATTAAGTCTTGAGTCATTCCATATATATATAAACCATTTCATATCTCCATGATAACACACACGCTCATTTCAATGTATATATTTGTTTTCTTTGGAAAAATTTAAATAAGAGAGGATGAATACACACATTCCATATCCTTTTGTGTGTAGGTGTCTATATCAACGTGTAGCTCTACATTTACATATTCACAGGAAAAAAAAATAAGGAATGAAATACAAAAGAATAAATATCATGGAGTGAAATAGAGAGATTCTCTAGCACGTCAGTATATCAGCAAGTCAGGTTTTTTTAACTATTGAATCTGTATAATTTTTAACTTTTACGTGATTTTATGCAGATCTGACAAACAATAAACTTAGCCGACTGATATGTTGGCATACCGGATAAGGTCCTAGCAAAATATTATATAACAACACATAAAAGAGCAAAAGCTCTTTTCTATGAGGCTGTCACATAGCAGCCCCCTCCAATTATCTTTTTTTTTCTTTTTAATTTCTTTATCTTCATTTTTTAAAATTTTTTTTACATTTTAATTTTTGTGTTTTTTTTTTAAATATATCGTTCCTCACTTTACTCTTATGAGAGTAATTTTTTCACATGTATTCCTATTTAATTTTAGTTAGTTAAAATAATTTCTTCAAATGTTTTCTTATTTTTTTTTTCAACTGTTATCTTTACACTTATTCATTTTTAACTGGTTGTATAAATAAATTTCTCATTATTTAACAAATAATAAACTCTTCACGTGTCTTCATCACGAGAGTACGTGAGAAGCACGTTACAAAGCTAGTATAATTAAAACCGTTTCAGTTTCTTATTTCTTTCTTTCTTTTTTTTTTTTTTTTTTTTCTTTTTTTTTTGTGTTAGAGCATATAAAAAGTGGGTCAGCAATGCAATCATTAACGCTCAAAGCAATCCCTTTGATATTGAGTCTTCCAAAAACAATAAATTCCATTATGGAATGAAATTAGGATATGTCAGCATTTATTTGATTTATCTGATTGATTTGTTATATTATATCAATTACTAAAATCTTGCATATTAGAATGTACCACTCGTGTATAAATATCAATAAAATCAAGAAAGGCTGCAAGCTTCCATTTTTCACCAAAAACTTAAAGAGTGTTATAAGCTAGTGGCCAAGACTATGGACTCGAAATACCAGAAGTCCATATCCTTGTGGAAATTATTACCAGTCCATTGCTTCCACTTAACGATGCTTTGATTCCGTATTTATTTTAATGGTTCTGTTCTTGGCTGGCTGGCTAGTGGTTGACCAAATATTTATTCTTTTCCTTTGTCTGGTTTAATTTCATGTGGAAAGTTCTGATAAACTGTCATACATGCCCATCCATTAACAAAAGTTCCAAATCCTATTCTGTTTTGATTTTTGCGTTTTCTACTTTTTTTTTTTTACGTTTTTTCTTATTTTGTTTTTATTTTTCCTACTAAATCCTGTATTTTTAAATATGCTTGATTGAAATATTTTTTTCTTTAGTTTTCTCTTACTAAAATATTTTTTTTTTCCCCAAAATTTTCCCTTTTTTAAACATTTTTTCCATGTAATCTTTCTTATATCAAAGTGATCATCCCAATACTATTTTCTCATAAATGCCTTTGCTCTAATTTGCACTTGTTGAAGCCTTTTTTTTTTTTTTCAAATGTATCTCTATTTAAACATATTTTTCTTGCAACATTCTCAGCTACTGCTTTTCTATATGTATCGTCATATTCTACTTTTCTATACAGATAATCTTCAACTAAAAGCACGATTTAATTGAAACATGCATGTCAATCTTTTTTTTTTTATTTTTTTTGAATATTTTTGGACAAAATTAAACTTTAAGAGTATAATAATTTTTTTTTAAAAAAAAAAAGGAACCGAGATTTTTAGAAAATACATATCACGTAAAAAAAATATATAGATTAAATATCTCTGTGTATAACACATGCTTCCAACTAGTTTATTGTAATGGGAGTTGATATTTTGGGTTTTTTTTTTTTTCTTGGATAATTTTCACCTTTTGGTTTATGTCCTTCTAAACAACACATGATAGCTCATGTATACATGTGCATGTGCATGTATATTGGCGCTTTAGTTAGTGATTGTTTTGAGTGGGGCTGCTTGACTTTGTTCCTTGACGACGGCAAAAATATACGACGGAAGCATTCATCAGGGACGGATTCTTTTATAATATATATATATATATATATATATATATATATATATATATATAACACCAAAAAAAGAAAAATTAAACTACCAGTAATAACTATTTTTTTAACCGTTTTTAACCGTCAGATTTATAAAAAAATTGTTTGTTCTACGTATTTTTTTTAATCTCATTTGATTTTGACTAAATTCAGTCAGAAAACTAGTCCTACTAAAAGAACGACGTAGCAGTAGAACGGCCACCAGAGGCAGTCCCTATATATTTTTACTAAATTTAGAAATAGTCCCCCTAAAAATTAAAAATTTTATTTTATTTCAAAAACAAATGAAAAAATGTTAAACCAAAACGACCTTGGTAGAGAGATTCACTTTTGAAAACCAAACTCTGACTAATATCTCTAAGGATTTTACAAAATGGTTCTAATCCATGGTTCTAATCCATTAATAATGATCTGGATTGTATCTTTATTTATTTATTTTCTTATTTTTTGGAATTTTTTTCTCTAGTGTAAATGTATCCTTTTAAAAGAAGAATGTGTATGCAATAATTTCTTGGAAAGAATGTTAAAAATTATACATCATAAGATTTTTAGATAAGAAAATATATCACCCTGAGTACAATATCAATTATTATCATGGTAGAGTATTTTTTTTAATATGATTATTATGAAGAATTGACTATACAATTTAAGAGCAGATCAATGAATAAATGACAATTTACTATTTGTACATTGAAAATGATATCTTTAATAGTCTCAATAATAAAGTTATTGTGTAACATTTTAAAACATGATCAAACACATGGAGGACAATAGAAAAATTTATAATTATTAATTTCTCCCCCTCTCCTACCCTCCCAAAAAAAAAAAAAAATATCCAACTTCGTCAATGGCTCTCGTTGACTCGTGTTAAATTAATTAATATTTCATTTCTTGTTTCCAACTCATGGCAAGACTTTGGTGAGTGCGGCTTTCCTTTTCGTCTCCATATACCTTCCTTTGCTAGTTCAACAGAGATTTTTAGAATCTGTGTTGGTCTTTTGGATCTAAAACTGTTTCCAAATGTGTTTGAATTATTTGTTAGAAGTATTTCAGTTTTTCGAAACAACTTTCAATTAAAATTATGTGACTTTTTCAAAAGAAAAAAAGAAAAGAAAAAAAAATTATAACTTGTATTAGAGACAAAGTTTAAATAAGACAATATGAAGTTCGATGGTTATGGATGCATGATAAATTTTTTGTATCTTAATGGACTTTGCCTTTCTTTTTTTTTTTCTTTTTTTTTTTTTTTTTTTTTTTCCTTTGCTGTCATTGCCTTGAATCGTTTTATATATTTTTTTTTTTTTTTTTTTTTTTTTTTTTTTTGAGAAATGTTGTTTATCGTTGTCCTCTGTTAAACTCTAAAAAAACTAAGAGAAATAAATTATTCTATTGTGCAATGAGATTAATAAGCTCTTCACTAACTTAAAAAAAAAAAAAAAAAAAAAAAAAAAAAAAAAAAAAAAAACCCATGTTGCAATGCCATAACGTGAAGGTCATCAACAATGAATGAACTTCAAATATCTTGTCAAATTCTCTATCCTCAATTAATGGCATGTAACCGCAGGTTACCCATGTCCTACCACAGCAAGATGATGCTATCGAGTAAAGCTCGCTTATTCATGAACTACTACACTCTCTTCGGTTTCAAACAACAGTCTTCTTAAGATACTAACCATCTTATAAAAAACCACTTCATTTTCAGCTAGATGAACCTCGGCTTCATGTTGGTTACCGAAAAATTTCCCTTCTACGAGGTATCCGTTTCCTTCTTTCACAATGATCCCGTGTTCACATGCCAACTCTAATACCTCGGATTCACGGCAAAAGCCCCGACCGAAGCGTAATCCCAGTTCGGCCTTTTTCATTGCTGGTGCCAGTTTATTTTTTACAACCTGAACACTAATCCCTAGACCGGTAACCTAAAATAACAAGGGGAGGGAGGGTGTTAGAATAAAAGAAAAGCCCATAACTAAAACAGGGAAGCTATGGCCCCGTTTGGAGTTGATTTTGTTTTTGTTTTTCACATTTTTTGAGAAAAAAATAAAAAACAAAAGAGAAACAGCGTTTGAAAACAATTTTTTAATTTGTAAAATGAGAGAGAAATAAAAAATGACTTTTAGTTGTTTTTCATTTTTTGTTTTTATTTTCTCCTCTCTCGAGCACAAAAAAAAGAGACATTAATAGATTTTTTTATGCTGAAAATAATCTCTTAATAAAACTACCAAATGCATTTTTAAAAATAATTTATGTTTGAGATTGAAAATATATTTTTATTTTTATACAAAAAATAAAATCATTTTAGAATAAGTTCCGAACGCACTCTATAAAATAAATAGAAAAGAAAAGCATGTTGATTATGAGAAAAGAATATCTCAAAGATACCCTCAAAACATGAGTTCTTACCTCATTCTCATTCTTAAGCAGTTCCCTTTTTCTAAGTTTCAACCGAACCGCAGAGTAGAATTTCAAGGCATTCCCACCACAAGTGTCTTCACCCATATCTTTATTACCTTGCCTCGATTTCGAACTTGACCTAACCTGGAATTTAGTTAAAGTAAACACCATTTCTCGTCTTTGGAAACATGATAAGAAAACAATTTGAAGTGTATATTAGCTAGGCATTAACCTGATTAACTAAAACTATAAGCGTTTGAGAATTGCGTAGTGAGTAGTGTATTTTACAAAGGGCTCGGGACATTATTCGTGATTGTGCATCTCGCAATATGCCACCAACTGGAACATCAATTTCACACTGCGGGACTAGGGCGGCTACCTGAAAAAGATGAACTTGCACAAAGTTAAAACGAATCATTTAGCACCCAGGATAGGAAAAAAAGAGTTCCAAGACATCCCAATTCAATAATATATATCTCCTAGAGAAAAAAAAAAAAAAAAAAAAAAAAAAAAAAAAAAAAAAACAACAACATCAATAGAACAAGGGAAATACATGGCAATGGCTACTGAATTTTCTTTTTATTACTGTTTTGCGTTTTGACTATATTTCTTTGTAAGCGAAATAAATGGTAACTGGCAAGCAAATTTGCTTTTTATCATGGACAATGTACATTTCATATCTAAGTGAATGTTTCAAGTGCAAAAAACAAACAGACAATTAGAGCCAGTCACTTACACTATCAACCACAATGACATCTATAGATCCACATTTAGTAAGAGTATCAACTGCACTAAGCAGGTTTTCAGCGGAATCCGGACGTGAAATTAGAAGATTTTCTGTGTCTACACCCATTGATTCTACAAGAGAAGGGTCCATTGCGTTCTCCACATCAAAATAAGCACAAAATCCTGCGCCAAAAAAAAAAAAAAAAATAAATAAAAATCTTTAGCTGGCCTAACAATTCTATATATAGGGAAACTAAATTAATTGGTATAAATATTTCAATGACAACAGACAATTTAGGCAGCACTTAGCGGGGATATATGGTATAATGCAATACAAGTAGAGTAAGAATACAGGATATTAAAATTAACGAACTGTCAGTCCTATGATCTGAGACAAAAGCATTAGCACGCACCTCCAAGCTTTTGGGCTTCCTTGATAATGTGAAGTGCAAGTGTTGACTTGCCAGATGCTTCTTGACCATAAATTTCAACAAATCTCCCCTACAAAAGATAAATAAGCATATCACCAATTTTGAACAACTGCAGCCAAAACTAACCAATTGAAGTAAACACACATATATTTAAATGAAGAAAACAAGTATAGAGCTAAAGATTCTTGATACAAACAAATTTAAGTGTGGCAATTCATGTTAGTGGGTTGTGTTTATATCAACCCATTTATTAATTGTGTCAGAAAACATCAACCAAACATGACCTATTTATTAAACGTGTCAAAAATGTCAACCCAAACACGACTTATTTATCAATCGTGTCAACCCATATAACCCAAATTTTACCTACAAATATTAAAATTCACATTATTTGTATTTAATATGTCATATAAACTTTCATATTATATCACATATCATTAGATTGCATATGACACATATAGTTAATTGTGTCAAATTCATGTCACTTTGTGTTAGGAGGTCAACCATAACCCAACTCATTTATTAATCGTGTTAATCGTGTCAACTCAATCATGACCCAAACTCATTTATAGTAAACCCAAATCCGCTAACTTCGTGCGGATGTCGTCATATCGCTGCCCGAATTACCAGCCCTTCGAAACAATCCCATGTGTTATGATTGTTTTTTTTTTTTTTTGGAATAAGAAAGACCTTCATTGATAATACAAATAAGGCACAGCAGAGGACAAGTCCTCACAAAACAAAAAAAAAACTCAACAGACAAAATCATAATGCATCAAAATGAGATCCCAACCCCTCAACAAATCCAAGAATGAAAAGTCCGAAAATTCTTTATCTTGAGATGTCCACAATGCTACCCAATAATTCAAATGATACCAAACACTAGTAACGTCATTTTCCACTCCTTCAAAAATGCAATTGTTTCGTTCCAGCCACAATGACCAGAATGTAGCAAGAGCTATGATACTTCAAAACCGTGTACATCTCTTACTCCAACCAATAAGAATATCTGCATCCAATAATTCTGAAACACAGTTAGGAATAGCCCACGAGAACCGAAACGTCCCTAAAATTTTGTACACATCTTTGATGAAAATGGACAGTGAAGGAATAGATGGTTCAACTGTGGAAGGCTGCTAAAATAGCTCTGGGTATTGTGGTTAGAATGTAATCAGCGGATCTTGAGGAAAAGGAGATGAGTTGTGAACACCTTTTTGAGAAAGCTAGATTTTTGGCATCTCTTTGGGCATCTACTGAGCAGGCTTTTAAAGATTTTTTACTTTCTCTGATAATGTAAAGTTGGGAGTATGTTTTGGTTTAAATGTTTCGAGTGTTACTTTGTTTTGTATTTATTTATTTAGATTACTTAATTGTACTTTCTCTGATGGATTTCTCATCCATCTTTTGTGAGTAATAAAATTACAGTTTCTTATTAAAAAAAGAAGGAATAGATGGTTCGACATTTCATTATCATTCCTGCAAAGAACAACGTGGGGAAATATAAAGGTAACGCCTCTTTATTTACAACAAATCGTGAGTATTCAGTTTAGCCAACCAAAAACCTGAATTTTCGTCGAAACCGAGATAATGGTGGAGAGGAACAACAGGACAGGAGTGATTGTCAATTAATGAATTGAAAAAAGATTTACAAGAGAACAAACCCAACCCCTTTGAATAGACACTCAGAGAACATTATGGAATGAACACATAGATTGATATAAGAAGGAAGATGGAAGAATTGTTATACAATGAACACAAGGGTCTCATTGTTATAACACACAAGGGTACAATGAAGGCTAGGATACCAAGAAAACTAGAGCACACAAGGAAGGCTACAAGGAATTCAAGTATGCCAGCAGGCATGATACTTGAAGGCTTTCGGAACTACATGACAGTCATGACAACACTAAGCAAAATGTACTAGGTAGACTGCCCATAGAAGTAAATCCAGAAAGGATAACATCAGACTCTCCTACAGCTGAGCAGATGTTTCTGGACTACAATGCAAGAATGCAGCTGCCTTAGACACTCAATATTGCTTATGAAACCGGAGGACTGTTCCACTATGTCTTATATGACTCGGAAGATAGCGCAAGCCTTGACTGGTCTTTCAATGACACAAACTAACCACAAGCATGGTAGAATAGAGTTTAGGGTTTAGAGTGGGTCCTATGTAGTCTCCACCTAGGATGAAATAGTATCCACCTTATCCTGACCTTATCTTCCACGTAGACCAAATCAAGGGAGACATAATCATGGCACCTTTTTGATTAAGCATAAGATCCCCCATCATGATCGCTTTAGAATAAATAAGAATCTAATTATGATGTTTAGACTAGTAACATAAAAATTACCCTTTAGTAGTCTACTATGTAATTATTACATGTGATATTTATGGCACAGTCCCCTCCCTATAAATAAGGGAACCCATAGTGTGGAGAAGGCATACTTGAATTCCTTATAACCTTCCTTGTGTGCTCTAATCTTCTTGGTATCCTAGCCTTCATTGTACCTCGAGTGTTATAATAATATGAACCTTGTGTTCCTTGTATAACAATTCTTCCATCTTCCTTCCTATAATAAGAGCCTTCCTCATGTGCTCTACTATGTGTTCATTCCACAGTGTTGTCTGAGTGTCTATTCAAAGTCATCGGATAAGTGCTAGTCTTCATTTGGGGTTTCAAGTGTTGCTATTCATTTGGGGTTTACTGCTACTTTGGGGTTTCGAAGTGTACTGTAGCTTTAGGGGTTAAACCCTAAGGGTTGACTGTTTGTTTAGGGTCTCGTTGGGGTTTACATTTTAGGGTTTAGGTTTGGTCATTTAGGTTAAAAATTCAAATCCCAAACCCATCTATCCACACACCCTTGCCCTCTCAAAGCATGACAGTAACTCCAACACTTCTCCCAACTCCCTCTCACTAGGATTCCTTCTAAAATGAAAGTGCCAAGATGCTACTTAACCATTGTCAAAGGTATAAAAGGCTAAAATTGGCGTATTGTGTTTTGAAGACAACCTAAACAAGGAAATAGGACAGAAAAGGATTATCTCCAACCCACACATCCTCCCAAAATCTCACCATCATCCCCTCCCCAATCTTCAATGGAAAAGGACAGAAAAGGATTCATCTCAAACCCAGGTCTCATGAAATAATTCATGATTTTTAAGAACTGATTGATTCAGTATGTCATTGGACAGAACCCGATAACAAAAACACAGAATAACAAAAGAAACTGAAGATTTATTGATGAACTTTCCAGGAAAATCCTAGCAAATATATATAAGAACGAATCCCAATAGTTGTTCAAGGAAATGCTATGCCTCCCACTTGGTTTTCCCAAGCAACTAATTCCCTGATTGCTCTGACAATCCTCATTAGCTACTAATCCTCTATTTATATTATAGATTCTTTCTACAAACTTCTAACAGAAAACTCAAACAGCTACTAACAGCATTTTCAAACTATTATAGTCACAACTAACAGTTACAAGACAACTCTCTGCCTCAACACATGCAGCACTTCATACAATAACTCACTTCACCCCTGCCGCTACTCACATAAGTGTATAGGACTAGTGCCCTAGTAGATTGCTTGGCTTCACAAAAGAGTAACGTACAAGATTTTGTGGAAAGGGTGAAAAGGTTAAAGATTTATAAAGCAAAAAAAAAAATAAAAATAAAAATAAAGCTCTCTGACCTCTATTCTAGTAGTTAATAATGGATAACAGGACTAAGGGGGCTAATAAACCGTGCATATAAGAAGAAAAATGAAATTAAATTATCTAACGTTACAAATTGAAAAGGAAAAAAAGTGAAAATATAAATCCCAAGTCCAATTCTCCAAAAAACAGAGTTGGAAAACGCAATCACATTAATTTCTAGGTTTCTTCATCACCTATTTAAATATATACAAAACAGATTCTTTATATGCAGATTATTTTATCAAAAAAAAAAAAAAAAAAAAAAAAAAAAAAAAAAAAAAGAAACACAACCCATTTTAGCATGTTCTTTCATCTATGACACAATAGAAGAACGACAACAGCAGCAATTATAATAGCTATAAACTTAATCAAACAAGATAACAATAGTATAGTAGTAAAAAGACAAGACAGTAACTTACCTTTGGTAGTCCACCAATCCCAAGAGCTATATCAAGCTTCAATGAGCCTGTAGGTATTACAGGTACATGTCGAACGCCAAAAAAACGTTGTAAGGACAATGTAGAATCTCTACCAAATTCATTAGAAAGCTGTGAAAGAGCCAAATGTAGTGCAGCATCTTTCTTGGTTGCTTTGGCATCATCATGGACCGCATCGTGTTCTAAATCTTCCGCTGAAAATTTTCTCAAATTAAAGGAAACCAAAAAAAGAAAACTCATCGAATAACAATTTGACACCATATAGCTCACAAAATTTAAAAGTATGTATGAATAATATAATCCAGCGGTAACAAGAATTTTGTGGATAAAAAACATATCAAGTAGTTTGGCATGGATGCGTTCAACCAGTACCGAGGCCCAAAACCAACTAGTAAACCACATGCATATATAGGTACAAGTATAAATACTATCTCAACAGGGAAAAGAAAAGGGAAGAAATGAAAAGGACAAAAGATGAAACTTGTATCTATAGCTATATAAGTACATAAATAATAGGAGATCTGTTAGTTTACTAATCCATTTCAAAAGCTTAAGCTATTAGGAGGTGGGCTAATAATAGTTTTATGCTTTAACACTCCCCCTTATGTGTGGCTGGACAATGGACAATCATGTGGGATAAATTATTTGGAAAGTCCAACACGTGAGTATTTGATAACAAGCCCGAAATATATAAAAGACCTAACACGTGATGACAATTTAAATGAGGATAAAGAGTGCAATTATGGGGTTTAACCTTAGGACCTCCCGCTTTGATACCATATTAGTTTACCAATCCATCCCAAAAGCTTAAGCTGTTAGGAGATGGGCCAACAATAGTTTTATACTTTAACAAGATTCACATACACCATTGCACATTAAACAACCATATAAACTGGTACAGGCTTGTCTATTTGTGTATATGAAACTTCTACGTCTGCATGATTCAAAATGTTCTGCAGATGTTTAACATTACTTAAAACGAAGAACAAGTACTTCATCTTCAAGGAGGTAGAACAACTGGTAAACTATACATATTTTTCAGTCAATATAAGCATCCATAGAGATGATAAGAGAAGCACAAATTTCTATTTACCTAAACAAGAAAAGTAACGACTGTTGTTGCCTAAAGAGGTGATTGCATGTTTTCTTCCTTTCTGCAGAAAAGTAGAAAAAGCTAAGGACAGTGTAATACTAAAAGTAAACATATTGAAGTGCTCATAGGCATATCTCGGGAAACAACAATATATTTTTTTAGACGATACAGATGCTAGCACAACTCTAATGCAATAATATGGCTCCTATCCAAGCTTCAGCAGCCCAAAAAAAAAAAAAAAAAAAAAAAAAAAAAAAAAACAGAACAAGCCAGTAGTTTTGTCAACTATATGGATGGTCAAACATATTATCATGCTTAGATACTTAGGTAAAACCATCGCGTATTGAACCTATTTACCAAACAAGCCTTAGGTTTATGTTCAAGAAAATAAAACATATCTATCCAAGGTAACCAATCACACTGAAATCTACACAACATTTTCACAAGCTAAGAAGCAAGTAATGCAATCATCCCACAATATTAGCAGAAGATTGGGGGAACAAAAGACACTAATGGAAGCAGAGCCAAACTTAGGTACTGCTCCATGGAGAAAAGTTTAAATTGTCTTTGTAAAGGAAATCCTCGTGAAATTTAAGCCTCGTTCACTTCACTTATTCAAGTTTAGAATTTAAATTTTGTTACAATAAAAAATTCTCAGAAACAGTCACATCTAACTCTTTTTTACTACACTAAAAAACTCTCAAATAAAATCACATTTTAACAAATTCAAACTCAAATTAGCGAAGAGAACGGAAAGGTATCAGCTTTATCTACCTTCAAAGGTTTTCATTTTCCCCCAAAAAGTGCCAAATGGTGTACACTGAACCAAATGAGGAAAAAAAGAAATTTTCATGACCCAGATAGAAAATAAAAAATAAAGCACAAAAAAAAACACCCCTCAAATTTCCCAGATATAATGCTTTATGAGCAAGGTCTTTCCCCCAAATCCCCGTTACAGGTTCTATAAGAAATATCTACAACAGAAACTGCGACAGAAAACGAATATTTTGCACAAATTTGAACCCAAAAAAAAAATTCATGAGAGAGAGAGACAGAGATAGACCTGAAGTATGGAGAAAAGTGGAAGACGCTGAGCAATTGGTAGACGATGCGTAGTGAGTAATTTCATTTTGATTTGCTTTGACGCAAATTAAATATGAAATTGAATTGTAGGAATTAGGATTATGAGGGAAGATTTGTGATTGTGTCCCACGTTTTTAGGGTTTTTTGATGGGGCAAAGTACGCGCCATTTCCGCCCAAAACCCTTCTGCTGTTCTGTCTGCCATTTTTGTCCGTTGCTCGTGTTTGCAGAACCGCCCCTGAAGTTTCCATTATTTATATGACGACCTCATTTCGTCATTCCTTTAGGTACGTTTAGAATTGGTTCCAAAATAGTTTTTATTTTTTGTATAAAAATAAAAATAAAAACGTTTTTATTTTTATTTTAAAATTATTTTTAAAAATGCGTTTAGTAATTTTAGTCTAGGATTATTTTTAATTTTAAAAAAATTTGTGTTTGGTGGTTTAATTTTTAAAAACATGTAATAATATTTAAAATAATAATAATATTAAATATATTAAATATATTAAATAATAATATATTAAATAAATAATATTATTAAATATATTAAATAAATAATAATATTAAATATATTAAATAATAATGTATTAAATAAATAATACTAAATAAACGACCAATATTAATATAATATATGTATAATAATATATTAAATAATATATTAAATAAATAATACTTAATAAATATATTAATATAATAATATATATGTTAGTTAGGAATTGAAAACGTGTGAAAACAAAACAAGGAAATGAAAACAAGAAAATGAAAATGGAAAAAATCCATTTTCATTTTTCTTGAGTTTTTCAGAAAAATCCAAAAATGTTTTTGTTTTTGGTTTTGATACGGATTCCTCCCAAACACGTTTTCATTTTCCGTTTTCAAATTTTATCCTCGAAAAACGTGAAAAACGAAAACAGAAACGGAAACAAATGGGCCCTTTGTTTTCCCGTTTCTGCGCCTGGGGTTTGGTTTAAATTTTAAAAAAAATGAAGGGGTTATTCTTTTGGAATGTAACTTGAGTGTAGTTTTTGAGTTAAATTTAAATTATAACTTGAGTTAAAGTTAGAACTTAAGGCCCCGTTCACTTCACCGATTCGAGTTTAGAATTTGAGTTTTGTTATAGTAAAAAGTTCTCAGAAACAATCACATCTAACTTTTTTGCTACAGTAAAAAGCTCTCACATAAAATCACATCTCAACTCGAATTACAAACTTGAATCAGTGAAGTGAACGGAACCTAAATCAAATTAGTTTAGTTTAAATTGGATTAAATCTCTTAATTGGTTTAGTTTAGTTTGAAAATCTCTAAACTAATTTGTAATTTGTTTGCATTTATATGGATAAACTCAATCAAAAAGCATGTGCGACTTATTTAAAATAAGGATTATATTAAGAAAAAAAGAATAAACGAAATAAAGATAAAAATATGAAATATATATATATATATATAAAGTAAAAGACAAGAAACAAATGACTTAAAAAATTTTGTTCAAAATGCTTTGCAACTGAAGTTTAAATTTATAAGGAACACAAATAAAAGATGGTTACGTAAGAACACATTTAAGAATAAATTAATTTAATAGAGTGATTATTTTAGATAACCGTATGAATTATTTAAATTAGATATATTTAAAAATATGTAAAAATTAAAGTTTAAAAGCTACAATAAGAAAATATAAAGGATAAAAAAAAAAAAAAAAAAAAAAAAAAAGAAGCTAAAAAAGTGTTTGAAGAAAGGGCAACGAAACGAGACGATACGAAATAAAAATGATTCTCATAAGTAAAAAATATTTACGTAAAGACATATTTAAAAATAAATTAATTTAATAGGATAATTAGAAAAAATAATAATGAAAGGTAATGTAAGAAAAAGTTTTAAATGAGTTATATTTGAAAATTTTAAAAAATTAAAGATTAAAAGTTACAATAAGAAAAGATAAGTGAGAAAAAGAAGAAAAGAAAAAAAAAAACTTAAAAAAAAAAAGAAAAAAGCTAAAAAACAAGGGGGCTTGTGAAATGCCCAGAAAAACTTTATTCTCATTTAGATGTATAGGATAAATCGCATAATTATCTGTATTTCATTTTGATCACACTTTTATTTCTTTCATTTCACACTTTTAAACTTTGAGTAATTACCACTGATGGTCTTCAATTTCTTGATGAGATAACACTTTTATATTCTTTTAACTTTGACAAAACGATTCTTAAATTACTTAGAGCCCGTTTGTTTTATATACTCAAACTTAAATTATTAATTTTATTATTATATTTTTTCTCATAAAAATTTAAATTTAAAACGTTAGAATTAAGAATTATAGTTTGAGTATACAATTCAAGCGGACCCTTAATCATTTGAAATTTAAACCTTTCCATCTATTTCTATTAATCTTTTAACGAAATAAGTCATATGCAATGTATGTGACATAATATAAAATGACATTTTAATAAACTACATAATTTCTTTTAAAAAATTAAAATTAAAAAAAATAAAAGGACAAACAATGCCATCCCAAAACAGCCCATCTTAGCTTGGATTCTTTGAGCACTTTTGCTTTTCACAACGTTCAATTTCTCACTTTCTTCTTTATTTTAACTTTAATATTCAGTTATTTTCATTTATGAAATAAACAGTATGAAGGGTAAAACAACACATTATAGTTCATATCATGAGTGAGCTTTCATATGGATATCAAAATGGTGGATAATTTAGGCACATGAAGTACATTTTTTAGTGTGGGTGATAGGCTGATATAGATATCACCTAGACCAGCATCGGTGGCAAGAGAACCATGCAACAGTTATTTTTCAGTTACTTAGACAAGGTGTATAAGTAGTGAATTTTAATGGAGAGTGTCATATGATCAATGGCTCTTGAGTCGATATTCCACGAGTCTCTAATAAATTCATCTAAGACATTTAATCCTTGAGATATTGAGAACTTACCTGAGAGTACAAGAAAGCAAGCGCCACTAGGTTTTTCATGAGACCCGAGAAGCCCTCTAATCTTCTCAACCTCCTCCTTATTGAGTTCACCTTGTTTTTGATACCCTTCTTCGCTCAGCTGGTTCATGGTGAAGTTGGTTTGGCCTTGACTGGGTTGTTTCATAGTGAAATTGACTTGGCCTAAGTTCCTTGGCTGTCCTCCTCATTGATTTCTCTCCCTGCTTGGTGGTTTGCCATTCAGCTTCCAACATTTATCTCTAGTGTGGCTCGACTTCTTACAATAGGTGCACCAAATATTATCCTTGTTGTATCGTCTTGAAGCTCTTGACTATTCTGCCTTTTCACTTTCTTGAATTTGGAGTGGTTGTTCTGAGTTGTTACCACCATTGTTCTCTTAATCATTTGCAATTTAAACGTTTCCATCTATTTTGTTAATCTTTTAACGGAATAGGTCATGTGCAATGCATGTGACATAATATAAAATGACATTTTAGTAAATTACATAATTTGTTTTAAAAAAAATTAAAATTAACAAAAAAAAAAACTAAAAAGAAAAACAATGCAATCCCAAAACAGCCCATCGTAGGCTTGATTTTTTTAGCACTTTCGTTTTTTGCAACGTTCAATTTCTCCCATTCTTTTTTATTTTAACTTTAAAAATTCGATTATTTTCATTCCTATCTACCTACATTTCATTAATCGTTCTATTGCCATGGGAGGAACGGCCGAGATCACAACCGCTCTGGTCCGGCTTGCGACGATAGATTTGGATCGCAACAATGGAAATCTTTTGCCCTACATTCTAGGACAAGGAGGTAATTCTTACTTTTCTCTAGAATTTGCATTTTTTTGGGAAGACAAACATTTATTGAGCATTGTGTCTGCACTAGCAACTGCTCTTCTCTGGAAGAATTTTCAGTCCTTTTCTATGGTATGATATTGATTATCGAGTCAGGAGAATAAACTTAAGTTTAGTTGATTAATTTTCTCTAACTTTAATTGTTGTTTCCCTTGATGCAGACAGAGAAAGTATTTTCAGTCCTTTTCTTGGTGTTTCCATGTTGCTAATAATTTTGAGTTTTTATTTTCATCTATTATAGTCTCATCTATTTTACCGATTTAAGTTTTTAATTTTAATTTTGTTAAAGTTAAAAACTCTTATAAAAGTCACATCTAACTTTTTTTATTACAGTTAACAACTCTCACATAAAATCATATCTCACATCAAATTAAAAACTCGAATCAACAAATTAAACGAGACCTAAACATGTGTTTGTAACCCTGTCTTTTAGTTTAACCTAAGTTAAGGTCATTGACAGATGAAAGAGAAGTTACTATGACCTCACTCATTTCACCAATTCGAGTTTTCAGTTTTAAGTTTCTACAGTAAAAAACTCTTAGAAAATATGACATTTAACTTTATCTGCTACAGTGAAAAAACTCTCAGAAAATATCACATCTCAGCTCGAATTGAAAATTTAAATCTGTGAAGTGAGCGAGGCCAATCTTTCACGCGAACCAATTAGCTGTTTGTCAAGCATGTGTCTAATCATATTTATGTGAAATCCACAATAAATTTTTTTTTTTAAAATGACAAATTGACAATAAAGAGTAAACATGTTGCTTCTAAAGAAATAAAGCCATCATTGAGAAATCGACTGGCGTGGCGTGTCAATATGTCATAGTTATTGGCTTGTTGACTGTTGTAAGAATATCAGCTTATTAAAAGAAACAATGTGAACTCAAAGTCTCAAACATGTGAACCTCGTTCATTTTACGGATTTGAGTTTTTAATTTGAGTTAAGATGTGACATTTTCTGAAAGCTTTTTACTGTAGCAAAAAAAGTTAGATGCGACATTTTCTGATAACTTTTTTATTGTAAAAACCTAAAATTAAAAACCCGAATCAGTGAAATGAACGAGACTCGCTCTTCATTTCTTATTTTAACACTGATCTTAAAACTTGTACAATTTCTAATCCTAAAGTATCTAAATGATACTTTTATATAGTGAGCAATGACACTTTTAGCAACCAAAAGAAAAAAAGAGTAAAATGATCGCAAGTTTCTTTTTCTTTGTGTGAATTATTGACCCAAAATGAAAGAGAGACTTTAGGTCCTATATCAATACTAAACTCCAGGCTTTTTTTGAACTCAATAATGGATACGCTACAATGCATTGCCTGCAGGAAAGTTTCCTCTCTTTTCAAGCTTCAAATGGTCCAGCAAATTTCAGGCAACTTTTATTGTGTTTGAAATTGTTCTTATTTTTATTTTTCACATTTTTGAAAAAGAAAAAATAAAAACAATTCAAAAACGATGTTTGACACGATTAAAGACAAAAAAGGGAAATAAAAATTTTTTTTTAGTTTAGTGTAAAATGGAAAAAAAAATGAATTTTCATTTTTTATTTTTTATTTTCATTTTCTCCTCTCTCAAGCAGAGACAGAGAAACATTAATGAGTTTTTTTATACTAAAAATAATCTCTTAATAAAATTACTAAATATATTTTTAAAAATAATTTCTGTCTGAGATTAAAAATATTTTTATTTCTATTTTCATATAAAAAAATAAAATTATTTTGAAATAAATTTCATCGCGCCTTTATTATTATTATTATTATTATTTTTTGAGAAATTGTGTTGATAATATAGTTAAGCACCCTGGTCAAGAAAGGCCCGTGGCTGCATCTTTGCTGGATCTTTTTTTTTCCATGGGCTACTTTTGCCACTGCTAACAGATTTGGGATGTGCCCTTGCAGATTTTTGGGCCTCCTGTGCTATGCATGTTGTCTTATTGGGTGTTTAATATGAAGATTTCTATTATAATTTGTTATTTGTTACAGTATTTTTTCTCATAAAAAATATACGTAAATTGAGAATAATTTTAAATCATAATTCTGAATTCATGAACGAAACGTTCACTTATTATTTAGAGATTTTAATAATTTTATTTGATTTATGTCGATGTTAGTGTCGGGCTTAGGCTTCAGACAATTGTCAAGCCTCAAGGCTTATTCCTCTCTCATCTAGAACTAAAGTTTTAGGTGTGATGTAGTACGCAAATTTAGCTTATTTTATGAGCTTGAAGTAGTGTCATTAAAGTAATGTTATTTAATTCTAATGATTACTTAATTTATTTATAGGTGAGGAGAGAAATAAGGAAATATCAATATGAGTTAATGATATAAGGATAGGAGGCCTGTTTTTAAAATCAATATGCTTTTAAAGAAAGTTTTTAGAAAGTTTTTAGTTTATATTTGATAATGTTGACTTACTTTATGAGATTTTGAAAGTATTTTTTTTAAGTATAAATGTGAACTCTTGTATTTATTATGAACTAATTGAGATAGTGATAATTGCTAAATCCTTCAGGAATAAGAGTTTACAAGACCTGGGCCACATGAAGGGGTTCTAATAAAGTTTTAAAAGGCAGAATCGGACTTACATGCGTTTTCTTTTTATGAGATGAGACATAAGCATCCAAAAATGTCAATAAACAAATTTTAAAAAATATAATAATTATGAAAACTAAATCCACATACTCAATAATCTTTAAAAATAAGAAATTTAGGCATCGTTTATTTCACGAATTTGAGTTTTTAATTCGAGCTGAGATGTGACATTTTTTTAGAGCTTTTTACTATAACAACAAAATTTAAATGTGACATTTTTTGATAGTTTTTTACTATAAAAATTTAAGATTAAAAACTCAAATCGGTGAAATGAATGAAGCCTTAAGCAACCAATCTACAAAAAAGACAAGTCTATTTACCGCTAGAGGCATAAAAAAGACTATAAATTGCTTCTTTATGTTGTTTCTTAGGCTTTTTTTTATATTTTTATTATATATTTTTATTTTTTGCGGCTGATTCAGTCGTTGGAAGGAGGGATGAGAGGAAGAGAACGTGAAAGAGGAGGCTGCTCTCTCTGATTTCTTTGGTTTTTTTTTTTTTTTTTTTTTTTTTTTTCTTTTTAGGTAATCTTAACCTGTATGAATCAGTAATTAGAGTTAGATGAAATAGTCATTACATATAAATCATTCTTTCATAAATAATTTATAATTAGAGTTAGATAAAATTTGTTAATTTCTTTAATTAAATATTTATTTTTAAGTATCATTAATTCTCTAATAGATAGTAATTTTAAATAATTATATTAATTAAATAATATTTATTAAGAGTAAAAAGTGAATGTCCATGCTCATGCACTCTCAATTATCAATTCCCTAATTTTTTTTTTTTTTTTTTGTTTTTTGTTTTTTATTTTTAATGATTAAGGGCCAAGTGAATACGGGCTTCTTTAAAATTTTGAGCCTAAGTAATAGGAAAATAATAGAAAATAGGCCAATATGAAAAGCTTAAGAAAGAAAATAGGCCAATTTTTAGTTATAGAAATTAATAGGCCATAACTTGTCAAGTTATGGTTCATAACCAGATAAGTTATGGACAAACTTCTCAAGTTATAATTCATAACCGGACAAGTTATGGACAATTATGAATAATAACTGGTCAAGTTATGGTTCATAACCAGACAAATTATGGACGAAAATAATAATTTGGCCTATTTATTAACTTATGTAAACTATTGGCCTATTAATTTTAATTCATCTCAAATTTTAGCCTATTTTCCTCATTCTCCCTAAGTAATATTGGTTAAAAAACCCTAAGGAAACACATATGAAAAGAGGCGTTAAGCCACATCCGCCGCTCGGTGTGTAGCTTCAATCGTGCGCTCCATATGGATGAGGTGTAAGCCTCGTCTCCCACCTCTCAAAGCGTAAGATTTAAGGTGAATCTTGATGGCGAAGTGCACCACGAGGCGTACGCCTCGAGCGCTTTTAAATATCTTATGTTTTAATAATATAAGATTAATATTATATAATAAGATTTTAAAATTAAAATTTAAAGAAAATTTTTTTAAAAATTTATGATTTACCTACTGAGCTGTCGTCCATATAATTCTTGTGATATAAGTAAACTTGATAATTAAGTTAAAATGTTTTAAGATCCCATGTCAAAGTTTAGAAATATTAAGATTTAAGATTTGTAATCTTAAGAATTTTGTTTGAGAATTATTGTTGTAATATATATTATTTTTCCATTATGCATTATTATTTTATTTTAATTAACGTTTTTCTCAAACTGACGGAGTTTTAATTGCTAGCTTGGAAGGGGTTTTGCATGTGAAGGTTCAAGCAACATTTGAAAGGTTCAAGCCTCACGCCTCATTAAGCCTCAAACCACGTTAAGCTCAAGGCTTAAGCCTCAAGCTTCTTTAAGGCAGCCTCATTATGCCTTGAAACTCAAGCCTCACACCTCGTCAAGCTCAAGGCTTAAGCCTCAAGCCTCATTAAGCCTCGAGATGCCTCATTAAGACTTGAGCCTCCGAGACTTCTAAAGCCTTCAAACCCCAAGGCTTATGCCTCATGCCCCATTAAGCCTCGAGGCTTAGCCCTACACCTCATTATGTCTCGAGGCTTAAGCCTCAAGCCTTGTTAAGCTTGAAGCCTAAGCTAATGCCTTGAGGCTCAAGCCTCACGCTCAAGGTTTTTAAAAGTGCCTAAGGTGAACGCCTTGATGCATACCTCATGGCGAGGCATTTAAATTCTGCCTCAAAGGCGTGGGAGAAGAGGCGAACGCCTCTAAGTTATGCCTCAAGTGGTTGTTGAGGCATGCGCCTCTTGAGTTGTGTTTTTTTTTTTTTTTTTTTTTTTTTTTTTTTGTGTTTTTTTAACCCTTTAGTTGAGCCCAAAATTTTAAAGAAATTAGCTAGGCCTTTAATCATAAAAAAAAAAAAAAAAAACTTAAGAACCAAAGAAATCAAAGAGAGCAGCCTCCAATTTTATGTTCTCTACCTCCCATCTCTCCTTCGCACCAACCAGAACTAGCAACATAAGGAGGAAAAAAAATATAAAAAAAAAGGCAAGGAAAGAATGAAGAAGAGGGGATGATACACTCTCACTATGACAATCAAGAATTTGGGGACAATGTGAGAATGAAATTAGCTAATACTTCTCTTAGTAGTGATGATGATTGACGAGTTGAGAGATAAGTGCATTATGGACCTTTTGATTTTAGGATTGAGAAAAAGAGACAAATACTCCTAGAGTATCTAGATTTTTACTCATATTCTTGATTAATACTTTTTTTAGTCAAAAAACTATATTAGTCAAAAAAATGTTAATATAAAGTAAATGATAAAAATTCAGACCTATAAACTCTAAAAGTAAACTCAAAATTTTCTCATTAGGATTTAATGACTATTTAATCTTTTTTATGCCTCTATTAATGAAATAGACTATCTTTTTGTGAATTTATTGATTAAATTTCTTATTTTTAATAATTATTGAGTATGAACTTAGGAGACGTTTGGTTTATAAATTAAAATAATGAGATTAAAATTATTTTCAATTTACGTGTATTTTTTATAAGAAAAAATATCGTAACAAACTATAAATCATGATTCAAATCATGATATAAATTCTCTAACTAAACATTTTCTTAATTTTATTACTATTATATTTTTTTTATTGGTAATTTTTTAGATGTATACCTTGAGGCCGACTCCGCCTTTTAAAACGCCTTGAGGCCGACTCCGCCTTTTAAAACGTTGCTCACGCTTAGCCAAGCCTTGAGCATTAAGCCTCACGCCTGATGGTTCTTTAAGTGGGTTCCACGTTTCTGCATGTCATTGGGTATCTCCAAAGTGTTAGCTACGTGTCACACGTCGGTTGGATAAAGAAAATGTCTCACTTGTCATTATAATTAAGCGCAAAAAAGTACATATGATTTGGAGTAAACCCATGAAATATCATAACTATCATAGTGACGTTTTAGATGGTCTTACAGTTAGGCCTAAAGCCTCACGTCGCGTTTAAGTCCTGAGGCTTAAGTTTAGAGAATAAAAACTAATGGAACGTTTAGTTTAGTAAACGTTTGTTTCATAAATTCAGAGTTATGATTTAAAATTATTATTATTTTATATGTGTTAGAATTATAATTTAAAATTATTTTTATTTACGTGTATTTTTTATGAAAAAAAATACTGTAAAAAATCATGAATCATGATTCATAATTAAAGATGAATACAGGAAACAAACGTGATTTAAAATCATGATTCATGATTTTAATTTTTAAAATTTAAATTTTTTTTTTAGAGAATTAAGAACTATAATTCAGAATCAAAGACAAACTCTTAAAACAAACATCTTATAAAAGTAAAAATTAGAAATTTTAGTCTCGTTTAATTCGTTATTCGAGTTTTAAATTCAAATAGAGATGTGACTTTATATAATAACTTTTTACTGTAACAAAAAAAATTAGATGTGACTGTTTTTGAGAGTTTTTCTTATAATAAAACTCAAATTTTAAATTCGAATCGGTGAAATGAACCGACATTTTATGTATAATTATGTGAAAGAAGAACCCTTCACCTCCCGTCAACAAATCGCACCATGTTTGAATATCCAATCGAGATCAAATTGCACCAGCAACCCCCCGGGTTGAATCGCCCTAGTTATGATTCTTAAGGCGTGACTGGCGTGAAATCAACAGACAACAGTAACCAGCGGAATCAAAGTCCTAGCAAAAAAATCTCAGTCTGCCGGTCATGAATGGGATTCGCGATGAGTCTCAACGCCGTGGTCCGATTTTAAATGGATAATGACATCTCGTGGAACAGAGCTGTGTTCGTCCGTTGTTTTTTATATAAATCTGAAGCTTAAAAAGGGTGATTGTTGAAACCATTTTCAATTCTCAATTTACTAATGATTTTCTTTAGAGTAACTTCGAATTAGTAAAATAAAAAACCCACTTTACTTTTAAATCTTTCCCCCTTCCACCTTCGTTATCTGCCCGTTGAAGCGCACTGGGTTTGGGTCCATGTCCTTCAAAAGTTTTGGCCATAGTTCTGTTCTGGTTTTAACAAATAGAAGAACAATGGATTTCGTTGAAGCATGCTGGGTTTGGCTCTTTGTTCTTAGAAGGTGATATTTTTGGAATTTGATGCTGAGATTATAAGTGCTTTTGATTTTAGTTCAGAAGCATTTGAAGTTGGTGCCCATTGCGGAAAGGAAAGAATTATTCTTCCAATAATATTTTTTTTTTTTTTAACTTTTAAGAAATTTTTTATTTAATATGCAGGATAAAAGGCTTTTATTACCTGTTTATTTTGTTTATTTGAGTTTATAATTTGAGTTGAGATGAAATTTTATGTGAGAATTTTTTACTGTAGTAAAAAATTTAGATGTGATTGTTTTTAAGAATTTTTTACTGTAACAAAACTCAAATTTTAAACTTAAATCAGTGAAGTGAACGGAGCCTTAGTTTTACTTTTTTCATCTTTTAGGCCCTGTTCACTTTACCGATTCGAGTTTAAAATTTGAGTTTTACTACAGTAAAAAGTTCTAAAAAACAGTTATATCTAATTTTTTTTATTATTATAAAAAGTTTTCATATAAAATTACATTTTAATTTAAATTACAAATTTGAATTAACAAAATGAACGGATTTTAAATTTGTGCAACATCAACGTCAATGTGACGGAATGTAACAAAAGAGATCATTTTACTAACAGTTTAAAGTTATCATTAATTTAGAAGTTTAACTTTTTTCATTCTCTAAATTTGTGCAACATCAACGTCAATGTGACGGAATGTAACAAAAGAGGTAATTTAGCACTGCGTTAATTCAAGTTTTTAATTTAAATTAAGATGTTATTTTATGTGAGAATTTTTTATTATAGTAAAAAAATTAGATGTGACTGTTTTTAAAATTTTTTTCTGTAATAAAACTCAAATTCTAAACTTAAATCAGTAAAATGAACAAAATCTTACTAACAGTTTAAAGTTCAAGGAATAAATAGCCTAGCTTTTAAAATTTAAGAAATAAAGTCACTAAAATAGTTAAAGTTTAGGGTAAAAATAAAATTTATCCTAATAAATATTAGGTAAAATATGCCTTAAAGAACTAAAGCACAAATTAAAATAAAGAGTCATTACCAATATTAGAACTGAAACATATTATCGTATGACTAATTAGTCCTTGATCTTTTAACTTTTGACAAATTTGTTCACGAACTTTTAATTTAGCGGCAAATAGATTTCAATTGAAAATGGATTTTTTATCATATTTGTCAAGTGAGCTCAAACTTTTAATTGAAATGACTAAAGCTTGGTCATGAAGAAAGAAGACTTTAAAAAAGAAATCAAAAACCAAAAAAAATATATATATATATTAGACGGAAAACCCTAAATAGAAAAAAGGAAGACGGCCGATGACCACCATGAGAGTTATGGAAGATGAGGTTTTTTCACGGTTTATTTTCGTTCTTCTTTTTTTTTTTTTTTTTTTTTTTTTTTTTTTTTATGTTTGGATTGTTTGTGGTAAGACTATTAGCCACTGAGGTAGAGATTGACGATCGTATAGCATCACACTGAAATACCGCTAGTCTTCGGCTAACAACTACAAAGTATTATAATAGGATACCAACGGTCACCTTCCAACTATCATCGGTTGTAAGAATTTTTAGGATTAGGCGGGATGCCTCTTATCTCATATCGTATAGATGGAAATCGTGAAAGTCTACTCGTGAAACCTTCATGAGCAACACATGGTCTCTTTTGTTCTGGTCATTTTTTTGTTTTGATTGGGCGCTCTAAGTGTGAAATCGACAACATAATCGACCGCGGGATTGCTTTGATCGTCTCGTTGCTAGAATATATATATATATATATATATATATATATTTTTTTTTTTTTTAAGTATCATGGCGGGATAATCTAATTATCATGGTAGAATATTGACAGTCACTAATGGTTACTACCGTCATCTTTATATAAGACTAAATAAGGTATTCTTTACTAATTTTATTCTCATGCCATGCATAAATAAGTATAAGGCATGAATTTGTGACATTTCTCCGCCTTTTTAGGATCACGAATTTCACTCATTTTTTATCATCACGTATACATGCATAAATGAAAATGCAATATTGATCCATGATGATTAGTGGTGGATTTAAGTACAGTTTAGTGGGGATGTTTTTGAAAAAAATATTATCTTTAAAAATTTTAAAATTTTACACTTCAGTCTTAACTAAAATAATATATGTTTCTATTAAAATGAATATATTTTTTTATATGTCTTCATTATGATAATTTATTAAAAAAAATTTATGTACGTCTTTATTAAAGTAAAAGACTACTCTGATCATGATAGTTTGTTTTTTCTTTTTGGCTCTAAATTATAATCACATGGTGACTGCTATTTGCATGCTTGGTGTATCAATATATATGTGTATGTGCGCGTGTGTATTATATATGTTTATATATAACGTATTAGTCAAAATTTTTTATGGCCAACAATTTTGCAACTTGTAGAATCCAATGGGTTTAACTCCTTTTACTTTCACAGGCACTCTAAAGCCCACCACAACTTCTTAATTTAGCCCAAAAAAAAAAAGAAGAAAATCTTAATTAAAAGAAGATACAGTTCCTGTGCATCGAAGGGAAAGAGAAAATGATGAGTTATTTCCTTTTCTATTTAAGATCATATCTAATATAAATATTAATACTAATTGTATATTTACTATTAAAAAGTGTTATATGTTTAAAATAATTTTTAAGATTTGAAAGATGTAAAAGTAAGCTTTTATGTTTAAAATAATTAAAAAATATAAAAGTTACAATAATTATGTGAAAAAGTAAACATTTCAAATAATAACAATTAAGTATCAAATTTTTCATATGCTATACTTGGTGGAAATTTTGTCACAAAGTATAACATATGAGAAATTTGGCACAATAAATAACATTGTATTGAAGAGTGTTTTTTTACACTTAAATGCTAAATTTATAATTAGCACATCAATAATAATGTGTTCACTTACAAAATTAGTAATGGAGATTTGGGCCCCACACAATATAAGAAATGAGAAAAGAGAATACTAATCTTTACACCCCCTTAATATTGATTCCTTGTCAAACGGAGCTAAAATTACTTATTTACCCTTAATAAATTACTATATAATCAATTGTTATTTAATTGTGTAAAAAGACATTTTAGTGATTATATTCTTAATATTGTTATTCTTAATTTTAGTAAACATAAGAAAGAGAATAAATTTATTTTTCATTACACTATCTAATAGTCAAGTAAACACGTGAAAAAAAAATAAAAGATCCTTAATTTTATTACTTTACTTTTCTTTCTAATCCTATTATTTTTCTCGTTACATTCTTTTACGGTTTGATAAATGTGCATATCACAATCATAAAAAAGAAAACCAGTAGAACCCACCCGTTTAAGGAAGAAAAGTACACGTTTGACAAAAATGTTATTAATTAGGATAATTGTTGGAGATCCTTAAAATCTTTCAGTGTTCCTCATATCACATCAATATCCTAAGCTTACATATCTCTCTTCACTATAGAGAATATAGAAAGCAACTTATAAATTAGCTCACCGCAAATGTAAAGGCATTTCACTTTCATCACGGGTGGAACATGAAAAGACTCTCTTAAAGTTAGAAAATGAAATCCTTTATACGTGGGAATCTGAACAATCTTCAAAATTTCAATTCACATGAGTTTTGAATAGCAATAAGCAAAAATAGAACACCACTAATTCCATAAACGGACCAGTCATTGTACAAAGATGCCACATGGTTTTCACAAAATTATTGTTTTTTGGCAGAATTAATTAGTTGGTACAACTTCTTGTTCATTCAATTACTATTACAATATGTTAGGTCACTTGAAAAAAAAAAAAAAAAAACTTTTGGAGAAAATACACGTGTCTAAAACCCAAGTGACGATTAGTTAGTTGATTTTTTGGACCCCTTATCCATGTTGTGGCAATGTGGAAGTTTGGATTTCCAAAGTCCAATGGCACGCTTCTCATTTCTCCATCACTTTCATCAAACCTTTATTTGTTCTAGAATTGGAAGTAGACCTCTTGTTTTCGTTTTCTTATCGTGCTTCATGTAGATGATGTAATAGATGGGATTATTATTATTGTTATTTTCTTTGGTACGAGTGTGATTCCACTCATGTGATGAATATGTTGCTTTCAAGATCTTTAGTGGTTCCTTAGAATTAATTTTCATGATCTCGTAGAGCTCTAGAACTTGTTTGACTATCACTTAAGGTGAAATTCTAGACTACACTATATCAGACATGATTTAGGTCATTTTAGATCGTTTGAGCCTTTCGAGTCAACCTATACATAATGTTATCTTTAATTCACCGCATTGAGGTTGAATCAACTTTTTTCTTATTAACCACATACAAAACGAAAAAGAGAGAAGAATACTATACCCATTCCTCAATAAAGTAAAAAAATAAGTTTGGGGTTGTAGTAACACAATAAAAAGAAAAGAATAAAGTGGATGATTAAAAAAGGTTGAAAGTAAGTTTGGGGGTGTAGTTTGGTGAATTATTGGTGATTGTGTGTCTATGGGTGAATTGAGCCACACTAATACTCTTTATCCTATCAAAAACCCCGGCCACATCCAATTAAAAGTCCTAATTTTCTTTGATGTGGTGATTAGTCTACATTACTGCAGAGTGACATGAAAGGCAGGGCCTATGGAGTTCTAAAACATCCTTATGTAGAGATCCAATCTTAATTTGCTAGTTTGCATAAGCTAATCTGACTTGCAAATGATCAAGTGGGGAAGGCAAAGCGTCTAAAGTGAGATGGAATTGACATTTGAGTTGAAATTGTAAACAAGCATGATGTCTCAAATTTTCTTTAGAGCTATGATCTTGTGAAATCTTTGAGGCCCGGTTGGTAAATCAAATCAAATCATCACTCGCTCATTGCTTTCATTGTCTTGTGTTTTATTTCCTATTATCATTTTGTTTTGTTCGGGGACGAGTAAAAGTTAAGTTTGGGGAAATTAGATGAGTGAGTTTTGCACTCACGAATCTGGATCTTTGAGCTTAGCATTTTGTCAGTTTATAAGTATTAGTGTCGCGCGTTTTGTGTTTATTTTGTAGGAAATAGCATTTGGCATGTATTTTGCGTTAAATAGAGACAAAATGAGCTAAAAGGATCACATTTTTTTTAATAATAAAAGGATCACATTTGAGACATTTACAGGCGCCACAGCATCAATGGATCATGGTTGAGGCCGAATTGAAAAGCACTATGGCGCCCATAATCAAGGTCGCGGCGCTAGTACGCTGAGTGAGGGCCGCGACACTAATGGGGCAAAATGAAGAGCATCGTGGTGCCCGTGCATGAGCATGCTAACAAAAAAAATGTCATTTTGATTCTAATTTTGCCTTTTCAAACCCAAGTGTATACATAAGATTTTTTTAGGACCGAATAAGGGGTTATTTTCCCAGAAAAAAGCAAGGGAAATTGACGGCTTGGTGAAGAAGAAGACGACGCCCCCAGAAAAGGATTCGGCTTCGATTCATCAAACTAGTTTTATTCTTCTTACTATTCTCATGATTAGAATTATTGTTAGGATGTTCACTATTTCTTTTTTGTTTAATTTTCTTTTCTAGGCTACATCGTAGTTGAATCATGAATGTTCAATTTCTCTTATTTTTAACGAATTGAGGTTTATTCCATATATGCCAAGTGTTACATTCTATTCTTAATGCTTGTGATTGTCTAGCCGACTTTTGCATGATTAGGAATTTAATTGGAGACTGAGAAGTGATAATCAAATAAATTAACCCATGAATGTGATGCCGCATGATTTTAATAAGTTAGAGATAATTATGAATCTTGCACGGTGTTATGGTTTCCCGGACTTAATGAGTTTTAATGTTTTAAAATCTTAACAGAGATGTAGGGTTTGCATTGTTGAAACATGACTATTGATACTTGAGAAAAATTAGCAGTTAATTTAGAAAAATTCATTGTCAGAATTAGGATAAATTTTGATTTATTGAAATTGGAAATTTGAGCATGTATGATTTGGTGAAATCGGAAACCCTAGAGTTGTTAATTATTGAAATCTCTCTTACATTTACTTGCGTTTAATTTTACGTTGCTTTTCTTTTATTTTATACAAATTCTCTCCTTTTGTTTTATTCAAATAAAGTTAGAATTGACACAATTTCAGTAGTTGATATCGAACAATTCTCGTAGGACGATACTCATATTCACGAATTTATTACTTGACAACGATACTTACACTTTCATTCACGATTTATCGTAACAATTACTCAATTCATTCCCCCTCTTGAGTAGTTTTCTTGGGGGAACAGCAGGCACATATCATCACTGTTGATGACATTAAGGAAGATTCATTAACTTTTAAGTCGGCAATGGAGGATTCTAATAAGAAAAAATGGTAAAAAAGCCATTAAATTCGTGATGGATTCAATATACTTCAACTCGATTTGGGAACTTATTGAGCTACCTAAGGGGGTAAAACTCATTGGGTACAAATGGGTCTTCAAGAGAAAAAGAAGAGCATATGGAAATGTAAACACTTACAAAACTAAGCTTGTGGCTAAAGATTATACCCAGAAAGAGGAAGTTAATTATGAAGAGACTTTTTCACTTGTATCTATGTTTAAGTCCATCCGGATATTTTTATCCGTTGCAACATGTCTAGACCCAATGGATGTCAAGACAACATTTCTAAATGGCTATCTTGAGGGAACCATTTATATGAAACAATCAGAGGGTTTCATAGTTGAAGGCCAATTGTAAAAGGTATGTAAAATGCAAAGATTTACTTCTGTACTTGGCTTGCAGATCATGAAACATCCGATTTGATGAGGTTATTAAGTGTTATGGATTTAATCAAAATGAAGATAAGCCATGTTTTTATAAGTATAAGAAGGAAAAGAATGTGGTTTTCTTAGTTCTGTTGGTTTCTGAAACGATTTCGGATGTAGAAGTGTGTAATTAGCGGATCGGGTATAAGAAAAAGTTTTTATAAAAATTTTCCTTAAAGCATGAGATGTAATAAGGATATTTATTATTTAATTAATAAAATAGTTTATTCATTATTTATGTGCATGTATTATTAAACACTTTATGAATATCATTGAAAATTCCACAATTATTTATGTGACCTTAAAGATTATATATAGGTATTACATACGAGAGGATAATATTTAAGGATAATAATCAAAATAATATTCGTAATGAATTTAATTAAAGTTAAGCAATCTTTAATTAAAACATTATTAATACACGCCATTTCCATTAAGAATAGAATAGTGTTATCCTCATCATTAATATAGAAGGATATTGAATGAGTGTATTATGCATAATAAGATTATGTACAACTGGAACACATATACAATTTGATTTTTCAATAATTTTTATTAAGTATAGAAAATTGAATTTTGAGTCTACCAATGGTCATATATGGAATGATCTTAATCCTGAATTATTAGTAGACTCTTATTTATGGAGTCATGTTTTTTTACTTGCTCAGTGCGGATTTTAAGGTCCTAAATCATTTTCCTTGTATCTTGAAAACATGATGAAATGAATAGCTGCGATTCCTATGAATACTAATAGACGAGATGAAAACCATTCATTCTTCTTCGAAGAACTAGATAAATGATTCTCTTGAGGTTTGATTTGGTACGTGAATAAGTATATTCATGAATGTGTTTTATGATTATACTATTCATTAGAGAATCAATGGTACATAAGGATAAAGATGTAATTAAAGAGGTTAACAAATTTTACCTAGCTCTAATTATGAATTATTTATGGATGATTGATCTATATGTAGTGACTATATCAAATGGATATTTCATGTTATTAGAAGTAAATTATGTCTATAATTTTGAGAGTGCAATTCTAAGTTTTTTAGTGGAGTAGCTTTTGAAATTAATATAATTAATTAATTAATTAATTAGTTTAATTAATAGTTAGTTTTTTTGGAACTCAAAATTATAGGTCCATGAGTCCCTGCGTCATCCTTGTAATATTTACAAGACAAGATTTAATATCGCTTGAAATAAATAATGAGATTATTTGTTTAAATTAATTTTAGAACACACTGTGGTGGGACCACAGAAGCCCACACGCCAGGCACATAGAGGTGCCAGAGGCTTGTGGAATAGGGTGAATCCTATTAGGATTTAGTTGCTTGTTCTACAAGGTATCCAGTTTATTTGTTTGACAAATTTTACAATCAAAATTGAAAAGGAAAGTAAAATTTGACTTTATTTAAATTTAAATTTGAGCTAAAATTGTAAACTGGATTAAGGAGGTTTTTTTTTTCTCTCTCTCCTTGCTATTTACACCAACCACAAGGAGGTATCCCTATGGTGTGGCCGGCCATATAGTAAAAGGGAAGGGAGAATATTGTTTCCAAAATTAAATGAAAAACTGAATTTTAAATGAGATTTAACATAATCAATTTTCTTTTACTTTTTCTTCAAGTTAAAGCAAAGAGGTCATCTTAGTTTTCTATAAATAGGAGGCAACAGAAAATTAGAGAACACAATTTTCGCTCTTCTTTGCTATAAGTGGCCGTATTTCCCAAAGAGAAAAGAGAAAAAAGTTCATCCAACTCCAGTTCCTTCACATAAATGTGTTGATATTAGATGAATATAAATTAGTGAGTGATCATAATTTCTATAGTTCCATATTAGAGCCCACACTCTACGTCTTGTAGATTTCAAGGACTAGACGAGGAAGATGCAGGTTTTCTGAGAACACTTGGAGCTAGGATTGTTTGTGGTTAAAGACCTCAAGTTATATGCCTAATCATTCACTAGGTATCTATCTTTATAAATTAATATGATCAATTTATTATTGCATAAATTAATATATTCTATAGAGAATTCAAAAGTTTATGAAATTTTTTTGTTATGCACGATATGCACATGCACGCTTCTGTAATGGAAAACATTTTGAAAATCAACAATTGGTACCGGAGTAGTCTATAGACTATATTAATTTATGCAATGATTATGTGATAATCAATGTCTATGTTAATTATGTGATATTTAATTTGTATATATGTGATGGATAGGAACTTGCATTTATTATGGATGTTTATATTTATTCATGTTGATGAATGTAAGGATGATGAGTTTGATTGTTAATTATATGGTTCCATGGATCGGTTTTATTTATTTACAATTTTCTATTTTTTATTCGATTAGAAATTTTATAAACCTTCAGGTATAGGATTTTCTCTTGTATTTTTATTTTACTGCCACTATTTTTTCTTCAATGCTGCTACCCTGCCTCTTGTTTCCCTACTTCCGCTAATGTTCAGCCATGCTGCACAGGCATGCCCAGGCGCACACCTAGCGTGCTCAGACGCGCAGGTGCGCTGCACAAGCACGCAATCGTACTGTGCAGACGCACGCCCACATAGCCCTTGTGGGTTGTGCATTGATGCGTGCACTGCAGTAGTCTAGTGTCGTGTTGCAGCGGCTCTGCCCGAGCCGTAGTGCTCAAAAAAAGGCCCAGTTGGGCCAAGGGTTTCTAAAATCCCGTTTTGTACAATTTTGATATGAAAGAGTTTCAGATGGAGACGAAACGAAGCCCGGATTCCAAGACGGTGAATTTGAAAGTCGATAAGTTAAATTCAAGACCTGTTAATCTAACAGATGTAAAATTGTAATTATTTGATAATTCCATTTGGTTGTAATTTAATTATTCCATGGAACCCAGTCAAATTTATCTCAATAGCCGATTGCGTATTTTATGATGATGCTTATATATTATATGTCCATGCATAGAACATGCCATATAGATTTAGTGTGCCTACTCATATGTTTAAATAAAAGTGATGCATACATGCGCATATTATTTAGTTATTTTATTTTATTAAAAGTGTTTTGAAAAATAAAATAAGGATTATGTGCTATATTTATTTAATATGATTAAATTGATTTTGGTTGCAATTTTGATTTGCAAAATAATGTAATTATGTGAAATTGAATTTAAGAGTTATATTTTATAATTTCACATATCAAATAATATAATTTGCTTATTTTATTGAAGTTTGAAAACCATGAGATGTTTTTTGAAGAATATACATTTTTGTAAAATATTGAGTGAGAGAGGGTTGTATGACAATATGACCCATTGGTCTTCACTGTCACTTTAATACCTTGAGATCCATAAGGTGCTTCACAATGGAATTTATCTTGTCCTCCCCACGGGGAGTGTCCGTTCTAGATCGATATCAAAGTTGACTTACTAGTGATAGGATTCAAAGATTTATTTCTAGTTTGACCTACCCTATGGCGACATTCCGGAGTTAAGTCCATAGAATCTGAAATGGTAGGTTACACTCATAAAATATAATTAAATTGTTAATTACATTTTGACCAAAATAACGATAATTAATAAAGGTTGAAAATATGAGATATTTTGAAAATCTTATTAATTGAGAGAGTCTCAGTTCAATTTGTGAATATTTTGACCCACCCTATGGTAACACTATAGTTTTGGTAAATTGAATTATCATTGGCATTAATATCAAACCATGATTTTATGTATTTAGCTTGTGCATCATGTATCACGTTTAATTATGCCAAATATTTATTTTATGATATTCATGCACATAGGTTTAAAATGAATTTTCTATTTATTCTAACAAATATGTCTATATCATCTTGCTACTTGCAACTTAAAAACTGAATGGTGACAATTATGTTAAGTGGAAAAGTAATATGAACATTTTGCTAATCTATGATGATTTCATGTTTGTCCTAATGGAGGAATGTCCTCCGAAGCTCATGGAAAATGCACCTAATGCAGTTAGAGAAGCCTATGATCACTGGATCAAAGCCAACAATAAGGCAAAGTGTTACTTGTCGGCGAATATAAGTGACGTGCTTCACAAGAAGCATAAGGAGATTGAAACTGCTTATGAGATAATGCAGTCACTAGATGCCATGTTCAGAGCTCCATCTAACAAGGCTCTCTTGGATGAAGAAGGTTCTTCAATCCGTGCCCATGTTCTAAACATGATCGAGCATCTTCATGAGATAGATATCATTATTTACGCCATGATGTCTACAAGGTCAGATATCTGTTATGCAATGAGTGTGGTCAGTCGTTATTAATTAAATCAAAGATTAGATCACTAGATAGCGATGCAGTGTTTTGTCAAGTACTAGAGGAGAACGAGAGGCTATATGCTAGTTTATTTAGAAGAAGATTTGTCTTTCACCAGATATATAAACTCTAACTTCCAGTCAGATAAGGATTCTCGAACGACGACATCCGTATTTTTGTTCACACTAAGTGGTAGAGTCGTGGTATGGAGAAGTGTCAAGAAGAAGTGTGTTGCTAACTATAACATAGAGGTTGAGTATGTAGCATCTTGTGAAGCATCATGGGAAGTAGCATGGCTCAGAAAATTCTTAAGTAGTCTGGAAGTTGTTCCAGGTATGGAACAACCAATTAAGTTTTATTGTGACAACAGTGGAGCAATGATGAATTTGAAAGAGCCAAGAATACACAAGATTGCGAAACATATAAAGAGGAAATATCACCTTACTAGAGACATAGTCAAGAGAAGAGATGTGACAATTATGAATAAAGGGACGGAGAACAACCTCATAGATTCTTACACGAAAACACTGCCATCAAATGTTTTCGATAGACATCTAAAAAGTTCTGGGATAAGGGTCATGTCACACTTGCTTTAGGACAAGTGAGAGATTATTGAGAATGATGTTCTAAATCCATGAGATGTCATAAGGGTTTTATTATTTATTTATTTATGTAGAAATTTCATTATTTTATGTGCATGTATATTTTATATACTTTATGAATAAATTATATGATTATTTATGTATCCTTAAATATTGTATAAAAGTATTATATACTACATGATAATATCTAAAGATAATGATCGAAATAAGTCCATAATGACTTTATTAAAGTTTGAAATCTTTAATTAAAACATTATTAATGCATGTCATTCTCATTAAGAATGGAACGAGCTTAGCTGCATCGTTAATTATTGAATGAGTGCACTAACAAAGTCAGAAAATTTTTTGATGCTTTTGGTTTTTGGTTTTTGGCTTTTGGCTTTTAATATATGGATGTTGAAGTTTTCTTATAAGAAATCTATAGATGTTAAATTTTCAAATAACTATTTAGTTATTTAATTTGCTTTTTTAAGAGTTTAATAGAATGTGCGACCAATAAATAAGAAACGAATAGTAATTAATTGAAACGCTTGGTTTATATATAGTGAATATTTGAGAAATCATGACTTTAATTACGCATATCTGAGAAAAAAAAATGGTTGATGTACAAAAGTGCACACACTTCAATTAAAATGTGCTGGTCAATTGAATATTATATATGTATAGATAAATGTGGGAGATTAAGAAAATTAGATTTTGATGAAGCTAAAAAAAAAAAAAATAGAAAACTGATTAGGGATTTCATATAAAAAGGAAAAAAGATTTAAGTATAGGCATGCTTAAAGAAACTTTAAAAATATATAAGTAGAGCTTACTCAGTAATTAAATAGAAAACAAATTAAGTGTAATATGAGAAAGAAAATTTACTTTTTTGTAGGAAAATAATTGAAAAAACTATTTCATTAGGGGAGTTTGGAAGTAAAGTATATACCACTCTTAATACAATAATATATCTAAGGATTAAAAAGAAAAATTTTTGAGTGCAAACAATATGTGAAAAAAATATTTAAAAAAAATTTAAAATAAAAAAGTATTTCAATGATATATCTTTAAAGAATATAAGATTTGGAGGGGAATAGAAAAACAAAATGTAAACAAAAGAATAAGAAGGCAGAAAGCAACAACATAAGTCGAGATTTTTTTTTTTTAAAATGGAAAATTCTTATTTAATAATTAAGTCAATACAAACTTTAAAATAGTTGTAAATGATGACTAAATACAACGATATTTGAACACACGGAAAAGGGATCCACCAGTAAAGATAAATGAGACACAAAGACGAATACGAGTGCTGAATCCTAATAAATAAAAAAATCCCGCTCAATATATTAATAATTGAGCGTGATAAAAACTCGTTTAACAAACTCAATACAGTCGATGGATATATAGTCGAGGAAAATTTTCAACAATGAACCAGAAGGAACTCCACCTTATGCATATGTAATAGGTACAATTAAAAACAAGGGAGAAAGAGGAAAATAGGCCAAGACTTGAAATGAATTAAAATTAATAGGCCAATTGTTTACATAAGTTAATAAATAGGCCAAATTACTGTTTTTGTCCATAACTTATCTGGTTATGAACCATAACTTGAAAAGTTATTTACTGTTTTTGTCCATAACTTGTTTGGCTATGAATCATAAATTGACAAGTTTGTTCATAACTTATCTGGTTATAAACCATAACTTAACAAGTTATGGCCTATTAATTTCTATAACTAAAAATTAGCCTATATACTTTCTTAAGCTTTTCATATTGGCATATTTTTTACTATTTTCGTAAAACAATTATAAAGGCTACATTTGAAAAAAAAAAAATTAGAGTATTGCATAACAAATAAGTAAGAGTGTATTTAAGAAAAATTAATTTTAATAAGACATATCCAAGAAGAAGATTATTTTACTGAGACGCATATAAAAATATTAAATATTAGATTTTAAATTTGAAAAAAGAGTAGATTATATAAATGCAGTTTTTATTTAGAACATGCATTTTTTGTCGAATATAAATTAATACACATACAGATATATATATATATATATATAATTTAAATAAGTAACTGAAGATAAGGTCTTATAAAAGATATATTTGCCAAAAAAATATTTTAGAGGATTCTAAAGTAAATATTTTATTGAAAAATAATTTTAATAAGAATATATTAGAAGAAAAATGTATTTCAGAGAAGTACACTTAAAAGAAAGTAAGATCTTTGGAAAAGAAAAGGCCAAAAAAAAAAAAAGTGAACAAATAGACATAAAGAAAACGACATCTTTCTTAGGAAAAGAAAAGGTTCACAAAAAAAAAAAAAAAAAAAAAAAAAAAAAACAGTGAATGGAAAGACACTAACAAAAAAAGAAAAAAAAAATGCATAAGACATCATATATTTGGCTTGGCTGAGCGGGAAAAGAGTTCAAAATATAGAGAAGAGAAAAAGAAAAAGGCATAAAAGGACAAAATATATTACCGTGTGATGCACGTAGAGAGTAATTTGTGTGTTAAATTTTAATTACCGGTCATTATTAAAAGGTATACAGAATATAAATATAAAATTCTAAAAAGGAAAAAAGTGAAAAAAAGATTTTTAAGCGAGAAGCAAGAAAAGGGATCAAAACAAGACTAAAATAAAGAAATAAATAAATTTTAGAGTAAAAGAGACCAAAATAAAGAAATAAGTAAGTTTAGGGCATAATAAACCAAAATAGTGGGAAAAAAAAAAAGAAGTTGTGGGGCAAAAATAAAAGAAACCAAAACAAAAAAAAAAAAAAAAATGAAATTTCAAGTCAAAACAAAAAAAGGTGAAATAATAGTTTGAGGGTAAAAAGAATCAAAACGAAAAAAAATAAAATTTAAGGACAAAAATAAAAAAGGGTAAAAAAAGACAAATGAAAAAATAAATAAATTTTATCGTAAAAAAGTACTAAAATGAATATATTAAGTTTCAAGGTAAAAATGAAAAAAAGAATTAAAAAGGAGGCCAAAAGGAAGAAATAATTACGTTTTAGGAAAAAAAAAACCAAAATGAAAAATAAAATAAAATTTCAAAACAAAGGAAAAAAGGGGCCAAAAAAGATTAGAATGAAAAAGATAAATACGTGTTTCAAAAAAAAAAAAAAAAGAAAGACTTGAAAAAATAAAGGCTAGGGGTGCCAATTCAACCAAAACGTTGCAGAGAAGTGTTATCTACACTTCTATGTATAGAAATAAATAAGAAAAAAAAAAAAAAAAGCAAAACAAAGAAAAAATAAAGTTTTAACGCAAAAATAGAAAAGAAGGTAAAAAAAGAGATCAAAATAAAAAATAAATAAGTCATAAAAAAAGATTAAAAAAGACGTTTGGTTCATGAATTTAGAATCATGATTTAAAATTATTTTCGATTTACTTGTGTTTTTCATGAAAAAAAATGTTATAATGAATCATAAATCATAATTTAAATTATGATACAAATTCACCAACTAAACGCACTATAAAATAAGGGGCCGTTCGTTTTGGTTGAAACAGCAGAGAAGTGTCAGACACATTGACACTTCTTATTATGTATAGATATATTCTCTTCTTATTTTAGGGTGTTTCGTTGCCCCATTTCGTCGACTTTTTAGTTTTATTTTTTTTTAGATTTTTCTTTTCTTTTCTTCTTTTTTCCTCCCTTTATCTTTTTTAATTGCATCTTTTAACTTTTTTTACGGTTGCTTAAACTATTATTTTTTTAATTACCTTGTTAAATTAATTTATTTTTAATGTGTCCTTACATTAACATCTTGTGATCCTCATAAATTTTAATTTCAGTTACAAAGCATTTCACTACAAGTTTTTTTCTTAAGTTTTTTTTTTTTTTTTTTCATTTTTGTCTTTATTTCTTTAGGACTTTCTCTGTTATTTTCTTTTTTTTAAAACATCGGTGTTTTTTATTTATCAATTATCAGATATATATTAAATCTAATCAAAAATTAAATTAAATTAAAAAAATACAAATTCAGCGTTTAATAAATAGAAAACACCAATATTATTAAAAAAGAATAAATACTAAAGAGATTCCCCATTTTTTTTATTGTTTTTTTTGTTCCTCAAAGATTTATATAGGATCCGTTTAATTCACAAATTTAAATTAAGATGTGATTTTATGTAAAATTTTTTTGTTATAATAAAAACATTATATATAAGATTTTAACTATAATAAAATTTAAATTTTAAATTTAAATAATGAAATGAATGAGCCATAATCGTTGTTTTAATAATGAGTCACGTGGGCGAAGCGCAAGCTTTTAACTAGTGTATTGTATAAAGGTGGAGTGGGGCCAATCACAAAAGTACTTCTCAGATGATCATGGGATAGGAAAAAAAAAGGAAAGAGAGTTGCATACCTTTAATTGTAAAAGTTAAGCACCACTAGACAACTTTTATTTATTTATTTATTTATTTATTTTTCAGATCAGACCGTCCCCTCTCACCCGGCCCCTACTATATAACTCTACATGAGTTCAGAACACTAGATATATAGGAAAAGGATGGCTACGTTGATGAAAATACGATTGTAATTAATTACCACTGCTTTATAACTAGTTTATTATAAATAATATTGCAATATATATCAAATTTCAAACAGAGAATGATTAGGAAAGCAAAATATATATGTACTTGTATGAATCTGTGGTGCTCATTGATCAACAATGAGAGATCCAAACATATATCTCACAACAGAGACAACAACTTCTGCCAAACTTTGCTGGCCTCCTTTGACTTGGAGCATTTTAGTACATGGAAATTTATATATATATATATATATATATGTATACATATCTCGTTTACTTTTTAGATTCGAGTTCTCAATTCGAGTTAAAATGTAATATTTTTTTATAATTTTTTATTGTAACAGAAAAAATTAAATGTGACATTTTATGAGAATTTTTTACTATAAAAATCTAAAACTGAAAATTTAAATCGATAAAATAAATAATACCATGATGACTTTCAAATTTCAACTGGCCACATGGGCCAAATGCCCATTTGTAGTATTTCTCAACATCGATATTTTTGGCACTTCTTATCCCTTCCCGCAGGACCCCCTCTCATTTGGATAGCTATTTTTTCAAATCTCTTCCACTAACTTTTCGATGTTATAATTATAGATAGACATGTTCATTTTGGGCAAGAATAATAAACCTCCTCTTGCCGCGTGCAATAACTTGGGGGTCCATCCTATAGCTATATGTATATGTGTATATATATATATATGTATATATATATGGCTATATGTATAACCTAGCTAGCTCCTTCAGTACACACAAAAGCATTGCTTATGCAATGCAATAACCAATTTATGTGATCCATATATCTGTATGATATTCATATATGTAGACTTCCACTAAGGCCAGCGATTGAAATGTGGTACTTGGGAAATGTTGTGCCTTGATGACCAGATTCACTGAACACCATTAGCTCATTTAGCGCCTTGTAAAATTACAACAATATTATTGCGGGAACTTTTAAGGTACAGGGAGATGGAATTTTTTAAAGTATTCGTATTGAGAGTACAATAATTTGTACATTTATTTTGAAATTTATAAATTTTGAGTGTTGAAGTCGTATAAATTACGATAAACATGTGATTTTTAAAAGAAATACTAGTATTTAAAGATATAATTTTGAAAAAATTATGTTACATTTGTGAACCGACATCGGCACCGTGAATAAACCATAGACTTTTGTTGTCATGCAGAAATGATTTTTTCCATCTAATTTAAGTTTTTTTTTTTTTTTTTTTTTCCTCTCTCACCAATCAACACTTTACATGTATACTATACTATATATCTCTCTCTTATATATACTAAAAACTTTAGACTAATCACTTAAATAAAATAATCACACACTTACAATATCAATTGATACCAGCTGTAGAACAAAAGTTATTAAGATGTAAAATTTTATCAAAAAGATACTATAAAATATAGTTTGGATTGGTTCTTTAACTTGAGACGACTAGAATAATTCAAACCTACGACGTCAACATTAGAATAAATAAAAATTATTACCAATATACTAAATCTGTGATTATAAATAATTTAGATTTGATACATGAAAGTTTAACATTTTTTAATGAATTATGGAGAGAGAGAGACTAACATCATAATTTTATAAAACATTTTAACTGGATTTGCATTCTCTGAAGACTTCTTCCCACAATAAATCCCTCTTTCAAATTTATTAAATGAAGAAGAAAAAAAATACTAAAGTTAAAGAAAATAACAATTCAACACCCACGTGCAATCATAAATAATAAGACAATCCTATAGAGAAAAAAAAATACTAAAAATGAGTAAAAAAAAGGTAAAAGTGAAAATAAATACAATGGGCTAGAAGAACCTGATCATGATCTACAAGTCTCACAAAAAGAATGCCTCGTTAAGACTTTTTGTGGTAAAATTCCGAAAGGAAAACCCCAAGAAATCATGAAAAATGGGTGCATTTCATTTTAAGCTAAAATTACCCATAAAACTACCAATACATGCCGATCCATCATTCAAATCTTTACCATGAGATACGTGCGGAATATAAAGTGCGTGTTTGGAATCATTTTTGAAAACGGCTTTTACGTATTTTGAGAAACAAAAAATGAAAATGAAAATGAAACAACATTTATTTAGCAAATGTTTTGAAAACGAAAACAGTGAGAATGATTTTTGTGAAGTAGAAAACAATTAAAATTTATCTTCACTTTTCTGTTTTTTATTTTTTAGTACTTATCAACAATATTATAATATATTAATTAATAAACACGATTTCACTTTTTTATTATACTCAAAACAACCTCTTAAAAAACCAACGAAACATAATTTCAAAATCGATCCTAGAATAATTCTTAAAACAATCTCATTTTTACTTTTTATTAAAAATAAAATCATTTTAAAACTAATTTCAAATGCACTAAAAAATTCTGATTAATTTCTAAGATGCAAAAAGTAATATTTCATTAGTAAGAAGAAAATTGTATTTCTACAACTTGAATCTCTACCCTTTTAGACTGCGAAATACACATACATCTTTATTTTATTTTATTTTTCATTTGAATCATCAATCTTTCATCGTTTATCAAGATTGGCCTCATCTTCCTAAGAGACCCTATGACAACTACATCCATCTCTTTCTAAGCAAGCATGTAATTGTCGATTTTTGTTGAAGTACCGGCTTTAGATGCATCCTCTTTACTTGCTAGATTAGCCACCATAGTTTTACCAACCTTATTATTTCCTCTCCTACAAGATGACCTTGTTGGTTAGTGCTAGTAAACTGGTGGCGGTTTTTGCGGCATGAGGAATATCCTGAATATTCCTACATGTGGCATGCTTTTACATCAATCGAATCATTAGTCTTATCTATTTTAGCACGACTTACTTTCGTCACCAGAACTATCATTTTTTCATATCCTCTTTGAATCTGACCATTAATCAAGCTGGGCATAGAACTTGAAGGAAAGCTACTTCCTTAGGTTGATTAATCTGAATCACCAAAATTAGTCTTAAGGGTATTAATATTCACATCGATAATATAACGATTTCAACTAAAAGTTGCCATAATTAGTCTTCTCTTTTTGCAATATATATGATGTTGGAAAAGCTATGATTATTGATCCATTACTATTAAGTTATTCATTTTGTTATTAAGGAAAGCAAGCCACTATGATATAGACCAAGTAATATAGTGCATCTTGTTGGTTGAGCATGAGAGAAGATGTCCAATTAGGTACTTGATGAGAGTCGGTGTTGAAAAGCCTTTTGATTATAAGCTATGGTGAAAGAAATGATCAATATTCGACAATACTATTACATCCACTATATATATATATATATATATATATATATCCACTCTTATATATTATTAAATAAATATTTTACAATTTCCTTCTTGATGTTCTCATTTCATTGGGCAAAGTAATCCTTGTGATGAATTCCTCAAATCACTTTCATTGATAGGAGGAAAAAAGGAAATATATATATATATATATATATATATATAAAGTATTGCACTAATGATAGCTATATATATAGGAAGAAACTATTTCATAGTGGCAGTTGAGCTATCAGGTTGCTGATCAGACATATATTGTGGAGAAGAAAGAAAGAGCACTAAATTTTAAACCTATATGATCAATGTGCGAATAGGGGAATTTTCAGGCTTTCACGTGAGTAAAGGATCATCATGCTTCGGGATCAAACTACTTTCTAAATTCCTTGACGAGTAGTTTTCATGGAAACCAAAAACAAGATGACATATATCATAAGGAGGCCCCTATATATGCGGCATAAGATTCCATGCATATATATTAACATACACATACACATACACATACACGCACACTACATATATGCGTGTATATGTGTGTGTGTGTGTGTGTGTGTGTGTGTATTCATATGTGTGTGCATGTGTATGCATATATATTTGTGTATGTATATGTGTATGTGCGCCTGACTCTTGTTCTTTTCCTTGATCATGACATATGAAACAATCTTTTTATGTTTCCAGTATCTTTGGTCAATACAAGGTTTGATTACTTCTTTCATTCGGAAAACCTACATTGAAGTGAAAAATACGGTTATTTGGAGCGTATGAATGAGGCCTGGTTGGGCCAGCTTTAAGCTGATCAAATATTGACTATATAAATCTTCGCAAGCAGTATTTTTGACTCGTTACCTACTTGTATGAACTCCCTTTTAAACCTATATAACCATTAATAATTAGTTATGAAACTATGAAAATTTGCGTCATAGATCATCATATCTGAGAATTTCAGTTGAAAATATAGAGATGCGCACATAGGATCATCCTCAATCTCTCTCTCTCTCTCTCTCTCTCTCTCTCTCTGATCTCTCTCTCTGATCTCTCTCTCTCTCTCTCTCTCTCTCTCTCTCTCTCTCTCTCTCTCTCTCTCTCTCTCTCTCTCTCTCTCTCTCTCTTCCTTAGTTTTCTATCAAATTGGTCATGAAGTCATAAATATCGACTATAGGGGTTAGCATAATGCACATCCACTACTCAAAATACTCTTTTTTCTTTTCTCTTTTTGGGGTAATGCTCAAAAATGAATATTGTTTTCTTTTTATTTTTTATTTTTTTTTCTTTATGGATAAAGTGAAAAGGTTTTCATGGTTTTGATCATTATCATCATCCAATTTACTTGACTATGCTATCACCATAGATTCAGAGATCAGACCTTGTTAAGGGGGCAAGTAAGTAGGGTAAGCCCGTTTTCACTATTAGTAATGAAGAATCTTTCAGCAGTAATTAGATTTTTCAATCCTCTGATCTATGATTCTTCACGTTAAACCACAGGATACAAAAGTACTTTTACTCATAAATTAAACGTTTAAAAAATCAAAAGACTAAAAAAGCCTTGATTATTGATAATGAAAAAGGGTATTCCCTCCTATAAAAATTTAAAATATTTAACATCGGTCAAAAACTGATATTAAATCCTTTTATCAGTCAAAAAACTAATAAAAAAAAAAAAAAAAAAAAAAAAAAAAACGACAACAACGAGATATATGATTAATCCATCCAATAAACACTATAAATTTCACTATCTCATAGAACTTGATACCCCCATTAAGAATCACACCCCACCAAACATCAATTGAGCAAAATAAAGATTGTTGTTTAAATTACAGATACAACAAAATATTTCTTTGTGCGCAAGTATCTCTATTGCATAAACAAGCAAAAGAATAATGAAAATATAAATATGCACAATGTTCTTTCAAACTCATTAAAATCAAAATCTCTCTCTCTAAATGTATTAGAGAAAGTATTTTAATTCTACTGTTTATGTACTTGTATTTTTTTTTTTCTTGTGATACTTTGAAAATATAATTCTTACAAACTATCTAACACCTCTTTCAACATGATATATTAATTGATTAATTACCTCTTGCTTTAAGTTCGAAAATCTAAAACAAAGAGAAATTTTGGGTTAACACTAAAAAAAAATTCAATCTACGACATTACAAGTACATTTTAGACTTAACTATTTTAAAATTTGTAAAACGCAATTAAGACAAACGGACTTTTCTCTATAAATTACAAGTATTGTGTCTTTCGTATGTATCATAATTTCCCCACTTTCATAAATGTGTGTGTGTGTGTGTATATATATATATATATATATATATATATATATATATATATATATCTCATCATTTGATTTTGCTCAATTTGACATATCTATTGACTGACCCCACAGGATTCATCATGTGGGTTAATGGGAATCCGTGGGTCTAACATTGATCTTCTTGCTCTCTAAATGCCTTGTTAGTTGTGACCCTCTCATTTAACAGGTTGTTACGATTTTAACTTCTTCAATTAGCTTGATCTTTTGGTGGAGCCCATATGTCCCCATGGATTAATCTATCTATATGCGTGTTGGTTTATTGGTAAATTTAGTTAATTAATCATGTTTGATGCTTCCATGGATTAATCTATCTATATTAAATTTAGTTAATTAATCTTATGATTTTGCTTTTTTTTTTTTTTTTTTTTTTTTTTTACTTCGAAAAGACTTTTACGTACCTTTAGATGCTAATACCATAATAAATTTAAATTTTTGTTATATTTTTGAGCTTTTAATTCTTCGAGTATTCAATGTTTTGACAACCATAAAGATCGTGTTTTCTTATTGTGATTTATGATTTTATCTTGGGAGATCAGAAATATTTCAAGTCCGTTAATATCTGACTATATGGTAATTTAGCTGACGCGCGACAATTATTGCCAATTGCTACTATATAAACAACTTTCCAGTTTGTTTTGTTTTGTTTTTGTTTTTGTTTTGGCCCGAAACGACTAGATCATATGAACATAAAGATACAGCTAATTAGATTGTGCCTCCCCGAACAAGTAGCAAATCAATAATTGTCTTTTTAAAACTTTTGACATTGTAAAGAGAAGCAAGAATACTATTCATGATTTTCTAGGGAAAAGTACTTTAAAATGAATTAAATATATATATATATATATATAGTACCCGGAATACATATAGGCATCGTTCATTTTACCAATTCGAGTTTTTAATTTCAGTTTTGCTACAGTTAAAGCTCTCACAAGAAGTCACATATAATTTTTTCTGCTATAATCAAAAGTTCATACAAAAAGTCACATCTTAGCTCGAATTAAAAATTTGAATCGTTGAACTGAATGAGGCCGTAATATTTGACCATTCACTTATAGTTATAATTAAAAGTTTCAAATTTATTTTTATTTTTCCCATTAAAATAGTTTCTTTTCTTGTTCATATTTGCTACTTTATTTGCCTTTGAGGATGATAATGGCTATAATCAATTATTTCCAAAGAAAGATTTTGCAAAATAAATAAATAAATAAATCTAGCAATGCATGCTTCACTTCTCTCTTTCTTATCAAAGCAAAAGCAATACTGAAATGTTGAAAAAAGCAAAGCTGCAACTCTCATCGGTCTCACTAAATTGAAGGTTCTTAGCTAGCTACATACTGACTTCTCCCATTTTGCTTTCAATACTTTATTTAAGCAATATATTAAAAATAAAAAAGGATTTCTCCAAAAAAGATTGTATAGAGACAAATTGACATGACAAGAGTGGAATGTAAGTGATCCAGGGAACATGATAAGAATAAATAGGGGTTAACAATTTCAACTCTCTCACTCACTTTATGAAATAATATTAGGCCCTTAGAACACCTTGTACCCTATTTATAGAGCAACCCTTTTGAGACCCTATTATTTCAAGTTGATTACGACCATCTATAGTAGACATAATTTAGCAGGTTAACTAACAACTTATCAATGAAGCCCAAATTCATGCACAGAAACGTCATTAGTCAATTTATGTAACAACAATTAGTGTAAGAAACAAGATATGGTTTACGATTTCAATATCATTCATCAATCTTTTAGTGAACTTAATGTTGTAATGATCTAAACTTGTTTGGGAACAAAGAAATTTGTTGCTTACAAATGTTGCATCATCATTGCTTGTGTTTCCACCTCTAATATAAATAATTGTAGACAGCAACTAAAGCCGCATTTAGATTTGCTATATTATGGTTTGTCCGAAAATGTTATTATATTCTTGCTCTTTCCTTTCAAATTAATGCTTGGTCTCCTAAAAAAAGAGCATGGTGACGGTGTTTTTTGTTTATTTTATGGTACATATGTCCAACTATTGGCGGGTTCATACTTTAGTGTAAGGAAAATGTACTTTGGTCTTGAGACCAAATCATGCTTATTGGAAATTTTAATCCTTGTTTCCCCCTATTTGGTCAACAAAAATTAAGGTGGAACCTTATAATTATACCAATACTATCAAGGAATTTCAACTTTATGTGGCCAAGCAATTGATAATTTTGGTACTTCATGATGATCACAATATTGAAATTTGGAAATGGGGTAATAAACTAATAGAGGTAAAGGTTTTGGTGGCTATAACGTTGCTCATTATCGGTTTTTTGTTTTCACCCACGATGTGTTTTTAAGTGGACATTCATGTGCTTACATAAATGACACACACAGATATAGCACTCACCGATAAAATTTTGGTAAGTATAGGAAGTCACTTTTCCTTCTGAAAGAGTGAGAAATAATGCACACATGTCAGAGGAAGAGAAGATCTGTCATAGAATATATATATATATAAAAAAAAAAAAAAAAAAAAAAAACACCTTATCAGTCGGATACAGGTGTATATTGTCATTTTTTTTTTTTGGGTCAAATTTTATTAAATTATGATTCTTTTTTAATCTTATAGAATTATGATGTGAATTAACGGTTAAAAACATCCAATTTTATATATTCTATCTTAAATTTCTGCACATATATTCTATCTTAATTAAAATATATGTATCACTTGATCCACATATATATTCTAATGAAAATTTTCTTGAGATATTTTGAGGAACGCCATAAAAAAAAAAAAACCTCACATTCAGATAGTTTTGATATTAAAATAGTCAAAGATCAATAAAACGTGGTATAAATCCAAACCATAATGAACTTGTGATGTAAATCCAAAAATTAAGAGTGTGTTTAGTATGAGAATTCGTGTTATGATTCGAATTATAAGTTTGTAGCTCATTATAATATTTTTTCATCAAAAAAATACACGTAAACTAAGAATGATTTTAAATTATGATTTTGAATATATAAATTAAACGTCCACTAAAAATTATAACATGCAACTTAATTTTGTCAATTTTCTTTCTAGTCTCTTGCAAATTAAAAGGAAATAAGGAAGCATTAAACTACTCAACAAAGAGAGGATAGGGATATAATTCCTACAGCACTATAGGCTCCCTAGGTTTTGTTCAGAAGGAAGTTGCAATATTAACGAAACGTCAAAAAAACGAATCATTTTGGCTTGTCTAAATGTCGGAATCGAGGACTCCGATCCCGTCCTATAGGAATAGGCTCGTTCTTTTGGCTTGAAAAGTCGTCATCTTCAATTATCAGTGAACATGAAGATTTTTTTACATTATTATATTGAAGTATAAACTACTGTTTAATCTTTCAGATACAGGTCTACCATTTTTGAACAGAGGAAGAGAGATAGAAGGTACTCCCAAGTCAAAAAGCAGTATATATACATGAATCTATACGTATAGTTATATTAGATTTTAAGGAAGAGAGATGAGAAGAAAAGCGAGAGAGAAGATAATTAATCTACACTTTTATTGACGCATTTCAAAATTTACACGTATAATTATGTTAGGGTTAAAGGAAGAAAGACCAGAATAAAAGTGAGAGAGAATAATTATATTTTATAAGGTATTAAGTTGCTATAAAAAGTGAACTTATTTAAGTGGGGTGTTTGTATATTCTTATATAGATGTGGTTGAGGGAGAAGAATTGCAGCTATTGAGCTTTCATTTTAAAATATTAACTTATTTAAGTGGGATGTTCATATATCTTTATATGATTGTGATTTTATTTGTATTTAGATAATGTGAGATTTGGGTATTCTTACCTTTAACAAATTATTGCAGAATGTATTATTGGTGATACTTACATTCTGTGGACATTAGATTCCTGTTTGCATTTTTTTTTTTTTTTTTTTTTTGTTTCGTAGCAAAAGGTTGTTGCTTGATTGTCCGATGGATCCATACTACATCATAACATTACAAGAACTTCAAGAGAAAAGCTCAAAGTTTAGATTATGTCGCCTAATTTCTTATTTAATTTCCATTTTTGCCATTATTTATCCATCTTTTGATGAGTTATTTATTAAGGAGTGACGATTTTACTGGCGAGAGCAATAAAATAATAAATAAATAAGTAATCATAGCAAAATATTTTAGCGTTAGTTACTCAATTTTCTAAAAAAAAAAAAATATTAAAAAGCGAGCTAACAATAATTTTGGCTTGTCTAAATGTCGGAATCGAGGGCTCCGAACCCGTCCTATAGAAATAGGCTCGCCCTATTGGCTTGAAAAGTTGTCATCTTCAATTATCAGTGAACATGAAGAGATTTTTTTTTTTAACATTATATTGAAGTATAAACTACTGATTAATCTTTCAGATACAGGTCTAACATTTTTCAACAGAGGAAGAGAGGTAGAAGGTACTCCCAAGTCAAAAAACAGTATGTTTACATGAACTTCTAATAAATCTACACCTTTATTGACGCATCCCAAAATTTACACGTATAATTATATTAGAGTCTAAGGAAGAGAGATGAGAAGAAAATTAAGTGAGGGAGAAGATAATCAATCTACACTTTTATTGACACATTTCAAAATTTACACGTATAATTATATTAGGGTTTAAGGAAGAGAGATGAGAATAAAAGCGAGGTAGAAAAATTGTATTTTATAAGGTATTAAGTTGCCATAAAAAGTTAACCTATTTAAGTGTGATATCCCCTATATATTCTTATATGGTTGTAGTTGAGGGAGAAGAATTGCAGCTATTGAAGTTTCTATCTTAAAACATTAACCTATTTAAGTGGGATGACTCTATATCTTTATATGGTTGTGTTTTTATTTGTATTTAGACGATGTGAAGCTCGGGTATTCTTACCCTTCGACAAATTATTGCAGAATGCATTATTGGTGATACTTACATTCTGTGGACATTAGATTCCTATTTACATTTTTTTTTTTTTTTTTTGTTTCGTAGCAAAAGGTTGTTGCGTGATTGTCCGATGGATCCATACTACATCATAACATTACAAGAACTTCAAGAGAAAAGCTCCAAGTGAAGAAGTAATCATAGCAAAATATTTTAGTGTTAATTACTCAATTTTCTCAACAAAAAAAAAACTATTAAAAAGCGAGCTAACGATAATTTCATATTTCATCACTTTCTCCGTCCATGGAGGTGAAGAAGATTACAAGATAGAATACACACCTCACACCTTTTAGAGAGTGACATACGCTTTCCGTAATTGCAGAATCCCTAATATATGGTTTGATTCCCGTGTTGACTTTGCTTCACAATAATAACTATTCAATAACCACATAACTATTTATATACGACTCAATTATGGTCACAACTCAAAACCAAAAGAGAGACACTAACATATAGTACTACTATCAGAGTCATGGTCCCCCAAGCACGACAGGTATTTTAAGACCTAATATTGACAATTAAAAGAGGGTATGCATCTAAGGCTAAGGCCTCGTTAATTTCACCGATTTGAGTTTTCATTTTCAGTTTTGTTATAGTTAAAAACTCTCATAAAAAGTCACATCTAATTTTTTCTATAACAGTTAAAAACTCTCACATAAAGTCATATCTCAGTTCGAATTAAAAACTCAAATCAACGAACTGAAAAATGATCGGCTCCTAATCGTACAAATTGTGAAGACGTGACGTATTGGCCAAAATAAATGAAAAGTCACAAAACCCAAATAATTGGGAAAGCGTCACAAGCCAATGCGCCACAATCACACTCATAGTAAATTAATGCATACTGTACGTATAGTTGCACATCATTTGCAAAGAAACTTTCTAATACCAAAACTATACCTTTCAACGTTAAGGCCACCCCAAGGCCCTCACCCTAAGAATTAATTAACTACTTAAATCATCTCCAATATTCTAAATGTGATTGGCGATAGCATATTTAAAATCTAAGGCTCTGTTCGCTTTGCGAATTCAAATTTTTAATTCGAATTAAGATGAGATATTTTTTAAGAGCTTTTAAATTGTATAACAAAAAGTTAAATGTGTCATTTTTTCAGAGCATTTAACTGTAAAAACCTAGAACTGAAAACTCAAATCAGTAAAATGAACGAGACATAAATATATATATATATATTTTTTTATATTGCGATTCAATGGATAATATTTTATTTCAAATTTTGTATCTAATTTTGTAATATAACTTGTAAAAAATTAATATTATTAAATATAAAAGTGACACCAACCAATAATAACATTTGATATCCAAATTTTTACTGGTTATCAAAATTGACATATGTAATACTTGATGCTAAGTTTAAGGGTGTGTTTGGTTGAAGGATTCATACCATGATTTGAATTATGGTTCATGGTTCGTTATAGTGTTTTTTCTCATAAAAAATACACGTAAATCGAAAATGATTCTAATCTCATGATTTTAATCCATGAATCAAACGTCTCCTAAAATTAAATTATAAAAAAAAAATAAGACTGGTATGGTTTTCCTCTCAAAATTCGTATTGGAATATCACCTCATCAGAATCGTTATTTCTCGAATTCACCCAATTTATGTTCCCACTAAAACTACTCAGAAGGTGTAAAGCTGGATAGGAATTCTACATGTATTAACTCGTAGTGAGTTATTATGGAGAAGGGTGAAACAATACCAACTCTTTAATGATTGGTACACGTAAAACTCCTAATTAGTTACGTGTTTTCTGAGGAGTTTTAGTGGGAGTAAAAAATTCCTTGAATTAGAGGAATTTTTAACCTTTTTGATAATTCAAAATTGAAATTGAAGAGTTGATATTCAATTATTACTTTTCTGATAATTTAAACTCAATTTTAATATAAAAGTGGTAAAATCTCCACTACCTTCAGTGAATCACACTTAAAAAGGGGAGAGACAATTTCAAGACCAGCATTTTAATCTTAGGCTTTCAAAAAAAAAAAAAAAAAAATACTGTACCGGTAAAATCAAATCTTTACTAGATTGTGCACTTACACATACTTTTTTATTTAATATCATTCAATTGAATTTAGGTGGTATTATTCACTTTACAGATTTAAATTTTCAATTCGATCTGAAATGTGATATTTTTTAAGAGCTTTTAACTGTAGCAGCAAAAGTTAAATGTCACATTTTCTGAGAGTTTTTAACTGTAAAAATCTAGAACTGAAAACTCAAGTCGGTAAAATGAACGAAACTTTAATATTCACAAACACAACGCTAAAAACTTTTCAAAAAAATTACTAAATTTATTTTTAAAATGTATAAATCTAAATTTATACATCTTACTCTTAATAATAATTCTTTTAATTAATATATTTATTTAAATAAAAATATAAATAATAAAAATTTAGACTTATACACTTTTAAAATAATATTTATCTCGTTTTTCCTAACTTTTTCCCATGTTGAAATCACAAACCGTTGGACCCATAACTGATGAGCAATTGCATCACAATATTAAAAAATATTAAAACATAAAAGAAGCAGAATCTTAGGAGTAGAGAGGGTCCTAGGGTGGCAAAGAAAGTGTTTTTCCACGGCTGCTGAAATAAATGCTTATCAAGTACTGTCTCAGCTCTCGGCAAAAGAGAAACTGAAGGCGAAATGATCTCCATACAGAAAGTTGCTGATGCAGAAAATGGGGTAGGGAATTCAGCAGTGTTTGGGGATCTTAGGCCAATAGCTAAAACCCTATTTTTACCTTTCTTTTTTTTCCCTTTTTCCTCCGTCAAACTATCATCCACATATGTCCACTACTTGCAAGTTCCAAGGCGTCTTTATCCTCTTTTATCATTTTTCTCGTACAGAATAAGCTCATTAACCGGCCCCTACATTACATAGGCAATGGCACATATTAAAGCATGCTAGTTGTTGGTTCCTATAGAGTTCATGCGCACCACCAATTTGGTCGCCTACCGTCGAAAGGATTGTTGTGGCTGAGCCTTCTGCGCCCGAAGCGTCTGCCTGGGGTCACACATAAGAGTGACAATTCGTATTAATAAGTCTTGTTCGTGTCAAGTCATTTATTAATCGTGTCACAAAATATTAATTTAAACATGATTTATTTATTAAACGTGTTAAAAATATCAATTTAAACACAACTCATTTATTGATCGTATTAATCGTGTCAATCTATATACCCCGTTTAAATTAATATATTGAATAAATAACTAATAAAATAATGATTTATTTAACACGGTCATGACATGATTAATATGTTTATTGGTCAATATACCTTTTCCTTCATGAAAAATAAATAAATTTTACCCACAAATATTAAAATTCACATTATTTGTATTTAATATGTCATAAACTTTCATGTTATCTTTTAATGTCATATAAACTTTCATATTATATAGATTGTAGATGACACATATAGTTAATCTTGTCAATTTTTGTCACTTCATATTAGAAGGTCAACCCTAACTTAATATTTTATTAATCGTGTTAATCATGTCAACCTAATTATGATCCAAACTCATTTATAGTAAACCTAAATCCGCTAACTTCGTGCGGATTTTGAATTATGTCATCGTGTCGCTACTTGGATTGTCAGCCCTAATCACACACCCTTTGAAAAAAAAAAAAAAAAAAAAAGTCCAAAATGTTAAGGCGTATTGTTGTTAGCCTAATACTCAGTTTACGACTCCCCACGTATTCAAACCGCTAGCACATTTGGTGGGGTTATTTGGTCGGGGTTAAAGTAATGACTCCTAATAAAGAAGTAAAATCCATGGACTTTCAGTGACACAACTCCGTTAGTAAGGCCCAGGAAGTAGCTAACGGTAATAGCTCCGTTCCCTGGCCGGAATTTTCTTTAAAAAAAAAAAAAAAAAAAAAAAGTATATGCACTTTGGCATTGTACAATATCATAGAGGCTGACATGAAACCAACAATCTCTGCAACACAAAACATACCACCTCAAATCCATTTTCAGTCACGTACCAAAAAATAAAAACTCTTCATCCAATCCAGACTCGGAAGTTCAATGTTTATTTTTTTCAACTTTGTAATTGTTCTAGAGACTCATCAAGGAACAACTAAAAAACTGTTCACTGAGCTATTCATGAACAGTGCAAATCTATATTGTTTCTCGTGCTCTTCAAATGTTCATGATAAACAAGCATAGCCAAGCCAAAAGTACAATATCAAACAAGAATCCATCCGGCTTATCTCACATGTTTCCATCAGACCCAATGGAATTGTTATATACATACATACATACATACATAAATACATACATACATATATGTATATAAATATATGTATGTATGTATGTATATGTCATCCTGGTCGTTATACCAAAAGCAAAGATCATGACAGGCATTTGTTTTTCCACAAGCACCACATAAGGGTCACGTGCAAGAGGCTCCACATGACTCCCTCCCTTGCCATGCAGTAGCCTTTAACTTATTATTCTATCAAATCTTGTCACGCCAACGTGACAGCGACCACACTATACAAGGTCCTATTGAAACATACCCGCAAAATCAGCCCCAATAGAAACACTCAGTATTCATTTGAAATGAGGATTTAAATCAAGCTCATTATAATCATGATTCTATCTAAAATCATGATTCATGATTTTAAGTTCAAATTATGATTCAGAATCAAGAGTTTGAATCACCTTGAATTAAGAGGGGTAGCTGATTTTAAAATCATGATTTGAGTTAATTTAAAACATCACATCAGATTCTAAATCATCCAAACCACATTAATTCTGAATCATGATTCAAAATCACTATAGATAAACACTGATTCTGAAGTATGATCCAGAATCATGATTCTGAATCCATCTACTAAACGCACCCCAAGTAGACGTTTGGTTCATGAGTTCATAACTATTCTTAATTTACGTGTGTTTTTTATGAGAGAAAATAATATAATGAACTACGAACTACGAACCACAAATTATGATCCGAACCGTGCCACGAATCTTTACTCCAAACACAGCGCTAGCTTATTTTTCTTCCCTCCGTTTTAAAATCCATTTTGGATTTCTGGCAGTTACCGATGCATAAAAATGCCATAAACGTGAAGAAAATTATTGAAGATGGATCAAGATGAAACAGAAGTTCACCCTCACGGGATAGGCCCGTCTTTATAACGTGTCCCAGATCCAAATTGGGATAGTGATTGTTCAACTATTATTTGAGCCGGGAAAAGAAATTAAAAAGATCGAGCGAAAATCACAAAACATACCTTTGGCTGAAGATAAAAAGAGCATCTGTGGACCCATTTTCTGGCTCCTTTCACACTCTGTCGTAACAGCATGCAACGAAATAGTAGGGGGCCAATCGGACGATTGCTCTGCAACTGGAAAATTGATGCATATTTCTCATACATGTTAGAGACATGACAAATAGCAACTTATACGGCATATGAAGTCCTTTTCCAGGTAAGAGACTGTCAGATGGTCTTGAAAGTTGTATATATTTCTCTGCTTGAAATAGCTAACTAGCACACCACAGCTAACAGGGTTAAAAAAAAAAAAAAATAATAATAAAAAAAATAAAAAAACAAGCCTCTTTTAACTTTCAGACTAATATTTTATCTTTTAACTTTTAGAACCCAAACAAGAAAGCTAAAAAGACCTTTTCTTTGAAAAGAGTGAGAATTCTACCGGTTGGATATGAAATATTTTTCTTAAACACTCTACTATTGGTAATAGTATTCGTTGGTTTTGCATACATTTTTTTTAATGAGATTTTAAACAGATTTAAAGCTCCTAAAGAAAGGGAAATATAAAAAATCATTTCAATAATACAATGGTAGAAAGCTTCTAAAGGAAAAATAAAACCCATGTCAATATACTAAAGCTAAAAAGCTACACGGCTTTTCTTCGTGCCGTATTATTATGACTTGCATGATCTACGTATTACAATATGAGTGTGTGTAATTAGACCATTAAAAAATAAAAAATAAAAAATAAAAGGGGACACCATGACGACATGTGACATCTAATTTTATTTATACATTGTAGCCAACTACAGAAGTTTGACTATGACCCCGAAATCTTCTCTTTAAATACTCGTCTCCAACCCTCAAGCTCTCCTACACCACTCCTGCTTTGCATCACAAAGAACAGCAGAGGCCAGCTCTCTCTCTCTCTCTCTCTCTCTCCCCCTCTCACTCTCTCTCTCTCTCTCCTTATATGATCGTATAAATGTTGTCACACGTTTACAGATTCCTCAAACAGAACAACGTTATCCACCTCAAGCTTTTAATGATCTTACTAATGAGCTGTATACCCGATAGAATCGACCTATCTTCCAACCACTTGGAAGCGACTCCACCAATACCATCACATTTCAACTCCTCTACTATCCTTCCGTCTTTGAAAAAACTATGCTTAGATGGCTACTTTAGCTTCGAGAACAACCAATACGCAGCCAGGGACTTTGGTAATACACACCATTTCCTTCCATCAGCAGTTCTGCATCCAAAATCCGTTTCTGATATTTCCTCCACAATAAAACATATTTTCGATATGGGGCCGGGTTCGCAACTTACCGTTGCCGCAAGAGGCCATGGTCACTCCCTTCAAGGTCAAGCACAAGCCCATCAAGGTGTGGTTATCAACATGGAGTCGCTTCAGGAACAGGAAATACAGATTTACACTGGGGAGCAACCTTATGCAGACGTTTCAGGTGGCCAGTTGTGGATAAATATTCTGCATGAGACGCTTAGATATGGGCTTGCACCCAAATCTTGGACAGATTATCTTTACCTCACTGTAGGCGGGACTTTATCGAATGCCGGCATCAGTGGACAGGCATTCAAGCATGGACCGCAGATCAGTAATGTCTACCAGCTTGAGGTCGTCACGGGTGAGTTCAACAAACTAAATAATTTCTTCACAATCAATACTGTCAATATATAGTCCTACATTAAGACTAAAGAAATCTACCTCGGTTCTAGTTGGCACATATATAATCCTTGTCAAACAAGAAACGCGGAATAACAGTCTAAAAGTTCTTTTTATTGCAGGAAAGGGTGAAGTGGTTACCTGTTCAGAAAACCAGAATGCTGACCTTTTTTATGCTGTCCTGGGAGGCCTTGGACAGTTTGGCATCATAACTCGGGCTAGAATCTCCCTTGAACCAGCTCCAAAGATGGTAAAATAACAAAATAATACAGCATAATATACCGACTTCCCAGGAGTATATGACCATTACCTAATTAATTGTTTCTCTTTTCACAGATTAAGTGGATTAGAGTTCTGTACTCGGACTTCTCATCATTTTCCAAGGACCAAGAACACCTGATCTCATCCCAAGATTCATTCAATTACATTGAAGGATTCGTGATTATAAATAGAACGGGTCTTCTTAATACCTGGAGATCTTCCTTTAATCCTAAGGACCCAATTCGAGCAAGCCAGTTTAATTCAGAAGGAAGAACCCTCTACTGCTTAGAAATGGCCTTATACTTTAGTCCAAATGAGGTGGATAGTGTGAACAAGGTAAGCATCTCCAACACATATATATATATATATATATATATATATATATATATATAACTTCATCGAGATACAATATTCTCCTAACAAGGTCCTCAAGCATTATTACATTTGAATGCAGAAGCTGGAACGCTTATTATCGGAGCTGAGCTATATTCATTCAACACTCTTTCTATCTGAGGTTTCTTACCTTGAATTCCTAAATAGAGTGCACTTCTCAGAAAGAAAACTTCGACAAAAAGGATTATGGGAGATTCCTCACCCATGGCTGAATCTTCTAGTCCCAAAAAGCAAGATAAACGAGTTTGCTGAAGAGGTTTTTGGCAACATTCTTAACTACTCTAGCAACGGCCCCATCCTCATATACCCAGTGAACAAATCCAAGTACTTGTTTAACAAGCTAATCACTTTTTTTTTCTTCTTTTTTTTTAATTTTTTTCTATAATTATCCGATGTCATAATCTAGAAAGCAACACTAATTCATTACTAAATAGCAGGTGGAACAATAAAACGTCCTTGGTTACACCAGATGAAGATATAGTCTACCTGGTGGCATTCCTATCCTCTGCAACACCATTTTCCACCGGAAAAGATGGCTTAGAAAACATATTGACTCAAAACAAAAGAATACTAGAGTACTGTGCCGAAGCTCGTCTTGGAACTAAGCAGTATCTGCCTCATTACAGCACCCAAGAAGAATGGCGAGCTCACTTCGGCCCTAAATGGAAAGCTTTTCAGCAAAGAAAATTGGCCTATGACCCTTTGGCAATCCTTGCCCCTGGCCAAAGAATATTCCAAAAGGCAATACCCCTCAAAACACACCTGGCAAACCAGCCACAGAGAAAGTACCCTGCGTCGTTTGGAGCCTAATTATTCCCAAACCTGTAAATTAGTGCCGGTCACGTCGAAATGTTCTTAGTCTCCACCAAAGACACCAAGCAAAACAGGGAACCTGAGTCTATTTGACAATTTTGTTGGGAACTTTAAAAAATCAAATCTATAATCAATCATCATGCCGTAAAAAAATAGAAAATTTACCTGTTTAAGGTTGCTGTATATACTAATAGTGGGCCAGTTAATTTTATGTGATTTGCATGCCATATGTTCAAATCGGATGACAAATTGGTCTACATGAATATGGAATTGTATGATAGTATAAAATAGTGGGCCAGTTAATTTTATGTGATTTGCATGCCATACGTTCAAATCGGATGACAAATTGGTCCTACATGAATATGGAATTGTATGATAGTACATAGCCAAATTGCATCGGAACATACCATATGCGTGCCAAATTCAAATTGCATAGAGAATTACTGTGAGCATACCGCAAGTCCAACAGACAAAAAGTAACAGAAAAGCTTAGTAGTACTTTTTTATAAGAAAGAAAAGAAAAAAGAAAAAAGAAAAAAGAAATAGCTAAGCTAAACACATACATGTCTGTGAGTAGCAACTACTTTGTTTCTGTAGTTCCTTTCCAGCCAAGACCTGGTCTGCTTATTTCACCCTGTGGTTCCTCATATTCTCGAGCACCAAGTATCATAGCTTCAAAGTCAGTAGAATCACTTGCCACTGGAAGAAAACTGCTAATATCATCTCTAGCACCATAACCTCCAGCACGTATAACATCATCTGCTATTATGGAGGCCTCCATGTTTACTTCCCCGGAAGAGTACATTCCTGCTGGGGGTGCATCTTGGTAAACTTCTTGTCGACCTTTTCCCCTGACCATTTTAACTTGCTTATTATCTACAGAAATTGATGGTTTTGGAACCTCTTTACTGTTGGCCTCGTTGTGAATCAGTTCAGCTGCTGCACCTTTCAGCCTAGTATCATTCTCATCTGGTAAAATGAAAGCTCAGACAACCACAAATTTCTAATGAAGCGTTAAAAAGCATATAATATCTATGTTCCCAAAAAAAGGAAGTGAAACCTGAAACAAATTACTAATATAATGAAACTAAAATTGCAACTTGACCTTCATCAGTCTTGGCAAACTGCCAATCCATAGAAACAAGGTGCTATATCAGATTTTCATTTTAAGTACTTAAGCTGAAGCATTACAACGATGTGCTTAATTACTGTTATGACAAAAGACCTCCTGTGTTTAGTCGAAATATTTGTGATTTCAAAATGTCAATGTTATCCCTTCAGACCAAATCCAAACAAATTACAACTTGACAAAAGACAAAATCCCCACCCCCAAAGAAAAGAAATGAAAAAAAAAAAAAAAAAAGAGTTGATTACTCAAAAATTTTGTACTGCATTCGGGTTTTTGCCTCACAAAACGTTAATCAACCATGCTTTTGATTTGAAGGACACCTTTGTCATGTATCAACAAACATAAAACGTTCCAAGGAAAAAAAAAATATCAATGTTGGCTATTCTCAAATACTAAAAGTTTTGAACAAGAAAGGTATTGCATTTGGGATTTCTCCCCAGAAAACGTTAGTTTCTTTTATGAAGGGTGATCGTGTCCTTTTGCACAACAAAATTTTGCCTAAATGTAACATCATGAGAGAATTTTCTATCATTAGGAAAACAAGGATTTTGTCTAATGAAAAAAACACAAGAGACAATCTCAGTATTTTTCAAAACACAAGGTAGATTATTAAATTTCCAAGGCTTTTTTCATTATCCCTTTTAAGTATCAACCCAAAGCCTCGAGCGGCCATGCCTAACTTTCAATTACTCTAAGTCTAACAGCAGGCATGCATATGTGCAATGCCAAACATTTGATGTCAAGAAATAGGTAAATTAGTTATTGTTTATTTTTATCTTCATGACCAGTAACAATGAGCACCTGGATGAGAACGTGCACAAGTAAACTGTCAACTAAGACAAGACATATGCCATAAGAAATTACCAGTAATGAGGCTAAACACTTGTAAGACCGGAATTATAAAGAAGCATCCATGTTCAACTTCACTAGATAGAGGAAGGGAAGAAAAAGGTCCTTTCATGTTGCCTCAGTCTTCTATCCTCACCAATAATATTTTATTTTATTTTATTTTATTTTATTTTGGTTCCAAATATCTCACCACAATATTCCCCATGCCAGTCCTTATAAAAGAAAAATGAAAAGTCAAAGAGTCCGTAGCTGGACTTCCCCACCTTCACTTCTTAAAAAGTACGTATTAGATGCTTTATGTTCTAGTAAACCCCCTTGTTGGTATTTCTAAAATAAATAAATAAAAAGGGAGTCACTCATACCGTCTCATGCAACGATAATTGAAATTTTTGAAGTTTTTGATCTCTTTTTACACTGTATCTTTTGTAATTTGAGAGGAATGATATTGACTCATTTAAACTTCTACATGGTGACGGTTGCTCTAGCAAATTTCTTCTACCTCTACTTCTACATAAATCCAACTCCTGCTTTAGTTTATGGAGGGCCCCATGATGAGAATGAAAAATTTAGAAACTAAGGTTTACTAAATAGAGAAATAAGATAAAGATAATCAAAAGTAGATTCAAAGACAAATTAATTTCATCGTCTTGTTCTGATTGCTAAATGTGGGAAACATCATTTGGAAGCCAAGGTACCCATACATCAAAGTTAAATGTGGACCTTTTGTCTTCTTTTTCTGTAAACAAAGAAAAGTCTCATTTCAATTATCCTTTGTCTTTCTTGATGACAATGAGACCCCTTGTTGAGTTCATGTCACTCTTTTAAGTGACAATTAATCTTTTTGTTGTTTCTACCCAAAGGCCATCCTTCAACATACATTGAACTCTCATAAATCTTATTTTACCGACAATATCATATCAACCTAAAACGCCCATAAAAAAGACCAAAACACAAGGATAAGCGGTTCCCTATGAATGCATACATGATCAAACATTCCAAAACGAAAATGGATGTAATGCAAAGATTCCTATCCTGAAGAAGCACACAAATAATTGATAGCTTTTAACCCAATTCTCAAGACTTTCACTCATGTTTATCACGAAAAGAAGCTTTATCCAGAGTAGAAGTGAATTCTACAAACGGAAAGGCTTGTATTCACTTCAATGTTTCACATTTATTTTTTAAGGAAACAAAGGATGGCTTCCAACTATATAATCGGTGTAAAACAAAACCACATAAGTAAAAAGCTCAAAAATAAAATCCAAATAACAGGTAACAAGTACCCTGTGAAACTTCATTTGTACGTCTTTCCATCGTCAAGCAAATCAGGAAAATAAACGGCAAGCTGATTTCCGTATATTTTATTTTTTGTCTCTCCTCGGCTACAGGATACTACAATATTTCTTCTGAAGGGACCTAAATAAACCAAAGTCAGTATAAGCTTCACGAAAAATATATCGATTAAGGTAGTAAACTAAATTCCTCCAATATCTAGTACGAATATTGCCTACAAAAGAAATACATTGTTTAAATACTAATTAGAGGACAAAAACACAATAAATGACGCTTATGGCTTAGATAATAATAAATAGCCTTTCTCACTTCTTTTCGATCACTTACTCTTTGACTAATCAAAGCAATTAAATTATTAATCGTTAAATCAAATTTTGTTTTGAACCAAAAGGTCGGAAAGAATAAAGATTTCCCTTTCCGAAAAGATAACAAGAATTAGTTCAAGGAAAGAGAACTTAAACAAAATGATAATAATAATAATAATAATAATAACAATAAAACATAGAAAATGCGCATTATCTCCACAGAAGTTGGTTGATATGAGTGTGTATGCGTGTGTGTGTGTATAGAGAGAGGGAGGGGTACAACGAGCTCCAGAATATCTTTAAAGATAGTCATGAATCACAAGACTGTTTAGCCTAGTTCTTCTCATTTGATATAGGAAAATAAATATCTTAATGAAAATTAATTGGAAAAAACACTACTATAAAGATGTCCATGCCGGCGTAACATACAAGTTTTAGCCTCTAGCTCTTCTCATTTTGCTAAAGGACAATTAATATCTAGAAGAAAACCAATTGAAAGATGGAAAAAGGACAAAATATATGGCTGAAAGACCTTTAGCATGGCATTTTCCTAAGCATCAAGACAACAAGGAACAGTAAAAATAAAAAATAAAATAAAATAAAAAGAAAAAAGAGAGCAAGAGATTTAAGGCATGTTTAGTTCGCTGATTTAAGTTTTTAATTCGAATTAAGATGTGATTTTATGTGAGAGTTTTTTTCTATAGTAAAAAAGTTAAATGTGACTGTTCTAAGAGCTTTTTACTGTAGTAAAACTCAAATTTGTGAAATGAACGGGACCTAATAAATATTAGCACGAAAGAGAAATAAATTTGACTAAACTGACTATCATGAAAAGACTGCCTATACATGAGTACATCGTTATTATTCATTGTTTTTTCTCATAATTTACAACTATTCAAGCCTATTATTAGCCTCAATGCAAATAATAATAATAATAATAATAATAATAATAATAAAAAATAAGTAAAATACTTCGCTATTGTATCGTCTCAGTTAAGGAGTTAAATATAAACGACAACAAAACCAACATTTAGACATAGAAACACAATGCACGTTTATAAACGATATAGTAAATCAGCATAAACTAGATCACCATCAGAAATAAACCGGTCAAACGAGAATTCAATTCCAACAAAAGCAATGTTGAGAAGCAAAGCAATAATCAATTCATGATCTCACCATTTCTCATCCTAAAACAATCGGAAAAAAAAACATTCAATTCCGTAAACCTAAATTCCAAAACCTCCGCAACAAAAATGTCGAAATCTTTGAATGCAACAAAAAAAAAAAAAAAAAAAAAAAAAAAAAACATTCACTTCGTAACGACAAGTTCTCAGTCTCTGAAAAAAGCTAGGGTTTCCAAGACTAAGAGAAAGGAATTTTACCGACGAAGATGAAGAAGCTCTGCAAATTTTCGGTTGCTCTGTTTTCTCTCTTCGTCAGTCGGTTTGTTTTTTCGTTTTTTTCTCTGTAGAAAGAAAAGCGTATTATGATTTATGATTTTTTTTTATTTAATTATTCTTTTGGAGGCGAATTGATGCGATGGACGTGTTTCTTAAGGGAGAGGACACGTATGGCTGGTGGTGACTCACGGACTCTGCGCTGGTGGAGAACCATTGGTTGGCCACTTATGATGGGAACTTTTCGTACGATATTTCGTGGAAAAGGTTAAGGATCTGAGAAGGTCAGCGTCACACGAATGGTTTTGAGTAACGGATGGACGAGGACTCGTTTATTTTATTAATTTAAATTTAAAATTTAAATTTTATTATATTAAAAAAATTTAAAAAATAATTACATTTAATTTTTTTATTATAATAAAAAGTTATTAAATAAAATTACATCTCAACTTGAATTATAAATTTGAATCAGCGAAATGAACGGGTCTTGAGGCTTTGTCTTTTTTTCAACTCCAATAGTGTTAGAGTTTTGGGCCGGTGGGTATGCTCGAAGTCTGAATTTTTTAGGCTCGATGGGCAGGCCCAAAGGCCGGCCCGTTTAACTTCATTTTTCTAGCTTGGGTTCGGATTGCTCGAAAATGGACAATTCGTCAAAGTCTGCCGCTGTGACAACGCCGTCAACTGCCGTCCATCGGATTTCTTTTGAATTTTTTCACTCATGCCCGAACTGCCCGAAGCCCAAGCCTAACCAACGTATCCATTTTTTTACTATTGGTGCCCGGCCCGACCCGAAGCCCGAATCCAACGGCTATTTTTTTTTTTTTTTTTTTTTTTTTTTTACCGTTGCCCGATTTTCAGCCCAAACTCATGCGAACCCGACCCGTTGAGACAAAAAAAATAATCGTTGGATCCAAATTTGGGAGAAAAATCAATTTTTTAATCCAAAAAATTCTATATAAATATCCATCATCCCCCACACATTTTTCTCACCCAAATTCTCTCAATCTCTCTCAATTTCTCTCAATCTCTCTCAATTTCTCTTAATCTCTCACAATTTCTCCAAAAACTATCACAATATTCTAAAGCTCTCTCTCAAATAGTTAGTATTTTTTATAATGGATTCTTTTGGTTATATTGGTATTTCTGTTGATGCCCAACACAACGTGGAAGAAGGTTAATTTCTTACTAATGAATTTATTACGCAGGAATATGCTAATCCGAGCCCTGGTGGACGTACTGGAGGTCGTTGTCGCAATGGTGATGGGCGTGAAGAAGCTGCGAGTGCAAGTGCTACTACTTCTGCAAGTGTTGCAACCTCCAAGAGGAAATGCAAGTGCACCTCGATAGTTTGGGATCACTTCGACATAATAGAGGAGATCGACAATGAAAGTAACACTAAACATATAGCTTAATGTAAATATTATTTATCTAAATTACAAGGTAACCCTATTCACGACACAATACACTTGAGAAGACACTTTGAAAAGTGTCTTCAAAAGCTTAGCCAGTTCGGTGTAGCCGAACTCTGCCAAACACAATTATGTTTTGATCGCACAACCAGTGGTCTAACCACTTGGAAATACGATCCGCAAGTAGATTGTATGGAAGTTGCATGAATGATAACTGCATTAGATCAACCACTTAGTTTTGTAAAACATCCTAATTGGTAACGATATATTAAAGTTGTACATAATCCTAATGCACAGTTTACTTCAAAAACTACTCTTAGGAAAGATTTGTTAAAATTATTTAAAAAAGAAAAAGAAACATTAATAAACCTTTTACACTCGACTAGCAGTTGCGTTGCGTTAACGGTATATATTTAGTCTGTCGTTGCCAATGAAGATTATTTAGCTGTAACCGGACATTACTTTAAAGGATTCGATTTAGATAAGAGAATATTAGGTTTTAAATATGTTTTAGGATCACATAGCGCCGATTTAATATATAATACAAAATGTAATTGTAAAATTTCTAATTCGTCACAAAATAATTGCACTCTTTTTTGCTTACCAAGTTTTTATTCCAATTGGATTTTTCTAGGTAAGGTTTTTAACGAGATAATTATGAATTACGAATTTAAAAGTTAATATACAAAATTAATTTATTAAATTGTATTAATAATGTGTGTTGAATGTTGATTTTAGTTTTTATGAAATTTTGACACAAAATAACTTAATAACTATTTATATACAAATACAATTACTAAATAATAGTATATCATATAAAATATATATATATATATACAATATCATAAAAATTAAAAATATAAGAAAATATTTTTTTCGGGCAAATCAGGTGGGTCGGGCTGCTCGACTGGGCTTAGGCTGCCCGACCGGGCTTGGGCAGCCAAAAATAAGCCCGCGGCCCATTTGTGGGCTTTCTCGGGCTCAGGCGAGAGGCTTGAAAATTTGACGGGCGGGTCAGACATCGAGCTAAAAATTGATTTAGAAGGTTGGCTTGTCTAAAATTTCAGCACCAAACTCAAATCACAATTAAAAATCTATTATTATAATGGATGCATTTAGAATTGTTTTTATTTTTTAAAATTTTTTTATGCGTTTTTTGAGACACAAAAATGAGAAGGGTATGCAAACTGTGTTTGTTTAGCAAATGTTTTGAAAACGAAAATAAAAATAAAAAACAGTGAGAATGATTTTTGTGAAGGAATTAGAAAACGATTGAAAATTATTTTTCTTTTTCTCTTTTCATTTTCTAATACTTATCAACAATGTTATAATATATTAACTAATAATTATAAGCAAACACAATCTTACCTTTTTATTATATTCAAAATAATCTTTAAAAAACCAACTAAACGCAATTTCAGAATCGGTCACAAAATGATTCTAAAAAAAACTCATTTTTACTTTTGTATTGAAAACAAAATCATTTTGAAAACGTTACCAAACGGGGCCAATATTTTCTCTTATAAAAATTTAAATTCAACTTTTTAACTACTATGTTTTTCTTTTACATACATAATTCAAGTTCTTAACTTGAGTTGTGAAATAAATATATACTCTAAATTTCAATATGAAGAAGAAAAAATTACATAATGGTTTTTTTGTTTTTTTATTTTTTTATTTTTTGTAAACTCTTTTGAAATAAGCCAATTTTTTTTAACCTTATGAATCAAAAGCTTGCTTAGAACGACAAGTTTAAGCCAAGCTAAATGGACTGGCTTGAAGCCCAGTATTGTTGGCCCGGTCCCATTTCGGCCCAGCCTGTTTAAGTGTTCGGGTCAAGTTAGGTTTAGGTTTCAAGTGTGAAACCTTATTTGGGCTGGCCCGAACACAACTTTTTTATATTGTTTTCTTTAAAATACTTTGTAAATTTTGGATAGCCCGACCCTAGGTCCGCCGGGTTTTAGGGTCCGGTTGGGCTAACCTTCCTCTTTTTAGGGCTGGTCGGGCCAAACCTAAAATTTCCATTTCGTCAGGGCCTAGATTGAACCTTAACCTCCAAGCTTACTCAATTGTGTTGGGAATAGTGTCCTAGAAGCATGAGATGTAAAAGGATATTTATTATTTATTTAATAAAAGAGTTTATTCATCATTTTATGTGCATATATTTATTAATATTTTATGAATATCAAATAAAATATCTTGATTATTTATGTAACCTTAAACATGGTATATAAGTGTTGTATACGAGAGGATAATGTTTAAAGATAATAATCAAAAGTAAATTGTTCATAATGAATTTAATTAAAGTTCAGAATCTTTAATTAAAACATTATTAATACATGTCATTCCCATTTAGAATGGAACGGTATTATTCGCACTGTTAATATGGCGAGATATTGAATGAGTGTATGTCGCATAATGAGATTTTGTGGAACATGGACGCAGACACAATATGACTTTCTAATAATTTCTGTTAAGCATAGAAATTCTAATTGAGTCTACCGATAGTCATATATACGATGATCTTAATCCTAAGTTCTTAACAAACTCATATTTATGGATTTATCTCTTTTGATTTATTCGGTACGGATTCTGAGACCCTGAATCCTATTCCTTGTATTTTGGAGACATAATGAAATAGGTAGCTGGGAATGTTATTATACAAGATGGAATCCATTCCTTCTTGAAAAAGAAGCAGATAAATAATTCTCATGAGTGTTAATTTGGTACTTGGATTAGTAAGAGCGCTCTGATTCATGAATGTATTTTATGAATCACTATCCATTAGAGAATCAATGGTACTCAAGGATAAAGATGTAATTAGAGAGGTTAACGGATTCTACCTGACTCTAATTATGAATTATTTATGGAGGATTGATCTATACGTAATGACTATATCAAATGGACACTTCGCAGTTTATAAGTAATTAATGTCTATAATTTCGAGAGTTCAATTCCAAGTTTATAGTGGAGTGACTATTGGAATTAATAAAATTAATTAATTAAAGTGTTTAATTAATTATTAATTTTATTGGAGCTCGAAATTATAGGTCTATTAGTCCCCGCATCGTCCTTGTAATTCTACCAGACACAAAGAGCAAAATAAGAATTTTAGAATTATGGAATTCTAAAACTAAATACTCGAAATATAATTAATTGAGAATTAATTATTATTTAAATAATGTGATTATTTAAATTTGAATTTGAACATATCTAGATTTATCCATTTAAACTTATTTGATAAGTTGTTCAATTTAGAATTCAAATTAATTTAAGTTTGACTTAAATTCGAATTTGAATCTGAATTAAAATTGGACTACTGGATAAATGATAAAATATCTTCCTTCCCTATCTGATATAGGTGCCACACACAAGGTGAAACCCTAAGGTGGTAGCTAGCCACTTAAAGGATAAGGGGAAGAGATTTTTTTTTTCCAAATTCAAAATTGGAGATAAGGTCTATTTTGAAGTTTGACTTTTACTCTTTAAATATGAGAAAGATAGAAAATTATAGACACAATTTTTGAAACAATTTTTCTGCCCTATTTGATTGGTGGCCGAATTTCTCATAGCAAAAAAGAGAATAAAATTTTTTCCTCCAAAAAAAATTTCACATCGTGCATGCATTGGTGTTTGTGGAAATTCGAGTGTTTAAGAAACCCGTTTTTGTCTCACGTGTGCCCACACACACGTCTACGTGGAATCAAGGAATCGACGTGGAAGACTTTGGTATTCTAAACACAAAGCTTGGGGCAAGGACTGTTCGTGGTCAAAGAATTCAAGTTATCATCCAAGTCGGCTTTTAGGTATTTTTTCAGGGGAGAAAGAGGAAAATAGACCAAAATTTGAGATGAATTAAAATTAATAGGCCAATAGTTTACATAAGTTAATAAATAGGCCAAATTATTATTTTCGTCCATAACTTGTCTGGTTATGAACCATAACTTGACAAGTTATTATTCATAATTGTCCATAACTTGTCCGGTTATGAACCATAACTTGACAAGTTTGTCCATAACTTATCTGGTTATGAACCATAACTTGACAAGTTATGGCCTATTAATTTCTATAACTAAAAATTGGCCTATTTCCTTTCTTAAGTTTTTCATATTGGCATATTTTCTACTATTTCCCTTTTTTCGGTTGATTCTTGAACTATATAAATTAATGGGATTAATTTATTTGTGCATAAATTAATATAATCTATAGAGTATCTCAAAAGTTTTATGAAAAATTTTGTTATATACGATCCGCTATCCACCACGCTTTCGCTAGATGCAAGAACGGGCCGGCCCAGCCCAGCCCATCCCGTTCTCCTTAGGCCCATACGGGCCGCAGGCCGAGCTGGCCCAGCCCATGAATTTTGTGGGCCGGGCCGGGCCGGCCCGTATAAGAATGAATTCATGGGTTGAGCCAGCCCGGCCCGTATAAGAATGACCTCGGCCCAGTCCACACCACGTGCCAATTTTACGTGGGCTAGGCCGGGCCGGGCCACGGGCCTTGATTGGGCCGGCCCACTCAAGGCCCATCATGAGTCTAGATGGACCAGCCCATCTAAACATGTAATTTTAAATTTTTTTATTTTTTATTTTTTATTTTTGAATTTTTAAACAAGTTAATAAATATATAAGTTTGAAAAAATGATATTTTATTTATGATTACCTCATTAAATAAAAATATTTCTAAGGAAAACCAGTGGAACAAAACCTTGATAAGGAGAAAAGAGTACAATAAGAATAATTATACATAAGATGTTTACAAAATTACTAAAAAAAAAGAAAAAAATAAAAATATTATGGACCTAGATGGGTTGGGCTAGGACGGGCCATTATAGGCCTAGACGGGCTGGGCTGGGCCGGCCCATCATGGGCCTAGACGGGCCAGGCCGGCCCGGCCCAGCCCGGCATGGCCCATGATTTTTCATGGGCCGTGCCGTGCCGGCCACGGACCGATATATGTTGGCCCAGCCCAGCCTACTAATATTTATGGGCTGGGCCGTGCCTTGAACAGTAACGTGCCGTGCCGGCCCACGGGCCCCGGCCTATTGTTGCATCTCTAGCTTCCGCCGCCGAATTCGATTCGGCTACCAACAAATTGTTGGTGTTTAATCGATGTGGGGGTATGATATGTTGGGTTGCCACTTGCGTAAGTCTATAGATCATTGGTGGCGATTCCAATGTGGCCGAGAGATTTAGTATCCTTTTCGATGACAATGACGAGGACGACAAGACCTCCAATGAAATGGGAGAGTCGGTTGGGCCCAAAGTGAATCGAAAAATAATGGCTTCTAAGGTCCACTTTGTTGCCAAACAACCAAAATGTCAATGAAAGTTATAAGAGAATAAAGTAATAATAATAAAGGAACAAGCATGTAAACGAATAATGGCAGGAGTAACCAAACTTTTTATGGAGAACTGATTTAGAGTGTGGAGAGAAAGCTACCTCTAGAGGGTTACAAGGCAAAGTTGTCTCGGAAGATTAGGACTTGCTCCAGGGAAGTAGGGGATGTGAGAGGCTTTAGTGATGATTATGGAGATGGCCTTTTAAGACTTTCTGAGCCTCAAAAATATGCTCTAGAGACGACTAGAGGAGGTTTCAAATTTTGCTAAGAAAGAACTCAATAACTTTGGAGATTCTTTGAGGGTGATTGGGATGAAGGTCTAAAGATGTTCCTAAGGATTTCCGAAGGCTAAAGAACTTCTATAGTGGTCTTAAAGCACAACCTTAAGAACTTCAAAGATACTTCAACTTTGAAGAACGCAAATTTGAAGAAACAACCAAGTCCGAATAACACAAACTCTTAAAAAATATGGGGGAGAAAGTTCATAATTTTGGCTACTATGAAGGATGAATTAAATGTTGCATGGTGCTTTTGATGTGCTGAAGAAGAAGAAGAATGGTATTTATAGGAGAAAATAAGAGGTTTTTCACAAAGGGTACTTATACCTGCAATACTAAATCCCCTCCATGTGTTAGGTGAAGTTTTCAGGTTGATTATCAAATTGGCCACAAATGGGATGAATTGAAGGCACAAATCTAGGTTTTAAGTTGATATTCATGATAATACAATACTCAAGACTGACTCAACACCCAATATGATTATTTGTCTACTGTTTTATTCAAGAATGAGTAGATTACATCTCGTATATTAACTTCTCAATTACCTACTTCATCATGTCTCGAGGAAACAAGTAATAAGATTTAATAAACTCAAAATTCATACCTAGTGAATCAAAAAACACAATTACATAAATGGAATTTCATTACTTACTCAGAATTAAAATTAATGACCATTAGTAAACTCAATTCAAATTACAAATAAATTTCAATTATTATCTTTAAATATTATATTTTCATATGTAACAGTTATATACAATATTTAAAAACAAATAAATAATTGTAAAATTTTCAATGATATTAATAAAGTATTTAATATTATTTAAGGACCCTTCTGCTGCCCGTAGACACCCACCATTTTTTCCTCAATCTCTCTGTCCATCTTTCTCTCTATCTTTCTCTGCTAACTTTGCCTGTGCCACCCACCGTTCACACCACTCGCTTCTATCGCCTGCCACTCGCAGACTCCACTAGCCACAGCTCAAAACTACCACTCACCTTCACCAAACACCTCTTCCTCCTCCGAATTTAGGTATCATTTCTTTTTAGCTTTCTCTTGTATCGTTTTAATTTTAAACTTATTATTATCTAGGTTTAGAATATAATTATGTTGACTATTAGACAAAGGTTTTTTTTTGTCATTAGGTTATTATTTTTTTTTTTTTTTTTTTATATATAAGCATGATTCTAAATTAGGTTATGTTGACTATTAGAGGGCGATTTTTTCATCATTAGATTATTTTCTTTATATGTGAGCATGATTCTAATGACAATTAGATGTTGTTTTTATTTTCTATTTTTGTTCATTAGGTTAGCATTAGAACAAATAGATTAGTTTTACTTGAATATATTTGAGATGAAACTTATTTTTTTATTTAGTTTATGTTGTTTGACTAGTTATAATGTTAATCTGTTGATTTGTTATACTTTTATTTGAATATATTTATCATAATAATAAATATGAGAAAATTATTGCACTTATTCTTAAAGTGTATGAGTCTGAATTTTTATCTCTTATTCTTGATTAATATCATTTTGATTAATATAATTATTTAAATTAAAATGATATTAATCAAGAGTAAAAGATAAAAATCCAGATCTATAGCTTTTAAAGAATATTTGTCTCTCATTTTATCTTACTAGAAACATATCGGGATGTGATTAGTGTGAGAAAGAACAAAATACCAAAAGGGATTTATTCAGGGAGGATCAAAAATACCGAAAAAGAGAAAAAATTGTACTGAAATTTAATTAAAAAAAAACCATCGAAAAAGTAGGGGATGAACTACAAAGTTATGCATGTGTGCTAACTCGTGAACATGCGACAATAATAATAAAAGATTAGAGAGGAGAAGACAATAAAGATAACATAAAATGCATTTGGCACGAAATATTTTTCAAGTTTCTCAATTCTAGAATCTGCTAAGAAGTATGCCTAACCGTCGCCGTATTATATAATGATGGTTAATAGTCATCGTGTCTAACCATTGTACTTGTGAAGGAGAAATCTTTTGTTTGATGAAGCTCTTCGATAAGAAACCCTCTATGAAAAGTGTTGTTTCCAATTCTGCGAAAGTAATAGATTATTAGATTTAGAAGATATTTAGTACCTAGATTTAGAAGATATTTAGCTTACATAATTTGTGAGCTGGGCTGGCCCGTATGGGCCTACAGAGAACGGGCCAGACAGGGCCGGTCCATTCTTGCATCCCTAAAAAGAAGTAATGTTATAAAAGGTACAAAAATAGTAATGTCAATCAAGTCATGAAGATAGTATATCATGGTTATCATATAGTAGTATAGTGCCTTTAGCCTAATAACAGTTGCAGAGGAAATTTGAGTGTTAAATTAATAACAAAATATATAGATTAATTTTTCAATAATTAATGATTAACGTGACAGATTATATGGTAATGTCCCTGCAACTCCTAAATTAAACTACGTTAATTTTTGTTTTAAGGAGTCTTAAGGCTGTTTTTTTTTTTTTTTGGGAAAATATAGCAACTATTTGCTTAACCTGATAAGGGAAAATAAACATGTGAGAGCATGATCTTATGTGGATTACATGGCGAATTCAATACAACTGTCAATTGATGTGACTTTCGGCGGGAAATATCTAGCATTGTCAAAGTGAAGAATGAAAAATAAACATTAACTAGGCCAAAAACGACGGGCGTTTTGCCCAGAACTCTCCTGTCAAACGAAAATAAATAAAAAATATAAAAATGTGCAACTGGTTACTTACGTCGGTTGTCCGATTACTCTTATTTAAATAACCATTTAGTTAATGGATTAAAATTATTTTTAATTTATATATTTTTTATAAAAAAATATTATAACGAATTATAAATTATGATATATATTTTTTAACCACACAATTTTAAATTTAAAGCTCACATTAACTAATCAATCAATACGTCTAACAATAATGAACGGACTTTAAAAACACCTTAAAATTATATTAGTTCAAAAGGTAATTAAAGAGATGAAAGAACATTTTTTTAAAAAAAAAAATTTAGGGCCTGCTAAACTATAATGTATAAGTGTGGTGTTCTGATAATTAATTTTTTATATAATATCTATATATATATATATATATATACATGATGATTTATCTCGTAAATCGAAAAAATAGTTCAAATCAAAAATAGGTTTCTAAACATAGGAGCGTTTGGTTATCCTCGCTTTTTTTTAATACTTTTTTCACTTTTTTTCTTCTCTTTTTAGCTTTTCTTTCTATTTTCTTTTTTTTTCTCCCTTATTTTTTTTCAACTTTTAACCTTTAATTTTTATATATTTACAAATATATCTAATTTAAATATATTTTTTGTACGATTATTTAGAATATTATTGTTTAAATTATCCTATTAAATTAATTTATTTTTAAATGTATCATTTATTTATAATTCTCATAAATTTGAACTTTGAAACATTTTGCAGTAGTGTTTTTTAAGTTCTTTTTTTATCTTTTATTATCTACCTTTTACTTTAAATTTAATGATTTTATAACGGTTGTTTTTAAATGAGTGCTCGAGAGATGCATTTTTCACGTTTCATGAAAACATGAAAAAAAAAAAAAAAAGAAAACGGTAAGAATTCCTCAAAAAAAAAAAAAAAAAAAAAAAGTCTCGTTTATTTTATTAATTCGAGTTTAAAATTTAAATTTTATTATAGTAAAAAATTCTAAAAAATAATCACATATAATTTTTTTACTATAATAAAAAATTTTCATATAACGTCATATCTAAATTCAAATTAAAAATTTAAATCAACAAACTAAACGAATCATAAAATAAAAATTTTTACCACGTCACCGAGTTCAAAACTCCACGACGCCTAGTTTGGGAGCGTAGAAATGAACCAATCAAATGCTCTTTCTTCGTTTCTTCTACGCTTCTCAACTAAGCAAGACCCAGACAGAACAGAACGGAACATATATATATACACACATACAAAAACATACACATATAGATACACATATCTCTACACACGCAAAACCCACGTGTTTCCTTCTTGCGCTTACTTCGATTCTTCTGGCGACCTAACCTGGTTCTTGTTCTCGGCGAATGTCGCCGCCGGCGGTGGAAGTTCGGTCGCCGATTGACTCACCGCAGGCCAAGCAATCGGCCCCTCTGCAAAACCCTAACTCCATGGCGCAGTCGCGGCCGACCTCGTCGCCCAATTTCACTAACCATTTTTCGGGTTTATCCGAGGCCGCTGCGTCCGGTGCTACCGATTCTGCGCGACCGGCGGCAACATGGAGGGCGAGGCCGCGGCTCGTGAAGGTGAGGAGACATGTCGAGGCTCAGAATCCGAGGTCGAGAAGTGGCACTTCGACCGTGGTAGGATCGGGTTTCAATCCGTTTTGTGAGAATGGTGATCGTGCGAACGGGGGTTTTATGTTTGGTGCTAATCGGGGCGGTTTGGGAGAGACTTCGGATGGCAAGAATGGGGAGGGGAAATCTGATGAGACGGTGATGTTTAATAACGGAAAGGGAATGGAGTCTGCGAAGGTGGAGAGTGTAGGGTTTGTGTTTGGGGCTAAGAAAAATAGTGTGAAATCGAATTCTTGTGCAGAAAAGGAACGGTTTGTTGACAATGCGAAAGAGGTGGTGTCTGAGGAGAAGGGAGATACAAAAACAGAGTGCGAACTGGAATCTGGAAAGTTTGGTGGGGGTTTTGTGTTTGGTTGTAATCGGAGTGGATTAGGATCGAATTCCGATCGGGAAAAGGCTGAATGTTGTGAATTTGCAAAGGATTCGAGCTCTGAGGATAGGATTGAGACAGAGGCAGAGGGAACAAAGCGTGAAAATCTGGCCTTTGTGTTCGGCGCTAATCAGAATGGTAATGTAGATTTTAACAAAAGTTTTGAGCAGTCAGGTTTTTGTAGCTCTACCAATGTGAAAATAGGTCAGGAAACTGAGTTTAGGAAGTCTAGTTGTTCGGAGTTTGTGTTTGGTGCCAGTTGGTTTAACTCTGAATCGAATTCGAGCTCGGAGAAAAGTGTCTTCAATAAGAAAGTAGGAGCCGCTGGTGAAGTGGATGCTAATGAGAAGTGGAAGTTGGACAACGATGCTGGTGTATTTCTATTTGGAAGCGGGAGTAGGACGGGATTTAGTTCGAATAAACGCATGGACGAAAATTTTGCGAGTTTTGATAGCTCTCTAGATACACAAGTACATAATAAGGATCCGAATGTTAGTGTTAAATGTAAATATCCATCTGAAAGCGGCGATAATGCCGCTAGAAGCGCTAGTGTTTCTGGCACAAGTGCAGAACATAGGCTTCCTGATGAGATGAGGAAACTGAACATTGATGATTCTGTGAATGTTTCTGGTGTTGAGAGAACTGAAAATTTGAAGACGAAATTGTTTTCCAATATTGGGGCTGCATCCAAGTCTAGAAGATATAGAAAGGTTTCTAGAGGATGTAGCAAAGTATCTAACAGTTCTAGTAGTAATATCTCTTCTAACAGTTCTAAAGGTCCTTGTGTTGATGTAAAGAAAACTGATGGGAATATCTCTGGAAGTAGTGAACAGAGCCATTTCGTATTTGGAAGTGCTAGTAACGACAACACAACAGATGCTTCGGGTACCTCTAAATCTGAACCTTTTATATTTCTGGGAGGGCTAGGGGTCAGTGTTGAGTTCGGCCAGCTTCGGAAATGCGAAGCAACTGATGTTGCCGAACCCAATGTAGCTTTCTCACAGTCTTCGTTCTCATCTAATTGTCATGAGTTCCAACCTAGTGTTTCTGAAGCAGCTTTTGTTGAAGTAGAGAAAAAGGATACAAGAAATTCTCCCTTGACAGATTTCAAAACGCCATTATGTGATCCTGTCTCTCTTAAGGAAAGTCTATTTCCTGAAGTAGGTAGTAAACTGGAATACACTGTAAAGAACAAGTCAATCAAGGACAAAAGATTGAGGGAGACAAAGCGTAAGTTGAGAAAACCTTTGGTTAAGCAATGGCGTGGCCGAGATCATGCCTCTAAGGAAAGCAGTTACCCAAACACTTCCGGATGTTACTCCCCAATGGACTTATCTCCCTATCGGGATGCTACTGTGAACGATCAATTCTCCAGAGAAAGTTCTGCAGCATCAGATGGGTCGTCCCCCATAGACAGTAGTTATGGAACCCCTGCATCAGATGCACCAGTTCCTGCTGATACTAAAGAGGAAGATTTGGTAACTAAAGGGAAAGGATTAGATAGTGATAGAGGTGATCAGGGTACTAAAGTGCCAAATGAGGAAAATCTTGGGTACCACGGTGAAAGTTCCTGTAATCAGAAGTGCCCACCAATTTCTGTGCATGACTTTGCCTGTTCTACTGCCCAAACGGCACAAGCGGATGGCCACAGTGGTGCTAGTGTGGCTTCAGTAGAATCCGTAGGTGTCTTTAGCTCAAACATAGAAAATAAAGAAAACATTTCTGGAATGCAGTTCATTGTCACCGAAAATGCATCTGGGCTTCAGTTTACTTCAGGTGTGGAAGATATCAAGGGGGCGGATTTTATGTTTTCAGCTACATCTTCTGGGAAAGGGAGATTACCGGCTAGAAAGCGTCGGTATATAAGAAAAGGTAGGAGTGAAGTTGCTAAGGTTGGATCTTCTTCTGTGCAATCTTCACCCCTTAGCAGCATATCTTCGCTTCCCAATGCAATGGACAAATCTGAAGCAGGCAAACAGTTCATGGAAGAGCGCAGTTCTTCCTCAGCTGAAATTCAGGAAACCTGTGAGAAGTGGCGACTCAGGTGCTCATTTTTAAGAACTACTGTTCCGTTTTGAACTAATTTATCATTGATGTGTTTCTTGAATTATTGGTTTTGCAGCTATGGTTTCCTTTACTTATTTATTTTCTAGTTTCGTGATCATTCTTAATGTTGTTACATGGTTAAATATTTGATTTTTATCAGGGGAAACCAAGCTTATAAAAATGGGGACCTTCCAAAAGCTGAGGCATTTTACACTCAAGGGATAATTTCTGTACCTTCAAGTGACAGATCAGGCGCCTGTCTTAAACCTCTTCTGCTCTGCTATAGCAACCGTGCAGCAGCCCGCATGTGCCTTCTAAGGATAAGGGAAGCTCTCGGTGACTGCATGATGGCTGCTGCCCTAGATCCCAACTTTCTTAAAGTTCATATAAGAGCTGCAAAGTAAGGCATCTATACTCTTACTTTATGTCTACAGGACGAAGTTACCTACCTTAGAATTGTGCGTAGAGACGGTATACGATTCATTCTCTTGCCTTTCAACATATACTTGTGTTCCTTAATGCGAGTAGAGCTTGCACCTAGTCATGTTGAGCTGAGATGATAAAATTTGCAAATTGTCTCAATTGGGTTTCCATGTAGGCCTTCAGGCATTCTAGTTCTAACTGGATTCATACATATCAGGAAATGGTAAAAATCTAATTTACACCCAATCATAAAAAAAATAAAAAAAGTACACAAGGAAAAGACAACGAAAAAGCATGGTAAAAACCCAAATACGACTAATAGACCCCAACTCTAGACTTATGAGCAGTGAGTCTAGAAAATATATGACTACCTGTCATTTTAAAAAGTACGTGCAAGTGAAAGGAATTTGAGCAAACAAAATCAGACACCTGCCAAAAAGGGAACTTAATGTGTGGGTTGATGTCTAGTAGTAAATACGTCATTAAGGACTCCAAGTGTCTCTTATGCATGTAAAAGTAGTTTTAATTTTTGCAATTGTTATTCTCCTTTCCCTTAATGCCTCTGTGTATTATGAAACGTTAGATGTCTTCTAAATATGTATTTTTTTGTGAGTTACAGTTGTCATCTTTTGCTGGGGGATGTTGAAAATGCGCAGCAGCGCTTTAAGAATTGCTTTGAAACTGGAGCTGGTGTGTGTTTGGACCGAAGAATCATAATTGATGCTGCTGATGGTCAACGGAAGGCTCAGGTACTGCTTTTATGTTCTGTTGTATTGTTGTATGCTGATGTAGTCATATCTTGGTAATAATATTTTGTTTGATTAAATACCAACTGCTTATAGGTCATCTTCTTTTTATTATTGTGTTTTATCTGCTGAATTGCTGACTTAATCCTACCTGACTTAAATAGAGAATATCTCTCATTCTACAAGCCACCTCAGTTGCTAGTGCTAAATAAAGGCTTTTCCGTTCATATACTATAGATGTGCCGATTACTTATGCATTTAAATTTATGGTAGAGTGTACCTTTGATCTGATGACTGTTTTCATGGTTTTTTTTTTTACAGAAAGTGGCCGAGTGTATACATCAATCTGCTAAACTTTTGGAACAAAAAAATCCTGATGCAGCTCTCAATGCCTTGGAAATTATCTCTGAAGCCTTATCAATTAGTTTATACTCGGAAAAATTACTTAAAATGAAGGGAGAGGCTCTTATTATGGTCCGTACCTCATTGATTAATGTTACTAACTTTAAGTACTTGGTTTGTGATTTAGCAGTGGTTGATGTCTGCATTTTCCTTGAATTTTGATCTCAGCATTGACTTCTTTACTGTTGATATCGTATCTTGCAGTTGAGGCGGCCTGAAGAAGCGATTCAGCTGTGTGAGCAGAGTCTATCTTTTGTTGAAAAGAATTTTGCCTCCGTGAATGCATTAGCAGATATAGATGGTTCTTCAAATGAAAGTTATTCATTTGCAAGGCGCTGGAGGTGGTGGTTGATATCCAAGTCTTACTTTCATTTGGGAAAGCTTGAGGCTGCTCTTCCTCTACTTGATAAGCTGGCCAAAGTTAGATCAATTAACAATGGGTAAGTAGTGATACTCTAGGAGCACTTAGCGTATCCTTTCTCCCAGTCAGGAGATGTAGATAATTAGGGTAAAAACTTGTTAAGTTATTTATTGTCAGAAAATTTAGATGGTAAATTGGACTAATTAATACTATAAAACAACAGTGCTAAATACGCTCGAGAACTAAAACCAATGGCTAATTACTAAGTGTGTTCTCAACAGCAGAATTAAAAAAAATAACAAAAAATAACAAAAAAAAAAGAAAGAAAGAAAGTAAAACCTTTTGTATTGAAAGTTCCAAGGTTAGTTCTAATAATTTTGTCTTCTCAGGTCTGCATGTAAGAATCTGGAGGCATCAACTTCTTTGGCTGTCACTATTCGTGACCTTTTACATCATAAGGTAACCTCTTTGTTTTCTTTGTAAAATTATTCTTGGATTCAGTTTATTAGTCTCTGTCTTACTGCCTAAACGACAATTTCAGTGTGCATTGCTCCACTACTATTAAATCAAATGTGAAGTTTCCAATTTCACATAAATTTCACATTTCTTGAATATGCTGCAAGTTCTTTTTTTTCCCCCTCCTTTCCTTGCCCATATGTAAAAGCAGAAGAGTAGAAGCAACTGGCAACATTGTTCAATATCAGTCTCTGTCAAGATAATTGTTTTCACCTTCAAGTACTATCTCCATCTGTCAAGTTATGGTTAGGAAATGATCCATCTGAGTTCAGGTGACTGATAATGACCTGAGGTACATCATACCATACATTGAAGATCATAAACCTTAGAGTTGAAAAGTTGAGATCATAAGTACCCTTTTTTTTTTTTTCTAGAATTAAGTGATTGATACTTAGATCAAATTAAGATATAAGTGATCGATACTAAAAATACCAAAAACATATATAAGTGATCGATACTAAAAGTTAGCCGAGTTTCGTCCCTCAAGTAAAGATGTAGAAACACAATTGAGATTCGTTATTGAAGACTCAATTCTACTCACAGACATGGTAATGCCTGGAAAAATGGAGAATTCTAGGTCCTTTGTCTTACATGTTCAAATTTCCTTTTTTCTCTAGCATTTACAAAGAACTTTTTCAACTATCTTTCGTTTATTTCTTCCCATCAAATGCATCAAATAAGTTTACATTTTTACTTGTGTATAAAAGAATGCAGGAAATGAAGCATTTAAATTGGGAAAATATGCAGAAGCGGTGGACCATTACACTGCTGCTCTATCCAGCAATGTTGAATCACGTCGATTTGCAGCTATCTGTTTTTGTAATCGCGCTGCGGCACACCAAGCTCTAGGTCAAATTGCTGATGCAATTGCTGACTGCAGTCTAGCTATAGCCCTAGATGGAAATTATGCAAAGGTATGCCACTATATTTTGCATTTTCCTGTGCAGTACTCTATGTGCATCTTATTAGTTTTTTTTTTTTCCCCTATTTTTCTTTTGGATTATTTTCATAAATGCCCCTAAACTATGTACCTTGTTTCAAAGTGCCCCCTATTTTGTAAAACAGTTCAACACCCCCTGATATGTAGAAACAGATCAAATTTGCCCCTCCGTCCACTTCCGCGTATCATTTGGACGGAAAATGCACACGTGGCACTTAAAAATGAGTATTAAAAGTTGTGGAAGGAATTTTGACTAATAAAAACCAATTATTCTATATATCAAATCAAATACAATATGAAAAAAATTCTCATCATCTCTGTCTAAATCAATGGAAGCCACTCTTCATCTCCGTCTAAATCAATGGCAGCCATTAAATCCTACAACAAACCCCAACAAAAAGCAACAACTTTCAGACCAAAAAACTCAAGACAATTCACCAAAGTTCCACTACAATTTCCTCTGCCAAGCCCTTCTACTTTCTCTGTTCTTGATGATTCTCCCACTTTTCCCTTCACAAGCAAACAAAGTTCATCTAAGCTGAGAGCTCTTTCTCTTTGTTCGCATAACCATCTCGTACAACCTCTTCACTCTTTAGCCGCAAAAATGACGGCGCCATGGACAAGTAAAACAACAATAAGAAGATCAGGAAAGCGTTGTCTTTCCTTAGAGAAAAACACAAAAAACCCAGATTTAAAAAAAAAACATACCCAGATTTGTTTAAAAAAAAAAACCCCAGAGCAGATCTAATCTCATTCTAACACAGCTGCCCATGAGGCCCTCCGCCCTGACCCTTCTGCGACCCATCTCCTCTCACCACGGTGGAACCCAAGCCTCTCATCCACGCGAGAACCTAGGCCTTGCCGCTGCCTCCACTCGCGACCCTCCCCTTTGACTTTGGTGATTTTATTGAGTTTCTAATGTTTGGGTTTTTGATTTTTTGCGTTTGAAACAGAAATTGATCTATTCTTGAGAGAGAGAAGAGAAAGAGAGATCAGAAGAGGGAGGAGGAGAAAAGGAGAGCGTATAAATTTTTTTTTTTGAAAGTTTTTTTTATTGTTATTTATTGAGGGATTTTTTGTTTTTTGCTCATCTGATTTATTGTTATTTTTAATACTTAATCGAATTTAATTGTTATTTTAATACATAATGGTTTTAATTAATTCAACATGCCATGTAAGTAAATCTCTTAAGAGTATGATGGTATTGGACGGAGGTGGCATTCTGAATCATTCTCTATAGATCGGGGGGTGTTTTAAACGGTTTAGATGAATCAGGTTGCGCTTTGAAATAAGGTACATAGTTCGGAGGGCATTTATGAAAATAATCCTCTTCTTTTTTACATATGCGCAGTCTTCTTGTTTGCTAGTTTCAAATCCGAGGGCAAAACTATGATTCGTGTTTTTCTTTGTGTGTTTTGAATTATTCCGACCCCCCACCCCTCCCCCACCAAAAAAAAAAAAAAAAAAAAAAAAGAAAAAAGAAAAAAAGAAAAGGAACTACTGCAGTTTGACAAATAGCTATATGTAATTCTAATTTTACTTTATTTGATTATAACTAATATCTAGTATGTAAAGCTCATGAAAAATTTGCAGGCAAGTTGTAAATTTCTAGTTACTCAACTGCTATTAAGCAGCGTAATAGGCGATGTCTATTTACTAAACAGAAATCCCTTTGCTTGTATATTCTCTCGTAACATGTCCAAATAAGACAAAATCTTATGCATATTAAAAGTTCAAACAGCTCCGGAAAATAAAAGGTCAAACAGCTCGCCATTTATGCTACATGCTTTCTGTGACATCATGTTGTTTCTTGATATTATTTTCTTTCAAGTTTTTCCCTTTTCCTCCTTTGCTTAATTAGCATCTTTTGTTGTTATAAGTAGTTTCAGCTTCTCTAGGAACAAAATCTAAATCTGTTTTCTTTTGTGTGTGTGTGTGCGCGCGCGCGCGTGCCTGATGTCCCTTGCACAGGCAGTCTCCAGGAGAGCCACCTTACATGAGATGATTAGAGACTATGGCGAGGCAGCTAGTGCCCTCAAGAGACTCCTATCGATTCTTGAAAGCCAATCTTGTGACAAGGCCAAAGAATCCAGCTCTTCAGGTAGATCCACAGGCAGTGTAAAAGAATTAAGGCAAGCTCAAACGCGTTTCTCCATAATGGAAGAAGAAGCTAAGAAAGAAGTATCCTTGGACTTCTACCGCATATTGTAAGTTTTTAGGCAATTTAAGTATCTAGAAGTTATTATTTAAATATTTAATTTTGAATTTAAGACTATGTTTATCTATTAGGATTACTTAGGATTTAGTAGTTTGTCTCATTGTTGTTATTTTTATTTCTCTGTACATAGCTTAGAGATTTCATTTTCAATTCAGACTTAGTTGATGAATGTGTATTGATATTTCTGATTTCTTCCTCACAGAGTTCTTGTTCTCTTTATAATCCCCCCTTTACTATCTGTTGGTCTATGAAATCCCTAATGGTTTTGTTTCTCTATCTCGATTCTATATTCTTCTCTCTTGACTCTACATCTTGGTGTCTAAGAATGTGTCCTGTTCTACAGTTTCTCTTTAGGGTTATTGCGAGATTGAATCTTTATTGAAACTTAGGGCATGTTTACTTTGCATCAAAGGAAAAGGAGAAGTAAGGAGTGATTCCCTTTCCCATTTAATAATGTGTTTACTTACAATATTAGTAATGGAGATTTAGTGGGCCAGACACAATATAGGGAATGAGAAAAGGGAATACCAATCCTTACACCCTCTATGGTATTGCTTCCTTATCAAAGGGAATGAATGCTAACCCTCTATGGTATTGCTTCCTTATCAAAGGGAATGAATGCTAAATTTACTTATCTACCCATAATGAATTATTATATAGTGAATGATTATATAATTGTGTAAATAGACATTTTAGTGATTACATTCATAACATTGCTATTTTAATTTTAGTGAATATAAGAAAGGGAATGGGGTTGTTTCCCATTACATCATGTAATAGTCAAGTAAAAGCATGAAAGGGAATGAATGACTCCTTAATCCCATTACTTTACTTTCTTTTACGATCTTATTTCCTTTCCCATTATATTCCTTTACGGTTTAATAAATACGTCCTTTAGTGTTTATCATGTCCTGAATGTAGTTCCTACATGTAACACTCGGTTAAAGTCAGTTGAGTTCTGGAGTTTCAACGTTTTAATATTTCTTGAACTTACGACACTTGCAATAAATCTTAATGGCAGGGGTAGTAAACCAACTGACACAAGTGCTGACATCAAGAAGGCGTACCGTAAAGCAGCTCTCAAACATCATCCGGACAAGGTTTAGCTTTCATACTATGGCCTCTTTTTTTATATATATATATATATATATATATATATATATATATATTATTCAGTACAAAAGTTTCTGTTTTGTCATATTTACTCATCACTTTGCTTGGATATTCAGGCCGGCCAGTTCCTGGCAAGAACTGATAGTGGAGATGAGAGGCAACTTTGGAGGGAAATCTCCCAGGAGATTCACAACGATGCTGATAGGCTTTTTAAAATGATCGGAGAGGCATATGCAGTGCTTTCAGACCCCGATAAGGTTTGTCTTTCTAGTGACGATTGCGCCTTCAGACATTTATAATTCCCTTTTATGCACTTGTCTTCATCCTTTCTTTGACTTGAATCCATCTTATGGAAAAGCTGAAATTTTGACTGCATATGATTACAGAAATCTTTATCTTTTACGTTGTGTGATATGATCAGATGCTCCACTTTTGCGCTATTTTGATCTGCCTTTTTTTTTTTTTTGATAACAGCGCTCACAATATGATCTCGACGAGGAGTTGAGAAAAGATTTAAAAGGAAGCAGCACTCACAGAAGATATTCAGATGCTCAGAGTCCTGGAAGCAGCAATTTCCGAAGCTCCGATTTCCAGAGCTCTCCATTTGAGAGAAGCTCATCCAGACGGAACTACAGGGATAACTGGAAGACTCATGGAAATTCATACTCTCGATGGTAAAAAGTGACTTAAGAGTTTTATACCTCCTTTCGGACCGCAAAGTTTCCGTAAGAGAACAATGGTAATTGACTGGCTACTTGCGGCGAGGAAATTTTCAGCACAGCACTGATTCAGATCCGGTCATACTAGCCCGAATGGACAGCTCAGTTGCAAGACTCATCTGACATTGTTGAGAAACAGAAGATTTGTCCACCGAAAACCGCAATTTTAGGGACATAATTTTTCACACTGACTATGTTCATGGTCCACAGAGGCTGTCCATGAACCAATACTCATTTATTGGAGAAAAGAGGTGAGTTTTTTCACTCGTCAATGTTGACAATTATACTGTCACGGAAACGAATCTGTAACCTTTTCTTTGTATTTATACGAACATTTTCAGCATAGATGGAAACAAATATTCAATTGTGAATGTACTTAAAAAACATTTTTTTTTTTTCAGCAGTAAAGAAAGAAAAATTACATTTGTGTTATTCTCGTAAAGTTTCTTTTTCTCGTCTGTTAAGAAGATGGTTAAATCTTGCTTGGAATTTTTTTCAGATGACTGCTTTTCGATTGTCAAACAATCTAAAACAATTTATGAATTTGGTAAAACCTACTTTTGTTGAGCAGATTGTTAAAATTATTTTCCAACAATATTTGTGAAGCAATACAAAGGTCATAACTCCAAGAGTATTCTTTTTTTTTTTTTAATATTCTGGGTTCGTTTAGTTCGCTAATTTGAGTTTTTTCAAGTCGGAATGTGACTTTATGTGAAAGCTTTTTACTGTAATAAAAAAGTTAAACGTGATTGTTTCTGAGAGCTTTTTACTGTAACAAAACTCGAATTGTAAACTCGAATTAGTGAAATAAACGGGACTTTAATAATTGACGATTATCTCAAATCTACCTGTTTAAATTATCCCTGAAAGAAAATAAATAATAGAAAAACACTGCTTCATATGTTTTTCAATTTTAGAAAAAATAACTTTTAATAGTTTGACCATTTAGTTTATATACACAAGCGTATCCATTTAAAGCGGATTTTAAAATAAAATTTACTAAACACCAACCTGATTTTAGGCATAGTTATTTCTAACACAGCTACATATCATCAACATAACAAAAACATACTGTTAATCCCTAAATTTGAGATTGCTGTTATAGCCTCTATGCATGAATTTCAACGAAAGGGTTTGGTTAAATTATTTTGTGGGAAAAGACTCTAAAAGCAATTAATACAAAATGCAACTATTTATATTTTTTTACAGCAATTTTGATAATTAAGGGATATGAGCTAAATGGCTTATTCATGAGCTTTATTTACTGAAATAGTAGAAAATATGTTAATATAAAAAGTTTAAGAAAGTATATAAGTCAATTTTTAGTTATAGAAATTAATAAGCCATAACTTATCAAGTTATGATTCATAGCCAGATAAATTATGAATAAAAATCGTGAATAACTTGTCAAATTATGGTTTATAACCAGACAAGTTATGGACAAAAATTGTAATTTAACCTATTTATTAACTTATGAAAATTATTGACCTATTAATTTTAATTCATCTAAAATTTTCACATATTTCCTTCTTTCTCCCCTTTATTTAAGTAGTTGACCCATCTTTTCCAAAATCAGGCCAATGGCCGTTTTTAAACTTAAAAATCTAAAAAAGATTTTAATCAATCAGTTCGATTAGTAATGACATTAATTATGAGATATTTATTTTAAGAGTTATGTTTAATTTTAAATTATAATTCTTAATGTTTTATAATATTTTTTCTCAAAAAAATTTAAATTTTAAAAATTAAGTGAATCATAATTATAATTCTTGATTTTTTATAATATTCTAAAAGTCTCATTATAAATTCAGGTCAATGGCCATTTTTAAACTTAAAAATCTGAAAAAGATGAAATAGTATTTTAATCAATCAGTTACAGACGGCAGTCGATTAGTGATGAAATCAGTTATAGATTGAAATGAATAAACTAACGGTCAATCAGTAATAGACCATGGCGATAAGTGATAACCCACGAGCCACAAAAATAAAAAATAAATAAAAAATAAAAAATAAAAAAGGTATACATTATGTGGACGGAAAATGGGCGGTGCGTCGCGATCTTCTACAGCGGCCAATCTTGATCTCCAGACGGTAGGTACCATTTGCAGGAGACCTCGCGAACTTTTGTTTACATAATAATATTGAGATAGTTTCTCTGATCATAAAACGGATTTGACTTTCCTTTTTCTTCATTTAATATTTTGTGATTAATTTAAATGATTTATTCTTGATATGGTTTTTTAAATTAGGATTTTTCCTCCTTTGCTTAAAAAAAAAAAAAATGTTTTTAAATTCAATTTTAAATTCATATGTTATTATGTCTTTTGTTCAATTCATTTTTTTCTATTTTGTTTTCCAGAATTTACTTTTCATTATCCTTTTTATAATGACGTTTAAATTTATCATTATGATAATTAATTTTTTCTTTCTATTAACCTTTTTATTTCTTTATATTAATTATGATATTCATTCTTGTAAATACTGTTAATTAGCCAGCAACCTGATATGTTTTTAATCTTTTCATTCTTAGTGTAGCTCAAGAATACTTTCATTGCTATAATCTTTAGGTATTTATGATAAAGAAAATATTAATTCCACGCATGGTATGTTTATTATTATAATGATTCCTACTTTTTTTAGTTAATCCTGGTATTTTTTTTGTTCTTTTCATTGTTATTGTAGTTCGAAAAATACTTTCATTATTAAAATTTTTGAGAACTTGTGATAAAGAAAATATTTTAATTTCAAGCGTGGTATGTTTTCTACATCTTACTGCCCTTTACTTTGTTATATTGAGGCTATCAATCCTCGGATTTTTTGTTATTTTCATTCTTAAAATACTTCAAGAGTACTTTCACTACCATTATTTTTAAGAATTTATGGTAAAGATAATGTTATTACTAATTTTCACTCGTGTTACGTTTATTATTATAATGACTCCTTTTTTATGTAATCCGGGCATTTCGTTATTTTCATTCCTAGTGTACTTCAAGATTTTTTTCATTATTGGGATTTTTAAGAACTATGATAAAGAAAATTCAGGCCCGCAGCCCGAATTTTTCGGGCTCGGCAGGCAGGCCCATATGCCAATCCGTCCAAAGTTGCATTTGTTGGTTGCCGAATCGAATTCGGCGGCGGACGCGTGGGGAAATAGCAGATCGTGTATAACAAAAATTTTCATAAAACTTTTGAGATACTTTATAGATTAAATTAATTTATGCACGAAAAAATTAATTACATTAATTTATATCATTCAAGGATCAACCGAAAAAATACCTGGTAGCCGACTCGGATGATAACTTGAATTTCTTTGACCACGAACAGTCCTAACTCCAAGCTTTGTGTTTAGAACACCAAAGTCTTCTACGTCAATTCCTTGATTTCACGTAGACGTGTGTGTGGGCACACGTGAGACAAAACAGGTTTCTTAAACACTTGAATTTCCACAAACACCAACACATGCACGATATAAAATTTTTGGAGAAAAATATTTTTCACTCTTTTCCCTTGCTATGAGAATTTCGGCCACACATAAAATTAGGGCTGAAAATATCTTTCAAAATTGTCCACAATTTTATATCTTTCTCATATTTAAAGAGTTGAAGTCAAACTTCAAAATAGAATCAAATCCTTATCTCCAATTTTGAATTTGGAACAAAAAATCCATTCCCTTTATCCTTTAAGTGGCCGGCCACCCTCCTAGGGTTTATCCCTATGTGTGGCGCCTATATCAGATAGGGAAGAAAGAGATTTTATCCTTTATGCAGTAGTCCAATTTTAGTTCAGATTCAAATTCGAATTTAAGTCAAACTTAAATTAATTTGAATTCTAAATTGAACAACTTATCAAATAAGTTTAAATGGATAAATCTAGATATGTTCAAATTCAAATTTAAATAATAATTAATTCTCAATTAATTATTTTTCGAGATTTTAATTTTAGAATTTCGTAATTCTAGAATTTCCATTTTGCCCTTTGTGTCTGGTAGAATTACAAGGACGACGCGGGGACTAATGGATCTATAATTCTGAGCTCCAATAAAATTAATAATTAATTAAACACTTTAATTAATTAATTAATTCTATTAATTCTAATAGTTACTCTACTATAAACTTGGAATTGCACTCTTAAAATTATAGACATTAATTACTTCTAAACTGCGAAGTGTCCATTTGATATAGTCATTACATATAGATCATCCTCCATAAATAATTCATAATTAGAGTCAGGTAGAATCCGTTAACCTCTCTAATTACATCTTTATCCTTGAGTACCATTGATTCTCTAATGGATAGTGATTCATAAAACATATTCATGAACTAGAGCGCTCTTACTAATCCAAGTACCGAATCAACACTCAAGAGAATTATTTATCTGCTTCTTTCTCAAGAAGGAATGGATTCCATCTCGTATAATAACATTCTCAACTACCTATTTCATTATGTCTCTAAAATACAAGGAATAGGATTTAGGATCTTAGAATCCGTACCAAGTAAATCAAAAGACATAAATCCATAAATAGGAGTTTGTTAAGAACTCATGATTAAGATCATCCTATATATGACCATCGGTAGACTCAATTAGAATTTCTATGCTTAACGGAAATTATTAGAAATTCATATTGTGTCTATGTCCATGTTCCACATAATCTCATTATGTGAAATACACTCATTCAATATCTTGCCATATTAATAGTGCGGATAACACCGTTCCATTCTAAATGGGATGACATGTATTTATAATGTTTTAATTAAAGATTATGAACTTTAATTAAATTTATTATGAACAATTACTTTTGATTATTATCCTTAAACATTATCCTCTCGTATATAACACTTATATACCATGTTTAAGGTTACATAAATAATCAAGGAAATTTATTTGATATTCATAAAATATTCATAAATATATGCACATAAAATGATGAATAAACTATTTTATTAAATAAATAATAAATATCCTTTTACATCTCATGCTTTCAAGACACTATTCCTAACAGCATTTTCAGGCTTGGCCTCAGGCAGCCCAAATTTGGTCACCACGCCGGAGCCTGCCACCATGTCGCGCCATCAACCGCCATCCGCCGGAGTTTTTTTTGAAGCCTGATTTGCCAGAAAAACGGTCAAAATTTTGACTGTTGGTGCCCGACCCGAAAATAAGCCCGAAAGCCCAAATTTTACCTGAATGCCTGAGATGCCCGAAGTGCCTAAAAACCCGTCCAATGGCTAGTTTTTTGACCATTGCCGCCTGAACCCGCCGAACCCTAAACTAGCTGTTGCACCATGAATTTTTGGAAAAAAAGAAAAAATAAATGTTTTAACCTAAAAATTTCCCTATAAATACTCCTCATCCCCCACATATTTTTCTCACTCAAACTATCTCAATCCCTCTCAATTTCTCTCAATCTCTATCAATTTCTCTTAATCTCTCTCAATCTCTCAAATCTCTATTACAATATTTTCAAAAACTATCACACTATCCAAAAGCTCTCTCACTCCAATCGCTTTTATTTTTTTATAATGGATCCTTTTGGTTATAGTGGTATTCTCGTTATGCCCAACACAACGTGGAAGATGGACAATTTCCCACTAATGAATTTGTTACGCAAGAATCTACTAATCCGAGCCCTGGTGGACGTACTGGAGGTCGTGGTCGCAATGGTGGTGGGCGTGGAGAAGCGGCGAGTGCCAATGCGACTGCGTCTGCAAGTGTTGCAACCTCTACGAGGAAATGCAAGCGCACCTCGACAGTTTGGGATCACTTCAACATAATTGAGGAAATCGACAATGAAGGTAATACTAAACATATAGCTCAGTGTAAATATTGTTTATCTAAATTACAAGGTGACACTATTCACGACACCACACACTTGAGAAGACACTCCGAAAAGTGTCTTCAAAAGCTTAGCCAATCCGGCAGACCAGAACTCTGCCAAACACAATTATCTTTTGATCGCGCAACCGGTGGTCTAACCACTTGGAAATATGATCCGCAAGTAGATCGTATGGAAGTTGTATGAATGATAGCTGCTTTAGATTAACCACTTAGTTTTATAGAGCATCCTAATTGGCAACGATATATTAAGGTTGTACATAATCATAATGCACAGTTCACTTCAAAAACTACTTTTAGAAAGATTTATTAAAATTATTTACAAAAGAAAAAGAAGTATTAATAAACCTTTTACACTCGACTAGCAGGTGCGTTGCGTTAACGATAGATATTTAGTTTGTGTTGCCAATAAAGATTATTTAGCTGTAACCAGACATTACTTTAAAGGATATGATTTAGATAAGAGAATATTAGGTTTTAAATGTGTTCTAGGATTACATAGTGCATAGGGGTGTAAATCGGCCGGGTAGGGTAGGGTTACGCCGAAAAATTGAGCCTACCCGACCAATGCGGGTTGAGAAAATTTTGGGCCACGTCACTCTCTTAAGTCTATAAACCCACAACCTTTCGGGTGACCTTGGGTAGGGTCGGGTTACTCGGGTTGGTGATCTTAATGACCACATGATCATTTTTTAGTGAATTAATCTGTGTTTGTTACAGAAGAAATCATTATCAAAGAGAACATTTCTTTACTGCAATAGGGGGTCTAAATGCAAGGTGAATAATTAAAACACTCACTTTAAAATCAAACACTTCCAATATAAATAAAGAATGTCCTAATTCAACAACTATGTTATACAAGCATTTTTTACACAAACCGTGAATCTAAAACATCAATAAGTTAACAGTTTAAATGCATAAAGTTCATAAACTTATGAAAGTAAGAATTTGAAGTGTTGGACATTGTTTTACCTACTTTGAACATGTTCAGCCGGGTAGGGTTACCTCAAATTCATGTAACCCCACCCTGCGCCCATACCCGCGCAGTGCGGCTTAAGCATAATTAAAACTGAAAATTAAATAAAAAATTAGAAACTTGTGATTTTCGAGTAGGGTCGGCTCGGCTCGGCCGGGTTCATCAGGTTTGGGGTAATTTCTTACAGCCCTAGTGCAGATTTAATATATAATACCATTTTAAATGTAATTGATGAATTTATATTAAGAGATAAAGTAATGGCTATAACATTAGATAATGCTAGTGCCAATACAAAAGCAATTGAGTTCTTTGAAAATGATTTAAGTTTATTCAGTGACGGTACTATTTTCCACCAACGACGTGCATGTCACGTAATTAATTTAATTGTTAAATCCGGTTTAAAAGAAATTGGTAATCACATTAAAAGAATTAGAGATAGTATTGCATGGATTCAAGGTAGTAACTAAAGACAAGAAGATTGATTTAGGTTCTTACAAGCATTAAATATACCTCCTAGAGTATTAACGTTAGATATGCCTATAAGATGGAACACAACTTACATAATGCTTCAACAACGCATCCCTTATAAGGATACTATAACAAACTATATGTGTGCAAAACTTTATAAGTTTGTAAAATTTGTAATTCATTACAAAATAATTGCACTCTTTTTTTCTTACCAAGTTTTTATCCCAATTAAGTTTTTCTTAGTAAAATTTTTAACGAGACAATCATGAATTATAAATTTAATATACATCATTAATAATATTAATTTATTTAATTGAGTTAATAATGTCTATTGAATGTTGATTTTGACTTTTATATAATTTTAACACAAACTAAATTAATAATCATAAATCAAGGGCACAACGTTACCCAAAATGACTCAAATTCTTTACGGGGCACAATGACCCCAATGAATAGAATTTTTTCGACAAACATCAATGAGAAACACAGCAACAGGGTAATCTTCAGATTTTCTAAGAGCTGAGTTCATTTCAAGCTTCGGCTCAATAACAAACAATTAGAGCTTGTTTATATTAAGAGGAAAAATTGAAAGAAGGAAGAAGCCTTGGGAGATTAGTTGAAGATTTTGATACCCATTGATTGAAAAAAAAAAAAAAAAAAAAAATGCTCTCCTCAATATTTTCCTCATCTATGTCCTTTCTTTTCCTCTTTACCAAACATGGGTTTAAGGCACATTAACTGAGAAGTAGCTTCATAATAACATTCTGCATCAAGGTGGTAAAAAAAAAATAATAATAATAATAATAATAATTAAATGAACTCCAAAAGCTAAATAATGTTTATCTGGCGAATCTAAACTCAAGCAAAACTGTCAACTCTTTGACAAAACAAAACTTTCTGTTGCCAATAGAGGTGTTAGTCACTTAAATTGCTCGCACTTCAAATCCAACAATTGATCTAAATAAACAAATTTCGGATATTTGGAAGACGACGAAGAATGAATCCTCAGAAAAATTCACCATCTAACTTATACAGCAGCCTGAGCATGTTCAAGAATCTGAGTGGCTAACTTATGAGTACGCACTTGTAAAACCTTTGTGTGGTCTATCAATTGCTCATACCTGGAAAAATGCAAGGCCAATTTAGAAAAAAAAAAAAAAAAAAAAAAAAAAACAAGCATCGAAAGAAACATCATGAACAGAACTTGTGGACCAGTGTTAAGAGGCAGAAGAGAAAGTGGATCAAGAAAATAAACTAGAAAACATAAATGATTTTGGACACAGAAGTCTGCACCCATAAAACTTACACATTGGGATGATTTGGTTCCATGACAACGGTTCCTTCCTTTGTGTCAATCCTGGCATCAAGCTTTGAGTTTCGAGTAAGATTAAGAATCCATCTCTCAGCCTCTTCATAATTCAAATTCAATTTCACGGCTAGCACTCTGTCAAAAAATATCAGCATTCAGCACACTCAAGAATGAATGAAACAATATATACTTTCAAGTTTAACCAACAGGAAAAGAATAACAGAAACAACTTTTTGCAACAATCAAAACAGGTCCATAGTATTGACACAATTGAAAGAGAGTCAGTTGTATACCCCAGACTGATCCGCTGATGGATACGGCAATATGTCTCAAAGATAAACAGTCGGGCATTTTCAAGAAATTCATCTCTCATCGGTACAGTAGAGAAGTTGCCTTCTTCAACTCTCTTTCCGAGGAAAGGATCATTCAGTATTACCTACATAGCCAAAACAGTAATCAATACCCAAACCATCAACATCTAAAAAAAAACACTACTTTTAATCAGAAAGAGAATCCTAGGTCTTTATTATATTATGGCCCAATAACCAAATAAAGGGGGGAAAGGGGGATAAAAACACTTACACTAACTCCCAAGGGCAGTTGAAAATTGTTGCTAAAATACTATACACACATACACAGAAGATAGATAGAAAATTGTTACTAAAGAACTTACTTCTTCACACTCTTTCATCTTCGTTTGTGCTCCATCAAAGTCATAATTGACGAATACACACGCTAGAAACTCTGTAATGGGATCTTTATAAGAGTGTTGCTCCTGCTGAATAACTTTTATAAAATCTTTAAATTGATTCCTCTTTCTCTTGTTAACAATGAAAGCAGTGGCTAAGTAACGTAAAAGATGAGGAGCATTGGTCTGAATGGCATTTAGATACCTGGAAAAATTAAAGAAAAATATCATCAGTGAACGCACTACCAAAGAAATTTACCTATGCAAAAATAAGGAAATACTTCCATATTGGCAGGATTATGATGAACCAAAACGTCATTAGGTTTCAGGAGGAAAAAAAAAGCACATGAGAATATATGAATATGAAAGCACACAAGTTATTGCAAAATATTAACAAGTTGTGTTCTTATTAGAGGCAACAAAAAAAAAATAACTTAACCAATATTACAAAATGAAAAAGCATTTAGATGGCCTGATGAAGCCATTCATAGCTTGACAAAATTTGAGAATATGGAGAAAAGTACAAGTTAAAGTGACATAAATGGATAGGTGCAGAGGACATACTTGTCTGAAAAAAATAGATCAATTATTTGTGTTCGTCCTTGATCATGGTTGAAAGATATAAAGAGACTCCAATGCATTAGCCATATTCTGCTTTGCACCTGATTCATAGGTGAACTGAAATTCTGCATCCACAATAGTATTTTGATAATTAGAAAAGGACGTAAATAAAATGTGCTTATAAACAAGAAGGTGCCTGGGGTGGGAGAGAGAGAGAGAGAGGGGAGGGGATGCAGACCTTGGAGTCAATAATTTCTCTCAACCGAGTAAGCTCTTCTTGAGCAGTATCCCAGTTTTGCATCAAAATCTCAGCTGCCAACTTGCCCCATAATGCACTCAGACTCTTTTCACTGTTTGTGCACAAAGCCCTGTACTGATAAAGATAGTCGGCAGCGCCAGAGTAGTTTCCACACTCAAACTGAAATTTTGCATATTGATATAATGCATCTATCTGCTCGGTGCCAATCTGTCAAAACAAATCCTTATCCATTAAATTCCCGCTATAACGTACGGCAGTAAAGAGGATGAAAAACTTTGTCAAACAGCAACAATTATTTTACACATACAACATCAAATTCTACTAGAACACACCAGAAACTAAGCTAACTCCAACATACCATGATACATACCAGAAATAGTCTAACATCGAAAAATCTAGATTTTCGCAAATCTCCAAAATCGTTTCGATATTGACAATGCAAAGTGTAATTTTCAACATTGGGATTGCAAATACAAGAAACGGGTTCCTCTAATTCTCTGTAGCATGTATAATTCGTATTAAATAATAATCAAAGTACAAAACTTGTTTAATCAAAAAAAAAAAAAAAAAATTTATCCAAACATACGCTAGGAGCCAAAATCATACAAGTTGAGATAAATACCTAAAATCCCAAGAAATAAAAATTCAAAAGAAAAAACAAAGAAAAGGTGAAGAGAAGAAACCTGATAACGTTCATTGAGCATGTGAAGATTGTACTGCTTGTCAGCTCTCAACTCCTGAACCGCAGCCGGATTCTGCAAAAACGTAACAAGCGGCGCCGCGGCGTCCTCCAACGCCTTCAATTTGGCCACAACCTCAACCCTCCTCTCCACCATATCTGCAACAAACACAAGAAAAAGAAACTCAAAAAACTCAATTTATCCACAATCACAATCACAAATTCGCAGAATCGAGCGAAGCCCAAACGAAAAATTCACTTCTATACAAAATTGGAATCGCACATTCACGGAATCCAAACACAATCAAGAAAAACAGACCTTGAGGGACGTCTTCTGTGTGGTAGAGGGACTTATGGATGTCCATGGCGTAGTCGACCATGTTGGTCTTGTTGAGGAGCTCGATTTTGGACTTGAGGATCTGCTCGTCGGGGTAGAGCTGGCGCTCCTGGAGAAACTCCAGCAAGGGGAAGACCAAGTGGCGGTCGAGGTTCGGCGCGATGCGCGGCGTCAGGTCGTAGTCCGCCATGGCTGGAGAAGCAAGCGAGCAAAGCAAACCCTAGATGTGGTTGGGTAAGAGAAGAGAAACGATTGGAAAAAGAGGCTTTTGTTTTTCTTCTAGGTTTAACCCTACGCAGTTCCTTTGGGTTGAAATATCTGTACTACCCCTACAAATTATCAAAATCGCATTTTTAGCTCCTACTTTGATTTTTTTTTTTTTGGGTTAAATAAAAGAAAAAGGATATGTGCAAAAATTTTCTTTCAAAAAAGAAAGTTTTAGGGCTGTTTGAAATTTATTTTAAAATAATTTTATTTTTTATATAAAAATATTTTTAATTTTAGATAAAAATTATTTTTAAAAATATTTTAAATTTTAAAAATTATTTTTTTAAAAATATAGAGAATTTATTTAATTTTATTAAATTAAAAATTACTACAGATTTTTTTTTTTAACATAAAAAAAAAATAAACTAAATTAATGTTTTTCGGTCATTTACAAGATTAATCAAAATTATCATTATTTAAATTTTAATATTTTTTCAATCAATCTAAAATTATATTATTTAAATTTTAAGATTTTCTCAATCATTACAAGCTCGACCAAAATTAACTTATCTCTACTATCAACACTACCTAGCTCTGTCCATGTCTACAAGATCTATAATCTATATCTATCTATATGTCAAGTTTAAATTTAAAAATTATACCATGACATGTATGCAAATGATCTCTGACAAATAAAAATACATAAATAATATAGGCAAAGTCTTTAATTTTAGCACTCAAAAACACATATAAAATATATCATCTCATCCAAATTCAAATCAATCAGAATTATCGTACTATTTTTCAATAAAGTTTAAAGTTTAATTTAATATACTATTTCATGATTCAACAACCAGATTTTAAAAATAAAAATTAGAATCAGAGAAATTCGTTGATAAAGATTATACCTTAAAATGATGAGAACCTTTAAAGTTCTGGTGGCTCTTTTTTTATTATTATGTGTGAGCGAGAAATATTAGAATTTATTTTTTTGATCTTTTTTTGAAAAAGTTAAAAAATAATTTGAATTACAATTTAAAAATGTTCTTTTAGGTTTGAATTTGAATTTAAATTTAAATTTAAAATTAAAACTCAAGTTTATTTTTAACTCGAGTTTACTTAAATTAATGAATAATATTTTTTCTATTTTGCTATAATTTTTTTTTTATATTGAGAAAAGATAATGAAAAAAAAAAACCTTATTCATATTTATTTTATTTATTTTTATTTACTATCTAAAATAAAAAGTTTTGACTTATTTTCACAAATCATAACTCAAATATACATAACTAAACAAAAACTCAAATTATAATTTTAACTCAAATTTAACTTAAAAATTACACTTAAATTAAACTCTAAAAGAACGACCCCTGAACTTTTTGTTTTTTTTAACTGACCAAGTAATTGCACCTACTTGGCTTTATAAGGCGGTTAAAACATAGGGCCCGTTCATTTCGTTGATTCGAGTTTTTAATTCGAGTTGAAATTTAATTTTATGTGAGAGCTTTTTACTGTAGCAAAAAAGTTAAATGTGATTGGCTTTAAAATCGAATTCTAAAGGCGGCGAAAAACATAGTATGCAATCTCCAAATATGACCCATGCTTCATTAACACAACAGAGGAAATTAAAAAAGCATAAAATGTCTAAAAAAAATTTGATGAAGAACGGTTACTTTTTGAAAATGCAGCAATCTATTTCTTTGTATAGGTGGAGCCTGTTTAATGAAGATTAGCCTGTTTTAAGGCTATTAATATAAATGCTAGCATTATTTTTTTATAATTTTTTTTAACACTCTTTGCCCTCACAGTTTGACACTTATATTGATGAAATTATTCAAGGAAAAGTAGGGACAGCTGATTTTTTTTCTTTTAAAAATAAAATTTGACCCTTTAAAAAATTAAACTTTAAAATTTTTCCCCTACTAAAATTTTATTTTTCCAAACATGCACCCCATTAATTTTTTTAATTTCATTTCTATATTATTTAACAACTTTACTCCTTTTACTCATGAGTTATTGTAATATGTAATATGATTTAAATATGGGAACTTTTCATGGTATTTTTTTAATCTTTATACCATGCATTTTAATGTTAAAAAACGTATACTTTATATTTTGAACTGTATTACATTTATAAATTTCAAATTTATATTAAATGCTTACCTATTTTCAGTCGAGAGTTGATTTTCACTATAAAATATCCAAATATCATCATATTTTACAATTTTCCCTTCCTTAAAAAAAAAAAAAATTATTGATGGCATTTAGGTCTTTAAGTGGACAAAATAGACTGTTGGTTGATGCAAGATAAAAAGTTAGCATAAATTAAAAATTTAGAAGTATAAATATAGTCAGCTTTAAAATATAATATTGTCTAAATTTTTAACGTTTTTAGTATAAAAATGAAAAAAAAAATCTTTTATTGTAGGATATCCTTATTGATATAATCAAAATCATATTAAAATAAAAAAATATATATATGTATAATAAATAATTTTTTTTATATTAATATGACTTTACAAGACAAAGTCCTACTAATAATTTTTTTTTTCCATATTATAAAATTCTTTATATGTATATGGTAATTCTTGGAAACCACAATTTTTTATGTATGAATTTCTTTCATAAAAAAGAGTACAGCATCATGCGCCTACTAATATTAGAGGCTAACTCCGCTATTGGATAGGTAAACTCTATTATTTTATTTTTTATTCAAATAATATTAATAAAATTTAGGTGTTAAATAATTAATATAAAAAGTGAACTCTAATGCGTGAATTTTTTATTTAAATAATTAATAATATTATTTTTTATTTTTATTTAAATAATATTAATAAATTTTATGTGTTAAATAATTAATATAAAGAGCGATAACAGAATGTAACTGAGACAGTGACGTTGAAACGGTGGCTAATAGCAATACATGGGACTAGAAGAACGGCTGGAAAGCAACATGATAAGGACGGAGATTTGGTGGGTACTTGGTAGACAAAGAGACAAACCTTAAAACAAATATATGTCATTATTATATCATAATAAGCTGTATAAATGATATGCTCACACACTCCATTATTGCGCGTGGAGAAAACTACTGAGTAATCTTTTGAGCCTGTTTATTTTTTATATTTATTTTAATTTTAAATTATAATTTATAATTTTTTATATTATTTTTTTTTATAAAAAATATACGTAAAATAAAAATAATTTTAAATTATAATTTTAAATACACAAACTAAATGTCTACTTAATCTTTAACAATTAAAACAAAAAACAAAAAAAACTTGTCCCTCAATATTGTCAAGAGTTTCTGTCCATAAATTCTCAAATCTCAGTAGCCTCTCTCTCTGTCTCTCACTCAAACATTTTCAAAAGTAGTTCCATAATGTCTGTCTCTCTCTTGCTGCTTTCTCTCATTCTCTTGTCCTTTTATTCCCATTTCTCCATTTGCAGAGCTCTTCAGTCTGAAGTTGGTAAGTTTTTTTTTTTTTTTTTTTTTTTTTTTGGTTATTTGTTGATCATGATTCATGAAGATCATATATACAATGTTTTTTTTTTTTTGTTTTGTTTTGTTTTGCTTTTTAGGTGTTAAGTTAATTTTGCAGTTATTCTATTTCGTTTTGGCTTTTGCTTCAGTGTTCCAAGGACAATATATTTGAAATGAAAGAGTTATATAGATTCATTCATAACAGGTTATAATAAATCAAGCAGATGAATAAGAATTTGATGCCTTGCTGATACAGAAATATGGAAATTAGTTCAATAAGACCCAAAAATTTCATCTTTTTAATAATTAAGCGCTTCTAATTGCATTAACCTTATTTCATGAACTTTACCACCTATTTTGCTCACTAAATATGGAAACTTTTTTTTCACTAATATGAACGAGTAAAGGAAGAAAATGTTTTTTTTTTGTCTTCCCTCTTTTTCGTTGTTTTGGTTCCTTGGAGTTGAGACGCCAGTAATCTTTTTCACTTATTTGGGCATCGTTCACTTCACATATTCGAGTTTTCAATTTAAATTGAGATGTGACATATTTTAAAAGTTTTTCACTATAGCAAAAAAAGTTAGATGTGATATCTTCACAAATTTTTTTACTGTAAAAACTTAAAATTGAAAACTCAAATCGGTAAAATAAACGATGCCTTGGTAGTCTTTAGTGACCGTTATCTATTTCTTTCTCTTTCTATCTCTCTGCTGGCTAGAAATCCAAAAGTTTGAAAACCCATTCATATTTAAAACCGGTTTATGATTAAAAAAAATAAAGAAGTTTTGCTTCTAGAATTAAAAAAAATGAACTATTATTAGTTTTTTATTTTTAATTGTTAAATTTGTATAAAAAACTATCTATTCAGTATATTTTTTTTAATTTAATGTGATTTTGATGAGATTTAATGGTCAGAAACCGACAAATAAAGAGACTCACTCAAGAAATTCTCTTAAAAAAAGAAATTACAGGGCCATTCACTTCACTAATTTTTTAATTTAATAAAAAAGTTAGATGTGATTGTTTATAAGAACTTTTTACTGTAGTAAAATTCAAATTCTAAACTCGAATCGGTGAAGTGAATAAGATAATTTGTTTAAATGTATTGAACGTGGACTAAATGGTGGGTTGAAAAAAGAAGAGAAGTGGTCCGGGTGGGACGCATTATCACGTGTATTAAGTAGTTAAATCCCTATTCCACGATCTATTTTTGCCCTATATATGTAGTTCTCGCAAAACAACCACAGTACATTCCAAAGTTTTCGGATGTTCCTTTGTTATAATTGATGAGGTTGAGAAAACGTGGATGAAACAAAATTATCAATCATCACTTGATAAAAGTTTAGAAGTTAAAAATTCGACGATAGGATCATTTTTAAGTTTTATTCAATGGCTGAGATTTAGACTGTAAAAAGGTTATATATATTGTAGTTTTACTCTATGTGGTTCTGATTTTTGAATGCTTGAGAATAAAGTATTACCTCCTTGGCTTAAGAATAAAAACTCAACGATAAGGTTATTTTTAAGTAATTCAGCAAAAGTTCATTTTTAAGTATTATTTAATGGTTAAGATTTAGACAGTATAAATCATCTTAAAAAAGTGCAAGGTATTGTAGCCTTACTCTCTGTGTTTTTTAATGCTCTTTATTCCCCACTCTCTCTTAATGCTTATGAATAAGGAAAGTATTAGCTTCTTTGCTTTCTAAATTTGTAAACTGTAAAGGGTTTAAGTCAACTGTTTTACTTCTTTTTTTAGGTGAGGAATCAAAGTTAAAAAAACATTTGAGTCCCGTTTAGTTCGTTGATTTGAGTTTTTAATTCAAATTGAGATGTGATTTTATATGAGAGCTTTTTCCCTAGTAAACAAGATAAATATTATTATTTTTAAGAGTTTTTTTACCGTAGCAAAACTTAGGAGACGTTTGGTTTATGGATTAGAATCATAAGATTAGAACTATTTTCGATTTATGTGTATTTTTTATGAGAGAAAATACTATAGCGAGTCACAAACTATGATTCAAATCAGGGGTCAAATCTCCTTTCTAAACGTTCTCTTAAATTTTAAACTCAAATCGGTGAAATGACTTACTTTTGTCTACTTATACTCCTAGGATGACTAATCATTTTTTTTTTTTTTTTTTTTCTTAAAGTCAGAAAGATGCTTTGTGTCTGTTGTTTTTATTGGAGTTTTCACAAGAATCAAATCTGAATTGGGATTTAATTAGTGATACTTTTCTTATTTGAACTGAATAAGCATAATTGCAAATCCAGTGGAAAGTCTTAACTATGGATTTTTGTGATATAAATTAGGGGAGTTTTAGGCCAACATGAAAATCAAAGGAAATAGGGTTTAGAAATTAATGATAACTTGTTAAGTTTTGGTTCATTTGAACTGAATAAATAATAACTTGTCAAGTTATGGTTCAAATCCAGTTATGGAAAGTCTTAATTTGTGGATTTTTAACTTGATAAACTATTGGATGATAATTTTAATTCATCTCAAATTTTGGCCTATTTTCCTCTTTCTCCCTATAATTAGATGATGAAAGTCCATTTACTTATGTGGAGGGAAGTGGTAAAGGACCAAAAGAATGGGGTGAAGTTGATCCACATTGGCAACTTTGTGACAAGGGAAAACTTCAGTCTCCTATTGACCTTCTTGACCAAAGAGTGCAAGTTTTCCCCAGTCTTGGGAAATTGAAAAGGGATTACAAACCAGCTCCTGCTACTATCAAGAACAGGGGACATGATATTACGGTAAGCTATCAGTTTACTCTCGATCGATTATGGAGAATTCTTTGATGGGATACTAAAAAAATACCTAAAGAGGGCACAATTTTAAACTATCATATCACATTTCAAATTTAGAAAAAGAAAAAATCACAATTTAACAAAATTTTATAAGGAGCATTTAGTATGCAATAATTAATAGGAATCATATTACTAAAAAAGTGATAGTAAATAATATGATTCCCAAAAATTTTTATTATCACGTTTGGTTACGTATAGTAATCTACTCTCAGATTCTCAAAATATAATTTTATTGTGTTTAGTAGTGCATAATAATGTAATATTATTTTCTTAAAAATAATAGTTTCTAGGATTTTAAATTAGTCAAATCTTATCAAATTGAATAATATCATATGCTATCCTGATTTGTTATTCAAATATTATGAGAACGTTTTTTCTTTTTTTTTTTTCAAATCTAAAAGTTTAACAAATAAATTTATAAATTAAAACACTGTATTAAACAAAAAAAAATCAGTTTAAGAGATCCCAACACCACCGCCACCACCGACCCAAGCCCATCACCACCAATGCGTTCTCTTTTTGCTGATCATCACCGCCACTGCCTTTGCAACAACAGAGACCTCTGAATCTAGAAACACCCGAAATCAACACAAGCCACATCTCTCTTTTCTCATAACCCATTAACGTTTTGGGTTTGGTGGGTATTTTTCCCCCTTTTTGAAAAAAAATACTGAAGCTCCATAATCCAATCTGAATAGTGCATGAGACCTGGAAGGGCCGCGAGTGGAGGTGAGCTTGGGGTCCGGTTGGCGGGGAACTTCGCAAATTGTGGCTGGATAACCATTTTGAAAACATTACCGAATACGCCTTAAAAATGACAGTTTTTGTACTAAATATGAGAATATAAGAAGATTTCTATTCTCATTTTCAGATTATCTTATACAAACATCCTCACGAGAATTCGAACGTTTAAAACTATATCATAGAATTCTCTACTTAAGCAAACTTGAAAATTTTAGCCAATTATAACGCGTCTAATCAATTGTATCAGTAAATACTTGATACATGCAATATCCCATATAAGAAAAAATGTAAACAAGTAATGACTTGTGTTACTCTTCCTAAATTATAACTTTTCTGATGGACGAAATAAGTTTTAAGTTCCAACATTTTCAAAACTAATCCTGAAATCCAACTACATCACACAATCAATCCAAGAATGCTAGTTGAACTTATTATGATGATTGATTAACTGATGATTAGATTACATTAAGGTCCCGTTTAGTTCGTTGATTCGAGTTTTTAATTTGAGTTGAGATATAATTTTATGTGAGAGCTTTTTACTATAGCAAAAAGGTTAAAATGTGACTGTTTGTGAGAGCATTTTATTGTAACAAAATTTAAATTCTAAACTCGAGTCAATAAAATGAACGGGGCCTAAAGTTACGAAAAACAGACATCAGAAGATTTAATAACACTTCTGTTAAATGACATTTTTTTTATATCGAATTGGATGTCTTCTCAGGTGAAGTGGAAAGGAGATGCAGGAAAAATCAACATTAATGGGACTGATTATGCTCTTCTACAATGTCATTGGCATTCACCCTCTGAGCACACTTTCAATGGAACAAGTTTTTTTTTTTTTTGTTTATTTATTTATTTTAGACTAGTATATCTGATCAAACACAATATATATGGATTTAATTCATTACACAATACGTTTCTTTTCTTCTTTTTATAAAACTTCCTTATTGTCAGGTTTGAATTGGAGCTTCACGTTATTCACAAGAGCTCTAGTGGAGAGATAGCAGTTATTGCGATTGTCTATGAATACGGCCATCCTGACCCATTTCTTACAAGGGTATGTGGATGGTTTTCCTTCATCTGTTCCCTTACAGCGCACAATCGCATGATTTGAAAGGCGGGAATTCATGTTCACGGATTGTGTTCATATCAACCCGTTTAATAATTGTGTCAGAAAATATAAACCCAACACTAATCCTCACTATAATTGATCTAGTCGAAAGCAGATAATTAGACGAATATAGATTCCTTGTTTAATAGTCTTTTATTACCTCTTATGGCAGCTGTTTGAGCACATAAAATCCATTAGCCATGAAGAGAGAGAATTGGGCGTAGTCAATCCAGGAGATATTAAGTTTGGAAGCAGAAAGTACTACAGATACATTGGTTCACTTACAGTTCCTCCATGCACAGAAGGTGTCATTTGGACAATTGTCAAAAAGGTCCTTCACTCAACATGCCATCTTCTTAACTAATATATTTACTTGTTCTTTAACTTTGTTCAATAGGTGCATTTTAGTCATATACTAGTCTTGTACAGGTCCGTACAGTTTCAAGAGAGCAAGTTCATGCATTAAGGCAAGCTGTCCATGATGTAAGCATTCTGATTTGGGATTACATAATAAATAACATATAATTGGGATCTCATGTTAGTTTATTAGTATTTTTTTTAACAAATAATTTGGACCCGTTTAGTTCATTGTTTTGAGTTTTTAATTCGAGTTAAGATATAACTTTATATGAGAGCTTTTTACTGTAGTAAAAAAGTTAGATGCGAATGTTTCTGAGAGCTTTTTACTGTAGCAAAACTCGAATTCTAAATTCAAATCGGTGAAATGAATGGGACTAATGTATTTTCTGATTTGTCTACTTCTAGAATGATATATTTGACTAATTGAAAATATATAATTCATATACCATATTAAAGTAAAAACAAAATAGCAGATAATTTGTGATCTTTAACATTATTCTTGAATAATTATTTTGACACTTGCTATGTGTTTATTCAAGAGCAAATTCACTGAGCAGATTATCTTATCTTTTTTCTTTATTTATTTATTTAGTTTGTTTTACTGAGTTTTTTATTTTATGGTTTTTCCATGCCCAATTTTCCATCAAAATGGAAATGTTTTTTCAAATGATGATTCAATTTACACACTTTTTTCTTTTTTTTTTACTCTCCACACTCTCATTTACTTTAAATTTTCTTACGACAAAAAGACCCTCACATACAATGAAAAAAAAAAAAAAAAAAAACAATTATAACATAGTTAATTATGTAATTAAATTTAATTTTAAAAAGAAACTAATTACATAGTTTTTATCTTTCTCCACACAACTCACACGTTATATCCTAAATTATAAATTGTTATTAAAATTTATAGAAAAGCCTCTAATTTTGACCTTTCAATTACTATTCCAAATTAGTTGCATTGATATAATGTTAAATTTTCTTTGCTATTGGTTGTATGCCGATTTTTATTTTGTCTTTTTTTTTTTCATTCCAAGTTTGTATTTTATTTGTAAAGACTAATCATTTTATTTTGTTCCTTATTTCATTTTTTATAAAGTTAGATTTACTTTTTTCCCGTTTCTTCTTCTTGTTTTTTTTTTTTTTAAAGCATCACACCAAAAATTTCAACAGAAAAAGAACAAAAAAAGATATGAAGGATAAAGAAATAATACTACTTAAATAACAAACTAAAAAAATAATGGGTGTGAAAAGCAAATTGAAGTGGATAAGAATTAATTATTTTATAAAAATAGTTAGGGTAATTTTGAAATAATAGGGGTGTGTAAAAAATAAATTTAATTCTTTCGAAATCATATGCGGTATATGTATTTAAAAAGAGTGTGTAGAAAATAAGAAAGAGTGTGTGAATAGAACCACCATTTTTTAAATGACCGAGCACATTTTATTTCATCTGCCTACCCCAAAATTCACCTCAAAATGAGAGCAGTTTTCTCCATCTGCATTGTGCCCTTTGTTATTGTAAGAAATACATAAATCATCTATACGATGTGCAAAAGTTTTTTCTAAAATGTCAATGACAAATTTTGGGCTTTTTTTTTTTTTTTTTTTTTTTTTTTTTTTTTTGGGATTTGAGACAAATGCGAGGCCAACACAACAATTGGATGGAAGAGCAGTATGGTTGTACACTCCGAGGACTTAGGTTTTGTTCAAGTCAAGTGGAATTTAAAGTCATATTTTGCATTTTATATATATATATATATATATATATCTATATCTATCCTATAAGTCTATATCTAATAGATATGGATACCCTTTGCATTATATCTATATCTAGTAATGAGTAAAATTTGATTGGCATATATACCATATTTTTGAAGTAAATATATATGTATGTGGGGCATGCTGCCCTTAAGTTTTATGAAAGAAGAAACGCATACAGAATAATGGGAGAAAGGCACTCATATTTTTCCTTTAATTTACCAAAATTACAAATATAAGCCCTTGAGAAAAAGCATCTTATGTGATATCAATTTATCACCAAAATCAAACAATGATGTATTTCTTCTTAATATTTACGTGATATTATTCTAGTACGTTATAATTTAGTATTTTATTATGTTGATATCTTGGTATCATTCTAGTAAAAAATGATTATTTTTTTTTAGGGTTTTCTCGAATCATAATTGTTTTCCGTGTTTGTGGACAACTTAATTTGCTCTTTTTTTAAAGAAATTTCAAAAGCTATTTTTAATTTGCAAATCAAAAGATCAAGACAAAATTGTCACTTGTTAAAGAGTTTAGAATGATGTTGACTTGTTATGGATGCTGATTCACTTGTTAAAGAGTTTGGAATGATGTTGTTATGGATGCTGATTTATCGATATTATATGGACAATTTTCAAAGTGATCCTTTGATCTTTTGATCCTTATGGATGCTTTGATTTATCGATATATTATATGGACAAAAAGTAATCTTTTTCTTTTCTTTTCTTTTTTTCTTTTTTTTTCTGAAAGAAGAAATAACATTCAAATTAAAATACAATTACAGATATCACCATACAGTATTCCTCTTATAATTTCTTATGCCTTTGAGGTTGAATTAATGGCTTTTATTCTGCCTATTGAAAACACATAGAGCATCAATGGCACATTCTTTGGGTTGAGTGTCGCTCCATTTTAAAAAAAAAAAAAATAGAGAATTTACCTTTAAAGAGTGCATAATTTTAGATTTTTATTTTTTACTCTTCATAAATACATTTTTGTTAGTGTAATTATTTAATTAAAAAGGTTACAAATTAAGAGTAAATAGTACAAATCATAACCCATGCATTTTTAAGTAGTATTTGTCAAGATTACTCCTTATTTTATGCAGTCAATTTATTCATTTTAAGTAGATCTTTATATGTTGATTGTTTTCTTTTTTTTTTTTTTTTTTCTGATTGGTTTTTTTTAGGATAAATTTCACAAATTCTTTGTAAACTTTATTATTTGTGTCAACGTGCTCTCTAAATTTTAAAATCTACCTGTTATACCCCTGATTTATAAAATGTTTTTAACTTCACCTTGGTGATAAATCCATCCATTTTTTTAGTCGGAATTGCTTACCTGACTCATTTTATATCGGTATATGTATTATTTTTGGGTCAATGAATACCCTTCTCACTAAATGACCGAAATTCCACCATTTTTGCTCCTTGAGTTGCTCAATAGTAACATTTAAAAAAAAAAAAAAGGCAACAATCTGATCAGAAAATAGCATCAAATCTCCAACTTCTGAAAACCTTCTGGAAGCTACAAGTAATAACGACTTACCTTAACACTCCAAATTCATCTATGAGAAAATTCTCCAACTGCACGATTCTGTAGGGAAAAAAAAAAAAAAAAAAAAAAAGCCAAGATTTGAGATGAATTAAAATTAATATGTTAATAATTTACATAAGTTAATAAATATGTTAAATTACTATTTTCATTCATAACTTGTCTGGTTATGAACCATAACTTAACAAATTATTCACGATTTTTGTCTATAATTTATCTAGTTATAAATCAAAACTTGATAAATTATAACCTATTATTTTTTACAACTAAAAATTAATTTATATACTTTCTTAAATTTTTCATATTGGCATATTTTTTATTATTTTTTTTTAAAAAAAACTGCACAATTGATAGATTAATATGAAACACATGCCTAACGCTTTACTTGTCTCCCAATGGAATACAAGCGAATCGCCAATATGCACGTTTTATCACACAAAAAAAATCCATTTAACCAAAAACCAAAAAAAAAAAAAAAAAATCAGTTTGTAAGAAAAGAATTCAGAAACAGAGCATTCACGAGTCCACAAGCCCCAAACCAACTCCAAAATAAATTCATGTCCTTTTCATCACTTGTTTAACCAAACAAGGCATGCTAATTGTTTAAAACCACGGTCTAGCACTATTTTTAGAAAGAATTAATACTGCTTTAGATTTTAAATCGCGTAATAGTTTGGAACTGTTTCAAAATTTGAAAATTTGTTTTGAAATAAAATAAAATATGAGTTTAACGTACTTGACTTAATTTCTCGGTAAAACATAATAATCGACAGTGTCGATTCCCAAGCTTAATTTTATGGTTTCACTAAAAAATCGACTCGCATAACACCGATTTTACTAATTGAAAATTAAAAAATTCTTTAATTATTAGAGTGCTTTTCAAAACACTGCTAACTCTGTACTATACTCAGAAATTCTTATAACTAGAATTGCGAGTCATATTCGGATCGAAATTTCTCTTGCCTTGAATCGCAATAAGGATTATCGACTGAGTCATAATATATACAAATTTTAACATAAAAATTTTTATATAGAATTTTAAAATAACATTATTAATTTCATAAATCATTCTTTACAAATCATGTCATTATTTGGGATATCCTTGATTTAATTACGTAAATTACACTAATTAATATCAAGATTTTTTTAGTCATTATAAGATGGGCCAGCCCTAAGAGGAGGAGGGTTAGCCAGGCCTGGCCTTAAAGCCTGACGACCGGCCCAAAATTTACAAAGTATTTTTCAAGAAAAAATTTAGTGATAATTACACCTCATGATAAAATTTCTTACCTTAATTTGAAATTTAGCAAAATTTTCAGAATATTATAAATATAGCAAAAATAACATAATCATTATCAAACAACAACATCCATTTAAGCAACCAAAAAGGAAATTTTTTTTAAAAAAAATCAGTTTGTAAAAAAAGAATTCGGAAACAGAGCATTCACGTACAAAATTAATTCATGTCCTGTTCATCACTTGATTAACTAAACAAGGCATGCTAATTGTTTGACTTTATAAATATACTAAAAGGAAGGCATGGAACACTTTTCACACACTCACATTAAACTGTACATTGTACAGTAAAATTCTCTAAATTTCAGTTTTGTCCCTTTATTTTGAATCGCTAAGTTTGCTCTTTTTTCCTATCTTTTTTCTCTTTCTTAGGCAGTAGTTTTTAGGTCTTTCGCTTGGATGTCGCCTTGTATCGACTATCAGCTGGCTGAAGGAGAAAGTGGTGGGACCCATCACTGGTAATTGAATTGTCAAGTTTGCGCTTTCGGGTCTTTCACATGGAGGTTGTCACGTGTCGACTCTTAGCTTGCTGAAAGAGAAAGTGACGGGGCCCATCACTATGCAGCTGCCACTCTTGCTGAATGCTCCTCACCTGCGAGTGCTTTTCACGCCCGAATTTGAGCCGTCGAAATTTTTGATGAGACAGTTTCAAAGTATTTTTTTAGTTTTTTTTTTAATTTTTATTGTTTATTATATTTATTTACTATTTTGAATTGATTTGGAGTCTAATTTTGTTTGTTTCACCAATGTTTTGCACCAATTTTTAATATTACTCAGATAAAAATACTATAAATAATATAATAAAATTAAATAAAATTATGCTAAAGTAAAATAAAATCACACCAAATTAAATGAAAAAAATTAAACAAAATGAAATAGAATTAATTCAAAATACAATGAAATACGTTGAATTGCTTTTTCTCTTTTTTTGCTTTAGATTTTCCCCTATTATATTTTCATTTCTTTTATGTCGCCTTTTTTACTTCTTTTTTTAACAATTTGTGTTAGCCATTATTTTAAATTAATTTAGTGTGCGCGTTTAAGACTAAAATTAAACAAGACTAAAAAAGGAAAAATTGAAAAGAAAGGTGTTGATTTGTTGTCCGATTTTATCCATTTTAGTATTATTTATCGCCAGATTTCCAAAGTCTCTCAAATGAAAATGGGATAAATAATTTGAATGAAAAATAAAAATAAATAAAATCTCACGTTCTTAAATAAATTAATTTACAAAATTAGTTTAGTAGTCGGATCAAAATTATTAATGGCTGTAATAGGCACATGAAGAGCACGCGAAGCCAAAAGCTCACCGCGTCACTAATGTAGTCACTAATGATAATATATTAATTATCAATATTCTTTTATCCTTACTTTCTTCTTTGTCTTTTTTAATTCTTGATGATTTGTATAACCATTATTTTAAATGAGCGTTTGTGCGTGTTCTACTTCATATTTAAAAAATTTTATTGCTTGTAATTATTTTTACTTTTATATACAAAGATTTTCCTACTAAAATCAAAATATTGAATTCCTACTAGTATCAACAACACCATATAATTTTTCAACTTCCTTAATTATTATTATTAACTTTTTAAAATTTGTAGTTAGGAAAAACAAAAGAAGGAAAAAAGAAAGCAAATGCTATAATATATTCTAAGAAATTTTTAACTAGAATATTATTTAGATATATCTATCTGTATATATGTATATACAAACCAATCTTTTATTATAAAATTCATAAATTTTTGTATAATAGAACAGTATTTCTTAGTAATGCGTGATAATATATTCTAAAGAATTTTTAACTAGAATATTATTTAAATATATCTATATATACATGTATATATATAAACTAATACTATATTATAAAAATTCTTAACATTTTGTATAATACAACATTATTTCTTGCACTAATGCGCGAGCTATTAACTAGTGCTGTCTAAGATGTTGAACTTGAAGGCATACAAGGGGCCCACCCGCATAGAAGATGCCAGGCGCACTGAGAAAGTTGATTAGACAGCAGAGATGGTTCGTGTGGAATTGTCAGATAATGATTGAATTATAATGGTGAAAATTTGACCACGTACACTTTATAAATTTTTCATTCGAATTAAAATATAATATTTTTTTTATAATTTTTTATTATAATAAAAAAAATTAAATATGATATTTTTTTTTTTTTTTTTATTAAAAATTTAAATTAATAAAATAAACGATGTGTTAGGCTATCAAATTCGAAGCGGTCCAGGCCCATTGGCCATTGCTGGATGAAAGTGAAGAAAGCCAAAACTCCTCGGAGTAGAAGACCCACCAAAACCAGAAATAGAACGCTTTGTTGTTATCCCAACCAAGACGTCAAAGCTCAGAACTAGAATCGAGCGGTAGAAATTTTCTGCTAAAATTAACTATTTTTATTGTTCAATGTGTCTTGAAACACATGGTACAATATGTCATCATGTCATTTTTTTATTCATCAAAATATTCCTATTTACAGTTTTTAGTTTTCTTAATTAAATGAGAATTAATGTTAAGGTAAAAAGCTCAATTTAACAATTTCTTAAGTAATTTGTAATTAACGAAAACTCCGTCTATGCGCCGGTCTCAAGTCCAGATAAAAAAAAGAATTGTGTTAGGTTGACAGTTAACGTAAAATAAATCATTCTCATGGATTTAGTCGATCTCAATTAAAGTTCGGATTAAAGTTTGTTATTGTTGTTAAGTAATTTGTAATTCTTACTCGAGTCCACTCACACTCGGGGTATAAATCATCTGCTGTTATTGTTGCTTATTGTTTGCAGGAACTGAATAGTTAAAGAGGACAACATGCTTTCGTTGTTGATTCATGAGTTTGAGTCTATTAGCAAAGATTCCATATATATATATATATATATGTATGAAATCTATATTATAAAAAAAAACAGCTACAGCAATGACAAAAACAACCATAAAAAACGTTGAAAATCTTTTATTCACATGCCCAAATACCTTATCAAACCATATGATCATGAGCTCTGATTTTCCAGACTTTACTATCTAGTGACATGAAAAATGCCTTACTTGAGTTTGGTTGATTGCCTAGATCCTTCTACACTGCATCATTTATAAACCCGAATCATGATCTAGTGACATGAGCAATGAAGGAATCCAACTCCATGCGAGAAACTCCACCTTCATCAGTAGCCTTTCTCAATTCATTACCCAATTCCTCAGCCATTTTCCTCATCTCATCTCCTTCTTCCGATTTCATCAATCTCTTCACGACTTTCTCAATCACCGATGAACTCACCAACTCATCTTTTTTTGCCCATTCCCTCACAAGAACACCAACTTTGAGTAAATTTGTGATGAACACAGCATTCATGGGTTGATCGGAATGCATTGGCCAGGCTGCTATGGGCACTCCAAGACTTATACTTTCCACGCACGAATTCCACCCGCAATGACTCATGAACCCTCCAGTTGAGGAGTGCCCTAAAATCTCCAATTGGGGCGCCCAGTCTCTCACCACAATTCCCTTCTCTCTCACTCTCTCCTCAAACCCTTGTGGAAGTTGAGGCCTCCTAACTTCACCTTCATCAAAAACATTTCCTTTGTCTGCATCTCTCAAGACCCACAGAAACTTCACCCCACTTTTCTCCAACCCAATTGCCAATTCTCTAATCTGCTCATCTTTCATGAAAGTTGTTGTCCCAAAAGAGATGTACAACACAGAGTTTCTCTCTTGCTTGTCAAGCCACTCCAAACACTTGTGTTGGCCTTGACTATCCACTCTGTTTCCCGATCTGTTCTTGAAGCTTGTCACAGTTTCCAATGGCCCAATTGCCCACAACTTCGCATCCTCATCACTTTCTCTCGCCTTCTCCAAAATGAAGTCAAGAAAGGCGCTTTCGATCAGCCTGCAAGCGTTATAGAGATGTCCAGATGTCTTAATCTTCTCCATAAACTGAACTTGGTAACCTATAAAAGCTTCAAACTCAGGAGTTAAAGACTTTTCACAAGATGGAATATTTTTAGGGTCATTATCACCATCATGGCGGATTTGAATTCCCAAGGTATCGCGTAGTTTAGCGAAATAGTAAAAAGAAGAGACGCAATGGAAAAGGTAAGACTCGGTATTGGGCAAAGTAGAAGAATCCTGAACAACAGAGGTCATCATAGGGTCATGGATTATGACAATTCTTTTTACCGTTTTGGAGAGCAAAGTGAGAAGATTAGCGAAAGGTTCGCGGAGGTACTTGACAGAGGCTTCAAAGGAAGGCATGAGATGGGAAACAAATTTGGTGTCGTATGGGAGAGGAGATGGGAAATGGGGAATTGGGAAGTCATGGAATTGGATTAATGTCTTGGTGTCGTTTAGTGCTTGATTTGCTCGAGATCTGACCTGGGAAATGTGGACTGTAGAACCAACGTAGTGAACTGGGATTTTGTGTGAGGAAATGATGTGAGAAAGTTGCAAGAGCTGGTTTAGATGGCTCTGAGCTGAGAAGGGGACTACTACTACTACTACTGAAGCTGATGAAGAAGAAAAAGAAGAGTGGTTCGCCATTGATGGATGAAACTTGTTGAAGGGTTCTTAATTTCTCAGCTCTTCATATGGTATGGTATACTACTAGGCTATGAAGTGTTGGGAGAAGAAAGATTTGAGAAGGATGATCTTTTTAACATCCGAGCCTTCTGATTTGAGAGGGATGTTCAATAATGATCTTTGTATTCTTAAAAATTTAATCCTTAAAGATTAAGGAGTATTTGGTGTTTAATTAATTACCACAAAAAAAAAAAACAAGAGATGTTTTAGGCATTTGTATTACAAGAGTGATAAAAACAGTATTTTGAGTTTTGATCTTTTTTTTCACAATTTAAATTCTATTATTAAAGTATTTTATTTATAAAAATTTAAATTTAATTTTTTTTTATTATATCTCATATAAACAATTTAAGTTATCAACTTGAGTTGAGAAATAAAAATACCCTACTTTTCAGGTAATTTTGGTACTCTTTAACAATTTTGATGGGCCAAACATATATAGAGGTGATTTGAATATTTTTCGTTTCAAATTAGATCCCGATAAATTAATTATCACAATTATTTGTTATTGAAATTTAATAAATAATAATATTTGTGGACCTTGTTGTTTACTGGGCTCTATAGAAAGTTCCAGATTGTTTTGGTCAAGTGTTCTGACCGTCAACTTACAAATATATGTTATAAATAAATAAGGGAGAAATAAGAAAATAGATTAAAATTTGAGATGAATTAAAATTAATAGATTAATTGTTTATATAAGTTAATAAATAGGTTAAATTATTATTTTTATTCATAATTTGTCTAGTTATAAATCATAACTTCACAAGTTATTATTTATAATTATTCATAATTTATCCAGTTATAAACCATAACTTGATAAATTTATCTATAATTTATCTAGTTATGAATCATAACTTAACAAGTTATGACCTATTAATTTCTATAATTAAAAATTATCTATATACTTTCTTAAACTTTTTATATTGATCTATTTTCTACTATTTTCTAATAAATAATATCTAAATTTCACGATTTAAACTATATGGTAAGGTAATTTTTTATACAAAGAATTGTGATAAATAAATATTCAGTTTAATTTATTTTTCAATAAAAAAACCTTTTTGTTAAATTCTCAAATCTATCCATCAAAGCATGTTGACTTGTCAGTAGTCAATAAATTACAGCTGATTGATTGGGCAAGTCGTACTCCACATTTAAGTCACTGGACTTCATAAAATATGTCTTCTTCAATAAATCTGGACCCAATTATTCGGGTATGTTTGGTTCATAAATTTAAATAATGTGATTTAAATTATTTTTAATTTACGTATATTTTTTATGAGAAAAATATTATAACAATCATAAATTATGATTCGAATCAAAAATTTAAATTTAAAAAACAAACGAACCTTCATTTTTCAGCACAGTTCTAGAAGCTAGTGGGGCCTGAACCGATATGCGAGTCTGACATAAACACGTTACTTCAATTTATAAGGTTTAAGCTTGTGATGTCGACTTCTAAATGCATTTACAATACAATACAAAATTAATGCATTGCTCTTAAATTTTAGCATTTAAATAGGAAAATTATTCTCCAATTTAACCGGTATGAAGATGTTAAATAACATGAATGAATGAAATCAATCAAAAGAATGATCGATGTGATTATATTCACAGCAAACATAGCCATAATAGAGTTGTAAGTCTCTTCGCTGCAAAAAAAAAAAAAAAAATAATAAATAAAAATTAAATTAAATTAAATTAAAGGATAATAAGTCTCACTTGTGATTAGCAACGTTATACGTGTTCTTTTGCTTGTAAAATCTAATAAGTAAATTGGAATTTATCAATACTACTGAGCCAAATATCTTTTAACTCATGTTAGTGAGCAAAAAATTATATTTATTATTAAAGGTAATTTTTCTAAAATGAATCTTAAAATTTAATGTGATATCAATATTATTCTTTTGCTGAATATTCACTATAAAAAATTTAACATTTAACGACTCTTATAAGACGACGGTTTATAGAGAAACCGTCGCTAAGCTTGCAGGTTTAGACGATGGTTTTTGTAAAAACAGTCGTCTAATGTTCATATATAACGATAGTTTCTACGGAAATTGTTGTTGAAAAAATGGCTTGTTAAGTCATTTTAAAGGCCCATTTTGAGGCTCATATTCTAATAGAGCCCAATACGTTTTTGGTACAGGTCTCGATGGATTTGCGTTTTCCGTCGTAAGGAGATTGAAATCGAATACTTATTCGCTCAAAATAGATATCGAGTGAATGAGAAATTTATAAATGCACCTTGAAATGGTTAAATTGCTTGATTCATAGGTTTGAGTCAGATTACATAAATATATCCATGTATGAAATCTATATTGTTAATATATATATTTATAACACCGTGTGTGTGTGTGTGTATATATATATATGTGTATGTATGTATGTATGTATGTATGGTATGTATCTTTTTGACGAAGAACACAAGAAACAACATAGAAGTAAATTTTGATTCAACAAAAATAAACCTGAATGCAAAAAGCAGCAACAATAATGACAAAAATAACCATAAAAAACGTTGAAAATCTTTTATTCGAATGCCCCAATACCTTATCAAACCAGATCATCAGCTCTAATTTACTTTAGGCTTAACTTTCTAGTGAGATTAAACTGATAAAAACAGATGAGCAATGACTGAATACCTTAAAAAAAAAAAAAAAAAAAAAAAAAAAAAAAAAAAAAAACCTATCTGGTGACATGAGCAACAAAAGAATCCAACTCCAGGCGAGAAATTCCACCTTCAGCCGTAGCATTTCTCATTTCATTTCCCAATTTCTCAGCCCTTTTCCTCACCTCATCTCCTTCTTCTGATTTCATCAGTCTCTTCGCGACTTTCTCAATCACTGACGAACTCACCAACTCATCTTTTTTTGCCCATTCCGTCACAACAACACCAACTTTGAGCAAATCTGTGATAAACACAGCATTCATGGGCTGATCAGAGTGCATCGGCCAGGCTGCTATGGGCACTCCAAGACTTATACTTTCCACGCACGAATTCCACCCGCAATGAGTCATGAACCCTCCAGTTGAGGAGTGTCCTAAAATCTCCAGTTGGGGCACCCAGTTCCTCACCACAATTCCCTTCTCTTTCACTCTCTCCTCAAACCCTTGTGGAAGTTGAGGCCTCCTAACTTCACTTTCATCAAAAACATTTCCTTTGTCTGCATCTCTCAAGACCCACAGAAACTTCACCCCACTTTTCTCCAACCCAATTGCCAATTCTCTAATCTGCTCATCTTTCATGAAAGTTGTTGTCCCAAAAGAGATGTACAACACAGAGTTTCTCTCTTGCTTGTCAAGCCACTCCAAACACTTGTGTTGGCCTTGACTATCCACTCTGTTTCCCGATCTGTTCTTGAAGCTTGTCACAGTTTCCAATGGCCCAATTGCCCACAACTTCACATCCTCATCACTTTCTCTCGCCTTCTCCAAAATGAAGTCAAGAAAGGCGCTTTCGATCAGCCTGCAAGCGTTATAGAGATGTCCAGATGTCTTAATCTTCTTCATGAACTGAACTTGGTAACCTATAAAAGCTTCAAACTCAGGAGTTAAAGACTTTTCACAAGATGGAATATTTTTAGGGTCATTATCACCATCATGGCGGATTTGTATTCCCAAGGCATCGCGTAGACTAGCGAAACGGAAAAAAGAAGAGACGCAATGGAAATGGTAAGACTCGGTATTGGGCAAAGTAGAAGAATCCTGAACAACAGAGGTCATCATAGGGTCATGGATTATGACAACTCTCGTTGCCGTTTTGGAGAGCAAAGTGAGAAGATTAGCAAAAGGTTCGCGTAGGTACTTGGCAGAGGCTTCAAAGGAAGGCATGAGATGGGAAACAGATTTGGTGTCGTATGGGAGAGGAGATGGGAAATGGGGAATTGGGAAGCCATGGAATTGGATTGATGTCTTGGTGTCGTTTAGTGCTTGATTTGCTCGAGATTTGACCTGGGAAATGTGGAGTGTAGAGCCAACGTAGTGAACTGGGATTTTGTGTGAGGAAATGATGTGAGAAAGTTGCAAGAGCTGATTTAGATGGCTCTGAGCTGGAAAGGGAACTACTACTACTACTACTGAAGCTGATGAAGAAGAAAAAGAAGATTGTCTCTCGAGGACGCTTTCTTGGGATTGGTTCGCCATTTATGGATGAAGCTAGCTCTAGTAGCTGAGATTTCAAGTTTGATTGTTTTTCATCGAAAATGTTTGATTGTTTTTCAATGAAAAATTGCGGATACTTCGAGTCATAACTTAAACTATATTTATAATATTTTTTTAATAAAATTATTTTAAATTTTTTTGACAAAGACCGTTAACTTTTCAGTATTCTACGTCGCAAGTGGAACCGAAATCTTTGACAAAAATATTATCAAGATATTAACAAGTGATTGATTAAGAAGTGATTGATTAGACAAGTTTTTCAATCACCATCTAAATTATAATTTAAAATTATTTTTAATTTATATATATTTTTTATAAATTTTTTATAAAAAAATAATAAATTATAATATAAATCATGACACAAATTTTTATTTTAAATACACTTTAAAATATTTAAATTTTATATAATAAAGTCGCTTCGTGTTTAACAACTTTTTCCATCACCATCTAAAGTCAATTGACTTTAACCAAATGAGTATTATAAAATATATAAAAAATTCATTTATTTTAAAATTTGTGTTTTATTATAATAAAAATTTTAAAAAAATAATGACAAGATGTATAATTTTACATTTTCCTGCACACTTCTAGACGCTAGTGGGGCCCTGAATTGATGTAAGCACGCCACTTAAAAAAAAAAAAATCCTCAGAAAGTACTTGATGGGTAGCAAACTTGAATGAGTGTACAACAAAAACGGACGAAATTAATCAAAAATTTGATGTGATTATAATCACAATAAATATTGGCATAGAGTTATTTGTCTCTTCCATAAAAAAAAAAAAAAATAAAAAAAGTATTAAGACTTAATTTGATATTATTGTAAATTTTAAAAAAATTATTTTTAATTATGTTGAAAAAAATAGCTGTTATAAAAAATAATTGTATGTTTAATAAATTATAATTATAATAATTGTATTAGTTTTAAAATCAATATAATAACGTTTAGTAAATTATAAAGTTAAATCACTGTGGATAGTTAAAAATTACGACTATATTATATTATATTATAATATAAGATATATAATTACAATATAATATATATTTATTACTATATTTAATATAATACAAAAAACTATTATTATATAATATATTATATAATTATGATATAGAATATAATAATATTATTAAAATAATAACTGAAATAATTAAAAATAAAGATTATATTATATTATCTATAATATAATATATATAATACAATATAATGTATATTTATTATTATATTTAATATAATACAATAAAAATATTATTAAATAACATATTATATAACTATAATATAGAATATAATAATATTATTAAAATTATTAATATAATTACAATATTATAAAACATATTATAATATTACATAAGAAATATTAATATTTCAGTTATAATATAATTAAAAATTATAACTATATTATATTATATTATATTATATAATAATAATTATTATATTATATTAAATTAATATATTATATAAATACATTAATATATAATAATATTAGAATTATAAGATTATATTAATATTTAATTATATTAATTATTATATTGTTATTAATATAATAAATATAATTATATCAATAGAATATGATGTAATAATATTATTTAATATTATTAATATAATAAATATAATTATATTGTAGATATATAATATATTATAAATTAATAATTACAATATCATATTATAATTATAATATCATATTATTAAAATAATTATAATACTATTATAATATCATATCATATGATAATATAATAATATTAGAGTTATTAATATAATTATGATATTATTTGTTACAATATTACTATTATATTATATTATATTATATTATGACTCTGAATTTTAGATTGGAAATATTATAAATTATAAATTTTATTAGGGGTATTATGAGTATTATGAAAGTTTCATTAATTGTACTATGTTAATTCTCGTACAATCTAAAAGTTAAAGTTATCTCTAGGCTGTTTCTGATTTTGACTGTAGATTCTTAAAAAATTCTTTAAAAAACACTTCTGATGAGATTTATCAAACACTAAAATTAATTTTTACTATAAACATAAGTGATTTTATAAAAAAAAAATAATAATACCAAACTAAACCTAAGTGTCACTTTGTCAAAACTCACAAACGAATAAGTGTAACTTTGTCAAAACTCACAAACGAATGTTTTCCCTTTGGCGAAGAGGATTTAAAAAAAAAAAAAAAAAAAAAAAAAAACTCACGGACTGACGGTGGAAGACAGTTTTAAGAAATATAGACAGAGATATATACGAGAAATAACTAATTCAACTCGGAATTGGAGAGAAAAAATCTATTATTACATTATAAAAGAGGTTTCTCTTTGAACACTATTTTAAAAATATGGTCGATCTATTTTGTCTTTTTCTTCTTCACCTTTATATATATGAAACCACTTGTTTGTTGCAATTGACAACAACTTTTTTATATCTATTCATTCCTACACACTGTTGCGAAACGTTTGTACAGATTGTTGCGAAACGTTTCGCACATGAGAGAAAGTATGCGAAACGTTTCGCAAGGGGGTTTTCCACACCATTAGGTGAATTTTCTTGGGCATTTTTTTTGTATTTTTTTTTTCATTTTTATCATTATTTCTTATTATCTCTTTTTTTTTTTTTTCTTCTCCCTTTTTTATTAGCAATTTGTATAACTGTTGACTTAAATGAGTAACGTCATTTTTTTTTACTAGTATATCTATAAGGGTCACATTTGGAGAAAGAAAAAAAAAAGTACAATAAAGCAAAAAAATAAGAATGAAAAAAATGAGAAGAGAGGGAAAATTGAAAAAAAAAAAAAAAAAAAAAAAAAAACCCACTTACAAAATGTTAGTGGGATTGATGGTTTAAATAAATTTTAGATAAAGATATCTATGAGAAAGATCTATTTCAAAAGGAAATTAGAGAGGAAAAATATATGAATATGACTGCTCTTTCTTTGTGAGACTGTCATTGGTGATCTTCATCTCTGGATTTCGACCTCTCCCTTTTGAGAATAGAGACTTGGTCGCTCTTCCGTTCTATTAGATTTTCTTCTTAGCGATGGAGTTCTTGCTCGCGTTTAATCTTCGATCATTCACTTTTTTTTTTTTTTTTTGGGATTTTTTATTTGAGATTTTTCCACAAAGGGTTTTAACGAGGCCTCCTAATTATATAGGACAGAGATCCTTACGGATTGATTTTTTATACCTTATTTTATTTTCAAAGAGCATGTTTGGCTCGTTAATTTAAATTTTTAATTTGAATTGAGATGTGATTTTATGTGGGAGCTTTTTACTGTAGTAAAAAAGTTAGATATGACTGTTTCTGAGAGCTTTTTATTGTAGCAAAATTTGAATTCTAAACACGAATCGGTAAAATGAACGGAACGTAATAATTTTGCTATTTTTATTTCCTTGGAGCAGAAGTAACTTCTTCCTTTTGGATTCTTGTATTTTTGTTTCTTTCTAATATTGAATGGAGGGATGCTCAATATAGAGTACTTGTGTTTCTAATCTTTCCCTTTTCCTAAATACTAGTCCGAGGTCACGTGATTTTTATTTTTTTTATATATATATAATTATAAATGTTAAATTTATAAGGTTTTTTTTTTTTTTTTTAATTTCTTAAGATGTAATGGAACCATTCAACTAATTAATATGAAATCAAAAATTCAAAATGTAACGTGAAATGTATTTATTTTGACCTTTTGAAAACTAATTACGGAATAGGGATACATATAAAAACAAAAAGAAAGAAAAAGGATGTTTATATAAATATGTAATAAATTTGAGAAAATGATTATTGTAGTCAGGTGAGTGCTTTTTTGAAATGAAAATATATTTTAAAGTATGAGAAGACAATACAAATACTAAACCATGCATATAGCCCCTGTAGTCAGGCAATTAGAAGAAAACAAGTATTTATAAATGCGGCGATTACTAAATTAAAATTAAAAATAGTAGAAAATAGGTCAATATTAAAAGTTTAAAAAAGTATATAGGTTAATTTTTAGTTATAGAAATTAATAGATCATAAATTGTCAATAGGCCATAAATTATCAAGTTATGGTTTATAACTAGATAAGTTATGAATAAACTTGTCAAGTTATGGTCATAATCAGATAAGTTATAGACAAAAACCGTGAATTATAGACATTAACTTGTCAAGTTATGGTTTATAACCAGAAAAATTATGAACGAAAATAGTAATTTAGCCTATTTATTAACTTATGTAAACTATTGACCTATTAATTTTAATTTATCTCAAGTTTTTACCTATTTCCTTCTTTCTCCCCATTAAAATTCTAATATTGCAAAAGATGTAGGTGGGACGGTTAAAAAAATTGATTCAATTGGGTAAATTAGAAGGAAAAAAATATTTGAATGGAGCATATAATTCAACATCAGATTTGGGAAATTTTATAAGATTCGTATGAGAGCATAGTATTCTAGAAAACTACAAGAGAAAAATGTTTAAATATAATAAATATTTATAGGGATCACTTTTGAAAAGATGTTGCATTTTGGAGGACTGCAAGAAGTAATATTTAAACAGATGTAACATTTTATTTTACAAAATAGGTTGAAATTAAAATGTTAGAACACAAAGATATAAAAAAAAAAAAAAAAAAAAAAAAAAAAAGAACTCGTGAGGAGAAAAAATCAAATCAAAAATTATTGGGGACGCATATGAAAGGAAAAAGATATTAAATTTGGGCATAAAAAATTGCTAAAACCCTAATGAGGAATTCCAATGAGAAAGGAAAAATAATCTTTTTTGAGGGAAAAGGAAAAAATAAATAAATTTAAGTTCAAGATTCAGTTTAAAATTTGTTGCTGCAAAAAAAGTAGAAAAGGAAAAATAAAATCACATCTCAATTCAAATTATAAATTCGAATAAGTGAAATAAACAGACCCTTAATTAAAAAAAAGAGTAGAAAAGGACAAAATAACTTGACCAAGTTTTTGAGTAATGATGAGAATGAACTCTCATATTTATAATAGTATAGATTTTAGTTTCCAAATTTTTCCTTGGAGTACTTCAAATTTTTAAGCTTCTTTGGCATTTGAATATGTTTACCATGAAAGGTTATTAATAGTTCTGAAAATTAAAGTATAAACTTGATATTCAAATTGGAGGTTGGTGTTCCTACAAACCCAATCATAGCACTTAGATTCTTTTTTGTTTTTATCCATCTCAAAGTACTTTGTTTGTATTTGGATTCTCATGTGTGTAAACATCCTAGGGAAAATTTTAGAAATACTCCTTGAAATATGGAACCCTTTTTTTAATTTTTATTATTTAATATTAACTCATATATTTCTACCGTTTAGATTAGAATTAATTAATGTATAAAGTTTTTTAAAAATGATACTTTTAGTAAGCCAAATATTTATCGGGATAAAAACTGTAATTCTCTCAACATTTTCCCTATAGTAGGGGACACCTTTTTCTTCTATTGGTAAAATTATGAATACTCTTAGATTAAAAATCTATGGCCTAAGATTTTCCCATAGAAAGAGAAATGAAGATCATTGCATCTAATCAAATCCTTCTTTCAAATTTAAAACTCCAACACCATCTCTTTGAACTCTTAAGCTTATCAAAACCTCTCAAATCTAAGAAGAATCAGCCAAAAGGTAACATATGAGTGGCAACTTAATCGTGTAAAAGTAATATCTTTCCTCTATTATTATTTTCTTGCTTGATTACTTGAAGGTTTTTTTTTCACAAAATTAATTTACAAATCATAAACAACAACAATTATCCAAACCCAACCCAAAATCAATAAATTAAATATAAAATCATAATCCCAATTTGTCCATTCATCTCGATAAGCCATGTTCAGCGGCGAAGTCGTCATCGGCCGGGAGACAGATTAGGTTGGATTGGGAGAGAAGTTAGTGTTGCTCGACTCGGCAGTGATACTTGCGTACCCCAATTGTTATTATTAGAATCTATTCAACATTGTAGAGAGAGCATGGGGGAAGATGGTACAAGGTTAGACAAATAGAGGACAAACATTGTAGAGAGAGATTTGCTCCTCCATTGAAACTAAAAATTCAAAAACCCACCTAAACCCAGATAACAAGATCAATTAAAAAAAAATCCACTACTTGGATCTTTTCAACGATGTGAAGGGTGAAGAAATGGACGAAAAATTTGACATTCTGAAAGTACTCTTTATTTTTTTTCAACAAATTTTGTTACAAGGTAATTAATAATTTACCAAATTGTGAAAATAAACGTAAAGAGACACATACAATTTTATTGTTATTCAGTACACATCTACATCTATGAGGTTAATGTCCAGATATTTAAACAATCTATTAAGTAAGCAAAGTTATAAATCAAATAAACTTTAATCAATCTGAGACTACCTCTTTAAGTATGATGTCTATGAACTTGCAACTACTTAACAGACTTAGTGAGCATCACTCAAAGTAACGTTAAAATCCCTTCAACACTTAATTTTCTCTTGAAAACCTAAATTCCTTCTCCTAAAGAAATGTGAAAATAAAACGCTCACAAATGATCTATCTCATTCTGAAATTCTGAGACTCAACAAACGTACAAAGATCATAGTAAGACTCCAAATAAATAGTTAAAAATACGGGTACTTTACAAGAATGCCACAGGATTTAGAATTGGATTGACATATGCCAAAAAAACATAAACTATTGCAGAAAATAAGCCACAAATACTTAAAAATCATAAAATCCATAAAAAACCACACACACACACACACACACACATATATATATATATATATATAACCTTAAAAAATCTAAAATATTGAATCAAATACACAAAAATACAAGTATAATTTTGGTCAAAACACAACTTAAATGATATTACTATAGTATATTTTGTCATAGTTTTAGTATGCATGACAAAAGTCAATCCAACCTTAAAAAACCATGGTATATTACCTAAATATCACCAAAAATATAACTGACAAAATTTGCAATTCAATCCACTGTTAACAGTCTGTTGCTGATTCTGTTAAAACAAATAAGGCAACAGAGCTGTAACGAATTTTGGAACAAAATCAACTCCTTATTCTTAAAATTTTCAATTTAGTGCATAATGAACCTGGATGAATTCTCTAAGAACCTAGACGTTTTGTACAACATAACAAAATCTACTCTTACAAGAAAATCGTCCCGTTTAAATTCAAGTTTCTAAATCAAGCAAAAGTTGACTTAATAAAATAGAAAACCAAAGAAGGACAATTGATTTTTAAAACATATTCCAACAAATCCGAATCTTTCCAAAAGAGCTTCCTGCAGTAAATCAATCTCTAAACAAAAAAAGAAAATTCCAAATATATATATATATATATATATATATATATATATATATCCAGCAAAAACCGAATTGCCAAAATATGCCAATTAACTCAAACTCCCAACGCGTTGTTCGTTACAAGGAGTCAGGACAGAGGCAAATGCGAAAGAGGTCAAGATCTTCTGGAAGACTCAAATTTAAAGAAGAAAGGAACTGTAATCGCATCGAGCTCAAGAATACTGGAGAATCCAAACAAAAGTTTCTTTTTTTATTTTTTATTTTTATTTTTTTGGCTACAATTTGGTGTAAAAGGGACCATATGATTAAGATTAAATAGCAACCTTTAAATCCTACTCTATCGGTAGGGAAAAGTAACTCCCCCTACTACATGGTCGCCTTTTTTTTTTTTCTCCCTAATTCATAAATTAGAATGATGTGATGTTTTTCATTTGTTGGACATGGTTAAAGACAAAGACTTTTGGATATGGGATCCCAGTCCTAATGGTGAACTGTAACGACCTGCACCCCCACCTGGTATGATAATATTCGTGTCGGGCCTAAATTCGCACAATTTTTACTGGTGGGGGTGCAGGTCGTTACCTATGGTATCAGAGCCTCAACCTAGCTGAAAATATGGCTAACAAGGACGTTAGGTCCCCATGAGGAGGGGTGATTGTAACAACCATCAATCCCTTGAGGCACAAGACCAATAAATAATAAGTTGTGCAGTCGCACATCGTCTAAGGACGAAGATAGGTCCTGATTTATAAAGAATAACACCACCTCAATTATGAGGTATTTTGGGGTAAAGCCTAAAAGCAAAAACTGTACGAACTCAGGCCCAAAAACGGATAATATCATGTTAGATAAGGGTGCGGGTCGTTACATAAACGCAAACTAATTTAGCTAATACTTTACATAATTACCTCTCTCTAATTAACCCTGCCTATACGTTATCTTTCTATAGTTCCTCCTCTTATATATAGGCTCCTACAAAATAAACCGACGTTATCTTCCTATAGTTACCTATACGTTAACTTTTGAATTTTTGAAAAGTTGACAAATTAATTAAAGGGCACATGGCCTGGGGATGGATGGGGGAAGGTTAGACAAATAGATGATAAACATTGTAGAGAGAGAATGGGGGAAGATGGTACAGGGTTAGACAAATAGAGGATAAACATTGGTACAAAATTAGACAAATAAAGGACAAACAATAGAAGACAAACATTGTAGAGAGAGAATGGGGAAAGATGGTACAAAATCAGACAAATAAAGGACAAACATTGTAGAGAGAGAATGAGGAAAGATGGTACAACGTTAGACAAATAGAGGACAAACATTGTAGAGAGATAGTACAAGGTTAGACAAATAGAGGACAAACATTGTAGAGAGAGAATGAGGGAAGATGGTACAAGGTTAGATAAATAAAGGACAAACAATAGAGGACAAACATTGTAGAGAGAGAATAGGGAAAGATGATACAAAATCAGAAAAATAAAGTACAAACATTGTAGAGAGAGAATGAGAGAAGATGGTACAAGGTTAGACAAATAGAGGACAAAAATTGTAGAGAGAGAATGGGAGAAGATGGTACAAGGTTAGATAAATATAAGACAAATATTAGAGGACAAACATTTTAGCGAGAGAATGAAGGAAGATGGTACAAGGTTAGACAAATAAAGGACAAACATTGTAGCGATAGATTTGCTCCTCCATTGAAACTAAAAACCCACGTAAACCCAGATAAAGAAGATCAATTAAAAAAAATCTACTACTTGGATCTTTTCAACGATGTGAAGGGTGAAGAAATGGACGAAAAATTTGACATTCTGAAAGTACCCTTTATTTATTTATTTTTTCATCAAATTTTGTTATAAGATAATTAATAACTTACCAAAACTGTGAAAATAAACGTAAAGAGACACGTACAATTTTATTGTTGTTCAGTACACATCTACATCCATGAGGTCAATGCCGAGACGTTTGAACAATTTATTAAGTAAATAAAGTTATAAATCAAATAAACTTAATTAATCCGAGATTACTTCTCTAAATACGACGCTTATAAACTTGTAACTACTTAACAAACTTACTTAATGAGCACCACTTAAATTAATGTTGAAATTCCTTCAACACTTAATTTTCTCCCGAAAACTTAAATTCCTTCTCCCAAAGAAATGTGAAAATCAAACGCTCACAAATGAACGAATTCTCTAAGAACCTAGACGTTTTGTACAACATAACAAAATCTACACTTACAAGAAAATCATCCCGTTTAAATTCAAGTTTCTAAAAATCAAGCAAAAGTTGACGTATTAAAATAGAAAACCAAATAAGAACAATTGATTTTTAAAACATATTCCAACAAATCCGAATCTTTCCAAAAAAAAAAAAAAAAAAAAAAAAAAAACTTCCTGCAGTAAATCAATCTCTAAACAAAAAAAAAAGAAAAAGAAAAATCCAAATATCATATATATATATATATATATATATATATATCCAGCAAAAACCGAATTGCCAAAATATGCCAATTAACTCAAACTCCCAATGCGTTCTTCATTACAAGGACAGAGGCAAATGCGAAAGAGGTCAAGATCTTTTGGAAGACTCAAATTTAGAAAAGAAAGGAACTATAATCGCATCGAGTTCAAGAATACTGGAGAATCCAAACAAAAGTTTTTTTTTTTTCTTTCTTTTTTTTTTTTTTTTTTTTTTTTTTGGCTACAATTTGGTGTAAAAGAAACCATATGAACATTTATTAAGATTTAATAGCGACCTTTAAATCCTACTCTATCGGTAGGGAAAAGTAACTCTCCCTACTATATACACGTCTTTTCTTTTTTCCCCCTAATTCATGAATTAGAATGATGTGGTGTTTTTCATTTGTTGGACATGGTTAAGGACAAAGACTTTTGGATATGGGATCCCAGTCCTAGTGTAATGATCTGCACCTCCACCTGGTAAGATATTGTTCGTCTTGGGCCTAAACCCGCATAGTTTTGCAGGTGGAGGTGCAGGTCGTTACATATGGTATCAGAGCTTCTACCCAGTCGGAAATGAGGCCAACGAGGACGTTAGGTCCTCATGAGGAGGGGTGATTGTGACAACCATTAATCCCTTGAGGTACAAGACCAATAAAGGGTAAGTTGTGCAGTCTCACATCGTCTGAAGATGAAGATAGGTCCTGATTTATAAAGAATGACACCACCTCCTAATGGTATAAGGCCTTTGGGGTGAAATCCAAAAGTAAAAACTGTACGTGTTCAGACCCAAAGCAGATAATATCATACCAAGTGTGGATGCGAGTCGTAACATAAACGCAAACTAATTTAGCTAATACTTCACATAATTACCTCTCCCTAATTAACCCTACCTATACGTTATCTTCCAATAGTTCCTCCTCTTGTATATAGGCTCCTACAAAATATGCCGACGTTTGACTTTTTTTCTTTTTTTTCTTTTGCTACAATGAAAAACAGATAAGATCAACATAAAGTCTTAAACCAACAAAGGAAGGGCTTAATCTAAGTGCCAAGTGTATGAACTTTGGAATTTTTGAAATTTTGACAAATTAATTAAAGGATACATGGCCTGGGGATGGATGGTGGCTTTTTTAATGGTAATTTATGGCAAATTTTAATTATAAACAAATTGCGTACGTACATATATATCTATTTCCAGCTATAGGGGGAAGACATAATAAAATAATCTCATCCATCTTTATTCTTGAAGAACATATGAGAAGGAGGCCGTTATATTAGCTGTCTATAAAACATTAATAATAATGAGATGGAGATACGCATACCCTCAAACCCAGTCTGTTTTCTTTCCTAACAAAATAATGATACATCATCCTATTTATTAAGGGTATGTTTAGTGCACTGTATAAACAATATAATATGAAGTGTTTATACGGTTTACTAAGAAGTTAATGTTCTGCTTGATATCAAAGGGCTTGAAAAAGATGGAAGTAATTTTAGCCTTTTGTTGGATTATGGAAGAAGACAAAGATGTCTTATAATACATAAGAGTGTTGAAGCAAGCAAGATCTATTTCAGTACATTGTAAACATAAAATATATAAAAATAAAAAATGTAATAATTAGTTGGTTATAATAAAAATATTGGATTTTTATAGGGATAAAAATGGGAATGGCACGAATTTTTAAAGAGAATTTTTTAAAATTTATTTTTCAAAATTCAGTCGACCCTAGCTAGTTCTACCAATTGAACGCACGCATTGAGATTTTACTGACTTGACTAAATACTATCTTCCGGTCAGTTGAAGCAATGTGTCAGCTAAGCTTTCCTAATTTTCTTGCCCATTTTATTGAAGAAACAAAAAGACATCCTAGCCAGGAGCTTATTTCCTTATATAAACAAAACCATGGAGCCTTTATTTTGATCGCAAAGGAATTTGGCAAGCCTACTAGCTACAAAAAAATAATAATAATAAAAAAAAAATAAAAAAAAATAAAAAATTGACATTTAACATTTCTAATTAGATAGCGGTTTTTTTTTTTTTTTTTTTAAGAAACCGTAGTGTAATGTGAGGCCTAAAATGCAGGCCAGGTGGTAAAAAATTAGACAAAGGTTTTACATAAAACTGTCGTCTAATGTGAGCTCGAAAATCCAAAAAATAAAATTTCAATTCAAATTTGTCTTCATTTCGAGAGAAGCCTAACTCAAAACTCTTTGTTGATCTCTCTCTCTCTCTCTCTTCTTCCTGTGAACCATATCGCCGCCATCCACAGCCTAAAAATCTCTCTATCTCTCTTCCTGTGAACCATATCGCCGCCACCGCCATTCTCTCTCTTTGTCTCTCTCTGTCGTACGCTGCAAGCCGCCTCGGTGTTTGCCAAACTGAGAAGCTTTGTCACCAGCCGCCTCCGCCATTGCCAAACAGCCACCAACAACCTCCTTCATCACCAAACCGCAACCTATAGTCGACAGTTTTTTTTAGTCAGCTTTTCTTTTGGTCAGTTTAAGTTATAATAATGTTTTGGATTTGAAATTTAATAATGCCCACTATAGATTATATGAGAGTTATTTTCAATTAAGTTAGACTATTAGATGACAGTTTTTTAAATATTATATGCTTGTTAGGATTAGAACAAATTAATTACATTTCTAATATTATTTGAATATAAATATAATGTGAATATTTGTTGTATATGATTTAAGAAGTTTTAAGAATGAAACTAAATCTAAATTTAAGTTATTTAGTACATTTTTTGTATATGTTGATTAGGTTAGGTTAATTCAATGTTGATTAGGTTAGGTTTAAGTTATTTAGTTTAGGATTAAGAATGAAATTAAATCTATATATGTTGATTATATGTTGAATTTTAGAAACATGGCGGGCCATGATTTGTTCGAGGAAGAACTTATTTAGTACTTTTTTGTATATATTTGGGGAGGAAGGCACTTCCAATGGGGAAATCAATATGAACTTAGGAAAAGAATAAAATTTGACCCAGATGATTATGGGAAATGAAGGGCAACCATAATGTGTAGAGTTGCCAAAATGAGTGACAAAGGAGAAAGAATTGAAGTGTAATTTGATGAAAAAAAACAATCCTCTTAGAAAAGCGGGGAATGAGTTACAAAGTTATGTCAGTATTTTGGCACGTGAGCACGTGTCAATAACAATAGAAGATTGGAAACTACCCTTCAATTACCCCAGAGCAATGGAGGATGTTTGTGGAGTATAGACTTTGTAATGATCGACACACCGTTTCTAAAGAAGCCTATAAGAGAAAAGATCATACAAGTACCCGCATGAGAATACTCGTGGGGGATATAGGAAAGCAGAGGAAGATTTTGTAGGTCTTCAATTACTTTTTTCAATGATATTAATTACTTTGTGTTAATATACCTTTTAATTGAATGCGGATGCGAATGCATTACACTATGGAGAAGCCGGATCGAGACACTTTATGGCAGTTCAAACACAAAAAATGTACATAACTTATAAATTTCTTGAATTTGAAAAGATGGGTAAATTAATTGTGAGTTATTGCTTTTCTTTATACTATTTGTTTGACCAATGGGAAATATGCCAAGAAATTTATAATATTTTTGTTCTAAATTTTGTAGGACCAATATGCCGAAGAAGAGTCTTAGGGAAAGTTTCAATCTCAGGGGACTGATGATGTGCTTACTAGATCATTGAGAAACCCAAAACACTCTAGCCATGTTCGTGGGTAATCCTAATTTGTCAAAAAGTCAACTTATTTTCATTCCACTGGCAGATTAATAAGGGATGAGAAGTTGACAATGTTGCGTAAAAGGGTGGAAATAATGGAGGCTTGATGGCAAGCAACGCAATCATCCCAAGGCCATACGCCAACACCTATAGGAGAGGGAATGGGAACTTCTAAGGTGGATCAACAACGTAGTGTTAAAGAGAACTGTAATGTCCATAATGCTACGCCACCAGCAGAGTCACGAATAAGGAACATTATAGAATGGGCTCCATATAAATACACATTCTCAAAAATAATAATCAGGTAGTTGTCCAAAACAAAATCAAGAAACTTCGTAATGTATATGACATAGATACAAATGAAGCCAAAACTATCAATAAATGTACTTTTCCTCATATGCCCCCATAAGATGGAGCTCCAATCTTGTAAGGCTTTTTTTGTTGTTTTTTTCCCCTTTCTAACAAAATAAAGACAGAAATAGAAGCATAGTGATGACAATCTTCGAGGAGGAGAAAGAAGAGGATGCTTCAGCGCAAAGGCGACAACCATCAAGAGAAAGAAAAGGGCAGTTGGCCGATGGGACGTCAATATTAAAAAGAAAGAAGAGGTGCAGGGGTGATGGTGTAGGCACATTGCCTAGGTTTAGAGTCTCTTGATCTAGATAAGAAACGTTAACCATGGAGGATCAGGGACTCTTTAGGATATGAAGCTCTGATACAATAATAGTCATAATTAAATGATAAAATAAGAGAAGACAAAGAAATTTAACGTAGTTTGGCAATATACCTACATTCACAAACTCGGGAGAATTTACTAATAAGGAACATTATAAAATGGGCTCCCTATAAATACATATTGTAAAATACATAATCAGGTAAGTACCCAAAGGTAAAATGAAGAAACTTACTAATTGAAAATAAATACAAATGAAATCAAAACTATATATCAATAAAGTTACTTTCTCCAGGATACTTTCCCTAACAGATCATTCCACATTAAAGGAATTTCAATTACCACAAAAAATATGAACATTGCAATATTGATTTTATAATTAGCATTACTTGATCACACTCATACGAAATACTTTATATTTGAGTTTTTAGGAAATTATGAAAAATCATAGAAAGCTAGGTTTAGTTGCTAGTTGAGAGATGAAAGATCATATACATGCTTTCATCAGCGATTCTAAAATTAGGGTAAGAATCATAGAGTACTACATTAATGGGAGAAAAACAAAAAAATTACTTGCATGAAAACCCTCCACAATTTTTCTTCCATGTTCCTGAATATTGGTAGAATTAATAATCACAGATAGCAAAAATTTATATTGATCTAGAAGAAAAATAACGAGCTAGAATAACATTTTACTGAAAAAAAAAAAAAAAAACCTCTTGATTTGTTCTCAATTACTAGTTACTTTTGCTATATTTTAAGTCTCTAAAGGGTTACATTAAAAACCCTAGATGTGACTAATTTCCAATAGGTGTCGATTCACCAAAAAACGTAATTACACACATAAACACTTTAATAAGCTCTAATTACCGTCGGAGGGGGTCGTGTATATCACGTGCTAGTTAATTAAGCATGCATGGAAGAATTAATATCTGAGTAGTTAGGGCTTAATTTGTTCACATAAAAATGCTCTATAAATAATGAACATCACCATGCTTTGAAATGCAAGGTAAGTCAAATGTTGCAAATCGCCATCATGAGGTTCTACAACTTTGCACCCAACTTCATCTTTCGCTTTGTAGTTTCTCTCATTCTCTTGTCCTACTTCCGTTCCCAAATCACCGTTTGCTCCGCAGATGAAGTAGGTTGGTAATCTCCTTCTATACCCATAATATAAAATGCCTGATGACATGCAAGTTATTCATTCAAATATTATCATGCATGAATTATTTAAATACATGACCGTATTTTAGTTTTTGTAAAGTCTGATTTTCATGCACGTGTTACAAAGAGTGTGACAACACTTTCGCAATTAACTATCAAATTCTAAAGTGATCAATGGACAGTAAATTGAAAACGTGCAAAAACAAAAAGTAATGCAAGAGAAAACTAAAGAACACCAAAAAATGATATCGTAATTTAATATAGAGATATAGTTTTTTTGGCTTGCCTTTAGTCCATTAGTTTTTGGGTGGCATTTTTTTTTTCCTTTTTATACAAAAACAAATAATAAATACACGACTGTGACACTGTTTCACACCATCTTCTCTATTTTTAATTCATTCGTGAATCATATACATGAGACAACCATCGTCTGTTATATAGTGAAATTGCACATAGCAAAATTATAAGAGTGTAGTTGAATACAACATTACTTTTTAAATTATTCTAAGAATATTAACAAAATTACAAAGTTATTGTTATAATAATATTCACGTTTCATATTACAAAATTATGTAATAATTGCTCTAGTAATTTTAATATTGGGCAGTAATAAGATATTTTAAATGTCTTGCTATATTTCAACATGTATTAATATAATTTTGCTATATATATGTGGAGTTTCTCTGCTCCTGCTACTGCTACTGCTCAAGGTGGAGTTTCTCGCTTGGAGTTGGATTCTTTCATTGCTCATATCACAAGATCGTGATTAGGCTTAACAAATCACAGCTTCTGTGCTGTTTTTATAGGGTTATTGGGGATTATGCAAAAGAGCCTTTCTTTTCACTTTCTTCATCGTTGAATCTGGTTTTGCATACGGCTTTGTTTGTTAATTGGTGCCGTTGATGAATAAAACATTAGATGTTGTGTTGTTTCTTATTATTCTTATTAGATGCTGAGAGAGAGAGTTGGTAATCTTCTTCAATGCGTTGCAGTATTAAAACTGATATATACCAAGATTTTATTTTTTTGTCAAAAAAGAAGTAATGATTTTTTTTTTTTTTTTTTTTTTGGTCAACGGTGACCAAGAAAGACGGACTCAAATGATAACAAATAAAATTAGGTTCACATGAACCTTCGCAAAAGAAAGCACAAATTAATCTCTATTATATAGAATTTGAAGATTTTGAAGCAAAACAACCTGAAAATCAGATTTAGGGTACCATTCTTGGTCTGCAACCTTGAAGTATACTGTTACTATATTTCACTGCATGCATTCTCTATCTACACGCTTTAACAGCATATAATCTATGAACCTGTGCATTGCGAACCGCAAAATTTCAACCGACAGCTTATAATAATTCAAGCCATAACGGTGCTGGCGTGCCCCCGAAAAACAAGAAGATAGAACTTGAGCATTTCAATTCGATGATGCCGTGCAAACCAGAAATTTTTACGTGCCTGCTTTCTATGATGTTTAAAGTTTGGTTTTGCCCCCATACTGTCCTTCAATTGTGGCCCTAAAGTTCTACGTAATATTAGGCCAACAAACATGAAGGAAATCAGATGTTTTCTTGATTTGTGCGTGTCATCCTTACGCAGGGGCCATGCTAATCTTCTTTGTATCGTTCTAATTTTATAGGATATCGGATATGTTGAATCAATTCTTTTATGACTCAGTTTTAATGGTTGATAAAAGCAGACTTTGTTGTGGATAGAAACAACTTGTCGTTTCTACTTGAATGCAATCTCGAGAGGCACATGGAGTTGACACGGACAAGTGAAGCACAGGTGGCAGCGTCTTACTGGACCGTCTCACTTGGACTCCAGATAAGAGAAATCCTTTCTTGTTTAATTGAATTTTTAATTCATTCTTCTTCCATCTTCTTTGAGAGTTTTCCAGAGAGAGAGAGAGAGAGAGAGAAAAACTTTGTACAGAAACCAAAATATAGAGAGACGGTCTAGAGAGAGAGAGTGAGAGAAAAGGGTTAATTTCTTGGGGAAATTTCTTGCTCAGTTTCTCGGGAAAGTATTGGGGTGAGGTTTGTGAAAGTTTGTAATTCTCTTGTAAAGACTTTGTTCTTATAGTGCATATCGAATTTCCTCTGGGGAGTTCGTGGAGAGTAAGCAATTTTTGTGCCGAACTCCGAGATCAAATTTGGTGTTCTTGTTCTTGTTTTTTGTGATTTGATTCTTATTGAGATTAGGTGTTGGATTGATCTTCCAACAGTGGTATCAGAGCCAACTTAAATGGTAATCTAATCTCGATCAAGAATCGAGTTCAAGAACGCTGGAGCCCTTTGAAGACTTAGGGCTTGGAATTGATTTATCGAGCTTAGGAGAATTTGAAGACATTCCTCTTGATTCTGGGCAATTAGAAGAAAAAGAAAATTCAAAGTTGAAGAAGGTCTCACAAGCTCCATCTTCGAATCCGGGATTATAAACAATATGAAGATCGAAGTAGAAAAGTTTGATGGTTTGGGCGATTTTCGGATCTGGCAAAGGAAAATCAAGGGGTTGTTGGCTCAACAAAAACTACTCAAGGCGTTGGAGAAGAATCCAAAGTGGCCTGAGGATTTCTCAGAAGATCAGATTCAAGAACATCTTGAAACAGCCACAGGTACAATTATTCTTCACCTTTTGGATTCTGTTATTGGAATGGTTGATAGGGAAGATACCATTGCTAAAATCTGGGCTAAGTTGGATGAGTTATTTCAAAAGAAATCACTGACTAACAAGATATTCTTGAAGGAAAGGCTATTTGGTTTTAAAATGAACATGGCTAAAACCTTAGATCAGAATCTTAATGAATTCTTAAGGATGAATATTGAGTTGGCAAACTTTGGAGAGAATGAAGCCTTGAGTGATGAGAACCAGGCGATTATCCTATTGAATGCCATACCAGATTCCTTCAAGGAAGTCAAGTCTGCTATTAAATATGGCAGGACTTCCATCACCTTGGAGGAGGTAATCTCAGCACTCAAGTCTAGGGATCTCGAGATCAAGTTTGAGAAACAAGACTCCTCGAATGCTGAGAACCACTATGCAAGAGGAAGAGGTCTGCAGAAAGGAAACAGTTTTAGAGGCAGGAGCAACAACAAAGGAAGAGGAAGATCAAATTCCAAAGGGCCTAATTTTGGAAAGAAGTGTTTCTATTGCAATAAACTGGGGCATGTCAAGAAGGATTGTTATGCTCTTAAAAGGAAACAGAAAGAAAGAGGGGACTCATCAACAGGAAATGACAACCAGGAATCTGCAAACTACGGTGATGGATATGAAAGCGGGGAGGTCCTGCTAGTTACCAACAATGTGGACAGCCAAGAATGGATACTTGATTCTGGCTGTACTTATCATATGACTCACAATAAGGCATGGTTATCTGACTTCAAGGGTGTCAATGGTGGCAAGGTAATAATGGGTAATAATCATACTTGCCAGGTGGAGGGAATAGGAGCAGTAGCAATCAAAATGTTTGATGGTGTAGTCAGGCAATTGAAAGATGTGAGATATATTCCTAGCCTAGCAAGGAATTTAATCTCCCTTGGTGTGCTGGATGATTCTAGCTATGTAAATAAGATAGAAGGTGGCACCATGAGGATCAGCAAAGGCTCCCTGATAGTAATCAAAGGAGTAAAGAAGGAGGGGCTCTACCATTTGCTAGGAGAGACATTGACTGGAAAATTAATGGTGGCTATAGCACCAGAAGACACAAAGGCAATGCTGTGGCATAATCGACTGGAGCTTATCAGTGAAAGGGGCTTGAGAATCATGAGTGAACAAAAGCTGCTTGGAAAGGATAAAGTCAGTAAAGTCGACTTTTGTGAATACTGTATCTTGGAAAAAAACAACATCGACTCAAATTCAAGACTGAGACTCATGAATCAAAGGCTATATTGGAGTATGTACACTAAGATCTTTGGGCCCCAGAAACAGTTCCAACTCATGGAGGTAACATTTATTTTCTGTCTATTATTGATGATTTCTCTAGAAGGGTCTGGGTATACTTATTGAAGAATAAAAATGATGCTTTAAGTAGATTTAAACAATGGAAAACTTTGCAAGAAAATTTAACTGATAAGAAGGTTAAGACTCTAAGAACAGATAATGGACTAGAATTTTGTAATAAGGAATTCCATGATTATTGTGCTGAGGTTGGAATACAAAGGCATAGGACTGTCAGGAAAACCCTTAAGCAAAATGGGGTTGTTGAAAGGATGAATAGAACCATGCTAGATAAATCAAGGTGCATGTTATTCCACTCTGGGCTCCCTAAGAGTTTCTGGGGTGAAGCTGTGGTCACAGCAGCTTACTTAATGAATAGATGCCCATCAAGTGCCACTAATTTCAAAACACCTGAGGAGGTTTGGAAAAACAAGCCTCCGGATCTCTCACACCTAAGAACCTTTGGATGTACTGCTTATGCACATCAAAAGGAGGGTAAATTAGACCATAGATCAATAAAATGTGTGTTCTTGGGCTATCCTGAGGGCACTAAAGGATATAGATTATGGGTAAGAGATGGAAAAAGATTCAAAACAATAAATAGCAGGGATGTTATATTTAATGAAAATGAATTTCCATGTTTGCCTAACTCTGTTGTCTCTGCAGGAAAAAGTGTTTCTATTACTAACCCTGCAGGTACCGTAGAAAGCCAAGTTTAGGTGGAGCCTCAAAAGGGCTATTCAGGTCAGGTGGGGCAAAGACAACATGGGACACCATAAATTGATTATGGGAACAACACATATAAACCTGAATGGCAGCCACAATCTACAGAACAACCCATTTCCGAACAGGAGCATGATACATCTCAAACTAAGGACTATGTTCTAGTTAGGGACAGATCTAAAAGAGTGACCAAGCCAACCCAAAGATATGGATTTACAGCCTACTCTGATCTCATAGCTCATGCATTTATGACAACAATGGCGTTAGACAAGAAGGAACCAGAAACCTACCAAGAAGCAATCAAATATCAGGAGTCAAAGAGGTGGTTGATAGCTATGAAGGAAGAAATGACCTCTCTATATAAGAATGGAAATTGGTCATGGTTTCAAGGCCAGAGGATCAATCAGTGGTCGCTTGCAAGTGGATATTCAAGATTAAAGAAGGAGCATCAGATGGAGAACCAATCAAGTATAAAGCAATGCTAGTTGCCAAGGGATTCACACAGAGAGAAGGAATAGATTTTATTGAAGTTTTCTCACATGTGGTTAAGTATAAAACCATAAGAATAATGCCCTCCTTCGTGACACAGTTTGACTTGGAACTAGAGCAGATGGATGTCAAAACTGCTTTTCTTCATGGCGAACTAGAGGAGAGAATCTTCATGGAGCAACCAGAAGGCTTTGAAGCCTACAAAGGAAAGAACATGGTTTGTCTATTGAAGAAATCTCTATATGGGCTCAACCAATCGCCCAAACAATGGAATAAAAGATTTGATACTTTCATGATCACACAAGGGTTCCAAAGGAGTTGGTATGACTCCTGTCTTTACTTCAAGGGCTCAAAAATACTTGAAGCCGAATATCTACTATTGTATGTAGATGATATGCTCTTGATATGCAAGGATAGGACTAAGCTAGAAAAGATGAAAGGGATGCTAAAGTCAGAATTTGACATGAAGGACCTTAGACCTGCGGGTAGGATTCTGGGAATGAAGATCAACAGAAACAGAGACAAATGGACTCTATTCTTAAATCAAAAGGCTACTTGGAGAAGATGATTGAGAAGTTTTCTATGAAGGAACAAAGCCCACCACTCAGCCTATAATCAAGAAATTCCAATTATCAACTTTATAGAGCCCTAAAACAGATGAAGAGAAGAAATATATGGAAACTGTTCCATATGCAAATGCAATAGGATCAGTCATGTACTCTATGGTTTGTACTAGGCCTGACTTAGCATTTGCCATAAGTACCATGAGCAGATACATGGCTAATCCCGGGAAGGAGCATTGGCGTGCAATGAAATGGTTATTAAGGTATATTGCTGGAACAATGGAGTACGGCCTGATGTACAAGAAAAATGGCAGCAAGGTGAGCATTGAAGGATTTGTGGATTCAGACTATGCAGGAGATAAAGATAGTAGAAGGTCTACTACTTCCTATGTTTTTGCAGTAAGTGGAAATTGTGTCAGTTGGAAAACTCAGCTACAACCGATTGTGGCACTCTCAACGACTAAAGCAGAATATATGGCTACAACAGAAGCAATCAAGGAAGGAATTTGGCAACAAGGACTTCTGAAAGAGCTGAAGCTTATAGAAGAGAATGCTACTATTTTTTCAGATAGTCAAAGTGCTATCCACTTGTGCAAGAATCCTATCGTTCACGACAGGACCAAGCACATTGAAGTGAAGTACCATTTCATAAGGGAAAAAGTCACCCGAGGAGTAATCAACATTGAAAAGGTTCCCACTGAAGAAAATCTAGCTGATATGGGAACTAAAGTGGTAACACTCAGCAAGTTCAGGCACTGTCTTGAACTGCTGAGAATTGAAATGGATGAGAGGTGATGAGGTCGAGCAAGGATCTAGAGGAATCATGAAGTGATATGCACATAGAATTGGGGAGGAGATTGTTGAATTAATTCTTTTATGACTCAGTTTTAATGGTTGATAAAAGCAGTCTTTGTTGTGGATAGAAACGACTTGTCGTTTCTACTGGAATGCAATTTCAAGAGGCACATGGAGCTGACACGGACAAGTGAAGCACAAGTGGCAGCGTCTTACTGGACCATCTCACTTGGACTCCAGATAAGAGAAATCCTTTATTGTGTAATTGAATTTTTAATTCTTTCTTCTTCTTCCATCTTCTTCGAGAGTTTTCCAGAGAGAGAGAGAGAGAGAGAGAGAGAGAGAGAGAGAGAGAGAGAGAGAGAGAGAGAGAGAGAGAGAGAGAGAGAGAGAGAGAGAGAGAGAGAGAGAGAGAGAGAGAGAGAGAGAGAGAGAGAGAGAGAGAGAGAGAGAGAGAGAGAGAGAGAGAGAGAGAGAGAGAGAGAGAGAGAGAGAGAGAGAGAGAGAGAGAGAGAGAGAGAGAGAGAGAGAGAGAGAGAGAGAGAGAGAGAGAGAGAGAGAGAGAGAGAGAGAGAGAGAGAGAGAGAGAGAGAGAGAGAGAGAGAGAGAGAGAGAGAGAGAGAGAGAGAGAGAGAGAGAGAGAGAGAGAGAGAGAGAGAGAGAGAGAGAGAGAGAGAGAGAGAGAGAGAGAGAGAGAGAGAGAGAGAGAGAAAACTTTGTACAAAAGCCAAAATATAGAGAGGCGGTCTAGAGCGAGAGAGTGAGATAAAAGGGTTAATTTCTTGGGGAAATTTTTGCTCGGTTTCTCGGGAAAGTATTGGGTTGAGATTTGTGAAAGTTTGTAATTCTCTTATAAAGACTTTGTTCTTATAGTGCATATCGAATTTCCTCTGGGGAGTTCGCGGAGAGTAGGCAATTTTTGTACCGAACTCCGAGATCAAATTTTGTGTTCTTGTTCTTGTTTTTCGTGATTTGATTCTTATTGAGATTAGGTGTTGGATTGATCTTCCAACAGGATATTATATGTCCCCGAAGGGACGAAGGAAATCAGACGTTTGCAGCAGCATTCAACCCATAATGGGATTAAATAGTGTTCTCTTTCAGTAGAAACTTAAAACACACGCAAAATAGGCCAAATGTAACAATCGGCCGGCATAATTGTTCATTTCCAGAAATATTAGTACTACCTCCAAGCACGATTTAAGATATTCACTGCACGAAAAAAGACGCTTCTTTCTGAGGCAATGCTAAATGCATATCCACTACAGAAAACATTTCAGAAGTGTAAATGAATGTTCCATCTTCAATATTTAGAGAGAGAGAGATTATCAAATCAGTTGTTCTATAAAGAGTGAAATGCGTATCACCATAGACAATCTTGGCAGTATCCTAATATAAACTAGAGAACCATACGGATCTTTGACTTGCAAAAAGAAGGCACCCTCGAAGCCAAAGCTCTAAATGCAGGAACTTTTTGGTATTCCATCAGTTATCAATGTTCAAATATACTTTGTAAACATAATTCACAAGAGGATTATTGTGGATTAAAAACTTTCATAAGGTCGTTCAGAACCTGAATACTTAAGTAGGAAAATACTACTATCAGATGGTAAAGGCAGAATACCTAGCTTTATTACTCTACCAAAGCTACGAATCACAGATAAGAGGTATTAGAGCATTTACGCACGCGATAGACACAGGATATTGCATGATGTAAATCCAAACCCATGAATCCATAAAGCTTACATACAGACTATGCAATAAGGTAAGGGAGCACAGCAAGCATGAATGCCTCGCAAGAGAAAGTCGCAGAACCAGAGTAGTCCTTCTCCTTAAATTTCTCAGTCAATCCCTGAAAACAATAGGCAAAATAAACAACAATAAAATCGCCGAACAAGTTCTTAAATTGAGTTTTTACCTTGACAGTGAGACAGCACCTGGATTCACAAGTAAGAAAAAGAAGCCATTTAGAGATTGATAGATATAAACTGGTGAGAAAGATATTGAGGAAACTAATTGAATTTATGAATAGGGGAACAAAAAGGAATGGAAATTTACTCGATGAAGTTATCATATTCAATGGCCTTGGTTTTGCCTCTGGTCTTGTCAAACTTGGAGGCCAGCAAATCCAAGACGACAGGGGACACCGCGAATCCCAGACTCAACAATGCCTCCCTCAATTCATTTGTGTCAATTCTTCCACTCCTGTCTCTATCAAATTTCTCAAATATTCCCTGTGGCAACACACACCACGTATACATTACAACCCAACATTACATTCTTTTCCCAAGAGGGGGGAAAAAGGATAATTAGTTTCACATAAAAATCTTATCTTTAGGCTTACCCTCCAACTCTGAAGACTGTAGAACAGCCAAGCGAACTCCTTCGGACCTTAAAAAATGGGAAAAAGAAAAAAGCAATGAAAATTCAATTACATTTACTTGTTGCACGTTTAGTTCATAGATTTGAACAGAAATATTTACGCAGATGCAGAAATTTAAATTTTATAAGAATTACTATAGCAAAAACATTAAGCGGACGTTCGGGGTGTGGAAAGCGAGATTCTACATTCTAAAGATAATTAAGGACAAGCAAATGTGAAAGTGGCCAAGCTCTTCTAGAAGACTCAAATTTAAAGAAGAAATGCACTATAATCGCATCAAGCTCAAGAATACTATAGAGAATCCAAACAAAAGTCTTTTTTTTTTTTTTTTGCTACAATTTGGTGTAAAAGGAACCATATGAACATTAATTAAGATTTAATAGCGACCTTTAAACCCTACTCTATCTGTACGGAAAAGTGACTCCCTTGCTACATGCATGTCTTTTCTTTTTTCTCCCTAATTCATGAATTAGAATGATGTGGTGTTTTTTATTTGTTGGACATGGTTAAGGACAAAGACTTTTGGACAGAGGATTCCAGTCTTAGTGGTAAACGCAAACTACCCATTCATTTTACTAATATGAGTTTAGAATTTGAATTTTGCTATAGTAAAAAGCTCTAAAAAACAACTATATTTAATTTTTTTACTACAGTCAAAAGCTCTCACTTAAAGTCATATCTAAATTCAAATTAAAAACTCAAATCAGCGAGCTAAACATTCCTAATTTAGCGATACTTTCCATAATTACCTCTCTCTAATTAACCCTACGTATACGTTATCTTCCGATAGTTCCTCCTATGTATTGGCTCCTACAAAATAAGCCGACGTTTGACTTTTTTTTTTTTTTTTTTTTTTCTTTTGCTACAATGAAAAACATATCAGCTCAACTTATAGGTCTTAAACCAACAAAGGAAGGGCTTAATCTAAATGCTAAGTGTCTATCACGGCTGCTAAATCACTATGAACTTTTGAATTTTTGAAAAGTTGACAAATGAATTAAAGGGTACATGGCCTGGGGATGGATGGTGGCGTTTTTAATGGTAATTTATGGCAAATTTTAATTATGACCAAATTGCGTACGTACATATATATCTATTTCCAGCTATAGGGGGAATACATAATAAAATAATCTCATCCATCTTTATTGTCCGTTGCCCGATCAAACTGCCCGAAATTTTTTAATATTTTTTATATTATATATATATATATATATTACAATTTAAAATTTGAAATGAATACACGAACTGTATAAAAAAAAATTATTTCTTTATTGATTTTTAAATTTGTAATTTATGATTGTCTCGTTAAAAACCTTACTAAGAAAAACTCAATTGGGATAAAAACTTCGTAAGGAAAAAATAGTGCAATCATTGTGGGACGAATTACAAATTTGATGAACTTACAGAGTATATACAAGATTAAAATAACACTATACAAATTAGAAATTATAAAGTAAATAAATATTTACAAATAAAAATAATAAAATTTAATTTGAAGTAGAAGGATCGTCTTGAAAATTGAAAGTTAAGCTATTAAATTTATTGATCCATTCTTGGCTTGCTGGTGAGATTGTATCGTGTAAGCATTGGTCGGAATGATCTCAATCCTTGATGCACACCAAAGCTTCAACAATATCCTGTTGCAATGCTTTTTTCTGTTCTTCAAGCATTCGACCGATTGTACTAAATGCTTGTTCGGCTGCAACAGTGGAGACCGGGATTGAAAAAATATTCATTGCTAGTCATGTTAGGATCAGCCAAGTTAATGCTCGTGCCCTCCACCACTTAACTAAATTAAATATTTCACTACTGTTTCCAACTAAGATCTCACTCAGGTACGTCATTAACTCGTTGAAGCCGCCGCTGCCGCCACCTCTTGATGAAGATCCACTCCCAGATTCTTCTTGACCTTGAGTTGTGATAAGTGCACGAATTTGCACTTTTAATGTTCATAATTGTCAAATTATTTTATCAAATTTGTGATTTTAATTTCAAATATTCCTACATTTAGAGGATTTAATTTTAATTGGATTTAGTTTATTTTTCAGGCTTTTGAAGAAAACAATTGAATTTGGGTGAGTTTACAAAGCAAAACCCAAAAGTTGAGCCCAAGAAAAGCCCAATTCGGCCCATCAGCCCATTGTCCAGCCGAGCCGAGCCGAGAGCCGCGAGACGACCTGAGAGCCGCGAGCCTACCAGCCGCCACGTGTCGATCACTGCCGCACCGCAGGCCGTGGGACCCAGACGCTCGCCAACCGCAGCACAACACGCGTCCAAGTGGGCTCCACTGTTTCCCCCGCGTACGCGCGCTTGGCGCGCACCGCCCTTCCTCCACGCGAGTCCTCCTCACGCGCGCGTCACCCAGATATTTCTTCCTTTCCGCATGGGTCCTGTGTACAGCAGCGCTCCAACGACGTTGCGCCATGTGTCCCACGTGCAGCTGCTTCCCCACGCCAGCAAGCGCACGTTGCGCGCACGATCCCCCTCTCCGCACGAGTTTCTCTCCCGCGCGCGTCAAGTTTCTTCCGCGTGGCCCAGCTGTGCAGCATTTCCTCTCCCGCGCGCGAATGGCCAGCTGACACGTGTCCCATTCTTCAGAACGTGATAAATTTTCTCCACAATTAAGCATCCAGTTTTTACACTCTTAACACACCCAAAACTCTATAAATAGGATCATTGTGAAGGTGATTAGTTAGACATTTTTTAGAGCCTAAGTTCTCACATATTTTCCTGTTCTTATTCTCATATTTTCTTTTTAGAATTTTATGAGAATTATGTACAAGTTAGGCTAGAGTATTTAGGTGAGGCTTGAGATGATCCTATATGTGTAGTGAATTTATTTGGATTTTTGATTCTCCAATGGTTTGTAAGTTTTATACATTTGAGTAAATAATTTTCTTTTATCATATTTCTTCTTCTTATCAATATATTTTATTGTCAACTCTCATATAAATCTAGTCATGCTCTTTTTATGTGATTGTTGCATTATATTATATATTGATCGGTATTATTTTATGAGTAGTCTTTTACTGCATTATTGCCAACGGTATATTGTCGCTCTTAGATTTAGTAGTCTTTTACCGCATTATTGTATATTGTAGATTTAGTATTTCTCATAAGATAATTTTTCCTAATTTTAAACGTTAGAATTTTATTTACTCGAATAGATTTTTAATTCATATGTTCTTCAAATATTTATTTTCCGATTGATTGTTTGGGATGTGAAACTTTCAATTGAGTCAATTCATGAATCAAAATCCAAATAGGTGAACAAAGCATATGGAGGATTCTTAAAGCCTTACCACTTCTTATTATTGAATTTTCTTTATTTTAAATTGTTCAAAAAAAATATCAAAAACACTCATTCATTTTCTTTGTTTGATTTCTTACTTTCCTAACGCTTTTTGTTTGCTAATCATATCTTGTTCAATTTAACACTTTCTCGTGGGATCGACCGTTCAAATTGTACTACAAATGACTGCTTGTTTTTGTACACGTTTGGGCGTAATCAAATTTTGGTGCCGTTGCCGGGGAGGTGCATCAACAAGATTGTTCAGTAGATAATTAGCCAAAAAGGTAGGTATTATCCATCTTTTATTTATTTATTTATTTTTACTTGGCACGTTTTATTAAAAAAAAAAAAAAAAAAAAAAAAAAAAAAAAAAAAACTTTTTGACAGCATCATTGTTTTATCTGTCTCGTTGTGTCTATAAGTTAAGCTTTGCCAAATACATTTGTGTCATTAGTTTGTATATACTGATTCATTTTCTTTATTTTTGTCTTTTAGTGTTTTTAGTGTTATTTGGTTTTTTTTTTTTTTTTTTTTTTTTTTTTTGAGATTTAGTGTGTGCGTTCAAAAAAAAAAAAAAAAAAAAAATTCACGTTCCCACGTTCTCACGTTTTACATTCTTCTATATATATTTATAAAAAAAAAAAAAAAAAAAAAAAAAAAAAAAAAAAAAAAAAAAAAAAGTTTCCGTTTCTTTATTATATATATATATATATTTAAAAAAAAATTTAATTTTTGATTTTACTTTGTAATCTTTTATTTTTGGTAATTAGGATTTTATTTTGTTTCCTCATTTGTATATTTTAATTGTTACCTTATTTATTTTTTTTCTTTTATAGTTTCGTTAACTCTTACGATTGTAATTAATTGACTGATTTAGATTCCTAATCTAGGATTTTCATAATTTGGTAGATTTAGGTTTTTGACTTTAGGAATAGTTTCCATTAATTAGCTTACATTTCATAATTTACTCAATAAAATTTAAATAATTAATTTTGAGAATAATTGTGTGGTTACGTGGAAGGTATAATCTGAGGGAGTTCTATCTAGGAAAGTTGGTACTTAAGCGGGCCTCGCCCCACCACTCTTTCCTGGGAACGTTGTTCTGTCTAGGAGACTATTCATTGAGCCAAGAGCTATAGTCTTTCCTAGGAGCACTCTCGGAGGTTACAATTTACGTTACTATATAATTATTTTCTTTTTGATTAAAAAAAAAAAACAAAAACAAAAAAAAATAAAAATAAAAAAAAGTGAAACGTTATAGGGTGAATGAATCGTTATAGAGACGAATTAGGGAGATTCACAATAAAATTAGAAAACACTAGTGAAGTTTCTTCCCACACGTCTAGTCCTCCCTCGACCCCAGGCTCATTAGCAGTTGCAAATTCTTTCGCAATGGCTCAAAACGAGGAAGTCCAGCAGAAGACGTTGAACGATTATCTCCACCCTACGCATACGGCCACACCATCATGCATAATGTTTCCCCCAAATATGCCGAATTTGGATTTCAAGCCAGGCATGATCCAACTCCTGCCGACCTTTCACGGGTTAGAGAGCGAGAATCCATACGTTCATATTAGGGAGTTTGAAGAAGTAGTGGCCACTTTTCACAACCGAGCTGAAGTCGTGGACTCTGTGCGATTGAAATTCTTTCCTTTCTCTTTGAAGGACAAGGCTAAAAGCTGGTTGTATTCTCTGCGACCTAGGTCTATTGGAAGCTGGGAAGAAATGACGACATCATTTTTCAACAAGTATTTCCCTCACCATAAGACCAATGGTCTGAAGCGACAGATCTCGACCTTTACCCAAAAGGACAATGAAACTTTGTATCAAGTTTGGGAACGGTTCAAGGATCTGTTAAATTAATGTCCTCACCATGGTTACGAGAGTTGGCGCCTCGTTAGTTATTTCTATGAAGGACTCACGATTCGAGAGCGCCAATTTGTGGAGATGATGTGCAATGGTGAATTTCTCCAAAAGGATCCCGAGGAGGCTTTTGAGCATCTCAACGAGTTAGCCGAAAAAGCCCACACTTGGACCGGACCTAGTGCTACTGACAACACCAATAGGTCTCGACCGGTTGGAATCAATCAATTAAGGGAGGAGGACAACCTCAAAGCCCAAGTCGAATCTTTGACAAGGCAAATCGAGGCCCTCAAAGGCAAAGAAGGTAGAAGAATCCACACGGTCGCAAGGGCAGAAACACATGAGCCATGCTTTGTCTGTGGTATGGTGGAACATCTAGCTAAGGATTGCCCTGCTTATGGTGAAATGAGAGGAGTTTATGAGGAGCAATGCAATGCCTTAGGGGCATACAACAAACCCTTCTCTAACACATACAATCTTGGCTGAAGGAACCATCCAAACTTCAGTTGGAGAGATTCCAACCAAGCAGAACCATCAGGAGGACAATGGAGAACTGAGCAACAGCCGCAACCACCAAAGGCATATTCTGCACCTCAATACAATTCACATCAGCCAAGGAGTTCTCTTGAGAACACCTTGCAATCTTTCATGGAGGCGCAGAGTAAGATAAATCATAAGTTTGAGTCAATGTTCACGCAAATCGTGGAGGAAAGTAAAGAAATGAAGAGCCAAATCACGAAGCTGACTGGAGCTTTGGCTGTTCAAGAACGCGGCAGATTCCCTTCACAAGCTCAGTCAAACCCAAAGGGTCAACATATGGCGCAAACCTCATGTCTTGATGATCAAAATGTTAAGGAGGTGAATGCCATCAGTACTCGTAGTGGTAAGATTATGGAAGAAACATCAACAAGTGCCACCACTTCGAGTAGTAAGGAAGTTGTCCCTGACAAAGATAAGCCAACAAATGCTCCGGTAAAGGTGCCTTTTCCCCAAGCTCTGCGTCCAACTGGAAAAGTACCGGAACACCAAAGTGAGATCCTAGAGCACTTGACTCAAGGGAAGATTAATCTTCCTTTGCTTCATGTTATCAAGCAAGTGCCTGCTTATGCTAAGGTTATCAAGGATCTGTGCACTATCAAAAGGAAGCACCATGTCAAGAAGACAACATTCTTGACAGAATAGGTAAGCACGGTGATCGACCACAAAACACAGCTCAAGTACAAGGATCCCGGTTGTCCCATAATTTCCTGTCTAATTGGGACACATGAGTTCAGCCAAGCTTTACTTGATCTAGGAGCGAGTGTTAACCTCATGCCATACTCTATCTACTCGCAACTTGGTCTTGGAGAAATTAAGCCCACATCCGTGGTTCTGCAGTTGGCTGATCGATCGATTAAGAAGCCTCGGGGGATAGTTGAGGATGTTTTGGTTCAAGTTGATAAGTTCTATTACCTTGTTGACTTTCTAGTCTTGGATACTCAATTCGTGGTGAGTATGGAGTCCAAGATTCCCATTATCCTCGGAAGACCCTTCCTTGCTACAGCCAATGCTCTCATCAACTGTAGGAATGGTATGATGAAGATATCTTTTGGGAACATGACTTTGGAGGTGAATGTTTTTCACATTGCAAAGCAACCACGTAATGATGACGAGTGCCACCAAACATTTCTAATTGACACACTCGTCTCGGAGAAGCTTCAATTGTGTAGCAATTCTGATGATCTTGATGATTTCCTCCGAATTTCTGAATCTGAAAGTTCCGGTCCTTGTGAGTTGGCCAACAATGTCACCATTTTCAAAGACTCACAAGGCAGAGGAACCAAGTTTTGGCAACCACGCTTTGAAGAGCTACCTAGAGAAAAAGAAAAGCCAAAACCATCCACCGAAGAGACCCCAAACCTCAAGCTGGCTCAACTGCCTGCGAATCTGAAACATGTCTTCCTGGGAGCTGGTGATACCTTTCCTGTCATCATTTCGTCTAAACTTGATGCATTTCAAGAGCAGCGGTTAGTTGACATGCTGCGTGAACACAAATCGGCATTAGGTTGGACGATTGCTGACATTAAGGGTATTAGCCCCTTAATTTGCTCTCATCACATCAATCTGGAAGACGGGGTTAATCCACGAAGGGATCCCTAAAGAAGACTGAACCCGACGATGAAAGAGGTCGTGAAGAATAAAGTCTTAAAGCTTCTGGATGCAGGAATCATCTATCTAGTCGCTGATAGCAAGTGGGTCAGTCCAACTCAGGTAGTGCCTAAGAAATCCAGGATGACAGTGGTGGAGAATGAGAAAGGGGCTCTTGTTCCCACTAGAACTGTGACGGGTTGGCGAATGTGCATTGACTATCGAAAGTTGAACGCCGCCACCCGTAAAGATCACTTTGTGCTTCCATTCATTGACCAAATCCTAGAACGTGTGGCTGGTCATCCTTACTATTGCTTTCTTGATGGCTATTCAGGTTATTATCAGATCGAGATCGCATTAGAGGATCAGGATAAAACTACATTTACCTGTCCTTTTGGTACTTATGCCTTTCGGCGTATGCCATTTGGGTTATGTAATGCACCAGCCACCTTCCAGAAGTGCATGATGAGCATTTTTAGCGACATGGTCGAGAAGTGTATGGAAGTGTTCATGGATGATTTGACCGTCTTCGGTGACTTCTTCGACTCGTGCCTTCTCAACTTAGAAGCTGTGTTTAAGAGATGTGAAGAGAAGAGTCTCGTGCTTAACTGGGAGAAGTGTCATTTCATGGTGCCATCTGGCATAGTCTTGGGGCATGTTGTTTCTGAAAGAGGGATTGAAGTTGATCAGTCCAAAATTGAGCTCATCTCAAAATTGCCCACCCTCAAGACTGTCAAAGACATTCGGTCTTTCCTAGGCCATGCTGGTTTTTACAGGAGGTTCATACAAAACTTCTCAGCAATTTCTCGTCCGCTTTGTAACCTCCTGGCCAAAGACGCCGTGTTCGAATGGACACAAAAGTGTGAGGATTCTTTCCGAAGGCTTGTGGCGAAGTTAACGTCCGCCCCCATCATTCAGTCACCAGATTAGAGCTTACCATTTGAGATCATGTGTGACGCAAGTGACTATGTTGTAGGGGCCATCCTTGGTCAACGAAGGGAAGGGAAGCCCTTTGTCGTGTATTACGCGAGTAGAACTCCAAATAGTGCTCAAATGAATTACTCAACCACTAAAAAAGAGTTGCTCGCTGTAGTCTTTGCACTTGACAAATTCCGTGCATATTTGATCGGTTCACCCATCACCGTCTTTACAGATCATGCCGCCCTCAAGTATCTCCTTTCCAAAAAGGATGCTAAGGTGCGATTAATTAGGTGGATCCTTCTATTGCAGGAATTTGACTTGACCATCAAGGGCAAGAAAGGTGTCGAGAATGTCGTTGCCGACCATCTGTCTCGACTCGAGTTCAACGATCCCGCCGATGGTCCTGCCATCCGCGATAACTTCCCTGATGAAAATCTTTTTGTCGTCACTAAGCTGCCTTGGTACGCTCATATCGTAAACTACTTGGTGACGGGCGAACTTCCTTCTCATTGGAATGCACAAGATAAACGCAAGTTCTTGGTCGAAGTACGAAACTTCTATTAGGACGATCCATATCTTTTCAAGTACTGTCCTGACCAAATCATGAGATGATGCATTCCTGATGATGAAATCACTAGTGTCCTGAACTTCTACCATAACGATGCATGTGGTGGTCATTTTTCTGTGAAAAAGACCGCCGCAAAAAGCTTCCAGTGTGGTCTTTATTGGCCCACTTTGTTCAAAGACACTAATCAATTCTGTCGTTTCTGTGCCCGGTGCCAGAAGTTAGGTGCTTTGTCCCGCCGCCATATGATGCCTTTGAACCCGATTCTAGTGATCGAAATATTCGATTGTTGGGGGATCGACTTTATGGGTCCATTTCCACCTTCTTCTGGGTACCTTTACATCCTACTCGCTATGGATTACGTTTCTAAATGGGTTGAAGCCGTGCCGTGTCAAACCAATGATAATGCAACAGTTGTTAAGTTCTTGAAGGAGAATGTGTTATCTAGGTTTGGCACTCCACGTGCTATCATCAGTGATCAAGGCACTCACTTCTGCAACCGTTCATTTGAGGCTCTTATGCGCAAGTACGGTGTACTTCATAAGGTTGCTACTGCCTATCATCTACAAACGAATGGCCAAGCTGAGTTGGCAAATAGGGAGATCAAACAAATTCTGGAAAAGACGGTAAACCTCGACCGCAAGGATTGGTCCTTACGTCTTCTTGACGCTCTCTGGGCATACCGCACTGCTTATAAATCTCCTCTTGGGATGTCTCGTTATAGGCTTGTCTTTGGGAAAGCCTGTCATTTACCTGTCGAGCTCGAACATAAAGCTTATTGGGTCGTCAAGGCCCTTAACTTTGATCTCAACATTGCAGGTATTCAAAGAAAGCTCCAATTATCTGAGATTGAGGAGTTAAGGAACGACGCATATGACAATTCTAGGATCTACAAGGCAAAAATGAAAGCGGCTCATGACAAGCAGATCCTGAGAAAGAATTTCGAGCTAAATCAGCGGGTGCATCTTTATGACTCCTGTTTGCATCTCCACCCAGGTAAGTTAAGGTCGCGGTGGACTGGTCCATTTGTGGTGAAACAAGTTTTTCCCAACGGTGCTGTTGAGGTCGAGGACCCAAGCGATGGGAGAGTATTCAGAGTCAATGGCCAGAGACTGAAGCATTACATTGAGCGTGTGAGCTAAGCTGAAGAGATCCTTCTCGAGGCTCCGATGTACCAAAGTTGACAAGTTTGCTTCAAACCCTATTGTACCATATTTTTGTTTCTTTGTGTCGTCTAGTGTGTTTTGTGTGCTTTTATTTCTAGTTTGATTTAGTGTGCTTTTATGTATGTTTGTGTTTTGGAGAATCAGTTTAGGAAGCTCGGCTCAGTTCCAATGATCATCATCCAGGTGTTCTCTTTCCCTGTCTCCTTCGTATTGCATATCATTTTAGACATTGAGGACACTGTCTGATTTTGGTTGGGGGTGGTGAGCATATTCATGTGTGAGATTAATTTTTGTCTTGTTGTTATTTTGGGTCAAAATTTTTTGCGAGATTAACTGAGTATGATTTCAAAATTTTTGGTTTGAGTCAGTTTTTGCTATCTTAATTACCAAGAAATGATTTCCAGAGTTATTTTTGAGCACATGCTAGACCTTATGGTAAGATGGTTGTTGACACATTTAGTTGAGAAAAATTCCCAAGTTTAAGGTTTCCATTTTTTGGTGAGTTGTGAGAGTTGAGAAAACAGCTTTTTGAACTTTCATTGACCTTTTGAGTTGGTTGAGTCATTAACGGAGCACGTTTACTCGACTTGTGACATTTACTTAAGGGATGATTTCTGGTTAGGAATACTTCTTAGAAATTAAGCCAAGTGTTGTAGATAGTTATCATTTTTCTTTGCAAAAAAAAAAAAAGAAAAAAAAAAAGAAAGAGCAAGAGCATCATTTATCATCAATGTTTATGTAGTTTGGTTGCACTAACGTCAGCCAATCAAAAGAACGCCTTACTACATCAGTTTCATCAAATGTATGTTGTCTCTTGCCTAAAAAAAAGAGAGAGAGAAATATGTGTATATTTGTCTGTATTTTCGGCTCTTTATTTGTTTATGAGATCTTCCTCTTGGCCAGAATGAAATCCCGAAAGTTTGTTTACAGTTTGAGTGATGAATTGTTCTAGATATTTGATTTGCCTATCATTTGATCAATGATTGTTTAACAGCTTGTCCTTAAATTGCCTTATCTCACTTGAGCGTTAATTGTGACATTTCCAACTCCATGAGAGCAATCCCTTTGCACCAAAATACTTCTGTCCCCCGTGAGGTAAATGGAGTTGAGACTTTACCTTGGTGAGTTTTTCGATGCTATTTGTGTTAAGGAATGTGGTAAGAAGGATACAGTTTGGTGCACGCACACACGACTCTGGAGTTATGACTGAAGTAATTTTGATAGCATTTTCTGATGACTTACTAATGTTTTGTTTGATTGCTTAGGTGATTTTGCAGGTTTTGATTTGAATTTTCAGCTTGGCATGGATTTTCTTTCGCTTGAATTCCTAGAAACTAGCAATAAGCTGGTTGGGGGTTGTGATAAGTGCACGAATTTGCACTTTTAATGTTCATAATTGTCAAATTATTTTATCAAATTTGTGATTTTAATTTCAAATATTCCTACATTTAGAGGATTTAATTTTAATTGGATTTAGTTTATTTTTCAGGTTTTTGAAGAAAACAATTGGATTTTGGCAAGTTTACCAAGCAAAACCCAAAAGTTGAGCCCAAGAAAAGCCCAATTCGGCCCATCAGCCCATTGTCCAGCCGAGCCGAGCCGAAAGCCGCGAGACGAGCTGAGAGTCGAGAGCCAACCAGCCGCCACGTGTCGATCACTGCCGCACCGCAGGCCGTGGGACCCAGATGCTCGCCAACCGCAGCACAACACGCGTCCAAGTGGGCTCCACGGTTTCCCCCGCGTACGCGCGCTTGGCGCGCACCGCCCTTCCTCCGCGCGAGTCCTCCTCACGCGCGCGTCACCCAGATATTTCTTCCTCTCCGCGTGGGTCCCGTGTACAGCAGCCCTCCAATGACGTTACGCCACGTGTCCCACGTGCAACTGCTTCCCCACGCCAGCAAGCGCACGTTGCGCGCACGATCCCCCTCTCCGCGCGAGTTTCTCTCCCGCGCGCGTCAAGTTTCTTCCGCGTGGCCCAGCTGTGCAGCATTTCCTCTCCCGCGCGCGAATGGCCAGCTGACACGTGTCCCACTCTTCAGAACGTGATGAATTTTCTCCACGATTAAGCATCCGGTTTTTACACTCTTAACACACCCAAAACTTTATAAATAGGATCATTGTGAAGGTGATTAGTTAGACATTTTTTAGAGCCTAAATTCTCACATATTTTCCTGTTCTTATTCTCATATTTTCTTTTTAGAATTTTATGAGAATTATGTACAAGTTAGGCTAGAGTATTTAGGTGAGGCTTGAGATGATCCTATATGTGTAGTGAATTTATTTGGATTTTTGATTCTCCAATGGTTTGTAAGTTTTATACATTTGAGTGAATAATTTTCTTTTATCATATTTCTTCTTCTTATCAATATATTTTATTGTCAACTCTCATATAAATCTAGTCATGCTCTTTTTATGTGATTGTTGCATTATATTATATATTGATCGGTATTATTTTATGAGTAGTCTTTTACTGCATTATTGCCAACGGTATATTGTCGCTCTTAAATTTAGTAGTCTTTTACTGCATTATTGCCAACGGTAGATTTAGTAGTCTCATAAGATAATTTTTCCTAATTTTAAACGTTAGAATTTTATTTACTCGAATAGATTTTTAATTCATATGTTCTTCAAATATTTATTTTCCGATTGATTGTTTGGGATGTGAAACTTTCAATTGAGTCAATTCATGAATCAAAATCCAAATAGGTGAACAAAGCATATGGAGGATTCTCAAAGCCTTACCACTTTTTATTATTGAATTTTCTTTATTTTAAATTGTTCAAAAAAAATATCAAAAACACTCATTCATTTTCTTTGTTTGATTGCTTACTTTCCTAACGCTTTTTGTTTGCTAATCATATCTTGTTCAATTTAACACTTCCTCGTGGGATCGACCATTCACATTGTACTACAATTGACCGCTTGTTTTTTTACACGTTTGGGCCTAATCAAGTTGTCATTGTCATCTTCTTCTTCTTCTTAGGCAGCCCGAAAACATTCAAGAATGAATGCAAATTGTAGTCTTGTTGTTGCGGTTGTTCAACACGAGGTGTGTTTCTAAACCTACTTTCATAAGAGCTATAGAGAGAAAATATTTTTTCCTTTATAATAAGAAATTGGTCCGTTAGATTCAAAATTCGGGAAGAATTCGGGCTAACGATCAAAAAAATTTAGGCATATTCGGTCAACGGGCAAAATTTGGGCTAACGGTCAAAAAAATTTGGGCAAAATTCTGGCAAAAATTGGGTAAAATTTGAGCAAATTCGGGTTACGCGGGAAAATTCAAAAAAAAAAATTCAGCGGGCGGCAAGATCAACTTCCCCACGGGCGGCGGGCAACTGGAATTGATTTTTTTCGGGCTGTCTGAGCTCGTGCCCAACCAAATAACTCGGACGGGCGGCGAATGACACCTGCCCGCCGTGCCCAAAAATTTTCGGACACCGAGCAATGCCCGCCGCCCGAAATTTCACCACTAATGTCTTATAATACATAAGAGTGTTGAAGCAAGCAAGATCTACTTCAGTACATTGTAAACATAAAATATATAAAAATAAAAAAATGTAATATTTTAAAATTTTATTTTTCAAAAGTCAGCGGGTGCGGCTGCCTATCGATCCTAGTTCTACCAATTGAACACACGCATTGAGATTTTACTGACTTGATTAAATACTATCTTCCGGTCAGTTGAAGCGATGTGTCAGCTAAGCTTTCCCAATTTTCTTGCCCATTTTATTGAAGAAACAAAAAGACATCCTAGCCAGTAGCTTATTTCCTATATATCAACAAAACTATGGAGCCTTTATTTTGATCTCTAAGGAATTTGGCAAGCCTACTAGCTACAAAAAAACAAAAAACAAAAAGAAATGACATTTAATGTCTCTAATTAGACAGCAATTTTATAAGAAATTATAGTCTAATGTGTAGGCTTAAAATGCAGGCCAACTGGCAAAAAATTAGACAACGATTTTACATAAAATCGTCATCTAATGTGAGCGTGAAAATCTAAAAAAAAAAAAAAAAAAAAATTAAATTTGAATATGTCTCCATTTCGAGAGAAACCTAACTCAAAATCCTTTGACGATCTCTCTCTCTTCTTGTGAACCATATTGCCGCCACTCACAATCCAAAAATCTCTCTCTCGATGCCACCACTATCATTCTCTCTTATATTCACAATAAAAGAAGGTAAAGTAGGATTTAACGTAGTTCGGCAAAAGAGAAGTAGAATTCACTAATAAGAAACATTATAGAATGAGCTCCATATAAATACACATTGTAAAACACATAATCAGGTAGTTGTCCAAAACAAAAATCAAGAAGCTTCGTAATGTATTATGACATAAATACAAATGAAGCCAAAACTATCAATAAAGGTACTTTTCCTAATATGCCCTATAAGATGGAGCTCCAATCTTGTAAGGCTTCTTTTTTTCTTCATTTTTTTGTTTTTTTTTTTCTTTTCTAACAAAATAAAGACATAGAAATAGTAGTGTAGTGATGACAATCTTCGAGAAGGAGAAAGGAGAGGATGCTTCGGCGCAAAGGCGACAACTGTCAGGAGAAAGAAAAGGGCGGTTGGCCGATGCGACGTCAATATTAAAAAGAGAGAAGAGGTGCAGGGGTGATGCTAGAGGCACATTGCCTAGGTTTAGAGTCTCTTGATCTGAGATAAGAAGCGTTAACCATTGAGGACCAGGGACTCGTTAGCATATGAATCTCTAATACAATAATAGTCATAATTAAATGATAAAATAAAAGTAATAAGAGAAGACAAAAGAATTTAACGTAGTTTGACAATATGCCTACATTCACAAACTAGGGAGAATTTACTAGTAAAGAGCATTATAAAATGGGGTCCGTAAAAATAGATATTTTAAAATACATAATCGGGTAAGTACCCAAAACTAAAATGAAGAAACTTCCTAATTGAAAATAAATACAAATGAAATCAAAACTATATATTAATAAAGTTACTTTTTCCAGGATACTTTTCCTAATAGATCATTCCACGTCAAAGGAATTTCAATTACCAAAAAATATATGAACATTGCAATATTGATTTTATAATTAGCATTACTTGATCACACTCATACGAAATACTTTATATTTGAGTTTTTAGGAAATTATGAAAAATCATAGAAAGTTAGGTTTAGTTGCTAGTTAAGAGATGAAATATCATATACATGCTTTGGTCACCGATTCTAAAATTAGGGTAAGAATCATAGAGTACTACATTAATGGGAGAAAAACATAAAAAAATTACTTGCATGAAAACCCTCCACAATTTTTCTTCCATGTTCCTGAATATTGGTGGAATTAATAATCACAGATAGCAAAACTTTATATTGATCTAGAAGAAAAATAACGAGCCAGAATAACATTTTAATGAAAAAAGCCTCTTGATCCGCTCTCAATTACTAGTTACTGCAGCTATATTTTAAGTCTCCAAAGGGTTACATTAAAAACCCTAGATGTGGCTAATTTCCAATAGGTGTCGATTCACCTAAATGAGTTGAGAACTTTGAATAAAAGTTAAGAAAATTAAGCACCATCAATAGCTAAGTCAATGAATATATATTACTTCAACAGTACTACATCAGACTAATGGTTGATCAGCCCTAAATTAATTAATAGTCAAAAAACGTAATTACGCACATATACACTTTAATAAAAAGCTCTAACTACCGTTGGAGGGGGTCGTGTATATCACGCGCTAGTTAACTAAGCATGCATGGAAGAATTAATGCCCGAGTAATTAGGGCTTAATTTGTTAACATAAAAACGCTCTATAAATAATGAACATCACCATGCTTTGAAAGGCAAGGTAATTCAAATGTTGCAAATCGCCATCATGAGGTTCTACAAATCCAACTTCATCGTTCGCTTTGTGGTTTCTCTCTTTCTCTTGTCCTACTTCCGTTCCCAAATCACCGTTTGCTCCGCAGATGAAGAAGGTTGGTGATCTCCTTCTATACCCATAATATAAAATGCCTGATCATGACATGCAAGTTATTCATTTAAATGTTATCATGCACGAATTATTTTAAATACATGACAATATTTTGTTTTTGTAAGGTCTAATTTTCACGCAGGTGTTACAAAGAGTATGACAACACTTTTAGCAATACCTACAAGTAATTATCAAATTCTGCAGTGATCAATGGACACTGAGTTAAAAACGTGCATAAACAAAAAGTAATGCAACAAAAAACTAAAGAACGCCAAAAAATGATATCGCAGTTTAATATAAGGATATAGTTTTTTCGGTTTGCCTTTTGTCCATTAGTTTTTGGGTGGCATTTTTTTTTCCTTTTTATTAAAAAAAATTAAATACACGACTATAACACTGTTTCACACCATCTTCTCTATTCCTAATTCATTCGTCATGAATCATATACATGAGACAAGGATCGCCTATTATATAGTGAAATTGCACATAGTAATATTATAAGAGTGTAGTTGAATACAACATCACTTTTTAAATTATTCTAAGAATATTAACAAAATTACAAAGTAATTGTTATAATAATATTCACGTTTTATATTACAAAATTATTTAATAATTGCTCTAGTAATTTTAATATTGGGTAGTAATAAGATATTTTAAATGTCTTGCTATATTTCAACATGTATTAATATAATTTTGCTATATATATGTCCAACCTTTTCTTAATCATTCATGCACGTTCTAGTTAAGATGCTTAAGTCGATTCCAGCGATTCCACATATATCCTTTTGATTGTACCAACTAAACCACTTATACAATTTTTTCCTTGTTTTTATTAAAATGACACTTCGTATCCGAATGCATTCTTTGAACAATGAAATTATCTCTACCCTACGAGCCCTAATCTTACGAGTGTGCCAAACTTAAAACTCATAGAGTTCTTGTTTTTTCAATACATTAACTTTACGAATAATTATATTACATATTCTGCACGTAATCAATCATTCATTTTAATATATAATCGCAATAATTATTTTCCTTTCTTTAATGATCTGAATAATAGAATGTGGGCCCCATTATTAGTGGTAGTCCTTAAGACCGGGGTGCCCTATAAACGTTTTTCTTCTGGTTCTTCTCAACTGATCCTCTAGGTTTTATTTTTGATAAATATGAACATGCAGGTTATAATGGAACAATAAGATATTCTTACAATGAATCAACTGGAAGAGGACCATCGAGATGGGGTCAACTTGACCCAAATTGGTTTCTTTGTGGTAACGGAACAAGACAATCTCCTATTAACATCAATGCCTTTACGGTACAACTTAGGCCTCAACTTGGGGGTTTACAAACGAATTACAGACCTGCTCCTGCTACTTTGTACAACAGGGGAAATGAAATTGAGGTCAAATTAAATAGACTCTCTCTCTCTCTCTCTCTCTCTCTCTACACACACACACACTTAAAGGATTATTCTCATGGGTGTCCCTGAGTAATAGAATTATTTTCAGTTTGTTTCTTAAATTTTAAAAATTCACTTCATCCGTTGAGCTTTTTTATTTTTATATGTTTTAAGTTCTTTTCTCTCTCTCTCTCTCTCTCTCTCTCTCTCTCTCTCTCTCTACACACACACACACACACACACACACTTTTGAAGGATTATTCTCATGGGTGTCCCTGAGTTATAGAATTATTTCCAATTTGTTTCTTAAATTTTAAAAATTCACTTTATTCGTTGAGCTTTTTTATTTTTATATGTTTTAAGTTCTTTTCCCTCGTTTTCTTCTTTCTCCTCTCTTATCTCTCTTTATTGCATGTTTCAACCTTTAACTTGTCTATATTTTTAAAAGTATCTCGCTTCAATATTTTTCTTACGGTTATTTAAAAAACTATCTTTTTCTAATTACTTTGTTGACTTAATTTATTCTCAAATGTGTCTTTATGTAAATATCTTTTACATGTGATCCTCATAAATTTCAACTTTAATTATGATACATTTCGCATAAAATTTTCATCGAGTTTTTTTTTTTTTTTTTTTTTTGTCTTTTTTTTCCTGTCTTTTGCTTCATATCTTTTTTCTCACTTCTTTTTAATTTCTTTTTCTTTTTTTTTTTTTGTGAAGATTTGTATAAACGTTGTTTAAAATTAATCACGCGCACAAAACATGCATTTTTGATAAATTATTATATGTCTACAGGTGAATTGGAATGGATCAGATGCAGGAAACCTTACTGTTAATGGGACTGTATATAAACTGTTAGAGTGCCATTGGCATACTCCCTCTGAGCACAGACTCAATGGACGCAGGTCATTCAATTTGCTTTAGTATATATCATCCTTTTAATTTTTTGTTTCAAATTAGGTCATATGCCACAACTTTTATACGCAGTCTTCAGATTTATGCCGCATCCTTTTTACATTCTGTTGATATTTTTTACTATTTATTTGTTTGGCACAACTCTGAATGTTCTAATATCCGTGTCATGATGAATCAAAAGCTAGCGAAGGCATTATATCTAACTTTTTTTTTTAATTCTCTGGACTTAAATATACATACATATATATATATATATATATATATATGTATGTATGTGTGTGTGCCTGGTGATAAGTACAGTTATATGCTCAAAGATTAATCATGATGTGTTAGAAAAATCTCGCATTATTCACAAAGAGTACTTTTTGCAGGTTTAATATGGAGATTCATCTAGTTCATAAAAATGACAGAGGAGAGATAGCTGTTGTTGGAATTCTTTACAAATACATGAGATGGAGCAAACCCGATCCTTTCCTTTCAAGCGTATTTTCTGTTTTAATTCCTACTTTGTTCTATTTTTTCCACATTTATAATTAGTACTATTAAACCAATATTTCAGCTAATTCAAGATGTTATTACAACCATGAACATTCATCACAGCCAGCCGAAAAGAAAAAGAATCATCAGAAATATCAAGTAAATTCAAGGAGGGTTATTAAATGTTACGTAATTGGGTGTCAATTTAGTTGGAGATTTTATTTTTTTTTAAATGAATATTTTTAACCTTTTATGATGCCAATTGGGCATTCTCTTGATCTTCATCCCAACAAAAAATAAAACAAAATAAAATAAAAGTGTTACGTACACTTGTTTTAACTAATTATAATAAAGTCATATGCAAACTTTTAGACCCATCCATGAATAAGAAATAATCGTTATATTTTAATCTATACATTTGATTTGCTCCCTGCCTAGTGAGATTCTTGATAATACGTACATAAATTTTTATGTCCTACGTATATAATTGGAATTTCTATCTAGTTTTTCCTCATTAATATATTTGTTTCTGATAAAAAAAAAAAAAAAAAAAAAAAAAATCGAGTTTATATTTGGGAAGTATAAGTAAAGCAACAACAAAAAGGCTATATTTTAGATGGTAACTTCTTATATTAGTCAAAGTATACCAATAATAAGTACCAATAGTAAGTAATATTGATCATCCACTCATACTATTAATTGTGTTCCTAAAAAATAACTAAAATATATAACTTTTGTCTCTTTTTAAACTAAAACATTATCTTTAATTTTTTTCATGCTGTACTCAAATTGAATAAAAGTCTGGCTCTGTTTCTTCTTATATATATAATGTGGCAGATCTATCAGCAAATACTATCCCTTCGAAATGGTACGAGACAGATACCTTTGGGAATTGTTAATCCGGGTGATATTGAGTCCCCAGGAAGAAGGTGGAGATCATACTACAGATATAATGGTTCTCTTACAACTCCTCCATGTTTCGAGAATGTACTTTGGACAGTTCTCAAAAGGGTATTTATATATATATATATATGTATGTATGTATGTATATATATTGCACAAGATCTTCTCTTTAATAATAATTAATTAGCAATATTCAATTTGTATATTTATATCTTCTTCTTATTCAATTAGTTGTATTGCATCGTCAATAATTTTTTCTCTTCGTGATTATATATATATGTGTGTGTATATAATATATATATATATATACTATTTTTATATAAATATGTACACTATTTGTGTTTTACAGGTGCAGACAGTTTCACCGAAACAAGTTCAAGCGTTACAGGAGGCAGTTGATGATGTAAGTACTTTTTGACAAAAATTTTGATCATGAATGGTTTTTATTTAAGAAGCTATATATGATCTGAATGGTTTTTATTTAATACCATAGATATTAAAGAGAGCAATTTATACATAATTAATCGAACTCTTTTCAACAAAATTTCAAGTTATCATAGGATAGACTTATGAATACTTCTGTTAAATTTTAAAAATCCTTCGTCCGTTTTAGTATCAGATAGATTAACGGGTGGAGTTGGAGTCAAAAGGTGTTCTTTTCTAATTAGCGCTGAAATTAATGAACGAAAGGGTTTTTTTTTTTTTACAGGGATTTGAGGAAAATGCAAGGCCAACTCAGCCATTGAATGGAAGAAAAGTATCTCTGTACTCTCGATGGTTTTCTAAGTAGCGCCTTCTGCTAATTAGCTTTAGCTTATATATATATATATATACACACATATATAACTGAACAATATACATGATATTTGAAGATAGTGGAACTTGGAGCAGATTAGCCACATAACAGACACATACGTAATGAAAGAGCTTATGTTATCTTATATATGTGTGTCATATAGAAGAACGATACATGATATGTAGCGCCGTACGTGCTGCCCTTAAATAAACATGTATTTGTTATATTACCAAAAAATAATGATAAAAAAATTATAGTATGGATACCGAGAGTGCATATTCTTAAACTCTAAATATGATTTACATCACATCAAAATGAAAAAATTTGCAAAACAAAAAGACCGTTTTATTCAAAACAAAGCATAAATAACGTATCGTTATCGTTATGAACTAACTACATCATAATAAGCTGCAATGCATGCTATCATAGCCCAAAAGAGTACTCGTGCGATCCATAATGGCGCGTCAAGTAAACCTCCAAGCATTCTCTCATTCACTCTCTTGTTCTCTCATTTATTTAGGTTAACTTGAATTTAGTTGTAAAACACGTCAGTGGTCAAATATCGTCAAAAAAATAACATTATCTCATACTTCATAGGGAATTTTTTAATTAACCCATTTTGTTTTTATTCCCATATTTTATGTGAAAATACGATTCAGCTTGCAAAGCTTTTGCATGTTATGGAAGTATTGCAAAACATGATCACCGGAATCAATTCCCTCACCACAGAGTTTAACTTTATGAGATGTTTAGTATGAGGATTCGTGTCATAATTTGAATTATAATTTGTAATTTATTATAGTATTTTCTCTTATAAAAAACACACATAAATAAAAAATAATTTTGAATCATAATTATGAATCATGATTCTGAATCTGTGAACCAAGCGTTTACTAAAGCCTCGTTCATTTCATCGATTTGTGTTTGCAGTTCTAGATTTTTACAGTAAAAAACTCTTAGAAAATGTCACATCTAACTTTTTCTATTACAGTGAAAAACTCTCAGAAAATATTATATCTCAACTTGAATTAAAAACTCAAATTCACAAAGTGAACGAGACCTAAATTTCCTTTTATGGCAAATTATTGTGTGGCACGGGTCCCACCAATAATTAACCCATTATGTTTTATTCCCATATTTTATGTGAAAATACGATTCAGCTTGCAAAGTTTTTGCATATTATGGAAGTATTGCAAAGCTTTTGCAACATGATCACGGGAATCAATTCCCCCACCGCAGAGTTTAACTTTATGAGATGTTTAGTACGAGAATTCGTGTCATAATTTAAATTATAATTTATAATTTATTATAATATTTTCTCTTATAAAAAACACACGTAAATAAAAAATAATTCTGAATCATAATTATGAATCATGATTTTGAATCTGTGAACCAAACATCTACTAAAGCCTCGTTCATTTCACCGATTTGTGTTTGCAGTTCTAGATTTTTACAATAAAAAGCTCTCAGAAATTGTCACATCTAACTTTTTTCTGTTACAGTGAAAAACTCTCAGAAAATATTATATCTTAACTTGAATTAAAAATTTAAATTCACAAAATGAACGAGACCTAAATTCCCTTTAATGGCAAATTATTGTGTGGCATGGGTCCCACCAATAATTAACCCATTATGTTTTTATTCCCATATTTTATGTGAAAATACGATTCAGCTTGCAAAGCTTTTGCATATTATGGAAGTATTGCAAAACATGATCACGGGAATCAATTCCCTCACCGCAGAGTTTAACTTTATGAGATGTTTAGTATGAGAATTCGTGTCATAATTTGAATTATAATTTGTAATTTATTATAGTATTTTTTATCATAAAAAATACACGTAAATAAAAAATAATTCTGAATCATGATTCTGAATCTGTGAACCAAATGTCTACTAAAGCCTCGTTTATTTAATCAATTTAAATTTTCAGTTTTAGATTTTAACAGTACAAAGCTCTCAAAAATGTCACATTTAAATTTTTTTATTATAATAAAAAATTCTAAAAAAATATTACCTCTTAACTTAAATTAAAAACTCAAATTTACAAAGTGAACTTGACTAAATTTCTTTTTTATGGCAAATTATTGTGTGGCACGGGTCCCACCAATAAATGGTACAGAAAGTGCATTTAAGAAATTAAAACAAAAGTAGAGGCTCACAAACGGCTATAATTTTTTAGAAGTTATACGACTTTTTCCTTTCAGCTTTTTCAGCTTTTAATATTTTATCAAAAAGTTAGTTTAAAGGAATTTAATGAGTATCTAACGGTAAAAAAATGTACTCTATAAATAGAGTTTATCATACAATAATAGTGCTGAGAGATTAAGAAGAAACCCAACAAAAGTTTCATCCATCAATGGCAAACCAATCCCAAGAAAACCTTAAGAAAAATTCCTCTTCTTCATCAGCTGTAGTTGTAGTAGTAGTTCCCTTCCCCTCTCAAAGCCATCTAAACCAGCTCTTCAATATCTCTCACATCATTTCCTCACACAACATTCCAGTTCACTATGTTGGATCCACACTCCACAATGCCCAGGTCAAGTCCCGGGCAAATCATGCATTAAACGACACCAAAAAAATGATCCAATTCCATGACTTCCCAATTCCCCATTTCCAGTCTCCTCTCCCAAACGACACTAAATTCCCTTCACATCTCATGCCTTCCTTTGAAGCCACAATCAAGCACCTTCAACAACCTTTCTATGACATTCTCACTATGCTCTCCAAAACAGCGACAAGAGTCGTCGTAATCCATGACCCTTTGATGAACTCTGTAGTTCAAGATTCTTCTACTTTTCCAAACACTGAGTCTTACCAATTCCATTGTGTCTCTTCCCTTTACCATTTTACCTATGTGCGTGACATCTTGGGAGTACAAATTGGTCATGATGCTGATAAGAAGTATGCGAATATTCCGTCTTTGGAGAAGTCCATAACTTCCGAGTTCGAAGCTTTTGTAGCTTACCAAGATCAGTTTGTCAACCAGCATATAATTAAGACATCCGGGCATCTCTATAACACTTGCAGGCTGTTAGAAAGCACTTTTCTTGACTTCATGTTGGAGATGGAGAGAGAGAGTGATGAGAATGTGAAGATGTGGGCAATTGGGCCATTGAAAACTGTGACAAGCTTCAAGAACAGATCACCAAATAGAGTGAATGGCGAACACAAGTGTTTGGAGTGGCTGGACAAGCAGGAGAGAAACTCTGTGTTGTACATCTCTTTTGGGACAACAACTTTCATGAAAGATGAGCAGATTAGAGAGTTGGCTGTTGGGTTGGAGAAAAGTGGGGTGAAGTTTTTGTGGGTCTTGAGAGATGCAGACAAAGGAAATGTTTTTGATGAAGGTGAAGTTAGGAAGCCTCAACTGCCACAAGGGTTTGAGGAGAGAGTGAAAGAGAAGGGAATTGTGGTGAGAGATTGGGCGCCCCAATTGGAGATTTTAGGGCACTCCTCAACTGGAGGTTTCATGAGTCATTGCGGGTGGAATTCATGCTTGGAAAGTGTTAGTCTTGGAGTGCCCATAGCAGCCTGGCCAATGCACTCCGATCAGCCCATTAATGCTGTCTTGATGGCAGATTTGCTCAAAGTGGGTGTTGTTGTAAGGGAATGGGCAAAAAAGGATGAGTTGGTGAGTTCATGGGTGGTTGAGGAAGTCGTGAAGAGATTGATGAAATCGGAAGAAGGAGATGAGGTGAGGAAAAGGGCTGAAGAATTAGGTTATGAATTGAGAAAAGCTACTGCTCAAGGTGGAGTTTCTCGCTTGGAGTTGGATTCTTTCATTGCTCATATCACAAGATCGTGATTAGGCTAAACAAATCACAGCTTTTGTGCTGTTTTTATAGGGTTACTGGGGATTATGTCAAAGAGCTTTTCTTTTCTCTTTCTTCAATCGTTGAATCTGGTTTTGCTTACGGCTTTGTTTGTTACTTGTTGCCGTTGATGAATAAAATATCAGATGTTGTGTTGTTTCTTATTGTTCTTTTTAGAAGCTGAGAGAGAGAGAGAGTTGGTAATCTTCTTCAATGCGTTGCAGTATCAAAACTGAAGCATACCAATATATATATATATATATATATATTTTGTCATAAAAGAAGGGTTTTTTTTTTTTTTTTGTCAACGGTGAGCAAGAAAGACGGACTTAAATGATAACAAATAAAATTAGGTTCATATGAACCTTCACAAAAGAAAGGACAAATTAATCTCTATTATATAGAATTTGAAGATTTCGAAGCAAAACAGCCTGAAAATCAGATTTTGGCTACCATTCTTGGTCTGCAATCTTGAGGTAGTGCTTGTGGGTATAGGAGAGACAAGAAGGAAAAAGGAAGGAGACTAAATAAATAAATAAATAAATAAGATAAGATTAATAAATATATAAAGGAGGGAGAAGGGGTAAAGATGCCAAGGAATTATGCCTGCGGTGGTCAGAACAATGCATTCGGTGATTTAATTGCGACAGAGGAGTGAATCAGCGCATGAAACGACACCGGGCGGGCAGATTTCTCTCCACCTGACGAAGTCCATTCTGAAGGACGTGCTCCATTCGACAATACTGTCTTTTTGGAGGGAATTTTTTCTCATGGTAATTTCCACTGGTGAAATAGTCTACAAATGAAGTGCAGCACTAAAAAGAAATTGGGCAAAGAAGGAAAAGAGAAGTGTTTGGCGAAACCCCAAAAAATAAAGATTGATTGTCTGGCCTACCTTACGTGGACTTTATTAGAAATGGTGTCTTACAGGTATGAAATATAATATGATATTTATATTAATTTAATAAAAGAACTTATTCATTATTTTATTCTTTTATGTGTATATATTATTTAATATTTTATGAATATCAATAAAAATTCTGTGATTATTTATGTGACCTTAAATAGTATAAATAAGTATTATATACGAGAGGTTAATATTTAAGGATAATAATTAAAACGATGTTAGTAATAAATCTAATTAAAGTTTCAGAATCTTTAATTAAAGTACTATTAATACATGTCATTCTCATTAAGAATAGAACGGTGTTATCCACACTATTAATATGAAAAGATATTGAATGAGTGTATTGCATATAATGTGATTGTGTGGAACCGGGACACATACACAATTTAAATTTTTGATAATTTTCGTTTAAGAAATGGAAGTTCGAATCGAGTTTACCGATGGTCATATATGGAACTGTCTTGATCATGAATTACTAGCATACTCGTATTTATGTATTTGTGTGTTTTGACTTACTCGATATGGATTTCAAGATTTTAAATCATATTCCTTGTATCTTTGAGACATGAAGAAATAGGTAGCCAAGAATGATAATATATGGGATGGAATCCATTCCATCTTGAATAAAAAAAAAAAGATAAAGGGTTGATTCGGTACTTGAATAAGTAACGAGCTCGTATTCATAAATCTTTTATGAATATACTATTTATTAGAGAATCAATAGTGCTCAACGATAAAGATGTAATTAAAGAGGTTAACGGATTTAACCTAACTCTAATTATGAATTATTTATGGTGGATTGATCTATATGAAATAACTATATAAAGTGGACACTTGAGTTTTGAAAGTAAATTATATCTATAATTACAAGAGTACAATTTCAATTTTATTGTAGAGTAACTTTTGAAATTAATAGAATTAATTAAGTAATTAAAGATTTTAATTAATTATTGATTTTATTAGAGGTCAGAATTATAGGTCCATAAGTCCCCAAATCATCCTTGTAATTCTACAAGACCCTACGGACAAAATGGAAATTTTAGAAATTCTAAATAAAAACACTCAAAAATAATTAATTGATATTTAATTTGATATTAAATAATGTGATTATTTAATTTGAATTTTGAAACACACATATAGTGGGACCAACATGTGCTACACACCCAAAGTAGTATGAATCCTTATGGGATTTGCTTCCTTACTCTCTAAGTTGTCTGATTGTCTTATTTGCTATGTTATCCAATTAGAATTCAGTTTAATTTAAGTATGACTTTAATTGAAATTTGAATTTGAGTTAAAAATTAGACAACTGGATAAAGGAAAATTTTTTCTTCTTCCCTTATCTAACGTGGATGCCAACCACAGGGAGTATTTCTCTGTATTGACGAAAATGAGGGACAAAAGTTCTTTCATCCCCAGTTCCACGTCGTGCATATATCTCGACTCTAATTCACTACAAGAAACAGGGCTATTGGCGACAACAAAAAGTCATTGCAACAAATTCAAAGTCATCACAAGTGAATTTTTAGCGACCACTTATCGTTGAAAAACTGTCGCAGTAATTGATTTGTCGCAAAAATAATTTTTACAGCGACAAGCAGTCGTCGCAAATATATTTGCGACGACAATCATCGCAAATAAGTCACTGTAATTATTTTGTCAGTTACATCGTCAAGATGACATGGCATTGAGTATTTGCAACAACATTTTACGAATTAAGTTGTCACAAAAGATGCAAATTTAGCTGACGTGTCTTATATTTTTTGTGACCACATTTGTCGTCGCAAATAATATTTTAATTATTTTTTTCCCATTTTACAAATTAATGTTGTATATTACTAATTAATCAATATTAAATATAATTCATGATATTATAATAATAATAATGAATTAAATAAAAGGAAATAAATAATAAAAAAAGAAATAAAAATTATTATTGTAAATAATAAAAATATAATTATAGTAGAAATGTACGGAAATACAAATTGTTACATTAATAGAATCTAATCTTCTAAATTAGCAGCATCAATAGAATCATCGTTGTTATCATCAGAAGGATTTGAAAGCAGATGACCTTGACGGACATACGGCACAGGAGGAGTAACTGCTGGGAAAGTCATGTTGGAGTGCATTTGAGTGATGAAGTCCTGCATCATTCTGATGCTCTCATACAGCTGGAGGTTTTGCTGGTAACTCTGTTGCAAGTATTCTTCTACATGCGGGTCAGAACGTGTCGTAGAATATATTACTGAGCCTGAGCCAAATGACAACGCATCCCCTCGATAAACTTTTTGTGGGAGTGTGCAACCCATTTCAATCTTGTGTCTTATGCGGGTGCCTAGAAACTGCTCCATAATATCCTCCTCGTTAACTGCTCCTGCTACGGATGATTCAGAGTAGCAAACTGCGTCTGGATGTGCGTTTCTCTTTCTCCCTCCATCTGATGCTACAAATATTATAAGAAAAATAATTAAATACATAATGTGATTAAAATAAAAATATATAATTAAACATTATGCTTGGGGATTAATTTAAATATCCCCATGATGATGCATGTCCCCCAGTTATCGATGATGAACATTGGCTGTTGAGCCCTTGTGGTAGACTGTATAGGATTTTAATGTATATGAATATAGTGTAATCGATTACCAAATTAACATTTATATTGGATAAATTATTAACAAATACTTACTTTCTTCTCGCGATGTTAGGAGTATGACAGCCGACCATGAAAACTCGACCACTTTTGGTTGCTACGATTAAGTTTATTGATTCCTGACTTTTTCTATTTATGATTACATTCAGTGTTTATAAAATTAACCTTTATTATATAAGAGATTCAATTACCTGAAACTTGTTGGACATGAATCTATCATAGCAACGACTCCAGTGATCTGGATTCCTTAGGTTTTTTAAAAGGTGGGTCCTAAATGCACTCTCATTTTCTGAACCACCAAGATTTTTGAAATAGTCATGGAGGTCACTTTTCTAATCCTTATAACATTTTACAGCCTCCCTATCGACCATAGACCTAATTATACCAGCGTTGCAGTCATAATCAAGCTTGAACCATTCCTGTAATATGATATAAATATGTTAAATGATTTTATTATATTGAAATTTAGATTAAATTAAAAAACAATGAAGTTGAATAATAAAGCGAGGTGGGTGACGTGGAGCTCGATTAGGGATTAATAAAGCGGAATTCCCCAACCGGCCCCCACCCGATCGCATTAAAATAAATAAATAAATAATATAATCCAGAGCCTCGAACACAGGGGCTCCACCCCACGAGACATACAAAGATCGTACATACATGCTTACGTAAATGATCATTACAATGGACATCATCCACAGTCTAGTAAATCCAAATATCATTTATTACAAGTTCTTATATATTCCTTACACTTTAACTCGGAGGATGAACTCGATCCTCACTTGCTTTCGATAAGAGAATGGATTTCACGATGCACCACTCCTCGAATCTCCCGGGAGGGGTTTAAACATTTGAAACATGATTAAAAGGCCCAAAGTGGGATATAATTTAAAATGCTTAAATTAAAAGAGTGCGTAAAGAATAAATAAATAAAATAAGACATTAATAGAATTAAGGTCGGAACCTCACATCCTTTTGCTCAAAGGAAATATATATCAAAACTTGTTTAGGTTTAATGAGTAATTAGTACAAATTAGATGTGCGCCTACCGGACGGTTTTCGGTTTCGCCCCCGAGGATGCACTCTCCGCATCCTATCTAGGCTTCAAAACAATAGACTCCATTACCGTTCACAAGATCTCTTATCTTAAGAAATCATTCATTTAACATTATGAAATCGTTCATATGACCCCAAACTACTCAAGCCGCGGGCCCCATGATTGGACAAGCCATGAGGTTCCATGACTAGACAAGCTATGGATTCCGAGGATTATTGGAATTCCATAAACTAACAAGCCATGGTTTTTAAAACAGTTTTCTTTCATAAACCAATCCCTTTTTTTTTTAAAACATTTTCAAGGCCAAAAATCCTTTTTGAAAAACAGGCTCACAAGGAAAAGGGATAGAAATCCTACCTCGCACAATCAAACTGGGACTAGCGTTGCCCTTTTCCGGCTTCCGCTTCCTCAAAAATAATCCTGCGATCATCGATACAAAACACCACTTTAGGATCAATTCTCCGTCCTAAAGTAATCGAATCTCAATCATATTCCAAGATTTTCCAATTAGTGTGCCCTAATCAATTTTTCATGTTCAAATTCCATTAGAATTAAGGATACTAATCCTTTCATCCCAAGTCCCCAAATGAAGCTAATTTGGGTTCTCCCAAAACAGGGGTCAAAACAACAATTTCAGGCCAAACAGGGGTGGTATGCCGGTCGACCGGAGGAGAGGATGCATCACCACCGGTCGGCCGGTGGTGTGCACTCGGTCGACCGGTCCGTCGGCCGGTTAAGTCCGGTCGACCGATGCGGTCGACCGGTGGACATTCTTCGTTTCGCGGAAATCAGTCCAAAATTGCAAATCCAGTCCCAATTCACAAAATCTCAAGGGACAACCACTAGATCTGGGTTCTAGGTCCTAAAACAAGTCCAAAGAACCCAAGATCTCCAATTTCTACCCTTCGGAATCCATCAAAAATCCGTTTTGAACCAAAAATGAGTTTTTAAACCGAAAAACTTGAAATCCAAGAGAGGTTCTTAAAGAATCTTACCTTGAATCCTTCTCTTGATGTTGAAAACTCTTTGAAATCACTCTTTGGCTCAAAACTCGTTCGATTTGGGATGGAAATGAGAGAGAGAGTTCGGGAGTGTGAGTGAGAGAGAGAGAGAGAGAGAGAGAGAGAGAGGAAAGAAAGGGACGGGAGAAAAGAAAAGGAAGGAAAAGAAAAGAAAGAAAAAGAAGAAAAGAAAAGAAAAGAAAAAAAGAAAAGAAAATTTAATATTAGCCCGTTTATACACTTGGATCAGAATAATTTAAATACCTTGGAATCATTTAAACTCAATTAATTAAATCAGATTAGGCACACTAATATTCTTAATTACCTTAATTAATCTCAATTAATTCTTCTTGACAGCTCCACTTAGGCAATTTCGTTCGAAATTAAAACTCACCTCAAAGTGCAAACAGATGCGGATAACGTTCCCGCATCGTCGTTTCAAGCTCCCATGTTGCTTCCTCAACACCATGGTGAAGGAATCTCACGATGACGCAGACTTTCATCTTCCTGTCAAGAACTGGTGGTGCCTCCTCGAGGGGCGCGTCATATTGATCGGAACGACCATCGCTTCGGCTGATTTCATGGAGACATGAAAACGTCATGCACGTGAGATAACTCAGCGGTAAACTTGCGCCACCACTCCGACTCGTTATCGGGAATGGTCCACATACCTTCAATGCGAGTTTTCCTTTCACACCAAAAGTAATTACCTTGACAACAAAAGCCTTCTTGGCAACAAATTCAAAGTAACAAATGTTAACATTGTTTTTAGAATGATTATAATTTTAGTTGCAGGAGCGATTGCCATACCGGGAAAAATATTTCCAGTTCAATTCCTCCAGAATTGAATAACTCTTTCAATCCGTCGAGGATTGGTCTGAAGTTTAATTCTGTTCCCATGGCTTCCGGAAAAATACCTTGCATTGGCAATCAGGCGTGATAAACGGTGGCATAATTATTTTTAGAACCTTATGCGGTATTGCGCGGTTTAAAATTTTACCCACCACCCGGATGGCATCGTGCCTCATCTCGGTTCTCCGGTAGTCCCATCAGAAAATCCATCGTGATGTGCTCCCATTTCCATTCAGGGACGGAAGGTTGCATCTGGCTTCTGGTGCTCGGCTTTAACTTGGATTAATTGACTCACAAAATTCTCTTCATGCCTCTCCATGTCTAAAAGTCCTGGTTTACCCGGATGAATAAGCTTCATGCAGAATCATCTTATTTGAGGCGGTTTCGGAAATTTAAGGCTCCATTGGATTCTCCAATCTTCAAATTGTTCTAGATTTCCAAATTCCTTGGATTTAAACTTGACTTGTTTAAGTCAGATTATCACAATTTATAATTCAAGATTAATTTAAGTTTCCAATCCTTAAAGCTAATGAAGTTTGTTTTTGAGCTAAGGGCATGCCACCACATTAGCTTTTTCCAGGATGATACTTTTTCTATTTCTCCTTCCTTCCCTGATCTATAAATTGGAGGACAATCTTGGATGAAGATCCCATATCTTGAGCAAATCTATAAGCTAACTCCAAGTCACAATGGATAAGGATAATGGAAGAGGAGATTTTGTTCCAAATTCAAATAGAAGATAATTAACAAGTTTTATCTTAGAGATAGAGATTTGATTTTTTGAAGTTTGACTTCTACTCTTTAAATATGAGAATGATAGAAAATTGTATATACAATTTTGAAACAATTTTTCTGCCCTAAAGTTAAGGTTGGCATGTTCTTCCCAAATTCTTGAATTCTCAAGATGAGGAAGGAAAAAAAATTTTCTCCAAAAACCCGATTCCAAATCCATGAATGCAGCCGGGGCATTTGTCAACCCAAACGGCATTACCTTAAACTCGTTGGTGTTTGTGGAATATCCTCCTTCGATTTTCAATTTATGGTACCCGGACCTCAAATCAATCTTTTAGTCTCATGTGTGCCCACACACATTTTCATGGATTCTAGAAATTGTTCTTCAAGTTACCCCTGTTCAATTGGAAGAGATTGGTTTTCTAAACACAAAGCTTTGGACTAAGGATTATTCGCCACTCTTCAAGAAGAACTCAAGTTATCAATGAAGGAATGGAAATCGGAACCCTCAATGGTATTTTTCCTATTTGTAAAAGTTCTTAATAAATGAATTATTGACACTATTAAATTTATTCCGAGGCAAGAAGGGAAAAGAAGCAAGATTCTTCCGCCCCCAATCTATAGAGTATCTCAAAGGTTTTATGAAAATTTTTGTTATATACGATCCACGTCCGAATTTGATTCGGCAACCAACACTAATTACCACATATTTCAATTTCAATTCTAATTTACAATTCACAATTCCAAATCCAGAACCACAAACTAAATCCAAAATCTAAAACAAAACCACAAATCATAATAAAAATACCAAAATCAATTAACAAAATACCAAAATATTAATTAACTTAAACCACTTGTCATTTCTTAATCAATCCTCCCGGCCACCACTTGTCATTTCTTGACAAGGTTTCTTCTACCACTGTGGTCCAAACCCAGGGTCAAAACCTGCTTCTTCCTCTTTACGGGGTGGTTATCCTGTTCCACCCTTGGTAAGCTACCAATCCCGGAAGTTCAAGTCTTAGAGCCACCAAGGATGAGGAGGCCCCTCAAACTTGAGACATTTCATGTCCAAAATAGAGATGGGCAAATGGGATAGGTCATTAAACCTAGCCTCATATTCCCTCACGGACATGTCACCTTGCCGCAGCGACATGAATTCCAGGAAGAACTCCGCGATTTTGAACATCACCTCGAACTGTTTGACATCCATCCTCCTCTTGATTTTTCCACCAAGTGTTTGCTAAACCTTCCATCTTGTAAATAAATTCCAGTATTCATTTGGAACTCCCATAGTACTCAAGTGCTTAACTATGGAGTCAATTTTCCTGGGGTCCTCCTCACTATTAAACGAGGGGATAGGCGCTTTTTTTGAATTTTGGAAATATTCTGTTCCGATCCCTCACGGTCGCTCATTCCGAGCTCTAGTGGCCATGCCTTGAAAGGCAATAAACATGGCATCAAAGAATCCTTGAATTTGGGAGGCGCCATTTCCTTCAAGAAAAACTAGACTAAGAGATGTCACACAAAATCCCGGGGTTCTTAAAATGCTCGATACCAACTGGGATTAATAAAGTGTTTCGCATTAAAATAAATAAATAATTTATAATCCGGAGCCTCGACAATAGGGCTCACAGACATACAAAAAAAATAAATGATCATTACAAATGACATCAATTAGTAAAGAAAAATCATTTATTACAAGTTCTTACATATTCCACACTTTGAGAGGATGAATATTCTTGCTCGATCTGAATACGAATACGATGCACCACTCCTCGAATCTCCTGGGAGGGTTTAAACATTTGAAACATGATGAAACTGGGATATAATTTAAAATGCTTAAATTAAAAGAGTGCGTAAAGAATAAATAAATAAAATAAGACATTAAACTTTTAAACCGGAACCTCACATCCTTTTGCTCAAAGGAAATATATATCAAAACTAACTGTTTTTTTTGAGTAATTAGTACAAATTACTCACCTCACCAAGTGCCTGCCACCGGACCGGGGTTTGCCCGAGGATGCACTCTCCGCATCCATATAATAGACTCCATTAAGTTCACAAGATCTCTTATCTTAAGAAATCATTCATTTAACATTATGAAATCGTTCATATGACCCCACGAAACCCGCGGGCCCCATTTGGACAAGCCATGAGGTTCCATGACTAGACAAGCTATGGATTCCGGGACAAGCCGAGGGGAATTCCATAAACTAACAAGCCATGGTTTTATGAAAACCAATCCCTTTTTTTTTTAAAACATTTTCAAGGCCAAAAATCCTTTTTGAAAAAACAGGCTCACAAGGAAAAGGGATAAAAATCGCACAATCAAAACTGGGACTAGCGTTGCCCTTTTCGGCTTCCGCTTCCTCAAGGAAAAATCGATACAAAACACCACTTTAGGATCAATTCTCCGTCCTAAAGTTATCGAATCTCAATCATATTCCAAGATTTTCCAATTAGTGTGCCCTAATCAATTTTTCATGTTCAAATTCCATTCCAAGGGTTTTAATTATCAAATCGGGGATTAAGGATACTAATCCTTTCATCCCAAGTCCCCAAATGAAGCTAATTTGGGTTCTCCCCAAAACAGGGGTCAAAACAACAATTTGGCCAAATGGTCAAACCCGTGTTTTGCCAAAATGCATCACCACCGGTCGGCCGGTGGTGGGCCATCGGTCCGGTTTTGGGTTCAACGAAGTCCGGTCGACCGATGCGGTCGACCGTGGACATTCCGATTCGCGAAAATCGCGGAAATCGATCCAAAACCTGCAAATCCAGTCCCAATTCACAAAATCTCAAGGGACAACCACTAGATCTGGGTTCTAGGTCCTAAAACAAGTCCAAAGAACCCAAGATCTCCAATTTCTACCCTAGTTTCACTCGGAATCCATCAAAAATCCGTTTTGAACCAAAAATGAGTTTTAAATCCGAAAAACTTGAAATCCAAGAGAGGTTCTTTCAGTAATCTTACCTTGAATCCTTCTCTTGATGTTGAAAACTCTTTGAAATCACTCTTTGGCTCAAAACTCGTTCGATTTGGGATGGAAATGAGAGAGAGTTCGGGATTGTGAGTGAGAGAGAGAGAGAGAGAGAGAGAGAGGAAGAGAAACGCACGGGAGAAAAGAAAAGGAAGGAAAAGAAAAGAAAGAAAAAGAAGAAAAGAAAAGAAAAGGAAAAAGAAAAGAAAATGACGTGTAAAATATAATAATCGTAAATACGCCCATACACACTACGGATAAATTATCAAATAATTTAAATACCTTGGAATCATTTAAACTCAATTAATTAAATTTGATTAGGCACACTAATAATCTTAATTACCTTAATTAATCTCAATTAATTCTTAAAGTGGTGTTTTAAGGAAGAACTCGCTTTTTTCGGACTTTTTTCGCAATATTTTTCGCCACAAATGAAGGATTTGAAGAGAGAATGAAGTGTTTAGGCTTTTTTGGAGGTTTTGGACAATGTGTGGCGGTTTTGGACATAGAGGAAGGAAGAAAATGGAAAGAGATGCCGAAAAAATGGAGGAAACCGATCTGGGATCGTGTTTATACAGGCCAGTTTTTGCGATGACAATATGTTGTTGCAAAAAATATTAAATTGTTGTCGCAATTGTAAGAAAAACAACGTCGTTCTTCTTCACCTCATTAATATTTCTGAGAATATTCTTAAGGAATATACCTGTGCTCATTTTTTGCGACGACTTTGTTAAGATATCGTCGGAAATAAGTTTAAGGAAACCACAAAAGTTTCCGCCTTTTTTTGGAGAAAATTAAATTCTCACGTATTTGCGGCGACATTATTAAACAAGTCATCACAAAAAATAGTCATACTTGATAGAATTTTCTGAAACCCTTTTTTATGACAACACTTGTCGTCGCAAAAACAGTCATTCTGAAAAGAATTTTCTGAAACCTCTTTTTATGACAACTTTTCAATATGGTCACAAAAAATAAAGAAATATCTAGAACCTTTGCACGGAAAACTGCCAAATTTTCAATATGTTGTCGCAAATATTGGACAAACTGGCGCCAAAATTATTAGCACCATATTAGTTTTGGCACCATTTACTATTAGCTATGACATATCATCGCGAATAATTTGTCAAATGTTAGCGACGATATGTTATTGCAAATATTGAAATTTTGCGCAACGACATGTCGTCGCAAATAGTGAATGCGACGAAAAATCATTTAAAAAATTTGATTTCTTTTTGGCGACGACATATCGTCACTAATACTCTAATTTTAGCAACGATAAATGTCCTCACTAATAATGTCGTCACTAATAACCCTTTTTGTAGTGATTGTTTAGTATAAATTAATATATTTTATAAAGTGTTTTAAAAGATTTTATAAAAAATTTTTATTATACACAATTGTTCTTTTACACATCCGCATCCAAAATCGTTTCAAAAATCAACATGCATTCCCTTTTTTTTTTCCTTTTCTTAGAGTCTAGGGGTGTTTGCGGGCTGTTTGAGCGTTTTTTTTTTTTTCCCCTTTCTAAGCCGTTAATTAAAATAAAAATATTTTAAGTTTTTAGGTTGTTTTAAAGTAAAACAGTTTTATGACCAATAAAAGTAACATTTTACAAAAATATTTTAAAAATAAGAAAAATTATGTATTTATATTTTTCACGGTTTGGGTGGTTAAGAAAAATTATGTGTTTGCGATCTGTTCTTTATTTTTATTTTTATTTTATTTTATTGTTCAGTGTTCTCTCTAAAACAATAGATAAATGAAAAAACAAATAGACAAAATATTTTATCTTATCTAACCCCAAACAGTTTTTTTTTTTTTTTTTTTTGCTTTTAGATTATAATAATTGGAGGAGGATTGTCCTTACAAGAAACACAGAAATCCCCAAACCGCCTGCAAGGCGGCAGGAAGAGAGCAAGGAATCCCACCCCGTGAGAAAGAACCAGAAAAATTAGCAGAAAAAGCCATCTACGACTACACGAGAAATGAGCAAAAGTGGAAATTAAATATATATATATCCTTCGTCAGCTTGCCATCGACATGGAAACAAATCCCAAGAAATCCTTGAAAAACTCTCCATCTTCATCAGTTATAGTGGTAATGGTTCCTTTCCCAGTTCAGAGCCATCTAAACCAGCTCTTACAACTCTCCCACATCATTTCCTCTTACAACATCCCAGTTCACTACGTTGGCTCTTCTCTCAACAATTCCCAGGTCAAGTCTCGAGCAAGTCGAGCACTAAACGACACCAAAAGATCAATCCATTTCCACGACTTCCCAATTCCCCATTTCCCTTCTCCTCTCCCAAACGACACCAAATTCCCTTCCCATCTCCTTCCTTCCTTTCAAGCCTCTCTCAACCTTCGCCAACCTTTTGCCAATCTTCTCACTTTGCTCTCGAAAACGGCAACAAGAATTGTCTTAATCCATGACCGTTTAATGGCTTCTGTTGTTCAAGACGCAACGTCTTTTCCCAACACAGAAGCTTATGTTTTCCATTGTGTCTCTGCCGTTTCCAACTTTGCCTTGCTTCGTGACACCATGGGATTAGAACTTCACCCTGAGATTCCACCTGTTGAGGGGTGCTTAAACCCCGAGTTTGAGGCTTTCATGGCTTACCAAACCAATCTTTTAAATGGCAAATCTGGACATTTGTACAATACTAGTAGGGTTATAGAAAGCTGTTTCATTGACTTCATTTTGGCGAAAGAGGCAGAAACTAATGAGGATATGAAAATATGGGCAATCGGGCCTTTAGAGACGGTAACAATCTTCAAGCAGATAGTACCAAACTCAAGTGGTGAACATAAAAGGGATTGTTCTTGCTTGGAGTGGCTTGACAAGCAGGAGAGAAACTCTGTGTTGTACATCTCTTTTGGGTCAACAACTTTCATGGAAGATGAGCAGATTAGAGAATTGGCCACTGGGTTAGAGAAAAGTGGGGTAAAGTTTTTGTGGGTTTTGAGAGATGCAGATAAAGGAAATGTTTTTGATGAAAGTGAAGTTAGGAGACTTCAACTTCCACAAGGGTTTGAGGAGAGAGTGAAAGAGAAGGGAATTGTGGTGAGAGATTGGGCGCCCCAGTTGGAGATTTTAGGGCACTCCTCGACTGGAGGTTTCATGAGTCATTGCGGGTGGAATTCATGCTTTGAAAGTATTAGTCTTGGAGTGCCCATAGCAGCCTGGCCAATGCACTCTGATCAGCCCATGAATGCTGTTTTGATCACAGATTTGCTCAAAGTTGGTGTTGTTGTTAGGGAATGGACAAAAAGAGATGAGCTGGTGAGTTCATCAGTGATTGAGAAAGTCGCGAAGAGATTGATGAAATCGGAAGAAGGAGATGAAATAAGGGAAAAGGCAGAGGAATTGGGAAATGAATTGGGAAAGGCTGCTGCTGAAGGTGGAGTTTCTGGCATGGAGTTAAATTCTTTCATTGCTCAAATCACTAGATAGTTAAGCTTAAGGTAAATCACAGCTCATAAGCTGTTTTGACAAGATAGTGGGGTATAATAAACCAACTTTATTTATGTTTGTCTTTGTAATTGTTGTGGCTGCTTTTTCATGCGTCTTTTTTTTTTTTTTTTTTTTATGAATAAAAATGTACTTTTATGCTGTTTCTCTTGTTCTCCATCAAGGAAGATAACATTGATTATTGTTTGCATATGTGAATTGAGAAGCAGAATGAGTAAATGTTGTCATGTTCCTTAAATTAACTATTCAATCCTTGCTAGCAGAAATTGTTAAATTACGGTTTTAACTTATTTTGAAAAAATAAATAAATTGTTAAATTACGGTTTTAACTTATTTTGGAAAAAAAAAAAAAAAAAAAAAAAAAAAAAAAGAGTCGCTAGAAGTGTCAAAATCTTGGCTACAAGTGTTAATGCCTTGTGTTGCATGACACACAAGTTGGTCACTATAAGACGCTAAACCTCGGTATTTATTGGCGCGTTTGAAACTTATTTTAAAATGATTTTACTTTTTGTATAAAAATAAAAATAAAAATACTTTCAATCTTAGATAAAAATTATTTTAAAAAATGCGTTTGATAGTTTTATTAAGAGATTATTTTGTTAAAAAAATTAATGTCTCTCTTTCTCTTTTTAAAAAAAAATAAAATATTTAATTAAAAAAATTTTTTTAAATAAATTAAAAAAAAATTATTTTTATTTTTTACCATTATTATACTAAATACTGTTTTAAAAACGCTTTAATACTTTTTTTTAAAAAAAAAAAAAAACATAAAAAATAAAAATGAAATCAATTCTCCCGTTACCGACATATCTCATTTTGTCTCAGAGCAAAATTATTTGTGCTGTCAAATCTCATCAACCTTGCTCTCAGGCTTTCCCACTGAAAACCAAAAGGAGTGGGCTGTGGAATCAACGTGGGGTCACATGCATTATTATGAAATGATTCTTGCTTTCCTCATCTGATTTTTCAACGGAAGAATTCAACTTGCAGAGAAAGACTTGAAAATTATTAACGATGGGACACCACCTATTTATGTTTCTTTTGGCGAATACCACCCACCATATCGGAATCTACGTGACAAAACAAATGGACAGAGATCTTGCCTCACAAAAATTATTTTTTTTTTTTTTTCATTTTTTTCATATTTTTTATAAAAAATAAAAAACTTTTAAAATGTTTTTATTTTTTTAAATTTTTTTAAAATAAATTTAAAAAATATTTTTTTTTCTTTTTTTAAAAAAAAAAAAAAAAAAAAAAAATAAAATTTAAAAAAAAAAAATTTCAATTTTCTTCCCCTTTTAAAACTGTTTTTGTATTTATATGTTTATTTAATATATTTATTTAATATTTTTATTTAATATATGTAATAATAAATTTAATATATTTTTAATGTTATTTAAATATTATTATTTAATATATTTAATAATGTTATTTATTTAATAAAAATTTAAAATTAAATGGGTTATTTATTTCAATATTATTATTTAATATATTTTAATAATTATTTATTTAATATATTATTATTTAATTTTTATTTATATATTATATTTAAAATATTATTTATTTAATAATATATTTATTTAATATATTTAATAATATTATTTATTTAATATAAATTTAATATATTAACGTTTTGGGAAACCACCTAAATTTATGTTTTTTCTGTTAAATAAAACTACCACCATATCGAAATAATTCTAAAATGAAACTAAAAATTTTCAATTTGGACAGAAAATCTTTTGAAATCAATTCTACCCATAGATTAAAAAAAAAAATTTCCAAATCCTTTTAACAATTTGGTAATTGATTGTTTTATTTTTTATACTTTTTGAGAAAAAAAAAAAAAAACATTTACAAAATAATGTTAATGTAATAAAAATAAAAAATAAAAATAAAAATAGATTTTTTAATTTAGTGTAAAATGAGAGAGAAATAAAAAATAATTTTTAGTCTTTTTTTATTTTTTATTTTCATTTTCTCCTCTCTCAAGTAGGGAGAGAGAAAGAAATACATTAATGAGTTTTTTTACACTGAAAATAATTTCTTAATAAAACTACCAAATACATTTTTAAAAATAGTTTCTATCTGAGATTGAAAATGTTTTTATTTTTATTTTCATAAAAAAAATAAAATCAATTTAGAATGAGTTTCCAAACGCGTCCCTTATCTCCGATCTTAAAAACACAACATTTGTATCCTAGAAGAACGAAACATTAACAAAAATTCCCCGTCCATTAGAATTTTAGACGAAAATTGAAATATAATGTATTTGTGGTACTTAATTTGATTTTCGGGTTATGTTGGTGATCCTCTCTTATTTGAAATCTTTTTCTTTAATTTAATTAAACTTTATTAACTTTTTCGTCTGTGGCCATATTTAAGTGCGTTTAGATCCTTTTATTCATTGTGGCTGCTTTCAATAACGAGATATGGCATATGGATCACAATTGCATGGACTATCAGAATGCGTGTTTATGAGAGTGATTAAATCACAATTTTTGCACTATGCTGGCCCAAAAAATTCAAGTAAACAAGCATGTTTTTTAAAATACAATTGGTACGATAAAATAATACGTAAATCTATCCATTGGACTGGATAAGATGTGTGAACACATTCCCCAACCAGAGAACAGTGTGTAGTGTTTGTCCTCTAAGATTGGTGGCTGGCAACTAGAGCTCTAAGTTTAGGCTGGGCTAAACGGGCTCGTTCAGCCCCAAATTTTTTAAGATTAGGACCGGGTTAGATCAACCCTCTCTTCTTTAGGGTCGGGCCAATCCGGTCCAAAATATCATTTTTTTAAAAAATGCTTTATTAAATTCTGTGTCGGATTGCATCAATCTTAAACTTTTTAGGCTTAGGGCTGGGCTGGACCGACCCTTTTTCTTTTAGGGTTAGGCCGACTTAAGCCGAAATTTACCTTCAAACCACCAGGCCCGGGCTAGGCCAAGCGGTTTAAACTTACACCTCTACCGCCAACTCCTAGGCATTTCCAAGAAGAATTAGTTTATTAATTGTAAAAAATAATAAATCAAATGTCAGTTGTAATAATTTTTGCACTTGCATAATTAGGAATCCAATTTAAAATGGGATTTGGAATAATTAACTATTTTTGTTGGGATTAAATTGTACTTTTAATCCTAATGGGATTTGATTTTGGATAATATTATTTTTAAAAAAAAAAATGAAACAAATACTCCTTAATATGTATGGGTCTTGAATTTTTAACATTTTCTTTTAATTAATACTATGTTAGTCAAAAAGATAAGTAAAAGACAAAAATCTTAAAACAATACATTCAAAAATTGAGTTCACTAATTTTAGAATTGAGTTGGAATTATTCTGGATGGAAGCTGATTTAGAGTAGAATAAATCCTAGTTGTGTGGCTGAATTTTGATAGTGATGAGGCCTCTTTGGTCAAATTCTGTAGGGAGATAAGCAAGAAAAGACTCTCCTAGTTTTATGGTAAAGACTCTACCTCCTCCAACTAGTAATATAAATATGGGCTTTGCGTTTTAATTTAATTTTCTAAAAAGAAAATTACAGAATTTATTTTTATAGTGCATGAGTGATGCGTGTATTTATGTTCTCAAGTGAACAAATCACCTTAAATAATAAAGTGTGAATAAGAGTGTTGATCCCATGATAAATGTGTTTAATTTTTGTTAATTACCAAAATCGATCAGCTCTAAGATTATTTAAACAACCGGAATAAGTAACGAACAAAGAAAAGTAATAAAAATAATAACTAAAAGAAATAAGTAAATAACAAAAGTGCAATTTAAAGATGAGAACCGAAGGGAACTCTGATGATAATAAAGTAGTTAGGGACTTTGATCTCTCTCTACTAAGCTATGTTGATATCCAAATCCTAGGCTCATCAATTTATTTCACTCTCATTAGTCTAGGTTTTCCAAAATAATTTCACTCCCTCTTCTAAGTGCCAAGTAAAATAATATGCAAAACTAATTAAGCAATATCCCTATTAGCCTAACATAATCAAGCATCCATTAAGCAAACCTAATCTTGACTACCCGAATTAATTGGCCTCTCAAACTCAATTAACTCTAGATTGCGTTTTCCAAATCCCAACATGTGAAAGTAACTCTCTCGAGCCTAAATCTATACATAAATATCTCTAATTCATGAAAACACAAATTAGAACAAGCACATTAACAAGTTAAAACTACAAATGATTAAAGAGAAAATCACATTTACAAGCACTTAGAATATTCAAAGCATAACAACGTTAAAACTACATTAAGCCCCTATCTCTAAGAGTTTAGCTAGAACAAGACATCAAGAATCCCAAATCAAAATGCATAAACAAACCAAAAACTAAATCCATAATCAATCACAAATCTCAGAGAATAACACAAACTCAAAGCTAAAATAGAGGAAGAGAGAGAATGAAGAACTAGATGCCAATTGAGCTCCGCAATCTTCAATCTTCCTACGAATCTCCACTTTAGGGTTTTGTTTTTGGGTCTCCAAAGAGCCACTTTGATTCTCAACACATTTCCTACTTATACCTCCTTAAAATCTGTGACAACCCTAACTTTTGATCATCATCCTATGCTCATACTTAATATTTCTTAACCTCTATCATTTACTAGTTATAACTTCTTAAAATTTCAGGCCATTTTTTTTTCTTTTATGTACGTTAAGATGCTATAGCATTTTGCTAGCACTTTGTTTTCAACCATTTGTAAAATGTTGTAGCATTTAGCTAGCATTCTGACAGCATTCTGTTACATTAGTCATTCTCAAAAATGTTGTAGCATTCTAACAGCATTATATTATATTAGTCATTCCTTGTGACTAGAGGTTGCTATGCATAAACTCACCGTCTCTTAACCTCAACTTTCTTTACATAAGTCATCTATATTCATAAAACACTATTTTATTTTACACATACAGTTCGGCAGCGTTTCCCAAGCACATGATACATTCCCAACCCACTTGCCCACATTCCATTGTTACATCTTCTCTGCATGCCCAGCAACATTATTCAGGGAGCCGGTGCCTTACCCGAGCTTCCTACAACATGAACAAACTTAATAAGCTTTCGCTCAGCAAGTATCAATAGGTCATAAATAGATGTTGTAATTATGCATACCCATATATGCATTAATGTCATATATCCTAGTATAGGATTCTAAATGACTTTCATTTGTTTTTCTCATTCTTTTCGTTCTTGTTTTCGGATACCATACCATTATATAGAATGGTTTTCATGTTTCATTTTCTTGTCTTTTACTTCTTATGGGCCCTGTCCTGTTGTACCATAGCGTGCATAACCAGTGAGGAGTAGGATAGCTAACCAATCCAACTCAGTCACGGTTCCATTTCTTTCATAGTCTCATAATAACTTTTCCTTCAAAGGCTGGTACAAAAGAATATTTAGTCTCTTACTATTTATTAATTTTCTCATTGAAATGGTAACTTTAGTTAAATCTTATGAATTTATGCATTTTTGAACAATTTAACATGAGATTAACTTTTTTGTTAAAGTTTAACTCTTTCTCGTAACTTGACCTTAACTTTTCATCTATACATACTTAACATTGTATCTATCTAACATTCAAAATTCTACAATATGCACAATTTTTGTGCAACATAGAAAAGTAAGCATGTTCGTGATATAGCCACAAAAAACTATTGTACTTACCGAAGTTTCGCTAACAATGTGTCACTTTGTCTCCCTCTATGCTTTCCAACTTCAATCATTAACCGATCCTATTGCACAAATTCCTTATCATTAGATTCAAAATCTAAGATCAATAACTACTTTGAAATTTAATTCGAAAAGGTCTACAATTCTTATGTTTGGTATTCTATCTCAAACTATTTTCTATCTAAAGGATTTGCACTAACACCATTCAAGTTACTCAGTCATGGGCCTAATTTTCAGTTTTAGTCCAAAACTGTGAATTCTCATTGTGTTCGGTTTCTAACCATCACCGATTATCAAAACATCTTTCTTTTCACACTTAATCCCATATTCCTCTTGAAATCCAGTTTTAGTTCAAATTACTCAAACTAAATTTCGGCAGAACTTCGCCTTGTTTTTCTCGTTTCCCAAGTTTTCAATAACTCGTTTTAATTCCGATTTCGGTACCTGGAGTCAAGATTCACATTCCTGAACACAGATTCCAACATAAAATTGAACAAAGACATATGTTCGTCATTTTCTACAGTCATTCGGATTTTTAGTGTTAATCCAAAAAATTTTGTTCAATCATTTCAAAAATCACACATTGAACTCCTTTGACAGTCCCCAACAAAACCTTGGTTTTGTTTTTCAGTTTTACGGATTTTTTTTCCAAGGTGAGTTATTATTCATCCAAAAGCGAAAACATGAAATTTCTCATGAAAAATCTGAATTCTTACCTTGAGAAGTTGAGATTCTCCGCTAGAATGCCTCGCGTTGCATTTCTACCGGACTGAACGGAAGAAATTTTGGTGAAATCAGTTGATTCCTTGATTTCCCCTAGGTTTTCTCTCTTTTTCTCCCTTTTTTTCCTCTTGGTCGGCCACTCTTAGGAAAAGAAGAACACCTTTTGTCTTCTAATTCCTCTACTTCACATTTTAAGACCACCTTTTGTCTTCTAATTCCTCTACTTCACCTTTTGTCTTCTCGAAACAAGTCTCTTTTTAGTACTGATAACTTCACAACCAGTATAGGTTCTATACTGCTTTTCTGAACTGTCGAGCACCCGTGGGTCAAACTTCTCATGTTCAACCCAATTCTCTTGGGTATCTCATTAGTCAATTTCTTTTTTTGAAATTATTATTTTAATCAATCCAGAATTGCCCAAAACCTTACCCTTGCAGCATTGGTTTTTTTTTAGCAGTTTCCCACTTTAACTAACTCGGGAAAATCCATATTTTAAGAACTTTTGCTATTTTTCTTACTTCTAATATTTATACTCTTTTTCTAACTAGTCATTTGGTCACAAACTAAATATTTCAATTTTTCATAACTAAAATATATCCGCTAAAATTTCTAACTTTTAACTTATATTTCACTATTCATAACTGATATTTACGAATTTTCTTTGTAAAAATATTCTTATTATAACTTTACATTTTTCGGGAGATTTTACCATGTACATAACGTTTCTACATAACATTTTCTTGATCAAGCTAAAAATTCTACTACTTTCTGTTTCGGAAGAAATTATGGTTAAAATACCAGACTATCCGGATTAGACCTGAAATTTTTCCAATCGATACAAAATCAGTACAAAATAGGCCTTAAAATGAATACAGCATGCGTGGAGGCACTTCAAGCAGATAATTTTCCCGCTGTAGTGCCACTTAAAAAATCCTAATGGTGCATGCTAACCTATTGTAGCGAATGAATTTCTATAGCGAGTGAGTAGTTTTCTTGCTCTTTGGCAAGAAATCTATTGCAGTGGATGGATTTCTAGCTGCAGTGGGTGTCTACCTTTAAGGAGGTTTTTACCTTCTACATGGCCGAATTAGCTTTTGGTGTCTTTATGAAAGTTATAGCTCTATTTCTAACGCTATTAAGATCACCTCATTTGGACTTCAAATGAGAGAGTTATGCCTCAAATACTGGAGTATGTTCTAAAGTCAAATTTTCACTCATTTTATTCCATTTTAACTTCAACCTATAAAAACACATTAAACTAACAAAAATGCTTGAAAATTTACAAATAATCAAGCTCAAAAGTACTTGATTTTGTGAGTAAAATTCTCACTTATCAATGAATCTATACTTTTATCCCTAACACTTGATAAATACCCTTTTGTTAGTGTAATTATTTGACTAAAAATATTATGAATCAAGAGTAAAGGTAAAAATCCTAACTCATGCACTTTTAAGGGTATTTGTCAAGATTACCATCTTCTAATAGTAGACTATGAGCTTTTCTAGCGGAGCTTTTTACAAGCTATTTTTGGCTTTCTCAGTCTAACACCTACTCCTAAAAATGTTTAGATGATCAATCAGAAGTTATTTGATCTCTATAAGAGCTTTCAGTTAAAATCACAAAATATGCCTATCTAGAGTTTTTCTAAATTAGGTTTTAAAACTTATAATAGGGTTTGAATAAGACATTACAAACTTTATTAACCCATTTGAGCTCTTTTAAAATTTAAAAGTTAATTTTGACCCATTGAATCTCTTTAAAAATAGGAAATTTCTCTGGTATTGTCTTTCTTTTGGAATATCGGTGTTCTTTACTATTAGCCGTCAAATTTATATTAAATCTTGTCAAAAGTCAAATCAAAATAATATAGATCTGACGATTGATAAATTGAGAACACACTGTTCTCAATAAAGATAGAACACTAGAGAAAGTCTCTAAAAAATATAGTTCCAAACACTTACAAAAAAATTACAGCTTTTACTTCCTTTTTTTTTTACTGATCAAAAGCACAAGCAAAAACATTGCTGGCGTGCCCCCGAAAAACAAGAAGATAGAACTTGAGCATCCCAATTCGATGATGCCGTGCAAACCAGAAATTTTTACATGCCTGCTTTCTATGACGTTTAAAGTCTGGTCTTGCCCCCATACTGTCCTTCGATTGTGGCCCTAAAGTTCTACGTAAAATTAGGCCAACGAACATTAAGGAAATCAGACGTTTTCTCAATTTGTGCATGTCATCCTTACGCAGAAACCATACTAATCTTCTCTGTATCGTTCCAATTATATCAGATATCAGATATTGTATGTCCCCGAAAGGACCAAGGAAATCAGACGTTTTCAGCAGCAAAAATGATATTATTCAACCCATAATGGGATTAAATAGTGTTCTCTTTCAGTAGAAACTTAAAACACATGCAAAATAGGCCAAATGTAACAATCGGCCGGCATAATTGTTCATTTCCAGAAATATTAGTACTACCTCCAAGCACGATTTAAGATATTCACTGCACGAAAAAAGACGCTTCTTTCTGAGGCAATGCTAAATGCATATCCACTTCAGAAAACATTTCAGAAGTGTAAATGAAAGTTCCATCTTCAATGTTTAGAGAGAGAGAGATTATCAAATCAGTTGTTCTATAAAGAGTCAAATGCGTATCACCATAGACAATCTTGGCAGTTTCCTAATATAAACTAGAGAACCATACTGATCTTTGAGTTGCAAAAAGAAGGCACCCTCGAAGCCAAAGCTCTAAATGCAGGAACTTTTTGGTATTCCGTCAGTTATCAATGTTCAAATATACTTTGTAAACATAATTCACAGGAAGATTACTGTGGATTAAAAACAATCATAAGGTCGTACAGAACCTGAATACTTAAGTAGGAAAATACTACTATCAGATGATAAAGGCAGAATACCTAGCTTTATTACTCTACCAAAGCTACGAAGCACAGATAAGAGGTATTAGGGCATTTACACGCGCGATAGACACAGGATATTACATGATGTAAATCCAAACCCATGAATCCATAAAGCTTTACATACAGATTATGCAATAAGGAAAGGGAGCACAGTGAGCATGAATGCCTCGTAAGAGAAAGTCGCAGAACCAGCGTACATGGTGTCCTTCTCCTTAAATTTCTCAGTCAATCCCTGAAAACAATAGGCAAAATAAACAACAATAAACTCACATTCTCAACTAAAGTACGAATTGTAAATCGCCGAACAAGTTCTTAAATTGAGTTTTTACCTTGACAGTGAGACAGCACCTGGATTCACAATAAGTAAGAAACAGAAGCCATTAAGAGATTGATAGATATGAACTGGTGAGAAAGATTATGAGGAAACTAATTGAATTTATGAATAGGGGGAAAAAAAGGAATGGAAATTTACTCGATGAAGTTATCATATTCAATGGCCTTGGTTTTGCCTCCGGTCTTGTCAAACTTGGAGACCAGCAAATCCAAGACGACAGGGGACACCGCAAATCCCAGACTCAACAATGCCTCCCTCAACTCATTTGTGTCAATTCTTCCACTCCTGTCTCTATCAAATTTCTCAAATATTCCCTGTGGCAACACACACCACGTATACATTACAACCCAACATTACATTCTTTTTCCACAAGGGGGGGAAAAAGGATAATTAGTTTCACATAAAAATCTTATCTTTAGGCTTACCCTCCAACTCTGAAGACTGTAGAACAGCGAAGCGAACTCCTTCGGACCTTTAAAAATGGGAAAAAGAAAAAGCAATCAAAATTCAATAACATTTACTTATTGCACGTTTGGCTCATAAGTTTGAATAAAAATGTTTACGCAGATGCAGAAATTTAAATTTTGTGAGAAAAAATACTGTAGCAAAAATGTTTAAACACTAATTCAAACTTATGAAATAAACAAGAGATTAGAAATTTAATTTTTCTTTGCTGTAGACGTTGAACAGCAATTTCTTTCCTTTTCCCCCCTTCATACGTTTTGAGACAGGGTAATTGCATTGACACCCCTTGAACTTATCTATTTTGGCAACTTCAACACCGGACTTTCAATTTTGACAACTAGAACCCAAACTTTGAAAATATGCTGTAATCGTGGTCTGATAGCTAACCAGCGTCAATTAATGGACGGAAGTTGGGCAAGAATTCTAAAAAAATTCACCCCAAATATAGCAAGTTGTACGTGCCCAGAACATTTTAAATTTAGGTAATTTGGCCCTAATTGTCATCTACTACTTGGAGTCTGTTATTGGTTGAACTGCATTGCCAAAGATTGTAAAATTCAAGGCTCCAAATGCCAAAATCAAAAGTTTTGAGTGCAATATGCAAATAACTAAGGCCTCGTTCATTTTACCGATTTGAGTTTTCAATTTCAATTTTGCTACAGTTAAAAACTCTCACATAAAGTCATATCTCGACTCGAATTGAAAACTCGAATAAGTGAACTGAACAAGACCTAAAGATTTTGCATCGGTGTTTGCCCATTGAGATGCAACAAGCACATGTCTATCACACGCCTCTTAGTTTGTGGGCCCCACACTCCAAAATATCTAATCCCTTGACTTTCTTGACTTGCAAGTTCTAGCTATTTTTTGCGGTTTTCTTAGCCCCGTTCATTTCACCGATTCGAGTTTAGAATTCGAGTTTTGCTACAATAAAATGCTCTCAGAAAAAATCGCATCTAACTTTTTTGCTAATAGTACATAAAGTCACATCTCAACTCGAATCAGCGAACTAAATAACCCCTTAATTTCACTAGTGGATATATTTATCATTTACCAAGCTTCATTAATGACACTTAGTGGTGACACTTCGGGCGGCGGGTGTGCCCGAAGCCCACAAATTTTCATGCTCAGCAGACAGGTACCTGTCATTGCCCATCCACGTTAATTTCCCGGCTCAAGCTCAGGTAGCCTGAGGAAAAAACAAGCTCAGATAGCCAAAACTTGCCCGAAATCCGTCTAGGGTCTTGCTCAGGTCGGATCAGGCAACCTAAAAATTCAGGCTCGATCATCAGGTTAAACTTTAAAATTTTTGGTGGTAGCAGGCGGCCCGTCTAAAATTTTAGCACTAAAAAAACACTACACAGCAGGGACGCGGAAAAATGCAAAAACAACATCCGTAAAGGAAGGTCGAGATGTAAAATACACTAAACGGAAAGGGCATATCAGTCATTTCAAGATATCTCCGCCCGAATCAACCTCCGATCAATCTCAGTCCCGGCTCAACTCGGAACCCTAGAATCTAGATCTTCTCCATAATCAAAATTTATTTAAAAGACTTCCCAATTTCACAGCTAGGATGCCATAATTCGAACATGCAAACCGTAATTTCAACTCACATAATATCAGAGAGAGAGAGAGAGGGGTACCGATCTTCCGGGCGTTGGAATTGGTGAAGAGATACATGAGGAGATGAACGGTTCTGAGGCTGAAGCTCTGATTATACGACGAGAGCGCCCCCTGCAGCTCCTTGTCGTCGATGGATCCGCTCCCGTCCTGATCCGCCACCTGGAAGCACGCCACGACATTGGGATCCGTGCCTGGCGGGAACGCTGACGGCACCAGCGACGCGAACGGGCTCCCGTACCCCGGCGGCGCCGGGGGATACGCGCTACTGCTTCCGCCACCGTGGTGGCCATAGCTGTCCTTGGGGGGCTTCTCCGGATTGTAAGGCGCCGTGGCGTACGGAGTGGCGTACGGCTGGTGTTGTTGGTGGTGTGCTTGTGAGGGTTGTGTTGGCGGCGGCGGCGAGCCGTACGGGGGAGCTGCGTAGGGTTGAGCTGTCGGCGGCGAGCCGTACGGGGGAGCTGCGTAGGGTTGAGCTGTCGGCTGAGGCGGCGCGCCGTAGCCGTAGCCGGGAGGCCGGTTTGGGTATCCGGACATTGTTTGGGAAAAGGGCAAAAGGGTAAAGGTGAAGTTCGTGTTTGGGTGGGGTTTGGCGGTGTTTATATAGCTTCGTATAAATATTTGTCCTTATCGTGAAAGTTGATAAATTTCACACAATTTTTTTATTTAAATGAGCCCCATTTCATTCCGGTTTATGCTATTCAGAAAAACTGTCCCCCTGTGTGTGGGCACGTGGAACTCAATATATATATGATGTGTAAGTGTAAGGGTCTGTTTGTTTCACGTAAGTCCACTGATTTTGATTCATTAATAAAAAACTTGTGTGAGAAAAAAATTTTAAATAATTTTTTGGTGAGATGATTATAGCAGAAATAGAATGACAGGTTCAAGTATAGGACCAAACAGGACCTAAAATTCTCTTTACTAATAAATATTAAAGATTCGTTTATATGGTATATACTCAAATTATGATTTTTAACTCTAAGCGTTTGAAATTTAAATTTTTTATAAGAAAAAAAATATTATAATAAAATTAATTATTTGAATTTGAGTATATTAAATAAGTATGTCCTAATATTTTGTATATTTTTTCCAATTTTAAAAATAGGGTATAGCAACTTGCTCCCTAGAAATTTTATTTTTACAATTTGTATTTTTAATTTATTAAGAGTCCGTTTAGTTTATGAATTAGAACCGTGTGATTAGAACCATTTTTATTTATGTGTATTTTTTATAAAAAAAAATACTGTAATGAACCATGAATCATGATTTGAATTAGAAAACGAATCCCTCTATCAAACCTTTTTTAAATTGTTGAATGCGTCCTATTTTACTAACTTGCTAAATTATTGTATTTCATCCCAATTTAGTGATGGTCGGATTAATTGGTGACAAAAAGTACATTAAACCGAAATTCCATTCTAATTCAAACTAAAACACAAATATCTCAATTTTTCAACTTATTTGAACAATAATCAGGGCAAAAATAGTAAAATTGCCACAACAATAATTTTACAAATTGGACTTAAATTGCCAAATTAAAAGTTTTGAGTGCAGGTTGTCAAATAAACATTATAAAATTCACTCGGTTGAGTTTGTTGGGTTTTTAGTGAAAGTGTGACTAAGCACATAAATATGAGACAAAAGAATATTTAAAAGATGAAATTTGTAAGGCTTTTTAAGTTTGGAAACAAAAATAAAAATTAACCTTATTTGCTTAACTTATTTTAAAATCAATCCTATTTTTTTTAGTTGAATGAAATTATTGTTTAATTCAATAAATAAATGAATATGTCGCAATTGTGCTATTTCTTTTTTCTTGAGTGATCTTGTGGCAATAATACAAAACATAGAATATAATTTTATTTTAGGAAGGAGCTACGAAATTTTGAGTTAAATCAAAATTTTGGATATAATTTTTATAAAATTTTTAGTAGTTGTCTTTTTGTTGTATTTTGTTTCGTTTTTCACTCCAAAACCTTTTTAAGTAAATATTTATTAGGTTTTGTTAGACGTCTTGATCAATTTTTTATTTTAATGGGATTTTGATTAATTCTCACGTATTATGAGCTCGGAATGATTAGAGTTTTTTTTACCTAACAACTTTTATTTATTTAAGGGAAAGCTTATTATAATTAAGTTGGGAATCGCCTTTAGACGAGTGGCTTTTAACAAGTCTTTCTAATTCGATTCTTTTCTTTTCCTTTTTGCAACGTGTTCGTAATTCAATTCTCATATGTTATTTCTTTATTACACAACTTCAGCAAATGAAAAGTTCGAAATGTGCATTTCATTTGCCGTGAACATGACATGCTTACATATGTACATAACCAAACTATAATACGAGATATATCGAGCGCGTATGGAATTCGTTTTAAAATGATTTTATTTTTTGTATGAAAATGAAAATAAAAACGTTTTTAATCTCATACAAAAATTATTTTTAAAAATACGTTTGATAATTTTATCAAAAAAAAATTTTCAGTATAAAAAAACTCATTAATGTCTCTCTCTCAAGTCTCTCTGCTCGAGAAATGAGAAAATGAAAATATTTCTCTCTCATTTTACACTAAACTAAAAAATCATTTTCATTTACCTTTTTTTATTACGCCAAACACTATTTTGAAAATATTTTTATTTTTTTCTTGAAAAATATAAAAAATAAAAATGAGATTAATTCTAAACTGAACAATCTTTTCAACGTTCTCCTAAATATATATATATATATATATATCTTTATATATGTATATATATACACGTGTAGAAAGATATATCTTTCTACGCGTGTGTGTGTATACTTCCTTCGACGTGTTGAACATTTATTTAGTGCCCACGTGATATAAGTTTTAGGTTCAAAGAGAGTGTCTCAATTTCAAACACAAATCCCACTCCACGTACCGTGTACCCAAATTGATTTTGGATCAATGATCAATCGTTGTGTTGACTAACAAAAAGAAAAATTATTTTGGACGGGTTTAAAATTTATTTCAAAATAATTTTATTTTTATATGTAAATAAAAATAAAAACGTTTTCAATTTTAGACATAAATTATTTTTTAAAATACATTTTAGTAATTTTATCAAGTGATTATTTTTAGTGTAAAAAAACTCATTAATGTCTCTCTTTCTCTCTCTGCTTGAGAAAGGAGAAAACAAAAATAAAAAATGAAAATAAACTAAAAGTCGTTTTTCATTTTTCTCTCATTTTATACTAAACTAAAAAATCATTTTCATTTCTGTTTTTTGTTTTTATTGCGTCAAATGCTGTTTTGAAAACGTCTTCATTTTTTTCTCAAAAAATATAAAAAATAAAAACGGAATCAATTCTAAATGGGCCTTTATTTCGTTTGTTTTTTTGGGAGAAAGAGAAAAATAGGCCAAAATTTGAGATGAATTAAAACTAATAGGCTAATAGTTTACATAAGTTAATAAATAAGCCAAATTATTATTTTTGTCCATAACTTGTCTGGTTATGAACCATAACTTGACAAGTTATTATTCATAATTATCCATAACTTGTCCGGTTATGAATCATAACTTGACAAGTTTGTTCATAACTTATTTGGTTATAAACCATAACTTGACAAGTTATAACCTATTAATTTTTATAATTAAAAATTAGTCTATATATTTTCTTAAGCTTTTCATATTGACATATTTTCTTACTATTTTTTTTTATGCCATTAATATAGTTGTATATGACGTTTTTGTCGTTTCCAATAACATTTTGGTCTTGTGTAGAGTAGGTACGCATGAAGCAAATAGGAAAGAGGAAATCATGGTCATAAATGATCTCAAGTTAATTTCCCTAAAAATTCTCTCTTCTTAAACTTCTAATCTAAAAAACCAAAATCTATGGGTTGATAAGGGTGGCTATTATTGCGTGTTTCAAGGCACACGTTCAATTTTATGCAACGCGTCCTTGAATTATGACGACTTCCTTCTAAGTGAACTTTGGAAAAATACGGCTTCATGGATTTCAAAATAAAATAATAAAATAATTTTAGCTTTATTTAGTTACCAGTTCAAATTTTGTGATTTGATTTGAATTGTGATAATTTGACTTGTCATTTAAATCAGTGTTTAGATACGTGAATAAATTATAATTTAAATTGAGAATAAAATCTAAATTATGTTTGAATAAGGTGTTGATAAATGTTATTAGAGTTTCGTAACAAATCTTATAAAGTCTCATTTTAAATTATAAAATATGTAATATGAATAGTGATTTGTTCAAAAATATGCAATATAGATAGGAATTTGTTCCTCTCTTCATTATGAACACATTAAAAAAAAAATCTCTTCAAAAAAAAATTATCTCAATCAGAATTAAAACGAAAAAAGTTATGATTTTTTTAAGATTGAAGTTGACGAGAGAGAAAAAGTAAAATCCAAATTATTTTCACTGTAGAAAATAATTCGGATTGTGTGAATTTAAGAGAGGAAAATTAAAAAATTATAATATTTTTAAGATTGAAGTTGACGAGAGAGAAAAAGTAAAATCCAAATTATTTTCACTGTAGAAAATAATTCGGATTGTGTGAATTTAAGAGAGGGGGTTAATTATAAAATCAATGATTTAAACCATCATTAATAATTTGAATTGTCTTTGTTTAAACATCAATTTGAATCTTAAACTATGCTTTGAATTAGATTTTTTGGTTTGAAACCTTGAAGCAAACATGGGGTTATTTACAAACTGCGGTTTCATGGGTTTAAATTCTTAAATATAAGACCCCGTTCATTTTACCAATTTAAATTTTGCTATAATAAAAAAACTCTCAGAAATAGTCACATTTATTTATTTATTTATTGTTACAGTAAAAATCTCTCATATAAAGTCATATTTTAACTTAAATTAAAAATTTAAATCAGTAAACTAAATAAATTCGAGTAATTTGCTAAAGAAGAGATATTATATTATTGACTTATTAAGTAACGCCACTAATAAGAGCCCACGCACAGAGAGCATGAGCTACTTTTATTTAATTTAGCTTAATTTTAATTTTAATTTTTAGAATGTTTATTGTTTTGACTTTTGAGGGGAGACCGACTTGCTTGGTTGAATGAAAGTTGAAAGAAATATTCATTTATTGCTTTGCTAGGAGATCCACTTTTTGTGTTGAATAGTTGAACGAACAACATATTTAAACGTTTTTGTTATTCTATGTTTCCTTGAAAAAGGCGCTATTAATTGCTGTACGCAATTGTCTAATATCCAAACATTTAAGTAAAAAGATTGAAAAACATAAACAGTAAATATAAAATAAATTAAAACTTTGAATAAATTTGAGAATAATTAAAAAATTTGTTGAGGCCATTTTTGAAAATATAATATCTAGAATCCCTTCTAAGAAAATGCTTAAATGGCAGTTTACATTTCTAAGTATAAAATGTGAAATTTGTTACTCGTTACATTGTATTACAATTGTTATACTTGATAGTAATGGAAAGAGTGATATAAATTATTAATATTATAAAACAATAATTTATTATAAAAGAATAATTAAGTAATGTGGTTAAAAGTAAGCAAAATGTGGTTGAAATTATTAATGTGTGAGAATGTGAGGCGTGAGAAGTTAAATAAGGTAAATAGATTAAACTTAGGTCTCATTTATTTCACCGATTCGAGTTTAGAATTTGAGTTTTACTACAGTAAAAAGCTCTGAAAAATAGTCACATTTAACTTTTTTATTACATTAAAAAGCTTTCATATAAAATCATATCTCAACTCGAATTAAAAACTCGAATCAGTGAACTAAATGGACCCTTAAACACTTCTTACATATAGGCATCGTTCATTTCACCGATTCAAGTTTTCAGTTTTAGGTTTCTACAGTAAAAAATTCTCAAAAAATGTCACATCTAACTTTTTTTTACTACAGTGAAAAACTATCAAAAAATGTCACATTTTAACTTAAATTAAAAATTTGAATCTGCGAAGTGAATGAGTCCAGTGTACCCATAGATTCTAGGGAGCCAATGAAAGAAAAGACTAGAAAAAGACCGTCAGAGGATTGGTCCATCAATAAAGGATGCATTTCTTTCGAGAAAATTCAAAAGGCACCCTCAATTTTAGTTAACTTCTATATTTACTTCTGAGGTTTTAATAATTTAAAAAAGGTATTTTTTTTTATATTTTAAACTATCTCAAAATTATATCCTAAGTTTTTTAAAAGAAGTAAACCATATCCCTTTAAGTGGTCAAACTATTGAAAATAACATAAATACCTTAATGATGAATATTTAAGCATTATCTTAAATACTAATAACTAAGAAATTAAGAGGTTGTTTTTTTATAGTGTAATTTGAGTGTAATTTTTGAGTTAAATTTGAGTTATAACTTGAGTTGAAGTTAAAACTTAAATAAAATTAAATAAAATTAAAACTTAAAAAACGTGAATTTAAATAAAATTTAAATTTAAATTGTCTTTTAAAATTTTTTTAAACTAAAAGAACATGCTTTAAATTTAGGGAGAATGGGTAAATTTTTTAATAAAATAAACTCTCTTTAAAAAAAAAAAATTTTCAAAACTTCACAGGTTAGGCTAATCTAACTTCACATAAGATCTTGTGCTCTCACCATTGATGCGTGATTTGTGGATTTTGACTTGTCAAATCAATCTTGTCCTATACTAGATACTGTCTTATGGTCATCCAAACACGTTGACTCTTTCTTTTTTTTATTTTATTTAGTTTTAAAATATATACTTTAAAATTTTTACATAATTAATGGCTAAAAATCTATCTAAATAGTAATACTTGAGGCCATTTTATATATTTCAAAAACTTTGAACCAGTTATACCTTTTTTTTTTTTTTTTAGTTTTAAAATACATTACTTTTAAAATTTTTACATAATTAATGGCTAAAATGACTATCTAAATAGTAATACTTGAGAAAATTTTAATATGATATTTTCAAAGCTTTTTTGAGAAACCTAATACACGAATTTTTGAAGACTCTTTTAAAAAACATATAGACAATTTTGAGATAGATTAAAAATATAGTCGATACGTTTTGGATTATAGAAAAACTTAGTGGTAAAATGTAGGATTTAGCTAAACTCAAGGGCTAATTTTTGCTAATTTTTAGGTTTTCTTCTTTCTTTCTTCTACTCTCAAAATATGGATCAAACCCAAAACAACCGTGTTTTTGCCCAAATATCATTTTTACCTCTTTTATTATGCAAATGTTTAAAAACACTCTTATGTCTTTTTTAAAATCAGACTCAATAAATACCCCCTAAAATAACGTTTTTTTTTTTTTTTTTTTAGTTTCAAGAACCCTTATTACATATATTTAAAATATTATTAAACCAAAACATTAAATGAAATCAATTTAAAAATGAAAAAAATGCCTCGAAAATAATTAAAATATTTGTTTCATTGGAATATTTATCTGAAGATTTTTAAAATTTTTTTATATAATTCTTAGTAAAATCATATGTAAAATAATATTTAATATCGATAGGGAAGGTTAATTTTGGTATTTTTTAAAATTTAATTGCTTAAGGGGTATTTTAAATTTGATCTTAAAAACGCAGTGGGTGTTTTGGATGTTTAGATAATAACAGGAGCAAAAGCGGTATTTAGACGAAAACACATTAGAGTATTTTGAGTATTTTCCCTTTAAAATATTTCTAAATTCAATTCTCAACAATTCTAGACCCTGTTTATTTCACTGATTCGAGTTTTACTATAGTAAAAAGTTATTAGAAACAGTCACATTTAATTTTTTTTACTACAGTAAAAAATTCTCACATAAAATCATATCTCAACTTGAATTAAAAATTTAAATCAGCGAACTAAACGGGTCCCTAATATAATAAGTTTTGTCTTGTCAATCCGCTGCCATGGTGGTTCTCTAAAACTAGATTCATCCTTCAAGTAGCATTTAGGTCGAACCTTTTTCATTCTATTGCAAGGCCCCGAGATTTTTTATAGACGGTAGATGACCAGGAAAAGAAAAAAAAATAAAAACAATTCATAAACTTGATTTAAATAATAATAATAATAATAATAATAATAATAATAATAATAATAATAATAATAATAATAATAATAATAATAATAATAATAATAATAATAATAATAATAATAATAATAATAATAATAATAATAACCCAAAGACATTGTTTTTTAAAAATAATTCATAAAAGGCTAAAGGACATCATTCAATATTATTTAGTACACAAAGTATATCATGTCATCATATAATATAGTATACCGCTTAATACAATATTGATATTTGACTGATTTTTTCATATTAATTTCATGTAATCACATTTCAATCTCTTACCGTATTTACCTTAGTTGTTTAGTCATACTTGTCATATATATTCTATCTAATTTTTACTTTAAATAAGTTTATCTTTTAAATAATTATTATTTTAAAACAATATTGTTTCTACACTTAAGTACTTCAGGTTATTTAATACGTTAAAAATCATTGGCATGCTTTTCATGGGTTTTCAATAAACTATTTCTAAGTGATAAGAAGCACCCGGAAAAAAAAAAAAAAATGTTCTTAGAAATGTCTCTCTCAACTATAACTTTTCATATGTACCATCTAATTATTTCATATATAATTGTCCTGTTAGCTGTTTTATTTATCTATACATATGTAATGTTACTATTTAGGTGCCTTTTATACAGTAACAGATACATAATGTTTATTTCAATTTCACCGATTTAAGTTTTCGGTTTTTAAAAAATTTCAAAAAATATCACATCTAAATTCTGGTGAAAAATCTCGAGAAAATATCACATCTCAATCGAATTAAAAACTTGAAATAAGTGGCTAAGACATAAACTTATTATAATTTGGTACTATAATTACCTATATAAAAGAGAGAAATGCAATTTTTAATCACCCCTTCAATAAGTGTTACATGTCGCTTCTTTTAATTTAATTTATTTTTTTTTGTTTTTTCCTCTTCTCTTCTCTTCTCTTCTCTTCTCTTGCTTTTGTCTTCCTTTCTCCTCTTTTTTTCTTCTTTTTTTTTTATTTGTATCATTTGATACTTTATTTTTGTTTCTTTTTAAATTTCTATTTTTGTGTTGCTTTCCCACCTAGTATCTTATATTATACATATACTAAAGGAGATGACAATTCACTGTTCATGCTACAGTACTATGAACAGTGTCCTTTCTCTTTTATCCTTACAAATTTCTTCAGATGATTTATTTATTCCCGTTATGTCCTGTTTAATGTAAAGTTACTATATTGCCCTTTGTTTTAATTTAATTGTCTACTCTTTCATTTTCGTAGGTCAGTTAAAGCATTTTTTGGTCAATTTTGAAAATAACGTTTTTCTCTCTTCTTTTCCTGTTGTCTATTTTTTACACCAAACGTTCTACCATCTGTTCATTTTCAAAAGCTTCTACTATGTCTTACTCTTATGCTCTGTTCATTTCCTTAAATATGCTTCTTCATTTTTTTTTTTTTTTGGCTTTGTTCTTTTTAATGTTTTGGGATTTGGTTAAAATTTAACCTTGCGATTTTATAATATATTATTTTTTTTATTTTTGAATTTTTTTTTTTTGATATAAATTTCGTTTAGTTTTTTTTTTTTTTCTTGTTTTTCAGAGTATAATTTCTCTTCTTACACGTTTTATGGTTTTTGTAATTTTGTTGCTTTGTTCCTTTTTTTTTGATGTTTTGGGAAAACTGGAATGAATAAAATATAAGATGTTTTATGGTTTTTGTAAAAAAAAAAAATAATAAATCTTTCCTCTTTTTGTTTCTCTTTTTTTTTTTTTTTTTAATGTTCCTATGTTCATCTTTGTACAAATTTTTTTTTTTCATTTTTGTTTTCATTTTTAGTGTTTTGTTCATAAAATCCCTTTTTTTGTTGTAATTTTAAGTACTAGTTTTATTTTGCTTTATTTATTTTTGGATCATGCAAGTCTTCGTTCTTCTATTTTTTTTCCTAAATTTATTTCTAAAGTTTCTTCTGTACGTTGTAAGAAAATTTTTTCTTATTTTTTTCATTTATTTATGTTTTAGGGTTTTTCTTTTCCTTTTTATTTTCTTGGGTAAATTTTTTCTTTTTTTTTTTGTTTCTTTCTCAGGATTTTTTTTTGACTTTTTCATGTTTTAGGTTTTTCTTTTTTTCTCATTTTTTTGATAAATTTTTGTTTCTTTTTTTCGTTTATTTGTTTACTATGTATGATTTATTTGTCTTGATTATTTTATTTCAGAATGTTTTTTATGCATATTTTCTTAAAAAAAATTTCCCTTATTTTCTTATTTCTCAATCTGATTAGTTTCCTGATACTTTTCTTCGCTTTATTTTTTTGCAGGATTATTATTGACTTACCGTGTTAATGTTATATTTTGATACGTGTTTTCTCATGCTGCAGATTCGTATAATAGATATATGATATTTTTGTGTCCGTTGCTTATTCGTTCCTTTTTGCGGTGAGTTGCATGCTTGAAGACACATGCGGTAAAAGAATTACTTATCTGATTCATCCCTCTTTGTTGGAATTTGTATCAGAGATTTAAAAATATACTTTCTACGTATATATAATGCCTTTTCTGCCTTCTATTTTTGCTAACTCTTTAAAAAACATCTTCATATTAAGCTTATGTTAGTATTGTTCTAATTTTTTGAAAAAATTTTTTTTTTTCTAAACGTTTTTGGATATTGAGTTATTCTATCTTCCTCTGTTTGATTTTGAGTTTTGGTTTTTTTGCTGGATCTATCATGTTCAATTTGTGTTTCTTGACTCGGTATTGTCTTTACATTTGTTTTTTTACTATTAAAAACTATTTAGTTGTGATGTTGTTTTGATTTTTTATATAAAGTTATTCATATATTCCTTTATCTCTTCACTTTATTTTGTGTTTATGCTGATGTTATTATTTACTTTTGAGGAAATGAATGATTCTGTTCACATATCTTCCTTTATCTCTTCACTTTAATCTGTTCACATAATGAATATGCTGATGTTTTTATGCATTTCCTCAAAACGATGTGATGTTGTTTTGCTCCTATGCTTTGTTTTCTAAAAGTTTTTTTTTATGTTTTTTTATTTTTTTTTTTTTTTTTACATATTCGTGAGGTTGGTATTTTTTCTTTTCTATTTTTTTGAATAGTTTAAATTTTTTTTAAATCTTTATTCTTATTTAGTGATGATGTTGTTATTTTCTTTTATTGTTTTACATATAGGGTGATTTATTAATTAAAACATTGATATTTTTTTATGTTGCCCGTAATGTCTCGGGTTTATAATAGATTTGTCTATTTATATCCTCGGAATTTATCTTTGATGTCTTACATTTTTTTTCTTATGGTATTAATGTTATTTGATTTAGTTTTTTAAACACTTACTACTTTTTTTATGTTCACATTACAAAAATTTGTTTTTATTTTAATTTAAATTACCTTAGTCTTTATGTATAATAATTGTAATAATCTATCTTCAATATTTTACTTATTTATTTGTTTTTAAATGTGTCGTTTTATGTGTTTTTTTAGATGTTTCTTCATTTTTTTTTATTTTCTGTAATTACTTTATAATGTAATATAAAGCATTTTTTTTAGACAGATTTAATGTATGTATGTGATATGTTAGTGCAACTAAATATATTCTAAAACTCATTTGATTTTTTTCCTTTCTTATATTTTGCTTTTTATATACTATATTCATTATGTGATAATGAATTATTTTTCGAATACAATACTGTATAATACATGTATATATATAAATATATTTTAAATGCAACTATTATATAATATAATACTTCACTCCGTAGCAGCGCACAGAATACAGGCTTGTATTCTCTAATTCACTTCATCAAATCCTTTTTTTTTTTTTTTTTTTTCTTTTCAAATTTCTATTTATTTAATTTTTTTTTCTTTTTTAAATTTTGGTATTCTATGTCCATATATCTGTAATATATGCATATACATAAGACTCAACTCTTTCGTCCCGTATTACCTTCATTAACGTGTTACTCACTTCTGCTTTTATTTTTTTTTTATTTTTATTTTTGCTTTGCCCTTTGTTTTTTTTTTTTTAAATTTTTTTTTTTTTTTTTTTTTTCTGTTTGCATTATTGTGTTTCCTTTTGGCAAACGCTATTCTTATTTAGGCCTCGTTTATTTTACCGATTCGAGTTTTCAGTTTTAGATTTATACAGTAAAATGCTCTTAAAAAATGTCACATCTAACTTTTTTTTTGATGAAAGAAAAAGCTCTTAAAAAAATTATGAATTATGATTCAAATTAAAACTTAAATTTCCTTATTAAAGCGAAACCTTAGTTTATTTTACAATGTGCTTTGAAATACTTTTGTTTTTCTTTTTCATATTTTTCATATTAAAATAATTTCTTTCTAATATACCATACATATCTTTCCACTTTTCGCTAAAAGCTCCTGAATAATTTATTTATTTTTCCAATGGGCTTCTCTAAAATACCTTTTCGTTTCTTGCTTATTTCTATTAAGATAATTTCCTTCAAATGCAACCCTACTTAGTGTGTGTATATATACATATATTCCTATATAATTCTTATTATATTAAAAGTTATTCTTATAAATATATATATTTTTTTTTTTTGTAATTGGCCAACTAAAGGTTTTCCTCAAACATGTCTTTCTGTAAAGAGAAAATTAGTAAACTCACTTTATAAATGCATTTTTCTAAGATTTTTATCCTTTATTTTTAATTAATACACTTTTAACTAAATCGTAGATCTATATATTGTTAAAGGTATTTGTCTCATTTTTCCTTTCTTAAACAAATTTTTCACTTTGCCATTTCAACTACTATGTCCTCACAAATACATTTTCTCTAATTTATTCATGTTAAGATAAATTTCTAAAAAAGTTTTTTCTTTCTTTGCTTCTACTAAAATAATTAACTTTTCATATATGTCCCTTTCAATTTGTTTCTTTTTTCCTTTTTCCAAATGCTCCTCTAGTGCTTACTTGTTTTTTGATGTGCTTCTTTAATATACTTTTTTCCCCCTCATATATGTCCTAAGTTATTTTTTTTCCTTCTCTTTTTGACATAGGCTCCTTTACAGCTTAATTAACTTTGCATGTGATTCTTTGAAATATATATATATATATATATTTTTAGATTTCTCTTATTAAGTACATATATATATATATATAAATTTAAATACGTAGCTGCTTATTTCGAGTAATTCTTATATTATCCAAAATGATTCTTATATATATGTTTTGAGATAAAATCATTTTATCATCTTGTATCATAGTGAACTATGCTCTTAGTAGTTTGTATTTTTAATAAATATTAAAATCATAACTCAATGTTTTAGAAAATGTTTTTTTAGTACCTTAAGACCCTTTTTTAAGACGTAAAATGTCTTTACTATCCTTTTAATTATTTGACCATGAATTAAATTTTACAAAATATATTAAAATATTAAAAATATTAAAAATATAAAAAAATGAAAAATAAATTCAAGCTTTCATCTTCTTCCTCCTTCATCTAAAAAAACCAACAAATTAATTGTGCATTTGGAATTCATTCTAAAATGATTTTATTTTTTTGTATGAAAATGAAAATAAAAACGTTTTAATTTAAGACATAAATCATTTTAGAAAATACGCTTGATAGTTTTATCAAAAGATTGTTTTCAGTATAAAAAAATCCATTAATATCTCTTTCTCTTTCTCTCTTTGCTCGAGAGAGGAGAAAATGAAAATAAAAAATGAAAAATGACTTTTTTATTTATCTCTCATTTTACACTAAATCAAAAAATCGTTTTCATTTTATTTTTTGTTTTTATTACGTCAAATGTCATTTTAAAAACGTTTTCATTTTTTCTTTTTCAAAAAAGGTGAAAAATAAAAACATGATCAATTCTAAACACGACATAATATTCCAAAGTTTCAGACTTTCTCTTCTGCTATTTACATCAGATTTGAAAATAAAAAAACTCATCACACTTTCTATTCACCGCCCACTAAGCTCATATCCAATTACCAGTTTCCAATCTTTGGTTCAAAATTGAACACTAAACATAAAAATTCTATTTAAACCCCTTATAAATTCTCCAATTTCTAGTCTTCAGTTCAAAATGAACACCAAAAAGAAAAAAATTCTCATCAGCACGTCAGACCCAGTTGCCATCTTGAGCTCAAAACTGAATACCAACGGAAAAAAAAAAAAAACACTCATTTGAATGCTCATGCCTATCAGAGCAACTACAAAAGGAACTCCCTAAATTTTAATTAAATTTTAACTAAAATGACTAAAATACTATTTTATCTAATAATTTTTAAGTAATTCATTTCAATCAAACGTCATATTTTAACTAAATATAGATTATTTAATATTTATTCAATTTAAAATATCAATAACTATTGAATTTTAAAAAATAATTTCTTTTACATGTGTTTTTACTTATTTATTTTTTGTCAATGGCTAAAATAATTTTTTAAATGTGTCTATATTTAATTATTTTTCATATAATTCATTTTATATCAAAAGTTATCTTTATTCACTTTTTTAATAGTGCCTCTTTTTAAATTGCCACAGGATAACTCCCTCTTTTTTATTTTTATTTTTGTATAACTGTTCTGTTATTTTATTTGTTTTATTTTATGAATTTATTTTTACACTTTTAACTTTTTTACACGTGCTTTACTCTCTCTCTCTCTCTCTCTCTCTCTCTCTCTCTCTCTCTCTCTCTCTCTCTCTCTTTTTTTTTAAATTTTTCCAACTGCTCTTTTATAGTCTAATATTTTAACAACTATCTATACATTCAATTCAACATTTAACATATATAAAAGTAGCCAAGTGGACTGGGCTCCTAAGAAGGCCACGTGTTGGCATCTGTTGGCCTCTTTCTTCTTTTTTTTTTTTTTTTTTTTTAAATTTTCATAATTTTTTTTTTTAAAATTTTAAAATTTTAAAATTTTTTTTTATTTTCTTTTACTTATTGTATTTTTAATTTTTCCCCTAATATTCTTTTGACATTTTTTTTCTTTTACAATATCTTTCTTCGAAATATTTTCTTTTTTCTTCCTTTTAATTAAAATAATTTCTTCTAAATATGTCCTTACATTTTTTTTTTGATAAAAAACTCTTATATAACTTTAAATCTTTATTTTTTCTTGTTAAACTTTTCCTCTTTTATTTTTTAATCTTTTTTATTATTTTTCTTCTTTTTTTTTTGTTTATTGATTTTTTTCTTCCAACATTCTCTAATCGTTATATTTTTTTACACTTCTTTAAATTAATTTTTTAATTAAAATAATTTCTTTTAATTGTCTCTATGCTTAAACTTTTTTTTTTTGGGGTCAAAAACTCATATAATTTTAATTTTTTAAATATCATTTTTAAAGATATATTTTTTTTCTCTTACTTTAGTAGTTGATGAATTTAGAGGACGTTTAATTTATATATTAAAAATTATGATTTAAAATTATTTTCATTTTACATATATTTTTTATAAAAAAATATTATAAAAAATTATAAATCATGATTCAATATCATAAATAAATATAAAAAACAAACGTTCTTTAAAACTAGTGTTTTGACATAGAAATCAAAGTTACAAAGGTATTCCTCACGTACGCACGTGGTTTAACTAGTTTAATAAAATAAAAAAAAAATAAAAAAACGACAACAAACTTAGTTAAAGAAACGACGATAAACTGGTATTTGCTACGACACTAATTTTCCCCCAGTCTCCACACTGTCTTCCAGCCCACGCCGCTGCCGACGTGACCGTTTGTTTCAGTTTCCACCTTTTTTTTTTTCTCTACGGCCAATTGCCAAACATTATTCCAATTTTAATCCACGAGCGGCGCACGTTAACAAAATGGCACCCACCCGGCGCACGTTGCCTGCACCGTCTCTGTCCACGGTACCTTCTTTCTCCCCCATCCAACCTTATCCTACGCACCCCCATACCCCAACCCCATTCCCTTTCCCTTTCTCTCTCTTCTTCTCATCTTCATCTCCACCCATTCGGTTTTCGCTAGGGTTAGGGTTAGGGTTAGGGTTCTCCTTCTTCTTCTCCTTCTTCTTCTTCTTCTTCTTCCTTGTCTTCTTCTTCGTCTTCTGTTCGCTTCTCTCTGTTTGTCGCCCAGTTCTCCATGCCCAATTCTTCGCGCTCATGGACCACCACCGAAGGCAATCCAAGGACTCCGTCTCCTACTCTAATCTCTTCAATCTCGAGGTTCGTCTTTGGAATTTTTCGTCGCCTTTTGTTTTCTCCATTTTTTCGTCGGATTGTTGCCTCTTTTGGTCTTGTGAAATTCGAGCTCTTTATATTTGTTTTCTCTTTCGTTTCGGGAATTTTTTAAATTGGACGTGTTTGATTTTGTTTAGTTGATAGAATTATGTTTCTCTCGTTGAGAAATTTGATCGCTTGTTAATTTAGTCTTTTGATTTTTGAGCTGTGTTTGTAGTCTTTAGTGAACTTTCAACTTCCACAACCAGATGATGACTTTGATTATTATGGAAATAGTAGTCAGGATGAGAGTAGAGGTAGCCGAGGTACGTTATTTTATTTTATTAATTTTTTTTTGTGATTTGTTTTTTTTTTTTTTTTTTAATGTTTATTTTTAATTCTTGAACCCTCAATTATTCATTTGAAGCTTTTGTTTGTAATGCGCTTTAATATTAAAAAAATTATTGTTTCTAAGCGTTGTAATACCAATTACCAAATATGTAAACTTATGTGTGATAGTAATACTTTGTTGCTCTTTTTGGGTTTGTTTGGCATTGTAGGTGGAGCAATTGCAAACCAAGGTAATGGGCTAGTTTCAGGGGAGTTTAACTCAAGAAAAAGACGGAGGTCGCAGAACAGCGAATACGACGACGGGGAGAACTATTACACCACACACATTACAGAGGAACGGTATCGATCAATGCTTGGAGAACACATTCAGAAGTATAAGAGGAGGTTCAAGGATTCCTCCGCAAGCCCTGCCCCGACCAAGATGGTAGTTCCGATGCCAAAGAGTAACTTGGGCTTGAAAGGTAGGAAGTTGAGGAATGAGCAACGGGGAGGGTTTCTCGAATCGGAAACTACACCGGATTGGCTCAATGATATTAATCCTCCGAAAACGGGGAACTTCCGCCAAGCAGATTTTGCTCCACCAAATGACATCGATAGGTTGGTTTTCCAACATCTTCTCTAGTACTGACTGCTAGGAGAGCGAGATGAAAATTTATTGAAAATATTTATCCTTAGAATAGTGAGATAAATGATTTCTACTTTCATGCAGAACAATGTATGAGCCTCCTTATCTGGATATTGGGGATGGAATCACCTACAAGATTCCTCCAACTTATGACAAGCTGGCAACTTCCTTGAACTTGCCAAGCTTTTCTGATATTCGAGTGGAGGAAATTTACTTAGAAGGCACATTGGATTTAGGGTCCTTAGCAGCAATGATGTCTACTGATAAAAGGTTTGGACATAAAAACCACGCGGGTATGGGCGAGCCCCATCTGCCGTACGATTCTCTTCATTCAAGATTGATGGCAATGCCAGCTTCTAATTCAGCTCAGAAGTTCAATCTAAAAGTCTCTGATATAGTAAATTCGTCCATCCCAGAGGGGGCAGCTGGAAATATTAAGAGGTCTATTCTGTCTGAGGGTGGTGTTTTGCAGGTCTACTATGTGAAAGTTTTAGAGAAAGGCGATACATATGAGGTTTTGATCCCTTTCCCTATCAAGTGTGATTGTCTAATGACGTTTTTTTCCCTTCACGTTCTTGCTCTCTGTCTATATACATATATAGGTTCCTTGTCTGAGAATGGTTTTTGATTTAGTTCTGGCTTTGTCACTGCAGATAATTGAAAGAAGCTTACCTAAGAAGCAAAAAGCAAAGAAAGATCCTTCTGTAATTGAGAGGGAGGAAAGGGAGAAGATTGGAAAATTTTGGATAAACATTGTAAGACGTGACATACCGAAGCATCATAGGAATTTTACAACCTTTCACAGGAAGCAACTAATTGATGCAAAGAGGGTTTCAGAAAGCTGTCAGAGAGAGGCAAGTCGATTTTTTCTCTCCATGAAGAGTTACGTTCTTTGTTTTCTAGTGGCATTCGGGACGTACCTTTTATTTATTTATTTGTTTATTTGTTTATTTATTTATTTTTTTGCAAACTTAGTAGATACTGAGGCCTCATTTCATTAATGTATATGATCTAGTACTGTATTCTGAACTATTATTTTTGTTTGTCTATCAAAAAATTTACAAGTACTGAAAATATGCTTGTATCTGATATCTTTTTCAGGTGAAACTAAAAGTGAGCAGATCACTTAAATTGATGAAGAGTGCTGCATTTCGCACAAGGAAGTTAGCCAGAGATATGTTGCTCTTTTGGAAGAGAGTAGATAAAGAGATGGTAACTTTCCCCTTTCCTTCATGGAGAACAGTGATTACATTTAGAAATAATAATTAATCTGGCTCTAATAGGCACCATGCCCTACCAAGTCAGCGGGGGGCTTTTGGGAGCAAATTAGGAGCATGGCATGATTCATTAATACACTGGAGTGGATTTTGGGAGTCAATGTTTAAGAGTTATATTTCATGGTATCAGTGTTAATTATCTTTCGGTATTTACTTGCTGCTTTATGTTGCAGGCAGAAGTGAGGAAAAGGGAAGAGAGAGAAGCTGCTGAAGCCCTGAGGCGTGAACAGGAGCTTCGAGAAGCAAAGAGACAGCAACAAAGGCTGAATTTTCTTATTCAACAAACTGAGCTTTACAGCCACTTTATGCAGAAAAAGTCAAGCGCACAGCCATCTGAAGCTGCACTTCTAGGGGATGAGGAAATAAAAGAGCAAGAAGTGCTTATGAGCTCTTCAGTTGAGGAGGATGATCCTGAAGAGGCTGAGTTGAAGAGAGAGGCTTTGAGAGCTGCTCACGATGCTGTCTCTAAGCAGAAAACACTAACAAGTGCATTTGATACTGAATGTCGTAGGTTGCGCCAGGATGGTGAACCTGAGGTTCCACAGGAGGTTCCTGGAGCTAGTAATATAGATCTACATCATCCGTAAGCTAATCTTTTGATATTTCCATATTCCGTAGGTTTTACTTTGCTTTGGAACAAATTAAGGAGTCTCTGGCAATGCGCTTTTCTGTCATTTTGATTGAATCTATGTTTCTACATTTACAGTTCTACCATGCCAGTGACATCAACTGTTCAAACACCACAGATGTTTAGAGGTTCTCTTAAAGAGTATCAGCTAAAAGGTCTTCAGTGGCTTGTTAATTGTTATGAGCAGGTTGTTGAGCGCATTGACAAATGCCAACATATCAAAAATAAATTGCAGTTTGATTCTTTTCATTTGATTGTTTATTACGGAGTTTATCGTTGTCTATAGGGTTTAAATGGAATTCTTGCTGATGAAATGGGCCTTGGAAAGACCATTCAAGCCATGGCATTTTTGGCTCATTTAGCTGAGGTAATTATTTGACTTGGTGTCTAATGCATACATTTCTCCCCTTGATTGTGACTTGGAATGATTTTCCATTCAGGAAAAGAACATATGGGGGCCTTTTTTGGTTGTTGCTCCTGCATCTGTATTGAATAACTGGGCTGATGAAATTAGTCGTTTTTGCCCTGAACTGAAAACTCTTCCATATTGGGGTGGGGTTCAAGACCGTGCAGTACTTAGAAAGAAAATCAACCCAAAGACTCTTTACCGTAGGTAAGCAAATTTTATTATGTTAGTTTATTTTTTAAGTGCAATAATGATTTGGTAAAAAAGATAAAACATTTGGGTTTCATTTGTCGTTTTATTTACTATAAATAAACATGTAAACATTTATTGTTTTAGATTTTACTTTATGTTTCTAGTATAAATACCTGGGTTTCAGTATTACATTTCATTTCACCTGTACGTAGACAATTGGCTTTCAAGTTTAGTCTCCTTTTTTTTTTTGTGCAATAATGTTGTTGTAAGAAGAGAAGAATTTGGGCTCGTTTAACTCATTATTCACTATAAACATATTTAATCTATAGCTGCATAATGAATTATTGCTCGATTTATTAATATATTTTCTCCATCTCTTTCCAGGGATGCTGGGTTTCATATCCTTATTACCAGCTACCAGTTGCTAGTTTCTGATGAGAAGTATTTTCGGCGTGTAAAATGGCAATATATGGTGTTGGATGAAGCCCAAGCAATTAAAAGTTCAAACAGGTTAGACTGTCTGAACTGAATCGTCATTTGCTACATGTTCATTAAGTATTAGCTTTTCTCCCGAGTCAACTACTGGTATTCCCTATTGCTTGTGTTTGTTTTTATTTCAGAACAGAATTGTACTAAATTATGCAGGTTTATAATTTAGGGGGGAAAAAAAAGAAACAAAAGTATTGCACTAGAGAAAAAAACGTTCTGATTTTTCTTCATGTTTGCTACCGGATAAAATAGACTACTGGCATCTAGAAAAAGATAAATAAGGGGAAATTAAGTTCCGTTGTCATATCTTTTCCTTTCCTGCATATGATATTTTGATCAACCAATTACTCTTTTTGTTTGTTTTCATTTGATGTACTTTACTGGTCGTAGATCACCATTATTCTCGGATGATAAATTTCCAACGCTTGATTAAGGATCGATTGTGTATCTTGTATGGATGTGCAAAAAGCATAGCATCGTGAAATATGTTCCTTTGAACTGCATGCTACCAGTTTTGCTGCATTGGAATTTGTTTGCCTTTATTTATAGTTTGTTTGTCAGCTACATCAATATTCTCAAAGTTTTATTATATCCTGGAATGTTATATTCTATTTTTCCTGCATTCTCATACATATCCTGTTACTTATTTGACAGTATAAGATGGAAGACACTGCTTAGTTTTAATTGCCGAAATAGATTGCTGCTGACTGGTACACCTATCCAAAATAATATGGCAGAGTTGTGGGCCCTTCTCCATTTCATTATGCCAACGTTATTTGACAGCCACGAACAGTTTAATGAGTGGTTTTCTAAAGGGTATGTTGTCTTTTGTCAAGAGTACTGAGTTGATTGAAAACTATCATCTGTTAATCATGTTTCCTTATTAATGATAATTTGTCTCATGTTACCAGAATTGAGGGCCATGCAGAACATGGTGGCACCTTGAACGAGCACCAACTTAACAGATTGGTGAGCATCTTTGATGCACATAATCAATATGTTTTTCTTGAAATGCTATCTTTAAAAATGTACAAGATGAGTGTGGCAGAGACAACAAATATACAAAATGAGTGTGGCGGAGATGCGTATGTTAAGATGGATGAGTGGCCTTATGAGGATGTATCGCATACGGAATGAAGTTATTCGTAGTAAAGTAGGTGTAGCACCAATAAAAGATAAGATGCGGGAAAACCGTTTGAGGTGGTACGGACATGTACAACGTAGATCGTTAGATGCACTTGTTCGTGTCTGGGAGAACATTCAAATACTTAGTACTAGGAGAGTGAGGGGTAGACCAAGAATTACTTGGGCTGATGTAGTTAGGCACGACTTTCAAGATCTAAAACTTTAGGAGGGTCTCGTGTTTAATAGAACAGACTAGAAACGATAAATCCATATAGCCGACCCCAATTAATTTGAAATTGAGGCTTGTATTTGTTGTTGTTGTTGTTGCTATCTTTAAAAATGTGTAACTGCAAATGTAAGCCAATTTTTCAATTCCTGGTGAAGCTGAGAATTCTGCGAAGATATTGGTTGTCTAATCTCTAGACCCCTTGGTGGACATTTTTTTTTTTTTTGGCAGTTTTTTGTTTTCTTAATCTTTTTAATATCCTTGGTTTTTATATAGTATCAGTTACAATCTTTGTTGTAAACTTTATTACCAGCTGCTTTCCAATTTGACAAGTGAAACTTTTAATGACTGCTGTATGATGTATATTTTCCTTCTTGCCCCTACAGCATTCTATATTAAAGCCTTTCATGCTACGTCGAGTTAAAACAGATGTAGTTTCGGAGCTAACTAGTAAAACCGAGATCATGGTACATTGCAAATTGAGTTCTCAACAACAAGCTTTTTATCAAGCTATCAAGAACAAGATATCTCTTGCCGAGTTGTTCGACAGCAAGCGTGGACATCTTAATGAGAAGAAAATTCTTAATTTAATGAACATCGTCATTCAGTTAAGAAAGGTGGGCTGTATATAAATAATTTTTTCTCCACCATGGTTCATATTATGATTCCGCTATGAGCAATTGGGTAATGAACGGCAAACAGTGAAACGTATTTTTGTCGTGAAATATCTCTTCTTAATTCACTTATCTCTGCTTTGTTGGATGATAGGTTTGCAACCATCCTGAGCTATTTGAGAGGAGTGAAGGGAGCACGTTCTTCTACTTTGGTGAGATACCTAATTCTCTTCTACCCCCTCCCTTTGGGGAAATGGAGGACGTACACTACTCAGGGGGTCGTAATCCTATTATATTCAAGGTATTTGCAGCTATTTTACCGATATTTTTGTTGGTCTCGAACTTTGACAGTGAGAGTTATTGTTTTTCTCATATCAGTTCATTCCCACATTTCTACACCATGTCTCTCTCTTTCTTCATGATTCAATTAACGTAGAAGGATAAAGAGTAGAAGTTACTTCTATATTGGTCAATATGCACATCATGCTTTTCACTGCCTTTTCGTTGCTGGCTTTACATTCTGCATAAATCCAAAAACATGTTAGCAAGTAGCACTAGCTTGATGCCGTGTTTATATTGGTCACATTGTTGGACTTAATCTCCTTGGTATTTCTTTGTAATCTTCACATTATTGGACTTAGGTCATCATTTCACACTATTGGGTTCTTGTACATCTTAGTTAACACTGCCATCAAGATTAGTAATAGCTTTGAGACCTTTGAAGCAATGGGAAAGACCACATTTGTCATGTCTGATAGCCAGTTTGTTCTGGACTTATGGCTTTTGTTAGAGCTTATACTGTTATGTTCTTTTGAGCAATGCTGCTCAGCCCTTTGGAGCTGGAAATCGCAAGACACGGGTCAGAAGCCACATAGGAGAGACCCATGCTTGGGGCCTAACCCATGTTTGCCATGCTTGGTTTTAGTGGAGCTGCACAATATTTTTGTTTCTTTCTAGTTTCTGCTGCCAGTATCTTTGATTGAAAGCTCTGTGTTTGGCTGTGTGCATGTGTATTTATATCTTTCTTTTGATACTTAAATGCATTATGCCCCAAATATGAGGAAATCTAATTTTTGGATTTTTTTTTTTCTTATTTAAGGTCCCAAAACTTGTCTACATAGATGTTCTGCAAAAACGTGACATATCTACTTCAGCAGTTGTACGTGGTATCAGCAGAGAATCCTTCAAGAAATATTTTAATATATATTCTCCAGACAATGTTTATAGATCCATATTTGCAAATGAGAATCGGTCAGATGGCTTGTCTGTTGAAAGTGGATCTTTTGGTTTTACTCACCTGATGGATCTGTGTCCCGCTGAGGTTGCATTTCTGGGAACTAGTTCTTTTATGGAGCGCCTAATGTTTTCTCTTACGAGACGGGACCGGCAGTTTTTGGATGGAATAATAGATTCATTTATGGAAACTGTGGATGATGATCATGAACTCGGTTACCTTGAGAGTGGAAAAGTGAGAGCTGTTACACGAATGTTGCTTATGCCATCAAAATCTGCAACTAATTTGCTTCAGAGGAAATTCACAACAGGGCCTGATGATGCTCCTTTTGAGGCTTTAATTGTCTCTCATGAGGACAGACTTCTGTCGAACATCATACTTCTTCATTCAGTTTACACATTCATCCCTAAGACTAGAGCTCCCCCTGTATGTTTGCTCTGTTAAGTTATTAATATTCTTCTACTGTTTTACACAATATTTGACTTTGTCTAAAGCTTTCTCCTCTTGTTATTAGGTTGATGCACATTGTTCTGACAGGAACTTTGCTTACAAAATTAATGATGAACGACATTGTCCTTGGGTTAAGAGGTTGTTTGTGGGGTTTGCACGGACATCTGACTGTAATGGGCCCAAAATGCCAGATTCTCCTCATCATTTAATTCAGGAGATTGATTCTGAATTACCTGTTTCCCAACCGGCCCTTCAGTTGACATACACGATTTTTGGCTCTTCTCCTCCTATGCAAAGCTTTGACCCAGCAAAATTGCTGACAGTAAGGCCAGCCCATTCATAGTTTCCTTTTCGTATTCAGTTACCATATTTCTCTTCCTGGCTTTCGAAGTTTATGGTATAATAATAATAATTATATTTATTTTTTGTAGGACTCGGGAAAACTTCAAACACTTGATATATTGTTGAAACGCTTGAGAGCAGAAAATCACCGTGTTCTTTTATTTGCTCAAATGACGAAGATGCTGAATATTCTTGAGGTAATTTAAATTGTTTCTTTTAAATTCATAGGTTATTGAGTTTAGTTCTAAATTCTAATTTTGTCATGTCTTTACCTGGGCCCTGATTTAAGACATGGATGTAGTCATGGCATTATTAGGCCTAATAGGATACTGTCTGGATTTTACTTGATGTTTATGCGTTGATTTTCCATTTGGAACTAATGTAGCATCAAAAGTGATTCACTTTTCTTTCCTCGTAACAACTTACCCATGTTATTGTAACTTTTGAATTGTTGTGTGCAGGACTACATGAACTATAGGAAATATAAATATCTCAGACTTGATGGATCCTCCACTATAATGGACCGCAGGGACATGGTCAGGGACTTTCAGCTTCGGTAGGGACTTATCTTTCTTGTGGTGTTTTCTTCAAGTGCTCTTTACATCTGACTTCTTTTTTTTCCGCATTTGCCGTAGCATAGGCATGAGATCTGGCGTGTCTATGAAATCTGTGACATGTATTTGTTGCAGGAGTGACATTTTTGTGTTCTTGCTAAGTACAAGAGCTGGTGGACTTGGCATTAATTTGACTGCTGCCGACACTGTCATATTCTATGAAAGTGATTGGAATCCAACTTTGGATTTACAGGCAATGGATAGAGCTCACAGATTGGGTCAAACCAAAGATGTGAGTTTATTGGCCTTTTTTGTTGCTCGTCATCTCTCTCTCGCTCTCTCATTTTAATGTAAAGTACTTCTTTTGGTAGAACATAGTATAAAGTACTTGCTTCTCATGCTGTAGGTTACTGTGTACCGATTAATATGTAAAGAAACAGTTGAAGAGAAGATTCTTCACAGAGCAAGTCAGAAAAATACTGTCCAGCAGCTTGTGATGACAGGCGGACATGTTCAGGGTGATCTATTGGCTCCTGAGGACGTTGTATCTCTACTTCTGGATGATGCCCAGTTGGAGCAAAAATTGAGAGAGATTCCGTTGCAGGTGGGGTTTAAATTTTGTTCTCTTGACTTCATATCTGGGTCAAATTTTGGCCATGACTTCACTTTCCAAACAGACGTACCCCTGTCGCCCCTCCTCTTAAGTTTCAGGTAGCTTTAATTCTTTCAGTACTTGTGATTGTAATTCCTATCATGTTTTTAATTGGCAGGTAAAGGATAGACAGAAGAAAAAACAAACAAAGGGTATTCGGGTAGATGCAGAAGGTGATGCGTCTTTGGAGGATGTGGATTTAACAAGTAATGGATCTCAGGCTGCTGGATATGAGGACTCCCCGGATCGGGAGAGAGCCAAATCCAGCAACAAGAAGGTATCGGTGTTAATCCAGACTTGTTATGATCAGTCTAACTCAAATTCCTCAAGTTAATCATTGCTTCTTTTCAAGCATATCTTAGTGGTTTTATTCTTATGAATAAGAACTGGCATAAAGTTAAATAGCTGTAGAAGTTGCCAGTTTTTTTATGTTGGTTTCCCCAAGTTCTAATTCACATAATACTTGCTCACAGAGAAAAGCTGCTGAGAGTTCAAAATCAAGGAATGCTCAAACGGCAGATGAACCAAACTCCATGTCAATGGACTTCGATTTTGATGATACCCTTCAAAATACAGATTCAATGCCAAAATCTAAGAGGCCTAAGAGGCCTAAGAAGAGTGTAAATGAAAACCTTGAGCCCGTGTTTACGCCGACCGTAGTTCCAGAGCAGTCCCAATATCCGTCATCATTGCCCGAGACAAGTTCCGGTGGTACGAAAGCACAAGCGGGCGAAGATGGCTCCACTCACAACAACTCATTTACTTGAGATACAAGTCTTGAGATTTTTTTTATCAAGCTCGGCAATTTTTTGGTAGGAGGCTGCAAATATTTCTCTTTCTGAGTGTGTTTATTTTCCAGGTCTGTTTTCATTGTTCCATTTTGGCGAAGTGACAATGGTAATAGACTAAGGGAAAGAAATCATGCTCCGTAAGTATATATTAGTTTTGTCTATATTAGTTCTATTAATTGGTCCACTCCCATGAAATTACAAAGATGAGATACAGATGGAATCACTCTATACTCTGGCAATATTTGATGGGAAGTTATAATCTTGATATTTTGCTTATAGCTCACATCCAGGGGCTTGGTTCGGGAAACTTTGCGCGCAAGATAATCTGCACGGAATTTCAAAATACAACTTCCTCCCTTGTTGCTTTAGATGTAAAAGATTTCATATTTTAATTACAGTGAAATAATGCAAAATATGAGGTTATCATGCATGTGGTGCCCGAGTTCTGCTCAATACATTCCTTTGCTATGGGTTGGGTTTTTTTTTTTTTTTTTTTTTTTTTTTTTTTTTTTTAGTATCAGGATTAAAAAAGTATTTACATGGTGGTTTTGGTTGGTCTCTTGTGTCATTTTCATGCAAGTAATTAATATCATGGGATGTAGTTTGATTTTCACTATTTTAGGTATGCGTACCTGAGTGCCTGTGCCGTCAAATGGTGAAAATGATATAAAACAATGATGGTTTCCCTTTATCTAAGAATGATTAAAAAAGTAAATATAATAATGATTCATAAAAAGAAACTTAGAGCACGTTTGTTTTTTATATCTATTTTTATTTTGAATTATGATTCATAGTTTTCTATAGTAGTTTTTTCTTATAAAAAATACACGTAAAATGAGAATGATTTTAAATTATGATTCTGAATACACGAACTAAATGTCTATTTAATTACTTGTATAATTACCAAACAATGTATACTTTGTGGATCAAAGGTAAAAACACAGTTTTCAAACTGAAAACTTGAAACAAATTATTCAGGGCAAAATAACAAAAACAAAAACAAAAACAATATTAATATTAATAATAATAACAATTATAACAATAACAACTAGGGTTGGCAATCCAAGTAGCGACATAACGACACGATTCGAAACTCGCACAAAATTAGCGGGTTTAGGTTTACTATAAATAAATTTGGGTTATAATCGGGTTAACATGATTAACACGATTAATAAATGGATTAGGTTAGAGTTGACCTCATAACACGAAATGGCACGAATTGACACGATTAACTATATGTGTCATCTATAATCTAATGATGTGATATAACATGAAAGTTTATATGACATTAAATATAAATAATGTGAATTTTAATATTTCTAAATAAAATTTATTTATTTTTCTTAAAGTAAAAGATAAATTGACCAATAAACATGTTAAACATATTTTAACTGTGTTAAATAAGTCATTGTTATATTAGTTATTTATTTAATATATTATTTTTAAAGGGTTATACGGGTTGACATGATTAATAAATATGTCATGTTTAGGTTGACATTTTTGACATGATTGGGTTAATAGTTTTTTGACACGATTAATATAGGAGTTAACACGAACACGACTTACTAACATGAATTGCCGCCCTTAATAACAACAACAACAACAACAGAAGCAGCAGAAGCAACAACAGCAGCAGTAGCAACAACAACAACAATAATAATAATAATAATAATAATAATAATAATAATTAATTATTATTATTATTATTAATAAAACAAATTTAGTCTTTTATTTCTCGCACAAACAAAGCAAATTAGAGAGTGTATTTTTAAGCAGAGTGTAGATTGTTACATTGGAAGCAAAGTTTAGATTCACACTTATGCTTGGGTTGGTCTGGTAAAAGTTGGTTCTCCGTACTTGTACTCTGCTTCTCTTATTGTTGTTGCCAAGCTTGCATTAACTAACTTATATGCAATTCCACGACTAAACGATGGCCAAAAATATGTATATAACTGGAAAACCATGTCGCACAAAAGAGTATACAACTAAGGGATAAGGCTCAAACTCCAATTCATATCACAAACTTAGTACTCGGAGGAACATCTTGACTACTAGTGCATCATGTTTGTCCCAACAAAGTTCATATCAGAAAACCAACTGCATTAAAGGATTATATAGATAGGGACTACATTCGACAGAGGTTTCCAGAATTCGCCAACCTTCATGGGAGATTAAGAGCTTGAGCATGATGGCGGATGTGATCATCGATGAAGGTGGCAATGAAAAAGTAAGAGTGATCATATCCGGGCTGCAACCGCAGCAGCAGGGGAACATTAGCAGCCCTGCATGCCTCTTCAAACTTGTGCGGCAGAAGTTGATCATGCAAGAATTTGTCATCCTCACCCTGCGTAAAAGAAGTTGTATTTAGAAAATACCAAGTCTAATTTTCATGTTTCTATACTCAAAAGGAAGACTTCAGAGTTACTATACGAGATCCAATGAAGGTGAATGTTCCGCTTGATTATGTTATATGCATGCGAGATTCCTTAGTTAAAATGTAAACGTTCAAAGTTTAAAGAACTTAAAACCCCAGAAGAGGGCAAATTAAAAACAAGATAAGAGGTAAAATCTTGTTTAGTAAAAAATTAAATATAGGAAAACAGACAATACCTGATCAATTAGAATTGTAGCTGCCACATCATGGAACTTTGCTAAAAGGCTAGTAGCGTCATATTCCTGCATTTTTACTTTATTATTCATTATAAATTACGCACCTGAAACGATAATGAATTGTTGCATTTATTAGATTTCTGAGAAACTAACCTCCCAATCAGCTTTATTGCTGCCGAGATAATTTGTGAAAGCTTTCTGGCCCCAGGGACAATTTACGGGGTTCACGATTGGTGCAAAGGCAGACACTGACTGTAACAGATAATATTAGAAGATACAGCAAGATAAAACTAAAATAGTTGTGAGTTCTTCTATGGCTATATAAAGTTTCCGACCTCGATGCATCACGACCGAACTAGACTCAAAGACTTTAAAATTTTCTGCACTTGATTGTGAAAGTCAAGCAACTCCACATAACACAAGAATTTCCGCTTCATAATATAAACAAAAGGACTCATGGTAATTATATTTATCGTAATCTTAAACTTTCAAGTGAAAAGGGGTAAGATATTCCCAGCAATTAATTACCTTATACTTGTCAAGGTTTTTTAGGTAGATTGTTAGAGCGCCATGACCACCCATAGAATGACCAAATATCGATGCTCGTGATGTATCAAGCTGTGGGAAATTCTCCTGTAGAAGGTTTGGCAGCTCTTTGACAACATAATCATACATACGCCAGTTCTTCCACTTCTCTTGGGTGGCATTGAGATAAAATCCAGCACCTGTTTGTGGAAAAAAAAAGGAGAAGGTTTTGTACTCAGGGACAACTCCTTTAATTTAAGTTCTCCTGAGATTCTATAGCTGAAACAAGTTTTCATAGATTTAGAAAATGTTGTTTAGAAGAGTTTACCTTAGATCAAGCATAGAAACTCACTTGCTCATTTCAAAAATAAAAACTTAAAAAAAAAATAAAAATAAAAATAAAAATGAAAAGGTAGAACTTGCTCGAAGGATGAGTTTACGTCATCCTAAATGAGAAACCAATAACGACAAAAATTGATGCAGAACTTTGGTGCAATAGCCAATAGTTCATGCCTCACACATGAAGCGTGGCAAAAAAACCAACATAATTGTTTGAGTTTGAAAAGGAAACTTACATCAAGTTGTCAATGTGGTAGTTCAAGGTTGAATATTCATGTTGATTTAATTTCTAAGGACGTAAAACAATTCATATTCAAAATACTTGTAAAAAAATAATGATAAAAAAAAAAAACAGCTTTCGCATACCTACACCAAAATCCCACCTGTCTGCCTCTCCTTCCACATTCAGGCCTCCTGTAAATTTTACAAGTACCGTGAAAAATATTTATACAAACACCATGCTATCTTTTGTAAATTAATTCCAAAAAGATTGTTCCCCTACTTGGAGATGTATCGGGTGCAATCAAAGCAACACCCTCGGCTGAAGCAGCATGTTGAGCTCCTGACTTTGTTATAAAATTCTCATCTGTGCAGGTCAGGCCTGAGAGCCAGTATAGCACCTGCTCATGAATTGAAGATACAATCTTTTACGGATAATGAAAATACATTTTAAATCACCGACTGTTTCTTCTTATTGTAGCAGCCTGGTAGGGAAATTTTCACAATAGCAAGAAAAGAACTTCCAAAATATGAACAAGTCTATGCCATTATAAACCGTCAGCTTATAACAAAATCATATTAGATTAAAAAAAAAAATAAAAAAGTATGCCATTTTAACAGATTCCATCAGTTGATTCAAAATTGTGTCTATCGGTATTTTTTTTTCCCCAACCCCGCATAAGAATTCTCCCCAAAATACCATACAAACTGCTTTCTCACCTAATTTCAAATGTCCTCTATGGTTCATACTTCTGCTTTTCACAATGGTAATCCATAACTTTCACTTATCGTTATAAATCCCACAAAATGCCTAATAAATGGAACTTGGAGAAGCCTAGCCACAGAATTTCTTTTCTTTCCCTTTTAATTTATGAACTAGTGAGTCTAATCATAATTTGTCCAGGTGCATAAACTTAACTCTGGTCTGTTACAACTTCTTCTACACTATGTCTTCTACAAAAATCTGGGGAAGCTCACTATTTTGACTATTATACATCTCTCATTTATTTCGAAAGGCAGTCAATTTCAGCAGAAACTCCACAAAATTTTCCTTAGTAACTAATATTGATCATGATAAACATGCAAATCCAGACAATCAAAACCCAAATAATTATCAAACAACATAAAGGAAATCCCAACAGAAAAATACACAATTACACCCGCTAACAAAAACCCCATGTAACACAATGCAGCTTAGGGAACCCAGAGAAGAATTTCTCATCCTGGGCAAGAATATTTCAAATAAAATCGAAATGGGTATGTGAGAAAATTGAAAATAGAGGTGAGAGAAATGACTTACAGGGAATTTGTGGGAAGAAGAATGAGAAGGAGAAGGAGGGAAGTAGATGTGAAAGGTCATGGAGCAACCGAGTGTTGGGCTGAAGTGCTTGAACCTCTTGTTGTAGCCTCCAAACATCTTGGAGATGCCGATCTCTGTCGGTTTGGTCGCCATCTTTTGCAGTTTCGCAATGGGTCGATCTCTGCTTGGGTGATGAGTGTACCGTGTAAGAGTGAGGGTGCTTACGCAAATGCAAAGGGGGACACTTTAGCTCAAATATTCTGATGGAAAATTGTGACATGTTTTTGCGGGGTTTAATATAATTTGGATAAATTTTATTTTTGCCCTTCAGTGGCCCTGTTATTTTACTCCCTAAATTTTAAAAAATAGTATATATAGTTTCTGAACTATAAGGATGGCTTAATAAATTGTGTTTGTATTAATTTATTTATTAATTGGGTTAAAAAATATTAATTTAAATACGACATATTTATAAAATGTGTTAATCGTGTCACCGAATAATCCGTTTATAAAAATAATAATGTTTTAAAGTTGGGATGGTGAAATGGGTATGTAAAGTAAATTTTATAACGTTGGGAGAATAATTTAGGAAGAAAGAATTTTAATTAATACCAGCTTTTCAACAGATTCACTTTAAGAATTGTTATTCAAGTATTTGATGCAATAGCAATTTCATAACTATAGTGGTTCCTAATTTGACACGATTTTAATGTAATCTAACGGTTATAAATTATATTTTATTGATACATTTTTTTTATACATTGCCACATATTCTCTTTATACTTTCTCGTCTTTCTTAAATAACTAGCATAGGAGACGTGCCTTAGGCACGTCCCCGCTAGTATATATATATATATTTTTTTTTTTTCACTTTGCAATTTACATGTCTTTTTTAAAATTTATTTAAAATTATTAAATATAATAAGTCATTTTTCCATACAAATATATTTTTTAATAGTTTCTCTATGAAAATAGATAAATAAGTTTGCTGATAATTAAAGTTATAATTTACGTTGAACTTGAACAAGACATGCTAACAATGTTTTTTTTTTTCCTCACCTTTTAAGGATGCCAATAATGTTTTAATAACAATAAGCATAAATAAATATAACCAACTGAAACTAAAAATATGATATCATAAAATTTTTTACAATTACAGTGTGAACTTATTCAAAAGTTTTTAAATTTAACCTAAATAGAATTGTGGTTGTATGAAAATCAATAATTTCATATTATGCATAATAATAGTTGAAAAAAATAGATACATCTTCTCGACTATATATATATATATATATATATATATATATATTTTTTTTTTTGAGGGATGCTAACAATGTTCTAATAATGAAAAATCTAAATAAATATAGCTAATTTTATAATTATTTTTAAAACTAAAAATTGATATTTATAAAAAAATTTCCCATAATAAGTTTTAAATTTTAACATAAAAAAGATTATAGATCTATGAAAATTAACGATTTCATATTATGCATAATGATGGTTGAAAAAAAATTGAGAAGATATATATATCTTCTCTACTATAAGTATATATTCATTAGTGAGTACAAAAAAAACAATAAATGAGGTGTTTAAAGAGAAAATTAATAAAAAAATATTTCAATGGGAAACAATGAAAAAGTACAAGATTTAAAAAAAAAAAAGAAGAAGAAAAAAAAAAAAAACACAACATTTAAAATACACTCAAAGAAAATGGGAAGGAAAAAGTTGAAAAACATAATTAAAAAAAAAAAACTTGAAAGAAAAAAAAAAAAAAAGCAATCAATCAACAAATGAATATTAAAGTCCAATTAGTATTAACATATTGTTATTACCAGTCAATCAACAAATGTACTTTTAATATATAAACATAATATATTACTCGTATAGAAATGTATTAATGTAAAATTCAAATAATTGTACTAATAGAATTCAAAAAGCTAAACTAACAAGGTTAAAGTCTGAAGTATGAAAGAATGTATATATAACCCATGTTTATAAATTTTGACCAATGCACTTAAAGTTAATAGTTTTTGTACTTCAACCATGGATTGAACAAATCTAATGGTTCAAATTTACTCTCTTTTCACTTAATTTATTCTAATGGTTCATATTTAATCCACATGGCTTAATCATTCTCCCAAAACTAACACATCAATTTGTGCCTTTTCTCTTAACTCACACATAAATTTTAACTTCTTAATAATGCCTAAGCTTCTTCATAATGGCTCTATATGTTGTGGAACTCCCTTTCTTATTGTTTTCCTTTTCTTTTACTTTTCATAAGAAGAATTAATTGGATAAAACATTCTTTGTATTTATACATTATTGATCGTACCAATAACCTCATATAATATTGTGGTATCCTTTATATTATACTTATATTTTCTTTGTATTATTTTCATTTTTTTTGTTGCATTTCTTTCATTTTATTGCAGTGAATGTTGCTCTAAATTTATTTTGATCTTTTAAATGTTGAGGCCATTCCCTTTTGTATTGGCGCTCTTCTTTTGTATGGATTCTATTTAGTTGCTTTTGTATAAAAGTTTTTATAATCTTCTTAACACAAAAAAAATGCTTCTATATTACACAAAAAAAAAAAAGTAGGGCGTTCTTCATCTAAATCTTCATATCATGAACTTTCCAAGTCAAACTTGCCAAAAGAAAAAAAAGTAAAAGTTGTTAAACTTTCTCAAGGAGGACGTTATTCAAGCGGTATCAGAGAGAATCTTTCCCTGGCAAGGGTTTAGTGCAAAAAAAAAAAAAAAAGAAAATGGAAAAGTGTTACCAAGGAGGACATGCTTAGACGTCCCTCATACTAGTAGATCATGGACCAGTTTAGTAGTATTGTAGATTTAAAAAAATTTATTATTAGCCGTGATGAAGAAAAAATAATTGTTATAAAAAATAGCTTAGTTTTTGATAAACTATAACTATACAAGTAATGATTCTAGAGATATTATGGGTATTATGAAAATTTTATTAATTATATTTTAATGTGATTGTCGCACAATTTAAAAGCTAGAGTTACTTTTAAACTGCTTCTGATTTTGATTGTAAATTCTTCAAAAATGCTTTAAGAATAACTTTTTATAATTTTTACTAAACACAAATTTTAACTGTGAATGACTAGAGAATTGATTTTAAACTCTAAAAATTACTACCAAATATACCCATTCAGATTACAGAGGAAATAGAACAATAATTGAGGAAAGGAGACACGGATAAGATCCAGTATGTAGTTAAAGAATAGTGACAGCTCTTCCTAAACAAATAATTCAAAGTTGCATGGAATAAACGTTTCTTTTGCATATACCAAATTATCAATACCTACTTACTGAGCATTGATAGGTATCATCTTGATGATATTTCATGAATATGTGTATGACAATGACAGAAAATTAAATTGCCAAGTTACAACTATGGTGTATATTCTATTATCAATAATGATTAATATAACTTAAAATAATATTGGCATTTTTCATATTCTATCTCCTAGATTTAAACTTTTGTAATGCGTTGAGCAAAAACTTTTGTAGTGTGAACTAATCTTAGGGTCCGTTTAGTTCATTGATTCGAGTTTTTAATTCGAGTTGAAAAGTGATTTTATATGAGAGCTTTTTACTATAGCAAAAAAGTTAGATGTGACTGTTTCTGAGAGTTTTTTTATTGTAATAAAACTCGAATTCTAAACTTAAATTGGTGAATCACTCTTTTAGGTTGGTTCTTGTTAGACAAATGTTCACTTCATGGATGAAAATTTAGAATTTGAATTTTTTTACAGTAAAAAGTTTCAGAAACAGTCACATTTAACTTTTTTACTATAATAAAAAGTTTTCATATAAAATCACATATCAATTTAAATTTAAAACTCGAATCAACGAACTAAACGGACGCTATTGAATCACTCAATAATTCAAACGGTACAAATACCAACTTTCATGGGCCATCCTTATCTTATAAACTGCAACACGTGGATCCAAAGGTGTAATATATATTATTGAATTTTAGAAGTAGACGTCTTCACAAACCTGTCAAAATAATAATAAAGTTTTATGTAGATGCACACAAGTTACATCTAATAATAAAGTTTTCCCATAGAAATACAAGTGATGCATCCATCGTCTAATATATTTTTTTTTTTTTTTTTCCTCCTAAGGTGTCGAGTGTTTTCACTTTATTATTGACATTGCTAAGTACTACGTGCTTAAAAACAAAAAAAGACATTGCCATGTATTTTACTTATCAAATGTAATGCGATGCAGTGATTACAATTTTTTTTTTTTTTTTTTTTTTTTTTTTTTAAGGTTTTATATTCCATATCTTTACTTCGAGATTCTTGCTTGGTCAATGAAGGAAAAGACTCATGCGTCCATTTATTTTTATCTCTTTTTATGTATTTTTAATAATATTATGTCACATCAATTAAAATGTCACGTCAATTAAAACTTATATCATATCAATTAAAGATATTAATTAATATATTTTAATTAACATAATATGATCTTATTAAGAAAGACAAAAGAGGACATGTGAGCTCAATCCGTCAATGAAGCTTGGAAAGATAAGCTTATAGTGGTTGTAGCGATTGGATTGTGATGTAATGAATATGATTTTTTGTTTGTTTGTTTGTTTAAGGTTCAATATTTCATATCTTTACTTTGAGATTCTTGCTTGGGCAATAAATTATAAACCATGGATGCCAAGCTTATGTGTTGCGAGTGAAACTGAGCCTATCTTTTAAATACAATTAAGTGATGCTTTTTTTTGTCTCAAAGTTATTAAGATGAAAATTTCTGTTATAGACGAAGATGACAGATAACGAGTTGATACTGATAGTTCTATCCGTTTTCTCAACATAAAAAAAAAAAAAAAATGAAATTAAGATCATATAAGATGGGGTATGGAAGAGCACATGGGATAAGCAACCGTCCAGAGTAGTGATCCAAGCATTAATAACCGTTGGGGAAGTTGGCAACATCCAAAACTTTAAATGCTTTGGCATCCAGTTCAAACTCAACTGTAACTCATCAATGCCTCCTCTTCTTAGTTTCAATTCTTTTTTCAAACCTCCCCACACGCCCTTTTTTTGTGCTTTTCCCATTTGATCCCTCTCAAGGCTTTTGGTCACAATGGCTGCTTTGAGAGTTTAAGGTCATTTCCTTTGGTGGGTAGGAATTGACTTGTTCTAGCACTACCCTACAAATTAAACTTTGTAGTTTCAGATACGAAAGAGGTTGGATTTATTTTTCACTTTCTATCCTTTTTTTTTTTAAATTCAAAAATCCCATTTCTCTACTTTTGGTTTTGTGAAGTTTATAGTTGGGTAGATGAACAAACTTTGACACTTTTTGACGGAGAAAACAAAAAAAAAAAAACTTGGATTCATCTGTTTTTGTTATTTATTATATATTTGTCATGAGCTGCTTATGACCCTTTTTCTAAGAAAAGGGACTTGCAAGTATGACATTGTTTCTGTTGAATTTAAATACAAGGGAAAATTGTGATTTGTTGTTCTGGAAAAATCTGATTGGAAAAGAGTTTAAGAGTTAGCTTTGGATTTGGTAGAGAAATCTACCAACAATATCTTATTCTCTTATTACGAGGCTGAATTTTATAGGATCAGAAGTTTGTCATGTCAATTATTTAGTCTTTTCGAAAGGGAAGAAAGGCCATATAAATGTATTCAGTCTTGAAAAACTGTTGATGCAATTCAGATTCTCTTTCTCATTGTTGATCTTGGTAAGTTTGTTGGATAAAAGATGGTAGGAAGCATTGATAATAGGAACCGAAATGTGTACTTAAATGGGACCATGCAGAACAACAATGGTTTGGAAGAGAAGCTTGATGAGCTAAGAACCTTTCTTGGGAAGACCAATAGTGATCCGTTAAGGATTGTTGGCGTGGGGGCTGGCGCTTGGGGGAGCGTTTTCGCTGCGCTGCTGCAAGATAGCTATGGACAGTTCCGGGACAAGGTGCAGATAAGGATATGGAGAAGGGCGGGAAGAGCTATTGATAGGGCGACGGCGGAACGCCTCTTTGAAGTGATCAACTCGAGGGAGGATGTGCTTAGGAGGTTGATCCGCCGATGCGCGTACCTAAAGTACGTCGAGGCAAGGCTTGGGGATCGAACACTCTATGCGGATGAGATCTTGAAGGACGGATTTTGCTTGAACATGATCGACACCCCGCTCTGTCCTTTGAAGGTTGTGACGAACTTGCAGGAGGCGGTTTGGGATGCCGACATTGTGGTGAATGGCTTGCCTTCGACCGAGACTAGAGAGGTTTTCGAAGAGATTAGCAAGTATTGGAAGGAAAGGATCACAGTGCCTATCATAATCTCTTTGGCTAAAGGTATTGAGGCCGCTTTGGAACCGGTTCCGCATTTGATAACTCCAACGCAAATGATCAAGCGGGCAAGTAAGTTTTCCCTCCCTTTTACTCTGCAGGACAATCTTCTCTTTAGGACTTTTGCCTTTTAACTTTGGCTTGTAACTTGTTATGGGTAGTTTTTGTTTCTCTCAAGGACTAACGAAAAAAGGGGAACTTTTAAGTGTCGGAAATAAGATATTCTGTTAATTTTACGTTAAAACTTACAAACTTCGAAAGTTATGTTGAAGTTTTAAAAGTTACGATAGACCTGTGGACTGGCATAGGGACTGGCATAGGTGCCGTGAAGGACCCCACAAAAAAATGCTTTAGTTAGTTTTGTTATATCTCAGATGCGTTGGTGAAATGTTAGAGATGATGATATCATATATCTAGATAAGTTAAACTTACACAGAATATGAGATAGCAGTACTTGGGGGGTTTTGGGATTGCTGAATTAAGTTCTGCTTTTGACCTCAAAAGGGACCAAACTGGGTACATTCTTCCAAGCAGAAAGCAAAATAGCAGGTTTAGTATTGTTCGAAAGAAGAAAGTGTTTCTAATGTTTGTTCACTTTTGCCTTCTTTGCATAACTATTTGTGATGGTAAGTATCGGTAGCTGAAAAGATAGATTTTGCTTTCTACATTTCTTATTTCACCATTTCTCTCAAAATCTTAAGCTATTAGGATGTGCGCTAACCATAGTTATATTATACCAATATTTACAGATAATATAGCCAGGTGACTTTTACTTCAAGGCAACGTAGATTTTAGTTACTTTACCTCTATCATGGATTTATCTTTGTATGTAACATTATTGAGAAATTGCTTTTTGTAACATTGAATTAAGGGGAAAAACCAGAAATGCCAGAAATTGCTCTTTGACATTAAACCTCAAGAATAGAATAGTTATGTTTTCTTCTATACGATAGCGGCTTATCTCCTTACATCAATATAATATGAAACCAAGTTAGTTCACCCAAAATCATGTGTTCATGAGGTCACTAACTTTACTTTCATTTACAACTTCCATTTTAGAAAACCATTTCCCCCACATGCTCTAATCTTTCAAAATTTTTGCATGGTAGCTGGGACCCCTATAGAGAACATTCTTTACCTCGGTGGACCGAACATCGCTTCAGAGATCTACAACAAGGAATACGCGAATGCTCGGATATGTGGAGCTGAGAAGTGGAGAAAACCTCTGGCAAAATTTCTGAGGCAGCCCCATTTTATTGTGTGGGACAACAGTGATCTTGTCACACATGAAGTCATGGGTGGCTTGAAAAATGTCTATGCCATTGGTGCAGGTGAATAAATGAATTTTTTTTGACATAAATTGTAAATGCCACTGAAAATAACTTCTAATTTGTTATTCTCAGGAATGGTGGCGGCGCTTACAAAGGAGAGTGCTACTAGCAAATCGGTATATTTTGCGCATTGTACATCGGAGATGATATTCATTACTCATTTGTTGTCCGAAGAGCCTGAGAGGCTTGCAGGGCCTTTGCTGGCGGACACATACGTAACCTTGTTGAAAGGGCGTAATGCATGGTACGGCCAAATGATAGCAAAAGGCGAATTAAACCGGGATATGGGCGATAGTATCAGCGGCAAAGGGATGATTCAGGTATTCATTCTGATTTAACTACTTTTCTTTAGAAGCCATGTAAGTTGTAACACACATTAGTCTTTTTAAGTTCTAAAAGTAAACACCAACTTTAGAATGCTGCACTTCTTTTGAAAAATGAGCAATGCAGAACTTGAAACTTCAGCTGCTCTTTGTATGGAAAGGCAAGAAGAAGTATAAGATATTTGCATAAGGAATTAGGGTGGTGTTTGTTAAAATGATAAGAACTGACCATAAATATGAGTTTCTGTGTGAGCAATATCTGAGCTCCTTTTTCCCTTTAAATACACACCCTTGTTGCATCAGCTGAGGAATTTGGATTACTTAGATTGGAATTTAGCACTTTCCTCTGGGATATTTGCAGAAATGACCAAAATTTTGGGACCCCTTTTAAAAAAACATCCTTTTTTTTTTTTTTTTTTTTTTGCATATTTGTCCACTTTTAAGAGCCAGTTTGGTAGTGCTGTAGATTTAAAAAATTGTTGTTAGTTGTGTTGAAGAAAAAAACAGCTATTACAAAAAGTAGTTTGAGTGTACTTCAAGGTGATTGCCGCACAATTTAAAAATTAAAGTTGCTTTTAGGTTGCTTCTAATTTTGATTGTAAATTCTTTAAAAATTATTTAATAATCACTTTTTATAGTTTTAACAAACACAAATTTGAGCTGCGGAAGTTTAGAGAATTGATTTTAGGCTCCAAGAATCACTGCTAAACATACCCTAAGTTAAAAAAAAAAGTGCTAAGGTAAATCATCAAGCTGCTCTAATAAATCGTCGATTTAGCGACATGAAACCAAATGAAAAAAAAAAAAAAATTAAGGATAATTATTATAATTTTCATAGTTTCTTATTAATTTATAGTCTCTTATGATTAATAATATTAATGCAAATCCGTGGCCTTTGAGTGTGCAGGGTGTGTCTGCAGTGGGAGCTTTTTATGAACTTCTAAGTCAGTCAAGCCTAAATGTATTGCATCCTGAAGAGAACAAGCCTGTTGCTCCTGTACAGCTCTGTCCTATCTTGAAGACGCTATACAAAATACTGATAACCGGGTAATTTTCTGCAATTTATGAACTTGACCATTAATTCTTATTTGATTTCTTGCTTAATTCTCAAATATTATAAGCCCTTTCAAAAAAAAAAAGAAAAAAAAAACTTATATGCTAAAATTGAGTTGAATTACTGAAAAACTATAGGGTATCTTACTAAAATTACAAACTATATGGAAAAAGTTCTCATGGTGTGGTAATTTCATCCTCAAAAAAATTTGTCCTCATAATTTAGTCCTTGAAACATTTGCAAAAACAAAAAGAAAATATCATTCAACTCCATTTTTTGACAGACTTTAAGGGCTTGTTAGACAGAGAGTTTTTACTTTTACTTTTTGTCAGTAAAATAAAAAGTAAAAGTTATAGTTTTTCAGTAAGTTTTTGGAATAAAAGAACTTAATGGGTCAAAACCATTTTTAAATTTTCTATTAAACAATAAAAGCATGGAATTAAGTTTGTAATGCTTTAATAAAACCCTAAGTTTCAAAGTCTATTCAAAAGTATTTTATTTAGAAGCTTCATTTTGTGACTTTGACTATAAGCTTTTCTGAAAAGTCAAAGTACTTCTTACTAGATTGGCCCAAACTTACACCTCTACTTCTGACATATCATCCAATACTTTTAAAAGTAGCTTTTGGATTCAATAAGCCAAAAGTAGCGTTTAAAAAGCTCTCCCAAACAGGCCTTAAATTGTGGATGGAATAACTAGATGTTTAGTACACATGCCCTTGAATTTCTAGTATTTGGCACCTTAGTACTTCTCTAAAATACAACTTTTGTTAACGATTGGTGTTAATTGTTGAAATGCAAGGATTAATTTTCAACCAAAAAAAAAAAAAATTTAGGGACACAAGTGTCAAACCTCAAAAAGTTCAGAAAGTAAAAGTTCTAACCCAATTTGTTCCATAATACACATCCACATTAAGTACCAAAGTTATGTGTCTGCTTACTGCTAAATGCTAATGAAATACAAAATTAATTTGTAGCCCCAGAATTTGTTTTGATCCACAAGTTCAAAAATAATATTTCTTTTTTTGATTGTTTGATTTCCAGGGAACAGTCACCACAAGCCATTCTTGAAGCCTTAAGGGATGAAACCTTAAACGATCCGAGGGAGAGAATTGAGATTGCACAAAGCCATGTTTTCTACAGGCCTTCACTTCTTGGACAGCCTTGAGTAGTTTGCAAATTGCAACTCATATATTTTGGTACAATATAATATATCTCTATAGAAGCATACTAAAATAAACTGAACTGTGAATGTAAACATCTTGGATTTTTGTTTTTCTGAAGTGAAATGTGTACTTTTTCCTTGTGTTTTCAACAATGATGAGTTGACCTCGTTGCATGGAAATGAAATGATTTTTGGTGCATTTAGAATTCGTTTTAAAATAATTTTATTTTATTTTTTTTGTATGAAAATGGAAATACAAACGTTTTCAATCTCAGACATAAATCATTTTTAAAAATGTGTTTGATAGTTTTATCAATAGATTATTTTCAGTATAAAAAAATCTATTAATCTATCTCTCTCTCTCTGCTCGAGAGAGGAGAAAACATAAATAAAAAATGAAAAACGACTAAAAAATCATTTTTTTATTTCTCTCTCATTTTACACTAAACCAAAAAATCATTTTCATTTCCGTTTTTTGTCTTTAATTGTGCCAAACGCCGTTTTTCTCTCGTTTTTTTTTTTTTTGAAAAATGTGAAAAATAAAAATAAAAATAACTCCAAACACAACCTTTGTTTTTTTTTTTTTTTTTTTTTTTTTTTTTTTTTTTTTTTGTTTTTTGGTATTTTGTGCATTTAGCCCATGAACTTGTAGGGTTTTGACAACTTACCTCATTAACTTTTAATTTTAAGAATTTACTCCCCAACTTGCAAAACTATTACAATGTGCCTCATTCTACTAATTTTGCTCTATTTTTATTTTTTTAGGTCAATTTTAAGAGCTTGAGAGTTAGGAAATTGTGAGGTTTGTATTATGATTTCAATTGGATGTTTGTATTTTTCATTGAAAGTACTTTTTGCTCGTTAATTTAAGATAATTATCATCAAAATGGGTCATATTGTAATAGTCTTGCAAGTTTAGAGGACAAATTATCAAAATTAAAAATTTAGGAGATAAGTTGCTAAAACCCTACAAGTTTACGGGGTAAACATGCAAAATACTCTTTCTTTTTCTCATTGGCATGGAATGTAGAATCAAAGGTAGTGGAAGTAGAACCAGTGCAACATTGGGTCCAAGGAATGTATTCCTATTATGTGAAGTTAATCAATTTAAAAAGCAATCCTTTTGTGCCACCAGACAAATTATTCAAAAATTGTAGACAATAAGAAGAAACTGTAAAATGGAAAAATTGAGGAGGGAGGCAGAGAGGTAAAGGAATACAGATTGCCAAACAAATTGCTAAATTAAAATGAATTATTGATAATCTATTTCAGCATTTGATTGTACACGATTTTTTTTTTAAATGTTTAAAGAAAACTTTGTTATCCAATGTAAACAACTGCAAAATTTATTATTTTTCTTTGTTATTTTTTTATTCTGATTTTATTTAAATGTTTGGAATTCCTTTAGGGTTCCCCCCCCCCGCTAAAGGATGTCTACATATTTTGCATTCTAGATACCTTTGACTAAAAAATAAGAATTAGCTCACATTAAAAATTTAAAGATATTTGTAGCAGAAGCATGTAGGTATTTGATATAAATTTTTTCAAAGCTAATGTGAATACCAGAAACATAAATTTAGGTGTTTGGTAAACTATGTATAAAGTTATTGTGAACATATATAATGACTAAAATAGACATATTTTAGCACAAACATTTTTAGTTAGTTTCATTTATATTTTTAAAGTAAATATTCATAATATTTTTACTCCAAAATACTAAGAAATATATGTAATTTTAATTTGTTATTTAAAACATTTCTAAAAACTAAATTATTAATTTTCTTATTCATTGTTGTTATTTTTAAACATTTTGATAATTATAAAAAATATTTGCGTAAAATTTAGCATAACATGTTTATTAAAGATTTCTAATTTTTAAATAAATATCAAGAAAATGTATACTTTTTAATTTGGTATGAAAAAATATAATGAGTAACTGAAGAATTAAGTTTTATTATTGAGGCTATTTTAGTAAAGTTGGACATTGGTAGCTTTAGTAGCTATGCAAAAACAACCTCTAGCACGCTTCTCAAATTCTGTTGTTTAATGACTTGGATAAAAACATGATTTACCAAATATTTTGACTTGTTGTAACCTCTTAAAAAGAAGCGAAAAACAATCTTTAAAAACAATGTCAAATTGGCACTTAAGTTTAAAAAAAAAAAAAAAAAAAAAAAAAAAAAAAAACTCGTAAAAAATTTCAGGGGAGGCCAATAACTTTTTTTTTTAAGTGTTTATTAATATTAGGGTTTATTTGATAAATAATCCCAAAATTTTATTCGTAAGGCCACTTTAATCTCTGATTTTTATAATGTCCCAATCTTAACCTCTTTTTTTCAATAAGTTTCAGTTTTAATGCTTTTCATTAGTTAAGTATTAAATACAGAACGAAATGTGGATATCTAATTAGTAGTGTTGTTTTACTTTTTTTTTTTCATCAGAATCACATACATAACCCATTCTCGACCAACGTCACGTGCATATTCCATCTTCTTTTCAACATATAAGTAATCAAAATGACTGTTGAAATAAATTAGTAGATTAGGGTTAACTTTGAGATGTTTTAAAAGATAAAAACTAAGACTACATTTAATACAATATTAGTGCTAATTATATATGAATCATGTGATTAGAATTGTTGTGCGGGAAAATATGCGCTGCCACGTCGGTACAAGTGGCCTCCATGAGGCCAACCCTTCCAACGAGGAGAGGCCTCCATGAGGCCGGCTCTTCCTTCCAAGGAGGAGAGACTTCCATGAGGCTGACCCCTCTAAGAAGGTGAGGCCTCCATAAGGCCGACCCTTCCAAGGAGGAGAGGTCTTCATGAGGCCGACCTCTCCAAGGAGGAGAGACCTCCATGAAGAAGGTTCTTAAACCTGCCAAGAGCCCCAAGGGGCATCTGAACAACTGACGCCTCCAATGAGAAGAGGCCTCCATGAGGCCGACCCCTCCAAGGAGGAGAGACCTCCATGAAAAAGGTTCTTAAACCTGCCAAGAGCCCCAAGGGGCATCCGAATGGCCGAAGCCTCCAAGGAGGAGAGGCCTCAATGAAAAAGGTTCTTAAACCTGCCAAGAGTCCCAATGGGCATTCGAACAGCCGACACCTCTAAGGAGGAGAGACCTCCATGAGGCCGACCCCTCCAAGGAGGAGAGGCCTCCATGAATAAGGTTCTTAAACCTGCCAAGAGCCCAAAGGGGCACCCGAACGGCCGACGCCTCCAAGGAGGAGAGGCCGACCCTTCCAAGGAAGAGAGGCCTCCATGAAGAAAGTTCTTAAATCTGCCAAGAGCCCTAAGGGGCATCCAAACGGCTGACCCTTCCAAGGAGCAAAGGCCTTCATGAAGAAGGTTCTTAAACCTGCCAAGAGCCCCAAGGGGCATCCAAACGGCCGACGCCTCCAAGGAGGAGTGGCCTCCATGAGGCCGATGCCTCCAAGGAGGAGATGCCTCCATGAAGAGGTTCTTAAACCTGCCAAGAGCCCCAAGGGGCATCTGAAAGGCCGACCCCTCCAATGAGGAGAGGCCTCCATGAGGCCGACCCTTCCAAGGAGGATAGGCTTCCATGTAGGGGTGTAAATCGGCCGGGTAGGGTAGGGTTGAGCCGAAAAAATGAGCCTACCCGACTAGTTCGGGTTGAGAAAATTTTGAGCCGCGACACTCTCTTAAATCTACAAACCCGCGACGTTTCGGGTGACCTCGGGTAGGGTAGGGTTACTCGGGTTACTCGGGTTGATGAAAGCAGATAAGTAGATAACTAATAAAAAAACAACTAGAATATTTCAATTAGATTGGTACCCTTCTAACATGCAAAATAGCCAATATAAAATAAACAGTTTAATCCAGAATAAATAAGCCATATAAAGATAAACAGTCCATATAAAAATAGTCGTAAAATAAGACATGAAATAAAAGTTAGTCCACTCCATACTGTTTAATCCGAATAATAGCATCTTCATTCCCAACTTGCCCCTCATGTGTGTTGCAGACAGGTTGACAAATCTTGAGAAGAAAACATAACAAAAAAAAAATCATCGAATCAAGTTTAGAACAAAATAAACAACAAGGAGATGAAATAAAATAAAATGAAAAAGAGTAAAAACGTAAAAAGATTACCCGACTCAATATCTTCATATTCATTAAATTCTTCCATGTCAATAAGGTTGATGTGCTCACGACTACGCAGCCGTTTTTTGTGTACAAATCAATGCCTCCACCATCTTCGGGCTTAATGAACTCCTAAAGGGATCGAGGATGCGGCCTCCGGTACTAAAAAGCGATTTCGAGGCTACCGTTGAAACAGGGATAGCAAGAATGTCTCTTGCAACTAGTGAGAGAAACTTGTAATTAGTTGCATTATTCTTCCACCATTCTAAAACATCAAAATTTGTCCGAGTTGGATCCTCCATAGGGTCTGTCAAGTATCTGTCCACATCATTTTTGTACTCATTCACATTCTTCTCCTTCATTTTCTTAAGAAAGGAGCTCCACAAACACCCTTTTCCTTCTGGAGTTGTTTTTGCCTCTGTTGTACTTGTTGTTGCCGCCTCCCCACTACTTGCATTAGCCACAGATTCACCTTTGTCCCCACTATAAACCTCATGCAGCCGGTATATAGTATCCTTCACATTCTTTGCTAATTTTTCAGAAATGGAAGAATCATACACTATAGAGAAACAATATGTCAAATAATCCATTTTGTACCTAGGATCAAGTACAACAGCCACAAAGAGAAGACAATTTATATTCTCAACACTCTGCCAATACTTGTCATACTTCTTTTTCATACTCACAGCCATGGATGAAAGCATTGAATCATCTTGTTTGCTTAATTCAGATAGTTGATTTTGCATCTCACACAGCTCATGAAAGTAAGAATTTGAAGTGACATTCAAATTGGCACTAAACTTCAAAGTTATATCATAAAAAGTCTTCAGAAATTTCACAAACACCTTAACATTCTTCCAATCATCATCAAGTGGCGGCCCAATCTTCTGCTTCTCCCCCCCTCATCTTCCCGAAAATAAGACACAAACTTGTCATCTTCCTCTTCATATCTTTCAAAAGCTTTTTGAAACTTAATGGCTGCATCTAACATCATATAGGTGGAGTTCCATCTAGTAGGGACATCTAAGCATACAAGACCTTTGTATTCAATTTTCTCTCGCTCCACACATGACTTGAATTTTAGCAACCTAGCCGGAGAAGACCTCACATACCTCACAGCGTTACGAACGGCAGCTATGGAATCATGTAGGTCTTTTAAACCTTCATTGACAATCAGGTTCACTATATGGGCACAACACCTAACATGAAGAAATTCCCCACCTAAAACAACCCCTTTCCACCCCTTAATCTTCCTTCTCAAGTAGGTAATCATGGAGTCATTTGAGGAGGCATTATCAACAGTCATAGTGAAGACTCTCTCAATACCCCAAGCATGCAAACATGACTCAATGACTTTACCAACACTCTCTCCCTTGTGACTTGAAATTTGACAAAAGTTTATAATCCTTTTTGCAAAGTCCACTCACTATCAACGTAGTGTGCGATTAGACACAAATAATTAATATTTTGCACGGATGTCCAACAATCAGTTATTAGGCAAATCCTTTGACTGCCCTTACTAAATTCAGCCTTTAGTTTCTTCCTCTCTTCCAAAAAAAGTTGGTAAATGTCCTTAGCAATCGTAACACGGGAGGGGATAGAGAACCTAGGCTGCATCACTTGACAAAAATTCTTAAATCCTTCACCTTCAACAAACCTAAATGAAAGCTCATCTACAATCACCATTTTTGCTAACGCTTTTCTAGAATGCTCCTTGTTAAAGCCTATAGCAACAAGACTACTCCCAGTTTCATTGTTTGTTTGGAAACTCAGAGTTTTTTGCCTTTTGTTTTGGTTCCTATATGGGTATTTCTTGCATTGCTTTTCGATGTGAACCTTCATACTACTGGTACCGTGCCTCCTACTATCACATGCATATGTTGCCCCACAATAAATACACTTACACCTAGGCTCATTTGGATCCCCACTCTCTATGATTTTAAAATGATCTCAAACAGGAGATTTTTTTTGTGACTTCTTCCTCTTTTTACTGTCTCCCTCCTCTTTTTCGTTTTCAATTGTAGTGCCCAAATTAGGTATTGGAGTAGGGCTGGGTGTGGGAGTGGGCAATGTAATGGGCTCTTTAGGCATAGAGACACTTTCAGATTCAGCAGAAGACTTGCAAGTGCTTTCAGAAGTTTTTGTCGAATGGATGATAAATTTTTCCATCTAGCACGCAAATTAACCTAAAAAACAAATAACATGAATAGTTTGAGCCATAAAAGAGGAATAAGTTAAACCATATAACCCTACTTATTCCTCCAATCAGTGTGCCTAATCAAGACACAATCAGCATTCAAAGTTAGGCTTTCACACTAACCTAATTATCAAAAAAACCTAATTTTACAGAACATCTGCATTATCAACATTTTTACATTGACACTAACCCGAGAAATACATTTTTACAAAATATCAATGACAATTGACACTAACATTTGCATTATCAACATCTGCATTGAAACACAATTTTCCTACAATTTAACATCAACTCTAGAACTTACCGAGAGGCAGCAGCTCCTCTTCAAATGAAATTCAGGGCAGTGCTTCACGCAAACAATTCAGGGCAGTGCTTCAAACTTTCAGTCCTGCCCTGCGTCAAAATTCAAGAAAAAATGATACTGAAGAATAAGTCCAAATCAACATTAACCCAAATCTGATCAAACCCACAACTCGAAGGCTGGGAACCGACGGAAAAAAAAAGTCAAAACTGAAGAATAAGTTGATAACAGATAACAGTCTAACACACATCATTGACATCAATCAAAAAAAAACTTACGGTGAAAAAAGCGCAAGGCTTGGACCGGCGGCGAGCGAGCGAGTGGCAAGTGGCGATCGGGCGATCGGGAGGCTGGGACCGGCGGCGGCGAAGCGGGGCGACTTGAGGCGGCGAGCGATTAGCAATCGGGAGGTTTCGGATCCGGCGGCGGCGAGCGATCGCCACCGGGAGGTCGGATCAAGGCGGCGAGCGAGGGCGGGCGATCGAGGTTCGACCGGGGCGGCGGCGAAGCGATCGGGCGATCGGGAAGCTCGGGTGGCGGCGGGCGAGGCGAGGTGGGAGGAACCGAGGAAGGACAAAGGAAATCAAGAGAAGAGTGAAGATTAGGTTTACTCGATTAAGTTTCTCAGATTTCTAACATCACACACACACACAAATGACACACACACATAAGAGATGACAACAATCTCATTATATATATATATATATATACACATTAATGACTTAAGTTAATCGGCCGGGTCGAGGCAACTCGGGTGAGCAGTTACCCCACCCGCGGCCCAACCCGTAAATTGCGGGTTGGGCCTATTATAATCCAATTTAAAAAAAAAAAAAAAAAAAAAAAAAAAAACCTTACATTTTCGGGTAGGGTCGGACTGGTTTGTCGGGTTCGGGTACATTTCTTACACCCTTACTTCCATGAGGCCATCCTTCCAAGGAGGAGAGGCCTCCATGAGCCTGACCCCTCTAAGGAGGAGAGGCCTCCATGAAAAAGGTTCTTAAACCTGCCAAGAGCCCCAAGGGGCATCCGAATGGTCGACGCCTCCAAGGAAGAAAGGCGTCCACGTCCCCAGAAAGGCCCCTAAGTGGACAAGAGAGTTACGTCTGGGTTTGAAGAATGTCAGTAATGTAGACATTAATTACAAGCCGCAATAGGGGACAAATTGAATGAGTGAACAGTGAAAAAGGTGGTGCCAGACTATGGGTCTAGGCTCATAGGCTAGTAGGCCACTCATGTGGATGTGCCTACAGAAAAAAAATCACTCCTAAAGTAAACTTGAGCTATAAAAGAAGGGAAAGCCCCGAACAGAAAGAGGATCTATGTTCCTCACTTTACATGTAATTAGAGAATAGAGAAAATATATGCAAGAATACAGTGGATGTGGCTCTTGAATAACAAAGTGAACCACTATAAATTCCGTGTGTGTTTTTTTATTTTAGCACAATTCTCATATTTCGCTCACTACAAAGTTACAACAAACACTTCATAGCATAATTTCAAATATATACCAATATTAGACCGGTAACCCAACGGGATACCAAGAGATGACCTGGTGTAATCCTGTTGACGAAATTTCACCGTCGACAATAACCATTTTCGATTTACATGTATTTTTTGTAAAAGAAAACATTGTAGCGAACCATAAACCATGATTCAAATCATGGTTTGAATCCTCCAACCAAATGTCCATACTTGAAAGCTGTAAAAGTAAACTTTTATATTTTAAAATAATTAGAAAATATAAAATGTGCAATAAAAAAATAAATATTTCAATCAATAATAATCAAATGCTAATTTTTCATATGTTATATTTAGTAAAAAATTTATCACAAAACATAATACATGATAAATTTAACATAATAAATAGTATTATATTTGAAGATATTTTTCACTCTTAAATATTAAATTTATAATTGAGAGATCAAAGATAAATTGCAATTGAGAATAAATTGACTCTTAATATTATTTTGTTTTTTCGGTGGAAAAAGGCCAAGCTAACAGTTTTTGGTCATCCCCGAAGCGGGGAGCTTCCAAAGTAAAAAGAGTCTTAGGGCAGCAAAAGCAAAACAATGGCGGAGGCTGAGAAAGGAAGCGATATCGGAGACGCCTTAAAGCCCTTCTTCAAGAGAGCATCTGAAGCCGAGGTCTGTCTGTTTGTTTCTCGTTTGTTTTTCTCCAAAAATGGTTTAAACAGCCCAAAATGTTATGATTTAATGGAATATCTCTATTGTTGGTTCGTTAAGCGCCGTAAAAAATTTTGATTTTTTTCTGGTGCTAGTTTGGAATTTCGGATATGGGTTTTTCTATCAAATGGAGTATTTATTACGCTAGAAATGGTGAATCGTTGCGATAGATTTTTTTTTTTATTTTTTTATTTTTTTGTGCACAATCATTTACATAATCATTTCTTCCAACGATAGAAATGGGTTTTTTTTTTTTTTTGGGTGCTGAATCCTAGTTTTCAGTAAAATGGAATCCATATGCATAATCATTTGAAAAATGATACCGTTGTCTTAGTTTTACCCTGAATGCCTAACCGAACAAGAAAATGTTGGGGGCGATGTAAGAAGAACCACACTAATAATAGACAAGTCGCATAAGATGGGTTGTACATATGTGGCCTATTTCTATTAGTTGTGTCGTTTCCTTTGTTTTCACGAAACAATAATGTCGTGCATGCCTGGTGTCTGATACCACACACTGGTAGAAGGTGAGCTCCACAATATGGGTCTCACAAGCCACAACTGGGCCAATCTTCTATTAGTTTGGTGTTAGACACCACCGGTGTTCCCACCCAAGCATTTTTCTTATTAGAAGTTCCATGGTTACTTCCACCTATCAAACAAGACCATTTGAACTTTGAGGAATGCTAAATGCACTCGTGAGTGGCACGAGTGCAAGATCTTGGCATCCTTCATGTGGGCCCTGTTGTGGGTTCCCTAGTGAAGAACGACTAAGATTTTGCACTCGTGCTATTTGCGAGTGCATTTAGCGTTTCTCTTTGGACCCATAGTGGCTTGTGTCCTTTTTTGTCTAGCTTATCAACCGTAATGGGGTTACGTGAAAATAGCTTTCATTGATTCTGTATGTGGACCTCTCTCTCTATATCTCTCTGGCTTATCTGTTAGAAATCTCATTAGTTGGTATTTTCTAGGGCCATCATATGAGGCAAGTGTTTTTCTGTTCATGAGAATTGCTTTTTAACTGGAAATATCTAATTTTTTTCCTTGATTTCTGCTAAAACACAAAATCTTACGATAATACAATATTTTCGCCAATGTTGCTGTGATTAGAGATACAATAAGTGGTTCTTGTTATTGACAACTGACAAGTAAACTTCTTTGTGTTTCTCTGCCTGAATCCCGCTAATCGTGGTCTGTTCATATCAAAGGAACGGTTGTCAAGACTTGAAGCTGCCATTGCAAGTAAGAGGTCCCCAAGGGCTCCCTTTTTCTTGCAGTGTATTCTTAACCGATGCACTATGTTTGTTACTGTTTAATCTGACATGGAATCTCATTCAGATGCTGGAAATGAGGAACTTTTGAAAATAATAAGTGAACTTCAGTCTAAGCTAGAAAGTGCAAACGCTGAGCTAGTTTCAGAACGGGAAAAGGTAGTGTATGTTTGTGTTTTGCTCTTATTCCATTTTAGGAGAGGCAATTGGAACTCTGAAAGTTTCAATGTCAATGTGCAGGCCCGGAATCTTGCTGCGGAAAATGCTAAACTCCAATATCGGATTAAGCATCTGGTTTTGGCGGTCAAGGAGGCTGATCATAAGGTCGAGCAAGCCAAGTGAGTCATACATTACCATTCTTATGATACACATAACAAACTTATTTAATGCATCCATGTTGTGTGTCAATTCTGTCTGCCATGGTAAAACTTGAGATCATATACATACGTTATCCAATAAAGTGTATTTTACCATTGAATGCACTTACAAATAGGAGCTATTCGAACCTGTTAAGAGAAAAGGAAAAATGATATTCAGCATCAAAGTTGATTTCTTGAAGCTGCATTAATTCCTAGAGCCCTTTAAAGGGGTTTTTATTAAAATTTATCCCACTTATTTCTGTTAGTTCAGCATAGTGTCAAAAGGATATCGAACTCATTTGGACGCTTGTTTCACCGTGGTTTTATGATGACTTGGTTTGGCTTGTATTTAGGCGGGGCATGCATTTAATGCTGACCTTGTATATGCAATTCCATCTTTTGTTCTCAGGTGATGCCTGGAATGATGAAGAAAACTACTTGGGGGTTTGAGGCTGGAAGTCCTTTACAAATTATTGGATTTGAGAGGAGATGACAACTTGTGACACTAAGCTAAAGGAAATTACTATAACCTTTTGAAGAAAATTTCACTTGTGAGAGACAACAAACATGTAGGGTTTTAAGATGGTAATTTATGCCAGGAATAAATATTTACCAAATCGATCGGCAAAAAAAAAAAAAAAAAAATCATAGTTTCTGTTCCCAGAAGATACCTAACGCGCTATCTAAACCATGCGAATAAATGTTATTGAACAAGTCTGACAAACCAAAAGATTTAAAATAATCTTAAGTTCTGTTCACTTCATCAATTCGAATTTAAAATTTGAATTTTGTTACAGTAAAATATTCTTAAAAACAGTCACATTTAATTTTTTTGTTACAGTAAAAAATTTTCACATAAAATCACATCTCAATTCGAATTATAAATTTAAATTAGCGAAATAAACAGATCTTTATTTATTCCGACTCAAGTAGATAGGTGGGTCTTACATGATCCCACCTCTAATCACAACACAACTAGAGTCAGAATTAACAACAATTTTCCAAAGATTTTGGATGTAAAACATAATAGACACATACCTCTAAATACTTAAAAAAAAAAAAACAAAAAAACAAAAAAACTTCTGCTATATCACACTATCATTATTCTTCAACAAATGGCAGGAAATTTACAGCTTCCTCTTGCATTCATATTCAAAATTCGCAAAGTTCCCCGCACAAAAGGACATTCAATGCCAGTTGTTCCCAAAAGTTTATAGGTTTGTGTAGTTCTTTGTCATCACTGCACAAATATGTATGCAATATAAAGCATGATGTCATGTAAACCTAAAACTAAAACCTGCTAAGCTCGTTTCTATACTTTGTTCCTTTTCAATCCATATCTCTAAGATTCTATGGGAGGTGAAAAGAACGTTATGGACAATGACAAGTGCGCCATAAACGGACATGCACAACGAAATAACATATCCCAAAATATGGAGATGAGAACAAAACAAAGCTGTACAACTACCTGTAAATTCGATTTCCTAGTCGTTCAGTCAGAAACTGAATCAGCTGTTCTTTCTTAAGCTTAGAATAGTTCTTCATGTCATTTTCTTTTGCAATGGCCTTCAGTCGTTGTACTTTCATCCCCTTCAATTTTTCAATAGGAAGAGGCAACTGAACCAAAGCCCTAGCATTGGGATCATTATCAACGGAGCCGCTGTGAGTTGCATGCCCAAGTGACTCTGAGACGTTCAAATTTACACTCGAGTCCTTCATATGTGCATTGAGCTGCAAATTTCCAGTCCTCTTACTTTCCTGTGGCGAAAATGAATGTTCTGCAACAGCAAGAGAAGTGCCATGCTCTTTGGTATGACATTCAAGCTGAGCCGACTTCTTCAGATGCTTACCACTCATTAACTGCTTCAAACTAGCATTGTCATCAACAGAATCAGATTTTTGTCTTTTGTATGCTGACACGGAAGATGCATTCAATTTTCTTTCTGTAGGTGGGAAAATAGGTCCAATGATGCTTTGTGAATCCGACTGAAATTTCCTCTTTGTCTTTGGACTTTGTAGTTGCTGATCTAAGTTTAAATGGGTCTTGCAACCGGCAATAACAGCCTTGTTAGATTCCTCAACTACGGGTTCTCCTAACTCGAGCTCAGCCTTGATTGTATTTTTCCCAAGCTGGGCTTGCAAAGCCAAGGCCAAATGTTGAGTGTTAGTCACAATTTGTCGATCATCTCTTCCATTCACTACTGTCCTTGACCATGAATTTGAAGAGTTAAACTTGTTGAGCACAAAAGCCTTTGAATCTTTAATGCCTTCTTTTCGAGCAGTTCTTTTAATGTCAATTAGTTTTTGATCCACATCACAATTGTCAGTTTTTGCTGGACTTGAAGTACTTACTTTGAATTCAGAAGTCTTATTCATCTCTTTGAGAGCAGCCGATCGTATTATAGCATCCGGACCAATGTAATTAACAATAGCATTTGAATGCTGCTAGTTGAAAGAGAAACAGAGTTAGAGGCTAAAGATAAGACAAGAATCATTCAAACTCAAATTTGTGATTCCACAGTCGCATGCAGTGTGCCTGCTGCAGCACCTGAATGTCAACTTCGGTCTTTTCCGAGTTTTCCATCAAAAGTACGTTAAGAATGATTATATTTTAAAGGTAGAAATAGTAACATAGTGATATAACCTAAATGCAAAAGGATGCTTCACATACCTCATAAGTTCGGTCATGACCTCGATTTCTTTCATGATGGAAATCTGCTGGGGCAAAATAATGCTGTTTCTTTACTCCCCCATTTACTTCTTTATTTCCATTTGCTTTCATATCATTTTCACACAAACCTTTCCCCATATTGAAGCATGAATTTGAAGATTCAAGAGAACTTGAGCTGGAAGCTTTGGCAATAGACTCTGCATCCTGTTCATTGGAAGGAAAAAAAAGGCGACTAAAAGAAGCGTTATGAGTATTTCATTAGCCTCTCTACAGAATGAAACTGAGATACTAATATGCAGTCAATTTAGTATGTTCAAAATCTAATCTGAGCTCCAAAAGTTTACCAAGTTGCAATCCTCTAGCTGTGCGCTACAAGATTACAAGGAAAGCCTCGTGTCCTAACCTAAGAGAGGTATGTTCTGATTCCCATGGGTTTCATTAACGAACATGTGATAAAGCACACGCTTAGGTACGAAACTTATTCTTCCATCTACTTAGCTTCTAAGTTTTCTAAAGCGCCTAACTGGATGCTTATAAATACTTGAATTATAGCAATGCCTACCAACTATTTCATTATTAAAGCAAATAAATGCTACGTAGAACAATGAATTTGTTGAGACCACCTAATATAGAAAGCAAACTCATGGAAATAATCAAGGCAATCAAACAAGAATTCTAATATGATTTTTTTTAAGCAAAATTCTAATATGATTTACAATATAAACTAACAAGAATAAAAGGGGAATATTAATTTGCATGAGTCCAATATCATTTACCATACAATTTAAGCAAAACAAAAGGTATGTATGAACTCAATAATGACAACTTTGAGGAGAAAGGGGGATAAACCTCGACTACTTCCATCTCACAGCTCCTCTCTTCAGGTTTCAGAGATGCATTTTCTATAACTTTTGTATCCGTGAAATTAAGCTCTTGTGCTGTGGCATTCTGCTGCCTGGTTGTGCCATGTGACTCGCCCATGACCATTTGTTTTTCCTCGTCAGAGGAGCCAGGTGAAAGTTTCAAATAATTCTGGCCGGAATCTGTTGTATTTGTATCTGCAGACTGTTCATTGACAACCATGAGTAAGCGAAGGCTATAATCCAAGCATATGATGACACTAAGATTGAACCAGAGCCAATATATGCTTAGAAACGTTGCTAAAATAAGCACAGCATCATACCATGAAAGAATAGCCATATAAAGACGCAAATTATTACTTTAGAAGATAACTTCTAGAGTATTATTCATGAGATAAAGATCAGGTTTTTATTTTTTATTGTTCTACACATATCATATCTTAAAGAATTTCCAAAATAATAAATTTAGAAAGAAATTAGTGGAAAATAAACAATTGGTAATGCTGAAATATAAAAGCTGTTGTCAACCCACCTCCTAATAGCTTAAGCTTTTGAGATGGATTGATAAGCTAACATGGTGCCGGAGTAGGAGGTTTTGAGTTTAAACCCCTGTAATTGCACTCTTTATCCCCTTTAAGTTATCATCACATGTTGGGACTTCAATATGTTTCGGGCTTATTATTAAATATTCACGTGTTGGGCTTTTTAATTAATTTATCCATACGATTGCCCATTGTCTAGCTCACACGTGAGGAAGAGTGTTGAAATAATAAATATAAAAACTATTGTTGGCCCGCCTCCTAATAGCTTAAGAATAAGTAACAGAGAGAAAAGCTTTGAAAGAGGCCTGAAATAGATCAACGGATATGCAAGAGATGCCTTTATTGCTTGTTGTCAAGTTCTTTTTTTTTTTTTTTTTTTTTTAATTTACTAGTAAATAACTTCTTCTCTTAATTACCTCAGGAAGAAAGTACTTTAATTTTTATCCTATATATTAGTAGGTGAAAGTCTCTCATTCTCTCTGTGATGCAGAAACCATTAAGAAAAAGCAAAAGTAACAGAAGCGGGGTGCGATAGAGCTCCATAGACCTTTGTTTTCATCTCTTGAAGTTGTGAAGAGGAATTCATGCTTGTACATGTTTCTGTTGGGGTATCAGCCTCTCCAGTTTCCTCCTTTAATGTACCTGACTTCAATTCGCTTAGTTCTCTGCTTTCACATAGCTTACTTGAATCTGCTGAATCATTTGATTTCAAGTCCAAGATAGTGACCTGTGAAGGCTGCTTCCATAAATGGGCAAAAAAAAATGGTGGTATTAGGTCATTACTAAAATCTAGAAGATCAAGATCGGAACAAGCAATGCACACATAAAGCTTGATAATATTACAAGGGTAAAAATCATTGCTTCCAAGAAATACAGAAAAATTCAAAATCGCAAAAGGAAAAGAATCAATCTATGCACAATAAAGCTAAATAAATAAAATAAGCATCAATAAAAGTAAAAACTACATATGCACGTCCCATTAATCACCAATTTCCCTTCATGTTGCAGGAACAGAGACTGTACTGATCCAGGAGAAATGCAAGGACACAATCTACAGAACAACTCAAAAAAGTCTAGATTTAGAACTGCGACAGAAAACACCAAGTCATTGTAATAACGTAACACGACGTTGAAAAAGAATGGTGGAATTAATAGATAATCATACGTTTGCAAAATCTGCAGATAAACGTTGTCAAAATTCATTTAGGTCATAAACCCTTCCCATGAACTACTTTTACTTTTGAATGCTGCTGCAGTACATTCTCAAACAACTGATAGAGGAGAGAAAAGTTTTATAAGGAATACCTGTTTATCTTTCTCTTGGAAGAAGTTGCTTAGAAGACCCTTCAATATGTCATGGATTGTCTCTGCAGGTTCCCTATGCATTGAGGACTGAAGCTCAGCATCCTTCTCACACTTATTCCTCAAGGTCCTTACCGATATATCGAGACAATCTATCTTCTCTCTCAAAGCATTACAACATAGTTCAAACCATTCTTTGTGTTCAGCAAAGGCTAATTCCGTTTGAAGAGACACCAGGTTCTCTTCCAGTTCATCAATTTCTGTGTCTTCCTTTGTTATCAGAATCCTCAAGACTTGGATACAATATTTTTCATTCAAAGCTTGTTCTTCTATTACATCTACGATGATAGGAAAACCCAGCTGTAAATATTGAAGTAACAAGACTCGTTTGGATTATAGGTTTGAACAGAAATTTTTTTTTTTTTTTTTTTTTTTTTTTTTTTTTTTTTTGTAAGAGAAAACATTATAACAAAAAGATTTAAAGTGTGGTGCAAAACAAACGATCTATTTAAAATGTGTGGCAAGGAAAAACATGCGAACATACCGTGTCCATAACCAAAGTAGAAGTCACACTGGCATTCGGATTGCATCGAATCACTTCCCTCGACAGTATCTGAAAAGCAGGTTATCTTCAAGTTGAATAATTGATAATAGAAAATTCTAAACATGGTAAAAGAAGGCGTTTTGGAAACCTTGATCATGTGGCGATTCCCATAGATCCCAAGCCATGAAACAAGTTTACCTGAGATGAAAACATGACAATATCACAGTTGTTCAGCCTATATTTATATGCTTCAGCTCACTGGGTGAAATATCCATTTATACTTGAGGAAAGATGTCAATGTAAAAGCTTATTGGACAATAAAAACTTCTTAAGCAACAGTAAACAACAAAATCATCGTATAGCATATATTAGAACTTCTCAAATTCGCAAAACTTGAAATTTTAAATAAAAAACTAAAAAAAAATCATTTAATAATCTAGAACCAACTATCAGATAGTCACCAAGACCAAATACAAAATCAAATATCATGCAAATACTCGTTTAAAAATAAAAAATAAAAACTGGATAGTTTAATCAAAGAAATATTCCAAAAAAAAAAAAAAAAAACTTGAATTACTGGACATAGAATTCTATTAAAGAAATTAATAATAAACTGAACAGAAAATTACAGTCTTTCACAAAAGATCTAAAAAATGAAAAATAACCATTTCCATTACCGACTGATAGTTGCTCGACCATGCATTCCACCTGCAAACAATAATCAAACACCAAAATCCTCAAAAATGTGGAATTTCGACATCGTTGCGCGTTGCGAAATCACAACATGGAAGGAAATGAAAAAACAAGAAAAATGAGTCAGGGCCTTGGTCTTCGAAAGCCAAAACATGCTCTGATAAAATGTGGCATAGAAAGGTAAAGAAAAAGGGGGGAAATTTGGTTTTCTCGGACGCCAAACAGTACGGAAAAGAAAGAGCCTTTGGGAGAGAGATTATTATACTTTAAAAAATGGCAGTGATAATGAGAGAGAGAGAGGACTGAAACTCACCTCCGATTGCTAAGAACGATACCAGCAGTGACTGCCTAGGGTTTCGAGCTCCAAGAACTTTAGAGAGAGAAAGAAATGTTAGTGAGAGAAATCTTAGAGAGAGAGAGAGAGAGAGAGACAGAGAACCACTGATACATTCAACTCTGGGAGTGACAGAGAAAGGCTGCGTCTGAAAGTGACGAATTCTCTCTCGCGCGTATTATAAATAATAACAAATGAAAAAAAAAAAAAAACTACTTTCTTGGGGGGTACGTTAGTCATTTCATGGTCTTCAGCTGACGTGGAGGCAAGGGAGAGCCGTGGGGACCACTGAGAGAGATTCCTCCTACGTAATTAAGGCCACGTCAGCTGATTTTGGACCGTTCAAAGTCTTCTTAATCCAATTTTGGCAGGAGATTCCGACAGTTGGACCAGAATTTGTGGGACCCACCAGATCGTTGTGGTAAGAACTTACCACATACCTATTTGCCTGAAGATTTTTTGTTCTTGTTTTATGGTACGCGTGGACTCTGGGAATAAGGTGGGCCCTTTTCACTCTAGGATTGCTTTGGTCAAATGAGGATTGACTATCGGATTTGGTAGGTTTGTTTTTAGAAATGCTCACGAGGACGAGTGCATGATCTACACCGTTGATTCAGGTGAGTTATGTTTTGGGATTTACAAAATGAGCGACTAAAGTCGCGATTAGAATTGATTTTATTTTTATTTTTTATATATATTTTTTTTTTAAAAATAAAAATATTTTTAAAATAATATTTGACACAATAAAAATAAAAAAATAAAAATATTTTTTTTAATTTAGTGTAAAGTGAAAAAAAAATAAAAAATGATTTTTAATTATTTTTTATTTTTTATTTTTTATTTTTTCTTTTTAAAAAAAAGAGACATTAATGAATTTTTTTACACTAAAAATAATCTCTTAATAAAATTATTAAATATAATTTTAATAATAATTTTCTCTCTAAGATTAAAAATATTTTTCTTTTTATTTTCATATAAAAATAAAATTATTTTAGAATAAATTTTAAACGCGTTTTTAAATTTTACACTCATACCTCCCGATTGTAGTTATCATTCCTTTAAATTGTTTTCCTTTTCTTTTCTCTTTCATTTTAGAATCGTTGCATTTGAGAAAGGTGCAAGTAAATGGATTCGGTTTTAATTACATTACCTTAATAAGAAGAAGGAAAAAGGTGGCGGATAGGTGTGAAAGAACACGTGTTTTACGGTATTGAAAACTTTAAAATTGATGAGAACTCAATCCGTTTAGTTTCGGGTTTAAATAACTCATTTAGTTCGTTAATTCAAATTTTTAATTTAAATTGAAATGTAATTTTATATAAAAAAATTTTACTGTATTAAAAAAGTTAGATGTGACTATTTTTAAAAATTTATTATAATAAAACTCAAATTCTAAACTCGAATCGATAAAATAAAAATTATGATTTTGGAATAAAAAGAAAACAAATTAGTGGGGAAAAAAACACTTGTTTGATAGTTGAATTTTAAAATCAAAGGAAAAAAGGTTTTAGAATCATTCCTCAAATTCTTTATTAAAAAAAGTAAAAATGGTTTTTGTTTGATTCTTAGAAAACTTTGACGTCAGTAGGAGAAACAATGACCGTATTTAGAATTGATTTCGTTTTAATTTTTTACATTTTTTGAGAAATAAAAAATGAAAACGTTTCTAAAACGGCGTTTCGTTCAATAAAGACAAAAAGTGAAAATAAAAATAATTTTTTGATTTAGTGTAAAATGAGAAAAAAATGAAAAATGACTTTTAATCTTTTTTTATTTTTTTATTTTCGTTTTTTCCTCTCTTGAGCAGAGAGAGAAAGAGAGATATTAATGAGTTTTTTTATATTGAAAATAATCTCTGGATAAAACTACTAAACACATTTTTAAAAATGATTTATATCTAAAATTAAAAACATTTTTATTTTTATTTTTATTTTCATACAAAAAATAAAATTATTTTAAAACGAGTTCTAAACGCGCTTAATATTATTTGGCTTCATTTTGGCCTTGTTGAGGTCGATATGTTTGGGTTGTATCTTCATTAGGGCTCGCCATAGAGGATTTGCAGCGAAGCACAAGTCCTTTACTTGGCGGCAAGCAAATGAGTCATAGAGAAGTACTTGGAGGTGGTATCGTCGTCAAGAGGGAGGCCGACAATGTGCGAAATGGTGCCTATGTAGATGGTGACGAGGTTGGGTAGGGACAAAAATAAGGCAATAAAACTTGTTTTTATTCTCTTATGGTTTTTTTTTTTTCTTTCTACTCTAATATAAAAAACCATTTTATCATAATGAGAGCAAAATAATAACAATATGTTAAAACGACAGGTATAGGAAGCAAAATTATACAAAAAGAAATAACAAAAATATGAAATAACAATACTCGATGTATCAGATGGATGTTAAATGGTTCATATTATTCCTCTAAGATCAAAACTTCTTGCTTAAGTGGATCAATCAAATCCTGATGCAGGTTGATTTGGTCAGGAGATTGGGAAAATAATACTTCAAGATCTATTACGTTTACAAGACCTTTGTTCTTTTTAGCATACATTATCTTTACACAAATGCTTAGGTTCTAGAAAACAAACCGTTGAGCAGGTTAGGTTTAATTTTACGAGGAGAAATGTTAGCATCACTATTTCATATGGAATAACATAATTATTTTATATGAAATAACATAGTGTACCGATTTGATGTATTTCGTTCTCTCGTGTCTGATAATGAGAAACAATTTAGCAACGAAAATACTAATGAATTTTGTGACCTATTGAGCATCCATAAGAACTTCTCGTCCGTGATATATCCTCAATCAAATGGTCAAGTTGAAGCTGTAAATAAAATAATCACAGTCACCCAAAAATGACAGCTCGACAGATACAAAGAAAAATGGGTTGATGAGTTGCTAAAAGTGTTATGGGTATATACAACGACGAGCAGAACGATGATAGGTGAAACATCCTTTTCCATGGAATATGGAGTCGAGGCACTATTACCTGTCGAGGTCTTTGTCCCCACTAGTCAAGTAACGCGATACGACAAGGTCAAGAACCACGAGTGCATGGGTTTGGAACTCGACTTGTTGAAAGAAAAACACACAGCTGCTTAATTAAGGCTCACTGCGTACCAGGCCAGAATTGTTTGATACTACAACCGTAAGGTTAGACAAAAGATTTCAAGGTGGGAGGCTTCGTCCTTCGAGTTGTGAACCCAAACACAAACCCTAAGAATTCTGGGGCATTAGGACCAACTTGGGAAGGACCATACAAAGTCAGAGAAATATTGGCAAATGGATCTTATTGATTGGTAAAGCTAAATGGTCAAGACATCAAGCACACATAGAACACTGACAAATTAACGATTTATTATTAGTAGTCGAGGCTAGAATTTTTAGCTCTTAACAAGTTGGTAGGTTTTAATTTTGTTAGAAATTAGCATATAAATATTTTACTTTTGTGTTCTTTCCTTTTGTAGGCCTAGGAGCCTCGACTTGCTAGAATTGTACTTTTTAATCAATAAAATTTAGTTTTGATTCTACTTAATGTTTGGCTACTATGTTTATTTTGGATTACTACATATCTATCGACTACTATATCATTTGTCGACGACTATAACAAACTGTCCAAGACATGTTTATAAAACCTGTCTTCGACAAGAGGGCAAAGAGGCCAAAGTGCCATTAGGCAAAGAAAGGGCCATCCCCATCCATATAAATACAGCTAGACACGAATACACCAAGTGCACGTCGAAAAGAATGGCAATTCCTGGCATGCCAACACTTGGTGAAAATTTTGCCTAAAAATTTTTGGGATTTCCTAAAAAATGTCGTGAAGTATGGCAAGCCCTAGCATGCCAAACACTTGAGATATTTTTGTAAATTTCGCCTGAAGACTACTACCAAAACACATCTACAAAGAAAGCAATCTACATATAGAAAGAATATTATATATAAAAAAGATACTTTGAAAAATAAAACAAAATAAAACTTGGCATCTGTCTAGGCCTTATGGCCATTACAAAAATTTGTAAAGTCTCAACCTGTGAGTTGTCCACCCCTTTTCTAGAATCGTCTCCCCTAGCTTGCTCAGCTTCCTCCACCCCTTCGTCTTCTTATTCATCAAATTTATCAAGAAAAGATAGGTCGACTTCAGGGCATTTCTTTTGAAGTGGTCAAAGATTCAGTTGCCCAGAGCCTCCATTAGAGATAATTGGAGCTCCTCGAACTCAGGAAAAGTCTTATAAGCCTCCAAGTGCTCGGCTACGAGGCGGTTGAACTCTTTTGATGCAGTGAACTCCTCTACCGCTTTTGTTTTTTCTAAAGAAAGCTGGGAGAAGTAAGATACATCTTGATAGCTTGAATTCACCACTGATCTTACCTTCAGCGAAGCTCACTTCTTGACCCTTTTATAAGTTTCCTCCGTAGTCTTGGAAATAGATGATTCCAGCTCCTTGATCTTCTCCTTCAAGGATCACACTTTTCCTTTCTCTAGCTCCAGAGCGTCTTCAAGCTCGTTGCGAGAAGTGTGAAGGTTCTACAGCTCTTGTTCAGAAGCATGCATCGAGGTTTCCCTTTTGCGGAGGGCTTCTAGCTCTAAGTAAATCAGTAGGGTTACCTTGAGAGCCTGCCAAAAAAAAAAGGAAAAGATCAAAAGAGGACGAGAAGTGAAAAGCATTCACTTTTCCTTTCTCTAGCTCCAGAGTGTCTTCAAGCTCGTTACAAGAAGTGCGAAGTTCTATAGCTCTTGTTTAGAAGCATGCGCTGAGTTTTCCTTTTTGCAGAAGGCTTCTAGCTCTAAGTAATTCAGTAGGGTTACGTTGAGAGCCTGCCAAAAAAAAGGAGAAGACCAAAAAGGCGACGAGAAGTGAAAAGCATGATGTGCAATGAAAAATGCAAGAAACTTACAGAAATCTAGCGCACAACAACAATATGTTAGTGTTCTAAGAGGTCCATTTCAGAAAACATATCCTATGAACTCTCGTGGAAGTAGGTATAGATGACTTGGGAGGGTAGACTGAAGTAGGGAGGAAGGCGAATAGCCTGATTAATGAAGTGGTCGAAGACTCTAGTCACTTGGAATTCCCAATCAAGAACTCTTAAACCCTAGGATTAGCCACTACGTGGGCTCTATTGCCCTTGTCAGCCTAATGAGAGCTCCCAGGCACCTTATCGACATGAACAACCCCGGGAATTTCATCCCGAGCATCCTGTTAAGCCTTCTTGGGTGGAGGAGTAATACTGTGGGTTGACAAAGCAACTACTGCTCGGGCTTCTCGAGAAGCCATTCTACCTTTTAACTTAGAGCTACCAGTAGCCTTCCGTTTCTATTGTTGGCCTGGAAGAGTGTACTTCATTGTTAGAGTAATTGCTCTTGCAAATGCAAATATGGTATTGAGACTCAACGACAGGTAAAAAGGGATAACTCGACCGAGTTGAATAAGGGAAAAACATTAAAATTTTTTTAATTACCTTGAATAAGCTCAGCTGTGGGGATAACTGGTTGAGACGGGAAAGGAAGGTCGACCTGTAGACCATAAAGTTTACGATTCTCTAATATGTTGAGCAATATGAAGCTACGACTAGAGTCGATAAGAGCTAAAATTTGCTCGACTCTTTCCAATGCACTCCCAAACAACTTGGGCCATAGTGGAATTTCACCTGCACCAAAAACACAATATGAAAGACTGCTCAATTAAAACTCTAAAAATAGTTTGACGTATAAGGAATCTACAATTCTTGCTAAAAAGGGTGCTCGCCGTCAGAAGGATGAAAATCAAATCGACTGCCAAGGAAGAAGAACTGGGGCTTCCACCCATGGGAGCTGGACGTCTTCTCAATCACAGTCGGTGGAACCGGTGGTTTGGACTTTGTATGAAAGGCGAGGTAGAAGAAGCCCCTTTAAACCGGAGAAGCTCGAAGAGCATAACAACACAAGAACTCCTCGACGCTAATATTAAGGTTGAAATGCTTCCTCCATAGCATGATCATGCAATTAATTGTAATGTTTCTGGACGTGCCTATCTCCACTAGTATACATTAAAAGGTCATATTTACGCAAAATATAGGTGGTATTTTTTCTTTTTATTAATAATTTGATTTCTATTTTTTAACAAAATATTAATTTGTTGATAGTTTGTTTTTAATTGAAAACAAATTAACAAAGGTATTTGGATGAATTAATGTTTTCGTCCCGAATTATAGGTATTGTCATAAAATGCCCTAAATTTTAATTTTAGCTTTTTCCCCGCTGAACTTTAACAACTCTTGCAAATTTTTTCCTTTTGTTAAATTCTTACTTCTGTTGTTTCTGTTGCCCACCATTAATAAACTTCCAAGGTCCCTTATGTTAAGTAAATAAAGAGAAAGTTGGTGTGGTAAAAAAAAAATGACAACTCCTACTGTGTAATTGCACTTCTGTGTGACTAACGAGAATGAGCTAATAGAGTAATTGTGTAATAAAAATGGTTCAACGATACACATTATTTATGTGATGTGTTATTTCTATTAAAAGTCTTAACATGAGTTTTTTTGTTAGTTTTTGCATTTCACGTGACATTTTCCACCAAAAATTTAGCTGAGAGAAAAATTTGTAAGAGTTGTTAAAATTTGAGAGAAAAAAAAATTAAAATTAAAATTCAAAGGTTATTTGGTGACAATACCTGGGAAAATGTGTAATTTGTCCATTATATTTTGATCACTTAGAGAAAAGCTTGGAGCGTGAATTAATTAATTCATGTTACAACATAGGTTCGAGATGATTTCTAAAAGATAAGGAATAAGTATCATATAATTTATTAAAATATAGAGTGAAATACAATATTTTTAATAAAATCATGGGGTGGTGGGAGGTTTTTGTTGTTATCACTAAAAGTTTTTTACAGTCAGACAAAAATACACACATAGTTTAACGTAATTATTTTCACTAAAAACATTGGTTTAAACTAGTTTATTAGGCACTGTTTACTTTGTAAGTTTAAATTGTATGGATTTAATCCTTTAGTTTAAACTTATAGCGCTTAGTAATATAAGATCTAAATAGGAAATAAATAGAAAATAAAGTTTAAACTAATGTTAAGTTATTTTATTTTATTTTTTTTAAAAAAGCAATGTGAGTTAAAATAGTTGGTGGAAACTTTTAAATTGAGTTTTAAAAAGTAAAAATGAGTTAGAACGTGAGAACTGTAAGGGATAAAATTGATTTCAATCTTCAATTTTGGATTCAAATGAACCCTAAACCCGAATTAAGTTTAAAATGTAATGCAACCAGCCAAAAATTTAAATTGACTTTTTGATTCAAACCCACCTCAGCCCTCCAACCAGTATGTACTTAGTTCAAAACTTGATGAACTACGAACTCGATAACATATTTTAAACAAGAGATTTCTAAATAGCTTCTCCATGTCGACTTACAAATTTATCGTAACGTTTAAAGTTCATAAATATATTACCCAATGTGTAAGTTATCATATTCCTTTTAACAATATAATTCTATCATAATTTATATAATTGTAACGTTATAAAATGCACAAATTATCATATTTTCGATACAAAATTTAAAAATTCTTCTTCAAACTCCATGAAAGTTTTGTCCTTGAAATTTATTTTAGGCTCTGTTCCCTTTACCGATTTAAGTTTAGAATTTAAATTTTGTTACAATAAAAAATTTTAAAAAATAATCATATTTAACTTTTTTTATAATAATAAAAAATTCTCATATATAATTATATCTCAACTCAAATTATAAATTTAAATTAACGAAATGAATGGGCGTGTCTTTTTCATTTTCCTCTTTTTGTTAGTTATTCCACACAAATGTCAGGAATTCTCCTCCGAGAAGCTACCTGGAATTAATTTATTAGTCTTTTTTTTTTTTTCTGTTTTTGGTAGTTATTTCTTTCCCACAAATCATTAATAAAGTTTAGATTTAAAAAGATAGGGACAACACAAAATAGACGTTTCCACTCTTCCATCCACCTGCGCATTTTACATGACACACCAAAAATACCTTTCACAAATTTAAAATTAAGGGTCCGTTTGGTTGGGGGATTTGTCCCCCGATTCGAATCATAATTCATGGTTCACTACAGTAATTTCTCTCATAAAAAATACACGTAAATCGAAAATGATTCAAATCACATGATTCGAATCTCTGAACCAAACGGACCCAATTAAAAAAACATAAATTACAAATTACAAAATTATTTAAATTTAAAGAGAGGAAAAAAAAAAAAAACAAACAAATTAGCCCATTTTCCATTGAAGCTCAAATGCGAGCTTCGTTTGACAAACAAACACCACAACCATAACGACGACAACAACAATGGCTCTGAGCAAGGACGCCATTTTCATTTCCTCTCTTGTGATCCTCTGGTACTCCTCCAACATCGGCGTTCTTCTCCTCAACAAGTTCTTGCTCTCCAACTATGGCTTCCGATTCCCAATCTTCCTCACAATGTGTCACATGTCGGCCTGTGCCATCCTCAGCTACTTCTCCATCGTCTTCCTCAAGGTCGTCCCTCTCCAGACGCTGAAATCGAAGCCTCAGGTCCTCAAGATCGCCACTCTCAGCCTCGTATTCTGCGCCTCCGTCGTCGGCGGCAACATCTCACTCCGATACCTCGCCGTCTCCTTCAACCAGGCCGTCGGCGCCACCACGCCCTTCTTCACCGCGCTCTTCGCTTACCTCGCCACCTTCAAGAGAGAGGCCTGGCTTACGTACGCCGCCCTCGTCCCCGTCGTCGCCGGCGTCGTCATCGCCAGCGGAGTATGACCTTGTGTGCCTTTTTTGATTGGATTGATTTTTGTTTGGAATTTGTTTGTGCGTAAATGTGGGATCTTTCCTGGTTTATTAATGACTAATCCTAAATTTGATGCTTAAAGAAACTGATTTTGGTCTGATTATGCAGTTACAGATCTGAAGTTTTCGTTAATTGGATTGATTTTTGTTTGTGCATAAATGTCGGATCTTTCCTGGTTTACTAGTGATTAATATGGAATTCGACGCTTAGAAACGAATTTTGGTTCGATTATGCGATTGGAGATCTGAAGACTTAGTTAATCGGATTGATTTTTGCTCGGAATTTGTCTGTGCGTAAATCTAGGATCTTTCCTGGTTTATCTCAATGTTTCGATTTTGTCATAAGAGATCAATCTGGAATTTTGATGCTTAGAAAAATTAATTGTGGTCTAATTATGCAGCACAGATCTGAAAGTTTTTTGTTAATTGGATGAGTTTGTTGTTATTTTTTGTTCCCAAATCAGAATTGTTTTGTGTATCAATGTAGGAACTTTCCTGGTTTATCTTGTTGGTGGTTTTCAGTTTGGACTCTTCTATTTCTGAAAGTCTTTTAAGTAATTATCATTTCTAATTTTGAAATTAATTGTGTCGTTTCACATACATTAAAGATCTGGAAGCTTGTTTAATTGGTTTACTGAGTGGTGATTTTTGCTGAAACTGGGTGATCTTTGTTTGGTCCAATCTCTATGTTGTCTTTTTCTTTTTCTTTTTCTTTTTATGGTAATGGCTCAATATATGTAATAGGTCACGCATTGGGGGTGAAAAGTAAAGTTTTTGGATGAGTATTATTCCCTTTTTTTTTTGGTGAATGAGTATTGTTCTAGTTTGATTCAGAGGAGTCTCGGTTAAATTTCTAAGATTTTGGAAATGTCAGATTTGTCTTTGAAATCTAGGATGGAAGTATAGCCGGACAAATTATTTATTTGTGTATTTTCCCTGAGGATGAATTATCTGCCAGAATATATAAAGTAAGAATTTTATCGGCTGGGAAAATTCTAAGAACTCTAGTTGCTTGTGATCTAATCTCCAATGAGTAATGCAAATCGCCTCCGTCTCTGACGCAATGTATAGGAGTAGAAATGGGATATGTCATGGCTTTTGGATTACATTTCCTGTAAAAGATTACTTGAGTGGTCTTTTTAATGTTAGTTTGGCAAAACTTCAGACTTGATATCCTGAATGATCTGTAGTACTTGTTGGCTGAATCAAATGGGTTTCATTACAGCCTTAAATGGATTGCTAAGGTTGAGGGAGTTTCGGTGTTTATTATATGAAGTTACTTTTTATAATGGTTGCTTCTCAATTTCTTCCCTGTTCTCAAACAGTAGTTTCTAAAATAATCATATTTTGATCAATATTATTAATCAGATTGAACTGGTATCAGATACGAGACTTCTCCTAAACAAACATGCTCTTATTAAAAGTTTCTAATTTTGCATCGTCATCTTAATGTTTAACATTAGTGATGTTTCTGTATGTGATGGAACTCTGAGAATGAATTTTACTTTTTCGATCTTATGTCAATATTTTCTCCTTTGCAATTTAATAAATAAGGAGCAAAACAGACATACGTGCATACATCTATTGAGCTGTTTCTTAAAGAACGTTGGATGTCTATTAATTTTAGCATGGCCTTTCTTTATGTTCTTATGTCTTGATTGGTGATAGGGTGAACCGGGTTTTCACTTGTTTGGCTTCATTATGTGCCTAAGTGCAACTGCTGCGAGGGCCTTTAAGTCTGTTCTTCAGGGCATCCTACTTTCTTCTGAAGGGTATATCTTCTGTCTCTCTCTCTCTCTCTCTCTCTCTCTCTCTCTCTTCTCTCTCTCTCTCTCTCTCTCTTTCCCGTACTGTCAAGAAACTTTTATCTGTCTAGCAGAGGTGACAAAAATGCTTCGAAAAGGGACATGTATTTCATGATCTCTTTCTAGTGAGGCTACTAAGGAGCAAATATTTGGTTATGATGATACTAAAATGCTACCAGTAAATGTTACATGTGAAAGACAGACATCATAAAACTAAGATCGTCCTAGATTGTTTTCATCCTGACCCCGCTAATTATTTTCTTTTTTTTTTTTTTTTTTTTTTTTTTTAAGAAAGGAAGGAAATACTACGTATTAAGACCTTTTTTACTTCCCCAGACTATACAAATTGTAGATAGAATTTCACTATGCTGTCAGGAAACTTTTTATCTGTCTAGCAGAAACTGTAAAGTACTTGAATCGGTATTCTTACTATGTTCTAATGTCTCATACTTGCAGGGAAAAGTTAAACTCAATGAATTTGCTGCTCTATATGTCCCCGATCGCTGTGCTAGTATTACTGCCTGCATCACTTGTAATGGAGCCAAACGTCATGGAAGTTACATTAGAGCTCGGAAGAGAGCATAGATTCATGTGGTTACTTCTTTTGGTCAATTCAGTACTGGCTTATTCAGCTAATTTGTCAAATTTCTTGGTCACTAAACATACAAGTGCACTAACACTCCAGGTTTTTTTTTTTCCCCTTATTATCCTTTTTCTTCCTTAATTTTTCTTTCAAATTTATTCTTCCATGAATTACCACTGGTAAATCCAAGCTGTCTATAAGATATTTAAATAAATTTTAGCGAAAATGAAAAGCTAATGACAACAAGTAATGAAGAATTGTATAAGACCATATGGGGGTTCTGTCAACTTAAAACTACAAAGGAAACAAGAAGAAGAAAGGCTTGCCTATTTTTGTTTATGGATTTGTCTTGAGCATTCAATATTTAGGATAAGATATTCTGTTAAAACTATATAGTCCTGTTAACAGGCGTCTTGGTGCTATGAAAATACCACCTAAGTGATATGTGAGTTATGATTTTTCAATAGGCTATTCTATAGGCAGAAATACGTATATCACCCATTGGAAGATAACAACCCCTTTTCCATTGGAATAAGAAAGTTAGAAAATAATTTAGTTAAAAAACTTGGAAAATATCAACATATTATTGCCATAATGATATACTACGATCAAGAAATGAGTCTTGGAGCTCATTCGTCTGAGTCCCTTTGTCACTCAGCTTGTGCTATTAGAACGGCAATATTAAGTGATTGATTTTCATATCAAATAGAATTTAATTCATTCTTAATGTATGCTTTCTTATTTTCTACTGTTGTTGAACCCTCATCTTGATCTGCCACTGAAACTATGTCATGATCAGGTGTTAGGCAATGCAAAAGGTGCTGTGGCTGTTGTGATCTCTATACTTCTGTTCAGAAATCCGGTCACCGTCATGGGCATTGGTGGGTACACAATTACTGTAATGGGGGTTCTGGCATATGGGGAAGCAAAGCGGAGGTTTAGATAAGTAACTCCCTGCATTAACCATATTTAAGTATGGTTTATTTCGACTGAGAATTTTCTTTAACGAGGCATTGACTTTTAGCTCCAACTAGATTCTTGGTGGATATTATTTTGTTGCATGCAAGGAGAGAGGGAGAAAGAGAGAGTATTATTTTAGTTTAGTTTTGTATTTATCATATTATAGTTATTATCCGATTCCCACTTCCCATGATCCTAAGCAGTTCCTTGTCCTTGCCATTGTTATCCTATAGAAATTGTTGTTTGTAACTATTATAGGTACCGTCTTTATTGGCAGATTATATCATTGTTGCGAACTCAATTCCCATTAATAAATTATGGCTGCTAGTTGCTACCAATATTTGATATGTCTTAGGCTCTATATTGTGAGCAATATATATTGTTTATAATCTACTTTTTATGATATTGAGCAGCATTAAACTGACTAGGCTCTATATTCTGGGAACGATTCATCTTATTGCCACTATTAACAAAATATTAAGACTTGACCTTCTAGCTCTTATAGGACCTTTTGAAACAACTTATTGGCAAAACTACAATATCAAGACCTCGTTGATTTTAAAACGGCATTTTGTTTTGGACATTAGTGTTTAAGAACTATTTATCGAGATCATTTGAAGTTGGACTGGTCCGTCTCTTACTCTATTTGTCATTCGGAAAGATATAAAACCCTCAAGCCTTCTCAAGGTGCGAGGCTTAAGCCTTGAGGCTCAAGTCTTAAGCCCCAGGGCTTTCAAGGCGCGAGGCGTGTATCTATCTTGAGGCTTTCCAAAGGCGTTTGGCGCAAGCCTTGACGCGCAACTACTATAAGCTTTTGAGGCGTGAGTTCAAGAAAAAACACCAAGCTATATTGATTGCTGCTTGTTTTTCAACCATCAGTAAATTGCTTGTCAAAGCTGAACTTTTACCCATTAATTTGTGCTTCTCAAACTTAAATATGCGCATAAAGAGTATCTTGTGATGTTTTCTCCAAATTGAACTATACAGAGAAAAAATTATCAGTCTTTTCGAGAAATAAAAAATCTCACCATCCACGATTTTGCTGGCTTCTTCTGTATGCTGATATTATACAGAATTTTCCTTATTCTGATCGAATTTGTATGAAGCAGGATGAAAATAGTGAAACAAACTGAAAACATTCACCGAGTAGTGAAGTACAATCTCAAACGTAAAACCGTTGAGCAAATTCAAGAGAATAAACGAATTTATTGTAGAAAGTCTTGAGGCAAAATTCATAGATGCAAGCACTTTTTGTGAATCTCTCTCATAAGAGCCACATAATGTGCTAAGTGTTTCCTTTTCTCTTTCCAATTTTGACTTGGTCAATAACTAGTTTCCAAGCTATACTCTGAGATTGGGTGCCATATGTTGAGCAAGAGCCAGCAATGTGCCTTGTCAATTTGATTGGAAGCCTCAGAAATTCCTGCAAAAGATGTCAAGAGAATGAGATGTTTTTGTTTAGAGTATTGATCAAAGGGGTAAAAATTTTAGTATCCTCTGTTATAGCGAAACATCTTACTGGTAATCTATATTTTTAATAATATTAAGATGCTGCCTTCGTCTTTAAAAAAACCTTAGGAACAAACTAATTATGGTTTCTCCTGCAACCAGGCCGTCGGCGCCACCAAGCCCTTCTTCCCCGCGCTCTTCACTTACCTCGCAACCTCCAAGAGAGAGGCTTGGCTCACCTACGGGACCATCGTCCCCGTCATCACAGCATCGTCATCACCTACAGAGGATGATATTATACGCCTTTGATTGGATTGATTTTAGTTTGGAATTTGTTTGTGCATAAACGTATGATCTTTCCTGGTTTATCTTAATGTTTTGATTTTGTCATTAGATTAATCTTGAATTTGATGCTCTAAAAATGGTAAGAGAAATGCTAGCGTCACGTGTCAAACAGTGAATGTAAAGAATGAGAAAAAAAGTGACAAAGTGACGTTAGCATTTCACAATATGGTATTCATTTCCATAAGAATAAATCTCCATTACTCACAAAAAGGTGAGTCCTATTAAATTAGATTTTACTTACCCACCTAGCAGAACCAACTTTATGCGAATAGCGGGGTTTTAATCTCATGTGGATGAATAAGAGTGCTCATGCAGCTACTAGCTAAAACAGGTAACAAGAGTTTGGCCCTTTAAGAGGTAGCAATTCGCGAGGGCCAAAAGCATACCAGATACAAGAGCACAAGCCATAGACAGGGCTTATGTTGCTTCATCTTCATTAACGCAAAAGTGCTTAAAACCAATCATTCTACATCCCACCCCATAAATTTACAATTTTCGTAAAATGCAAGATTTTTCATATAAATTTATTTATCACAAGACCTGTATACGGTAATCTATCAAAAAAATAAAAATTATAATAACTTGATACTAAATGTTCTTGACCTGTGTACCCAATTATATAACCACCCATAAATCATAATTATACAAAGGTAGAGATACTACATTTTTTTATTCTCTAAGCAATCAACGTAAAATTCAAAGATTTGCAAGACCCCAAATTATATTTCAAAAAGGAATTGTGTTCCCATACATCAGTTAATGACTAAAAAAGAAAACTCAAAGATACAACATAATAATTTTTTTTTCACCTAACACCTACTAACGTTTGCGGTAAGATAGGAAAATATAGATGTTGTAATGATTTGAACGGAAAGTATATGTTTTCAAGAGTGTGAAAAAAGGGCAAAAGGCATTCTACTGGTCAGCCTAGTCACTAATAGTTAGCCACCTTTTTTTTTTTTTTTTTTTTTTTTTTTTTTTTTTTTTTTCAGCTTTTGCTTCTCCAAATCTTTAAGCAAGATCTGGGCCGCTAGGGAGCTCTTCATAGCCATCGTGGCGCATGGTTTTGGTTTCAACTGGGATGCACTTGAGGACAACAGCAACTGGCATACTAACAAATCCAATTAAGACACTGAGTAACCATAATTGCCAGTTTAGTGGCACGGTGCTTGCGAATGTGCCCAAGAACTCGATTATGACGGCTTGGAAGGCCACTGTGCAAAAGATGACGCCAAGGAAAACCCAGCTGCTAAACATGCCGCGGAATATGTTTATCTTCTCTATATCTCGGCTGTTTATCTCATTAAACACCTGCAGAAACATACAGAAAGAAGCAGTATTATGCCCGTGATCAAACGAGTAATTCATCCGAGATTTGCTCCTTTTGTCTAGATGCATTGCATATAAAGAATGAGCTTTTTGAAGATGAAGAACATGAATACGAATTTATGATATGTCGAGTCAGATTTGGAGTAGGGTAGATTCTTATTTGGATAGATATACCTGGCAAAACACGAATGCATTGAATATCAAAGTGTTGAGAACCATAGTTGCATCTGAACCATTAAGTCCTAGAAGCTTCTTCCCGGCGAAATTTAGCACTGCAAGGACGGCCAATTGGTAAATGCTCTGACCGATGATATTCCTCCACATGGCCTTTGTGATGAAGCTCGTACACTTCGGTACAGGAGGCCTTTTCAAAAGTTCATCGTTAGGAGGTTCTGTGGCCAGTGCCAGTGCACCCAGAGTGTCCATAATCATGTTGACCCACAGCAGTTGCACAGCAGTAAGAGGAGCAGAACCTGACAGTGACATAGAAAGTTATCATAGTGCATAATAATAGAAACACTGCATGGAAAAGAAGAACCAGCTAGACCAACAAACCTGAGATGCAAGCAGAAAAAAAATTTAGCACCAGAGCTACTACATTAACTGTCAACTGGAACTGAACAAACTTTTGAATGTTTATGTATACCGAACGTCCCCATCTGGCTACATTTACAATAGTTGCAAAATTGTCATCCATTATTATGACGTCGGCGTTTTCTTTAGCAACCTGCACAAAATATGCCAAAAAAAGGTCATGTTGAGAACATTTAAAAAAAAGCATAAAAAAAAATACAGCAGCAGAACATAATGACCAATGCAGAAACATATTAAAAAATAGCAACATGCTATCGAAATTGCTAAACTATTTGAATAATTGACTGGAACCTTTTTCCCATGAAGCAGATGTATAGGGAAACATACAGGTTAGCAGACTGCAACATGCACACAACAAAGTAAATGGTAACCAGAAACCAACACATTAGATGATAAAGAAGAAAAATATCTATTGCAATCACGCGACAGATTGGCTCGTAAGAAAAATAAATGAATGTTTTAAAGTTGCAAATGCACAGACCTCTGTTCCTGCTATGCCCATAGCAAGTCCGATGTCTGCTTCTTGCAGAGCAGGAGCATCGTTGGTCCCATCACCAGTTACTGCAACAATCTCACCGAACATAGTTCTCAAATTAGTCACCAAGGTGTGTTTGTCCAACGGCAAAGACCGCGCCATTACCTGTGTTCGTATGAAGCATAGAGAAGTTGAAGCATCATCAATTACACATAGCAGAAAAAGTAAATTATTTGTGCACTACAATTTTAGGTACCTGGATTCTGGGTATAATGTCTCTCATCTGTTCAGCAGACAGATTACGAAACTCCTGTCCATCTATGGCCACACCATCTGGCGTGAGTATGCCACATTCTTTAGCTATGGCCTTAGCCGTGTTTATATTATCGCCAGTTACCATTCTAACAGTTACTCCAGCCGCTAAACAAGTCTTAACAGCATCTTTTACCCCCGGACGCACAGGGTCTTTGATTCCAACAACTGCTACCAATGTATAGCCTTCTTCAGGGATTGTCCTTTCATCGGAAGAGTCATCTATGTCTTTGAAAGCCAAGCATAGAGTTCTCAGAGCTTCAGAAGCAAAGGAATTTATAACATCCGTTATATTGCTTACATGTTGGTCCGATAAATCAAGAGGTTCTCCATTAGGGTCAACAAACTTATTACACATTCTCAATATTATTTCTGATGCTCCTTTGCAAAAAGCACGCTTCCTGCCATTAGGCCGAGCAACAAGTAAAGACATCTTTTTCCTGACTGAATTAAAGGGCTCTATCTTAAGTATGCTAATGTTTCTACGCTGCTCATCAAAGTCGGCACCCAAAAGCAAGCCGAATTCTAATATTGCTGTCTCCGTAGGAGATCCATAAATGGTGATATTTCCATCCACATTAACAACTTCAGAACCAGTATTTTGAAATATAACTTGCAGAAGGATGCTTAAAACCCCTTCAGATAATTCAGATTTTAGCATGTCTTCACTCTCCTTACCCTTTATCTCTATAGATTTTTCACATAACCAAATTTTAGTAACCACCATATGGTTTGTAGTTAAAGTTCCTGTTTTGTCCGTGCAAATGCAACTTGCAGAACCCATTGTTTCACATGCGGCTAGATGTCTCACAAGTGCCCTTTCAGCCATTAATTTGTTCATTGCAAAAGCAAGGCTCAGTGTCACTGCCAATGGTAATCCTTCAGGAACTGCAACGACAATTATAGTTACTGCAATAGCAAAGTAGTTCAAAAGTGCAAGTCCATCAGTTGAAGACCAAACAGTGAACTGATGATGAAGTGCTTTTTCCACCAAAAATCTTCCTGTCAAAATCAGAAACGTAAGCACTGCAAAACCCAAACCAATTTTACCAATAATCGTAGCAACACCATTCAGCTTCACCTGCAGTGGGGTCTCATCTTCACCCCCTTCACTTAGTGTCTCCATCAACTTACCCCATTCAGTCCTCATGCCAACTGCTGTTACCAACATTTTCGCTGATCCATCCTGCACTTTTGTTCCAGATAGAAGAAAAGGTTTTTCTTTATCTACATTAGCTGGCTCGCTCTCCCCTGATAAACTTGATTCATCAATCAGCAAACCATAACCAGATATAAAAATCCCATCAGCTGGAACTTGGTCTCCGATTGACAAATGAACGATGTCTCCAATAACCAAGTCATATATGGAAATTTTTTGTCTCTTACCGTCCCTAGTAACATGGACAAATATCTTCTTTTTCTCTTCATCCAACTTCTTGAATTGCAGGGATTGCTTGTAGTCACTTATGGCAGTAACCATGACAACCAGGATAATACTTAGCAGGATTCCTGAACCATCATACATGCCCTTTGGCCACCCTTCAGTGGCAATTCCAACACCTATTGAAACTGCAGCGCATACCATAAGAATGATGAGTGTTAAATCTTGTAGTGCTTCCCATACAAACATCAAAAAGGTTCTGGCTTGTTTCTCTGCATAACGATTGACCCCAAAAATATTTTGCCTGATAGGTAAATCCCTCTCGCAAACCCCTTCATTCACTGAGACGGAGACTTTTCTTGCTATTCCATCAACTCCGCCGTGAATTTTCAAGGCCCTAATATCATGGCTATGTACAATTGATGCAAGCTCATCAGGGTGAATACCAAAACCTGCTTCCCTAGCCTCTTCAGACAACTTGTATTCAATTCTACCACCAGCTGCACAACAGAAAATGCAATTAAACAAGATATTAGTAGAACAGAGAATCTTGCTGAGCACAGACATTACCATCGATGAACTGCAGTGCTGCTTTCTGAACATAAAGAGCAACTCGTATCTTTTCCTGGTAAAGCAAATGAATATGGCAAGTCAAAACACTGACGAAAATCATATTCTCGGAGGTATAATTATTGAAAAATTGGAAACTTAACTTAATGGACTTAAAACGAATGTGATAGCAGAAGCCTCAATTTCTCTACTTGAAATTTTGAGATTTGCAATATCTGAGGCATCTAATAGAATTTTCTATATGCTTTTATCAACATTGCTTGATTTTCCCAGCAATTATTTGTTCATAGAATTAGTAAATGATAGTAAAAACCAAAAATAAAAAATGCGATAACATAAGTGTTTAGTAAAATTAATGCTGACCATATCGTTGTATAGCCTTTTTGAGTGATGTTTACTCAACACTAAATTAAAATAGCAGAGATAATACTCTTTTATATATATATATATATATATATATATATATATATATATAAGGAGAGATAATACTCCATCTAGTTTTACCAGTGGGCTTGTACTAAAATTATGGAACAATTATTGTAACTTCACGGTTTTATTTTAGGGTAGTAGGTAACGCACGTGATACTAAAGAAAAAAGGTTTCAGTACTTCGATTTTTCATTTCAAAAAGAAAAATTACGTAGCTTTTATCTTTGTAATAGAGATAAGCAGCTTTTTTTTTTTTTTATATATATATATAAAAGGGGGGAAAAAGAGTCAGCATGATTGACTAATAATATTAGATATTCTTAGGCCAGACACAAATAACAATTTTTTAAAAGGAAAAGAAAAAAGAAGCCATCAGCATTGACTAATAATGTTGGATATTCTTCGAGCCAGAGAAATAAATTTGTACAAATTTAGATGGAATTTTTATTTTATTTTACATGAAATACATGTCATAACTTGATTAAAAAAAATAAAAATACTTGTCATAACCAAATAACTCTCTTGTGAGTTACATAAAACTCTAAATAATTATGCAACTATATATATTATTATCTAGGATGAAGGAATTTTAATTTAATATTAGAGATGATGTAAACTTACTTTAAACTACGCTGATGATCGCTGTGCAACTCTATTTAGCATTGTGCCTTTTTTCTTTCCCCCTCAATTTCGAGGCTTTTAATGTTAAGGCTTTCAATTTTATAGTTGATTTGGGGATTTTTTATTTACTTATTACATGTAAATATAGTATTTAGTATTTACCAATACCTATTGAATATTAACTATTTATGTACTAAATAGATTAATGAATTATCTAATATTTATCATTTTTATACCTAATAAATGCATTATTTATCTAATCTTAATCAATCTATTTACTTAATAAATAAGTTACTTAAAAAATTTAATACTTATTAAGTACATTATTTGTCTAATATTTACCAGATAAATAGATTAACCTATTATTTAGTAAAGAAAATTTACCTACTATTCCGAGTAAATTCTTTACTTACCTAATATTAACCGACTAAATAAATCTATCTACTATTTTCTTGGTAAATCTATTATTTAACTAATATTTAGGGTTTTCATTTGGAGTTTTATGATTCATTTAGTCCATGTATATATAGTCTTTACCAACACCTACTCAATATTTACAAATTTTGCACTTAATAAATAAATTAATTAACTAATATTTACAATATTGATAAATTTACCTAATATTCAATTAGTAAATATATACCGAGTTACTAAATTTACCTAATACTTATTATAAATCTATTCGTACTTGCATCATATTTATCAATTTATATAGTAAATTTTATTTAGCAATTAACCCAAAAAACAATATCACTAATGTTTATAAATAATAAATCAATTATTTACCTAATATTTACCAATTTATTTTCTCAATAAATAAATTATATAACAATTTTTGTACTCAGTAAATTCTTTGTTTACCAAATATATAGCAAATAAATAAATTATTTACTACTTTTTATTTGTTTATTAATTTTTCTTTCAAAAATAATATTTACTAATTCCTATATATTTCTTTCAAGGCCATTGACAGATTAAAAATTTGTAAAGAAAATTGAAATATGCAATATGTTGAATTGTTAGTGTAGAAAACATAGAAGCCATTTGTTAAAAATAAAAATAAAAAAATAAAAAAATAAAAAAGAGAAAATTTAACTTATTGCTCCTAAAATAATTCTCTCTAAGATGTAATAAACTAATAATTGCCATTGAAAATCTATAAAACCATCCATCAAAAATAGGAAACCTTTCACAAAGTCTAAAGAGATGCCATACCTCGTCTTAGGACGGTTGTGTTGAAAGCAACTTGCATTTAGTATAGGAAAACCTTTTTTTTTTTTTTTTTTTTGGTCCCCAATGGGCATTTATCCCATAGAGGTGTGTGGCACATAGTGGGTCTACTTTTATGTTTGATATGTTGGATCCTTAATTTAATATTGAGTTTATATGTGAATAATTATGTGTTGAAAGTTGTCATATAAGATTAAACCTATTTAAAAGTGGTCTACTAAGATTTAGGTAATTTGAGCTTTAATGTATCTGATAGGGTGTGGACCCTTAATGTGTACAAATTTAAAAATAATTTATATTTTTATGATAGGATAAAATAGAAATACCAAAAAGATAATAAGAAATTATTTATATATAATAGTTATAGTCTACAAATCACACATTATTATTCTATTTTTTTCTGACATCCTATCATCAGAGAGAGCAGAAAAAAAAAATTAAAAGATTTTCTAAAAAAACATGTTGATTTGAAAGAGAAATTGTATAATTTTAGAGAATAATTTATTATTATGAATTTAAGTACGTTTCTGTTTATTAATTTATTAATTTTTAGTGACTGTTTCCTGAATTTTGAGAGATGTTTTACCTCTAAGTATATTTTCTAACATGATAGGGATAAATCTCATCAAAACAAATAGAACTGTTCGTTAACATAAACTTACGTACGGAAATGACAGAAAACGACACATAAAAATAAACAGAAAAGGAGCTGGGTAGCCGATATAAAAGAATTCAATCCAAAAAAAGAAAAAGAAAAAGAAAAGAAATGTATACATCAAAAGTTTAACAGATGTTAGCAGGAGAATATCTTCGATAAAAAAATTGTAAAGAAGATGACGAGCATAAGCATCTGATTCTCTTTCGCTTAATACGTGCTGACTGCTTAACTACTAATGACCAGATGCTAACATAATCCCCCAAAAAAAAAACACATAATCCTAAAAATCTGTCCCATCAATGTACTTTGTTTAATTTTTTTCTTTTGGCATCTATTGTCCCACATTAATGTGCCTGCTGACAAGAGGGAAACATCGAGGAAGTTTCGTCCCTTGTCATTATCAAAACGTTAAAGTCAATAGCCCTTTTTTCTTCAAGTATTATATCACAACCACATCTTCAAGCGACTTTTTTGTCTCTTTTCTTTTTCTTTTTTCAATTTTGGAAATTTCCAGTTATTTGTCTAATATCTAGGGCAAAGGAACAGTCTCCAATGCGTTCAAACGCATCAGAGAGAGTCATCTAATTTGAATCAATAGATGCGTGCAAACGCAAAGAATGTTGGGCCTTTTTAGTTTGTTTTTGTTTGAAAAAGCCAAGTTGGCTATGCATGTATTTTGGTTCCAATCTTTCCCAGTGAAAAGAAATTGAATTCTCTTTAATTGTTTTAAGGCCGTTTAATTCGCTAATTCGAGTTTTTAATTTGAATTGAGATTTAATTTTATGTGAAAATTTTTTACTGTAACAAAAAAATTAAATGTGATTATTTGTGAAAGCTTTTTACTATAGCAAAACTCAAATTCTAAATTCGAATCAACGAAATGAACAAGGCCTTATAAACTATTAGGCTGTATTTATCTATGGATTCAAACCATTATTTGTAGGGAGAAAGAGAAAAATAGGCTAAAATTTGAGATGAATTAAAATTAATAGGCCAATAGTTTACATAAGTTAATAAATAGGCCAAATTATTATTTTCGTCCATAACTTGTCTGGTTATGAACCATAACTTGACAAATTATTATTCATAATTGTCCATAACTTGTCCGGTTATGAACCATAACTTGACAAATTTGTCTATAACTTATCTGATTATGAACCATAACTTGACAAGTTATGGCCTATTAATTTTTATAACTAAAAATTGGCCTATTTCCTTTCTTAAGCTTTTCATATTGGCCTATTTTCTACTATTTCCCTTATTTGTAATTCTTTTATAATATTTTTCTCTTATAAAAATTTAAATATTAAAATTATGAATTATAATTTAAATTTATAAACTAAATATATCTTTAGATCCCGTTTATTTTATCAATTCGAGTTTAGAATTTAAATTTTCCTACATTAAAAAGCTCTAAAAAATAGTCACATTTATTTTTTTTATTACAGTAAAAAATTCTCATATAAAGTCGTATCTCAATTTGAATTAAAAATTCGAATCATCAAACTAAACAGACCCTTAATCTTTTATTAAATTTTTATTGTTTTTGTCCTTTTACTAGGATGTAATTTTGTGCAGCTACACAATAAATCCACTTTGTCTTAAGACATATAGAGCGTGTTTTTTTGTCTACAAAATTTTAAAAAATACAACTCAAATTTTAATTTTAAATTTACGTTCTTTTAAATTTTAATTTTATTTAATTTTATTTAATTTTATTTAAGTTCTAACTTTAATTCAAATTATAATTTAAATTTAATTTAAAAATTATACTCAAATTATATTTAAAAAAACAACCTCAGAAAGTTCAAATTATAGTTTAAATCTTTTTTTATAGCTTTTTTTTTCATAAAAAGTACAAATTTATGTTCAAAATTTTTTCAATTCCACCTTACGATAAAAAGGATTAGAAATTGTGCGTCAGCAACAGAATTATTTAGCGGTCCGATCCAGAACACCCAATCGGATAGCGCCACGTCAGCATTAAGTCGGAAAACGATGGTCCCAATTCTAATAAACATTGGGGACATCAGATCATTACTACAGGACAGACAAGTGACACAGAGTCACAGCCTATATAGCGTCCACTTGTTAATCTATAATTCCGGTCTTTTTGCCTGTCAAGAGTTCAATAACCATTTTCAAATAAACTACCGGCCTTCAGCAAGATAAAAAATAAAAAAACTATTGGTCAATAGTAGTGGAAAAAAAAACCCTAAAAACTAATCAAAATACGTTTATTTAGGATTAGTTTATTTTATTAATTTAAATTTATAATTTAAATTAAGATATAATTTTATATAAATTTTTTATTATAATAAAAAAATTAAATATAATTATTTTTAAAATTTTTTACTCTAATAAAACTCAAAATTTAAATTTAAATTAATAAAATAAACAGAATCTTAATATATTTAAATTTAAATAATTAATTCTGTTATTATTTTTTTTCTCATAAAAAATTTAAATTTTAAATATTAAAATTAAAAATTATGATTTAATTATACCTTCTAAATGGACCTGAAAATTTATTGTGCTGGTGCACCTATTTGGATTCAAAACTTTTGATAAATTGGATTTCAAATTTGAAAACTTGTTGAAACTGTAATCCAGAAGCTAACAATAATTAATGGGCGAAAAAAAACCGAAAATTTTTATAAGAATGCACTCTATAAATTTAGTTGACATTTCAGAGCTTGATTTACAACCCACTAATTGATTACTGTAATCAACTGAATCGCATTGTCAATGATTATCAACTGAATCGCATTGTCAAGGTCCAATCTATAAATAATGAAAAGTCTAAAGTGCATGAGAGTAATTTTATCCCATCTAGAAAGTTAAACACGATTTCTACGCGGAGCACTGAAGTCGCTATCCCCAGCTAGCTACCTACTTTGAGAAAGCCATTAAAGATAGTGGATCAAAAAAGAATGGAAAGGTACCAAAAAAAAAAAAAAAAACAAAAACAAAAAGCAAGGACTCTGTTTGGATGCCGAGAAAAAGAGTGAAAACGTGTTAAAGCAGCAATAAACACGAAAATTAAAACAAAAAAAAGGGGTAAAAAATCAAAATGATTAGCCATTGAGTAAAATCAGTCTAATTACTAGATGAAAACCTAAATAAACGAAATGACTTATGACGATATTTCAAAAATAATAATAACAATTCAAAGTAAAAGATAGATTAGCGAATTGTTGAAATTCGTTTATATTTGCGTTCAATTTTTCTTTCAAATTCGAAAAGCTCTTATATCGCAAATTTTTGGATCTAACCAAACAGAAAAAGAAAAAATTACGCATATATAGAAAGGAATACTGAGAAATGGCAATGGAGAAAAACCTGGATACTTTTCCTCTTCTTGTCGGCCGCATCGCGCTTGGCGAAATCGGCGACGAAACGGAACCTCCGGCGAGGGTTCTTGACGACGGCGCCGACGGCAGATCTCCATCGGCGTTGAGCCTCCGGCGACGGGTGCTTGTTCTCCACATCGAAGTCCTCCAAGCTCCACAGCTTTGCCATATCTCGCTTTTTCAAGCTTTCCGTACGAATCTCTCTCTCTCTCTCTCTCTCTCTCTATAACGGAAACGACAAAAAGAAGAAGACGAGAAGAGGCTTAAGGAGAAAGTGAACGGAAAGTTTTATTGCGTTGGCTTGTGTCTATATATAATTAATCCAAAGCAGAGACGGACGACGAGGGGTGAGAGAGAGAGAGAGAGAGCCTTTCAAGACAATCACCTCATTTAATACGCCGCTGTCCCATAACTCCATTATCGCTATTAATTTCGTAACCCTTTTTTCTTTAGCATTGAATAATATTCCAGAAAAAGTGATGGCATTGATTTTGACTTTTTTTTTATTTTTTTATTTTTTTTAAGGAAAAGCTTATGGTGAGAACCCTATTGATGCGTTGACTATTTGATTTACTTCATCTATGAAATGTAATTTTTTAATGGGAAATAGTAGAAAATAGGTCAATATGAAAAGCTTAAAAAAGGAAATAGGTTAATTTTTAGTTATAGAAATTAATAGGTCATAACTTGTTAAGTTATGGTTCATAACCAGATAAGTTATGGATAAACTTGTCAAGTTATGGTTCATAACCGGACAAGTTATGGACAATTATGAATAATAATTTGTCAAGTTATGGTTCATAACCAGACAAGTTATGGACGAAAATAATAATTTGGCCTATTTATTAACTTATGTAAACTATTAGTCTATTAATTTTAATTCATCTCAAATTTTGGCCTATTTTCCTCTTTCTCCCTTTTTTAATGTAGACCTGACTTCAAATTGTAAACAATTTGATTCAAGACTTAAATAGCAATACAATTGGTATGATTAAAATATCTTCCTTATCATAAAAGTTACCTTTATTTTATTGATACTAAGGGGTTATTTTTTTAGAGTGTAACTTGAATGTAATTTTTGAGTTGAATTTGAGTTATAACTTGAGTTGAAGTTAGAACTTAAATAAAGTTGAGTAAAATTGAATAAAGTTGAAACTTAAAAGAACGTGAATTTGAATAAAATTGAAACTTGAGTTGTCTTTTTTTGAGTTTTATAGACAAAAGAACGTGCACTAAGATCTAGTTCATTTCATCAATTTGAGTTTTCAGTTTTAAGTTTTTACAATAAAAAACTCTTAAAAAGGTCACATTTAACTTTTTCTACTACAGTAGAAAGCTCTTAGAAAATATCACATCTCAACTCGAATTGAAAACTCGAATCCGTGAAGCGAATGAGACTTAATTTTTTTTTTAATTTTTTTTAGTACTATGTGTTTGTGTATTTTAGTTTACTGGCTTAAGAACTTTGAAATGTTATAAAAATCTTCCTTGAATTAATAAACATATACTTATAAGAAATCTGCCTTGAATTTTTGTATTTAAAAATCTCCCATGGACTATACTTTATGTAATAATTTACCCTTTAAATTTTGGGTTTGTTTAGTTCATTAATTTAAATTTTTAATTTGAGTTAAGATGTGACTTTATATGAAAACTTTTTATTGTAGCAAAAAGATTAGATGTCATTATTTCTGAGAGCGTTTTACTGTAGCAAAACTCGAATCAATGAAATGAACGAGGCCTTGATATATTTTGGTGAATTTTTATTAGTGCAAAGATGGGTGACTAACCGTAATTAACTTTTAAGATGTGATTATATGGGTCCTAACACGCATATAGGTACAAAAAACACGTCTGCGTTTGCTAGTTTTCGAATTGAATTCGGATGCGGAAGCATGAGGGAGGCAGATCAAGTATAACAAAAATTTTCACAAAACTTTTGAGATACTCTATATATTATATTAATTTATGCACGAATAAATTAATCATATTAATTTATTTATTAAGAACTCAATTAGGAAAAATACCTGGAGGTCGATTTGGATGATAACTTGAGTTCTTTGACCTCGAACAATCCTTGCTCCAAAGCCTTGTGTTTAGAAAATCAAAGTCTTCCACGTCAATTCGTTGAATCTACGTAGACGTGTGTGTGGGCACACTCGAGATAAGACGGGTTGGATCAAACACTCGAATTTCCACAAACACCAATGCATGCACGATGTGAAATTTTAGGAGAAAATTTTTTCTTCTCTCTCTACTAGGGATTTTGGCCACCCTCAAGAAAATTAGGTCAAAAAATTGTCCCACGCAATTTTTATCATCCTCTTATTTATAGAGTAGAAGTCAAACTTCTAGAAGAAGTCAAATCTCTATCTCCTATTTGAATTTGGAACAAAAAATCTCCTCTTCCTTATCTCAATGGGGCCGGCCATATGTAGGGATTCCTATCCCTGTGTGTGGCGCCAATTCCAGATGGGGAAGGAAGAGAAAATTATTTTTTATCTTGTAGTCCAATTTTAATTCAAATTCAAATTCGAATTTAAGTTAAATTTAAAGTTAATTTGAATTCTAAATTAAACAACTTATCAAAGAAGTTTAAAAGAATAAATTTAAATTATGTTCATAATTCAAATTCAAATTTAAATAATCACATTATTTAAATAATAATTAATTCTCAATTAATTATTTTTTAGTATTTAATTTTTAGAATTGCATAATTCTAAAAAAAAAACATTTTGCCCTTTGTGTCTGGCAGAATTACAAGGACGACGCGGGGACTAATGGACCTATAATCCCGAGCTCTAATAAAATTAATAATTAATTAAACACTTTAATTAATTAATTAATTCTATTAATTCTAATAGTTACTCCACTATAAACTTGGAATTGCACTCTCGAAATTATAGACATTAATTACTTCTAAACTGTGAAGTGTCCAATTGATATAGTCATTGTATATAGATCAATCCTCCATAAATAATTCATAATTAGAGCCAAGTAGAATCCGTTAACCTCTCTAATTATATTTTCATCCTTAAGTACCATTGACTCTCTAATGGATAGTGATTCATAAAACACATTCATGAACCAGAGCGCTCTTTACTAATCTAAGTAGCAAATCAACATTTAAGAGAGTTTATTTATCTACTTCTTTCTCAAGAAGGAATGGATTCCATCTTGTATAATAACATTCCCGGCTACCTACTTCATCATGTCTCTAAAATACAAAGAATAGGATTCAAGGTCTCAGAATCCATACCGAGTAAATCAAAAGACATAAATCCATAAATAGGAGTTTGTTAAGAACTCAGGATTAAGATTATCATATATATGACTATCGGTAGACTCAATTAAATTTCTATACTTAACGAAAATTATTAGAAATTCATATTGTGTCTTTGTCCCTGTTCCACATAATCTCATTATGCGTAATACACTCATTCAATATCACATCATATTAACAATGCGGATAACACTGTTCCATTCTAAACGGGAATGACATGTATTAATAATGTTTTAATTAAAGGTTCTGAACTTTAATTAAATTCATTATGAACAACGTTTTGATTATTATCCTTAAACATTATCCTCTCGTATATAATACCTATATATAATGTTTAAGGTTACATAAATAATCATGGAATTTTCATCTGATATTCATAAAACATTCATAAATACATGCACATAAAATGATGAATGAACTCTTTTATTAAATAAATAATAATTATCCTATTACATCTCATGCTTTTAGGACATCATTCCTAACGGCGTTTAAGTACAACTGCTTATGTTGGGTGTCAAAAACCAAAGACTAATAAACATTAAAAGTCGGTAGGGATTAGACAAAGCTTATGCTTAAGATTCCTTTACAAATTTGTCAAGAAATAGGTAAAGCTGTAAGAAAGTTCTAGTGGACGGGTGGAGTCAAGAAATCTAGATACTTGTCTCTCTTGGACTAGATCACACTGCGTTAACCAATGCTCAAGTCAAACCAAAATTAGATGACTGAAGAAACCATGACCGAAGCGAATACAAGAATTCGAAGCTTTAGCCATGGCAGACAAAGAACCACTATCACCAGAACCAATTTGCTCTGATACCATATTAGTTTTAAGAAAAAAAGGAAAGAACATTTTCTGAAAAATGAAACTAATTACACAAATGAAATGTACAGTATCTATCTTAAATAGCCCAATTAGACTGTACGATGGTTTGCTATACAGGCAAGGCTTCTCGACACCTTTGCAGCGGTGTCTAGATGATTGTGAGGCACAAGAGGTCCTTCGGGAGATCCATGAAGGAGTGTGCGGTAAACATGCTAGGGGCAATCTCTAGCTCTTAAGGTTTTGAGGCAATGTTACTATTGGGCTACGCTTAAAACCTAACTTCCATTCTAAGCCCATGGCCTTTTCCCAAATGGGGGATCGACTTGATCAGACCTCTACACCTCGCACCTGGAGGCTTTAAGTTTGCCATCGTCACAGTGGACTACTACACCAAGTGGGCCGAGGCGAAAGCTCTTACTTTGACTATCGAGGCAGCCTGCACTAGCTTCATATGGAACAACATTGTGTGTCGATTCGGTGTCCCACACTCGATTGTGTCCGACAATGGGAAGCAGTTCGACAATGCCTCGACGCGTAAATTCTGCGATGACTTAGATATACGAAAGGACTTTTTGACCTCAATACATCCGCAGTCCAATGGCTAAGTGGAGGCCATAAACAAAATCCTAAAGTATACCCTGAAGAAGAAGCTCGACAACCTAAAGGGCAAATGGGTCAAGGAACTTCCAAAAGTCTTGTGGGCATACAGAACAGCGAGTCGAACTACCACGGGTGAAACACTATTCTCTATGGCATACAGAATCGAGGCTGTACTTCTCGTGGAAATTGAGACATTGACTCTAAGGACGGTCGTGTATGACGATGACACAAACATTGAAGCCAAGAACGAAGAGCTTAACCTGTTGGAAGAGAAAAGGCTCGACTTTCAGCTATGACTCACTGCTTACCAACGTAGAGCAGCCCGATACTACGACAAAAGAGTTAAGCAAAGAAGGTTTATCCCAGGAAATTTGGTATTAAAAAGGATGACACAGAGCACTAAACCAAAGAATACTAGCCCCCTGGGCCCGACTTGGGAAGGATCTTACCGCGTAAGGGAGGTGCTGCGCCCTGGGACCTATCTTCTCGAAAGCCTCGCCGGTAAACAAGTTCAACACCCCTGGAATACAGAGTAGCTAAAATGTACTACCAATAGTGTATAAATCCTTACACGTTTTTATTGTGTTTGGGCATTACATCAAATATAAATAAAGCTTATTTATAGTAAATGTCCAAAAAAGTGCAAAAAAACCAACCCCTTAAATATGTATGTCTAAAAATCAAAGTTTTTCACACACACATAGGGGCAGTAAAGGGTCCACGGATCACAAAAATATGACTAAAACGTCGACTCTTCTAAGGAGGAGAGACGATTTACTTTGGCAAATTTCAAGGAATTCGCCAAAACGATGACCCTAAGGGGTCAAAACAAAGCGTCGACTCCTCCAAGGAGGAGAGACGATTTACTTCGGCAAATTTTAAGGAATTCGCCAAAACGATGACCCTAAGAGGTCAAAACAAAACGTCAACTCCTCTAAGGAGGATAGACGATTTACTTGGACCCTAAGGGGTAACATAATACGTCGACTCCTCTAAGGAGGAGAGACAATCTACGTAGCAGAATTTAAGCAAACTTAATCAACGACGTCAAAATGATACTTAAAAATAAAGGCAATTAGATACATTATATAAAAAAAAAATCCAGTGTCTAGATAAAAAAACAAAACAATGCTACAGAAGTAGAAATCACATATTAGACCCTCAGCTTCCTAGACCTCATCGCCTCTGCCACCATCAGCTCCAGCATCGTTTCCACCATTGCCCTCACCTCCCTCACCTTCGGCAAGAGAACCTTCGTCGTCAGAAAAGGGCTCATAGAGGAAGTCCATGTTGAGGCCAAGGAGATGCCTGTTGATTCTAGCCACGATTTGCTCACCAACGGACAGCATGTCACTGGCACGCATATCATGTAGCTCTTCGGAGGATTTGAAATCCTCCACTGCCTTAGCAGCAGCCTTTGCGGTATCTCGAGCAAATTCATTGGAGGCAAGAAACTCCCAGACCTCCTCTTTCTTTCCCAGATCATAGCCGTCCTGCTTGCCAAGGGTATACCCCTCCTTTCGGAAAGCATCTTTGGAGTCGGCAGCATGTTTACGGACGAGATCAATCTCCTTTTGAACATGATCTAGGTATGCTTTCACCCATTTCAGCTACTTAGTGGCGAGGGCAATCTTCTTTAAAGCCTCCTCCTTGTTGTCTTTCTCCTTTTTGAGAAGGGTCTTCAAGCGCCCCTCGATGCGGTCCATTCCCTTGCTTCTCTCCTCGACCTTAACTATGTCGATAAAGTTAAGAATAGAGAGGACTAGGGACTGTCAAGTTAAAGGGAATCTGTTAAGAGAAGAGAGAGGGAATAGCAAAAATACACTTAACACAGGCAGCGAAGCATACGTGGATTTGGAGAAAGATCTGTTGGCGCGTGCGGCCGATCAGGGAAGCCTGATTCACGCTCTCCCAGTCCTGCTCGAAGAAGGACTTGTACAAGGCCTGGAAGACGACGGAAAAGCGCGGGGGCAGACTCAATGCCGCTTTAATCTGGGCTGGAGCAACATCAGCAATGATGAACTGGGGGTCACGGACCCTTGCCCCGAGAAGCAGTAGGCATTCTTAGGCCGAAGGAGCCTCAGGAGCATTGGTAATCTCAATTACCGGCGTCGGCTCGGCCCCCACCACCGACGTCTCATCCGGTCGAGACCTCTTTGGTCTTAGAGTCTCCTGAGAGGCTGAAGCCTCAACTATAGAGAGATACTTCGGCGGAACATTGGCTCTACCAGGCTTGCTCAGCCTCTCACTTGGCCTCGGCCTCTTGGAACGTCCCTTCTCGCTAGGAATGCGCAGTTACAGAGTCTTCATATCTACGTCACAGTCAAAGTCAGACACCATGTCAAAAAAAATAATATATATATCGAAATCTTGGACTTCAGCAGTGTTGTCGGGGGAGGGAAGGGAAAGCAACAACCCAGAATTTTCCAAGTTGTCACGTGTTAGCAAGGTGCTAACATGATGAAAGCTCTCCGGGAAGCTGAAGGCTTGTTTTACCCTTGCAAGACGATTCCCCGAAAGCTGGGGATGGTCATGGGGAACTACAGAACAAAAAGGGTCAGCAGTATATATGAGGAATGAACAATGACAACTATAAACAGACCGTCGAAGGAAACTCACTCAGCATTCCAAAGGATGTTCTCACACCCAGACGCTTATGGGGCTTGTCAACTGGGTGAACATCGAGCATGCCCTTTACCATGAAGAACATCGGCTTCCAGCCATGTGACAACGAGGGTAACCCTAGTATCAATTTTCCTAAATGGGCTTGGATCGCCCGTGACCACCCAAAAAGTACCACCGTCACACTTAAGGGTCTGGCAAAAATTGTATACACAAAGAAATTCATCCAAAGGTAGGTCTATGTCAAACCTTTGGTCCTAAAAAATCCACATACTGGCAAAAATATACCAAAAGTTCGGGGCCAGCTATGTGGGAGAGATGCCGTGGAGGTCGCATAAGGCCTTAACGAATGGGTGTATGGGGAGTGTCATCCCCGCTGTGAAGGCCCAGGTGTATACAAACATATAGCCTGGAGGAGGTTAGCTCGCCCTAAAGTAGGAATCCGGTAGGAGATACTGTTGGTTGCCGAATCGAATTTAGCGACGGAAACGCAGCGGAAAGGCGGATCGTGTATGACAAAAATTTTCATAAAACCTTTGAGATACTCTATAGATTATATTAATTTATGCACGAATAAATTAATCTCATTAATTCATTTATTAAGAACTCAATTAGGAAAAATACCTGGAGGCCGACTCGGTTGATAACTTGAGTTCTTTGAGCTCGACTAATCCTTGCTCCAAAGCTTTGTGTTTAGAAAATCAATGTCTTCCACGTCAATTCCTAAAATCCACGAAGACGAGTGTATGGGCACACATGAGACAAAACGGGTTACAATAAACACTCAAATTTCCACAAACACCAACGCATGCACGATGTGGAATTTTTTGGAGAAAATTTTTTTCCTTTCTTTTCTACATGAGAAATTCGGCCAGCCTTAACAATTAGGGCTGAAAAATTGTTTCAAAAATTGTTATCACAATTTTCTATCATTCTCATATTTAAAGAGTAGAAGTCAAACTTCAAAAAGGAATCAAATCTCTATCTCTAAGATAAAGCTTATTAATTATCTCCTATTTGAATTTGGAACAAAATCTCCTCTTATCCTTTCTTCTTATGGCCGGCCAACCCTAGGGAATTGTATCCCTGTGTAGGCGCCAATATCAGATAGGGAAGGAAGAGAAAAAACATCCTTTATCCTGTAGTCCAATTTTGACTCAAATTCAAATTCCAATTTAAGTCAAAGTTAAATTAATTTGAATTCTAAATTGAACAAGTTATCAAATAAGTTTAAATGGATAAATCTAGATGTGTTCAAATTCAAATTTAAATAATCACATTATTTAAATAATAATTAATTCTCAATTAATTATTTTCAAGTGTTTAATTTTAGAATTCCGTAATTTTAAAATTTCTATTTTGCCCTTTGTGTCTGACAGAATTACTAGGACGACGCGGGGACCAATGGGCCTATAATTCTGAGCTCCAATAAAATTAATAATCAATTAAACAATTTAATTAATTAATTAATTCTATTAATTCTAATAGTTACTCCACTATAAACTTAGAATTACACTCTCGAAATTATAGATATAAATTACTTCTAAACTGTGAAGTATCCATTTGATATATTCATTGCATATAGATCAATCCTCCATAAATAATTCATAATTAGAGCCAGGTAGAATCCGTTAACCTCTCTAATTATATCTTTATCCTTGAGTACCATTGATTCTCTAATGGACAGTGATTCATAAAACACATTCATGAATCAGAGCTCCTATTGGTCCAAGTACCGAATCAACCCTCAAGAGAATTATTTATCTACTTCTTTCTAAAGAAGGAATGGATTCCATCTCGTATAATAACATTCCCAGCTACCTACTTCATCATGTCTCCAAAATACAAGGAATAGGATTCAAGGTCTCAGAATTCGTACTGAGTAAATCAAAATACACAAATTCATAAATAGGAGTTTGTTAAGAACTCAGGATTAAGATCATTCTATATATGACCATCGGTAGACTCAATTAGAATTTCTATACTTAACAGAAATTATTAGAAATTCATATTGTGTATGTGTCCTTGTTCCACATAATCTCATTATGCGAAATACACTCACTCAATATCTCACCATATTAACAGTGCAGATAACACCGTTCCATTCTAAATGGGAATGACATGTATTAATAATGTTTTAATTAAAGATTCTGAACTTTAATTAAATTCATTATGAAAATTGCTTTTTGATTATTATCCTTAAACATTATCCTCTCGTATATAACACTTATATACAATGTTTAAGGTTACATAAATAATCATGGAATTTTCATTGATATTCATAAAATATTCATAAATATATGCACATAAAATAATGAATAAACTCTTTTATTAAATAAATAATAAATATCCTATTACATCTCATGCTTCTAGGACACCATTCCCAACAGATACTCGAACCACCGACCGTCCACGTGTCCCTTCTTATATGCGCGGACGATGTCCCTCTTCCGTGTCTTCGGTACGACGTAGTCATCAGTAAAGGGCGGACGGTCCTCGTCTGCCCCAATCGAAGCCACAGGGACGCCTGTAAGTCGGCTGCTACTACCGAACATAATGCCCCCCACCAGGGAGTCGGTGCTGTTGGAAGATTGCCCCTTAGACTCGCCTTCTACCATGCGGTCGATGTTGTCCTCATCATCACGTGAGTTGGGGACGTAGCCCTCAACCTCCATCAGAAGCGGGTCGCTGGCAGTAGAATTAGAGGAGGACTTAGAGGCTGGCATTGGATCCGGCCTCACGAGAGGCACAGAAGGTACTCCCCCTCAATGTTTATTTTTCTAGGAGCCATTACTGTAAAGGAAACATCTAAGGTCAGTTCCTATAAGTCAAGAAGGAAGGGAAAGATAGTTTGATGCTTAAAGACCAAAACATTCGGTCGACTAAAGTTGGAATAATAAGACGGTAACTATTTGAGCCTGGGGTATGAACTGAATCGAAGACTATTCAAGCATAGCGACGACCATTCAAACTAACCCAGAATCACTCAAAACTCCTATGGCTAGTCCAGGACGTGGCATATAATGTCAAGGTCAGGTTCCAACCTCTCCTCTCATACCATTCCTAACTATTCCCACCACTTAGGAAATGATCTACCATGTTCCGAGTGAGATAAACAAAGTGGAAAGGAAGTTCAAGAAAATGCTTACCAGGGAATGCATAGCAAGAGAGGTACATGAGCTCTTAGGAAGAATGTTGTTGGAGATCCGCAAAACGACAAGGAGGGAATAATCTTGGAGAAATTTTGGCAGAGTTTCGTCTGCTTCAAAATGTTTACGAGTGATTCAGACACGAAGATACCCATTTATATTAACCTAAGGGCCTCGACCCTCAGTCGTCCGATCATATACGTTTGCATCTAACTATATGAGCACATGAGCCTGATCCAACGGCTGGGGGAAAGGCGGGAAGCTAAGGGGTCGTGATCCAGTGGCCCAGGTTCATCCATTCGAATGAAAGGCCACGTCAACATGGTGATTGAACGGACGCGACGTTTGCACTTCTCGAGGAGTTCTGAAGCGCCAGGGACATCATTCTGAAAAAGGTTCGGAGCTAGACTCCCACACCCAAAGCAAACAAGGGGAGAACCAGAGCAAACCCCAGACCTAGCTCGAGGCAGTCCGAAGAAAAGCCTCGACCTGGGGGGCAGCTGTTGTGTGGGAAAATTCACATACGACATGTCAGAGAACGAACAAGCCACACGTGGCCCCATGCCTACCACATCATTTAGCCCTCGACGCCTGAGCCTCATTGGTCTCTCCCGTATGGCAGGAGAGTCGAACGTATGAGACCAAGACTGTCGATCGTATACACAGTCAAGGTCTATGAGACCAGCCCGAGCAAAGTAACGCGATAAAGTCGTTCTTGAGAGAGTACCCTCGGCCGATGTTAGCATAGGCGCAGAGGGCATACTTGAACAGCTGACTCTACATCCCGAGGCTCCTGAGGTGATTGGTTGAATATTCCAACGTTGCGTCTGGGTTTGGAGGAGATCAATTGCACAAGAAATGATTACAAGCCCCTTAAACTGCCTGGAATAGGTCAAAAGATATTACAGAGGATCTGCAGAGCCGTAATAGGGGGACAAATTGGATGAGTGAACAGTCCAAAAGGTGTTGGCAAGCTGTTGTCTAGGCAACAGAGGGAATAGGCCACTCGAGTAAATGAGCCCAATGGGGGAAAAGCTCACTGGTCCAAACTGCCCACCATTGAGCAAAACCCAGGGGAAATGGGCTATAAAAGGGGAAAGACCCCGAGGGAGAGGGGGATTGATTCTCTGGTGTTGAAACACACTTGTAAACAAACAAATCAAAAGAAATATAAGCCATTGGACGTAACTCTTGATTTATAAGGGTGAACTACTATAAAATCTTTGTGTCTTCTTGTTATTACATTGATCATAGCGTTCACTCCACAAAACACCATCACACGAACTTGCACATACGGTTCACAGGTGTTAGACCGGTAAACCCACGGGCTATCGCGGGGTAATCCGGTATGGTCTTGTTGACGAAATTCGACCGTCAACAAATACGGTTAAAATAAAAAATTACTTATAGTTTATTTTACAATATCAGAGAAACTCTCATGAAAACTAAAGGTAGTTATTGGCTTCGTTAATTTTGAGACAAATAAAACGACCCATTTCGTGTGGTATGGACTAACATTTATGAGCGTAAAATTATATGTTATTAAGTAATTTTTAAAATTGACTTTGTGATTTATGGTTGAAAAAATGCGCTGTGAATATGATATTTTGTACCACATCTTAGAATATTCTATTCAAATATCTCTTAAGAAATCATAATCAATAATTTGTTCTAGAACTCTTTGGTAGAGCACGCGCCAAAAAAAAAGGAACTGTATTAGTACTAGTATTGCATGATTTTGAATATTTAATTAAGTGTAATTAAAATCTGTCAAATTTACATATTTTTACTATAGGATCATTTTCATAAAGGGTAAGTTGCTCTAATACGACCTAAACTATTTATTTTTTTTGCTTAATGCACCCCGAACTCTCAATTTTGACAAACTACATCCTAACCTCTAAAATCAGTTGCAACAAGGACGATGGGAGTCCCACGCGGCAAGGACGAAGAAGAGCCGGAGATTTCGGCTTAGGAATTGGTGGAGGGTGTGACAATGACGTAGATAAAGGCCTTCAATTCTAGATCTCACCATCAGGTCGTCGTGAGCCCAACCGTCGGAGTCCAGAGCTCACAATTATCGCTGCCGCATCGATCCCAAATCTCACAACCGTCGCCATCGCTCTAAGACCATATCTGGTTTTAACGTTTCAGCCAACATAGAGAAAGCAAGGAATAGGGAGGGAGCAAGAGGGTTTTGAGTGAGGATGGAGTCCATATCTTTTTTTTAATTAATATTTATTTAACCGTTAAGGTTTATGTTAAGGTTACATCTTTATTATTTTTATTATTTCATTTTTTTAAGATTTAATTAGATTTTATGACTTTATTTAATTTTTAAAGGCATGTCACATCAGCAATTTGTTAAAATTATAGATAAAATTAGATGGAGGGATGTTTTGAATTTATATCTATTAAAAAGTGTTTTGAACCGTTTAAAAAAATTTAGTGGTATTTTAGAACAGGGCACGAACTTTAGGGGCATTTAAAACAAAGCTTGGAATATAATTCTTCATCCTAAATTATATTAAGAACGTATATCATTTTACCAATATAGGTTGTCGTTTTTTTTTTCTGCTGGAAAAATGTTACCAATATAGTTTGGAGCATGTGAAGTGCACATGTATCATTTTTTTAAAATCCGAAAATATTTTTTTTTTTTTTTTTTTTTTTTTTTTTTTTTGCCGGAAAAATGTTACCAATATAATTTGGAGCATGTGAAGTGCACATGTATCATTTTTTTTTTTTAATCCGAAAATAGTGTTCTAATTAATGTTCAATGTAGATTGAAATAGACTGACTTCTAAATCAATGCCATGTTCTTTAAGGCGTAAAAAAATGTTATTTTCAACAAAACAAAAAAAAAAAGAAGAAAATTTGTTGCCCATGGAATGAGAGAAATTTGACAAGTTCATGACCCCATTCAAGATCTTTGAAATAAGACTGGCCGGGTTCAAATATTCTTTATAAGTTTTCAACAAAAAAAGTAGATTAAAATTGAATATTCAACAAGAGAAAAGGAGAAAAATCTTTTTTTTTTTTTTTTTTTATGCCGCCTACGTACCCACTGCATTTCAGGTCATTGTTTGTCTGTTTGGTATCTAGATTCACTCTCTTATTCGAATCATGATTCATGATTCGCTACAGTATTTTCTCTCACAAAAAATACATGTAAATCGAAAATGGTTCTAATCACATAATTTGAATTTATGAACCAAACGAGATGTTTTATTACTGTCGTTTAGCAACAATTACAAGTGGAGGTTAGTTGGCTGCCGGTGCCTCCCATGTTGAAAAGAAAGGGGAGGAATTCCCGCTTTTTGCTGCGTAATGTTGAAGACACAGAATTATTTCAATATTGATACAATTCTTGGTCAATATACACCAAAAATAAACAACAAAAGTAAATAAAAAAAAAAAACTCTTGGTCAATAGCAGGACAAGGGCAGGCACCGGCCGGCCCCGGCGGATCTATATATACATATATGCCTCATTATTTTGACTTGAACGTGCAAAGTGTGGCCGGCGGTGTAAACGCTCTTTTGGCCAATTTGGGACCAGTGAGACCTCTACCTTTTAACCAATTTGGAATTTGAAATAAAATACAATTACTAATCTAGACGCGGAAGAGTCAAACGCATTTAGACTCCGACCATATGAGGTTCGATTGAAACGTTCAAGGGGGTAACACATGTGCCGAATTCCAACAAAGGAAACAGAAGAGGCACATAACTATTCGAGTACAAATTTGGCTCTTTCAAACGCACCACAAGCACCGCAAAAGCCGGTGGATGATTTCAATTGAAATCGGATACCAAAAGCACTAAGGCCTTACCACAACACCGCAAAAAAAATAACTTACGAGCTTAATACAAAGATAATATCAAAAGGTGGAGAGATCATATCTCTTAGAATAACAAAAAAAAAAAAAAAAAAAAAAAAAGTAGCAATGCAAACACCCTAACACTAAATCAACGCCTTTATTGAAAAGAAACAGATACAAACCAAAGAGGACTTGGACACAGGTAGATCTGCCGGCACCAAGTCGGCCACCACGAATAACAATGTCTAGCTACTTTCTCTTGATGCTTTCACACATATTTAATTATTCTTCTTAAAGAATATCATTAATAGTACACAAAACGCTATGGTACTAAATATTGATTATATGCCAAAAAATATTAATCTTGATTATTAACAAAAGTACATATCCAACTACATATTTGATCGAGCAACATCAAGATCGATATTAAATTTCCGAATAACACATATTAACCAAATCCAAAGTTAGGGATATTTTGTTAGAAGAAATCCCTAACTTAATTTGTGTTTTCTTTAATACGGTCACATATTCGAGATTGAGCTCTAATTCAATCAAAAGTTAAGCGGTCTCAAGCAAATATTAGGTTTCAAGACTGTTGACAGTTAAATTAAGATTCGATTGAAAAAGATCAAACAATCACAAACACGTAAAATATGAATTAAAGTAAAAAGAAAATATAAGAATATTTTAAACACCGTTCATTTTACCGTTTCGAGTTTTGCTACAGTAAAAAACTCTCAGAAACAGTTATATATAACTTTTTTGCTACAATAAAAAACTCTCACATAAAGTCACATCTCAATTCGAATTAAAAATTCGTATCAACGAACTAAACAGGTCCTTAGAGAGTTTGACCACAAACTCGCTTGATGGTTAACTCGCGAAGCTGCGGGTTTGCATGGTCATGACCTCATTTAATTTGATGGTGAGCTAACGAGGCCATAATTTCCTTTGTAATTAAAAACAAAGTGATATGTATAGGTTGGCTTAATTAACATATATAGGTTGGCTTAATTAACGATTGAACCATATTACAAATATCTTTCCCTTTGTCTTCCATTTCCTTATCTTTTTGCAATCTTTAATCACCCAACTAATTCATTATTATTATTTTTTTTCATTTTCAGACATTTTTATTAAAATATTTTACCAAAGATAATGATAACAGTCTTTGAACTAGATCATTGTGAACATGTAGCTGATCTAGGCTCTAGTATTACGTGATATGTAAGCATGTATAAAGTTGTCTGCCATGATCTCAAGCTAAATTTTGCAACCCAACATGAATCTTAAAAGTTGTATATATACATTAGATTTCCCAATCCTTTCCAAGTATCCACTAGCATAATATTTCTGTTCATTTCACTGATTCGAGTTTAAAATTTGAGTTTTATTACAGTAAAAAGCTCTCAGAAATAATCACATCTAACTTTTTTACTACAATAAAAAGCTCTCACATAAAGTTACATCTCAATTCGAATTAAAAACTTGAATCAACGAACTAAACGGACCCTCAAAGACTGTTTGGTTCACTTATTTAAAATCTCTAATTTTGTTAAAGTACTTTTCTCTCATAAAAATTTTAAATAAAAAAGATTTCTATCAGTAGGTTATCTCACAAAATTTAAATTTAAAATCAAAATCACTGACTTAAATATATGAAAGAAACGACCATAAGCATCTTCAGCACCAACAACGACACTTTCAAGTATTCATCATGTGTCTCCATTCAAGAAAAGGTATCATTAAAGATGCTATCATGCTAATTAACAAAGTCATGACTACTTTAGAATTACGCATTGAAATGTTACCCGAAAATGACTTTATTTATTTAAATGAATTCGCAAAATATAATCACCCAGTCACCTTTATCTTAAACGTGTTTCATTAAAAAAAAAAAATGATAATCAAGAATTGAAGTATCGTTGAAGTCAGTGGACAGTGATAATTCACCATGTATCTTAAAACTTTGATGGTGTGATGGTTTATTTATACGCTAGCTAAAGAGAGACATTTTTTATTATTATCATAGAGAAAAAATATCAATTCTCTATTTATATATGTATATATATATATATATATATATTTCAGTTAAAAAAAAAAAAAGAAAAAAGATTCCGGTGCTATCAGAATTACACAGTGGTTGAGCAAGACTCAACAGGAAGGTAGGTGAATGTGAAAAGTGTGCCCAAAAAAATCAGTAAGTGTAGTCACTGACGAGCTATTCAATTAATTGTTCTACCAAAAAAAAGGTCTTTTTATTAAAGGGTTTTAATTCTTATTAGTAGTGTTAATTTCTGACTATTCGATCCGGTCAAAATTACATGATCATATTAAAAAAAAAAAAAAAACACAAAAGAGAGTTTTTGATAAAAAAAAAAAAAAAATAGTCTTTTTATTGTAGGGTTTTAATTCTTATTAGTAGTGTTAATTTCTGACTATTCGATCCAGTTAAAATTACATAATCATATTAAAAAAAAAAAAACACAAAAGAGAGTTTTCAATATAAAAAAAAAAAGTCTTTTTATTGTAGGGTTTTAATTCTTATTAGTAGTGTTAATTTCTGACTATTCAATCCGGTTAAAATTACATGATCATATTTAAAAAAAAAAACAAAAAAAAGTTTTCGATATAAATTTGACAGTTGAAAACATGAATATTTTTAGTAGTTTTTTTTACCATGAAAAAAAAAAAATCTACAGACCCTCCTTGCGCTTTCAATCTTTCAAAACGAGGAACAGTCCCTCGAAAAGGCATCCCTAGTATGTAGCAAGCATACTCTACCACACCAACTTAACTAAAGTGCAATTTCACATATTAACGTCTTCACCTTATGGTGAATGTTTACGTACGTGCCAGAGTTAAACTTACATTGCGAGCTTTCCATTATCGCGCGTCCGATGCAACAAACTGTGTAACAGTCCTTCGAGTCCTGATGCCATGCATAAGTCTGCCAAATGTTCTTGATCTCCTACTAAGAGGGATAGTATGGACGAGGTCAACATCAATAGCCACCATCGAAAATGAGATCATTGACCAAAGTCCTCCGTAGGTTGATCCAGAGTCAAAATCATCATTTTGAAGGTGTTCAGTCTAGGAATCCAAGGGTCTCCAAATACTTTAATGAGATTGCATGTGTTCATCAACCCGCCAATTAATGCATGAAACCCCTTCTCTAAAATTGCACGGCCGCACCAGGAGAAAATGGAACAAGCCAGAAAATACTTAGGCCAAGTTCATTTCACCAATTCAAGTTTAGAATTCGAGTTTTACTATAGTAAATCTCAGAAACAGTCATATTTAACTTTTTTACTGCAGTGAAAAACTCTTACATAAAGTCACATCTCAACTCAAATTAAAAACTCGAATCAGCGAACTAAACGGGTCATTAACTTAGTTTAAGGATTCGACTCACAAGGGACTCCAGATATTAGGAAATACAACCCTACTTAGCAATATGAAGGCTTGGTAATTGAAAGGACTAACATCACGAAAAAAACTAAGGGTTGTTTGTTTATGGTCTCATTTTCATTTTTTACGTTTTCGAGAAAAAAAACTGAAAATGCCTAAGAAAACACATTTGGTGTAAAATTTTCTAAAATCAAAACTGAAAACACCCGTTTTCATTTTCTCTTTTTTTCTCATCTTTTTAAAAACAAATTTTTTCCGTTTTCATTTCCAAACTTCTAAGACTATAAAGGCCAGATTTGATCTCATCGGCAAGAGATCGACCTAGAACACGCATGACTTTGTTTGACTCAAGGAAAAATCTAAAAAACCCAAATCCGATGCTCTCACCGCATGGAACCGGAACCAGATGCAGAGTTGCATCCATGGCGGCAAGGGACGAGCAAGAGAGAACGCACATGAGCTAGGATATGAGATCTTGGATCCACCGCGATCTCATGGTGATGAAGCGAACGATGACGATGATTGCGTTTGCATAGCGACAACGTCTTGTCTAGACATGGCGACAGTAGAGAAAGGGGGCGGAAAGAGAAGAGAGGAGGAAGATCTCGCAAAATCCACGGTTGACGCCATTGAAGGATTGAACGTCGATCCTCATGGATCTCGAACGCGGTGAGATCCACCAATGGCACCGGCTCTCCACAGCGTCCTCAATCTGAGACAAGCGAGATGAACGACACCGGATCTACTTGGATATCCAATCAGATCACATGCCTTCTTTAGCCACGACACGGCAGAGAGAGAGGAAACCAGAGAAAGTGGGACGAAGACAGGGAGGGTTGAGAGAGAGTGACGAGATGAGATGAGAGAGAGAGAGAAGCAAATTGAGAGTGATAACAAATTAGGGTTTAGACTGTATTAACTAAGGGTATTTTTTTATATAATTATTAACTAAGGGTTATTATTTATTTAATATATTATTAATTTAAATATTATTACATATTTTTAAAAATTAAACCACCAAACACATTTCAGTTTTTTTTTTAAACTGAAAATAATCTCGGAATAAAACTACCAAATGCATTTTCAAAAATGATTCCAAAATGAAAATAAAAATGTTTTCGTTTTCATTTTCATACAAAAAACAAAAACATTTTGGAACTAATTCCAAACACACCCTAAGGCTATCATCACTTTTTAGGCTTACAAAACAATTCCGTTAAACAAAATAATATTCAATAAACCTCAAATATTATAACTAATTAACATTTTACTCCTCATTTTCTTGTTATTACTTTATATAGATTTATTCCTCATTTTTTCTCTTTCCTTATTGCTTATAATCAATTAATGCTTTAAAAATTATTGCCTAACTAATATGTTTTAGAGGGAAAAGTATTCAACAAACCCCAAATATCATAGTTAATTAGCAATTTAATAGTCATATCAAGATCTTAGTTCAAAAAATTGATAGAATCAAGATGGAGAGAAAAAATTGGAGACATGTCATATTTTAAGGGGCACAACAAGTATATTTTAAAGTTCAATGAGCATATTAACACAAGTGATAAAGTTCAGTAGCTATTTATAGGTATTTTTGTTAAAAAACTTGACGGCGTTAGATTTAGAGGGTATATTGATACAAATGAACATGCATATTTTAAAGTTTAGGGGGCATATTGACACAAATGATAAAATTCATGTGAAGTTTATAAAATTTGAGGCATTTAAAATATAATTTTGAAATAGTATGCAATGTCGCCATTGAGAAATTTAAAATATAATTTTGAAATAGTATGCAATGTTGCCATTGAGAAATTTGAAATCAACCATCATATAGAAAAATTACCAAGAACATAAGAACCACATAAAAAAAAAAAAAAAGGCTACTCTTCTCTCAAAGAAAAATTTTAGAATTCAATGTTGTTAGTGAGATCTCCACTCTCTCTCACATTAAGATCACTCGACGTGTCAGTAGCCATACCGGAATTAAAATTGAAAATAAGTCCAGTTAAAAAGGAATGCCCACAATGCATAGCTTGTTTGACGTCCATCTCGATCAAGGGAAGCACGGACCTCAATTGAGGTGTCATACTGATATCGAGGGAAAGCACAGACCTTGATCATGGGCCAAGGTCAATATCCCCAAAGAATTATGATGCATTGAGATAGACCGAATTCGAGGAAAAGACGTGAACGGCACATGCGAGGGAAAGATCGTCCTAAAAGCAAGGAAGTGTGATCTCCTTTTCAAAGAATAATACGGCCATTGAGAGTGCGACACGTGTAAAGTAGATAACGAAATTGCAAGAGATGTCTACCGGATTGAAAAACTTTCTAAGACTTTAGGTAAGAATCAATAACGTGTTATGATCAGAAAGAATTTAGAATATTTATTTAATCATGACACACATTATATGAATAGAATGCGATGCATTCACAAATGAGCTTTTTTCTTCCGCTCTCAAGCTATTTTCTATATTTTTCTTCTATTATTATATCTTTGTCTAGATATTTATTTGACTTGAGCATCCGAGTGTCTTCTAGAGAGGACAACCCAGGCACCCCCAAGTTGACGGAATGACTAGAAGAAAGAGCAGGAGATAACTGATCAAGTTCCTGATATTTGGGAAACCGCACGAACAAGTGTGTTTTCTTTCTTTTTTCTTTTTTTTTTTTTTTTTTTTTTGGTAGAATTACATTGAACATAAAGTTGCTTTTCACAAAAGTTGTATGGAAGGAATCTAATTTTCTAAAAATCACACAAGTACGGGAAATGTATTATTATAGCTTTTGAGTCACAAAAGTGATCGCAAAGGTAACAAAAAGATCTTTTCTCTTTTTAGCTTTTATATTTATATTAGTTTTATAACATGTTTTGCACTTATTATCTTTATTTACAAAAATTTTACTGTTTAATTTATTTCACTAATTTAAATTTTTAATTTTAAGTTTTTATAGTAAAAAATTTTTAAAAAATATCAAATTTAATTTTTTTTATTATAATAAAAAAAATCTAAAAAAATATCACATCTCAATTTAAATTGAAAACTCAATCTGTAAAATGAACGAAATATAAGAAAATCTTAACAAATAATAACTAATAATGTGTTAAGATCAGAAAAAATTTAAAATATTCATCTGATTTGACACTCATTATATAAATAGAATGCGATGCATTAATAAATGAGTTTTTTTTTTTTTGTTCTACTCTCAAGCTATTTTCTATATTTTTGCTCTATCATTTCATCTTTGCCCAAATATTTACTTAACTTGAGCGTTACTTGAGCGTTAGAGTGTCTTTAGAGGACACCTCTGGCACCCGCAGTCGACGGAATGACTAGAAGAAAGAACTGGAGGTAGCTGATCAATTTCCAAAAGTCAGATGTTTGGAAAACCACATGAACAAGTGTGTTTTTTTTTTTTTTTTTTTTTTTTTTTTTTTAATTTTGTGTGGGTAGAATTAAGTTGAACATAGCTTTTTCACACAAGTTGAATGGAAGGAATATAATTTTCATAACATCACACACGTACGGGGAATGTATTATTATAGCTTTTGAGTCACAAAAAGCGGTTGCAAAGGTAACAAAAGGTTCTTTTCTCTTTCTAGTTTTTATATTTATACTAATTTTGTAACGTGCTCCGTATTATTTATTGTATTATTAGAGACATTAAAGGGTTTATTGCATTAAATAATGAAAAATATATAGGTCTCGTTTACTTTGTGGATTTAAATTTTTAATTCTAATTGAGATGTGATATTTTCTGAGAATTTTTTACTGTAGTAAAAAAAATTAAATGTAACATTTTTTTAGAGCTTTTTACTGTAGAAACCTAAAACTGAAAACTCGAATCGGTGAAATGAACAATACCATAACTATGCGGATTTTTGAATTTATTTTTAAAAAAAAATGTGTAAGATAATAATTGATTAAAAACGTAGAGACACATTTAAAAAAATATTTTAATCAATTAAAAATAAAATAGAAACACATGCAAAAAAAATTTACGCTTATAAAAATAAAGTGAGAAATAATATATTTTTAAAAAACATACAAAAATTTAAAATGCAAAAAAAAAAAAAAAATTAAAAAAAATAAAGAATAAAAAAAAGGTAAATAGAGGGGCTGTAAAAAAAAGAACTTTTGGCTCTTTTATGTTTTGTTAAATTAGATTAGATCAGATTAGCATGAACTTTATTATAAACAACATTAGTTTCTTTTCTCAACAAGACTAAGACCTGACATAAAACATAGTTTAGAGAAAATGCAAGACCACTGCTATACCCCTTATTAAACAATAAATCCCATCTAATTTTATTAGAAATATGATAGTAAAGTTTTTATGTAAGAGTGAAGGTAATTTGGTTATTCATTTAATTAAATAGATTAAATATATATTTTTACTAATAGTGGGATTTTATATATGTATTTGTTTCAAAAATATTAATTAAATCGATCAATTAAATTATATCAATAAATTGAAATCAATAGTGAGGTTTGTATAATGTATTTTAGTTCGGATTGATTAGTCAAACTGTAGTTGATTAATTTACTCTCTTCTAAAATTGATACTATATAAATTCTAGCTTTTTTTTTTTTTTTTTTTTTTTTGGTTTGAAACTGCTGAATTGTAGCTATAAACAAAGACAAAAAGGGACAATATACATAAATCGTACGTAAATCTGAATCATTTATATATATATATATATATATTAGCTAATGGTCAAAGACTAATACATCCTTAATTAAATAAAATTTGATTCACATAAAATAAATAATAAGAGTTAGAATACGAAAGATCGAAGATGGAAGAAAAAAAAAAAAAAAAAAAAAAAACTTTTTGATAGATTAAAAGGAGTGGGTGGTACATTTGAAAATCGAGAAATAAAATGAGATATGTTTAGAAGTTAAAAACTCAAATTATATTTCTCTTTTCAAGGGAGTATTTTTTCCCAACCTATGGGGTGGAGAATTATCAATCATCGGATGGTTCAGATTAAAAAATACACCAAACAAATTATAAAGTAAGTCACACCTGATAACTAAACAAAAGAAAGACAAAACACCAAGATAAATTCTTACTAAATACTTGAATTCTTTTCTATCTTTAAAATTAGTCCTTATTATTAATTTTGTCTCATAAATAGTCTTTAAATTGAAAAATTATCTAATAAGTGGTTTCTCAGTTAAAATTTTGAATGAAAACTATCATATTGAATGTAGCATATGATTTACCATTTTTACATTAATAAATATTTAAAATATTATCACGTCAATTAACGATAACATATTATATCTATTAACAATTTATTTGTCACATCAAATAATATAATAGAGTTGAGATTAACTGAGTTAATGTGCCTAACATTACACTTTTGTTTTTGTTTTAATAAAAGTGGTGTCCAATCTTTGTTGTTATTGCATAGCATTTTCTGATGACCTTAATGCTTTCTACATCACGTCACGTGACCTGTAAATATGTACTTACTGAACATGATCTTTCATCTGTCATCTGACTTTACTCCATTAACAAAATAAAGTTGGCGACATAATAGGCTTATGAATCTGAACCCTGGGAAAAATTACTACTTTCTTCTAATCTTGTGTGAATTTGATGCTTTTTTTTTTTTTTCCCCTTAATGATTGATGCGTGGGTTCACATGGGTTTCCTTTGTCATTCAGCAACACTAATATTATGTTTTATAGGATAGATAGAAAAAAGAAAAGAAAGAAAAGTAAAATACTTAAATGAACGAGATAAAATGATTTTCTATTATGTTATTTGATAGATGAGAAATAAAAGTGAAAAAAATATGTTAATTTAAGATATTTTATAATAATATTTAATACAAATAAAAATATAATGAATGGTAAATGTTAAAATTGTTATTTTACATCTTATTTTTTTGTTAAATTTTTTCTCTCATTTTCTTTTTAAAGTTAAAAGGATTAAAAATTAGTGGGTCTCATAAAATTTTAAATTCCTTCATTCCTCATTTCCTCTCTACCAAACAATCTAAAATTTAAATTTTCTCTACAAAATTCTTCTGTTATTTTCTTTCTTCTCTCTTTTCTACCGTACCAAGCATATTGTAAATATGAAAAGTTTCCTAAATATGGGATTTGACCTCCCCCTTCTTTTTAATATTTTTTAAAATAGCAATAAAAATGTTGCTTGGACAATATTTTCTATATTAAAGGTAGTTTAGACTGAAAAAATAAAAAAAAAAAAAAAAGATGCAATGTCACAAGATTATGGGATTGTTCTTTTATATTTTTGAGTTATAGTGATTTGAGTGATGATCTTGAGTTAAATTTGAGTTATAACTTGAGTTGAAGTTGTAATTTGAGTTTGTGCTTGAATGTGCATATTTGAGTTATGATTTGAATTAAGAATCATTTTGAGTTTGTGTTTGAGATTGATCAAAACTTAAATTTGTATTTAGATAATATTTTAATAAAAATTCAATGGTAATGAAAAATTTTAATAGGGTATATGGGTGAAGTTTTATTTGTTTTTTCGTTGTGAATACATAGAAAAAAAATATCTCAATCATAATTAAAACAAAAAAGTTGACATTTTTAAGAATAAAAAAATACTATTTATTAACTTGAGTTTAAATTTATAAACTCGAGTTAAATGAAAAATTTGAACTCGAATTTAACCTCAAATTTGAGTTCAAACTCAAATTTAAACTCAAATTTTACAAAAAAAAATATACTTAAATAAAATTATAACTTGAGTTAAAATTTTTTTTTATTTTTGTTGTACAAGAATTAACCCTTACATGATTTGCAAACACAAGGTTGGTTTTCTGCATTCTTGAAAATATAAGACGCAATGCAACATTTTTATAAAACAAGATTTTTTTTTTTTTTTTTTTTTAATTATCTCTTTAATTATATCATTCCATTGTTGACAATACTAGAAGGGGACAAAAAGAATAAACATACTGACAATAAGCTCCAAGTTTTATGGTAAGAACTCCCCCTTCTCGTCATTTTTGTAAACATCATAGTTCCAATATTGCAGTAATCAAATTGGTATTTTTTTTTTTTTTAAAAAAAGGGTATTTTCCTAATTATTGATCAAAATTTGAGCATGGCGATTAATAGAAGCATGAATGGCTTTTTAGAGCATGTTAACTCTAACTTTAGTTCAAATGGTTGCCTCACAAAAATTTGAACGTGGTTTGAGCCCATAAACTAAACGGGCACTAATGCCAGCAGCAGTTTTCCATTACTCGGCTTTTGCTACCAAGGACTCGAGCTTCTTTAGCCAGTTCACATATTGGTCTTGCTCCTTTTTGTGTAAGTGTAGACGGAGAAAGTTTATCAAGCTTCCTCCGACACCCTTGGCTACTAAGTAGTCCTTCAATGCAGTTTGTAGATGAAGGTCCAAAGAACTGCCACAACAAGTGAAGAAGATCCATTACTGAACGATGCAAATTTTGAAGATCCAAAGCGACAAAATAAGTAAGAAAAATGAGATATAACCATTGAAAGCGATGATTTACGAGATTCGGAGAACAAATTTAATCCATCTAGTTATGGTAAGAGACATGGGAAACTTTTTTTTTTTTTTTTTTTTTTTCTTTTAATCATGCAACACGATATCAAAATTTATCCTCTTTTCAGTTGAAGAAATGCAAGTTCAGCAATAAAGACCAATTTCTTCCGCATCAAAGAAAACAAACCTGGAAATTTTAAAGGCTTGTAGCCCAGAAAGTATCTTCTTTTGCTCACTTGGCTTATGAATTTAAAGACATCTACTACTTCAACTTAGACCACTGACTGATTAGATAAAAACCACCTCTTCTTAAGACAAGCCTTACTAAGACATCCTTGGATCTGTGTCCTCTTAAGCCCAGATTTATTTCCACTTTCTGTCCAAAATCATGTCTGAAGTTTTTGAATCTTCCGGTCAACAAATCTCTAATCCGACAGCAACAAATGAAATCATCAACACTGCAATAGGAGTGATGCAAAATATTCTCAAAAGTTTTAGCTCACTTCAAAACAACAAATCACCTGGTTCCTAGGGTCTTTGGGTGTGTCTTTTGTCCATATTCATTCGAACAACTGTGGTAAACTTAATCTAAGGGCTCTTAAGTGTGTTTTTGTGAGATATTCTTCTACACATAAAGGGTATAAACGTTATCATCCTCCAATAAAACGGTTCTTTGTCTCTGTAGATGACGCATTTGTGAAAGCTGAGAATTACTTTTCAAATCCTAATCTTTATGGAGAGACATCATTCATGGAAGATAAGGATAGAGATTTTTTTTTTTGCTTGATCTTTCATCTTCCCCATCCTCGCAAAATCATACTCCGTCGTCATTCGTTTCTGTTTCATCGCCAAATGAGCCAGATCCAAGGACTCTTAGTGATGAGTGAGTTTACTCGCTCATTTAATATCGTTTTACACTTAATATCTAGTTGGTTTTCGAGGTTTTTGTTAGTTTTTATGTGTGTTTTTGTTCTTTATTTGAATGTTATGTGAAAGTATATAATTTGGAAGGTTTTGGATAACTTTTGGTGGAAAAAGACAGCAAACACAACGCTTAGGCGCCAATTTGCAGTGTTTTGGCGCTGAGTTTTACGGAACTAGTACTTTTAGATAGAATGGGTAGTGTTTTGGCACCCCTGACAGCGCTGCAGCGCCCATGAAGTTTGCACAGCCAGTGCCGCAGCACTAGGAACTCAACGCCGCAGCGCTACGACGGGAGAAAAGATGCGTTTTGAAGGCCAATCGTGAGAAAAATTACCCGTTTTGACCCTAATGCTAGAAAACATATAAATAGACGATTCTAGTGCAATTAAAGGGACTTTTGGACTGGAGTGATGACTGACTTTTGAGAGGAGATTCAAGAAGATAAAGGAGAATTGAGTATAGAGAAGAACAACGAATAAAATCCGGAACGCAGACGCTTCAATTCAACTCCAAACTAGTTCTTTTCTTTCCTTTCCAATGATTAAGACTTTGTTTAGGAATTTATTTTGTTTAGAGATGAATTAATTTCTTTTTCTAGGGCTACAATGTAGCCGGATTATGAATATTCAGATTCTCAATCTTTTTTTTAAGTAATTGATGTTTAATCTATATATGCTGAGTATTTCAATTTATTCTTAATGCTTGTGATTGTTTGGCCAACTATTACATGATTTTGTATTTGATTTGAAACTGAGGTGATAACTAAATAAGTTCTTAATTAAAATACCATGAGTTGTTCATAGGACAGAGATATCTATGATGCTTGTGCAGTTCCTTTGAATTTCTTGCACTTAATGATTTTCAATAGGTTTAAAAGTCTGACAAAGATATAGAGTTTACTTGTTGAATTAAAATTATTATTGCTTGAAAAAGAATAATAATTGATTTAGAGAAATTACTGTCAGTATAGGATTAAATGCTAATTTTCTTAAATTATGGGAATTTGAACATGATTAATTTTAGTGAAATCAGAAACCCTAGAGTCTTAATCTATTGAATTTTATTCCACTGCTTAACATTATTTAATTTATTTAATTGTTTGTCTTACTTTACTTAATTTTATAAACTATACTTTTCGATTATTTAAATAAAATTGGGGTTAATAAAATTTTAGTAATTAGTAAACAACAATTCTTGTGGGACGATACTCTTATTCATTATTATATTATTTGATTGCGATAGCGTATACTTGCGTTACGATTTTTCACAAGAAGTTTTTGGCGCCGTTTCCTTGGGGATTGTTTTGTTTTTACTAATATTGATACCAAATAACTCTAGTTTTACTTTAGATTTTATTTTGTTATTTATTTTCTTGTTCTTGTTTTGTGCTCTACAGAATTTACTCTACATGTATGCAAAAGTTTGGGGGAGCTATCCTACTTCCTCTTGATTTAGAAATTAAGCGTATTTGTCGAAGAAATGGAAAAGAGAAGAGAGAAACTGTCATTCAGTCGCAAGAAACTATGGCTGATCCTGAATGGGCAATAAATGAGAACAACAACAACATACCACTGAACAATCCATCGGTGGTCAATCAGCCAATGGCTTTGCGAGATTATGCATTGCCACCAACCGGTGTTCAATCAGTGATCAAGAGGCATGCTATCCAGGCGAATAATTTTGAATTGAAGCCGGTGATGTTACAAATGATTCAAGCGATCCAATTTAATGGATTGCCGAATGAAGATCTTAATACTCACACCGCAAATTTTCTGGAGATTTGCGATACTATCAAATACAATGGAGTTAATGATGAAACTCTTTGCTTTCGTTTGTTTCCTTTCTCTTTGAAAGATAAAGCAAAAAGTTGGTTGAATTCACTGCCCCAAATTCAATCACTAGTTGGGAAGACTTAGTTCAGAATTTCCTTTCTAAGTTTTTCCCACCGGCTAAAACAGCGAAGATGCGAATCGAGATCAACAATTTTGCTCAATATGAAGGTAAAACTCTATACGAAGCATGAGAGAGATACAAGGAGTTACTGAGAAGATGTCCTCATCACGGTCTACCTAAATGGATGCAAGTCCATAATTTCTACAATGGGTTGAGTGACACTACAAGAGTTCTAATTGATGCATCTGCAGGAGGAGCTTTAATGAAAAAAACTGAAGATGAAGCATATATGAGTTGCTAGAAGATAAGGCAACAAATAATTATTAGTGGCCTAGTGAAAGAAGCATACCAAAGAAGACAACCGGATTACATGAGATTGATGTTATCACTCATCTGATTGCCCAAATTGTTTCTCTCTCCAAACAATTGCAAAATAATCAGCTGACAGCTAATGTTATTCAAGCATCATCTCCAGTTTGTGAATTTTGTAATGGGCCTCATCAAGGTTCTGATTGTCAAGTTGATAACCCTTTTGCACAGGTACAAATGGAGCATGCTCAATATGTGAGAAATTTTAATAGGCAACAGAACAATCCCTTACTCTAACAGGTTTTAATCAATGATGGCGTAATCACCCAAACTTGTCTTGAAAAACACTCAAAATATGTTACAGCCCGAACAGAGCAACCCGCCACACGAGAAGAAGGTGAATCTAGAAGATGCAATGGCTCAATTGGCTACCTCTCACACGCAATTCATGAATGAAACCAGGACAAATTTTCATAATCAATCAGCTCATATCAGAAGCTTAGAGGTGCAAATCAGTCAAATGGCTAATATGTTTTTTGAGAGGCAACAGGGAAATTTACCTAGCACCTCAAGTGAATCCAAAAAGAGATTGTAAGGAGTATTGCAAAGCAGTTACCTTGACAAGTGGTAAAGAATTAGAAGCTCCAGTGAGAATTGAAAAGCCTGACAAAGATGAGCAGAGGGTGTCGTCTCAAACACAAAAGGCTACTAAAAGGGATATTGAAGTTAAGGCCGAAAATCATGCACAACCTCTTCAAGAACCATCTCTCAGAGTTCCCTTTCCTCAACACCTGAAGAAAAGCAAACTAGATCAACAATTTGCTAAATTCATCGATGTATTCAAGAAACTCCACATCAATATCCCATTCGCTGAAGCTATAGAACAAATGTCGAGCTATGTGAAGTTTATGAAAGACATCTTGTCAAACAAGAGGAAACTTGAGGATTATGAAACAGTTGCACTTACTAAAGAGTGCAGTGCCATCTTACAAAGGAAGTTGCCCCAGAAACTTAAAGATTCAGGGAGTTTCACCATCCCATGTTCAGTTGAGAATGTTGTGTTCGAAAAGACATTATGTGACTTAGGTGCAAGCATCAACTTAATGCCTTTATCTATCTTCCAAAAGTTGGGTTTAGGTGAAGCAAGACCTACCACAGTGACACTACAATTGGCACCCTAGAGGAGTAATTGAGGATGTGCTTGTCAAAAGTTGATAAGTTTATCTTCCCTGCAGTTTGCAGTTTCATAGTTCTTGACATGGAGGAAGATAAAGAAATACCTATCATACTTGGAAGACCATTCCTAGCGACGGGGAGAGCGCTTATTGACGTTCAAAAGGGTGAACTGTGCCTTTGGTAAAAGAAGAGGTAATTTTTAATGTCTTCAATACTATAAATAACTAGAAGCAAGTGATAGTTGCTTTCGGATCAATGAAGTGGAAGCTATAGTGTCTAACCATGTGGGTCAATCAGATCCCTTAGAGGCTAGCTCATTGCAAAATGACTCTTCGATCATGGAGGATGAGGAGGTGATCGAGTATTTACTGTGGATGGACTAAATTGAAGGAAATACTTTGAAGCCCTGGGACAAAGCACTAGACGTTCCGTTCCATCAATTGAAAAGCCTCCGAGTCTCGAACAAAAACCATTACTAGCACATCTCCGTTATGCATATCTTGGTGAATCATCAACTTTACCGATAATCATCTCCTCGCTACTCTCTCTTGAAGAAGAAGATAAGCTATTAAGAGTGCTAAAGGACCACACGCCTGTAATTGGGTGGTCTTTGGCAAACATTAAGGGAATTCGCCTATCTATGCATATGCATCACATTCTGTTGGAAGACAACATCAAACCATCAGTTGAAGCACAATGAAGACTTAATCCAACCATGAAAAAGGTGGTGAGAAAGAAGTGTTAAAATGGTAGATGCAGGAGTGATTTACTTAATCTCATATAGCTCATGGGTAAGTCCAGTGCAAGTAGTGCCCAAAAAAGGAGGAATGACTATAGTGAAGAATGAAAATAACGAGCTTATCCCTACAAGAACCGTTACCGGATGGAGAATTTGCATTGATTACAAGAAGTTAAATAAAGTCACACGAAAGGATCATTTCCCTTTACCTTTTATTGATCAGATGCTAGATTGGTTAGCTGGCCATGAGAACTACTGTTTTTTAGATGGCTATTCTAGATACAATCAAATAGCCATAGCACCAGAGGACCAAGAGAAAACCACATTTACATGTCCCTATGGTACTTTTACGTTTCGAAGAATGCCATTTGGATTATGCAATGCCCCAAGCACTTTTCAAAGGTGTATGATGGCTATTTTCTCAGACATGGTGTAGCAGATAATTGAGGTATTTATGGATGACTTTTCTGTTATTGAAAATTCATTTGATGATTGCCTTGACAATCTTAAGCAGGCACTAATCCGATGTGAAGAAATTAACTTAGTGTTAAATTGGGAGAAATGTCATTTTATGGTGCATGAAGGCATAGTTTTAGGCTACCGGATTTCTTCCAAAGGCATTGAGGTTGATCGAGCTAAGATTGAGACAATAGAAAAGCTAGCACCACCAACATCAGTAAAAAGGGTAAGGAGTTTCCTTGGTCACGCGGGCTTCTATAGTGTCAATGGGCATTCTCTACTCTCAAAGAGGAACTTATGTCAGCACCTATTGTTGTAACCCCAAATTGAGAGTTGTCATTTGAATTGATGTGCGATGCGAGTGATTATGTGGTAGGGGTTGTTCTTGGGCAACACAAGAATAAGGTGTTTTATGCTATTTACTATGCCAGTCGCACTCTCAATAATGCCCAACTCAATTATGCAACCACAAAGAAAGAGTTATTGGCAATTGTGTTTGCCTTCGACAAGTTTCGGCCTTATTTAATTGGCAATAAGGTAATTGTTTTCACATATCACTCTGCAATTAAATACCTTATAGCCAAGAAGGATGCTAAACCGAGACTCATTCGTTGGGTGTTGTTATTACAAGAATTTAATTTGGAGATAAGAGATAAAAAAGGCACAAAATCTCATGGCGGATCACCTTTCTAGAATTGAATTACCAAAGGAAGAAGAATTGCAAAAGCCTCCAATTGATGATAATTTTCCTAATGAGCAGCTATTCACTATTTCCTCTACAAAGCCACTTCCTTGGTACGCCGATATTGTGAACTACCTTGCGGCTAAAATTGTACCTCTGTAATTTTCTTATCAACAAAAGAAGAAAATTTTCTCCAATGTCAAGCATTATTATTGGGAGGAACCGGTACTTTACAAGCATTGCGCAGACTAAATTATTTGGAGATGTGTCCCGGAAGAAGAGATAGAGGATATCCTAAGGCATCGCCATACACCTTGAGTATGGAGGTCATTTTGGGGGAAATTGAACTGCCGCTAAAGTTCTCCAATCGGGATTCTATTGGCCAAGCTTGTTCAAGGATGCTTATGATTTCGTAACTACGTGCGATAGATGCCAAAGAACGGGGAATATTTCTAGGAGGAATGAAATGCCACTGCAAACTATTCTAGAAGTGGAGTTATTCAACGTATGAGGAATTGACTTTATGGGCCCGTTTCATTCATCTTACAACAAGTACATCCTTTTAGCAGTGGATTATGTTTCCAAATGGGGAGGCATCGGAACTCCAACAAATGATAACAAGGTGGTGCTAAATTTTCTCCGGAAAAATATTTTCACTCCATTCGAGACTCCAAAGGCTGTAATTAGTGATGAGGATCTCACTTTTGCAACAAACTATTTGAAGCTTTACTGGCAAAATATGGAGTCAAACATCGAACCGCGCTCGCATATCACCTTCAAACGAATGACCAAGCTAAGATATCTAATAGAGTGGTGAAGCAAATTCTAGAGAAGACTGTTCAAAGCTCCCGGAAGGATTGGGCAAGGAAGCTTGATGATGCACTTTGGGCTTATCGGACGACATTCAAAACACCAATAGGGATGTCTCCCAATAGGTTGGTTTATGGAAAAGCATGTCATCTTCCAATTGAATTAGAGCATAAAGCATATTAGGCCAAGAAGCAGTTGAATTTGGACATGCAAGCGACAGTTGAAAAGAGACTTCCGCAAATTAATGAGATGGAGGAGTTCCGCATGAAAAGAGCAGTTGAAGTCACTCCTCCATCTCATTAATTTGCGGAAGTCTCTTTTCAAATATGAGAATGCCAACTATTTACAAGGAGCGAACTAAGGCTTGGCATGACAAGCACATCTCAAGAAAAGAGTTCAAGCCGGGCCAACAAGTGTTGATCTATAATTCAAGGCTGCGCTTATTTCCAAGAAAGCTCAAGTCCAGATGGTCAGGGCCATTTACCGTGGTGAGAGTATTTTCTTATGGAGCAGTTGAAGTCACTCATGATGCAAAGGGAACGTTCAAGGTCAACGGACAACGTTTTAAGCCGAATATTAATGGTGGCTTTGATCAAAAGAAGACCAACATTCTCCTGAACTCACCATAAGAAGCAAGACGTCGGGCTGATGACGATAAACCAAGCGCTTTTCAGGAGGCAACCCGAGCCTTCTAAAATCTTTTATTTTTTTTATTTTTTTATTTTTAGTTTACTTATTGTGTTTTAAATTAATTGATAGGTTAATAAACAAGTTTGAGGGTTGCTCTAAGGATTTGCAATTGAAATGAAGCTCAAGCATGCATGAAAGCATGGATTTGGTAGCAGCAATAGCGTTTTGGCGCTCATCTGAGCGCTTTGGCACTCAAAATAGAGCCTTTTGGGCAAAAGTGGCAGAGCACGTAGCGCTTTGGCGCTACCACTAAGAGCCTTGGCGCTGCCCAAAAGAAAAAAAAAACAACAAAGGGGGCAACAAAAAGGCAGCGCTAAAAACATAACGCCGCAGTGCCAATTCAGGTTGGCAAAAATAAAAATGCCCAAACAACTACCCCCACTCTCGGCATTTCCAAAAATCTCAGGCCAAAACACACACAACCGACCTTAAAGATCAAATTTCACTCTGAAATCTCTTGAAAACATTCTCAATCTGCCTCTAGTTGTTCTCACTTCAATCTACTTAACATTTCTTCAAGACTTGCAAGAGTTGTGACAAGCTTCTGTCGTAGGGGTCGTGATGTTGTAGCGGTCTTCAATCCAAAGAAAAATAAGTCATGATTTTCCTTGTTTTTTTTTTTTTTTTTTTTTTAGGCTTTTATGCTGAAGTGATATGGAATTAGTAGTTATTCTGAGATTGGTGCAAATTTGGGAAAAATTGAGATGTTGAGTTGTTAGAAACGTGAGACTTAATATTTTGCACACTATGTGTTTGTCACAAGTTCTGAGAGGACGTTTTTAGTTGAATGAAAATGGCAGAATTAGAACAATACATGCCATGATTAAGGGAATTGAGCAAGTTTGGGGAAATGTTTTTAGGTGTTATTTGAAAAAAAGAAGTTAGTTTGGACGTGATTTTCAATTTGGCATACACGTTGCTCTATTTTCATGGCTTCCAAACGTCAGCGCACGTCAACTCCGAAGCTTCATCTTCTAAGAAGGAAAAATTTGATAAAATAAAATTTATTAGTTTTAACGCATTAGAGAGGTATAAACACTCTGTGATAACCAAAACTTGTGTTCGAGAGAGAAATTAACTACCCCGGTATATTTATAGACGAGCACATCGAGGGCTGAAATTGACAAGAGTTTGTAAAGCAACCAAATGACGCACTAGTTCTAGTGGTTCGAGAATTTTATGCCAATGCCAAGGAACATAAAAATAAGAAAGTGTATGTCCGCAGTAAATGGGTATCCTTCAACAGTAAGACTATCAACATGTATTATAAACTGCCCGATATAGAGAATGATGAATACACTCAATATCGACAGGAACCCGACACAGATGAGATTATCAACATGTATTTGACAAGCTCTCGCGTAAACTGAAAGAAATCTACCACAGGTGTTATTAACTTTTCTTTTTTTGGGTTAGCCCATGAGACAAAGGCATAGCATTATTTTATATTTTGCCAAATTGCTTCAAAGCAATAATTACTTCTAAAGTGACAAAGGAGCGTGCTATTTTAAATTATGTTATTTTCATAAACTTTAGCATCGATGTTGGTAAGACCATTGAGAAGTCTATTCTTGTTACGTTCTAAGGGAAAACGACAGGGGACTTGGACATCCATCATTGATCTATAATTTGTGTCACCAAGTAGGAATTCCAACGACCTCAGATGAAGAAATTCAACACCCAAAGTCAGTCATAACTCGGAAGAAAATGGAGAGCTACAAGTCTAATGATCAAAGGCTCACTATAGCTCCAACCTCACCACTACATGGTCCTAGTTCTCCTGGACAACCCAATAATTCCTCAATAGAACTTAGTGAGCTGAGACATTGTGTGGCCCAATTGCAACTTATAACACACGATCAACAACAGTGGCGGGAGGCAGTTGATTAGCATTTGAAATAAATTCAATATAATCAAGATCAAATTGCTACAAGACAGGATGTGCAGTTTGACCACCTAGCACATTTCACTACAAGTTTGGGGGCAATGTATTCTAATTGTGCACTTAATTCTGGATCTGATGGAATTATATTTCCTCAACCTCAAACTTTGCGGCCATACACTCCGGCCAGACGCCACCATCTTACTCCTGCACCTGCTCCTGCTTCCCTTGAAAACATTGACTGTTAACTACTCAGAGAAGTCCTCTACACTATCTCTTGTTTTACTTTTACATTAAAGACAATGCTAGTTTTAAGTTTGGGAGAGTTAACTACCTTATTTGATGTTATTTTATTCAATAAAAAAAAATACTTAGGCTTTGGTTCAGCTTGTTTTGCCCCGGCCGATGATGAGACAACGATTGAACTTAACTATAGTTTCTTGAAGACAATAACTAATTTGATTGTTTGTGTGCTGGACTTGTTTGTTGGTTTTGCTCTACTTATGATTTTCTTGCATTGTTGAGCACCTAACTAAGAGCACTTGGCCATTTTGTTAATTTAGAGAAAGTTTATGTGATTCTCGTGTTTCTTAAGATCTCACCGGATTCTAGAACTTGTTTAATTATCACTCAAGGCGAAATCTCAAGCAATTTATAACTAAGGAAATGATTTAGGCCATTTTTAGATTGTTTAAACTTACCCTGTTATAATAATATTCCTAATCACCTCTTTGAGCCTGATTAAATTTTTCTTTGTCATCCACATTATTAGTTTAGCCTTTAAATAAATCATATTATTCACCATTTTCCTTGAGCTTGTTAATTATTTTAGGATACACGTTGAGTTGTGTTTAAAATTGGGAGTTGTATTGATATTTTCTATAACTTGTTTGATACACCTCCCAATTCCAAACACAACTCAACGTGCATCCTAAAATAATCAACAAGTTCAAGGGAAAAGATGAATGATAGGATTTATTTAAAGGCTAAGCTAATAATGTGGATGACAAAGAAAAGTTTAATCAGGCTCAAAGAAGTAACTAGGAATATTATTATAACATGGTAAGCTCAAACGGCTCAAACGATCTAAAAATGACTTAAATCATTTCCTTACTAATAAATTGCCTATGATTTTACCTCGAGTGATAATCAAACAAGTTCTAGAGTCCAGTGAGATCTTAAGAAATACGAGAATCACATAAACTTTCTCTAAGTTCACAAAATGGCCAAGTGCTCTTAGTTATGTGCTCAACAATGCAAAAATCATAAGTAGAGCAAAACCAACAAATAAGTCATGCATACAAACAATTAAATTAGTCATTGTCTACAAGAAGCCATAGTTAAGTTTAATCGTTGTCTCATCATCGGCCAGGGCGAAACAAGCCGAACCAAAGTTCAAGAATTATTTTTTTTTTTTTTTTATTGAATAAAATAACATCAAATAAGGTAGTTAACTCTCCCAAACTTAAAACTAACATTGTCCTCAATGTAAAAGAAAAACAAGAGATAATGTAGAGGACTTCTCTGAGTAATTAACAATCAAGTGTCTTCATGGGAAGCAAGAGGAGGTGCAGAAGGTGCAGGGGTAGGATGGTGGCGTCTGGCCGGAGTGTATGACGGCAAAGCTAAAGGTTGAGGAAATACAATTCGATCAGATCCAAAATTAAGTGCACAAATGGAATACATTGCCCCCAAACTTGTAGTAAAATGTGCTAGGTAGTCAAACTGCACATCTTGTCTTGCAGCAATTTGATTTTGATTATATTGAATTTGTTCCAAATGCTGATCAACTGTCTCCCGCCACTGTTGTTGATCGTGCGTTGAAGAAATTAATGGAATAATTCCGATTATTCTTATTCATAAACAACGATATACAACCTAATATGTAGGCTAGGGTGGTTGACAAACCAGTCTACCGAGAAAGGGAAATAGAATCCCTGAAAATCAAGAATTCCACCAAATCAGGAAAAAATCGAAAACTACAAAATTTAAATACGGAAAACAGAAACTAAAATCTATTCTAAGAAAATAAATAACTTCCTAACTAAATGCAAGGGTCGGCTACTTTCTACATGCGCCATAAGTTGCAATTGGGCCACACAATGCCTCAGCTCACTAAGTTCTGTTGAGAAATAATTGGATTATCCAAGAGAACTAAGACCAGGTAGTAGTGAGGTTGGAGCTATAGTGGGCCTTTGATTATTAAACTTGTAGCTCTCTATTTTCTTCCGAGTTATGACTGACTTCGGGTGCTGAATTTCTTCATATGAGGTCGTCGGAATTCCTACTTAGTGACACAAATTATAGATCAATGATGGATGTCCAAGTCCCCCTGTCGTTTTCCCTTAGAGCGTATCAAGAATAGACTTCTCAATGATCTTTACCAAAATCGATGCTAAAGTCTATGAAAATAGCATAATTTAAAATAGCACGCTCCTTTGTCACTTTAGAAGTAATTATTGCTCGGAAGCAATTTGGCAGATATAAAATAATGTCATGCCTTTGTCTCATGGGCTAATCCAGATGAAGAGAAGTTAATAACACCTGTGGTAGATTTCTTTCAGTTTACGCGAGCTTGTCAAATACCGAATAATCTCATCTGTGTCAGGTTTCTATCGATATTGAATGTACTCATCATTCTCTATATCGGGCAGTTTATAATATTTGTTGATAGTCTTACTGTTGAAGGATACCCATTTACCGCGAACATACACTTTTTTGTTTTTATGTTCCTTGGCATTGGCATAAAATTCTCGAACCACTGGAACTAGCGCGAGCCTTTGGTTGTTTTACAAATTCTTGTCAATTTCGACCCTCGATGTGCTCGTCTATAAGTGTACCGGGACAATTAATCCCTCTCTCTGGAACACAAGTTTTGGTTACCACAGAGTGTTTATACCTCTCTAATGCGTCAAAGCTAATAAATTTTACTTTGTTAAATTTTTCCTTCTTAGAAGATAAAGCATCCGGAGTTGACGTGCACTGACGTTTGGAAACCATGAAAATAGAACGTCTTTGTCAAACTGAGAATCATGTCCAAACTAACTTCTATTTTTCAAAAGAACACCCAAAAACATTCTCCCTCAAACTTGCTTAATTCCATTAATCATGGCATGTATTGTTCTAGTTCCGCCCTTTTCATTCACACTAAAAACATTCTCTCAGAACTTGTGACAAACACATAGTGTGCAAAATATTAAGTCCCACGTTTTTAACACCCCAACATCTCAACTTCCCCCACATTTGCACCAATCTCAGAATAATCACTAATTCCATATCATTTCAGCACGAAAGTCTAAAAAAAAAAAAAAAAAACAAAGGAAATCAGGGCTTACTTTTCTTTGGACGAAAGATCGTTACGGCATCACGACCCCCATGGCGGAAGCTTGTCCCAACTCTTGCAAGTCTTGAAGAAAGTTTAAAATAGATTGAAGTGAGAACAACTAGAGGTGGATTGAGAATGTTTTTAAGAGATTTCAGAGTGAAATTTGATCTTTAGGGTCGGTTGTGTGTGTTTTGGCCTGAGATTTTAGAAATGCCGTGAGTGGGGATAGTTGTTTGGGCGTGTTTATTTCTGCCAACCCGAACTGGCGCCGTGATGCTATGTTTTCAGCGCTGCGGCACTGCCTTTTCTGCCGCTCTATGTTGTTGTTTTTTTTTTATTGAATAAAATAACATCAAATAAGGTAGTTAACTCCCCCAAACTTAAAACTAGCATTGTCCTCAATATAAAAGTAAAACAAGAGATAGTGTAGGGTCTTTGGGTGTGTGTCTTTTGTCCATATTTATTCGAACAACCGTGGTAAACTTGATCCAAGGGCTCTTAAGTGTGTTTTTGTGAGATATTCTTCTACACATAAAGGGTATAAACGTTATCATCCTCCAACAAAACGGTTCTTTGTCTCTGTAGATGACGCATTTGTGAAAGCTGAGAATTACTTTTCAAATCCTAATCTTTAGGGAGAGACATCATTCATGGAAGATAAGGATAGAGATTTGTTTTTGCTTGATCTTTCATCTTCCCCATCCTCGCAAAATCATACTCCATCGTCATTCATTTTTGTTTCATCACCAAATGAGCCAAATCCAAGGACTCCTAGTCCAGCAACAAAAGGATAAACAAATTCAAAGTGCTACTCGCCCATTGCTGGTGTATTCAATGAGGAAAGAACCCCTTGTTCATCCAATGTAGGTTCTTGATTCAGAACCAATCTCTAGTGCTAATAATGTTAAGGTACCTCCTAATCCTAAAGATCATGAAAGACATGTGCCTGTTGTTGATGATTATGATCTTCTTATTGCAATTAGAAAGGATGTTAGGAAATGTATTCAGTGACCTGTATATCCATTGTAAAGGGTGTTAGGAAATGTATTCAGCAGCCTGTATATTTATTGTCTCACTTTATGTATAGTTGACCAGTGGTCATAAAAGTTTTCTTATCCACCTCAACATTATTAATATCGCAAAAACTGTCTCCGAAACATCGGGAAGTAAAGAGTAGAAATAAGCTATGAAGGATGAAATGGATGCACTTGAGAAGAACAAAACATGGGACTTGGTGGAAATGCCTCAAGGAAATAAGCTAATAGGATGCAAATGGGTCTTTACTGTGAAATACAAGGCAGATGGATCACTTAAACACTATAAGGCAAGGGTAGTAGCTAAAGGGAACACTCAAACTTATGAGATATATTACCTTGAAAAATTTGCTCTTGGTGCAAAAATGAATACGATAAGAATGATATTATCTTTAGCAACTAACTGTAGTTGGAGTTTGCAGCAATTTGATGTAAAAATGGTTTTTTACATGGTGATCTCGATGAATAAATCTATTTGGAGGTTCCTCTAGGATTTGAGTCATAGAATAATAAGATTTGTAAGTTGAAAAAGGCTCTTTAGGGCATTAAAACAATCTCTCGGGCTTGGTTTGGCAAGTTTGCTAGAGTAATGAAAGCTTTGGTTTACAAACAAAGTTAAGGTGATCATACATTGTTTATCAAACATTCTGCTTCAGGGGGAGTTACAGCTTTATTAGTCTATGTGGATGACATAGTGGTATCAAGAGATGACTTGCAAGGAATGAAGGCCTTGAAAACGTGTTTATTGCAAGAGTTTAAGATTAAAATAACTTGGTAGGTTAAAATACTTCCTCAACATTGAAGCTCCTCACTCTCGACATGGGATTATACCAACAGAAGTATGCATTGGATTTATTAACTGAGACGGGGAAACTTGGGTGTAAACCGGTAGAGACACCCATTGAACTGAATCACAAGCTTTGTGAAGTCCCAAAAGATGCAGTGATGGATAGAGAATCCTATCATAGATTAGTTGGCAAACTAATCTTTCTCATACGAGTCCAGACATAGCCTGTGTTGTAGGGGTGGTGAGCCAATTTATGCACAACCAAAAAAGTACATCTCCGAGTTTATCGAATTCTACAATACTTGAAAGGTACTCCAGGAAAGAGAGTGTTGTTCAGAAGAGGCAATCAATTGACATTGGAAGCATACACAGATGCAGACTATGCCCAAATCAGTTGATGATAGAAAATCGACTTCAGGCTATTGTACATTCCTCGATGGTAACCTCGTAACATAGAGAAGCAAGAAGTAGAATGTAGTTACAAAGTCAAGCGCAGAACTTGAGTTCAGAACAATGGCATTAGGAATTTGTGAGCTTCTATGGTTGAAAATAAGTTTGGAAGATCTGAAGATTGCTTGGAAGGACCTATGAAGCTATATTATGATTACAAGTCAAGCAATTAATATTGCACATAACCCAGTGTAACATAACCACACCAAGCATGAGAAAGTAGACAAATATTTTATAAAGGAGAAGTTGGATAGTGGAATGATTTGTACTCCATTTGTGTCAACCGAGGGTCAACTTGCAAATGTGTTAACAAAAGGATTGAGTGGCTCTACATTTTAGTCTAGTGTTAGCAAGCTGGGAATGGAAAATATCCACTCACCAGCTAGAGGGGGAGTGTTAGAATCAGTAATTAGAACTAGTGATTATGGTGTGTAGATTTTACAGCTTAGTAGACTAGGAGAAAACGTGTACTACAGCTGTGTATTTCTTGTGATTATGGTTTATATTATGGTAGTGAATATCCCTGAGTTATGGGGATTAGGTCTTAGGAGAGTTCCCATTTATAGCCTAGTTTTTTTCCTATATATTGCTGTACATTCTTCAGTTGAATATACAAAAATATCCCCACTTTTTGTCACTCATAAAAGCATGGGTCAAATATATTTTAGCTTCGCTTATTTACGACATAATATAAGAGCTTTGACCACAAAATTTTACCTGAATAAGGGGCCTCTATAGGCTGAATTACTCACACTAGTTGAAGACTGAAGATAATGGGCATTATGGATGTCGAATGCAGACCCGTCGTCATCGTCCGTCTGATAAACTTCACAATCAAACTGCAGAAGAGATCTCATGCCAGGCTTCTTCACACATACCTTCATCAACACATCCCTTGGAAGCGCAACCTCTGTCCCACTTCCAACGGGCAACGGACCCAACAAGGCCGAAACAACGACCTCTTCTCCCGTCTCACACTTTCTTCGAAGAACCACATCCCGAGACTTTGCTGAGTCCCAGTCCACTAGAAAATCTCCCAAGGAACCACCTTCGATGTCCTGTAACAATGTGCATACCAACAACTCAAATAAACAAATTCAAAGTAAAGGTCACTGCTCAAGATTTGCTTAACCTTATATAATTCAGACAATCGACATGTTGTAGTTCTTGTTTCTTTTGTTTTTTGTTTGTGTTTTTTTTGTTTTTTTTTTTTTTTTTTCCTGCCCAGCAGCAAAGGTAACAATCAGAATTGCTTTATCATTTTTGTCTGCTTATATGAAATTTCTTAAGCATAACATGAATGAATATTGTGGTTACACAATCGTTCATGCATACATTACATCAAGCGGACTAGCAAGCCGACCAACTCGTTCATGACATTACATGACCAAATGAGAAACTACAAACTCATGATACATCCTTCTTAAAGTAAAACTCTATAATCAGATTTTTATCGGCCAACTAATCCGCATCTTGTTGAAGGCAAAAGATGTACTCAAATCAATTACATGTCAAATTACTTGACCATAAAGCTGCAAGTTTGGGCCGCACGGGCCAGCCCGAGCCCGCTAGTGTTGACCCGGGCCCGGGCCTAAAATTTTTGGACTTAGCCCAACCTCTCTCCTTTGGGGTCAACTTGGCCCAATCATCATATTTTTAAAGATTTTATTTTATAAAATTATGGACCGAGTCAAGCCGACCATAAATTTTTGAGCTTAAGACTGAGCTGCCGATCCTTTCTCTTTTAGGGCCGGGCTGACCCAACCCGAAATTTTCCGTCGTGCTGCCAGGCCTTCGTCGGACCGGTCTGGGCGGCCCAAACTCACAACTCTATTTGACCAACACAATTATAGTGAGTAACTTCGGTTTGCTTAAGAATATTGATGTAGCTTGGGAGCACAGGAGCAAGATGCCATATCCTAAAAAAAATTGTTAATAATCCATTGATTCACTTAGAATAATACCATTCACAAACTAGTTCTTTTTCTCTCTGAAAACCCACTTACACTTGCAATAATGCCTTTCACAAAGTAGTTCTTATTTCTCTGACAATCCACTAAGATTAATAACATTCACCAAAACACAATACCAAAACTGGGTGGAGCCGAAAAATTAATTGAGAAGGGCAGACATATAATTATAGGTTTTAAGAAAGGACGTACATATAAAATTTCAGATTTTTAATGAGGCAAACTACAAATTTTAGCAAAATATACGAATAAAATTAAAAAAAAAAAAATTAAGATGGAGCGGCCGGCTACCCTTGGTAAGGTGTCGCTCCGCCCCAACTTTGCTGGAAATGAATCTAAAGCCCACCTCAAACCACGGCTCAAGCTCGAAATCAAGTTCATTTCTTTGGGTTAGAAAAAGAGGAAAAAAAGGAAAACAAAAAACAAAACCCAGAATAAAACTGGTTAACAACTCCTACCAACTCATTCAAATAACATAGAAATAATAACAGAAGAATCAAAAAAGAGAAAAATGATAAGAGGAACCTGGAAGGGATTGGAGGAAAGCTCGTGGGAAATCTCAGATTGCAAAATCTTGAGCAACTCCAGATCTTGAAGAGCTTTCTGACCCTTCCGAAGGATTGTGCTCAGCTTCCGCATTCTCCCTCTTTTCCCTTTGTTGCACTTGCTTCCGCTCAACAATCTACCAGAGTTTGCTTTGCCACTTCACTATTTCAATTTCTTTTTTTCTGTTATTCTTTTTTTTTTTTTTTTTTGGAAAATTAGTTAAATGACTTTCTTTTAATCAACGTTTTTCATAAATGGCACATCTTTTTTATTTTATTTTATGAAATGGACAATTTTTAAGAATCAATTATAGAAAGTTTGATTTATAAATTTAAAAATATGATTCATGATTTTAAATTTTAAAATTTAAATTTTTTATGAAAGAAAAATATTATAAAAAATAAAAAATTATAATTTAAAATTAAGAATGAATTTTTAAAATAAACATTTCATTAATAATTTATTTATAATTAATTGTCTTATAATTTATTAATGATTAATAAATTTATAATTTATTAATTAAAATTGATTAATTACTAAATTAATTTTAATTAATTATTAATTAATATTGATTAATAATGAAGAATAATCGAGTTAATAATTAATAAATTAAAGTTAATCAATCACTAAATTAATTAGTGGTAGACTGTTAAATTTATAAAACAACCATGTTGTAATTTTACAAAATTTTGGCCATTTATAAAAAAAAAAAAAAAAAATCCTCTAAAAATAACCATTTGTATTGAAATCCATTTTCTCTCTCAAAGACAGAAATTTATTAGCATTACTATCCAACAACGTGAAACTAACAAATATTCTATTTATTTTATAAATTTAAACTGCTATTTAAAAGTATTTTCTTTTATAAATTTATTTGACATTTAATTTGTAGATTTAGAATTATAATTTAAAATAATTCTCGATTTAGGTGTATTTTTTATGAAAAAAAAATATTATAGCAATTTATGAATTATGATCCAAACTATGATATAAATTCTTACTCCAAACGTAAAATTAATTTTTTTTTTATTTTTTTGTTCAAATCTATGAACCAGACTAAAAGTTAATTTTTATTTTTGTAAAGAATGTAATTCTATTTATGTGGTCATTTTATAATAAAAACTCTTAAAAACTTAGAGGACGTTTGGGAGAGAGATTCGTGATTCGTTATAGTATTTTTTCTCACAAAAAATACACATAAATAAAAAATGATTCGAATCACATAAGTTTAAATTATCCAACTAAAATTTCCTATCACGTCATTTTTACCGGAGCTCGTTAAAATGATGAAATGCACTTCAATAACAAATGTCGTACTGTATTACATTAATTTGCCATATGAAATATCTACTGCGAACTAAATGTCTTATTTAACTAGTAATTTTGAATATACATTTAAATTTTGTGAGAGAATCATCATTGAGTATTAATTCAAATTTTTTTAAGAAAAAACATTACAGTAGAATCAAATAACTATGGATTTGAAGTTTAACCATGAACCAAACGGGCATAAAAACGACACGAAATTTCTCTAATTTAACCGACAAGTAACTTAAGACAACAAGCGATAGGTCGTATCTCAAACCAAACGACAACAAAATTTTGCTTGAAAACGACACATACTTGCCTTACGAACGGCATGTTTCCACACGTTCAATGACAGCTTTGTGTAAACGCCATGTCGCTTATATTTTTTAGATGACAAATATGTCATAATTCTCCTAATTTCTACAGATTTCTTTTAAAGATGTATCATTTATTTTGAAGAAAAAGAATTCGACAACACTTGGGATCAAGGCTTTTTTTTTTTTTTTTTAAAAGTAAAAAATCATAATTCTTTATTCTCCATTCGACTGGGGATGCCAGAAAAACCGGAAATGATTTCTCTTCCTCATACTCATCCCCAAGAATCATTTCACTTGAGGAGAGGGTGAGAGGCGATAATGGAGTTGATTTTGGCCTCGTTCACTTCACCGGTTTGAGTTTTTAATTTTAGGTTTTTACAGTAAAAAGTTTTTAGAAAATGTCACATCTCAGTTTGAATTGAAAACTAGAATTCGCGAAGTGAACGAAGCCTTCCTAACCTTGTTGAGAGACCCTTCTCAATACCCGCCTTATTTTCATATTTTATAAAGGGTTGTTCACTTCGCTGATTTGAGTTTGTAATTTGAGTTGCGATGTGAGAGCTTTTTACTGTAGTAAAAAAGTTAAATGTGACTGTTTTTGAGAATTTTTTACTGTAACAAAATTAAAATTCTAAACTCGAATCGGTAAAGTAAACGGGACCTAAATGTATTTCAAAATCATAACAATTTCAACTAAAAATAAAGTAAAAATTTACTATAAATCCAACCCAAGTTAAAGGGTGTAAAAAACAAATCAAATTCTAAGCATATGCACATCAAATTTTAATAATAAAAGTCACAAAATGATTAATTATAGAGTACCTTTAATTATATTTGAAAAGTTAATATTATGTCGATTTATCTATATAAAATCCATGAATATGAAGTGGAAATGAGACAGAAAGTGCTGCAATTTTGGACGTAAGATTTTATCTTTATCTTTATCTCTGTCCCTACGTTATCTGGGTATGAAAACAAACTCATCCAATAGGAATTCCTTTGAAATTGTATAAGTTTGGTATAATTTTTCATTTTTTCAAGATTTGATTAAATAAACCTTCAAAACCTATGCTAAGAATAATAAACAACAAACAGAAATAGTAAAAAATAGGCCAATATGAAAAGTTTAAGAAAATATATAAGTCAATTTTTAATTATAGAAATTAATAGGTCATAACTTGTCAAGTTATGATTCATAACCAGATAATTTATTGACAAACTTATCAAGTTATAGTTCATAACCAGATAAATTATGGACAAAAACCGTGAATTATAAACAATAACTTGTCAAGTTATGGTTCATAACCAAACAAGTTATGAATAAAAACAATAATTAAGCCCATTTATCAACTTATATAAACTATTAACCTATTAATTTTAATTTATCTTAAATCTTAACCTATTTCACCCTTTTTCTTTTAAAAAAAATTGAAAAAGAAATAAAAATGGAGCACCAGTTTTCATTTTAGGCTAAAATGGTTTGAAAATTTTAGGGCTTTAGAAAGGCCCTTAAAACCCCTTTCTCTCTCTCTCTCTCTCTCTCTCTCTCTCTCTCTCAACTTTCCCACTCTCACAGTTCTCTCTTCTCCACAGCAATGGCGAGCGAGCAAGACATGAGCAACTGGACCGACCTCCTCCATTCCTCCACCAAGCTTCTCGAGCAAGCTGCCCCTTCCGCTCAGTTCCCTCCTCTCCAGGTTCACCTCCTTACCTACTCCTTCCACTTTCCTTTTGTTTCCCGAGAAAATGCGGGACGAGAAATGTTTCATTTTCTTTTACAGTCGTTTGGTTTTTGTTGTTTGGGTTTCGTCGAAGATAGTCTTTTGGTTTAGCTGCCGTCACTTTTGATACCGAGAGATTGAAGGAAAAAGTGCAAGTTGAAATCTAATTATCGGATCAATCGTTATTGAATATTAGAAAGCAAAATTAGCTTTGCGCAATTTGAAATTTGTTGGTTCTGCTTAGTAATTCACACTCATTCGACTGTTTGAATGTTGAGAAATGGTGGAAACAGTATGGCATTTTTGTTTGACGTGTACTCAATGGGAATTGTGGAAAAACCTTGCTGTCTTGAAAATGTAGTTCCTCTCTTGTTTGATTGCTTAGAAAATGATATCAAGAAAGGAGGAAAAAATTCAATTAAACATAAGGATCAAGTTTTCTCCTTGACGCAAGAATTATATCTCATTGGAGTAATTTTCTTGATTTTAACATTTTTTCTTTCCTTGTTTCAGAGAAATTTAGATCAGTTAGAAGCATTATCTAAGAAGCTCAAGGCAAAAACTCTCAGAACTGAGGCTCCATCGCAATCAATTGCTGCGACGAGGTACTTTAGTGTTTATTCTGGTAGAAATCGCTGCAATTCTTAAATTTTCTAGTTCTTAAATAAAAATAGGAAATGGGGACTATCAGTTTTAAATATTTCAATTCTTATACTGTCCCTTTGATGTGTCTTCTATAAAACATGATTGATTGAACGTACCTAATATGTTGTTGTTGGGGGCATTTATAGGCTTCTTGCACGTGAGGGAATAAATGCTGAGCAGCTTGCACGCGATCTGAAGTCTTTTGAATTGAAGGTATTTTTTTTTTTTTTTTGTTGGGTGTTCAATACTCTAGCTCCATGGCTGCGAAAACTTTTTTGTATAAACATTTGATGAGTCGCTTGGTTGCAAAAGTTGTCATATTGTTTCCAATTTTGTAATCTCAAATGGCATCTGCATTGGAAAAATTGCTTTAATAGGATTAGAAGAGCTAACTAAAATTGTTTCTGATGTTTTACATTGTTATTCTTGCATTATGCTTCACTTATTTCTTCTCAGTTCAAATCCTGTCCAAAAAATGTTGTCGTTCGAATTCCTTAAACTAATTTCCTATTTTTTTTTTCTTGTGTAGTACTTGTGTAAAGCTCACGTCACACCTTTTCCTTTTAATTCTCTTTTAATGGATGGACTGGTTGCGGACTTGCAGTTTAATTAACATCTATGCTTTAATATTGAGTTATTACCACTTTAGCTGATTTTTGCTTGTATTTTCTTTATTGTGTACTTTTTATGAAGACAACATTTGAGGATGTTTTCCCTGCTGAGGCCACAACTGTTGAGGAGTATCTGCAGCAGGTACTTTATTCTCTATATCATTTGCTAACTATTCAATTGCTCAAACAATACTTGTATTTTCCGCTACTTTAATGGTAGGACTGTTTCGTTACAAATGGCCAAAACCCAAGTAATGGTTAACCCATTTATTTGTTTACTTATATTGAATTAGACATGTTAATTGTTAGGAAACCTTGTGTTACAGCCTTACAGGGAAATGGGTATAGGTGTGGGCTGTGGGTGTATGCACAAGTGTTATACTCTCCCTCTCTCTCTCTCTCTCCCCCCACAATTTAGTTATTTCAGTGGCCATACTTCTTCTGCCTATATCCCTTCAAAATAGGTAGTTTGTGTGTATTGAAGGGGGGCTTCCCAGTTATTTGGTCAATTTTTGTCCTCATTTAGTTCAAATTCAACATAATAACATATAAATTTGGTATATGCATATTGACTGAGCTGTCAAAGTGAAGTGCAGTGAAAGAATCTTTCATTATGGCTCTGATCCTGAAATTTTAACCGTCTTTGAGTATCTGGCAATTCTTACGCAATACTTTCCTACTTTTTTCTTGGCAGTGACTAAAAATTGTTCTATCATACCAATCTACCAGGTCCATGAAATGGCAATGGTTTCGGCTGTCCAGGAAGCTCAAAAGGATAATCTGAGAAGTTTCAATGATTATATGTTGAAAGTCTTGGAGGTTAGCATGACATGAATGATTAACATGACTATATTAATTTTGAAATTTTCCAATATGGCACTCTGGTGTTTGATAGTGTCAAATCTCTGTACCAGAGTGTAACCACTTGAGGAGAAATATTAATTTAGAATTTGGAAATATTTCAAAAAATGTTGGAGTGGTTATCTTTGCTAATTGTGTTTTGGGCCTGATTGCCTTTATTGCATATCAGGAGGATTGGCAAAAGGAGAAACGTGATAGTCTTCAGAGCTTAAGTCGAATTTCCACATTACCGAGGACTAATATGATAGTTAGCAGCAGTGGGGGTGCTCGATCTGGTCAGATAGTGTCGATGACTTCCAGCCCTCAGGTTTCATCTGGTGCATCGAGCACAGAGATTGTACCTCTAGCTAACAAGCCTACCCTTGAGAAAAAAGCAACAGTCTATGCTAAAGTTGTAAAGGATCTGAATAATGCAAGGGAACGTGGCTTGCCATTTAAAGTACGCCTATCTTGTGTACTATTCCAATGATAATTTAAAGAAGCTAATGCTGTGGGCATTTATATAACTAGTTTGAAGCATGACTGAGTGGTTGGTTTGAGTTATTATTGTTTAGTATAACTAGACATTTTGCAATCTTGGAAGTCGTTATGAGCAAGATTGGTCTTATATTTTGCTGAGATATCTGCTTTTTTTTTTTTTTTTTTTTTTTTAATATATTAATAGTCAGTTTTTATTGTTTCCACACTTCAATGATATACTCAACTGGTGAAATGGCTGGTGCTGTTGGGATTGTATTCAAGATTGTATTCAAGTTTTGTTCCATTTATGACATGAATCTAATTACTATTTGTTTCTTTCACTAGCCTGCAACAGCATTTAAGAGTGCTTATGAAAGTCTAGGCCTTGATGCATCTGGCGGAAAATCAGTTAACATGCAGAAGATATGGCACCTTGTTCAGGTATACTATATAATTATGTGCTTTACTTCTACTTTACAATCGTTGTATTATGTGATCGGTTTCTCTAGCACATGCTTGTGAATGCTTTTCTTTGGTTTTGTTTCATGGAAAATAAGATTTGTTTTTTAAATTTTTAAATTTTCTTATTTTTTATTTGTAATGGGCAAAATGGTGTAGGCATTGATTGGTGAAGACTTGACTACTCAACGGAGCATGTCGAAGAAGATGTCTTTAATTGTTGGTGCAAGGCGCCACCTTGAACGGGGGCATGAAAAATATATAATGGATACTATTCAAAGTCATCCTGCCCAGGTAATAATTATATATGCTATCATGTTTGTTTTCCACTGCCTTGCTGGATTGGATTAGATCTGTGAAATTATTATTTTCTAATAAAGCTTCCCCAATATAAATGTTTTAGTTGGATTTGTTTTTCCTATTAAGTTTGAGTGAAATTTTATTAATCCATAGTTGATATATTCTTCCAACTAAAGAATTTGTAAGGAACTTTTTATTTAGCTATCATCTTTGTATGCCTGTTTATTTCAATTTCACAATTTTGCTTATCTTTTGATCTCATTGTAGGCTGCACTTGGTGGGGTTGTCGGAAACATGCAAAGAATTCGTGCCTTTCTTCGGGTTTGTTGCCATGCTGATTATCAATTTTTGAAGACGTGCAAGTTATATGTTATATTATTGTTCTGGATACTTTTGTGATGTACAGTATATTTGACACTTTTCTATATCTATACAGATTCGTTTGAGGGATTATGGAGTCCTAGACTTTGATGCAGGTGATGCTCGTAGGCAACCTCCTGTTGATACTACTTGGCAGCAGGTTCTCAATACTAATTTTATCTTGTTTTTTAATTTATTTATTTGCTAAAGAAAAATAATTTTTTATTGATGATTCAAGACTTGATGTTTACTAATTTTGAGGCTATCTTTCATATTTATCCTTGTTGTCCGTGACAGATATACTTTTGCTTGAGAACTGGTTACTACGATGAAGCAAGAAATGTTGCTCTTTCTTCCCGTTCTTCACATCAGTTTGCTCCTCTGGTACTGACATCTATTTTATCTACTTATTTATTTCTTGCACAGCAATGATGTGATATCTGATGTTTGGGGCTACCTTTTTATCTTCTTTTATCTTTCGGGGAAAAAAAAAAAAAAGCTCACAGAATGGATCAATACTGGGGGTATGGTTCCAGCAGAAATTGCAGCTGCTGCATCAGAAGAATGTGACAAAATGTTGCGAATGGGTGATCGCATGAGTCGAAATGCATATGACAAGAAAAAATTGCTATTATATGCTATCATATCTGGGTCACGGAAGCAAATTGACCGAGTGTTGAGAGATTCACCAACACTGTTCAATACAATCGAGGACTTCTTGTGGTTCAAATTATCGGCTGTACGAGACTGCACTGTTGGTCCCCAATCTGTTGTTTTAAGTGATGGCTTGGTACCATACACTCTGGATGATTTGCAGGTTTACCTAAATAAGTTTGACCCCTCATATTATACAAAAAATGGAAAGGATCCTCTAGTATACCCTTATGTTTTGCTTTTAAGCATCCAGTTGGTGCCAGCTATTCTATACTTGTCAAAGGAAGCAGGAGATGAAGGATACAATATTGATGCTGCACACATGTCCATTGTGCTGGCAGACCATGGGATCCTTTCTGAAGGTGTCGGGGCTGGACAAAAGTTGGGGTTGATGGATGCTTATGCAGAGGCTTCTACCATAATTAGGCAGTATGGATCTTTGTATCTACGTCTTGGTGACCTTCCAACAGCACTAGAATATTACGCGCAAGCTGCTGCAGCAGTTGGTGGTGGACAGTTGTTGTGGTCTGGGCGAGGTACTGCAGATCAACAAAGGCAGAGAAACTTGATGCTGAAGCAACTCCTTACTGAGCTGTTACTGGGAGATGGTGGAATCTATGTTTTACTTGGTTCAAGAGGTGCTGGGGAAGAAGGTGAATTGAGCCGGTTTTTCATTGATGATAAAGCAAGAAAACAGTTCTTGCTTGAAGCTGCTCACCGCTGTCGAGAAGCTGGATTATATGACAAGGTAATTTTGTCCCTTCCCTTGCATGTTATTAGTTGGAAAGAATGCGAGGAACTCTATGAAACATAAACTTTTCTTATGGTTTTAATTCCATTTTTCTTGGTGATGGATGGTGGTTAGTGCACTTTGCAAAATGTGCTAATACCGCACATATTTGGACTCTGGAACCTTTCCTTTTATGTGGATAAGAAGTATTTTTCCCTAATGAAAGGTTATGGTGGAAGATGGTGACATCCACACAACTTTTGGATACTGATAAATCCCGCATGGAACTAGACATTTGGTTCTGTCTTAAAGATTTGAATCTTTGTACTTGGTTCAACATTTCAAATTGTACATTTTGACTTATCATATAGTTCTTACTTCACTCTTCTTGACTTACACATGGCTGTCTTTCAAATACTTTCTGCTTATGGCCTATTATTGATCTGGTGACTTTAATATAGCATCGCAAATAATTGGGTTTTAATAATTGTATTATTCGTTTCCTCATTATTTCAGTCTATAGAAATTCAAAAAAGAATTGGGGCATTCTCAATGGCATTGGATACAATTAACAAGTGCCTATCCGAAGCAATCTGCGCTCTCTCACGTGGTAGATTGGATGGTGAAAGCCGGACAGCTGGCCTCATTCACTCAGGAAATGAGATCCTAGAGAGTTATAAGTATCACGCTGATGTCAGGTCATTCCACAATGCATCTTTTGTTTCTCTTAATTTAAGTTCAAATTGTTGAATTATTTCATATGTTTGAGCCATGCTAGTTATTTCATGTTTTTTTTATTTTATTTTTAACATAGCTAATGATTTCGCTTTTTTTTTTTTTTCTCCACTCCAGTCATTAGGTAAATGGTTAGTTATTTTAGCTAAAACATTTTCTAGCAAAAAGTGGCTAGCTATTTATTCTTTTTATTATTATATTAAAATGGCTTTTTAGCCATTTTAACTAGAATTCAGCATTTTAACTAGCAACTTTTTAGCGAGTCACTCCAACGACACTTTCTATTTTAGCTAAACATAGATTGTTTTAATATTTTTTTTGAGTTTAAAATATTATAGCTAAAAAGTTTAAAATTTATAACTTTCTTTTTTAACTTTTACTTTATGTCAAGACTAGAATAAAATAATAAAAAGAATAAATAGTTACTTCTTGCTAGCTATATTTAGCTAGTGGAAAGTGCTTTAGCTAAAATAGCTAACCATTTAGCTAATGATTAAAGTGGATAAAAGCTTTTAAAAAAAAAAAAAAAAAAAAAAAAAAGCTAAATTATTAGTTATTTTAGCTAAAAATATGAAATAACTAGCATAGTTAGAGTTGTTCTTACGTGCTTTAGATTTCTAGATAGGTCAAATTGTAAAACTAGACAAATGTTTGTTTTGTTTTTGTTTTTGTTTTGTTTTGTTTTTTTGTTTTTTTTTTTTTTTTTTTTTTTTTTTTTTTTTTTTTTTTTACTTTGCCAATACTCGCTTGAAGTTTCTTCTCCGACTAAAGATCTCTATAATATGCTTATGCAGTCCGCAAGAGAGAGAGCATGTTGCCGAACAGCAGACTGTGCTAAGGCAACTTGAGGCAATACTGTCAGTCCACAAATTTGTGAAAGTGGGTCATTATATTGATGCTCTGAGGGAGGTTGCTAAACTTCCATTTCTTCCACTGGATCCTCGAACTCCAGACATTGCCACTGATGTGTTTCAAAATCTCTCTCCTCATGTCCAAGCTTGCATTCCTGACCTTCTTAGAGTTGCACTTACTTGTCTTGACAATGTGACTGACTCCGATGGATCACTTCGTGCCCTGAGGGCTAAGGTGTGTTTTTCTACCAATAAATTCTTCGCCTATAGTTGTTTGACAAAGTGCTTCTCTGCTGCTTGGGGCCATTCTACTTATGACCTATTTCAAGTATCTATTTTTATTTTAAATGGCAGATATGGATAAGTTCTTCTCCTGAATGAAATTGTGAAATTTTTGTTAATTTGTTTTATGCTGAAGTAAATTACAGTCAAAATAACTGCCTTAGAAAACCTTGATCAATTGTATAGTATCGATGATGCCTGTTATTTGCTTTTGCAGATCGCAACTTTCATTGCAAATAATTCAAGTCGGAATTGGCCTCGTGATTTATATGAAAAGGTTGCAAGGACCCTGTGAACTATAAGAGAAGAAAAAAGTAACGGCGGCTTTAGATGTCCATGCGGTCGAGCAAATCCAAATTACATGTAACCGTGATTAAATTTTATCTTCTTGTAAATTCTATGGGAATCATCAGAGTTGAGCATTTCGCTGCGTTGATCAGTGATATTGGTGAGGTGAAGAAAAGTTTAGACTAATAATAGGAACTGGAAGTTGGTTAAGTGATTGTTTAGTTGTTACTTGTTAGTATTTTTTAAGCAGTTAGTTATCAGTTTGATAGAGGGGTTAGTATTATGAATCAGAAAGGTTAGTAGTCGGGGGAAATTTAATGAGTATGAATTTGGGGAAAACATTTGGGAGAACTAGCAGAGACCTCTCGAAAGTCTGCAAGTGGGGTAGGTTTCCCGGGGGAGGGGGGTTAAAGATCTACTTGTTCTGGCTAAACTATTTTTGAAGCTAGATCTCGGGTAATAGTAGAAATAATCTCCAATCTTTATAACCTATGGTTTGTTACAAAGCATCTATAATTCGCACATGTTTCCTCTAAGAACATCCTTTGTGTACTCAGATCGTTGTGATTGGTATGTCGTTTATTTTATGAGGTCTACGTGATGATCAAGTATGTTTCTTAGATATATGAGGTTCGTTTAATTTGTTGATTCGAGTTGAGATGTAATTTTATGTGAGTTTTTTATTATAATAAAAAAAATTAAATGTGATTATTTTTTAGAGTTTTTTACTGTAACAAAACTCGAATCGGTAAAATGAACGAAGTCATAATTATTTGTAGGGATGATAAACTCGGTAGAGCCACTGAGGTAGGTATGCTTTCCACACCTCCCATATCTTACTCTTTTGTTATTCTCGTACCTGTCTCCACACTCACTTAATTTAAGACGGGGTCGGGGAATCCCTGTTAGAGGAGCTATTCCCATAATTGTAAAATTTAGCAACAAAGTCACTAATGTCTTGTAAAGTAAGCTGAACAAAATTCAAACTTCCAAAACTAAATTTGAAATACCAATGTATTATATATTTATAATATAAAAGTACATATAACCGGTAAGGTCCGAGATCAAACTCAGACTTTGAATTCAAGCTCCATCTAGTTCCTATCCCGCCGTATATCATTGATTTGATAGTCATTGAAACAGAAATGATAGATAGTTTACCAAACTAAATAAAACTTGTCTACTATCATCAGTCCCTTGAACTAGCTTTATGATAAAATTATATGATGTCGATTATGACAAAAGTGGGGAAGAAATGAGAAGAATCAACTGTAATTGGCCGTAAAATAGCAATGTCTGGCATAAAAAAAGTAGAAATAAATAAAGGTTCAATCTCATAGATGGAGCAAAAAATCTTATAGATGGTTCCGGAATTGTACCCTAAAAGGTCCCAAACTAAACCTTGAATTATTAGCTTGTTTCAGTTTTAACCTCTCCAAGAGCTTTTTTTTTTTTTTTTTTTTTTTTAAAGACTATATAATGTTTTACTAGTAAAGTATTATTTTCCATCAAGATCACTGGCACTATAAAGAAAAAGTATGATGTGTATATTTTCTCGTCTTTTTAACATTAACTACTAGGAAGAATTAAAGCTAAAACCTACTAATATATTAAGAGCTAAATTTGTGATGTTTTAAAAGTTAGAGGCCAAAATGAAATTAAAGATAAAATTCTATTTCCATTTATGAGATTAGAACAACTAAAGGGCAAGCAATAGACAAAAAAAAAACATAAGATTTAAATGATTACTTTAATATTTATCCATTAGGGGTATTATTATTTTAACCGTAAAATATTGATAAGACGATTTTAATAAATTTAACAGCTGACTAAAAAAATTTATGGCAATTAGTGAAATTGAATCTTATTAGGTCACATCATCAAATTTCTATATTTGATGTTTAATCACTGATATAAGCTTAACCATTGAAACTCGTCCATACACACATCTAGGTGGGTTTGAGGCGGGACATGCAATTACCTAGAAGAAAAGGAGACAATTACCCTTTAGAGTGCATAGATTTAGATTTTTACAATTTATTCTTGATTAATTCTTTTTTAGTCATATAACTATATTAGTCAAAAAGAGCATTAATCAAGAATAAGAGGTGAAAATTTAAATTTATGTATTCTAAGAGTAAGTTGAACAATTTTCTCATTAAAACTGAGAAAAAATCGCCTCAAAAACTGTGAAACACCACGTTGCCGTTTCAAATTGGCATCCCTAATCCAAGAAGTGGTAGAACATATATATTTCTTCGAGTGATGGTTTCAAATCAAAGAGCTAGCTGAGTGGATAACAATTAAATTGTGCTCCCACTGATAGTCAAGTTGTGCAATCGAATTTCCGTTCATCCATTAATCTCCTATTCAAATGCGTAAATAGTTCTTCAAAACATTCATAAAAAAAAAAAAAAAAAAAAAAAAAAAAAATACTCTCTCAATTGTAGCAATACAAACTGAAAGAAGTAATGCAAGTGTATCAAGCAAAACACCAATAGGATTTTGTGTAAAAATAGATTTGAGAGTTGAAGAAAAAAAGATTTTTATGTAGGAATGGAGTGAATAAACATTATTTCAGTGGGGACAATAATGAAAAAAATTAACACGAGAATAATATTTAAATAGTGTTACATTTGCAAAAAGTTATTTTAATAAGCACGAAGTAAAAATAAAAAAAAATAAAAAAAGGATAAAGGCACATTCAAAAATATAAAATTCAAAAAAATAAACAACAAAGAAAATGAACCACAATCTATGTTGTGACAAAGGAATAATATTTTTTAGGATCATGGGAAGAAATATTTGAATATGCGCAAGTACAAACTCTTTAATAGACTGCATATCAAGAATATAATTTTCAATTAATTATTAAATGCTATGAGTTCTATAGAAAAATCTTTAGGATTCATATCACGTTTAGTTTATGAATTTAGAATCATGTTTCTGATTTTTAAAATTTAAATTTTTTATAAGAGAAAAATACTATAGAGAATTAAGAACCAAGATTTAGAACTAAGAACTATGATTCAAAACTAAAAATGAACCTTTGAAACAAATATCTCATTAATTTTTCAGGAGAGACACGTGCCCTCATACAATGTACTTGACTCTGTGCCTATACTATAGAGGGTCCATTCCTTAATCAGAGTAATCGGACTAATTGTGGAGTTACATAAGATTTCTTTTGTCATTAAGACCTTATGGAGATTTACGGAGATATAAACAATTGTCATTCAATTAATAAAGAAAAAATTATGTACTTTTTTTAAAGAAAAAAATTGTTAAACTTATCTTTAAAAATATGAGTCTTGATTTTTATTCCTCATTCTTGATTAATATTCTTTTGTTAGTATAATTATTTAATTAAAATGTATTAATTAAGAATAAGAGGTAAAAATAAAGACCGATACATTTTTAAGGAGTGTTCGACAAGATTTCTCAAAAAGAAAGGCAGGGAGAGAATTTGGCCTGTTGCAGGGATTTCAACAAATCCTATTCCTAAAATCCTTGTATAGACTTAATTTTTAGCTCAAATTAAACATTCGTAATTGTTAAAATAAGATACGCTGCATCTTTTTCAACTTTAATGTCATGTTTATAATCCCTAATTTTTCTCCATCAATTTAATGATACTGCTATTATTTATTTTATTTTTTTTATGAAAATGATGCTGTATTTTTTGTTTTCTTTCTAGCATTTACATTCTATGGTTACCATCATGTGCGGATTTTTTTTTATTTTTTATTTCTTTATATATTTGTTTTCTAAATTTCTCAAAGAATCATATGCAGGTGTTTATATTTCTGGAGATTTCTTTGGCAGGTGTTAAAAAAAATAAATTACCAATAATTTTCTATTTTTAGCCATTAAATCTTGATTAAAAACTATTTATTGTTTATTTTTTATGTGATTTTAATTGGATCTAATTATTAAAAATAAACCGTTTAGACAATATTATGGCTTATTCGCTCACGCAATGCTGTTGTAAACGTCAACCAAATCAGCAAGTAAATAAAGTTATTTCTTATATATCCACTTTTGTCTTACATATGTAAATTAACTGACGACATTTTATTTCTTCACTTAATCTAAAATTGAAAAGAAAAATTCTCATTAATTAGAAAGAGAATATCCGTCATCAATTCTCATATTAATGTAAGTACAACACTTCAATGCTAATTAAGGGCCCGTTTAGTTCGCTGATTCGAGTTTTTAATTCGAGTTAAGATGTGTTGTTACGTGAGAGCTTTTTACTGTAGTAAAAAAGTTAGATGTGATTGTTTCTGAGAGCTTTTTACTGTAGCAAAACTTGAATTCTAAACTCGAATCGGCGAAATGAACGGGACCAAGAAGTTGCTTTGAATCTTAATTCCCTCAAAATAGAAATGACGAGTGCACGCCCACATATACATATATATATATATATATGTATGTATAACTTGGAATCTGGGCAAAGACCTTCTCAACCAGGACAATCTTATTCTGAGTAATTTCTTGATCATATATAATTAGCTTTGCCTAGTGATATGAGCAATAAAAGAGTCCCACTCCATTTTAGTAATACCTCCTTTCTTGGTAGACAGTATCACTTGACAACCCAATTCCTCAGGCTTTTTCCTTATCTCATCTCCTTCCTCCGATTTCATCAGTCTCTTCGCGACTTCTTCAATCACCGATGAACTCAACAATCATCTCTCTTTGCCCATTCCCTCACAAAAACACCAACTTTGAGAAAATCTGTGACCAACACAGCATTCATGGGCTGATCAGAGTGCATTGGCCAGGCTGCTATGGGCACTCCAAGACTAATACTTTCCAAGCATGAATTCCACCCGCAATGACTCATGAACCCTCCAGTTGAGGAGTGCCCCAAAATCTCCATCTGGGGCGCCCAATCTCTCACCACAATTCCTTTTCCTTTCACTCTCTCCTCAAACCCTAGTGGAAGTTGAGGTCTTCTAACTTCACTTTCATCAAAAACATTTCCTTTGTCTGCATCTCTCAAAACCCACAAAAACTTGACCCCACTTTTCTGCAACCCAATTGCCAATTCTCCAATTTGTTCATCTTCCATGAAAGTTGTGCTCCCAAAAGAGATGTACAACACAGAGTTCTTCTCTTGCTTGTCAAGCCACTCCAAACACTTGTTCTGGCCTTGGCCCTTCACTTTGTTTGGTGATCTGTTCTTGAAGATTGTCACTGTTTCCAATGGCCCAATTGCCCACTGCTTCATATTCCCACCCATGATCTTTCTCATTTCCTCTAAAAAAGAGTCGAGAAATTCACTATCTATCAACCTACAAGTGTTGTACAAATGCCCACATTTGTTACCACTCTTGAACAGAAACTGAGTTTGGTAATTTGAGAAAACCTCAAACTCAGGAACCAAGCACCCTTCATAAGACGGGATCTCGGGGCGATCGTGATGTCGCCCCGCGGCGTCTCGCATGAAGGCGAAGTTCGAGACGGCGGAGACACAGTGGAAGATGTATGCCTCTGTGTTGGGCAAAGAGTCAGAATCTTGAACGACGTAACTCATTAGAGCGTCGTGAATGATGACGACTCGCGTAGCGGTTTTCGAGAGGGAAGTGAGGAGTGACATGACGGGTTGGCGAAGGTTGAGGGAGGCTTCAAAGGAAGGGATGAGATGTGAAGGGAATGTGGTGTTGGTAGGCAAAGGAGAGAGGAAATGAGGAGTTGGGAAGCCGTGGAATTGGATTCTTTTGGCATCGTTTAGTGCGTGACTTGCACGTGACTTGACTTGGGAAATGTGAAGAGCATAGCCAACGTAGTGAACTTGGATGTTGTGTGAAGAAATGATGTTAGAGAGCTGCAAGAGTTGGTTTAAATGGCTTTGAAGAGGGAAGGGAACCACCACCACCACCACCACAACGGACGGTGGAGATTGCTTGGTGGGTTCTTGATCATCATGAGATTGGTGGAAATGATGATGTTCAACGATTGTCATTGCACTGAATATGTTCTTGCCTTCTCGAGGAGCTTGTTTTGTATGCAAAAGATGGTCGTAATGTTATAGGTTTTGTATCTTGGTTTTGATTAGAACGTAATCTTATATACAGTGCAAGTTTTACGTAGCTAGTATATTATCAGATTATTACGTAAGTTTGCACTTATTTATTAATTGTGCTAGCCATAATAATTACAAAGTTTGATTTCTATGCCCTTGAATAGTCAAAGTTTACGGCCTATGCATGGTACATATCCATTTAAAGAAATAGACATATAGAAGCGATCCGACCCTAGATCCCTTCTTCCTCTTGTTCTACGAATGATAGTAATATCGTTTTTTTTACGTGAAATTCTCTACTCAATTATTTAATAAAACAAAATAAGACGAAAAAACAAAATCGAAAAATAAATAATACTATCTAAAAATGAAAAGGAAAATCAACCTCGAAAGAAAAAAAAAAAAAAAAAAAAAAAAAAGAAGCCTTTAGAGAAATTTCTGTGCAGCAGCTTATTGATTTAGCTCTCAAGATCAAAATGAGTATGCCATTTTATTTTTATGGGCTTTTGGTGTTATTGATACTCTTTAGTTGCTTTGGAATTTTTTTAATTTTACAAGCTTTGTTTATTTCACTGATTCGAGTTTAAAATTTAAATTTTATTATAGTAAAAAACTCTTAGAAACAGTCACAATTAACTTTTTTGTTATAGTAAAAAGCTCTAAAATAAAGTCACATCTCAACTCAAATTAAAAACTCGAATCAGCGAACTAAACGGGTCCGCAGTTTTGAAACCTTTTTATGAGATGTGTTTTTGTATTTAATTCATTAAAAAAACGATGAGGACCTTACTTTAACGTTGAGTGTAGTCATAAGCAGCACAACTAATGCATCAAATTCATACTTATTACTACTCAATTAAGGCATGGCTATACTAAAAAAATAATACCTATGTTTTATTATCGTTGTTCGTATTTATTTTCATATTAAAAAATGTCTAGTTTTGATAGTTTAGATAGTTTACCCGATTTTGTCATTGAACTTACTAGTGAATTTTATCCCTTTTTCCTAGTTTATGGAAATAGGAAAATTGTTGAATAACGTTAAATTTTCGTCTATCAGTAAGGCATAAGTCATCAGTTCAAATTCGATAAGAGGCTTTGGATTTTTTCATAAAACTAGCACGGTACTATTCATATTTAAAGGGAGAATAGATATTTCATTAATATTTTCTTTTTTTTAATAAATAAGTAAAAAACTATATTAATTAATTAAATTAATGTATATTATATTAATTTAATTAATTATAGTATTTATTATAGTGTAGTAATTATAGTTATAATGTTGAACATTTGATATTATGTTTATAAAAACCATATATTATATTTTAATATTATAATGATTATAATGAATAGTATAAGTTTATACTGAAAAATAATAAATTGTCTAATTAAATCTCTAAATATCTCTATTTTTTATTATTGCAATCAAATCAATACTTCTTTTTTTTTTTCCTCAATAATTTTTAATATAGTATTAGATTGATTCATACTCAAATGAGTCCACGATCCTCCTACTCCCAACATCCCCCATACAACCGACCTCTCTATCTTTATTTCGTTTAAAAAAAATAATAATAATAAAAAATAAAGATTGGAATCTCTTGTTGGAGAGGAATAATATTTTTATATATTATTACTTTTATTAGTATTTTGACTTTATTTGTATTTATTTTCATGTTAGGAAATCTCTAAATTTGATAGGTTAGGTTGCGTTGCCGATTTTGCAATGTTAACTCGTATTTATATGAATTTCATTCATAATACTCCTTATTAGGAAATTTCTCCCCCTTTTTATAATCTGTAATTTTAGACACATTATTGAATACTATTAAATCTTCATCTCGCGTTTTTTCTTCTTTAATAGGCTAAACCATCTACTAATTGCAAGATTCCTGAAGAATATATATATATATATATATATATATAACATATATGAAATTCTAATTTATCATTTGACTCTGATACCAATATATATATGGACAATTTTTTTTTAATGGTTATATTCTCATTATGGTTATCAATAAAAAAAAATGCAAATTTAGTGACATGATATGATAAGAATTTAATTTTGTTAATTATTATAGATTTTATTTTTGTTAACTATCTAATTTATTATAACCTTTAAATTAATATCTTATAATTAAAATAATAATAACCGTGTAACTATTAAAACTACAACCATATATAAATCCATATATATATATATATATGTATATATATATATATATAGTTGAAACCGTGTGTATGCGCACAAGTTTTAATACGTACGAATGATAAATGCATTTATTAGGGTCTCATTTGAGATATATATATATATATATATATATATATATATATATATATATATATATATATATATAAAGAATGTAATAAGATGACAAAAAGATACGAATGAAAATAAAAAAACTAAACACACTTACGAAATGTTTTATTAAGAGAATATGATTTAAAAAATATAGGCAGGGATATGTACGAGAAGAAATTATTTAAATGGTGAATTTGAAAGAAAAGTATATTTATGAGAGCTAATTTGGAGAAAAGAAAAATTTGCAATAGGGTAAAAAAGATACGAATTTAAAAAGGAAAGACAAAAAAAGAATAAAAAAAATAAAAGAGATAAAATTAGGGAGGAAAAAAAAAAAAAATGAAGGAAGAAAGAAACAAGGTGAGGGTAGAAAAAAATAGAAAGAGAAAAAGAAAAAGGGTGCTAACAAAAATAAAAAGTGTACGTTCATTTTCACAACTCAAGTCATAATTTGAGTTGCGTATGTGAGAGAAAAACACCGAAGCAAAAAAGTTAAAATCAAATTTTTGTAAGATAAAGTACTAAAATTTGAGTTATGATTTGAGTTGTGAGAGAAACCAAATGCTTCTAAAGATATACACATTAGTGATTTATGATGTTATTATTCTTGTTCCGGTGACGTTTAGTGTTGGAGCAATATATTAGTGGTGGGGTAAATATTAAAAAAAAATTGATTTTATTTCTATAGAATTTCAGTTGCGTTTACTTTTATAAGGAAAATTTTTAAGGGTATCATCACTTTTAAATTAAAATTTACAAATATATTTCTATTCAATAAGATTGATTCATAATGCCACTTTAGTAAGATTGTTATGACCACTTTCCATTCCTTCTAAGACCACACTCGAATGATTCTTTGATCAGGCGAAGTAGGCTTTGTTTGGTTTCAGGCGAATGATTCCAAAGCTATAGAATATAGTTTATTAAGGTGCAGTAGGCTTGCCAAATTTCTTAAAGACTGGCTTTAAATTAATTTGGTTTAACTTTCAATGATTCCAAATTTAGCATTTTTAATGTCTCTTCTATTAAGATGACCATTGGGTGACAAAGCTTATCTTAGAGATGTAGAAAGAGGTGCTGGGTAAAACTTTAATTCACGGAAGGAAGTGTAACTGCTTAGCCAATAGTTATGTTTGGTAGGGTAGAAAAATGGAAGGAATGAAGAAGGTGGGGAGATTTTAGAAGACAAAATAGAAAAGTAGGTGGTTTGGAAGGAGAGAAAAAAATAAAGGAAAAGAAATTAGAAAGAAAAATAGCATAAGTGGTACCCACTATTTTTTGTTTCTTTCCATGAGTGGAGATATTTTAGCAGGGAAAAATTATTACACTAAGAACAAGGAGACTTTCTTTGACAATTTTTTTAATTTATTTATTTTTTAGTCTGAAACTCCTTAAAACAAGATGAAATTACATTTTTGACCTCATTTATAAATTTCAATCTTAAATAGATAAGATCAACTCCAATGCAAATGCTAATGCTAATTGTAAATTTAACATCAAACATATGGTATGTCATTTTCATTTTTGCTCCAATGCGTAATATTATTTGACTAAATCTACCTTTTCTTATAACTATTCAACTCCAAAAGTTGTAAAAGTAAGCTTTTATTTTTAAAATAAGAGACTTTTTCCGATGTTCCCTCCTTTTTAGAAACACCAGTGATCCATGCTTCTCAATTGCTAGATTTGTATCCAAACTTGTATGCTCTGCATACTTTTTTAATTTGGTCATTCTAGTGTGATTTTGACCAGACCTAACGACTGAAAAAGCAGAACGCCGATGTTTCTAAAAAGTAGAAAACACCTAAGAAACTACCTTAAATAATTAAAAAATGCAAAAACTGCATTGATTATATGGAAAAAGTAAACATTTTAACTAATAGTAATCAAATGCAAACTTTCTCATATGTTATCCTTGGTGGGAAATTTACCACAAAGTACAACATACGGAAAATGTGGCACAACAATTAGCATTACATTGAAGAGTGTTTTTTTACACTCAAATGTTAATTTTGTAATTATCATATTAATTATAACATTGCATTGGAGATACTCTAAAGTAGTAATTGCATATTAACTCATTATCTTTTCCATCATTCTTATTTTCTATTCTTCATCTTTTTCCCTTCATTCCATTTTCTTTCCCTCCTACCAAACAAAAGCATCAATCATGAGATGTTAAGGCTTATATTCCTAGTAATGTACTTTACATTACAAACATATAAATATTCTTATCCGCAAATCTATATTAGAATGAGACCTTTTTTTTTTTTTTTTTTTTTTTTTTTTTGCTAAATTAGAATGAGACCTTTTATTAGTTGATGTGGTTGTCTCGTACTTTTGGAGTAGGATTTGTGGCTCAAATTAAAGCCATGAAACAATTAAGTATCCTAAAAAATAAAATTGGAATTGGTATAATCGGTAGAACCAGAAGCCTTTGCATCATTTGCCTCTAATCTCAATAAAACTACTTATCAGAATTAATGTCAACGATTACGTGAGTTGCTCAAATTAATAATCTCAATTACCCTCTAATGGTGAAAGAATTCTTGATTACTTTTTATGGAGAAACAATTAAAAATTTAACGAAGTATCATTAGTTACGAACTTACTTAAAAATGAATAAATCTCAGTTCCAAGAAATGAAGATATTGTGGTGAGGAATTTAAGCCCTTTTAAAAGAATCAAATAACAAATGTAGAGTTTTCTCCTTTACGAACATATAATAAATTAACCATTTAAAGTCTATATTTTTAGTAAGTGAAGGAAATAAGCGAATTTAATCTCTTATTCATAAGAAATTGAATGCTTTACATTTCAATTATTTCTTTATTTATTTTCCCATTTTTTATAATTCGGGAAAAATGAATACAATAAAGACTCACCTGAATTGCGTATTCAATTCAATAATTAATTACATTATTAAATTGGATACGTAATAATGCTTTACTTTATTCCGTTCAATTCCTTAATTTATTATTTCAAATATTATTTATTTTATTTTATAACTGATGCTACAACAAATTATAGAAATTATATCGAAGAATGAACTATTTTGGAAATAGAAGTATTTTTCAATGAATTTATGAAGTTATTTATTTGAAATTGTATATACCTAAGAACATGATTAGTGTTTGTCCCCGATGGCCTGATTTCAAAAAGAGATGTACGATGAGTGAGTTTTTATACTCACGAATTTAGAGTTTAATCTTACATTTTTGTTGGTTTTCGAGTTTCTAGTATAGGGTTTACGCTTGCTTTTGCTCTTGTTTTGTAGGTTAAGTAGGATATGGCACTTTGGATCGATTTAGAGTTAATTGGAATAAAAGAAGTCTAAAACATTTACTTTGAGAAAGGATGAGCGCCGCGGCACCAAACAGGCAAGGCCGTGGCGCTAGAAAGGCATTTTGAGCAATTTCAAGAGTGCCACGGCACTGACCGTAGCGCTGCGACACTCAACACTGATGCCATGGCATGTGTGGGCCGAATTGAAGAGCGCCGCGACACCCATAACTCAGTGCCGCGGCACTAGCTGTGACAAGTTAGGTTTCAACAAAGTTTTTTACGCTGAAAAATCCCAATTTTACCTTTACGACTGAGGGCATATAAATAGGACTTTTTAGGACTGAATAAGTGGTTCTTTTCCGAGAGAAAAGCAAGGAGAATTGACAGCACAACGAAGTAGAAGACGGTTCACTTGGAAATGGACTCTGACCTCGAATTCTCAATCTAGTTTTCTTTTCTCTTCCTTTTATTATTATTAGAATTATTGTTAGAATGTTTTCTATTTCCAGTATATTCTAGTTTCATTTTCTAGGGCTATGATGTAGCCGGATCATGATTATTCTATAATTTTCAATTCTTAATTCAGTTGATGTTTATTTTATATTGCTGAGTATTATAATCTATTCTTAATGCTTGTGAATGTATGGACAACCTTTGCATGAATTGGAGTTTAATTCTGAGACTAAGAAGTGATGGTTAAATATGACCATTGATTATAATGCCATTAGAACATCATAAGCTAGAGAAAGTAATGTGACTAGTGTGGTGATTATGATTTCTTAATCTTAATGCATTTAACATGTTTAAATCTTGACGAAGATGTGAGGTTTGCATTCTTGGGTAGGATTACTATTGCTTGAGAAAAATTAGTAATTAATCTAGAGAAATCCACTGTCAACATAGGAATAATCATTGATTGATTGAGAATTGGGAGTTTTAACTTGATTGATCTTGGTGAAATCAGAAATCCTAAAGCCGTTTTATCATTGAATTTTCTCAAACCATCATTTGAGTTTTGTTTTGTTTTATTTTTGTTTTTGTTATTTTAATTCTCATAAAAAAAATTATATTATTTCAGTATGTTCAAATAAAGTTAGGGTTGACACAATTTTGGTAGCTAATATCGATAATTCCTTGTGGGATAATACTCGTATTCAGGAAATTATTACTTGACAACAATACGTGCACTTGCCGTTCTCATTTTTCGTAACAAGATGTTGAGGTTATAGCGTGAGAGAAGAGCCGAGAACATATTGTTCCAAGAGTCTCCTGCCTCTCCACAACCTAAAGAATCATAAAATAACAAATAACAATAAGTTAAAATTAAAAAGGTAATAATAAAAACGGTTTTCTTAAAGGGAATAATAAACATTTTTAAAATGGTTGGATACGTGAGTGAGTGTATGTGTGTCAACTGTCAATCGGAGTTTAAAAAAATTAGTAAAAAAATTAACGTTTTCATTTCTTATTAGTAAAGTGAGAGTCATAGGTCTCACGTCATATTAACAAAAAAAATTAATGTTTTCATCATAACGAGTTTGTAGTATGTAAAGATTAAAAAATACGAGAACCCAATCAAAAACATTATGATAAAGGTAGCTGGTGTAAGTTAAATACTACTAAATCATAGAATAGATTTCAAGGCATGTAATAATTATGGATATTGAATTTGAAACTTCTTACTATGTTTCTATCCTCTTTGTATTTTCAAATTACAGTGTGCATGTGTGGGTTATTCTACTAACTCAACTTCCAAAGATTGGAGGTTGCGTTTCCAGATAAAATCTTATTTATTATTGTTTAAAGTAAATGAGCTCTTTCTTAAATATATATGGTAACTCATTTTATTAAAATAAAATTAGCAAAGATAGAACATCATCATTCATCACTCGCTAAATTTCTTAAATCTTGTTTACCTCCACGCAACCATCCCGTTTTGCAAGCGTGACAACATGCTAATATAAAAGCAGCACAAAATGCGTTCCAACAATTGAGATCCAAACTTCAAATATTCTCGTTTATTTCATTAATTTGAGTTTAGAATTCAAATTTTATTATAGTAAAAAACTCTCATAAACAGTTACATCTAAAACTTTTATTACAGTAAAAAGTTTTCACATAAAGTCACTATTAAACTAGAATTAAAAACTTAAATCAGCGAACTAAACGACTATATTGAGAGTTTCTGCGTCCAAGATTTTAGAACCACATGTAGATTCTCTTTTTTACTAACCATCCGATTAATTGAGGACAATACATACATTATTCTTTTTAAATCTTGTCCATTTTACTGATTTAAATTTTTAATTTTAAGTTTTTACAATTTTTTTTTTTTAAAATATCACATCTCAATTAAATTAAAAATTTAAATTCGTAAAGTGAACGATACTAAATAATCTGAATTTTATCATGGACATTTTTTTTAGGTGAAAAAATAAAAATAAAAATAAAAAAAATTAAAAAAAAAAAGGAAGAAAAGAAGGGCAGTCATCTATTCAACTATTTCAATGCTTGCACAAAGGATTCTATTTGCCTTAGCCAAAAAAAGTTTTATTAATAAAATAACTTTTTTAAATTTTTATTTATAAAATATTAACGCAACAATCACAAACGATTATTTTTTACAATCATAAAAAAATGAAAAAGATCTCATTTTGTCAATTTCATTCGGACAGGCAGTCACTCTTGCAAATTTCTCCGGTTATTTACCTCGGTGACAGTCGCCTCTTCATCAGACTTCTCGCCGGCCTGCAATCGGAAGAGTGAAAGCGTTAAGTTCGTCCTCGTTTCTTGAATATCTCGCTCCACTCCGAATCGGTATGTTCTGGTAACTTTTAAATGGATTCTGTGTTGCTCTGGTGCAGCTCTTCCTTGTTTTCCGTTGTCAGTAGTTTGGGTGATTTTTTTTTTTTCGTGGTAATTTAAATTTGTTGTATGACCCATTGACATCGTTATTCATCGCCACTCATAATTTGATGTGATTTTTTCGTGGAATTTTGGTAATGTTTCCATTTGGTGGTGCAACTCCAGAAGTGTTGATGTTTGCTGTTTTACGAATATTTTAGTCACATTTGGACATCAGGTGCTTGTGAAAATGCGTGAGTTAGGATTTTACATCTACTTGGTTAGTTAGCACACGAGTTTATGACTTCTACGAGTCTTTTTTGTTTTTGGTGTTATGTATGAAGGAAGATATATTTTTGGTTTCACGTTTACTTAGTTCTAAGCAGTGTTTTTGCTTAGTTATATGCCAAGGGAATTATGCATGGATTAATCAGGATTTTAGTTTTGAATTTCTTTTTGGAAGTGAATAAGATAGAAAATGTAATAATATAGCCGTTTGATGGAGAGCGAAAAAGGAGAAATTTGTTTGGGAGAAGCGAGTGATGGTGAGACCCATGATCATGACTCCGGTGAAGATGATGAAGAATTTTGCTATGCTTCTGTACCTGTGTCCAAGTTGCAGCCTAGGTAGAGGCTTCTTCATCTTCAAGTTTTCATTTTTTTTATTATTTGTTTTTGACATTGAAGGATTTAATTATTTATTTTGATTTGTTTGAAATCTAGGAAAGTTTTATCAAAGGGTCGTTGGATTAATGAGATGGGAATGGCCGAGGTCGAAGTTCTAAAGGGTCCAATTTGGAGTACGACGGGAATAGTTCGTGGTGGAAAAATCTATTGCTCAATTGAAGAAGTTTTGTAAGTGAAATTGCTGTTTTGATTGTGTTTCCACCTGTTCTATATGCAGAGTTTTTGTCTTCTTTTTTGGCTATGAAATATAAAATTGATGTAACACGACCTATCTATTGCCCAGAACTTTATATCAATTATATTACCATATTCATCTTAACACCCGCAGCAGTTTGATGCCAATATTTTGAACAATGTTCCCTAAGTTGATCTTTCTTTTTGGGGGGAAAAAAAAGAAGAAAAGTAAGCAGGTTCCAAAGTTGAATTATGAAATTGTTCCTTCTTGTAACTTTGAGCTGAAGGTCTGATTTTGAAAAATTGACGGTTTCATGAGGAGTTTGAAAATAATGTACCTGTGAATGCTTTTATTGTTTAAGATGCATTCTTCTCTTTTGCTTGTTATATTGGATTGGACAATTATCAAATCACAATCATTTTTAAGGTTTCTGGCTGAACTTGGAGCTTTTCTTCTAATGGATGATGCTGGTACCCATCTTTCTATGGAAGATATGTATGCGAAAATTTCGGATGAAAATAACGGATGTTCATGGGAGTACTTTCAAGCGTATAGGCAACTGAAGTCTCTTGGTTACATTGTTGCGCGACATGATATCCCCTGGTCTCTGAAGACTGTTAACAGCAATAGTGGATCTTCTATTCCTATATGCTCCTTAGAAAAAGTAGCAGACTTGAAATCGGATGACACGACCTCCATAACCGCAATGTTCAGTAGAGTGCAGATTGACGAAGTAAAACCAATTTTTGACGTCTATCCCCCAAACAGCAAGTTTAGAAAGTCTTCTCCTGGTGATCCAATCTTTGTGCTCTGCTTTTCTAGGTATTTTGCTTTCGTCAATATGTATGATATGCATGAGCTTTTTTTTTTTTTTTTTTTTTTGGTTTTTTGTTTTATTTATTTATTTATTTTGCTGTAGTAATATGCGTGAGCTTAACTTCATCGCTGATGTGTGCTTTTCTAAATGTTTTGCTTGAATGAATTCTTCTTATTTATTTGGAATATTGTTATTTTCACTTTTTTTTCTTTCATTTTTTGGTTTTTTTGTTTTATTTATTTATTTATTTTGCTGTAGTAATATGATATGTATGATAATTGCTGTATTTGGAATTTTCACTGAGAAACAACTGTAAGAGAACTTGTAATTTTTAGCCTTTCAGGGGTGAAACAATTTCGTTAGTATTTATTTTCTTTTATGGAAAACAAATCAGGAAGAGAGAATTCTCCTTTCATGTGTGAATCTTGTTCTTCTTCAGTGGTTCTCCGCCATCGAAAATGACATTTGAAGTCCTGGAAAGCCATTGTCGAGGAGTTCCTCCGAAATTTTGTCATGTAGAGCAGGGACGAGTGAGTTTCTTTTCCTTTAAAAAAGTGGAGCTTCCTGTTCTGCCTTGATGTTCAGTTTTATTGTTCGCGACCGGAATTAGATGCTAAAGGAAAATGGTATGAAGATTATGTTTTAATATCTATAGGTAAATTCATTTTTTTTTTCTATAAATTGACTAATAAATATGTTACACATGTCTTGATCGTATTAAATAAGTCGTCATTATATTAGTTATTTGTTCAATATGTTAATTTAAACGGGTTGACACAATTAGCACGATTAATAAATGAGTCGTGTTTGAGTTGATATTTTTGACACGTTTAATAACAGGCCGTGTTTAAGTTGATGTTTTCTGACACGATTAATAAATGGATTGACAAGAATACGATCCACTAACACGAATTGCCACCCTTTCTTAAAAGGCACATGAATTGTATGCTCATAGCTCTTTTGTTAGCTTTCTATATTTGAAGTTTTAGTTTTAATACATTTTAATGGGGTAGAGCGACACATTTAGCAATTAGGAAGAATTCTGAATCAATAACAGATCGAACAGCAGCAAATATAATGGTACAAAAGGCATTGGAACGTCTTACGTAAAGAAACAAATCAACTGCAAGAACATAACAGCAATAATTATAATGGTACTGGAATGTCTTACATAGGAGAGTAACCAGTAGCTAAAGTTCAACGCCCAAATAATTTCTTCAGATGAATTAGCACCCTCTGGTGATGTGTTAGGAAATATCCTTCTGTGAAAACCTTTACTTGAAATCCAAGAAACATTCCTGTTGGATCACCAAGAATCAATATACTAAAAAACAGAAGCGTACCTGAATTTATGACAATAAATTACTCTTTAGAGCAGTGCGGTTTGTCTTCCAGATCAACACGTTTCTCTAGTGATATGAGCAATGAAGGAATCCCACTCCTTGCGAGTAACTCCTCCTTCTTCAACTGACTTTCTAACTTCATAACCCAATTCCTCAGTCCTTTTCCTCACCTCATTTCCTTCCTCCGACTTCATCAATATCTTCACGACTTCACTAATCCTTGATGAACTCACTGGCTCCTCTCTTTTCTCCCATTCTCTAACAACGAACCCCACTTTGAGCACTTGTGTGATTAGCACAGCATTCCTTGGTTGATCCGATTTCATTGCCCAAATCGCCATGGGCACTCCCATGGAAATGCTCTCCATACAAGAGTTCCATCCACAGTGACTCAAAAACCCACCAGTTGATGAGTGCCCCAAAATCTTCATTTGGGGCGCCCAATCTCTCACCACCATCCCCATTCCTTTCACTCTCTCCTCAAACCCGTTTGGAAGTAGTTGAGCTCTTTTGACATCTTCTTGATCATCAGCAGCTCTCAATACCCAGATAAACTTTATCCCACTTTGCTCTAACCCAAGAGCCAACTGTTTTATTTCTTCATCTTTGAGTGTAATTGTTGTTCCAAAAGAAATGTACAAGACAGAGTTTACTTCTTGCTGGTCCAACCACTCCAAGCACTTGTCTTCTTGTCTATTATTCACTAATTCTAACGTGACAGGGTTCAATGGCCCAACTGCCCATATCTTTTTTCCGCCTAAAAGCTCTTTATCACTCTCTAAAAGATCCAAGAAAGTGGCTTCAATTGATCTACAAGAGTTACTGATGTATCCGTTACCTCGGGGTTTCATACACCGAGCACGGTCATCGAGGTACCTGTTGACGTCAGGTGGAAAACATTCATCACGACATGGAACCTCGTAACCCAACTGGACAGGCTCTCTTCCGATGGACTCCCATTGGAGGGTGAAAGTAGTGAACGCTGATATGCTGTAGAAGGCGTACGATTCAGCGTTAGATATGGAATCCATAACTCTCTCGATAAAAGGCTCCATTAAAATGTCGTATACGATGATGAGTCTTGTAGCGGTGGGCGCGAGGGAATGGAGAAGAGCCGCCATTGGTTTGTGGAGGAGGTCTGGGGAAGTGGTGGCCAGAAGACTTGGGAGAGGAATGGGAAGGTCATGGAAAATGATTTTGGCGTTGAAGACAAAGTTAGGGTTCGAGTTATTAGCATAATTTGTTACGAGTGAACGTGATTTGACCTGGGAATTGTGGGCTGGGGAGGCTAAGTAGTGAATTGGAATATTGTTGTCGGAGGAAATGATGAGGTGAGAGAGTTGCAAGAGCTGGTTGAGATGGCTCTGAGCTGGGAAGGGAACCATTACGACCACAACTGATGGTGATGAGGATTGGCTCATGGCTACTTGATGATGAATATTGGTGCGGCTATTGATCAATTCTCGATATATATATATATATATATATATAAAGCAAGGTTTAAGTCTTCTGCGATTTAGGAATATATCCGAACGGGATATGTCAATATATGATTGTTTTACTATGAATGGATATATACATACACACACACACATACATATATAGTGATAAAGAAAAGTTTTACTGTGCGTATGATTGTTTTGCGATGTTACGCAGACTTTGGACTTTTGATTCACTTACTTAAATTTTTAATTTAAATTAATATGTAATTTTATGTGATAATCTTTTATTATAATAAATTTAAAATTTTAAATTTAAATTAATAAAATTAATCGAGTCAAAATAACTTATAAGTTTTACGAGGATTGACCATTGACCGTAAATGCATTAAATGCCTGGTGCCATTTACGAAAGTTTGGTTTGAAAAATTTAAGCGAGTGGGGGACCAAATTTTAATGGAGTGAAAGGGGACCAAATTTTTTTAATGGAGATGAAAGCAAAGGTCGTAGAATCATTTGTTACCATGTATTAAAATATGAATTTTTTTATTAGCTTTTTATTCAGATTTTTTTTTTTTCAAATTTTTTTGTTACCATGTAGTTTTTAAAAATATGAATTTTGTTATTAAATATATAAAAACTTTTTAAAAAAAATTTTTGATTTTTGTTTTTATTTATTAGTTTATTTTAATTTTTTTTTAATTTTTTTTTTTAGTATTTTCATGATTTTATCTTTTTTAAAAAATTTACAAAAAGGAAATGTTGCAATCAATATTTTTTTTTGATATTTGGGATAAAAAAAGTTTTTTTAAAAATTTTTTTTTAAAACTTTTTTCTATTTAATCAAGTAATTTTTTTTTTTTTAAAAAATATTTGGGATAAAATAAAATTTAGGTGTTTAGTTGCATGTCTAAACCCGCCCCGCACCACCCCAATCCACCCCGAAAAAAAAGCTTTTTTATATTTAATAATTAGACCTCATATTGGTTTAGAAAATTTATTCCGGCCTCTATGTTTCTTTGCGGTTTTGTAAGACAAAATTATTTTGTTTTTGATCTTTTAAGTGTTTCTCCATTCGCAAACTCATTATGCCTAATATTTACTTAGAAATTAGAATTCCTTTTTGTCAAGTTTTCAGAGTTTTTTTTTTATTTTAAAAATTATCTTGAAAAAAAAGATATCAGAAGAAGATTTTTTAAAAAAAATTGAGGTATTGATATAAAATTATTAAAAATAAAAGATACCAAACTCATCTCCTTTCAACGTTCAAAATACCAAAACTAACCCACAAATAAACCCTAATTCTCATCTCCTTTCTTTCTCCCCTCTCATTCTCTCTCCTTTTCTTCTTCTCTCTCCTTCTCCTCTCACAACGCCGATGTCTTCCTCCTCCTCAACCGACCCTCATAAAATTATTTAAAAATTCGAAAAACAGCTTTCAACGTTCGTAACCCACAAAAAAGAATCTCATATCTATTTAGTAATAATAGCTAATTTCTCTTTTTTTTTTTTTTTTAATTTGAGAATTTCTCCTTTTTTTTTGGTTTAAAGAAAGAGTATTTTTATATTTATTATAAAATAATCAGTCTATTATTTTTATGCAAATATTGAAATCACTAGTTAAGGCAATAATTTTGTAGTGAAAATTTGAAATTAACTACAAAGGGGTGATATGGTCTTTATAATTGGTAGAAATTATTTTGTTTTTGTAGGGTCTGTTCTTTTAGAGTGTAATTTGAGTGTAATTTTTGAGTTAAATTTGAATTATAATTTAAGTTGAAGTTATAACTTAAATAAAGTTGAGTAAAATTAAATAAAATTAAAATTTAAAAAAATATGAACTTAAATAAAATTAAAACTCGAATTATATTTTTTAAAATTTTTTAAACAAAATAACATGCCAGTAATTTGTAGAAAATGGTATAGATCGTCTATATCCAAAAAGGCATTGAGCCTAATCAACACGGGCAGTCGTAGCCCCAGGCAAAGGGACTAGCCTTTCAACATTAAACCCAAGTAAATATATTAGTCCCGTTCATTTAATCGATTTAAATTTTTAATTGTATTTTTACTACAGTTAAAAATTTTTATTAAAAATTATATCTAATTTTTTTATTACAATTAAAAATTTATGCATAAAATTACACTTAATTCAAATTAAAAATTTAAATTAACAAATTGAACCGGCCACTATTTTAGTGATTTTCATATGTGTTCATTATAAACAGGGTGCAAAAAGCAATGTCTTCAAATAACTATTTGTACATAAGTCTGCATATTGACATGTACTGACCTTTTTATCTTTTTTAAGCCCTTTTGAGGACCATTACGTTTTATTATTTATTTATTTTTTTTTTTAAAGATTCTTTAACACAGCCGTGTTATGTGTATGAAAAACGCTTTTTAGATAATTGTATCATAGCAGTTTTGTTTTTGAAATATAAATCAAATGAGGATCACGTTTTTAATGATAAATTCCGATTATCTAAGATAGACATCCAAGTAATGTTGTTAAATTGTGTATATATAGTAAAAAGAGAGTCCAAAACTGGTCATTTTGTGTAAATACTTCTTTAATTTTACAATTTTCCTTTCGTTCGTCCACTGAAATTTTTTAAACTACAGTTTTTACATAGATATTTTTTAAGTTTCTATTATCCCGTGTATTAACTATGAATGTACAATATTTCAAAAATCTTAAAAGTTTCAGTTATACACTAGAATTTGACTTTAAATGCCAAATGAATAAAAAACATAAGGCAAAATGTGTAAATGACAGGTTATTGAAATTAAATTAAGGTGATTTTTGATTCATGGGTTCAAAATCATGATTTATGATTTTGATTTTTTTAATCTAATTTTTTTGTGAGAGAAAAGTACTGTAGCAGAACTAAAAACCATAGGGTGCATTTGGAATTTGTTCTAAAATGATTTTATTTTATATATGAAAATAGAAATGAAACGTTTTCATTTTCATTTTGGAATTATTTCTGAAATGCATGTGGTAGTTTTATTCAGAGATTGATTTCAGTTAAAAAAAAATTGAAACTGCGTTTGGTGGTTTAATTTTTAAAAACATGTAATAATATTTAAAATAATAATATATTAAATAAATATATCAAATAAACATCATTATATACATAAAAAAGGGGGCGGAGTCAAGAAGGGCAGCGGTGGTGGGGAAGGGGGGCAATCGGACAAGAGTGGGGGTGGCGGTGCATTCAGCAGAGTTGGGGGGGGGGAGGGGGGACACCGACTTGCTTGCCGAGCAAGATATGCCCCGCCACACCGACTACGTCAAGAACATGATCACCGGGCGGGGGGGGGTGGAGTCAAGAAGGGCAGCGGCGGCGGGGGAGGGGGATAGTTGGACAAGAGTGGGGGTGGCTGTGTAGTCGCGCAAGAATGGGGGTTGTGGAGCGGCGCAGTCGTATGGGAAGAAGAGTTGGGGGGAGGGGGAGGGGGGGACGCCGACTTGCTTGGCGAGCAAGATATGCTCCTTCGTCTGCGGCGGTGGCGCCGGTGATCATGTTTTTGACGTAGTCCGCGTGGCCGGGGCAGTCCACGTGGGCGTGGTGGCGGTTTGCAATCATACTTGACGGTGGCGGTGTTGATGGTGATGCCCCGGTGTTGATGGTGGGGGGGTGGGTGGGCAGTCGGAGATGTGCTCTTTCATCTCCTTCATCTCCCGCATCTCTCTCTCTCTCTCTCTCTCTCTCTCTCTCTCCCGCCATCCTTCATCTCCTTCATCGGTGTTGATGGCGGTGTTCACGTGGGCGTAGTGACAGCGGCGGTGTCCGGCGATTGACGATAGCCACCGGCGAGGAAATCTCAAAGAACGTCTCTCTCTATCGTCCTTCATCTCCTTGATTTGGTGTTGATGTCGGAGTGGAGGGGGTTTGGGAGGGGGTGCAGTCGGGGTGGTGGGCGGTGGAGAAGAGAGAGAAGAAAAAAAATGAAATTCGTTTTCAGAAAAAGAACGAGAAAACAGCTTTTTTTCGTTTTTAGTTTTTTAGAAAAGACAAAAATGTTTTTGTTTTTGTTTTTTAAAATTTTTTACACCAAATGCATTTTATGTTTCCGTTTTCATTTTATTGTCTCGAAAAATGTGAAAAATGAAAATGAAAACGGAAACAAACAGGGCCATAATTTAAAACCAGACAGAGCCTTTAAAACAAACGTCACCTAAGTAAACATCATATAATAAACTATTCGAAATAACTAGCAGTTTACTGTGTAAATATTTTATTTACTATTAATAAAAAGATTGTTTTCCATATAAGTTTATTTTTATAAGTTTTAAAAATATTTTTTTCTACGTAAATAAAATATTTTTACAATGTAATATATTTTTTTACCGATCATAATGAAACGTTTACTTGGTAGAGTACTATTTAATTCAAATAATTTTAAAATTTACTATTTACTTAATTTTAAAAAATCTTTTATTTATTACAATTTTTGAAAAATGTCAACATACTACAATATAAATTCATAATTCTGAGAATTAAAACTTTAAGAAATGAATTAAACTCAATCACAAACTTGATTAATTTGAACGAAAAATAAAATATATAAGTACATCAAAGAAGGTAATTTTACCGAGTCTTTTACCCCTCCTTTTTTTCTTTGGCTATAGAGGGCACTTACGAGTCAAGGAAAATGCCATGGGAATCTAATTTTTCACTCAACTGATGGGACGACTATCTGCAAAATGTTGGAATGGCCGGTGACTGGAAATTGTGGAGGCACTGTAAGTAATATAGACAAGGCTACTTTCTTTCGAAATTACTATGAATCTATTCAAGGATAAAAATTGTTCTCAATTTAATGAATATCACAAAGATGTCTAAATTCAAAGAATGCACATCTTCTTCAATCAAAATTAGGTATTATATAGTGATTGTAGGTATAACTTCTATGTGATTTCATATATTATCTCATTTGAAGATGCAAAATCCAAATTCCCCGCCTCAAATATAGCAGTGAAGGACTGTCTATGAGGATTCTATCATCTAAGACTTAAAAGGCTCGATTACCATTGTTTGTTATGAGATTAAAATAATGTCTCTCAACCGACCTGCTAAATATGACTTAGATTGATGTCACTTTTTACTCTTTAGATATTACTGAAAGCATAGTTTAGATTCCTTTCCGATCCATTTATGGTCCTAATAGATTGTCATGTAACCACTAGGCCGCGGGCTTGAGGATCCTTTTTCTCCGATTAAAAAAATTAGAAAAGAAAAAACGCATTTGACATTATAGATAATAAAGGAATATGGTGGCAATTTGAGTCATTACATGATAACATGACTTGAAATCCAGACAGAGTTAGTGGGTTTTCAGTTTACTATAAATGTATTTTGAGTCATATTGTAGTTGATACAATTAAGACAATTAATAAATGAGTTGAGTTATGATTGTCCTTCTAACTCGAAGTAACCCGAATTAACACGATTAACCATATGCGTCATTTATAAATTAATTATATATGATTTAGCCTAAAATTTTATATGGTGTAGTGAATACAAATACCATGAATTTAAAAATTATTACATAAGTTATACTTATTTTTAAAAGAAAAGATAAATTGATTAATAAACTGTTAAACATACCATAATTATGTTAAATAGATCCTAATTATATCAATTATTTATTCAATATATTAATTTAAATGGGTTACGTGCGCGAGTTGGGACGATTAATAAATGAGCTGTGTTTAGTTTGACGTTCTTTGACACGAATAATAAACAAGTTCAACATGAACACGACTCATTAATACGAATTACCACCCATGTCAAGGAACACACTTTGACCTCGTTCATTTTACTCGTTTTAAGTTAAGAACTTGAGTTAAAAAGTAAATTTATGTGAGAGAAAATATTATAATAAAAAAAATTAAATTTAAATTTTTGTGTGAGAAAAATTTATAATAAAAAATTTAAGTTATAATTCGAATTAGGTACCTAAAAAAACGAGACCTAAAAGTTTCATGACCTAAAAAAAAATTTTCAACGGGGCCTACTAAGAAATTAGGTACCTAAAAAAATTACGAAAAGAACATTTTTTATCCTTCAGATTTTGAATCTCAGAGGCGGTATCCAAGAGTTTTTTCTTTCGTTCTTTCTTTTTTTTTTTCTTTTTTATTTATATTTGTCATATCACTAGATGGAATAATACTAGTTCTAATTAGTATCCAATTACCTTTCTGTAATGAAAATATGTTCGTTCACTTTATTAATTTAAGTTTAGAATTTAAATTTTATTATAATAAAAAAATTTTAAAAATAATCATATTTAATTTTTTATTACAATAAAAAATTATCACATAAAATTACATCTCAATTTAAATTATACACTAAAATTAACGAAATAAACGGACTTATATGCTCTATACAACGAGTTCCGAACGGAGATTTTCATCCCCATGTAAAACATAGCAAGTTTCAATAAATCTGTTTAAGAAAACAAATGAAAATAGCACAAAAGATTAACTACAAAGCATAAATGAAAATAGTACAAAAGATTAACTACAAGAAAATATGAAAGACAGAGATAATAGAGACACAAGAAAATATTTTGACACGTGATCTACCAAAAAAAAAAAAAAAGAAAAAAGAATTTCAAACTTTCATAATTTATAATTCATGTGAGTTTGCAAACTTTGCAATTTTTCTCATAATTAATACGTTTACGCACTTTCGATAATATTTTGTGGTTTTATTTGATAATTGGGAAATTGAGAAATTTCCTAATTAGATGTGACATTTTTACTTTTAAATTTGAGTTTTTAATTCGAGTTGAGATGTGATATTTTTTTAGAGTTTTTCACTGTAATAAAAAAAGTTAAATGAGACATTTTTTTGAGAATTTTCTACTGTAAAAATTTAAAACTGAAAACTCAAATCGGTGAAATGAATAAGACCTAAAAGTTTCATGACCATCAAATATGCAATATTCATATAAAATTAATTTTAAATTCTAAAAATTAATACAAAAATTAACTTTTTGTGTGAGAAAAAGTTAAATGTTATTATTTTTAAAAAAAATTTATTGTAATAAAATTTAAATTCTAAACTCAAATTAATAAAATAAACAAAATTCAAGATCTCATTTATTTTATCAATTTGAGTTTAAAATTTAAATTTTATTACAATAAAAAATTTTAAAAAACAGTTATATATAATTTTTTTATTATAATAAAAAAATGTATATAAAATTATATTTTAATTTAAATTTTTAATTTAAATTAATAAACTAAACCGATTCGGAATAACTTGAGCCGTGTAAATCAAACGTTTGATGATGAGCTCCAAAGATGTGAAACAATTGTCTCCAACGAAAGCAAGGACAATAAAAACTGTGGATAAAGAAAAAAAGACAGAATCTCGCATAGCCTTAGTGGCTGACGGTATCTGCCACGTTTCGCGGTTGTGATTGTCTGAAATAAGAAAGTGGCGGGCCCGCTTGTTGTGCCAGCTGACATGCCTGGACCCTTCCTCACTGGGCACGCCGTATAAAGTTTATAAATTAAAATTATTTTTATAATTTTTATAAAAAAAAATATTATAATAAATTATGAATTATAATTTAAATTATGATATGAATTTTTTTACTAAATGTATCTTTTAAATCATTAAAATGTTTGATTTGACGTCTTAAAATTTTTTTTTAAATTATTTCTTATTTATTATATTTATTATTAATTTTAAATTAATTTGTGATATGATTTTATTCGTTTTAATACATTTTTATACTAAATTTTTGATACTATTAGATATAAATACTTTAAATAATAAAATGAAATTAAACAAAAATACAACAAAATAAAATAAAATCACGCCAAATTAAATTAAAAAATTAAACAAAATAAAATAGAAATAATTTAAAACACAATGAAATAAGTTATAAATTTTTCCCTACTTAAGATTTTTCTCCTTTCTATCTTCATTTCTTTTATTTCATTTTTTTCTTTCACTTTTTTTTTTTAAAAACAAATTGTATAGCCGTTGTTTTAAATTAACCACAGGCATGTTTAACACTAAAGCTAAACAAAGATAAAAAAAAAAAAAAAGAAGAAAAAAAGAAGGGTGTTGAATTGTATTCTGATTTTGTATGTTTTAATAGCGTATTGCTCTAAATTATGAAATATGCAAAGACATATAATCTATAGATTCAATACATTCTTTTGAAAGAACACCAGCGCCCATCATACCAAAGTTGTTACAATATAGCTTTGAGATCGTTTAGTTCGATTCGAGTTTTTAATTCGAGTTTAAATGTAATTTTATGTGAAAGTTTTTTACTCTAACAAAAAAATTAGACGTACTTGTTTTTTAGAGCTTTTTATTATAATAAAACTCAAATTTTAAATTCAAATCGGTGAAATGAGTGTGGATAAAAATAAAAATATAGACACGCCATAAGATTTTTATCACCAAAGAACATATTGTACATGAATCATTGATAACTCACAAAAATAGAGTTATTTAGTATACTTTTAGACTTAATATTTGTTTATATTCTTAGGGTAAAATGCCTTTGTGTCAGTATTTTGAATAACATTTATTAGTCTTTGTCCGTGTGGCAGAAAGTTGTTATTTATGGGGAAATCTTGCTATATTTTGAAGTTATTCCTCAATTTAAATCAGTGCATTGATCTTGGGAATTTAGTGCAGGTTGTCCAAAGGAAGTGTTGACATAGGCTTTTGGTGAGAAAGGCGCGGTGGAAAACACAAAGGCTGAAATGCCCCAATTGCCATAACACTGCTGCAGCAAAGTCGCGGCAAAAGTAGGAGCATACAAAATGAGCAAGCTGGCGCAGTTTGTCCTTTAGCGCTGGTAGTGGTCCAAGCACTGAGGCTATCAAGTCAGGACAGCTGTAAGAGCACCAGGAGGGGGGACCACCAATCATGACTCTCATGCAAACACTTGTCACTAGGGCACCTCAACTTGCCCTAGTATATAAAGAAAAAGAAGAGCATAGTACAGAGAGCCAGAAAGGAGGGAAGAAATCAGTGGAGGCGTACAGAATTCTTGTACGAGCTGAAAACGGAGACAAAAGAGAGTACAGGGGAATTTTGGACACTGGAGCTGGAAGAAGAGAGTACAACATAGATACACAGTGGTTTTTGACCTTAGATTTTAGCTTAGTTGTTTTCTCCTTCTCTCTGTATTTACTTTCCGAGACCTTATGGATTTGTTATTTGTTATTAATTCTGATTTTGTTGAACTAAACATGAGCTAAATTCCTTAGCTAGGATTATTGATGGAACCAAAGTTGCAATGAAGATCTATTTGCTATTTTGATTGATTATGTAATTTTCATCTGGTTTATTCAAGTGTATTTATTGCTTACTTTCTATTAAGTGACATGCCATCATTTAGTAAGAAAATACAAACTTAAGCTAATTCAGGAAAAGTTGGTTTAGTTAGATCTAGCTTGGATAATATAAGAGATAATATGGGAATATAATATTATCTTATACAACCCATTAAAATTGATGTCTAACGTCAGGTTTGTAAACTAAAACACATAGGAATATGTTGGTTTGGTTTAAGGAACTACAAGCATAAATCTGTCGGAAGATAATTATGTAGAATTTTAGGTTGACTAGATGAGCCCTGCTACAGCAATCGTATAGCAAAATGTGGTCAGAGTTGCAACCAAGGGGAAATCAGTAATCCTAGCCTTCATCCATCATTAAATCACAGCTTTGAGCTTAGATCCTGTTGACTTTTACCTCTTGTCCACATTTAAATTACAGTCATTGGTTTTATACGTTCTTTTCACTTAATTAATATCCATTCGGCATTCAAACCATTCTTAATCACATTGTAGTTGATACAATTAAGATAATTAATAAATGAGTTGAGTTAGGATTGTCCTTCTAACTCGAAGTAATCTGAATTAACACAATTAACCATATGCATCATTTATAAATTAATTATATACGATTTAACCTAAAACTTTATATGGTGTAGTGAATACAAATACCATGAATTTCAAAATTATTACATAAATTATACTTATTTTTTAAAATAAAAGATAAATTGATTAATAAAATGTTAAACATATCATAATGATGTTAAATAGATCCTAATTATATCAATTATTTATTCAATATATTAATTTAAAATGGGTTACATGCGCGAGCTAACACGATTAATAAATGAACCGTGTTTGATTCGACGTTCTCTGACACAAATAATAAACAAGTTGGACATGAACACGACTCATTAATACGAATTGCCACCCATGTCAAGGAACACACTTTGGCCTTGTTCATTTTACTCGTTTTGAGTTAAAAACTTGAGTTAAAAAGTGAATTCATGTAGGAAAAAGTATTATAATAGAAAAAGTTAAATTTAAGTTTTTGTGTGAGAAAAATTTATAGTAAAAAACTTGAGCGGTAATTCAAATTTACTAAATGAACTGGGCCCACTAAGAAATTAGGTACCTAAAAAAATTAAGAAAAGAACATAAAGTATTTTTATCCTTTAGATTTTGGATCTCAGAGGCAGTATCCAAGAGTTTTTTCTTTCGTTCTTTCTTTTTTTTCTTTTTTATTTATATTTGTCATATCACTAGATGGAATAGTACTAGTTCTAATTAGTATCAAACTACCTTTCTGTAATGGAAATCTGTTATCTGCTCTGTACAACGAGTTCCAGACGGAGATTTTCATCCCCATGTAAAACAGAGTAAGTTTCAATAAATCTGTTAAAAAACAAATGAAAATAGCACAAAAGATTAAGGAGACGTTTGATTTATGAATTAAAATTATGTGATTAAAATTATTTTTAATTTATGTGTATTTTTTATGAAAATTAATATTGTAACGAATTATAAACGATGATTCAAATCATGATTTAAATTCTCAAATCAAACATCCCCTAACTACAAAGCATAAATAAAAATAGCACAAAAGATTAACTACAAGAAAATATGAAAGACAGAGATAATAGAGACACAAGAAAATATTTTGACACGTGATCTACCTAAAAAAAACAAGAATTTCAAACTTTAATAATTTATAATTCATGTGAGTTTGCAAACTTTGCAATTTTTCTTATAATTAATACGTTTCCGCACTTTCGATAATACTTTGTGGTTTTATTTGATAATTGGGAAATTGAGAAATTTTCCAATTAGATGTGACATTTTCACTTCACGAATTTGAGTTTTTAATTCAAATTGAGATGTAACATTTTCTGAAAGCTTTTCATTGTAATAAAAAAAGTTAGATGTGACATTTTCTAAGTATTTTTTACTGTAAAAATTTAAAATTAAAAACTCAAATCAATAAAATGAACGAGAGTTAAAAATTCTATGACCATCAAATATGCAATACTCACTTCAGGAGAATAATAGACAAAAACGATTATATAAAATAGATGGTCATCCCATATATTATTTGCTTAATATTAAGAGGCCACGTCTAATCTAATATCAGTTTTCATGACCTCATCATAATTGGACTTATAATTGCAAAAGTATCCAATAATTATATTATGAAATATGTAAAGCCAAATAGTCTATAGATTCAATACATTCTTTTGAAAGAATGCCAAGCGTCGTCATACCAAACTTGTTGTAATATAGCTTCAGACTCATTTAATTTAATTTGCTGATTTGAATTTTTAATTTGAGCTGAGATGTGCTTTTGTGTGAAAACTTTTTACTGTAATAAAAGTTGGATGTACTTATTTCTAAGAGCTTTTTACTATAATAAAATTCAAATTTTAAATTCGAATCGGTGAAATGAACGGGAATAAAAATAAAAATATAGACACGCCACAAGATTTTTGTCACCAAAGAACATACTGTACATGAATCATCATATTCGATATACCACTAGTAAAGATAATGTTGAATCATCATGTTTGCATGACAAATATATAAAATATATATATATATGCATACATATATATATATATATATACACACACATATGTGTGTGTATGGTACACACCGTAAAAAAAAAAAAAAAAAAAAAACAACAAATATGCATACTTCATAAGATTTTAAATTTCTAACATTTCGACATTGGAGGTAAGCAAAAATGTGGAGAATAAAATAGGGAGAAGGAGGAAAATAGGTCAAAATTTGATATGAATTAAAATTAATAGGCCAATAGTTTACATAAGTTAATAAATAGGCCAAATTATTATTTTTGTTCATAACTTGTCTGATTATGAACCATAACTTGACAAGTTATTATTCATAATTGTCCATAACTTGTCCGGTTATGAACCATAACTTGACAAGTTTGTTCATAACTTATCTGGTTATGAACCATAACTTTAATAAGTTATGGCCTATTAATTTTTATAACTAAAAATTAGCCTATTTCCTTTCTTAAGCTTTTCATATTGGTCTATTTTCTACTATTTCCCAATAAAATATTTGGTCTACTTGATCCAAAGTTATCCGTATAACATCATGAAAGTTCATCAAATATGAAATAGCTGCACTCTTAATGTACTCATGGATAATATATCTATTATTGCTTCTAAAATAGACAAGTAAATAAGTGTAATAACAACCGTATGTGAAAATGGAAAACAAAACATAAGATATACCACTAAAGACTCATTTAATTTACTAATTCGAGTTAAGATGTGACTTTATGTAAGAGTTTTTTATTACTGTTTTTACGAGTTTTTTACTATAATAAAATTTAAATTTTAAACTCAAATCAATAAAATGAACAGACTCTAAAATCCTATTTACTTTACCAATTTAAATTTAGAATTTGAGTTTTATTACAGTAAAAAATTTTAAAAAATAATTACATATAATTTTTTTATTATAATAAAAAAAATTTATATAAAACTATATTTTAATTTAAATTAAAAATTTAAATTAAAAATTCATTTGATTCATAAATTTAAATTATATAATTTAAATTATTTTTAATTTATGTATATTTTTTATAAAAAAAATATTATAATAATCATAAATTATAATTTGAACCAAGAATTTAAATTTAAAACCAAACGAACGTAAGAAACTAAACGGATTCGGAATAACTTGAGCCATGTAAATCAAACGGATTCTCATGATGATGATGATGATGATGATGAGCCCCCAGAGATGTGAAACAATTGTCTCCGACGAAAGCAAGGACAATAAAAACTGTGGATAAAGAAATTAAAAGCGGTGACGGTGGTGAACACAAAAGTCAAGGGCCCATTATTGATGAACATGCAAACGAGGAGATTTACAAGCGCTGACGTAGGAACGAAACACAGAATCTCGCATAGCCTTAGATAGTGGCGGACGGTATCTACCACGTGTCCGTTGTGATTGCTGAAATAAGAAAGTGGCGGGCCCGCTTGCGGTGCTAGCTGACATGACTGTACCCTTCCCCCCCACTGGACACGCCACATTACGCGTGAATCTAAGACCTGTGATTTATAAATTAAAATTATTTTTAATTTATATATATTTTTTATAAAAAAAAATATTTTAACAAATTATAAATCATAATTTAAATTATTATATAAATTTTTTATCTTAAATTATTAGAATATTTGATCTCTTAAAAAAATATTTTGAGTTTATTTCTTATTTATTATATTTATTATTAATTTTAAATTAATTTGTGGTCACAGTTTTATACGAAATTTTTGATAGTATTCAGATATAAATACTTTAAATAATAAAGTGAAATTAAACAAAAATACAACAAAATAAAATAAAATCACACTAAATTAAATTAAAAAAATTAAAAAAATCAAAATAAAATTAATTTAAAACACAATAAAATAAGTTATAAATTTTTCCCTGCTTAAGATTTGTCTCTTTTTTATTTCTATTTCTTTTATTTCGTTTTTTCTTTCACTTTTTCTAAAAACAAATTGTATAGCTGTTTTAAATTAACCACACGTGTGTTTAACGCTAAAGCTAAACAAAGATAAAATAAATAAATAAAAAAAAAAAAGAAAAGAAGGGTGTTGAATTGTGATCTGATTTTGTCTGTTTTAATACCGTATTACTCTAAATTTTTTAGACTGTTTAGATAAAAATACTATAAATAATTAGAATAAAAAAATAATTAAACAAAAATACGGTAAAATAAAATAAAACTACATTGAATTAAATAAAAAACACAACGAAACAAAATAAAACATAATTAATTTAAAACACAATAAATAAATTATAATTTTTTTTTCTTGTCTTTTGCTTCAATTCTCTTCCCGCTTTTGTCTTTATTTCATTTTTGTCTTTTCTTTTTCTTGCTTCTATTTTTTTTTGAAACAATTTATATAGTCGTTATTTTAAATAAATCAAGCCCGCGGTACTTGCGCTAAACACTAATAAGAATATGAAGTCGCAAACATGTACAAAGACATTTAACGGAAGTAGGAACTATAACAGAAACAATTCGTGTACACTTCATAGAGTTTTAAGAGTCTGTTTAGTTCGCTGATTTGAGTTTTTAATTTGAGTTAAGATATGACGTTATATGAGAACTTTTTACTGTAGCAAAAAAATTAAATGTGATTGTTTTTAAGAACTTTTTACTGTAACAAAATTTAAATTCTAAACTCGAATAAGCGAAATAAATGAGGCCAATATATACGCCCACCAGGCTATCATTTTCACTTGTTGTTAAACCTCCCTTCACGCTGCACTTGAAAAGAAGTAATGATGTGATCTCATGTTGATAAACGTCTTATAAACGAATGAAAATAGCACAAAAGACTAACTATAAAAGATAAATAAAAAAGAGACATAAGAAAATATGATAGACAAAATTATATTATTTCTTCACTTTGAGTAGTCACAATCCAAGCTAAGTAGAGGTAAGATGACACATGTTACACACTATTAATAAGGCAATTATGGGGCATAATAAAGGTCTAAATAAAAAGTTATGTATAGGTTAATTATAAAATATTAAGAGGTGGTATCCACACACAATTAATTTACAACAAAATTAATGTTATTTAGTTTTCCATTAACGAAAAAATCAATGTTATTTGCATTTGGCTCATTGAATTTATTCATCGTCTATATCTTTCGTACTAGAATTCTCGGTTCGCCGTTTTTTCTGGCCAACTTTATTGTCTGGCAAATAATATTTTGATACGTGATTAAGAAAAAAGAATTTGAATTAGCGTGTTAGTTTGTTAATGAGCATGATTAAGATATAACCCCACTCTTTTCTCCCTCCTCTTTTCTCCATCCCTTTTCTTTGTGACTCAACTTTCTTCTTAATTTTTTCTTAGGAAGAAAAAAAACTCTTACACGTTTACTTCGTTGATTCGAGTATGTAATTTAAGTTGAAATGTGATTTTATGTGAGAGCTTTTTACTGTAGTAAAAAAGTTAAATATGATTATTTTTAAAAACTTTTTACTATAACAAAATTTAAATTCTAAACTCAAATCGGTAAAATGAACGAGACAATTTATTCATCTTTCCCTTTAATATGTCTCCATCGTTTCTTTCACTGTTCTAATTCCAATACCATCATTTATCAACTCAAGAATAGAAAATGAAACTTCCAACAAAAAAGAAATTATATATATATATATATATATATATATAAAAAGACAAATGAATCACAATCGCCAGTGCAAATTATTCAAAACTCTCGGCTGTTTCTTAATTTATTCATCTTTTGCCCTTTTTTTTTTTTTTTTTTTTTTTTTTTTTAATTGAGTGGTTGCATCCGAAACCAAACACTATGATCCTTCTAGACGAAACGAAAAGTCACCATCAACAACATGAAAAGAGTGACCAATGGAGAGGGAATCCCGTTCAGGACAAAGCAGTAGCAACCAATGGAGAGAGAATCGCCATTTACGACAAAAGAGTGAGAGTTATGAAGTCAAAAATTAATAATTGAGTTCAGATCCTATCCCTCTGATAATAATGCTTATTTTGATGGGATGTTCCTGCTTTTTATATTATTAGTATATAATCCTAAAGTGAATTGAGTGGCTGGAAAAATAAACGCATGCATTATGGTTTTATTCAAATTTATGCATATATGTTTGTGCTTTCCGTATAAATAATTATGAGCAAATAAAGAGTTAGACACTGTAATTATTATAATAAAGAGTTAGGCACTATAATTATTATATTATTATGATGTCGTTCATTTTAAGAATTTAAGTTTTTAATTTAAATTAAAATGTAATATTTTTTTATGAATTTTTTATTATATTAAAAAAATTAAATGTGATATTTTTTAAATTTTTTTTTTTGTAATAATTTAAAATTAAAAATTCAAATTGATGAAATGAATGATGTTAAAATTTAAATTAGCGAAAGAAAAGATATATATATATATATATATATATATATATGAACAACGAACCTTTCACAGAATATGCACCCACCGTAGAAAAACAAATATTTTCTATCTATATATAAGAGTTAAAACCATAATAATTAACGCAACAACAAATTTCCTTACGAAACTTTCACCGAATATGCACCAACCGTAGAAAAACAAATATTTTCTATCTATATATAAGAGTTAAAACCATAATAATTAACGCAACAACAAATTTCCTTAGTTTCACAATGTCCAACCATTCCCAAAACCAAACTGCGCCGGCTAATGGCCTTAGTCCATCACAAGTGGTGGTGGTCATGGTGCCCTTGCCGTGGCAAGGCCATCTACACCAGTTCATCTGCCTCTCCCAACTGGTCGCCGCCCACGCCATCCCCGTATATATCGTCGGCGCAGCCGCCGAAAACATCCCGCGAAAGCTGCAAATCCACGGTGGGATAAACTCCACCAATGAAGAAATGATCCGTTTCCATGACTTTGTCATCCCGCCTTTCATCTCCCCTCCTCCGAGCCCCAACGCCGCCAAAGACTTCCCTACTCATCTCCTTCCCACCTTCCACGCAACTAGTCATCTTCGTCAGCCCGTGGCGGCGTTCCTGCGCGAACTTTCATCCGAATTCCGAAGAGTCGTCGTCGTCCATGACTTCCTAGTGTCGTCGGTAGTCCACGGCGGCGTGGGTCCTGCAGTACCAAACGTGGAGTCGTACAGTTTGGAAGGCGTCTCGGCTTTTGCGACCGCCATGCTTCATTCTCGCGACGGAAAGGAAAAAGTAGCAGTAGATCAGCTAGATATTGAAAATCTAATAATCCCTGAAGATGTTCCGTCGTTTGAAGGATGTGCGCCTCAGGAGATCTTGGAGTTAACAGTACGGGAATCCGTATTCAATGACTTTAGCTCAGGGAATCTGTACAACACCAGCATGGCGATTGAAAGGCCTTACGTGAATCTAATGGCTAGGATTCACCCAAACAAGAAGCATTGGGCAATTGGGCCACTCAATATTAATGTGGAGACGTTGTCGGAGAAGAAAGTCGTGTCGAATGGCCGACACATGTGCCTGGAGTGGCTCGACAAGCAGGGGCCGCGGTCGGTGATTTACGTGTCGTTTGGGACGACGACGACATTCACCGACGAACAAATCGGAGAATTGGCTTTGGGGTTGGAACAAAGCGGGCAAAAGTTCATTTGGGTACTGAGGGATGCAGAAAAAGCGACGAGAAAGGTTGAGCTTCCGAAAGGGTTTGAGGAGAGAACGAAAGATGTGGGGATTGTGATGAGAGACTTGGCGCCCCAATTGGAGATTTTGGGGCACCCATCAACAGGTGGGTTCTTGAGCCACTGTGGATGGAACTCTTGCATCGAGAGCATCACCATGGGAGTGCCGATCGGAGCTTGGCCCATGCACTCAGACCAGCCGAGGAACACATGTTTAATAACTCGAGTTCTCAAAGTTGGGACTGTTGTGAGGGACTGGAACCGCCGTTTTGAGCTTGCAACGGCGTCTACGATTGCTGATGGTGTGAGGAAGTTGATGGCATCGAAGGAAGGCAATGCGATGAGGAAGAAGGCGGGGGAGCTCGGTGCTGCGTTGCGGGATTCTTTGGCGGAAGGTGGAGTTTCTCGCCTGGAGTTCGCTTCTTTTGTTGCTCATATCACCAGATAGGTGAACTCCTTTTGATGAAAGTAATAATTATGTGGGGTGACAAAAAACGTAAGGGTGTTTCGTGAGTTGTGAATATGAAAAAAAAAAAAAAAAAAAAAAAGCCCAGTGAAAAAAGCCCAGTGTAATAAAAAAATAAATTTAAATTTATGTGAGAAAAAATATTGTAATAAAAAAATAAATTTAAATTTATGTGAGAAAAAATATTGTAATAATATAAAAAATACTGTAATAAGAAAATAAATTTAAATTTATGTGAGAAAAAATACTGTAACAATATGACTTGAGTCATGATTTAAATTGTGTAAATAACACACCTAAGACTTTCTTTTGGCATGATGTCTACCACTTTTTACTATAAATTTAAAGTTCCACCGTTAGAAGCTTTAAATCAAATTGTGTTTAGGAGTATAGATATAAAATATTAGCTTAGATTAGATAATTATATCTTCTCATTACAATTTTTATCGTATTTTGTTCTTTTATTTTGAAAAACAAATATGTTTAGTAACATTTTTATTTATTTTTAAACATGTTATGAATTTGGCATCAACACCGAAAAAAAAAATAGTGAGAATGATTAGAAAATGATTAAAACTTATTTTCATACTTCTGTTGTTATTTTTTAAAAGTATAATTTAATACACATTTTTAAAATCATACCTAAATAAAAATTCATTTTTTTTTATCTAAAACCATTTTTAAGAAAAATAATCAAATGCAATTTTAAAAGTGTCAAAACATCACTCTTAAAAGATTCCCGTTTTCATTTCTATATTTAAAAACAAAACTATTTTAAAAACACCATCAAATAAGCTAGTTTGTCTGCTATATTTTTATTTTTTTTTCAAAAATTATAGTATATAGCATATTTATAAAATTAAATTATGTAAATAACATATTTTAAAATTATTTAAAATAAATGATAATTTACCGTGTCAATGTTTCATTTACTACTGGCAAAAAATAATTTATGTGGTAAAATAAACTTACGTAGAAACTAATCTTTTTACCCATCATAAAAAGAAAATTTATGTGATTTTTTTTTGCTAGTCGTCTTTACATGTAAACTTACTTAAAGAAAAAAGAAATAAATACCTCTCAAAATTCATGAGTCTTAGATATTTACACTTTACACTAATTAATACATTTTAATTAAAAACTATATCAATCAAAAAGATATTAATATAAAATAAAAGATAAAAATCTTAAAATAATTTTAAAATATATTATTTACTTAATTTAATTTTATAAATCTACTATTTATTACACTTTTTTTTTTTTTTTCCTTTAATTTCTTCGGCTGCTAGTGCTCTCATTGGCTATCTTAAAAGAGGGGAAATAATATTAAATTTGCAATATAATACGTAACAATTACATAACTCTAGCCAACCATGCAATCAACTTCCTTAGTCCAATAATATTCCTTTGGAATCTCTCTCCCCTCTCCCTTTCTCTACTGTTCCTGCAGACAATTTTTTATTTTTATTTTTTAAAAATTAAGCATTCCTGCCGACAATGTTACTGATCTAGTAATAGTACCTCCACTATATGCACACAGTGCCTCCACTAGATGCACAGTGCCTCCACTAGAGATGAAGCCCTTGCAGATCAAATGGCCATGCATATCATCTTGGGATAAAATTAGGGTTGGTTTGATATGAGAATTTAAATTAAGATGATTTTAATTATGATTTTAGAATTAGAAGTATGATTATGATTTTCGGTTCAAATCATAATTTTAAAACTATGATTTAGAATTAGGGGTTTGAATCACCTTAAATCAAGAGAGGAGTTGTTTTAGAATCATAATTTGAGCAAGTTTAAAACATCACATCAGATTATGAATCATGATTCAGAATCATCCAAATTAAACACTGATTCTGAATTATAATTTAGAATTACTGTAAACAAACACTGATTCTGAATTAGGATTTAGAATTATAATTCTAGATCTATCTACTAAACACACCCTTATAATTTTGTGACTCGAAGAAACAAACACTTGTTAATGGCCGAAGTTACCTACTTTAGAATAAATTTCCAATTTTATTATTTAAGCTTTTAATCAAATTGTTAAACTTATTGCTTCAACAAATTTTAAATCAAATTGTAACTTTCTTTAGCACTTTGATTAATATATATATATATATATTTTTTTTTTTTTTTTTTTATTAATAAATATTGTTAGAGGGGTTAAGATAAAGATAGGATCTCAAGTAGATACCAACTTCATCATGCCTATATGGTACACTTATTTTTTACTTTTTCTATACCCTATGCTTTAGGCCTTAGAAATTATTTCCTTAATTTTTAATCTCATTAATACACAAACCTTCTCTCAGTCAACATTTATATTTGACCTGAAAATGCACAAAATACCCTTAAAAAAAAAAGGGAAAATACCCTATAAAAAAAAAAAAGCCACCTTCGGCTTCTCTATTCCTAGAGAATAAGAAAATACTGCAAATCCATTCTCGTAACCAAGCATCTGGATAATCTCAATGCATTGGAATAAGTTTGTAGAGTTTACGATTTCCCAACATATGCCAGAAAGTATAACGAAACACAACACAACCTGCACTCTTTCTCATATTTTCATCACTTTCTTATTTATTATTTGATATTTAAACTCTATTATCTCATTTTTTATTTAAAAATAATATATTTTATTAGTGGAATTTACGTGTTAAATAATTAATACACGGGAGCGATAAAAAGATGGGTAGAAAGAGATGTTAGCGGTTCATCTATTGCCATATGCATATTATACAGTGTAAAGTAAAACGCAGTGTATAGAAAGTGATGTTAGCGGTTCACCTATTGCCTTATGCATATTATACAGTGTAAAGTAAAATGCAGTGTAGTTCTCACCCATTAAAACCTCTCTGAATTACCCCCTTATTGTTGTGGAATTTCTAGCTCATAATACCCAAATTCCACTTCCAAGCTTCTTTCGTTTGGAATTATTGTACTGTTCTTGGCTAATTTGTAGTAAAAATAGGTCGATGTGAGAGATAATGCCCAAATGACAAACTGTTCTGCTATTGAGTTTTCACGGACAAATCGTTCCATGGACGCTCATAAAGATTGTCCCACCAGGGCAGGCGTTGGATGCCTTATAGAGAAATCTCGCCGACCGCTTCCTCGATTTGTGTTCCCCCTTGACCATGGCGCCTGAAAACCTAAGGAAATAGAGGTTAAATTAAGCTCAGGAATGAAATTGGGAGGGAGGGGGTCGCTCAGCCTTGTGTGGCAAATAATGAGAGGGATGTGTTAGGTCAGGTTTTATGTTTTTTTTTTCTAAGTTTTTTATTTTATTTTTTTTAATTTAGAATTTATTTAGGCATTTTAAAGGTTCTTTTGAGTAATAAAGAGATATGTGTTGGGATATATGCCCCAAAATTAAATATGATGTAAATATTTTGTTGATTATTAATGAAATGAGGAATTTTTTTTCAATATTATTTTGCATACACGTGACGTTTTATAAATATTAAAATCTTTAGATTATTTTATATGTAACTTTAAACATTGTTTATAAGTTTTATATGTAGAGAATAATATTTGAAGTAAAATAATCTAAACTTGTCTGTAATTATAAATTAAAGTTGAGATCTTTAATTTAAAATTACTAATGTGGTTCATGATATTCTGAATGAAACAATCTTATCCTAGATTGTTAAAAATAAGATTGTTGGAATGAAAGCATTTTATGTAATATGATTACATAGGATCGGAACCTGATTACTAGCAAATAAACTTTACTTACGTGGAAACTAATCTTTTTACCCATCATAAAAAGAAAATTTACGTGATTTTTTTTTTGCTAGTCGTGTTTACACGTAAACTGCTATTTACTTAAAGAAAAAAGAGACAAATACCTCTCAAAAGTCATGAATCTTAGATATTTACACTTTACACTTAATTAATGCATTTTAATTAAACACTATATCAATCAAAAAAATATTAATATAAAATAAAAAATAAAAATCTTAAAATAATTTTAAAATATATTATTTACTTAATTTAATTTTATAAATATACTATTTATTACATTTCTTTGTTTTTTCCTTTAATGTCTTCCGCTGCTAGTGCTCTCTTTGGCTATCTTAAAAGAGGGGAAATAATATTAAATTTGCAATATAATACGTAACAATTTCCTAACTCTAGCCAACCAATCAACTTCCTTAGTCCAATAATATTCCTTTGGAATCTCTCTCCCCTCACCCTTTCTCTACTGTTCCTGCAGACAATTTTTTATTTTTATTTTTTAAAAAGTTAAGCATTCCTGCCGACAATGTTACTGATCTAGTAATAGTACCTCCACTATATGCACACAGTGCCTCCACTAGATGCACAGTGCCTCCACTAGAGATGAAGCCCTTGCAGATCAAATGGCCATGCATATCATCTTGGGATAAAATTAGGGTTGGTTTGATATGAGGATTTAAATTAAGATGATTTTAATTATGATTTTAGAATTAGAAGTATGATTATGATTTTCAGTTCAAATCATAATTTTAAAACTATGATTTAGAATTAGGGGTTTGAATCGCCTTAAATCAAGAGAGGAGTTGTTTTAGAATAATAATTTGAGCTAGTTTAAAACATCACATCAGATTATGAATCATGATTCAGAATAATCCAAATTAAACACTGATTCTGAATTATAATTTAAAATTACTGTAAATAAACACTGATTCTGAATTAGGATTCAGAATTATGATTCTAGATCTATCTACTAAACACACCCTTATAATTTTGTGATTCGAAGAAACAAACACTTGTTAATGGCACGATGTTACCTACTTTAGAATAAATTTCCAATTTTATTATTTAAGCTTTTAATCAAATTGTTAAACTTATTGTTTTCAACAAATTTTAAATCAAATTGTAACTTTCTTTAGCACTTTGATTATATATATATATATATATTTTTTTTTTTTTTTTTTTTATTAATAAATATTGTTAGAGGGGTTAAGATAAAGATAGGATCTCAAGTAGATACCAACTTCATCATGCCTATATGGTACACTTATTTTTTACTTTTTCTATACCCTATGCTTTAGGCCTTAGAAATTATTTCCTTAATTTTTAATCTCATTAATACACAAACCTTCTCTCAGTCAATATTTATGTTTGACCCGAAAATGTACAAAATACCCTTAAATAAAAAAAAGGGAAAAAACCCTATATATATATAAAGCCACCTTCGGCTTCTCTATTCCTAGAGAATAAGAAAATACTGCAAATTCATTCTCGTAACCAAGCATCTGGATAATCTCAATGCATTGGAATAAGTTTGTAGAGTTTACGATTTCCCAACATATGCCAGAAAGTATAACGAAACACAACACAACCTGTACTCTTTCTCATATTTTCATCAATTTCTTATTTATTGTTTAATATTTAAACTCTATTATCTCATTTTTTATTTAAATAATATATTTTATTAATAGAATTTACGTGTCAAATAATTAATACACGGGAGCGACAAAAAGACGGATAGAAAGAGAATGTTAGGGTCCGTTTGGTTGGGGGATTCGTCCCCCGATTCGAATCATGATTCGTGGTTCGCTACAGTGGTTTCTCTCACAAAAAATACACGTAAATCGAAAATGATTCAAATCACATGATTCGAATCCTTGAACCAAACGGACCCTTAGCGTTTCACCTATTGCCATATGCATATTATACAGTGTAAAGTAAAACGCAGTGTTGTTCTCACCCATTAAACCCTCTCTGAATTACCCCCTTATTGTTGTGGAATTTCTAGCTCATAATACCCAAATTCCACTTCCAAGCTTCTTTCGTTTGGAATTATTTTACTGTTCTTGGCTAATTTGTAGTAAAAATAGGTCGATGTGAGACATAATGCCCAAATGACAAACTGTTCTGCTATTGAGTTTTCACGCACAAGTCGTTCCATGGTCGCTCATAAAGATTGTCCAACCAGGGCAGGCGTTGAATGCCTTATAGAGAAATCTCGCCGACCGCTTCCTCGATTTGTGTTCCCCCTTGACCATGGCACCTGAAAACCTAAGGAAATAGAGGTTAAATTAAGCTCAGGAATGAAATTGGGATGGAGGGGGTGGCTCAGCCTTGTGTGGCAAATAATGAGAGGGATGTGTTAGGTCAGGTTTTAGGGTTTTTTTCCTAAGGTTTTTTTTTTTTTTTTTAATTTAGAATTTATTTAGGCATTTTAAAGGTTATTTTGAGTATTTTTAACATCAAAATTGAATGTATGAATTTATGTATTAAATATAATATAAATGTATATATATTTAATGAGATTAAAAGAAGAAAGTATAGTTTCTCAATAAATCTAGAATATAGGGTACAAAAAGGTAAACCATTCTTAGTTGTCAATTATCTATCAAATCTCTTCATTGGATAACTGCCAATCTAGAGGTAGAAATAAAGAGATATATGTTGGGATATATACTCAAAAATTAAATATGATCTAAATATTTTGTTGATTATTAATGAAATGAGAAATTTTCTTCAATATTATTTTGAATGCATGTGATGTTTTATAAATATCAAAATCTCTAGATTATTTTATATGTAACTTTAAACATTGTATATAAGTTTTATATGCAGAGGATAATATTTAAAGTAAAATAATCTAAAGTTATCCGTAATTATAAATTAAAGTTGGGATCTTTAATTTAAAATTACTAATGCGGTTCATTACATTTTGAATGAAACAATCTTATCCTAAATTGTTAAAAATGAGATTATTAGAATGAAAGCATTTTATATAATATGATTACGTAGGATCGGAATGTGATTAATTATGAATCTCTATAAATTCCGTTATTAAATAGAGTATTCAATATAAATTAATGATGGTCATATATGCATTAATCTTACTTCTGAGTAATTAATAGACTCCTATTTATGATATTATATTCTTTGACATATTGAGTAATGACATATGTGAATAGTGTCAAAGTCTTGGTATATTGAGAGCATAGCAAAATAAATAGCCGAGAATATTAATTTACAAGATGAAATTCATTCTTTCATATTGAAGTAGATGGACAGTTTATGATTGGATTATAAAATATATTATTCATTAGAGGATTAATGGTACTTATAGAGAAATATATCATTAAAGAGGTCAACGAAAAATACCTAGTTTTAATTATGAATTGTTTATGATGGATTAATTCGTATGTAGTGATTATATCAATGGACAATACAAATTCCGTGAACATAATTATTTTATAATTTTAAGAGTGCAATTCTAAATTTATAGTGGAGTAATTTAGAATTAATAATTTTGATATATTAATTAAGGTGTTAATTAATTATCAAAATTATTGGAGCTTAAAATTATAATGTCTATAGTTCTTATCAACGGCTCCCTAAGATTACTATGAACTGTATATATATCATATTGGATTATGATCATTAATTTAGAATTGATAATTTAAAATACACATATATTAATTAATTCAATTAATTAATATTAAAATTATTTTAAATTAATATGGATGAATTTAATCACTTTTATAAAAAGAGAGAATTTTTTGTTACTCTCCACGTTTTTTCTTCTCTACCTTGTTATATATATATATATATATATATATATATATATATATATATAGAAAGGAAACGTGCAGCTCAGAAGTGTACGTTTCCTCACTCAAAAATTTTTAAAAAAAAAAAAAAAAAGAAAAAAGAAAAGGGAGTGGGAAGAAACGTGCTGTTGCACATTTTCTCAGCATGAGAAACTGCACATTTACTTGTAGGGGAATCAGTTTTGGTTTTTTTCCTTAGAGAAACAAAATGGAGATTTCTAGAGAAAAAAAGGAAAAGAGAGAAACAGGAGGACAAAAAGTAAAACCAAAGAAAATCTTGCTATTACATACTTTTAAGAAAAGTGAGTAATAATTATAGATGACATTCATATTCATCCATCTTATGTATTGAAAAATCTATTAAAACGCTTATATGTTTTGAGTTCATATTAATCTAAAGATACGTTGAGAAAGAACCGTGGTGTTCTTAGAATTTAAGAGCTCAAGACAGTGTTGAAGGAGTTTAAGATTTACGTCCTAATCAAACGACAGTAAAATTATTATTCTTCTTTTTAATTTTTTGTAGTTAAATTAATATAAAATAATAATAACATTAAATTTTAATTTATATGATTTGATCGATACTACACTTCCGGACAATTTGTTTTAAAAATCTAATTTTAGAAACCAATAATATAATCTGATGGTCGAAAACAATAACAGAGAATTAGATCAAAATCTAATGACTAAAATTAAAACTTCCACTATCACGAGTGACGTTAACTGGGAGAACGTGACTATTGACATGATTAACTTGACTATTGTACACTTTGAGACACCTCTTCCTGAAGAATTGCCATCATTTGCATTGTTTCAAAAACGTAACCGCTAAGCTTAATAAGGAAGGAATTCCAAATGATCACTCCAACTTAAAAGAAGCTTGGAAAGTCTCTACAAGGCCCTCCAAGCTAGGGGCCGATTGTCACATCTTGCCATGACTGCAAGAATGGAAGTCGAAGCTACAGACAATTCCAAGAAATCTGTCCACGACGAGGAGTCTGTATTTCAAGATAAAGCTAAAAACCTTTAAGAAGATCTTGAAAATCACGAAATAGATTATTAAATCTGTTCACTTCACCGATTTGCGTTTAGAATTTAAGTTTTATTATAGTAAAAAGTTTTCAGAAACAATCACATCTAACTTTTTTATTATAGTAAAAAGCTCTTACATAAAATTACATCTCAACTCGAATTACAAACTCAAATCAACGAAGTGAATGGGTATTAATCTTTCAAATATAAATAAAGAATATTTAGAGATGAATCCCACGAATCTATTATAGGAAACAAGTAATCTTAAATATCAAGGGATAAAGATAGACTTAGAATCTTATCACCAGTCTTGTATCGAGAAAAGCTTATAAATAAAGGCCAAAATTCTTCATTTATTTGTTCGCGCACAATTTTTAAGAGTTATTGTGCATTCTTGTGTTCATTGAGAAAACATAGTGAAAATCTCACAGTTCTAAAAAGGTCGCAAATATTATATCAGTTGAACCTCTATAAATTATGTGTTTTTATTATGGATTGTTCAGCATGTGAAAAATCCGTGATGAGATTTGATTTGAGTTGACAAATTTTCACCCTCAACAACTAGATAGGAGAAGTATATTATGCTTATAAGAATATTTTTTTACCCTTTTTTAAAGAAAGGTTTTCATTTGTTTTCCATAAAAAGTATATTTTAAGGATTAATTATTAAAGTTTCTCCTGAATTATGACCTATGTAATACTTTGTCTTTCATTCATAAGATCTGGTCTCCTTGATCTTTATTCTATTAACAAATGTACTCATTCTCTTACTTTGAGTAACGGAAATAACCATATAAGTGGCATGTGACACAAAAACAAAAGGTATTACGGAGAAATGCCTTGTTTTCGTCTAGATTACCATCATAAAAGAATGATAAACGTAAAAGAAAATAAAATTAAAGCCATTAATTTGAGGGTTTTTTAGGGTTAAAGAAATCTTAAACACTTGAAAAAATTTGACAAAGCGAGTTTAAATACCCAAATTCCCAGGTGACTCTTCAAAGTGTTTTTCAAGGTTTATCAAGAACTAAACCTCATCAAGAAATGCAGCATAAAAACCACCTTTTTAGCCCCATCAACGTCATCATCAAGGTCACTAAAGAAAGATTTTCCGCATAAAAGCTTAAAATAGAGGTTCAACCTCAAATTTTGGTCCCAAATTAAAATATTTCAACGAAAATTCCCAAAAAATCTTCAAAATTATGTCTCTCACAAAATTTTCTAACATGCATAGAAACAAAAATCCCAATTTAATTCCACCAGTATTTCACAACTGAGCAAGATTATATAAGCTATGCAACTTATAAAAATACAACATGTTTTCTTAAAATATTCATTACAATTTCAGAAATTACAAGAAAAACATCCAACAAAATTAAGTATAATTGGAGAACAAATCTGATTTGTTGTCTAAGTCTCTCATCCCATCTCAACTTTTTAGTTCGGATTGTTGAAACAAACTGCACAATAGAGTTGACGTGTACAAATTGAATCCAAATGCCAATTTTTTATTAGACAAGTGTACCTTTTAAATGATGTGGTATACCTGATCTATGAAAAATTTCTCCTCTAGCAGATTCCCTAAAATTCATCAATTAAATTCAAATGACTATTTTCATTTCTAAAATTCATTATTTAATTTTCTTTTAAAAGGTAGCTTGCAATTTCATTGCTACGTCATACATATACATTCTTGAAATTGCAAGCGACGTCTTAAAAGAAAATTTTTGAGCTCAATACTTTTCATAAAAAATGTGAAGATTATAATAAACATCAATGTAAATATATATATATATATATATATATATATGAAGTTCACACAAGATCCAAGTTCCTCAAAGTTTTTAAAAGAAAAATCATGAGAAAAATTAAAACCTTCTTGAGAAACCTTCAATACATATCTTAAGTATAAAAAAAGACGTTAGACTTGTTGTTACAACGGAATTGCAAGCAATCAAATTGCATATTATTATCTTAAATATAATAGTTTTGGCAAATATATGCCTCTACGGCTCTACACTTTGCAAGCAACGTTTTAAAGAGCAAATTAAATGATAACATTTTGAAAAAAAAAAAATAATTATCTAAAGTTAATTGATTAATGGAGGGGATTAGGTAGAGTACTTGTGGTGATTATGACACAACTAAAACAGTACATATTAGAAAAGGAAAACACAAGTATAAAAAGGTGATATAGATAAATATAGATAAATGTTAAATTTTCATTGGACGTGCACACCACATGAACAAAATGACATGATACATTCGGTTTACTAAATAATTTCTTATGATATAATGGAATTTGAAATTAATATTGGAGATGAAAATTTCTAGTCTCTCTCTTCTTTCTCTCTCTTTCGAGTGTATTAGGGGTTTTGTCCCTTTCCTTAATTCCCTACTCTTCTTAGGCCAAAGTCTGATGCAGCCGCATGATTGGCCTTCAGACCTCTAGCCCTAAAGATGGTGCTCCTTTCATCTAGGGGTCGATTCCGCCCATCTGCAGAGGCTGCAATTATGCCTCTCAATGACCCTGCTGTATATGGCTTAAGGCGTGTTGTGAGTTGGCTCCATGGATGTTGGTAGGCGAAAGCAGTTTATATCCTGGTAGAGATGTCAAAAAGTTGGCAAAACATGATGTTGGTTTCTGAAACAATTTTGGATGCGGAATCGTGTATGTGCGGATCGTATATAATAAAAATTTTTTCATAAAACTTTTAAATACTTTATAGAATATAAAATTATGCAATAATAAATTAATCATATTAATTTATAAAGATAGATACTTAGTAAACGATTAAGTGAATAATTTGAGATATTTGATCACGAACAGTCCAAGCTATAAGCTTTCACAGAAAACCTAAATTTTCCTCGTCTAGTCTTTGAAATCTGCAAGACATAGAGTGTGAGCTCTAATATGGAACTATCAGATTATGATCTCTCACTATTTTCTATTTCATCACTATCAACACATATATGTGATGAAACTAGGAATTTGAAGAACTTTTCTTCTCTTTTTCTCTCCGGAAAATTCGGCCACCTATTGGAAATAGAGAGGGGCATGTTCTTTTGACGTTTTTGAGTTAGGTAATTTGAGTGTAGATTTTGAGTTGAGTTTGAGTGATAACTTGAGTTAAAGTTGTAACTTGAGTTTGTGTTTGGTTGTGTACATTTGAGTTATGGTTTGAGATAAGAATATTTTTGAGTTTGTGTTTGAGTAAGTCAAAACTTAAATTTGTATTTAGATAGTATTTTAATAAAAACTCAATGCTGATTTTATTGAGTTTGGGTTTGGTTTTATTCATTTTTTCGTTGTCAACGCATAGAAAAAAATCATCTCAATCAGAATTAAAACGAAAAAGTTATAACATTTTTAAGAATGAAAAAATACTATTCATTAACTTGAGTTCGAGTTTCTGAACTCGAGTTGAAGAAGAAACTTGAACTCGAGTTTTAATTTCAAACTCGAGTTTAAACTCGAGTTCAAACTTAAAAGAACAGAAACTCGAATAAAGTTGTAACTCGAGTTACTTTTTTTAAGTTTTTCACTCAAAAACTTGATTGCCGAACAGACCCTAAAAATTGTGTTTTCTAATTTTCTATTGTCTTCACTATATAAAAAAATTCTAACATTTATTTGAGGCATTACCACCAACGGTAACGACAACTAAACAATTACACTTGAGTTGGAATATCAATTAAACTTTCAACTTTTTACGTGCACTCTCGACACGACACTTCGATTTTTTTATAAAGACAAGTGGAGCCCACTCAAAATTTAACTTCAAAATGTCCACTTAACAGGTTCATAAACCGTGTTTTTCCAACCGTACACAAACAAATTTGACAAGTTAAAATTCTTAATAGAAAGAAGGCATGTTCACTTCATCGATTTTAATTTAAAATTTTAATTTTATTATAATAAAAAAATTTCAAAAATAATTATATTTAATTTTTTTATTATAATATAAAACTTTTACATAAAATCATATCTTAATTCAAATTACAAATTCGAATCAATGAAGTAAACATATCCAAAGAAATGTACACATTTAGTGACTTTTGAAAGATGTAAGTGAAAAATAAATATACACATGGAGTTATTATTAATAATGACCTTTTTCGGTAGACTGATTTATTGATAGGATCAGATTTTTACAGTTAAAATTAATTAAAATCACATTAAATTTAAAAAATATATAAAATATATAATTTTTAATGTATGACCGTTAAAAATAAAAAAATATATTTACATTCATTTTTTTCAATTCTATCACGTAAAAAAAAAAAAAAAAAAAAAATTACTCGCTTGCTTGAGTAGAAAATACTTTTGAGTAGGTGACAAACTTAAGAGCTCTGTGTACTTTAGTCACGTCTTTTGGGGTCTTGATTTCTGAAAGATTCTCCAACTTTCTTTAAATATAAAGGACAGTTGTTGCTCATTTGATAATTTATTATTATTATTTTGAAGAGTTTGTTGTTATTATATGGTCGACTATGTTAAATCAAATGTTAAAAAAAAAAAAAAAAACAGTAACAATCAGATGTCTTTTTGGATGTAAATAGTTTCCGGAAAAAAATTCCATCAATTTTTTATTCATGTTGTAGCTTTTTTTTCCACCCTCTCTTTACTCATAAAAAGTGTGATCTTATAGTACATGTTTTTCATAAAAGTTGTCAAGAAGTATAAAAAACTAATAGAAGAAACTATATAAGAAATAGTTTAAAAAATTATAAAAAGAACAATTGTTGGAGATAAGTACCAAGAACTCAAAAATGTAGGGATCTAAAATGATGATAAAAATCCTTTAATTAACATTCTTTATTAATTTGATAAAGAGGAAAATAGTATATTTTAAAAATAATTTTTAAGTAAATATTATATTTATTAGTAAATATTTATTTAGCCAGCGTAGTTAAATATAATTTTTACTAAAATACAATATTTAACCTGAGTATTTATCAGTTAAATATTTTATCCTAGTAAACAAAAATATTTATCAATAAATGTGTTATTTTACTTTAATCATTTTAAAGAAATTGCATTATTACCCCCTCCCCCCAAACTATTCGTTTCCCTGCGTAAGGGACTACAAGCTATTAATTTTAACAAAATGCACCTTGAACATCAAATTAGTTGTAATTAAAGTCCAATAATTGATGACATGATGAAATTAGCAGTTCGAGATATGAGATTTGTACGAGGCATTGTTTGAAAATTGATGACCTTTGTACCTTAAGATTAGGCTCCTTGGGGCTGGGTGGTCGTGCGTGATAGAGTCTAGGGGGATGAAGAGCGAGGGTGGGAGGTTGTCGTGGTTGACAGAGATCTCGCAGTGGGAGGCCAGAAACAACGATCTTTAGGGATGGCTAATGGAGATCTTCGCACCGAAGATCTGGTAGGTTGCAGCTTCCGTTATTGGGCGGCGACGACAAGTTAGTCATCGGAGTTAAGGCTATTGCGTGTTAGTTGATATGTTATAATCCCACCAAATTTTGGGGATTTATTTATCCGACATAAGTTGGACTATTTTGGAATCTTTAGATAAGTTATCCTGTCCAAAATTGTCACCAAACATGGGATTAAGATTATTTATCCCAGTCCATAAACAGCGACGGTGTGCCAAACGAGGCCTAAGAGAGAGAAAAAGAGTGGCACTTTTATAAATATGTATGTAAAAATTGGTTTATTATAAGGTGTGCTTGTTTGAAAAAGAGTGGCACTTTTAGAAATGCGTGTAGTCTTCCGAAAACAAAAAATAATGATATTACAAAATAAAAGAGAAAGCATAATAATAATAATAATAATAATAATAATAATAATAATAATAATAATAATAATAATAATAATAATAATAATAATAAATAAAGAGAAAAAGAAATGAGGAAGAATCTATGGCCTAATCTTTCCTTACATAAGGGCAACGGTCATGCAATACATCATCTGTCCAAGAGAAACCATTCTAGCCTTAACATACCAACGAATTTCCCTAGCTTCACAATGCCAAGCCACATTCAAAACCAAATTGCCCCAAACGGTGTCATAAATCCATCAAAAGTGGTGGTGGTCATGGTGCCCCTGCCGTGGCAAGGTCATCTACACCAGTTCATCAGCCTCTCCCACCTCATCACCGCCCGTGCAATCCCGGTCCACTTCGTCGGCACCGCCACTGAAAACAACCAAGGCAAGCTCCAAATCCACGGCGGTATCAACACCACCAATGAAAAAATGATACATTTCCATGACTTTGTCGTCCCGCCTTGCATCACCTCACCCCCAAGCTCCACTTCTGCCCATAACTTTCCCATTCATCTGATTCCCACCTTTCACGCTACTCGTCATCTCGGCGAGCCCGTGGCAGCCCTTCTCCGACAACTTTCGTCCGAATTCAGGAGAGTTGTTATCGTCCATGACTTCCTAACGTCGTCGCTAGTCCACGGTATTGGTCCGATACCAAACGTCGAGTCCTACGCTTTGCAAGGCGTCTCGGCCTTTGCAACCTCCCTACTTCATTCTCGCGACAGAAAGGAAAAATCAGAGCTAGATCAGCTAGATATTGCAGATCTAATAATCCCTGAAGATGTCCCGTCCATGGAAGGATGTGTGCCCCCAGAAATCATGGAGTTGAGCTTTCGTGAATCTACATTCGTTAAATTGAGCAGCGGGAGCCTCTACAACACCAGCATGGCGATTGAAAGGCCTTATGTGAATCTAATGGCTAGGATTCTTCCAAACAAGAAGCATTGGGCAATTGGGCCACTCAATATGGTGACGCTATCGGAGAAGAAAGTGACGAACGGCCGACACATGTGCCTGGAGTGGCTCGACAAGCAGGCGCCGCGGTCGGTGATTTACGTGTCGTTTGGGACGACGACGACATTCACCGACGAACAAATCAGAGAACTGGCTTTGGGGTTGGAACAAAGCAGGCAAAAGTTTATTTGGGTACTAAGGGATGCAGAAAAAGCGACGAGAAAGGTTGAGCTTCCGAAAGGGTTTGAGGAGAGAGCGAGAGATGTGGGGATTGTGATGAGAGAATTGGCGCCCCAATTGGAGATTTTGGGGCACCCATCAACAGGTGGATTCTTGAGCCACTGTGGATGGAACTCTTGCATCGAGAGCATCGCCATGGGAGTGCCGATCGGAGCTTGGCCCACGCACTCAGACCAGCCGAGGAACACATGTTTAATAACTCAAGTTCTCAAAGTTGGAACTGTTGTGAGGGACTGGAGCCGCCGTTTTGAGCTGGCAACGGCGTCTACGATTGCTGATGGTGTGAGGAAGTTGATGGCATCGAAGGAAGGCAATGCGATGAGGAAGAAGGCGGCGGAGCTCGGTGCTGCGTTGCGGGATTCTTTGGCGGAAGGTGGAGACTCTCACAAGGAGTTTGATTCTTTCGTTGCTCATGTCACCAGATAGATGAAGTCGCTGGGATCAGATCTCCATGCATACCACATCTGGATACTAATAAGGAATATATGCATATCATATTGGGGATGTTACCTACTTAAAGACTAAATTTCACATTCAAATGGTAATCTTCCTACTAGTTTTGTAAATTTTTTTTTTTTTTTTTTTTTAATAAATTTAAAGCGAGGGCTTGACAAAAGATATGATCTCCAGTGCTAGTTTCCAACCTTACTTCTTGCTAATAAATTGAGGAGAGAAGATCAAGGTAATAGGAAACATTTCTTAAAATCAAACGCATCATCTCGTACGTTGTTGCGAAATATATACGCAAGTGAACGGAACCATAGACAAATAATAAAGTAGTGAATATAGAGTATGTTCTCACGACACAATTGCATTAATTTCAATTAAATACATAAATTGATTAACCCTAGAATTATTTAAACAACCTAAATAAAATAGAAAATATAAATGAAAACTCAAATAAATAAAACGTTCATATAAAGAAAAGAAAAGAAAAGACTAGGGCAACTGATTTAATTTCACCTAATTTAATTCGTTATTCTTACCCTATGGCAATATTTGAAAGATGAGTACGTAACCCTATTTAATACTCTCCCGAGATACATAAAAAATACCCCAATATAATAAATTGCATATCTCGATGTAAATAGGTACCGTTCATTTCATCGATTTGAGTTTAGAATTTGAGTTTTACTACAGTAAAAAGTTCTCAAAAACAGTCACATTTAACTTTTTTGCTACAGTAAAAACTCTCAAATAAAATCACATCTCAACTCGAATTAAAAACTCGAATCAACGAACTAAACGGGTCTAATATATCAGAGTTCATTAAGATCATTGGTTCTCTAAAAGTCCACACAAGTCACGTTGCCATATACCTATGCCCAATGAAACCTACGATGCCTATTACAAGAAGCTAATCCTATATAAGTTACTTCACGGTCTCATTCTAGGTCTCCTAATCAATTTAATTACTATTAAAAGCATTAAGAACAATAACACTCCACATAACGCAATAAACTCTTAGCGCTAAATATTTGAAATAAAAATAAATAAAATTAAGCTAAAATAGAATAAGTAATCCCATAGCTTAACAAAAAAAAAATTAAAACATAATAAAATAAAATAAACTAAGGAATCCAACATCTCAATTCACAAAAATATGAAGATATAAAAATTTAAAAAAAAAAAAAAAACTCATGTAGAAGTACAATGCTCTAAGCTTGACTCTCTAATCTTTAGTCTCCTATATTTTCAAAATATTTTCTCCTTTGAAACAAAATCCTAAAATCTAAAAAAAAAAAAAAAAAAAAGAAAGAAAAAATATCTTAAAACAGACTACCCCAAAATTTGGCTTGAAGAAGCCTTCTTCTTTTACTATCCTAATTTTTAACCCAGATTCGGAGCCAAAAGGGATTTTGTAAAGATATAACTTTGGGCCGCCTAACCCGACTTAAATTTGATGACGCTTAAGAAAAATTTTAAATCAATCTGACTTAGCTATAAAAGAGAGAATATCAATCCAATCTAGTCCTAAACTTGAAATATTTAGGCTACGTTCACTTCATCGATTCGAGTTTAGAATTTGAGTTTTGTTACAGTAAAAAATTTTCAGAAACTGTCACATTTAACTTTTTTACTACAGTAAAAAATTCTTATATAAAATTATATCTCAACTTAAATTATAAATTCAAATTAACAAAATGAATAAACTCTTAGAATCAGTAAAGTTCAATTTAAAATTTTATAAGATATTTAAAAAAAATCTTTAAAAAATGATATTTAGATTGAGACAATCCTATTAGGTAAGCTAAACTTAACTTTAAATTTAAAAAATTTAGGAAAGTAGCAGACCCAAACTAATAAAAACAAGCCTTGGGCCGGCCGTTTTGTCTGACACAAACTGGTAGTTCTAAAGGGTCTGTCTTCAATTATCGCTGGAACAGCCTTTCTATTTTCTGATTCCAAGGGCGGCAAAAACAAAAGGAAACCAGCTAATAGGACAACGGTCAAAAGTTCAAGTGGCGGAATTTCGTTGGATACAAGTAGACGACCAAATCAGTTGAGGCGACGTGGGCTTCCCTGGGAAGGCCAGACGCGTGATCGTACGGGAGTGATCTGGGCCAAGAAGCACTGGATCCGGCACAACTCACTGGGCTTTCAGGTGCCCTTGGGCGCGTTTCGGTGTATATGTGGTTGACGCGCACGCGCGCGATGATGAGATTTGGAGCTCGACGGATCGCGAATGGACTCACTTAGGCGTGTTCATATGTTGGGTTAGTGCGGGATAGAATTTTTTTTCCTCGCCTCAAAAAGTACATGTTACACACATTTGGTTCTAACAATATTAGAAAAATTTCACAACTCAACGATGTTTGGGTTGGGTTGGAGCGGTGCGGGGTGAATTGGGTGGTCGGTTTCAACATTTAAAAAATCAAATACTTAAAGTTCAATATAATATTCAAACTTCATCATTAAATAGAAATAGCAATCATCTTTATCAGTCCATCTAACATCAAACATGAAGCAAAATAGTCCATCCAACATCAAATACAAAGCAAACATAAATTAGTCTACACTTATAAATTAGTCTTAACATAGAATAAATAGCTTAAGCAAAGCAAACATAGAGGCTTAAATCTTAATTCAAATCCATCCAAAGCAAGCATTACAACATTAACCATCTTTATCAATCCACACTCTTAGGCTCCTCAATGGTTGTAGTAGGACATGAAGTTAAATTATCTATAAGAAAAATGAAAATAGCTTGTAATCATTTGGATAGTTTAGAGTTCATATAATAAAATAGATTAAGATACATACAAATTATTGTCTTACCTAGATTTTCATATGTCTCCAAATCATCCAAATAGTCTCTTACTTGCATAGAATCATGTGTAGATTTCAACTAATTTTGAGTACAAACAAGAGCCTCCACCATCTTAGGATTCAAAGAACTCCTAAATGGAGGGGTATATACTGCGGGTTGGGTTGGGAATTGCGGGTTGTTATTGAGTCAACCCACAACCCGCCCCAAACACTTCGGGCCAGATATATAATAGATTAAAATTTTAAAAATAATGCTACGGGTTGTTTTTTTCGGCTTGGATTGGGGCGGAGTGGGTTGAGTTTGCAGGTTGTCCGGGTTTATGAACAGCCCTAGACCCACTGTAGAAGAGATGCGCAGGGGAAAATATTTGGTCCGGATTTATTTTTGATTTTCTTTAAACTTTTCGTTCTTATGTACGTATGAACCTTATATTATGATTTAAATTATTCTTTATTTTATGTATATATTTTATAAAAAAAATATTATAATAAATCACGAATTATAATTTGAAATATGACATGAACATTCTTTTTAAACGCACACTTAATTTCAATTAAGCACCCACTTGCTGATTCACCCAATAAAAAAAGTGCCCACTTGCCATATATATATATATATATATATATATATATATATATTTTCTCTTTTCACCTATTTTACCTACAAAATTAAGAAAACTAAAATCAATTAGAACGAGAAACTTATTATATTAAAGTAAAATAAAATAACGTAAAATAAAACAAATAAAATAAAATAACTAAAACAAATACAAAAATTAACACAAAAATCTAGAGAACAAATTCAATTTAAATGCGATTAGAGTTAAAATAACTCTATTTTATAAAGTTTTCATAAGTCTTCAACGCGGAAAAATTGAATGCTTTTAATTTAATATTTTGTTAGTTTTAGGTTGTTTATATTTGTTTTTATCTTTATTTTGTAGATTAGGTGTGAATGGAGCTTTATGGCTGATCCTGGTATGGAGCTGGTATCGCGACCCTAAATGTTGCTTAGGAATTGCATTGGAAGCTTGGCATTGCAACTTTGAGAAGCTGGAGTCAGGCACTAGGACATGATTTTTGAAATTTTCAAGATCCAAAATTTTTTAAGAAATTACCGTTATTGTCCAGTACTTATAAATGATCTTTTAGGGTTAATTAAGGGGACTTTTGAGAGATTAAAAAGAAGATAAAAAGAAAGAGAGAAAACTTGTTGTAGAGACAAAAAGACGGCACGATTCAAAGACGGAAAAGCCTCAATTCAAATCTTGATCCTAGTTCTTGTTCTTCTCTTTCTTCATGTTTAAGACTATGTTTAGAGTTTGTTTTGTTTTTTTTTTTTTTCATTTTTTTGTTTTTAATCTTGTCATGAACTAATTCCTTTTTCTAGGGCTAGGTGTAGTCGATTTATGATTGTGTGAATTCTCCTAGTTTTGATTAATTGATGTGTTATTCCTAATTATCGTGAGTATTTCATTTAATGCTTAATGATTGTGATTATGTGGCCAACTTTTGCATGATTTTTAGTATTTAATTTGAGACTGAAAAGTGACAATTAAATATTCTCATTACGGGTGTAATTCTGCCGGGTAAGGTCGGGTTGAGCTGACTCAATCAATGCAGGTTGAGAAAACTTTGGGTCGCAACACTCTCTTAAGCCCACAAACCCGCAACCTTTCGGGTGACATCGGGTAGGCTCGGGTTGGTAGAAACTAATTTTAATCTATGACTTCATACCTCTTTTAACAATCCAAAAACATAAAATCCATAAACAGTCTATAAGCATTAACATAAAATCAAACATACATCTTAACAGTCAATAAAGTTAAGAAATGAAATTAAAAATACGTCAAATAAACAGTCTATATAGAGATAGTCTAGCAAAATAGGAAATTTAGTCCACTCTAAACAGTTTAATCCAGAATAATAGCACCTTCATTCCTAACTTGCTCCTCATGTGTTGTAACAAAATTTGACAAATCTTGAGAAGAAAACATAACAAAAAAAAAAAAAAAAAAACATCAGAATCAAGTTTAGGACAACAAAATAAACAACAAGGAGATGAAATAAAGTTAAAAAAGAAAAAGTAAAACGTAAAAATATTACCCGACACAATATCTTCACATTCATTAAACCTTTTCATGTCAATAAAGTTGATGTGCTCACGACTACGCAGCCAATTTTGTGTAAAAATCAATGCCTCCACCATCTTGGGGCTCAATGAACTCCTAAAGGGATCGAGGATGCGGTCTCCAGTACTAAAAGCAGATTCTGAGGCTACCGTTGAAACAGGAATGACAAGAATGTCTCTTGGACCCAGTGAGAGAACCTTGTAATTAGTTGCATTATTCTTCCACCAATCTAAAACATCAAAATTTGACCGTGTTGGATCCTCCATAGGGTCTGTCAAGTTTCTGTCCACATCATTTTTATACTCATTCACATTCATCTCTTTCATTTTCCTAACAAAGGAGCTCCATAAACACCATTTTCCTTCTGCTTCCGTTTTTACCTCCGTTGTACTTGTTGTTACTGCCTCCTCACTATTCTCATTAGCCACAAATTCACCATTCTTCCCACTATAAACCTCATGCATCCGGTACATAGTATCCTTCACATTCTTTAATAATGTTTCAGGAGTACAAGAATCATACACTATAGAGAAACAATATGTCAAATAATCCATTTTGTACCTAGGATCAAGTACAACAGCCACAAAGAGAAAAAATTTATATTCTCAACATTCCCCCAATACTTGTCATACTTCTTTTTCATACTCACAGCCATGGATGAAAACATTGAATCCTCTTGTTTGCTTAATTCAGATAGCTGGTTTTGCATTTCACAAAACTCATGAAAGTAAGAATTTGAAGTGACATTCAAAGTGGCACTAAACTTCAAAGTTATATCATAAAAAGTTCAGAAATTTCACAAACACCTTAACATTCTCCCGATCATCATCAAGTGGCGGGCCAATCTTCCATTTCCCCCTTCATCTTCCTGAAAATAAGACACGAACTTGTCATCTTCGTCTTCATATCTTTCAAAAGCTTTTTGAGACTTAATGGCTGCATCTAACATCATATAGGTGGAGTTCCATCTAGTAGGGACGTCTAGGCATACGAGACCTTTGTATTCAATTGTCTCTCGCTCCACACATGACTTGAATTTCAGCAACCTAGCTGGAGAAGACCTCACATACCTCACAGCGTTATGAATGGCAGCTATGGAATTATGTAGGTCTTTTAAACCTTCATTGACAATCAAGTTGACTATATGGGCACAACACCTAACATGCATAAATTCCCCACATAAAACAACCCCTTTTGCACCCCTTAATCTTCCTTCTCAAGTAGGTAATCATGGAGTCATTTGAGGAGGCATTATCAACAGTCATACTAAAGACTCTCTCAATACCCCAAGCATGCAAACATGACTCAATGACTTTACCAACACTCTATCCCTTGTGGCTTGAAATTTGACAAAAGTTTATAATCCTTTTTTGCAAAGTCCACTCACTATCAACATAGTGTGCAGTTAGACACAAATAATTAATATTTTGCAAGGATGTTCAACAATCAGTTGTTAGGCAAATTCTTTGACTGCCATTACTAAATTCAGCCCTCAATTTCTTCCTCTCTTCCAAAAAAAGTTGGTACATGTCATTGGCAATCGTAACACGTGAAGGGATAGAGAACCTAGGTTGCATCACTTGACAAAAATTCATAAATCCTTCACCTTCAACAAACCTAATAAAAGCTCATCTACAATCACCATTTTTGCTAACGCTTTTCTACAATGCTCCTTGTTAAAGCCTATAGCAACAAGATTACTGCCAGTTTCAGTATTTGTTTGGAAACTCAATTTTTTTTGCCTTTTGTCTTGGATCCTATATGGGTATTACTTGCATTGCTTTTCTATGTGAACCTTCATAATACTGGTACCATGTCTCTTACTATCACACACATATGTCGCCCCACAATAGATACACTTACACCTGGGCTCATTTGGATCATCACCCTCTATGATTTTGAAATGATCCCAAACATGAGACTTTTTTGTGACTTCTTCATCTTTTTACTGTCTCCCTCCTCTTTAGGCACATGAGTAGGGCTGGGTATGGGAGTCGGCAAGGCAATGGGCTCTTTACGCACAGAGACAGAGGTTGAATTTTTGGTCTGACATTGGTCACTTTCTGTTTCAGCAGAGGACTTGCAAGTGCTTTCAGGGGTTCGTGTCGGGTGGATGATAAATTTTTCCATCTAGCACACAAATTAACCTAAAAACAGATAACATGTGGTTGAGACTAAGCGTAGAGATTAACCTAAAATCAATTCATCTCAGTTCTCATGAAAAACATAATATTTCCCAGAAAACAAAAAAACTAACTTTTATGTTTCAGCCTTGCCTTCAATGAAGATTTTAGTCTTCTCTTCACTCTTCTTCCTTGGTTGGCCTGGAAATAATAATGAGTACCGATATTATTATAAACAAAAACCGAAACCAATAGGTTACTGAAATATTTCACGTTGTTTCAACATCGGAAGTATTAATGAAAGCAAAAGAAAGCAATAAAGACTTGAAGGGCTATTTTTTTTTTTTTTTTCGTTTTTTTCCCAAAAATGAGATGTGAATTGTGTGATGTGAATGGGCTATTTAAGGCCTTTAAATAAAAGAAGAAAGAGTACCAAGTTTTTATCTATGTTAGAAGTTGAGTAAGAATCGAACTTTAAATTATTTTTATGCGATTTATGATAATGATGACATATAATTCTAGTCCAAGTAGGAAATGTATTGTTGTATTTTCTTGGCAGGAAAAAAAGAAGTGTTGGGATTTATTTCCTAATTTGTGTATTGATTGTAATCAGATTTGATTGGCATTATTTTGGGAATGTTTTGCTGGGATGATTGCTTTTGAAAATGTCTATACAGCTAGCAAGTTTCTTTTGCCAAGTTTCAAAAAATCCAGAAACTTGTTTTAGTTTCTATTTTTCTAAGTCAACCATTGATTCAAAGATGGAAAATTGATTTGATTGATTCTTAATTGAGATTTCATAGCTGGATGATCTTGAGAGAAAGAGGATTTGTGAACAAACCACCGCTTCTGGAAGGTGTCAATTACCCCTATTGGAAGGCTTGCATGAAAGCTTTCATTAAAGCTATTGATGAGAAGGTATGGTGATCTATCTTAATTGGATGGACTCATCCAACAACTAAAGATGATAAAGGTAATACCATCCCTAAGCCAGAAGAGAAATGGTCCAACGATGAGGATAGGCTAGCAAACAGTAATTCAAAAGAATTGAATGCCATTTTCAATGCTGTGGATATTAATCAATTTAAATTGATTTCCACGTGTGAAACTGCAAAAGAAGCTTGGGACATTCTTCAAACTGCGCATGAAGGTATGGATACTGTGAAGGCTTCAAAGCTTCAAATGCTCACAACTCGCTTTGAACATTTACGAATGGAGGAGGATGAGTGCATTGCCGATTTCAACTCAAAGTTTTATGATATTGCCAACGAAGCCTTCGGCCTTGGAGAAAAATATTCTGACGCCAAATTGGTGAAAAAGACCTTGAGATCACTTCCGGTACGTTTTGCTTACAACGTGACAGCCATTGAAGAAGCAAAAAACATGGAGAAGATGAGACTTGATGAACTCATAGGTAATCTTCAAACCTTTGAGATGAACTTTAAGGCTAAAAAGAAAATTAGAGACATTGCTCTTAATGCATATTATGATGATATGTCCACCAAAGATGAGACTGACGAAGATGAGGACTTGAGTGAGTCTCTTACTATACTCACCAAAAAATTCAATGAAATGCTGAGAAAGATCAACAAGAAAGGGAGATTTGGAGAGAATTCAAAGAACAAAAATTCTCAAAAGAAGAATTTTAATTCTCAACGGTTTGAAGAGAAGAAAAGAAAAAAGGGAATACAATGCCAAGAATGTGAATGATTTGGACATGTTCAAGCGGAGTGTGCAAACACTCTCAATAAGAAAAATAAGGCTGCCACAACATCATGGAGTGATGATTCAAATGAAAATCAAGAGGATGCAGATGATCACACCAGCAATTATGTGGCTTTCACTGTAACAAATGAATTCTCGGATAAAAATTTATTTTTCACTGATAATGTTGTTACAAAGTCTGTTGCAACAGCGTCTACAACAACCTCTGGTGGAATTGTTAATGATACAGAATTCGAGGATGAAACTAAAGATGACAGTGACGATGATGACCTAAGCCTTGGGAAGATTCAAGAGGCTTATAAGAAGATGTACAACAAATGGCTTATTGTTTGCAAACAAAACAAATCGCTTGAAGATGAAGTTGGTGTCTTAACAAAGGAAAGAGATGAGTTGAAGAAGGCTGCAACAAACTATGAAATCTTGGCAACAAAGCATCAAGGAAAGCTTGCCAAAACCAGACTCGAATTAGAGCAAACCCAGAAGAATTTAAGGATGCTAAACTCGGGCACATTAAAATTGGATCACTTACTCTCACAACAAAAAACTTGTGGTGATCATTCAGGCCTTGGCTACAAGGGTCAAGAAATTTCTGGGAAGACTGACTTTATGAAAGGAGCCACTAGTACTATGATGCAGTCTTTTAAGAAATCTTAGGTAAGATTAAACAAGAAGTTTGTTGTAACAGGGCAAGCAACAAACAGGTTCGTTCCTATCTGTCACTATTGTAATTTGCCTGGCTACATTAGACCTAGATGTTACAAATACTTGAATGCTTTAAAAAGAGGTATGATTATTAATCCATCAAATTCCACATTCGCAAGAAGGACACCTAAAGCAAAGATTGATGTGCAAAATAAATTTTCTAGACGTGTGTGGGTAAGGAAATCTAATTTAAGGTGTCTTGTGGCTTATACTTCTTTTAGAGCATGCACTAATAAATCCGAGTATTGTGGTAATGGTCACTTCAAGTTTTTGATAAGTGATAAAAGCAATATACATCGGAGAATACCATATTCAGGGGGAGTATAACTCGTGGAGGATTCAGGGGGAGCAATTTGCAGGAAGGTGTTGCTCATTTTCTAGAATTTTTGGCTTATTTTTGTCAAAAAGGGGGAGTAAGTAGTCTGGAAACTTGATTTGTGCAAAAAGTATTGTGTTTTAGTTGCTATTATTAGTTTTGCCAAAACAATGCCAAAGAGGGAGATTGTTGGGATTTGTTTCCCAATTTGTGTATTGATTGTAATCAGATTTGATTAGCATTATTTTGGGAATGTTTTGCTGGGATGATCACTTTTGGAAATGTCTATGCAGCTGGCAAGTTTCTTTTGGCAGGTTTCAAAAAATCCAGAAACTTGTTTTAGTTTCTATTTTTCTAAGTCAACCATTAATTCAAAGATGGAAAATTGATTTGATTGATTTTTGATTGAGATTTCATAGCTGGATGATCTTTCTATGTTGCCTAAGAACGTGCCCAGGTTCGTTTATCAGTTTTGGGAAGATTTCATAATTAAAGAAGATTGATTCGTCTAGTTTTAAGAAAGTTGGTTGTAACAGCTATGTTGCAGTGTTGTTGCAACAGGATCTGCAATAGAGGTGGTTCAGTGAATTAATTGAAGATGTGTCAAGCTATTCATAGCTTGCTTATTTATTGAAAGTGTTCCTTAAGTCTTGGTACGCCTCTTGATGAGTTTTGACTGGGTTGTGAGAGGGGTGAGCACTTGTATTGAGAAAGATGATTTGAATGTTTTTTAGGAGAAAAACTGAGTTGGAGGGATTCCAATGTTTAAAGTCGAGGGGATCTCGTTGTTCAAGTCTATTGGGAAAATTACAAGTTCATAAGCGTTTTCTTAGAGAGGGAGTCTCGGGTAGATTAAGTCCAATTGAATTGTAAAAGAGTTCTTAGTGGATTGTTCATCATTTGGGCGTAAGATGTTATGTTGTCAAATGGATTCAAAATCAACGAGTGTGACAAATGTGTTTATGTCAAGAATATAGATGATGGTTATGTCATTCTTTGTCTATATGTAGATGACATAATAATTGTAGGTAGTAATGATCGGATGGTCAGATCTACTAAACACATGTTGAACTCAAGGTTTGACATGAAAGATATGGGACCGGTTGATGTGGTCCTGGGGATCAAAATCAAAAGAGTGCCTGATGGTCTCATATTGACTCAGTCACATTACGTGGACAAGATACTTGACAAGTTTAATAAGGATGATTCTGGTATAGCCAGGACTCCCATTGATATAAGTCAACATCTGTCCAAAAATAGAGGAGAGAGCATATCCCAAGTGGAGTATGCTAGAGTGATTGGCAGTCTTACGTACTTAATGAGCTGTACAAGACCAGATATAGCCTTCATTGTAAGTAGATTGAGCAGATTCACGAGTAACCCAGGAGATGACCACTGGAAAGCAATTGTGAGAGTACTAAGGTACTTAAGATACACTCGTGAATATGGATTGCACTACACAAGAGAGCCTGGCGTTTTAGAAGGATACTCTGACGCGAGTTGGATATCCGATACACAGGACTCTAAGGCGACAAGTGGATATGTATTCACCTTAGGTGGTGCAGCTATTTCATGGAAATCCTCTAAGCAAACGGTAATAACCAGATCCACGATGGAAGCTGAGTTTGTCGCATTGGATAAATGTGGTGAAGAAGCAGAATGGCTTAGACATTTCTTAGAGGACATTCCGGATTGGCCAAAGCCTATACCTGCAATTTGCGTACACAGCGATAGTCAACTGCTATTGGTAGAGCACACAATACAATGTATAATGGTAAGTCTAGACATATCGTCGGCGACATAATACCATTAGACAATTGATCTCAACGGAGTCATAGTCATTGACTATATAAGGTCGAAAGATAATATTGCGGATCCACCGACTAAAGGACTAAATCGAGATCAAGTTGAAAAGACATCGAGAGGAATGGGATTGAAGCCCATGGAAAAATAGGTTGAAGCGGTGGAAACCCAACCTAATCGACCGGAGATCCCAAGATCTAGGTTCAATGGGACAACTAAATTGTCTAGGACCGGCCGAGTTCACCGTGGGGGTAACCCTAGCCTATTCCTATGATGCTAAAGTGAAACCCGTATGAGAGAAAAGGTTAAACATTAGTTTTAATGATTCTTATGTGTCGGATACATCAGAATCCGAGCGAGTAATCTGGGTTACTCTTCATTAAGAAATCACCTATGTGAGAGAGAAGTGGGGCCGCTTCAAAGGAGAATTATGAGGGCTCAATTCTTTTAGAAACTCTTGCGAAACAGGTAGATGTTCATGGCCAAAACGAACATAACCATGAGAACAGGCGTGTCAGGAAGATGTCTGTGTGAGGTATATTAACGTTTACACGAAGGCAGAATAGTTCAAAGACATCGCGTCTACTGGATAGCCAGTAAAGTTTATGTATTCTCACAAGGGAAGGTTCAAAGGGTAACGCCTACCTATCCTTTGCAGGCATCAACCGCAGAACTCTATCACCGTGTCGAGTTTGTGTTTTCTTGTCGTCGGTCAATTTTCATTCATGTGGGGGATTGTTGGAAAAATGACTTATTAAGCCATTTTAAAGGCCGATTTTGAGGCCCATATTCGGATGGGGCCCAATAGGTTTTGAGACGGGTCTCGTTGGATTTGCGTTCTCCGTCACGAGGAGATCGAAATCAAGTATTCATACACTCAAAATGGTTTTTGGGTGAATGAGAAATTAATGGTCTAAGTATGGTACTTGGAATGGCATATGTAGAAAGAAAGTAGCAAAAGTCCCACATTGGCTAGGAGTGAAGCCAATGTGGTGTTTATAAGTGATTGCACTTTGAAGCCTTGGTAAGCAAGTATACCAGAGATGCTCTCTCACGCGCAGGGGGGGTGCAAATCACGGACCCGGCGGGTTAGGGGCCTAATGTGTGCGCCCACGACCTGCGGACACGAATGCCGGACCGGAAATCCCATTTCGTGCGAGCTTACTTTTGCGTTTTTTATTTTTGCCTCAGCCAAGTCCGTCCAGCTTCCAAACCGTTTGGCCTTAGCAAATGTTGTGCTTAATGGAGATTAATGAAGGCTTAATGGGGTGCTTAATTCCGAGATTAATTGTGATGATAAAGGCTGATTATTGAATCAGTTTTTTCCATGAACTTGGATGTGAATTGTGGCTAGGTTCAGGAAACGTTTTGCACAATTAAAATGGAGATTAAGGCCTTTTAATTTCTGGTTTTAATCACCATTATTCCGGGAATAAATCTGGGTTATTACACCATAATGTCTTGGTGTAACACCCAGATTTTGGAGCCTATATAAAGGCCAAAGCTCCACATGAACAAGGCACACTTTCTCACAATTCTCTTCTCCTTTTTCCGACTCACTCTCTATCTTGGTTTGTTCCGGATTTCTTTGAGTTGTTCTTGTAGTTCGTTTTTGGTGATAGAGGAAAGATTAAGTTCTAGTTCGCCGGACGGTTCTGAAAGTGCATCGAGCTACCGTCGTTGTCGTTGTATCCTGGGAGACGGACGTCCAACGTAACCTCAAGCACACGTCGGAGGGGACGAATCTGTTTTAAGGACAACGTGGTTCACGTGCCTCGACATTCATACAATTTCGTTTTCCGAATTCATAGAAAGGTTGATTTCGGGTTGTAAGAATTTTCATTACTTTGTTCTTCCTTTGCTTTCTTGTTCTTCTTTGTATTTTCCACCATATTGTAACAGATATATCCTGCTGAATTCAGAAATCCTAGAGCGCCCGATTTCATATTGCTTATTTATTAGTTTTAGTTTATATTTTGTTTTATTTCAATACAAACCTCTTTTAGCATTGTTCAAATACAATTACAAGTCAATATAATTTCGGTATTGGTGAGCAAGAATCCTCATTGGACGCTACTTTTATTCACTTGTTTTTGATACGTACACTTGCATAAAATGTTCACAACAGTCGGCAACATAATTACCTTCTCCAAAACATGCGAATGGCAGACGTAATAAAACTGGGGGAAGACGTGGCGTGAATCCAATTGAATCGATTAGTAAATTTGATAGCATGATCGAAACACATTAATTTAGATTTAAAACCATTTAAAATGCCTGGGGAACTAGCAAATTAACCCTTAAAAAGCCACGATAAATTTGGAAAACTCTGCCACAACTGGTTGGACCATGAGAGCCCTTGGCAGTCCCATTAACTCATGTGGTATTTAAGTTGCTATCTTTTTATTAGTAGATACAATTTCTTATCATTAATTGACGTGACAATATTTTAAACACACACTAATATAAAAATGACAACTCATACACTACATCAGTTAGTAAATAAGAGTTGAGATTTGAGTTAGTATCCCTAATATTATTCAATTTTTATTCAACCTAAAATAGGAGCATTCCACTAAAATTTTTAAAGGTGTCGTCTAGATTTAACCTTTTGGCGTTAATTTTCCACTTGTACTTAATTCGAGTTGAGATGTGATTTTATGTTAGAGTTTTTTACTATAGTAAAAAAGTTAGATGTGACTGTTTCTAAAAGCTTTTTACTATAGGAAAACTCGAATTCTAAACTCGAATCGGTAAAATGAACGAAACCTCAAATTTTAGCTACAAACTCAAGTTAAAACTCAAGTTCTAACTCAAATTTTACAAAAGAACACGAACTTAAATAAAGTTATAACTTGAGTTTAAATTTTTTGTGAGTTTGGATGTAAATGAACAAGCCCTTAACTTCTTGAAATGCTTTAAAAAAATTTGTCTTTTATGTCTAAAGCATATGTATGCATTGCCTTTTGCTGTATTCATAATCGTTTCTTAACTTTTTTATTTTTATTTTATTTTAATAATATCGAGTTAGGAGCTTTGTGTCTTGTAGGAGTTACAAGGTTGCTAACCTAGTTGAGATATTTTGTTTCAACTTGATGCTACTTCCTTCTTCAAAAATAAATTATAAAGAAACATGGGGTCCAAACTTATTTAGTTAGTTAGTGTCATTTTCATATTGAACTATTGTGTCGTGTTCAAAATTGCTCATTTATTTGAAAATAAATTATTAAAAACATGTGATCCAAATTTATTGTGTGTTTGGTTGGTGTATTTGTATCATAATTTGAATTATGATTCGTGATTTATTACAGTATTTTCTCTCATAATAAATACACGTAAATCAAGAATGATTCTGAATTATGTTTCTAAATACATAAACTAAATGTCCACATTAATTAATATGATTTTCATATCGAACCATTGTGCCCCGTTCAAAATTGCCGGCTTCCATTTTCATAAAAAGGCGGAGAGGTTAAATATGCACAAGCATATATTGTATAACATAACTATATCTATATATACAGCATAAAGAGTGCTTATTTCATAGCATATATCAAATAGATTTGAGATCTCTTTTCCTCTAGTACCGCATTAATACTGATGGAAATAATATCACTCTTTTTTAACAAAGCAGTGGATTATATGTATATGAAACAATGTTCCATCCAACCATACTGTGTCCTCAACTTACCGAGCTTTTTTATAAATTCTAACTAATCTCGCTCATTATCAAATCAAAAGACACAATAAATGGATGCGAGTCCATAAATCACTCAGAATTAAGATAAATCAATAAATAGTCAACAATTAAATAAAATGACAATTTAAGATGTTTTCCTTGTTTAATGTATTCTTAATACATTAGTGTCTCTATATCAATATTATTACCATCTATATAAGATTATTCTATATTATATTTGTTTGAGCAAAATTTAATCCAATACTAATTAAATCAACATTCTGAATAGGAGACAAAGATTAAACAAGACAATTAATCAGCAATGCTAAGTGAAACACAAAAGAAAACCACAAGCACAAAATAAATAAAAACCGGAGTTCAGTGCAATTGCGTTAAAGCTTTGTATTGGAAATCATATCCCTAATCTTTTATCTCAATTCAAGAAAAGTCTACAAGAGTTACCACCTTAAATCACACAGCATATTCATCCTAGAAAATTGTACCTCTAAAAGTAATTGATTACCATTACTCAATTAGATTTAATTTGCATGCCAAGAATTTGACTACCAAATGATAGCTAAAGGAAGCAGACAAACAAAGCAAAAAACAAAAAACAAAAAAAACAAAAACAAAAACAAACAAACAAACAAGAAAGACAAGGAAAAATAGAAGAAGAAGGAGGGCAAAAATGGGAAAAAAATTCAAAGGCACCAGCTTACTTTAAGACACTTTTATTATATAACAGAGAACAATATATTTTATATAATTTAACAAAATGCATAAATTTTATTTTTCATAAATTCATAAAAAGTGACATGTATGTTTATTTGACCATATTAGAGTATTGTATAATATAATAATATATTTATACAATATTTATTGTGATTATCGTATCATATGAATTAATATGAATAATAAATTAATATAGTCTTTATGTCGTATTATTGAATACGACTCATTTTTTGTGTATTGTATTACAATATTTTTATAGCAAATTCATAAATCATGTCGAGATTGCACACGACTAGGGTCAGGGTCGGGCCGACGTAAGTTCATGCCGAAATTTATAATTGTTTAAAATTGAGGCGGCACAATATTATATTTGACTTCTCAATTTTATAAAATTACATTTTGGCCTCAAAATTTTAAAATTTTACATTTTGACCCATTGTACAATACATCATGACACCAAACAACTTATTGCACAATGATAATACAACACAATATAATATACTTTATACAATATGATACAATACAAGCCACTAAACATCACCAAAATACATACAATTACTAATCTCAACCGACATAACCTGACTTCTAACTTGTGACTCTCTTTATCTATAGAGAAAACAAGAGAAATGCCCCCCAGGTATCCCAATCTATTTTTAATCCCCAAAAATTAGCTCGTTGATTTTTACCTTTTTACAATTAAAATAATAAAAAATAGTTAAATTAAACAATTTTAAAATTCTAAAGTTACCCTCAATGGTCCATTGATAAATTATAAGATATGATGGTGGTCTCCCGTCGCCAACCGGCGGTCTATCGGCGGGTCTCCAACTGGCTGACCATAACCTGACAGGTTATGTTTCATAATTTGACAAATTACACCAATCACTGCCAGGTCTCCAGCTATAACTTGACAGGTTATGATCCATAGCCTAACAGATTACACCAGTGCCAACCATAGTCTATAAGGTTGTGATTCATAACCTAATAGATTATGCTGATCGTCACTCGTCAGCGCGGGCCATAGTGTATCAGATTATGATCTATAACCTGATAGATTACATCGATTGCCGACCTCCAGTCACTGACATCATAGTAAGACAGGTTCTGATCCATAGACTGTCAATTTATGCTTCATAACCTGACAACTTATGCTTCAGAATCTGTCAATTTATGAGATTATGATCCATAACCAGCCAATATATGATTCATAAATTGTGAGATTATGTTTATAACTTAATAGATTATGCTTCATAACTTGCCAAATTATTAAGCATAATCTGCTACATTATGTGGTTTTTTAAACAAATATCACTAGGTTAAAGCAACAATAATCTAATTAAAAAAAATTCAAACACAAAAGAAACATTGAATAATCAACTAAATTTTTAAATAAATCAACTTCAAATTAAAGAAACACAATCACTAGAGAAAAACTAAACTAAAAAACTAGAAGAAATCTTTACTAAACTTATGCATAACAGATGATACTCTTTAACTTTAAAATTTAAATTTTTTATAAGTGAAAAATACTGTAAAAACTTAAAAATTAAGGACGAACTCTTAAAATATACATTCAATTAATTTTTTTAATTTGTGATAAAAATATCTCATATAAATAAAAAGAATAGACTTTTTAAAAAAGTAAAATTAAGAGGTTCGGTGATTGTGGGGTAAAGCATGAAATTCTCTATTAATATAGGTGGGTGTTTGTAGACCAGTGGAAGATTCTAGAACTTGGGCTTTAAGCTTTTTGAGCGTTTTGGGCTACAGTAGGTGAGAGGATGGATTCTTGAAATTTTTTTCCAGCACAACCAAATTAATTTTTTTCTCCACTAATTTATTTTCCTAAATGGAAACACGTTAAATTAAAAACCATCAGATCATCAAGACACAGTTACAAAAATATGAAATTGTACCAGTATTATATTAAAATTAGAAAATCAACAGTTTTTTAAAAATTTTGATAAATATCTGACGCTTGAGAATTGTATTCTCGTAGTAGCTAGGTTTTTAAGAGAATTTTGTAAGAAAATATAAATAGGAAAAAAAAACCATTGATCAGATATAATTGACATCGTTCGTCGAATTACGTTAGAATCAAAACTTATTAAAAAATATATATATATATATATATTTATATCAGTTTATGTTTTTATCAATACGTTATAATCAAATCTCTGCTGCTGTGCAACTTCATGGAATGGTCATGCAAGCTGCATGTGGCTGAGGCTCTTGCCCTGCGCGCAGTATGGAGGTTGATGCTATTAATGTGGTCAATACAGTTAATAGTGGGGCCATGTAATTTATTTGATGATTGTTTCGTGATTAAAGACAGAGTGGTCACTTGCTACTTCTCGGAATGGAAATAAGGTAGCCCACCTTTTTGTTATCCGGTTTATTTCGTTAGTTCAAATTTTAACTTAAATTTTTATTACAGTATTTTTTTTTCTCCGGTTAAATTTCAAATAAACAGATTGAGAATGTTTGGGGTATGCAGGCAATCCCACTTTTTGCTGCCTCTTCTGTTCTTAGTAATATATAGTAGTTAAATAATGTTCCATTGCACATTATATATATATATATATATATATATATATATATCAGGTTAACAAAACTACAAAATGATAGTTCATAATCGATAGATATTTATTATCCTATCAAAGAATTCCTTGCAAAGATTTGTTTTGTTAATATAAATTATAATTATTCTCTTTTTTTTTTTCAACTTAATGGTTGTCTATGAAAAATTCCGCCTTTCCACGCGGCCATATTGGAATCATAATTTTTGGTGATTTAATATGAATTTATTAATTTATTGATTTAATATGAATGTTTCTTAAATTATTTTTTGACAAAAGAGCTTATTTTTACTATAATGAAAATTTCTTTCGAGTTGGAGTTGACGTTTTGGTTTTGTTTTTTTTTTTTTTTTTTTTTTTTTTTTTTTTGGCATTAAACGCTCAAATATTCTTTTTTTCATTAGAGTAAACTGTATTATTACATCTTAAATTATTCAATTTTTTTCTATGTAATAAACTTCAAACTTTTTTTATATATTGGACTCCAAGCTTTTATTAATTTTAGTAAATTACACTTAATAACATCGGTGTTTTACATGACTACGTTATATTTTATTTTAGTAATTTATGTTCCTCTCCGGAATATATTACGTGATCTCCTCGTTTATATTATTGGATGTTGTTCAATATATAAGTTCCTCATTCCAAGACTTACATCTCAAATATACAAATATGTATATTTAAATATACGAAAAATAATAGAAAATAGACTAATATAAAAAGCTTAAGAAAGTATATAAACTAATTTTTAGTATAAAAATTAAAAGGTCATAACTTGTTAAGTTATAGTTCATAGCCAGACAAGTTATGGATAAAAACCGTAAATTATGGGCAATAATTTGTCGAGTTATGGTTCATAACCAGACAAGTTATGGACAAAAACAGTAATCTAACCTATTTATTAACTTTTGTAAATTATTAGCCTATTAATTTTAATTCATCTCAAATCTTGACCTATTTCCTTCTTTCTCCCATTTATATATTGAGAATTTTACTGTAGGTAAAAAGGAATCCTATGGATAGACTTTATTTAGAAGTGAAATATCTATGTTAACTTCTGTTACACGCTTATTATTTTAACAAAAAACAGTCATAATCAATTCGATATTTTTTTTTTTTTTTTTTTTTGTTTTGCTAAGCAATCAAATTTATAGTTTAAAAACATGGACCTGCATCAACAGTGAAAATATATTTTACCATAAAAAGCATCAGGATAAAGTATAGGAAAACAAAAATATATGTAGTCCTCATTTCAGATTTAGTACATTTTTTAGGTAACACTAAATCTAGCTTTCACTATTAATTAAAACACCATATATAACTTAGCAATCTACATTAATTATCTAGAAATATGAGCAATGAAAGCATCCAACTCCTTCCGGGAAGCCCCATCTTCTGCCGCAACCGACTGCCGCACGGAGGAACCCAATTCCGCCGCCCTCTTCCTCATATGCTCTCCTTCCTTCGACTCCATCAACTTCCTCACACCCTCCGCAACCGCAGCCGCCGTCGCCACCTCATTGCGGCGGCTCCAGTCCCTCACGACTGTGCCAACTCCGAGCAACTCCGTCACCAAAACGGTGTTTCTCGGCTGGTCGGAGTGCATTGGCCACGCCCCAATGGGCACTCCCATGGTGATGCTCTCAATGCAAGAGTTCCATCCACAGTGACTCAAGAACCCACCTGTTGAGGGGTGCCCCAAAATTTCCAACTGGGGCGCCCAGTCTCTCACAACAATTCCCTTATTTCTCACTCTCTCCTCATACCCTTTTGGAAGCTCAACCTTCCTGATTACTTCGTCGTCAAAAACGACTCCTTTGTCTGCATATCTTAGCACCCACATGAATTTTTGCCCACTTTGTTCCAATCCTAAAGCCAATTCTTGGATTTGTTCATCTGTGAATGTCGTCGTCGTCCCAAACGACACGTAAATCACCGAATTCGGTGCCTGCTTGTCGAGCCACTCCAAGCACATGTGTTTGTCGTTTGACACTTTCTTCTCAACTAATTCCACCGGATTGAAAGGCCCGAGTGCCCAGTGCTTCTTGTTTGGAAGAATCCTTACAAGTAAATCCATGTAAGGCCTTTCCATAACCCTACTAGTATTGTAGAGATTCCCGGAATTATACTTGTTGAACTCATATTGCGCAGCAATAAAATCCATCATCTCGGAAGTCAAACACCCTTCAAGAGATGGAACGTCTTTTGGGATAATATTCTTGGTGTCAACATCTAGCTGTACCTTTTTCATTCCGTCCCAATAGAACAAAAAGATCGCGAACGCCGAAATGCTGTGGAAGGTGAAGGACTCGGTGTTCGGTATCAAAGCGGCGTCTTGGGCGACGGAGGCCATTAGAGAGTCATGGATGATGATTATCCTTCTTGCTTTTTCGGAGAGTCGCCGCAGGAGCGCCGTGACTGGGTGGCGGAGATGGCGGGTAGCGCGGAAGGATGGGAGGAGATGGGAAGGGAACTTGTCTTGGGAATTAGGGTTTGGAGGAGGAGAGTTGAAAGGAGGGATGAGGAAGTCAAGGAAGTGTATGTTTTTTATGGAATTGGGGTTCCAGCCTTGGACTCGAAGCGTGGCCTGGCGGTTGTGTGCCGCAGCACCAACATAGTAGACGGGGATGTTGTAGGCGGCGATAAGGCGGGAGAGGTGGAGGAGCTGGTTGATATGGCCTTGAGCCGGCAAGGGCACCATGACAACCACCACTTCATGATCATGGGATGGATTAAAAATGTTGAGACCATTTGAGGGATGTTCTTGGTTTCGATGATGGGGGTTAGCCATTTGGCAAACTTTAGGAAAAGTGGTGTTATTTTTGCCAAATAATGAGATGATGGATACACTACACATGTGGGGATTATATAAGGCAAGAAATATGGAGATGCTTTAATTGGGAAAAGTACACATTTTGATAGGATGATAAGTTTTTCCTATGATGATTGATGCTGGGTCCAGCATAATTGGCATGTGGGGATACCGCTGAATCTGTATATATCTGTTTGTTTGACCATTTTGATTCGAATCTATTGTTTAATTTTTGGTGTTTTAATTAGTATCTAATTAATTAAATCATACCACATCATCTCATGATAAGTACTAAAAAGTGAGTTGAAAAGCAATCTCAATTTTTTACATGACGTGACATGATTTAATTGCTTAAACACCAATTAAGATAATAAAATTGAACAACAAATTCAAATCCGACTTGCGATTGTCAAAACTGGATTTAGTAAGCTTTACGGTGCAAGAAAATTATTAGTAATTGTCCCGGGTGTTTCTGAGGATATTGATGGCTATCCGTGTATGTAACCGATCATCCGGATGTCTCATAATAACTTTGAAGAGAAAATGTCTCTGTCCATTGAATTAGTTGCTGCAGTAAAAGGTGATGCGACCATGTGATTGAATATCTGGATTAAATAGGTTTTCTGAATTCCTTTTCTTTTTCAATCGACATTAAGCTTGGTATCACCTTTTATTCTCTCTAGCCCCACTAGTTTTGGATATATATGATCATATTTTTATCTTAGGAAAAAATCACATTTTTAACTCCTGATCTAGAACAATAAAGAAAAGGAATAACCATGTCCTTTCTGGTAGTCTTTTTCTTTTCTGTAATTGCTCAAAACTCAACTTACGTTGTACATGGCCTTCCTAAAGAAGGAATATATCATATTAAAAACTTAGGCCCTATTTAGTTTGTCGTTAGGATTGTTTGATTTGGTGTTAATTGTGGTGATTTGAATTGCGGTTCGAACCAATATTTAAATATGTAAATAAATTGTAATTTGAATTGAGAATAAAATCTTAACTGTGTTTGAAACTGCCATTAAAGTCATATAACAAATCTTATAAAACGTCATTATAAATGACATTAAAAAAATATATATATGCAATATGGATAAGAATTTATTCCTCTATTCATTATGAATAAATTGAAGAAAAAAAACACCTAAATCGGAATTGAAACGAAAAAGTTGTGACATTTTTAAGCTTAAAGTTAAGGAGAGAGAAAAAGTAAAAATCCAAATTGCATTCACTGTAGAAAACAATTCGGGCTGTGAATTGGGGGGTTGGGGATGGGGAAAGTCAATTCTAAAATCAAGAGTTTAAACTATTATTAATTGTTTAAATTGTCCACATTTAATTATCTACCAAACATCAATTTGACCCTTTAACTACAATCCGAATTGAATTTTTTTGTTCAGATTGTTGAAACAAACAACACATTCCATTACATCATAGTATCCACCGATGGGTAAATATTATAATACAATTAAAACTATAAAACTCAATGATAGTTAAATATTGAAGTAACCATTAAAACCACACTATAATATTAAAAATTAGAAGTAGGAATGATTTTAATGATTATTACAATATATTTACCTATTAATGAATATCATTGATTTAATCGTCATTGAAATAGATTGAATAATTGACTAAATACATTTATGTAATTAATTAGATTTGATTTTTATCACATCATATTACCAAATTTGTATATTTGATGTAACCACTTATGCAAATGCATCCATTAAAAACTCATTAATATGTATATACTTGTGTAAATAAACTTCTAGTAAGAATAAATTAGAAAAACACATCATTGATATGTTAACTGGGGTAGAAGTTATTCATGTGATCACTAATTCTACCTCTCTATCTTTTTTGGACAAAAACTTTTCATGGATTTAACATTGTGTTATGAAATACAGTTTATCATACGGCTAGCTCCGTTAATTTGAATCGTCAGATTCTCCATTAGTTTAATTTTTATACTTTTTTATTTGATTTTTATTGGATTCATCATTTAGAAACATGGTTTAATTAATACAATTCAATTGTGCTATAATAAGCATTGTTGACGTATTATATAAGTTTTAGTAAGTCGTTGCTTGGCAGTAAGTAGTCAAAAACTTAGTATAATATTCTTGTCTTTTGAGAAATAGTTTATTAATTACGATCATGTGGTGATGAGTCATACATGACCCGGAACTCTTCAGAAGCACAAAGTAAAATGCTTCTTCTTATCTTGTCTTTGATTTGAAATTCATTATAATTGTATTTCCATCATATATATATATATATATATATATATATATATATATAAAAATTCCTCTCACCGGATGAAACAAACAAGTGCTTCCATGATAAAGTTCGAGACAAAAACGAATGTCTTGGCAAAGATATCGTCAACAAGACACGTGTCTCTGTAGGTTGCATCTACTTTAATTTATTTAATAAATTATAAAAGCAATTATTTCAGGGAATCGTACCGTATGCATCTTTGCTGCTTATCCGCGTCTTTACCCGATTTCTTTAGAATATTCTATCTGCACCACTATGGAATCGTATTGTATGTATCTGTTGGCCAATGCTCACAGAATATATGTAGCATCCTTTGTTTAAAGCACTCTAGCCATAGGGATTTCAAAAGTTGCTACTGCCAACTGGTTTTGCCGTTTTGGGGTTACTTTCTAGCAAAAATAAATAAAATAGTGGAGAAGTTGCCAAAATCAAATCATATTAAAAATTTATCCAGTTAAACCAGTTTTTAATATAAATATGAGAGCTGAAAACAGTCTTTTCAGTAATTCTTTTTTCAATGTCTACCAAAGGATAGATTTTTACGATATGACTTGAAAAAAATAACTACCGATATCTCACTATTTTAAACCATCAAATATGTATCAAAAGCTGCATGTTCTGCTTTATGTGATTTTAACCAAATCCAACAATGAAAAATGTACACTGCAAGTAGGAGGCCCTACTATAAAAAGACCCTAATAATAATATAAAGAGTTCTTTCATCCAATTAGATCCCTATATATATCAGATAGAAGAACAAGGCAATTAGGTCAAAATTGTCACCTCATTTCTCTCCATACACGTGACAACTTAGGCTCCCATAAATCACTAAACAATTCATCGTAACACCCCAAACAAGCAAGATTGACTCACCGGAGAGCCAATCTCACCGGTCAACCTCATGAGTTGCTGCACAACCTTGGGCACTAAGAAACGAGAGAATATCCTTAATACATTCATAAAATAGGAATTGGCAATCAAATCATCCAAAAAAAGGGGAAGAAATCAGCCAGTTAAGCTAGAATAATCAATAAGATAAAAGGTCAATGGCTGACTTACAAAGTAAGAAACACACTCATTGAGCATGTTTTATTGCTTTTCAAATAAGGAAACCAAATCCTCAAGAATCACGAAGAAAAAAGGCGAGATCAACTCGTAATGGACAACAAATCAAGTTTGACCGATCAATAGGAAGGTGAATCTACAAAGGAAAGTCAAATATTGCTGGAAAAGGAAACAAATATCACGAATTGAATGCCAAATCACTCAAAAGAATGGGAAACAACTTGAGGACCTCATCAACTAAAAATATGGGAGCTCAGATGCTTCCAAGGACATCTCCGGACATCCCAAAGGCAACTTTCACACTTTTGTCACTTCCAACAATTGTTCTCATTATTCTCTATATTTTTCAGCATTTTTGCTTATTCGAGTTCTTCTTTCATCGACTCATTATAATGCTTCTCAGCATATATAATGAAGCTACCAAAGCGAGCCTTTATAAATTTTTGTGTCTTTATTCTTTCTTTACTTTATTTTAGGCATACTAAGATGCTCGTCTTCATAACGGATAGATCCTTCTAATTGATGACTCCTAATAACCCGGCCATTAATAGCCCTTGATTTCATTAATTATAGATTCACCCTCTACATTAACGGGGCTTGTGCCAATTACATGATTGTCTATTTATTTCCTCTTTAATCTTCATTTAGTTTAAGGATGTGTTTAGAGGATGAGTTCAAACCTCTCTGATTTGGGTTCAAACAATGTTTTCTCTCACGAAAAAAAATTGAACTTAAAAAGTTCTGGTACAGTGCTCTCTCTTACAAAATTTAATTTCTTATTCAAACCATCTAGTTTGAGCCCACCTTCCAAAAAAGCCTTAAATTTCTTTTAAACCTATGCTAATCAACAATATATTAGGGAAAAAAATATTATTACTGTTACACATAATCTTATAATTATAAAATGAGAATTTCTATGTGGGAGCATTTCGCTGTAAAAAGTCATTATTGGAATCAGATAACGTTTTTGAAATGGAAATAACGCTTCTAACATTTCTTCTCCATTATCCAGCTCTATGCAATATCTACCATCGGTTTAAATTTTATGGTTGGGATCAACCATTCTAGCAATGAGACCCAGTAATGTTTTTACACCATATATAGAATCGACCTTATAAAATAGTTGTTTAGTTGAAATCTTCGAATTAATTACTAATTGATATGATGAAACACTAACTTATACAAAGTCATGCAACAATTTTCTAATTAGAGAAAGTAACCACGCCTCTAACGCCCTGACACTTTATTATTGACTTGTGACTCAAAAATTTCTCACTATAATGTAAATGTGCCACGGTGATGTTCATGCTTTTGAAATCACTGCAAAAAGCTAGGGGTTTTCGTACATTCCGACAAATGTCACTTTTCTTCGTATTGAAAATTTCTTTAGTACATTCTCGTAATACTTAATGTTACATATGTTGAATTACATTTAGTATTACATACATAAAAGAACAATGTTACACGGAAATATCACATGGGTGAAAGTGACTCCATTATCCTTCCCAACTTGTTCCCTAGTGGATTTGGTTTTAGTTGGCAGCCTATGTCCACCACGAGAAGTGGCAGCCAAGACTACTTTGCCAGTATATTGTTTTTTTGCTAAAAAAAATGATCTGTATAACAGAGCTCCCATTAGGTTGGGGCTTTAGGGGACCTGACCCCTAATGGGAGGAAATAGACATCTCAATTCATACAAATTAGGAAGAAGTAAGGACAATTATGCATCTCTGATGCAAGACAATTAGACACGTACGGTATAGTTTATAGTTGGATCTCACTCAAGATGGTTATTTTATAGCAAACGTCGGCTAAATGTTGGGTCCCACAAAGACCATGGGACCTACGTTTATCATGACAAGATTAGGATGACCACGGGGCATATTTAGAGCGGAGTAGTCTTCTCGTCTAACCCATTAATTTTGTATACAAAAACACTTATCACACTCACTTCATGAACTCTCATAAGTAGATGGGTTACGGACGGGTTACGGAACGGGTTTTGCTGTCAAAGATTCGGAGTATTCACAATGCTCCATTTACCTGATTAGTTATTCTCATTATAAAATAAATAAATAAATAAACAATACAAACATACTTAGAAATAAATGAAAGTTAGTTTGAAATTTTCATATATACATATATATTACTATGTAATAGATTTATACTTAAAATTATATATTATAACATATTATACATAATATATTATTAACAAATAGGATATAATTAAACGGGGCAGGTAAACGGGGAAAAGGGTCGCGACTTTTAAACTCGTCCCTGCCCCGTGACCCACGGTGGATTAAAATTTTAACCTATTTACAATCTAGATCCGTTTAAAGAGGATTTTTGCTGCTCCGTTTAATGCAGTTCGTCGTGGACAACTGGGTTAACAGATAAAATTGTCATCCCTAGACAAGATGCATTGTTGCCTTTCCTTACCATATATCTTATATGGTCATTATAGCCAGGCCAACTAACTAATTGCATTAATTTAGGAGTAGCAATTTGTGTTAACAGGTCATGTTCGTATCCAATCCGTTTATTAATTGTGTCAGAGAACATCAACCTAAACACGACCTATTTATTAAACGTGTCAAAAAAGGTAAACCTAAACACGATTCGTTTATTAATCATGTTAATCTTGAACCGCGTAACCTATTTAAAGTAATATATTGAATAAATAATTGATACAATTAGAATTTATTTAACATGATCATGACACATTTAATAGTTTCATTGGTCTTTTATCTTATTTTTATCTAAACATTAAAATTCATGTTATTTGTATTTAATACATCATATAAACTTTTTATATTATATCATGCATAATCAACTTACAAATAACACATATAGTTAACTGTGTCTATTCGGGTCACTTCATGTTAGAAGGTCAACTATAACTTAGTCCTTTATTAATCATGTTAATCATGTCAAATCGATTATGACCTAAACTCATTTATAGTAAACTTAAACCTGCCAACTTTGTGTCAGTTTTGAATCATCGTGAGCATTAATAGACACTTTCGATGTTGTGATTTTTAAAAAGATTTAGGGATCGTTTAGTTCACGCGTTTAAACTCAAAATTATGATTTTACTACAGAGCTTTCTCTCACAAAAATTTGAATAAAAAAATTCTTGCTAATAGGTTCTCTAACAAAATTTAAATTTAGAATCAAAATCACAAACTTAAACCCATGAACCAAATGGGCCCTTGAGTTTTTAAATAGGTTATTGGCACTGTCAAATTCTAAGATTTAAGCATTTTGATAATTTTGTCCCCTGAAATTTTAATTTCCGCAAAAATTGCTCCTTGAACTATTCTTTTATAGTTTTGTTCGCTGATATTAATATTTCTGTGAAATTTTTAGTTGTTATGCACAAGGGTGTGCAACAAACCATTCAAACCATGCAAACTAACCAAACCAAATCAAACCAATAAATAATTGGTTTGGTTTAAATTTTAAAAAAATTAATTAAATTGGTTTGGTTTGTGGTTTACCCAAAAAAAAAAAATCAAACCAAACAAAACCAATTTCTATCTATATAATTTTCCTAAAGTTATATATATTTCATATATCTATAATTTATTTATATTTAAAAAACTATTTTATTCCAAAACTAAATGATCTTAACCATAAAGTTTCAATCACAACCTCTATATATACATAACTGACACTGCCTTCATGATCTACCCTTAAGCACTTCTGGGTTCTTATCATGGTAGAATTTTCTATCACAACATAGAAGTTTCTATCCTCTCCTCTCATTCTCCACTCCTCTAAGTTCTAATCGTGATTCTCTCTAAAGCCTTGCCTCTTTGTTAACGTGAATATGGTCTCTTTAATAATAAGTGTTTCTAATTTGTCTATATTTGTTTTCTGTAATATATTAAAAAAAAAAAAAAACTTAATATCATATTCAATCATAAGTCACAACAAATATTATATAAATATATATGTAATTTAATTGCTTTGACTTCATTTTTATCCTTAAAAGAAAGAGAGAAAGAGACAAAAGAGCACACATAATATTAGTACCAATTACATGGTTGAGACTTGAGAAGATGTAAAATATTAGTTCAAACCAATTAGAAAAATCAACCCAAACCAAATTACAATCCATTTGGTTTGGATTGGATTAGATACCATTAATTAGTTTAGTTTTATTTGAAAATCTCTAAATCAATTTGTAATTGGTTTGGTTTGCATTTCACTTAAAATAAACAGTTTGGTTATTTTGCATACCCCTAGTAATGTAATACAAATACTATCTATGTTAAGTTTTAGAAACTGTTATTAATTTTTGTGTCACGAACCAAAGCTACAAAAAATAAAAGTTTTCAGAGTAACTTTTCAACATTAAAAGTTCATAGATCAGAGCATATGCTATTCAGGACTAACGCTAATATTTCCAAACCGAAGAACTAGAAAAACAACAAAATAGAGAAATATACCCCATGGGCTTAAACACTAGTACTTATTTCGTAAAAGTAGCAGGTCATTATAAATTACCACATAAAAAATGTTTTCTATATTAAACTAGATTTATTATATATTGTATTCGGACCAAAAGTGCATAAAAAACCGTTTTCATAAAAATTCCAAAAGTGCATTCGGAACCCAAATGAAAAAAATAAAAATAAAACTTTGGGGAAAAAGACAAAAAAAAAAAAAAAAAAAAGAAAAGAAAGAAAGAAGAAGAGAAAAACAAGGAATAAAGCATATTAAAAAGAGAGGGAAAAGTACCTCAAACGAGACACAATTGAATGCATATAAAATTTTGAGGCAAAAGATATAAAAAAAAAAAAAAAGCAAAATGTAAAAATATAATAAATAAAATAGAACTTGGGAAAAAAAGAAAGCAAAGAAAAAAAAAAAAAAAAAAGACCCCAAAAATAAACGCAAGGACTAAAAAAAAAAAAAAAAAAAAAAAAAAAAAAAAAAAAAAGAGGTAGACAAACCAAAAGTAATTTGTTTTTGTCGAATTTGAGCTTAGTTTTCTTTTGAAATATTGTTAGATAAACCAAAAGTACGCTAAGCAATGATCAAGATGGCATATTATATATATATTTAGTAAACGACACATAAACATGCGGTTGTAGTTGCTTTATCAATCCAGTATTCATCAATATTTAAGCAATTTAATGCATTTAAAACTTTTCTATTGTTATTATTATTGATCATCATAATAACATCATTGCAAGAAAGTCATGTTTGATCGTTAATTTGGTGCAACTAATGCTTCTCTATCTAGTGATATGAGCGATGAAAGAATCCAACTCCACACGAGAAGCTCCACCTTCCGCCACCGATCGCCTTACGGCACCACCCAGTTCCTCAACCCTCTTCCTCATCTTATTCCCTTCTTCGGAAGCCATCAACTTTTTCACACCTTCAGCAACCATAGACGCCACCGCAACCTCATTGCGGCGGTTCCATTCCCTCACGACCGTGCCAACTTTGAGCACTTTGGTTATCAAAGTTGTGTTCCTTGGTTGGTCCGAGTGCATTGGCCAAGCTCCAATGGGCACTCCCATGGTGATGCTCTCCATGCAAGAGTTCCAACCACAGTGGCTCAAAAACCCACCTGTGGACGGGTGCGCCAAAATCTCCAACTGGGGCGCCCAATCTCTCACCACAATCCCCATATTTCTCACTCTCTCTTCATACCCTTTTGGGAGCTCAATCTTTCTCACTTCACCAAAAACATCTCCTTTGTCTGCATCTCTTAGTACCCAGATGAACTTTTGCTTGCTTTGTTCTAACCCTAGAGCTATTTCTTCTATTTGCTTGTCCGTGAAGGCTGAGGTTGTCCCGAACGACACGTAAATGACCGATTTTTGTGCCTGCTTGTCAAGCCAATCCAAGCACATGTCGTGCCTGTCGTTTGGCGCTTTCTTCTCTGACAATTCGACCGGATTGAACGGTCCAATTGCCCAATTTCTCTTCTCTTGAAGAATCCTATCCATTAAGTCCATGTAAGGCTTTTCCATCACCCGGTTTGTGTTCAAAAGATTCCCGGAGATGATGCTTTCGAACTGATACTGTTCGAAAATGAAATCCAAAAAATCATTGGGGAAGCATCCTTCTAGGGAAGGAACATCTTCCGGAATATATTTCTTAGCCTCTGCTTCTAGTGGCTTCTCCATTCCTTCCCAAATGTACAAAAAAGTCGCGAATGCTGAGACGCTGTGGAAAGGATAGGCCTCAGCATTTGTTATAGAAACGACATCCTGAACGACATATGCCATGCAAGAGTCGTAGATGACGATAACTCTTCTCGCTTCCGACGACAGCTCGCGGATGAGCTCTCGAATAGGGTCGCGGAGATGGCAGGTCGCGTAGATTGAAGGAAGGATGTGAGAAGGGAAATTGGTCGGAGCAGTGGGATCAGGAGGAGGGCAAGCAAAAGGTGGGACCGTAATATCATGGAAATGGATATTAGTGGTGGAATTAGGGTTCCAGCCGTGGACTCGGAGCTTCGCTTGGCGGATGTGGGTGGCGGCTGCGGCGAAGTGGACGGGGATGTTGTAGGTGGAGATGAGTCGTGAGAGGTGGAGGAGCTGGTTAAGGTGGCCTTGGGCCGGCAAGGGTACCATGACCACCACAACTTTGGATGGGTTTAGACCATTATTGATTACCGCATGGTTTTGATGGTTCTGGTGGTTAGCCATTTTTGGTGAATATTTATGAATGGTTGTTTACTTTGATTTATGATCTTAATCTAGGTGCATGAGTTGGATGTTAAATATTCTCATCAGCGTTTTATAAGGGAAAATTATAAAGAGCTTTATCGGATACACAATTTGTTTGAATTGTGATGATGATAACTATATAGAAAATTTGTCGTTTGATTAACTATAGTTTTCTACGCATGCCAGCATCAAATATATTTATAGCATTGAAATGCTTTCTTGATCTCGTCATTCTGAGAAGGACGCGTGAAGCGAAATTAATTTCTTTATGTTATATATTCAGCCAAAAAAAAAATCTTTATGTTTTATATATCCAAAGCACAACCAAAAATTTAACAAGAGAAGCCAATCAAGAGGCAGATTATGTCAATGGCTGTATATTTGAAAATCTTATACCTATATACTAAGGTCTCGTTTATTTCACCGATTCGAATTTAAAATTCGAGTTTTGCTACAGTAAAAAGCTCTTAAAAACAGTCACATTAACATTTTTGTTACAGTTAAAAACTCTCACATAAAGTCATATCTCAAGTCAAATTAAAAACTCGAATCAGCGAACTAAACAGGTCCTAAATCAGAATAAGTTCGTTAGAAACAAAAAATTAGAATAAGTTTCGCACGGTAGTTTCGCAAACTGGAGTGTGAAATATTTTTTTCTTGCATTCCACCGTTTTTTTTTTCTCTCTTTTTAGTTCTTTCTATCCTTTTTTTTTTAGACTTTCTTCCTTTTTTTCCTACTTCTTTCTTCTTTTCTATCCTTTTTACATTTTTATCTTTTTTATTGTAATATATATTTTTTTGCCTTCTTCCCTTTTTTTATTCTTATCATTTTTATCCTATTATACTTTTTTTATTTTTTACAATGAGACCCTAATAAATATGTTTTTCATTTTTATCTACAGAATCTCGCTTACATACGTGCGCGGTTTCAACTAGTTGTAATAAAAAATAAAAATAAAAAATCCTCTCCGCAATGTTGGCATTGTGCTTCTAGCTTTAAAATTGTTGTTTTTCCCTCTAAGTTTTCTCTCTCTCTCTCTGCTTTTTTTTTTTTTTTTTTTTCCTTGGTAGAAAGATGTGAATTGATTTGCACAAGTTCTCTTTCTGTTAAAATATCAGATAATTAAGAGCCAGTTATAACAGTGTGCCCTTAGTTATGTTTATAAGAGATTGTAATTGGTTAGTACGTAGTTTGTTAATTGTACTGATTGTTGTGTCAGAATTTCCTAACGTTTACTATTAATGGTCCACATTTAACGGAGTTTTGATTTAGAATTTTAATGGGTGATTAAAACTGGTAACTACTTATTTATAGTGGGAGATTTCAATTTTCTTAATTGAAAATTGATGTTTAGAGTTTCTAATTTCATATAGTGAGGAAGCCAAGAATTTTTGTGGCGAGGCTAATTTTAACTACGCTAAGTCACTACAAATTGTCTTTGACGGGATTTCTTGTCTTAAAAATTTTTTTATAGTAACCATATTATCAAGATTATTGAAGATAATTTTCTCGATGTATACATCATTTCGATCAGGCACTCGCCATCTATTTTTATTGTTCAACTCTTTGACAACACAAAAAAACTAAAAGCTATGCCCTCCCTCTCTATCTATCGAAGGGATGGAAGGGCAGAGGCCTTTGGTGTCCCTTCCAGTCAAGAATTGGGGCCTCACAATCACTAACTAATATGCTTTTCTCTCATGCCTTTCTTCGTTCATGGTTCGATATTCTGGTGTCCTAGGCGTAGAGGAACCACACCAATCCATCCCGAACTTGGACAACCTAAATGGAAACCGAGTGTTTCGTGGTTTAAAAATGTCGAATCTTGTCTCCATCATCACTTGTCAAGGCTATTCGGAGTAAGCTCCTTGGCTTGGACAGGACATTTAGTTCATGTTGCTATTCCTGGATCCAGGGGGAATACGTTCAATGGAATAATTTCTTAGACGTATTGCCGCATCCCCAAGGATTAAGCCCACTTTTTACGAATCTTTATGCTCAAAACTTTGATTCAAGAAGTCATTTATTTGGTACCTTCCAAGGAGCAGGAACTGTCATTCTAACCCTTCTCGAGGGATTCCATCCACAAATGCAAAGTTTATCGCTGACTGATATTGCTCATCATCATTTAGCTATTGCATTTATTTTTCTTATTGTTGGTCATGTGTATAGAACTAATTTCGGGATTGGGCACAGTATCAAAAATCTTTTAGAAGCACATATTCCACCGGGGGGGACGATTGGGGCGTGGACATAAAGGTCTTTATGACACAATCAATAATTCGATTCATTTTCAATTAGGTCTTGCTCTAGCCTCTTTAGGGTAGGTGTCAAATGGGCCGGGCCGTCTATGGACAGTAAATGTCTTGAGAGATGTTTATTAACAGTATATGTACACTGCCAAGTTCATCCACGTCGTCCTAATAGAAAGTATTGTCGTTGCTTAACTCTGTGGACATTTGGTTGATGGATTCAGAACCATTCTCAATTTACGTGTGTTTTTTGTGAGAGAAAATACTTTAGTGAGCCATGAACCATGATCCGAAGCATAAGACGAATCCACCAACTACACTCAAAATCCAATTTACCTTTAACGTGGATCCAAGTTCAATCTATAAATTCTAATTTTGATTTTTACTTTGATCATCACAATTATAAATTACAGAAAATAAATGGGTGGAAGAACACAATCACACACAGGCTCGAACATATTTCAAAATTCGAAGGACTTAATCAAGCAAAGCAATTTGAGGAAAAAAAGAAAAAAGGAAGAACGTTTTGTCTTCAAATAAGCACTAAAAAAATTCATTAACGTTTTACATTAAAAAAAAAAAAAAATTAAAACGAAAATACAGGTAATTCTACCCCTAAAAATATGGATTTATTTTTTTATACCCTTCCTACTTGGTTTTGAATTACCATACCTAGACATGTACATTTTGGATATAATTAAATAAAAATGAGTGGAGAAGATTGGAAGAAGACTGCCTTCATAATGGAAAAAGTAACATGCTGCTACAATATAATACCATTCGGACTAAATACATATGGAAGCGTATCAAAGATTAGAGAATAAAATATTCAATCGTTTGATAAGAAAAACTATGGAGGTATATAATGATGTCGGGGTGACAAAAAAGTAAGAAAAAAGAAGATTGTAGAAGTTAAAATAATTCCTACACAACGATGTCATTTAAAAAATTGAAATGGTGTCAAATCGATAAAAGTAAGAAAGAGGGATGGTGAGGAGAAATGACACCATCCTATTAATATAGTGAAGGCGATTAGGCAAATAGAAAACACGAAGAAAAAGTTAAAAGACATGTCATTTTCTCAAATTTAAATTTAGTATGTGAGAGAAAATATTATAATAAAAAAATTATATTTAAATTTTTATGATAATAAATGTTGTAATAAAAAAGTTTAAATTGTAATTTAAATTAATTAAAAGAACATGTTTTAAATATGTATAAAAAACAGAATTAAGAGATACTGACAGAACATAAGACATAGAGAAAAATATGTAAAGAGAAGAGATCAACATCAAAGATTAAATGTGTTAGACACCTCAGCATTACTCGAACATTCCTCCCATGTGCATGTAACATCCTATTATAAAACGTTACATATCCTACCTAATAGGAGGAGAGAGATCTGAAAAGGAAAAAAGGAAAGGAAAAAAATTAACTAATTTTGTATATTAACTAATTTAGTATGTGAATTGTCATTTTCACATTAATAGGTATTTAAATTATGGAGGTATATAATGATGGCATGGTGAATAAAATATTAGTGAATATTCAATCGTGAATAAAACTATGGAGGCATATAATTAATGATGGCATGGTGATAAAAAGTAAGAAAAAAGAAGGTTGTAGAAGTTAAAATAATTCATACCCAAAACGATGTCAATTTGAAAAATTGAAATGATGTCAAATCGATAAAAGTAAGAAGGAGGGATGGTGAGGAGAAACGACACCATCCTATTAATATAGTGAATGCGATACAATTCTAAGTACACTATTAGGCAAATAGAAAACATGAAGAAAAGGCTAAAGATACGTTCTTTTCTCAAATTTGAGTTTAGTATGGGAGAGAAAATATTATAATAAAAAAATTACATTTAAATTTTTGTGATCAGAAATACTGTAATAAAAAATTTAAATTGTAATTTAAATTAATTAAAAGAACATGTCCTAAATATACATAAAAAGACAAAATTAAAAGATATTGACGGAACATAAGACATAGGAAAAAATATATAAAGAAGAGAGATTGACATTAAAGATTAAGGGCTTGTTCTTTTAGAGTTTAACTTGAGTATAACTTGAGTATAATTTTTTAGTTGAATTTGAGTTATAACTTGAGTTAAAGTTGTAATTTGAGTTTGTGTTTGGTTGTGTACATTTGAGTTATGGTTTGAGATAAGAATCTTTTTGAGTTTGTGTTTGAGTGAGTCAAAACTTGAATTTGTATTTAGATAGTATTTTAATAAAAACTCAATGCTGATGAAAATTTTTAATAGAGTATATATGTGGGATTTTATTCATCTTTTCGTTGTCAACGCATAGAAAAAAATCATCTCAATCAAAATTAAAAGGAAAAAGTTATAGCATTATTAAGAATAAAAAAAAAAAAACATTGTTTATTAATTTGAGTTCGAACTCGAGTTCGTTTCTCAAACTCGAGTTTAAACTCGAATTCAAACTTAAAAGAACATGAACTCGAATAAAGTTGGGGCTGTTCGAGGAGCTTGTTTTTTAGTGAAAAACTCAAAAAAAAAAAAAAAAAAAAGCAACTCGAGTTCAAGTTTCTCCTTCAACTCAAGTTCAAAAACTCAAACTCAAGTTAATGAACAGTATTTTTTTTATTCTTAAAAATGCTATAACTTTTTCATTTTAATTCTGATTGAGATGATTTTTTTTATGCGTTGACAACGAAAAGACGAATAAAACTAGACTCATATACCCGATTACAATTTTTCATCAGCATTGAGCTTTTACTAAAATACTATCTAAAAACAAATTCAAGTTTTGACTTACTCAAACACAAACTCAAAAAAGATTCTTATTTCAAACCATAACCACAAACTCAAGTTACAAGTTCAACTCAAGTTATAACTCAAACTCAACTCAAAATCTACACTCAAATTATTTAACTCGAAAACATCTGAAAAATAAGCCCGTTATAACTTTAGTTGTCTTTTTTTGAGTTTTGTTATCAGAAGAACAACCCATAAATATGTCAGACACCTCAGCATTACTTGAACATTCCTCCCATGTGCATGTAGCATCCTATTATAAAACGTTACATATCCTACGTAATAGGAGGAGAGAGATCTGAAAAGGAGAAAAGGAAAAAAAAAAAAAAAAAAAAAAAAAAAAAAAAGGTATATCTAACATAATTTTCATTATTTCTGTAATCCCAAACTTTCTTGTAAAGAGAAAAAGGAACCAGAGTTAATGGTAATTTAAAAGGTTTACTTTTACAATAAAAAATTAAAATTAGAATTTTAATTAAATTAAGAATGATAATTTTTTGAATAATGATATGAACACCAATTTAAATTTAATTTTTGTATATTAACTAATTTAGTATGTGAATTGTCATTTTCATATTAACAGGTATTTAAATTATGGAGGTATATAATGATGGCATGGTGATAAAAAGTAAGAAAAAAGAAGGTTGTAGAAGTTAAAATAATTCATACACAAAACGATGTCAATTTGAAAAATTGAAATGATGTCGAATCGATAAAAGTAAGAAAGAGGGATGGTGAGGAGAAACGACACCATCCTATTAATATAGTGAATGCGATACAATTCTAAGCACACTATTAGGCAAATAGAAAACACGAAGAAAAGGCTAAAGATATGTTCTTTTTTTAAATTTGAGTTTAGCATGTGAAAGAAAATATTATAATAAAAAAATATATTTAAATTTTTATGATAAAAAATATTGTAATAAAAAATTTAAATTATAATTTGAGTTGTCTTAAATAAGTATAAAAAGACAGAATTGAGAGATACTGATAGAAGATAAGACATAAGGAAAAATATGTAAAGAGGAGAGATCGACATCAAAGATTAAATGTGTCAGACACCTCAGTATTATTCGAACATTCCTCCCATGTGGATGTAACATCTTTTATAAAACGTTACATATCCTACCTAATAGGAGGAGAGAGCTCTGAAAAGGAAAAAAGGAAAGGAAAAAAAAAAAAGGAAAAAAAAGGTATATCTAACATAATTTTCATTTATTTCTGTAATCCCTAACTTTCTTGGAAGGGGAAAAAGGAACCAGCGGTAATGGTAATTTAAAAGGTTTACTTTTACCATAAAAAAATACAATTAGAATTTTAATTAAATTAAGAATGAGAATTTTTTGAATAATGATATGAACACCAATTTAAATTTAATTAATTTTTGTGTATCAATTGATTTGGTATGTGAATTATCATTTTCACATTGATGAGTGTTTAAAACGTTATTGCGTCAATTAGTAAAAATATTGTATCTACCAATAAAAGAAAAACTCACATGTCATATTAATTAGTAAACAAAAGGTGAGATTTGAATTAGTATCTCTAGCATTACTTTTTTAACTAATATAAAGTTATGCCCTTTATATATCAAAGTTTCATCTATATTTTGTATACGTATTTTTCTTATCACAAACATGTATATAGATTTCAACACGTATTTGGAATGCTTATCCTATTATATAAAATATATATATATATATATATTTCCAACTTGCAGGTCCACCTAGAAATCTTGTTTATCAAGTAAGGCCGTTGCCTGGTGGGGGTACATGTGAAACAACACAAGAATGTCTTGAAAGGTATCTGAGTGTGTTTCCATTAAAACGAAAGGCAAGTTGTAAACGTTGGAAAAAAAAAAAATTCAAGAGATAATATTATTTTTGCTCTGTACCAATATAATGATTTTATATTTTTTTTATATGCTTTGAAAAATTTTCAAATAAGTTTATAGTATGATACAATAATCTCATTTGTTAGTTATAATTGTTAGTACGCTTACAAAAGTTTTTAGTGTGTATCTATGGATTAAGTACATTTATTAATTCAAATGTATGCACTTAATACTAATTAAAGACATGTATTAAAATTCCCTTTGGCTGTCTTGAAATAATCTATATGAATTCAGTTTTCCAAGTTTTGATTATTATTAGAGTATATTATGTTTTCTTTGAGTCATTTTCTAAAAATACAAGTTATATGCAGAAAATGAGAGTTGATTACCATCCCAGATTATCATTACTTATCGGATTAGATAGAAACATTAAATAAATAAATTTGCATATATATGCAAACGTCGGTGTATACAGACATTGGAAATATTGAAAAACATCAAAAATAGCTAGAACTTGTTAAGAAAAGCTCACAGGTAATATATGAAAGGGATTTTTTTTTTTTTTTTTTTGGGCACTATAAGTCCCCTAACTATTGCTAGTTGTATCATTTTAGTCCTCGAAGTATTTTTCTTAGCTAGTCTTCAAAGTCTATTTACATTATCTTCGTTCATTTTCTCACTTAACATTGTAAAAACGTTTTATGTGGCACTTCTTTTTTATGATAGATGGAGGATGGAATGAATAAGACGCTCCAATAGTATTAAAAAAAAAAAAAAAAAAAAATGTTACATGCGTGACCTAGACATCAGCTAGGGACTTATGATGCAATGCAAAAATAAAAAAAATAAAAAAGAAGAATTGAGGGACTAATGGTGCCAAAAATAAAAATTGAGACACTAACCATGGCAATAAAAAGAGTGAGGAAATAAATGTCGTGTTTAGAATTGATCTCGTTTTTTTTTTACATTTTTTGAGAAAAAAAATGAAAACGTTTTCAAAATGGTGTTTGGCATAATAAAGACAAAAAACAGATTTAAAAATGATTTTTTGGTTTAATGTAAAATGAGAGAGAAATGAAAAATGATTTTTAGTCGTTTTTCATTTTTTGTTTTCATTTTCTCCTCTCTCGAGCAGAGAGAGAGAGAGAAAAAATAGACATTAATGGGTGTTTTTACACTGAAAATAATCTCTTGATAAAACTACCAAACACATTTTTAAAAATGATTTCTATCTGAAATTGAAAACGTTTTCATTTTTATTTTTATATAAAAAATAAAATCATTTTATAACGAGTTCCAAACGCACCCGAAAAATACTACTATCTTGATAACCGAGGGACATTTGTGAGCTCATTGTATTAACATATCACTTAGGATGCCCTATCTCTCTACTACAAATAGAAGGGACAACTTTAGTGTGAATGGATTTCTTAGGGAAGCCTTGGGAACGTTTGGCACATGAGAGAGAATGTGCGAAACATTTCGCAAGCGGTTTCGCAAGGGGTTTTTGTTCCCTCTATTAAGCGACACTCTTTTTTTTTTTCTTTTGTCTTTTGCTTCGGATTCTTTTTTCGTTTTTATCTTTATTTCTTCGGTTATTTAGATAAATGTTATTCTTAGCACTTAGATTCTAATAACACCTATTTTTTTGTTTATTTACAAAAATCTCAACTATCATATGAACAAAGACATTTATATCCTCATATAATTAAAAGAAAAGGAAATAAACTAGTAAACATCATAATAGCCAGGAAATAGAAACAAAATCCTAGTATAAATCAATCAAAAATTATAATACATGAAAGTCAACATCCGAATACAACGGTTTTAAATATGCCTTTAATGAGAGACAAAAAAAATCTGCATTTAATTCTATGGGAAGGAAATGGAAGATTTTTAAAAAAGAGTTAAATTTGAATTTTTTTTTCTCTTTTTACAATTAGTCTATGTAGTCAATCTTTTTTTATGAACAGTCCCTAAACTCTAAATCTCATAAATGGTCGTTTGTTAAATTTTAGATGAAAACCATTAACTTAATATATATATATATATATATTATCTTAAAAATTATAAAATTAGAAAAAGAAAAATAAAAAATAAAAAATGATAATCGCTAAAGAACAACAACACAAGTCGTCATCTTCTTTATTAAAAATATGAATCTAAAGAAATTAAATCTAAAAGTTCAACAACACAGAAAATTCTCCTTAGTGTAAAAACACACAAAATATTCAAAGAGCAATAAAAGCAAGCTCAGATCTACAGCAAGCGTCCAAGCCTTGAGCACCAATCAAACCGTCGTTAATGAAGCTAAAAATTGTCATTCCAAGATGTGAAACCCTCTTGAGTTTGAATCCAAAAGCCTCACTGAAGTTGAATGAGGCTGGAGAGTGAAAGAGCGGCGACGATGGGTCATGTGCCTAGAGTTAAGGGATTAAGTTTAGTAGAGAAAAGATAGTTTAAGGAACTTTTTTGAGACATTAGCTAATGCTTTTTATTCAAAATTTAACAGAAAGACTATTTATGGAACACTTACATAAAATATTTGTAAAATCTTATGTTATACATAAATTCAATCACATAAATAATTATAATTCATAAATCTGAGAACATGAATAATGGCATGAACCTTCACATTTACGTCGAGCTCCCGTAGTTATAACCTTACACACACTCAATGTATATGTTAATATCATAATCATGAATTAAAATTTCATGACATGTCATCATTAATTAATGTTATCATGAATTGGGGTGTTACAATTTAGGTAAACGATGACATACATCACACAAAATCTTTCCTAACATAATTCAGTTCTCATTGTTATGTTCGTTTTGGCCATTAATATATCCCTAGTTCCGTGAGAGTTTTAAAAGAATAGAGCTCTACAAAATTCTCCTTTGAAGGAGCCCCACTTCTATGTCAAATTGGTGATCACTTAATCTAGAGTAACTGGCCCTACTTCGCTCAGATTTCTAACGCGTATAAAAATCATTAAAAGCCTAGCTTAACCTTTCCCTATTGGTATCATTGTTTTATCATTCGAATGGACAGTCTAGTGACCTCTATGGTGACCTGCTTGGTCTTTATAATTAGATTATTCTATTTAACCTAGATCTTAGTATTTCCAGTCAACTCGATTGGGCTTCTATTGCATCAACTTATCATTTTATAGACTTTAGTCTCATTTTTCTCAATGATTTATCAACTAATTCTCAATTTAACTCTTTGGTTAATGAATTCACAATATTATCCTTTGACTTCAATAGTCAACAGAGTTAATTCTAGATGAGATTGGTAGTCTAACAGTATTACATCATGCGCACTCCAGGCACTAGCCAATGGGCTCCCTATTTGACCTGTCTTAAAATACGAACTAAGAAGTCTGACATGTATGCGAGTTAACATCTGAGTAAACCCGTAAGGTCTAAAAAAGCTAACTGGTGGTATCCCCACTAGGGTTGCACAAAAACTTAATCACTGCAAAAATATAACACCTATTTTCTACTCGCAAGTGCATGAGGTCGACAAGTAATAAAGTAGTGAGTGAGTGTCATGTCCCACGAGGATTATGTTCCTAAAATCTAGCTAAGTACTACAACTAGAATAACCTAGTTTTATCCAAACAAGTCCAACATAAAAATGAGATCAACAAAACAAAAATAAAATGCTAAACTAATTAAATAAGCAAATAAAACAATGCAAGGAATTTTTGGGATCGAAGGGGGCTCTAATGGTAAGGTAGCTAGGGTCCTTGATTTCACCTTGCCTAGTTATTCTAATCCTTTTTAATGCTATTGATTTACCTCAAGCCAAACATTAATCATGAATTTCCTAAAATAATCCAACTCCCTCTCTCGAGTACCGATCAAATATATGCAAAATCACCTAATTAATATCCCTATTAATTAAGTTAATTGTGCATTCATTAAGCTCTAATTCATTTGGGATTACCTAGCTCATATTCATCTCCCGATTCCAATACGCACTAGGTTGTGTTCAACAAATCCCAACATGTGCAAGTGACTCTCTCAAGCCTAAATCCACATATCTAAATCTTCTAATCAATCTTTCAGTTGATTAAAGCATTAAACAAAGAAGAGCACAAATGTTTGGGCATGAAGAACATCAAATAGCATCAAATATTCATAGCATAATCGTAGCAAGGTTCAATCAAGTCCCCTAGCATAAAAATCTAGCAATCCATCAATGTAAACTCAAACATATTCAATATTAAACAAATCTAAAAATACATGATGAATCCACAAAAATAAAGAAAATGCTACATTTAAGAACAAGAGGAGAAAAGAGGAAGAAAAATAAAACTCCAGTGTAGTGTAGCTTCCAATCTCCAAGAGCGTCCTCCTCTGGTTCTCCGAAAAACTAGGGTTTTTCTTCTCTGTCTTGTCTGCTCTCCTCAAACCGTAACTCTTATCTTCTATTGGGAATAGTGTCCTAGAAGCATGAGATGTAAAAGGATATTTATTATTTATTTAATAAAAGAGTTTATTCATCATTTTATGTGCATATATTTATGAATATTTTATGAATATCAAATAAAATTCCTTGATTATTTGTGTAACCTTAAACATGGTATATAAGTGTTGTATACGAGAGGATAATGTTTATGAATAATAATCAAAAGTAATTGTTCATAATGAATTTAATTAAAATTCGGAATCTTTAATTAAAACATTATTAATACATGTCATTCCTATTTAGAATGGAACAGTGTTATCCACACTGTTAATATGGCAAGATATTGAATGAGTGTATTTCGCATAATGAGATTATGTGGAACATGGCGCAAACACAATATGAATTTCTAATAATTTTCGTTAAGCATAGAAATTCTAATTGAGTCTACCGATGGTCATATATAGGATAATCTTAATCCTGAGTTCTTAACAAACTCCTATTTATGAATTTATGTCTTTTGATTTATTCGGTACGGATTCTGAGACCCTGAATCATATTCCTTGTATTTTGGAGACATAATGAAATAGGTAGCTGGAAATGTTATTATACGAGATAGAATACATTCCTTCTTGAGAAAGAAGCAGATAAATAATTATCTTGAGTGTTGATTCGGCACTTGGATTAGTAAGAGCGCTCTGGTTCATGAATGTGTTTTATGAATCACTATCCATTAGAGAATCAATGGTACTCAAGGATAAAGATGTAATTAGAAAGGTTAACGGATTCTACCTGACTCTAATTATGAATTATTTATGGAGGATTGATCTATATGTAATGACTATATCAAATGGACACTTTGCAGTTTAGAAGTAATTAATGTCTATAATTTCGAGAGTTCAATTCCAAGTTTATAGTGGAATAACTATTGGAATTAATAAAATTAATTAATTAATTATTAATTTTATTGGAGCTTGGGATTATAAGTTCATTAGTCCCCGCGTCGTCCTTGTAATTCTACTAGACACAAAGGGCAAAATGAGAATTTTAGAATTACGGAATTCTAAAATTAAATACTCAAAAAATAATTAATTGAGAATTAATTATTATTTAAATAATGTGATTATTTAAATTTGAATTTGAACACATCTAGATTTATCCTTTTAAACTTATTTGATAAGTTGTTCAATTTAGAATTCAAATTAATTTAAGTTTGATTTAAATTCGAATTTGAATCTGAATTAAAATTGGACTACTAGATAAAGAATAAAATCTCTTCCTTCCCTATCTGAATTGGCGCCACACACAGGGTTGAAAAACCCTAATATGGCCGGCCACCTTGTGGATAAAGGGAAGGGATTTTTTGTTCCAAATTCAAAATTAGAGATAGGGATTTAATTCTGTTTTGAAGTTTGACTTCTACTCTTTAAATATGAGAATGATAGAAAATTGTAAACACAATTTTTAAAACATATTTTCTGCCCTAAGAATTCAAGTTATCATCCGAGTCGGCTTCCAGGTATTTTTCGATTGAGTTCTTGAACTATATAAATTAATGTGATTAATTTATTCATGCATAAATAGATATAATCTATAGAGTATCTCAAAATTTTTATGAAAATTTTTGTTATACACAATCCGCTGTTTACCATGCTTCCGCCGCCGAATTGGATTCGGCAACCAACATCTTCCCCTCAGGGCCCAGCCAAATTCTCCCCCAAAAAAATAATCCCACAGGCTTTGCTTTTAGGCAAAGAGAAGGGCACCTCAGCACGCGAGAACATGTCTAAGAGTGCGCGGCCGCGCGCCTGAAATCATGCAAGCGCGCGCTAGTGTGAGCAAGGTGCGCAGGCGCGTGCTAGTGTGAGAGGGACGCGTGGGCATGCACTGGTGTGAGTGGGGCGCGCGCAGCTTCAGACGGGCGCGCGCTGCGCGCGCCCCATTCTGACTTGGCTTCACTGATGTAGGCGCGCGCCATGAGAGCGTGCCCACGCCTCTGCATGGGGCTCTTTTTTATGTTTTCTTGATTTTCATCTCCTTTTCTTCTAAGTGATCGAATTTTTCTTTGTTTGCCTAAATCACTCACAACCATATTAAAACAACCTAAAAACTTGAAGATATTGCAAATTATCCAATTTCAAGATATTAAATGAGTCAAAACTCACTTATCAATAGTCTAACAGTATTACATCATGCGCACTCCAGGCACCAGCCTATGGGCTCCCTATTTGACCTGTCTTGAAATACGAACTAAAGAGTCTGATATGTATGCGAGTCAACATGTGAGTAAACCCGTAAGGCCTAAAAAAGTTGACTGGTGGTATCCCCACTATGGTTGCACTTAAATATGTAATGTCTAACCCCTTTGTCTCCCCCTACGCTTACGTTGGTGGCTGCCTGCCGACGCTACATATTTAAGTTTTATGAATTAAAATATATCACCAAATAAAAATGATAAGAAAAAGTAATATTTGCAATGAATACCTAACTCTGCGATGGTAAATTAGTCGAATACCTCAGTTGGTGCTCAATACCCCCAGCCAATCCAGCGCAAGTGGTTACTGGTCCAGACATGCTGCACATGCGTAGGAAATTGGGAAATTTTAATTTGTGCATTACATTTTCAATATAACATTTTACAACACATAAACTAACATATTTAAATACTAACATTTTCAAAAAACATCAAACTAACATATTCATCAATACTAACATCATCAAATACATCAAGCAAACCTGCTCAACCAAACTTAACATATTTCCATCAACATTTTTTCAATTATTTAACTAATTACCATCAACACTTTTTAAATTAAATAACAATCACAATATTTTAAATTAGAAAATATATACTTAAAACACTTTTCCTAACCATCAATAATAACAATATTCTAAACAAACAAACAAAAACACAAAAGTTAAAACCAAAACTCACAGTTAATAACCACAAAACCGGGATGATTTCAAAGGAAATGACAGCTCTAGTGGAGAACAGCGGGACCAGCGAGGAGCGGCGTTGGCAGGAAGGGGCAGCGGTAAAGAAGTTGGAAGAGAGAGAGAGAGAGAAATAAGGTTGGAGAAAGGCAGGGGTAGAATGGGGTCGGCCGGAAAAGGAACGGCGGTGCTGGGGGCATCAACAGCCACAGAATGGCGGTAGGCAGAAGAAAGGAGGTGAGTAGGAATTAGAGAGAGAAAGTAGAGCAAATGAACCACATTTAGCAACGATAGATGTGTCACTACAAGTTTAAAATCATTGCTATAGGTTATTACAACGATTTCATTTTAATTTCTCCCAAACCTTAAAAATTTTGCAGCCACATCTTTAGCTACAACAAGAGTCGTCATTAAAAGTCTTGAAAATATCTAGTTCCCATCAAGAATTACCGCCTTAATTTCATTAAATAATTGGGAAAAATTTTCCATAACTCTTAGCGACGACTTTTGTCGTTGCTAAAACGTTTTTGAGCACCAAAAATTGTTTAGTCCTGTGTATTCTTCGTGTGAGATTTTTTTAGAATGTTGTCACTAATACTTTAATCTTACGTTATCACGGTTTTAGCAACGACATGTCATCGCTACAAGTGGGCCACCGTTCCGGTTCGAGAGTGTCCTTGAGAATTACCAACGGGAACTTATAGAGATGACATGTCATCGCTATTAAGCGATTATTAGTGACGACAAATGTGGTCGATAACACTACTACCGTTAAAAAACTATTTCTTGAAATGAACTCTCTTGAGTTGTTATATTTTTCTCCTTTCAAAATAAGATTATGAATATTAAGTTACGATAACCGTAACGTCTCGCTAAGGGGCGCTACATAAGAATCGTATTTGAGTAAGGATTATGAGTAATATTTTATGAGAATTAAGATGTGTTTTGATTGGAGTTAAATTGAAATAATGAATGTAGATGATATGGTATTAATTTATTTGACTGTTAAGGTTAGTTATATGATAGTGATGTGATGTTACTTTCAATGCTCTTTTTGACCTTGAAAATATTTGAGTTAGGAAAACTCTATTTCACACAAAGTTGTAGATCCTTTTGTTATCTTCGCAACGCTATTTAAATCGCTCAATTCCGATATCATAGTAAATAGTTATGACCAAAATACTGACAGACGTCCGGACACAGATTGCAAGAATAGAAAGAGTTTTTGGAACATTTATCATGTGTATGGTTGGGCAATTCAGCCCAATTTAGCTCGGATTGCATTTGCAGTTGGTGTTTGGTAAGAGTATTAATTGCAATTGAATGGCTTATACAGTTTGAGCTGAAACCGATTAAATCTGGGTCCGTTTACTTCGCTGATTCGAGTTTTTAATTTGAGTTGAGATTTAATTTTATGTGAGAATTTTTTACTATAACAAAAAAGTTAGATGTGATTATTTATGAGAATTTTTTACTGTAATAAAACTTAAATTCTAAACTCGAATAAGCGAAATGAACGGGCCCTAATTTAACCCTCACCGGCCCACCCTCAATTCAACATTTCAAATCAATCTTGTACAGTATAAAGCAACTCCACAATTCTGACTTTTATTTAAATCTCATTTGTTTGGATTTTACCGTTCAAAAAAAAAAAAAAATTTAATCAATAAAATTTAAATCAGTGAATTAATCATACACTTAATTTAAAAATTTCTATTTATGCTTCTTTTGAGATTTTAAGTTGGGATATTGAGTAACAAATCTTATTGCCCTGTTAATGAAATTTGTTATCGTGATAAATAGAAGATTCTAATTGTTAGAAATATCTCTCTATTACATTCTCTCTTCTTTTTTTTTTTTTTTTTAATCTCTAATCTACCTTTAGCATTAATTGGATGTAAACAATGTACAGTCATAGTTAACCTTTCAAAAACAGTATAAAAAAGTAGTCAAAACTTATACAAGTATGAAACTTGAAAAAGGGTAGGTAAACTAAAATAATATTATGATTAAACAACTCTTATTGGCTTATTAAATATAGCTGTTACCATAATAAACGAACAATTCTAGTAGTTACAGAATTTCTAAAAGGAAAAATTAAAATAAAACAAAGATTAAGAAAAAAAAATCTTATTACCGTGGTAAATAGACAGTTCTAAAGGTTAAAAGAATATCTCTGTTACATTTTCTTTCATGCTTTCTTTAATCTATAATATTCTACTTTTTATTATTAATTCGAATTTAAATATTGTAGAGTCGTGGTTAACCTTTCAAAAAATAATAAAGTAAAACATTTATACATAAACACAAAAGTTGAGAAAGAGCAAGAAAATTAAAACAATACTATGATTAAGCAAACCAGTTCTTATCACACTTGTAACACTTTCTAGTTTCTAGTTTCTAATTCGTAGATAATTTTTGACCAAAGTAAAAATTTTGAAAGGAAAGCAGCTTACCAATTCAGGAAACAACAGAACAATATACCCTAAAATATAAAATGTCTACACTAGTTGCATCAGCTAAAAATAAATGTATTGAATTATTATTTGCTAGTTCAAGCATCTATTGAAATGAAACTGCTGTTAAATTACTATTGAAATGAACAACAAAGGGAACTATGAAGATGCAATAGACATTTTGGCACCGTTGTGTTGAACAGTTTTAATATAATTCAACAGTAAAGCCTCAGAAAAACTATTCTGAATCCTCTGTATGTTCCGGTTCTTTTTTTTTTTTTTTTTTTTTTTTTTTTTTTTCTTTGCTTTTGCTCTACAATTCAAGGGCTGCTGAGGTTCTTGAGATCCTCTTCTTTTGCATACCAGTTTGGAATAATCTTGGATACATGAGGATAAAGATCCTTGTAGGAGTTTCTGATTGTTCCTTCTGCCACCCCAGTGGCGACGGAGATATCTGCAGTCAATGTTTTCCTTAAATCAAAAGGTGTGGCATTTGAATTTTCTGATTTGTAAAAGCCCTTCATGCCATATTTTACAGTTCTACACATGTCCAAAAAGTTTGAATCGTCTAACGTAATCTTTATAATATCAACATTTAATTTTATTAATTTCATAAATACTCTCAAATTTTGTACTCTATTTTAACATGCCCCTGAATTTTTAAAATGGCTTGTTTCGTCCTCTAAACTATGCAACCTATTTCAAAATACCTTAAGCGTTTGTAATACTAACAATGATGTGGCACTACTTATAATTTTATAAATACCCCTTAAACTACTGATTTTAAGTCAACTTATCCCTTGAATTTTTACTTTTAAAAAACTTTCCTCCTGATTTATTAAAAGATTTGGGGGCAAGTCGACAGAAAATATATAGTTCACCGGGCATTTATGAAATAACATTAGTTCAGGGGGTATTTTGAAGAAGTTTACATGCTTCAGGGGTGGTGTGAATGCTTTTCAAACTTCAGGGAGCATGCTGAGTTAGGGTAAAAGTTTAAGAGGCATTTATGGAATTAATCCGTAATTATATTATAAAATGATTAAATGGTTTTTTCAAAAGCCCCTCAATGAAAAACCTAAACTTCCACTAAATGAAACCGTGCACTACGTCTCAGAGAACTCAAACAACATTATTGAATTCCTAAAGCATTAGAAACCAAGGGGATAGGAACCTTTGAGAGGCTTTTTATCATCCGAAAGCTGAGTTATAATGTAAATAACTGCTGCTGCGATTGATATAGGGCTCCTCCTGCAGTTTGCATAATAATAAAAGAAAAGGAAGAAAAAAGAAAGAAATTAGTCATTCTGATACGCATATAACAAAATCAGGAAGATCAAAATGCCAGTTTGAGAACAGATCTCGTCATCAAGCATAGTTCCATGAACAGATGATAAATGCCGACCAGTGAAAATAACATATAGCAAAGCTGTACAGATAATAGGCATCGACAAGTGGACATAACATGCAGCAAAAGTGGATGAAAATTTCGGGAAAACAGAAGCAACAAAAACAAAAACCTTCCTATCTGTCCGACGCTACACAGCTTTAACCTGGCAAAACATCCTGCCACCCAATCCCTCGATATTGTCCTTCGTGATGGATTTTAGAAATAAAACCATCTCAACTAGCTTCTTCTATGCTATTATCCATAGTTTCAAGTTTCATCGCTTAAATCTTATTGGATTCCCGCACGATCTACCCACAAATCTACCATACTATGCAAAGAAATTATGTCATCTTTACCAAGCAAATAGTTTCGAACTGCTAATAGTATTGACTGTGGTCGGTGGAATTATAGTTAAGCATGCTTTTATATTGCAAAAATGAAACACAGTAGTTCACTAGTGAAGTTATACTCCTGTTGAATACATCAAAGGAAAACAAAAACTACCTTATATCAAACTCTTCCGACTTCTGCACAGCTTCTTGGGCAGCTTTAACGGCTTGATTGTTCATCCCAAGATTGGAACAGAATCGCCTCTGAAAATTTTTATTGGAGATATTCTCAGTAACACGGTAAGCAGTCAAGAGTGACCCTTTTTAGTAAAACACACACAAGACCTCCAACTCGTTTTTAATTTAAGAGAATATAAAAGAAATTCTGACCATAAAGTCCCCAGCATGTATTGTTCCCATCTCCACCGTCGTACCCTTTTCCAACCCCAGCTGTTTCACAATGTATTCTTTTGCTCGGCCAATTTCCTTCTTTGTGGCTCCATTGGCGACAGAGCAAATTTCTATTGAAATCCACAGGTTCAGGGAAGCTCAGAGACAAAGGAACAGATAATTCAGGAAGCAACCATATTTAAAAAGGATCATAAGCTGTACCCTTTACTGTTCGTGGCTTGTCTTCTTGTCGACAAGCAATGTACAAGCAAGCAGCCAATAAGGCATCCTGATTCCTTCCCCTACTAGATTTTTGATCTTCAACCCTCTTATATATCTCATTAGCCCGGTCCTGCAAATCAGTAAGAAAAGCAACATTACTACACAATATTCAGGAAGATGGAAAGGAGCATAAAAAAACCAATTATCCACTCTACCATTGGTTTATCTATGAGAGATTGAGTGTCAAAGACCCCATAAAAATTTTGAGGCACTTCCAAAATTTATACAAACAAAACGCTTTTGTCAATAATTGCACAGTTATACCCACAAACAAAATTTCACGTACTATGCTCCTTTAATAAAGAGCAGAATAATTATTTGAAGTATAATAGAACACAAACAGGGCAATGTGAACTTGTACAAGAGTTTATGGAGAGACAAGAATAGGCAATATAAAATCTAAAGGACATTTTGGAAATGAAGACATAGGGCTTATTTGGCACAACATTTTGGAAGCTGCATTTGACTTTTGGGTGTCTTTGGATAACCTTCCACACGAACTTTTGCCCTCAAGAAGAGCCTTCTGGTCAAAACCACAAAATGTGGCTAGAAAACTCTTCTAAACAAACTTTAAAACTTATACTAGGACTGCAATAAGATTTTATAAACATTCCAACTTTTTTTTTCTAATTAGAAAACTTAAATATCATTTTTGTCCAGTAAGTTCTTTCAAAAACTGCGGTTCCGATACACTAACTAAAAAACATCTTACTTTTCTTCTACTACCTAAAAGCACAAGCAAAAATTATAATGGACCCATGGGTGGTGATTTAGCTCAAAAGCCAGTATTGCTCAAATGCTTCATGTATACAATACAATTTTATTTGTAACACGGCATTATTAAAGAAAACATATAAAGAATTCTTCCTTTGATAGATCATTTAATACTAAACTTGTCAAACATATCGCTTTATAACTCTACTTAATGAATAGAAGATGAAAGTACACAATGAAAAGGTAAAAGATTCAACAGCGGCTTTATTTAAATTGTGAATTGCCACTTCACAATCTTGTTTTGTTCAGAAATACCACACAAATTTCCAAGTAATAATGTTTACATTCATCATAAATGGAGATAATTAATTGCTAAAAACAATTATGCAGCAATTTAACACTGTTAAAAGTAAGTTAGGAACATAAGAATACTCTGACAGGGAGCAAATAGAATACCTTAATGGTTGCAACAAGTCCCAACCTGCAAGACAATGCCAATGCATTAGCTTTTTCTTTTTTCCTCTTTACTTGTGTATAGATAGAACCATATTACATGATCTCTAAGATAAGAAGAAATTATCTATATTTCTCCAATATTACCTTCATGTCACACCACATGCTTAAAAGAAGAAACTAGAATGTCAAGTTCTTTAATATTCGTCTGTGTCACAACATGCACTCAAGTAAGTGAGAAACCAAAAATGTCATGCATACATAATAAAACATCAAACGGGCAGAAAAGATAGGCACGTAAGCATGCATGTTAAGGTACATAAGAAAGGACACATACTAACTTTGATGCTGTAACTTTCTAACTTTATCAAACAGAAAATTCTATATTGTCTGACACGGATGGTGATTTTTCAAATGGACTCAGTTGATCTTGATCAATCCACCTGAGATTTAATTTTTCTTAGCCGAATTGAGACTGTAAATGAGACAAACTCACAGCCAGCATATGAGAATAACGGTTTTGAATCCATGGAGTATGTATTAGGATAATATATACGACTGAATCGCTTTCTTAAAGTTGATTTATTTCATTCTAAGAGAGTATACATCGGTTCTAGTAAGCTAAATGGAGTAAATAAATGGTTGACCGTTGATGGCAAGATAAAATGAAACAAACGTAATTTTCTTTGGCACACGACCAAAAATAAATAGCACCATAGCAAGTCCCATGTATCAAACTCTAAAAAAATTACGTTTATTGTGACATGTTAATCTCATCTCCATCCTAGGCAACATCCATCATCCATAACTGTTCAATTCAGCAAGAGAAACTAAACTAATGCGCACAGAAACTGAACTTAAGCTCTTCTCTGTGGGTTCTCTTTCAAAATGACCAGAAATGCTAAAATTAAGTCCCTAGTTTCTTTCACTAAGGATTATTGAGTGTCAAACGCCGAAATTCTAATCCAATTCCAACACCTGATCCACGATAAGAAAAACCTGTCTTGCAATACTTTCCGTCACTATTCTCACAAAATAAATAAAATTTCAATCTTCAATTCTTAAGTCCCAACAAGGAGATAAACCAAGATCCAATCTTTCAATGATCTTCTATCCTCCCATACTTCCACAGCATTCTGGATAAACCCTCTTTTACACTAATAAGTCTCATAAACAAGTGAAACATCATTCCGAAAACAAACCAGCATATCGGATCCAAACTCAACCCTAAATCAAACCCCACAATTCTACAACAAAAAAAATGGCTCAAATTCATCATAAAAACAGCACAATCTTAAACCAAAACCAGCTCCCAAGTCTCAGATTCCTAAGATTCAGCATTTCATCCAAAAACTACAATCACCAAAATGCAGACACGCACACACACCACCGCCTTACCTATCAGACATGGTAGCGATGGTCTTGAAGGCGACAATCAATCCCCGATCCGGATTGGAGCCGCGATTCTGCCACCGACCGAGCGACGACGACAAGAACTCTCCGCTGGCGCCGTTGGGCTTGGCGATCACCGTCGAAAGGCCTCCGTCGGCGAGGAGAGGATTGGTCGGTCCGCCGACACGGACGGGGTCGTTGTCGCCGGACTCGTTGGCGAACGTCCTCCACTCGGAGGTCTCATCAATGGAGTGAGATTCGAGCACCAAACCGCACTCGGAGCAAACGGTGTCCCCCGCCGAGTGGTCGAAGACGACCTCGGTCTGTCGCTTGCAATCGGAGCAGAAAGCGTCGGACATTTCTCGAATCGGAAGCAGTCAAGCGAAAATTAGGGCGAAATTATCCGATCCGCTGGTGTTTGGGTGGCGAGAAAACGATGGATTCCTGGGGGGGGTTTTTCTCGTCCCTCTGAAATTGTTTTCGTTTTGGGTGAGACGAACGGAAACACAGATAATAAGGGGGAAGGGGGGTTATTTATAGAGGTTAGAGAGAGAAAGTATGTACTGACTTTTAGTCTAGGCAAGTCACGGAGGTTTCGTGGCTATTGGGCTCAGAAGTATCTATGGGGATGTGTTTGGATGCGGGTAGGTGATGTACGAGGATAGTCCTGACCCTCCCTTGGATCGGATTATGCTCAGATGTTTTTCTTTTTCTTTTATTTTTCTTTTTTATCTTTTTTTATCCATATATCCATCTTCAGAGGTTTTACTCTTTTTTCTTTTTTCTTTTTTTTTCGTCATTCTCCTTTATCTTACAGACTGAGAATAAAATTTTTAACAATTGTTGATGCCAGATTCTGTGCCACATTTTTTATCATATTTATGTGAAAATTACAAGCGATGATTACGTTAATTTTAATTAATGAGTAAAATTAATTAACTCTAAGATTATTATAAAATAGAAATAAAATATAAATAAAAACTAGAATAAATAAAAGTTTAGGGCAATCAATCTCATTGATAAGTGCACGAATTTGCACTTTTAATGTTCATAATCATCAAATTATTTTATCAAATTTGTGATTTTAATTTCAAATATTCTTAAATTTAGAGGATTTAATTTTAATTGGATTTATTTTATTTTTCAAGTTTTTGAAGAAAACAGTTGAATTTGGACTAGTTTACTAAGTAAAACCCAAAAGTTGAGCCCAAGAAAAGCCCAATTCAGCCCAAAGCCCATCAGCCCATCATCTAGCCGAGCCGAGCCAAGAAGCCGCGAGCCAACCCAGCGTCACGTGTCGAGCATTACCGCACCGCAATCCGTGGGACCCAGCTGTCCTCGTGGATACGCGCGCTTGGTGCGCACGTCGCTTCCTCCGCGCGAGTTCTCCTCACACGCGCATGCGTGAGGCATGCTTCCTCTCTCTTCCGCGTGGGTCCCGCGTTCCAGCGCCCCTCCAGCCAGATCTCGCCACGCGTCCAGTGGGGTCCAGCTGCTCCCCCGCGTACGCGCGTTTCCCGCACGCGTTCCCTCTCCACGCGAGTTTCTCTCCCGCGTGCGTCCAGTTTCCTTCCGCGTGGCCCAGCTGTGAAGCACTTCTTCTCCCGCGCGCGAATCGCCTGGCGACACATGTCTCACTCTTCAGAAACATGATGTTTTTCTCCCCCGATTAAGCATCCAATTTTTATCTTTTTAGCATATTCAAACTCTATAAATAGGATCATTATCAAGGTGATTAGGAGTTGGAGTTTTAGAGCCTAAATTCTCACACATTTTCTCTTATTTTTTTGTTCTTATTCTCATACTTTCTTTTTAGAATTTTATCAGAATTATGTGCAAGCTAGGCTAGAGTATTATATGTGTAGTGAACTTATTTGGATTTTTGATTCTCCAATGGTTTGTAAGTTTTATACATTCGAGTAAATAATTTTCTTTTATCATATTTTTTTTTTCTTATTAATATATTTTATTGTCAACTTTCATATAAATCTAGTCAAGCTCTTTTTATGTGATTGTTGCATTATATTATATACTAATCAGTATTATTTTATGAGTAGTCTTTTACTGCATTATTGCCAACGGTATATTGTCATTCTTAGATTTTTCATAAGATAATTTTTCCTATTTCTAAACGTTAGAATTTTATTTACTCGAATACATTTTTAATTCATATGTTCTTCAAATATTTATTTTTTGAGTGATTGTTTGGTATGTAAAACTTTCAATTGAGTCAATTTATGAATCAAAATCCAAATAGGTGAACAAAACATATGGAGGATTCTCAAAGCCTTACCACTTTTATTTATTGAATTTTTTTCATTTTAAATTGTTCAAAAAATCATAAAAAACACTCATGCATTTTCTTTGTTTGATTGCTTACTTTCCTAATGCTTTATATTTACTAATCATTTCTTGTTCAATTTAACACTTCCTCATGGGATCGACCATTCAAATTGTACTGCAATTGACTGCTTGTTTTTGTACACGTTTGGGCGTAATCACTCACCAAAACTAATCTAATTTAATTCATTATTCGTACTAATATCGTCTATTATTCATGTTTTAAAATGAATAATCTTAAATTATTTAATAGTCCTTCTCAGGATACTATCAAACACATTCCTAACATGTAAAGTTACTATCTCTCGATGTGAATTCCACTACCTTTGAAATTCATTACGATCGCTGGTTCTCTTAATTATTCATGTAATTTATGTTACTATCTCTCGATGTCACACGCACCTTATAATTTCTCTCACAAGAAGCCAATCCTAAATATCTCATTCTAAGATTTCAATCTAGGTCTTTTAAACAATTTAAATATTGGCCAGATAATTGAAAGCGGCATTAAGTAAAAGAAATAACAATCATGAACAAAAGACTCTTAGTGAATTTATTCATTGAAAGCAAAAATAATTACAATTAAATTAAAGTAGAATTGGTAATTTCATAACCTTAAGAAAAGAAAATTAAAACATAAAAATAAAAATAAAATAAATTTAATATTCCAACATCTTAAATTACAAAAGTACAGAGATAGATAAATCAAGAAGAAAAAAAAATTCCTTGCGGATGTGTCACAACTCTCCAAATTCGACTCTTCAATCTTTAATCTCTAATTCTTGATTTTTAAAATATTTTCTCCCTTGTAAAATCTTAAACCTAAAAATAAAAATCCTAATAAAATAACCATAAAATCCCCAAAATAATTAATCCTAATTTTTCTCTATCGACTCTTTGAATGGGGCTCTGTCAGTATTTGAGTATTGTGTTGTGAAATAATCATTGGTATCGTTCATTTCACCGAATTGAGTTTTCAGTTTTAAATTTTTACAGTAAAAAACTCTCAAAAAATATCACATCTAACTTTTTTTACTACAATAAAAAATTTTCTAAAAATATCACATCTCAACTTAAATTAAAAATTTAAATCTACAAAATAAATGATGTCATTAAATACTCCAGGGGTGTCTCTTCTCCTCTAGCCTTGTGTGGCTGAAAAGCTTTTATAAAGCCTTTTTTTCCCTCACGTCAGAAGCCAAATAAAAAAAAATAAAATAGAGAATTTACTTCTTATTTTTTATAAATATTTTTTTATTAATATAATTATTTAATTAAAAAATTATAAATCAAAAATAAATAATAAAAATTATGATTTATACATTTTAAAAAAGTATTTATTAAGATTTAAAAAAAAAAAGAATAAGGACAGCTGACCATTTTGACATGTGGTGACGTCTAAATAGATGGAATGGAAAGGCAATTTGATGGCGTTGAGCACGTGTTGGACTTCATGAGGGAAGCCCAAGCGTGGAATTAATCTGATCCGGAATTCCTTTTAATTTTTGAAGTATTTTTAATTCCAATTAATCTCTTTAATTGCCTTTTTACTTAATTAAAACACAAATAAGGATTAATAAAATAATTAGAGGAAAGACTAAATAAAATCAACAAAATAAAATATAATAAAACTAACTAAAAATCAAATAAACTAAATAAAAATCATTGAGAAAAAGCCATTTTTAACGCAAAGAGGAGAGAAAATAACTCTATAAATCAACACGACTCGCTAAAAGACTTCAACACAATCGGAAACAACTCCAGAGTCTATCATTAGCTAAAGGACTAAACTAGTTGACCAACAGCAATCAAACGAAAATTTCCCACGTAACTTTTTTAAAGCTCATTTAATTCATTAATTTAAATTTTTAATTTAAATTAAACTATAATTTTATGTAAAATTTTTTTATTGTAATAAAAAAATTAAATGTGATTATTTTTGAAGCTTTTTATTATAACAAAACTCGATCGGTGAAATAAACGGACTCTCGAACTTTTTATGATTTTCCTCAAATCAAATTATACTCACATGTTTTTACTTTTTTTATAATTTAGACACATAATATAATTTTAATAATTTTTTTTTTTTATATAAATAATGAGAGCAAGCAACTAATAGGTGTGCAAGAAGATTGCAACTAGATTTGCACCACTTTAATAACTCCATCTTGCACCAGCTTACAAGTCATGTTAAAATACAACCAAAAAAAAAAAAAAAACTTTTTACCTACTATAAAATCATTATAATACTTATTACGTAAATTTGTGGTATAAAATATATATTATAAGAATTACTATATAATTTTGTTATTCTTGAATTGCTTAAAAAAATAATATATTTTTATTCTACTTTTATAAACATCACATGTAGTGCAATATATATATATATATATATATATACTTTTTTTTTCTAAATCTTTTTATATCTTTCAAGCCAGGTTCAACACTCAATAAAAATGAAGCTAATTAGTGGATTTCCCTTCTCGTTTTTCTCTTTTATTTTCTTTTGTTTCTCTCACGGTTTGCGTTACACAACCAACGCTTGAGATTTGAGGAGATGCGGCCTCGTGGCATTATTGATACATGTTAAAATATAAAATTATTATTGACTCACATCCTAACAATTTAAATTTTTAAAATAAATTGGTAAACTAACATGTATCAAAACGGGAGGTATTTAGTTCAAACCCTTGTAATTATACTCTTTATTCCCATTTAAAATTATCATCATGTATTGAGTCTTTAATATATCTTGAACTTAAATATTCACGTGTTGGGTTTTCTAATTAATTTACTCACATGATTGCCTATTGTCCAACTCACACATGAGGAGAAGTGTTAAAGTATAAAATTATTGTTGACACACCCCACACATAAGTTTTTTGTTAAAATTATAAAATTATTACCATATAGCACATTTTGTGAATCCAGATTCTCTTTTAAACTTTTAGGATAAATTAGCTAATAAAATAACCAAAAATGTGAAAATAATATAGCACATTTTGTGAATCCAGATTCTCTTTTTGACTAGACGCACCATATAGCATAATTGATACATGCTAATAAAATAAGTAGCACACTTGTGAAAAATGTGAAAATAATGCCAATTTCAGTTGTTGAGACATCTACTTTTACTTATTTTTTACCCTTTCTTACATTTCCTCTTTCTTCTCCCACTCAGATCTCTCTCTCCCCTTCTATATTTTCATATCTCTCTGTCCTTTTCAAAATCTCTAAATCCTCACTCTCTTTCTTCGAGAATCAGTGACGGAATCAGAATTTTAATTTAAAAACATAAACTACAAACATGAAAAATGCTAATAAAATAAACTCTTAATATTTTTTAATGAATAGTCTATACATATGGATTATTGAACGTACGTGAAAATAATAACTATGAGTGTCAAAAAAAATAAAAAAGTCTTTAAATATATAGCGCATATTTAAATAAATACATATCACATCAATAAAGATAATTAAAAAAAATGTGTGTGAAAAATGGTAATCAAGATGGTTGTTTGAAAGAAATTCTTAATTAGGGTCATATTTGAGAAAAATATTTTACTGGGACATTTTTGACATAGTTTAAATTATATCTAAAAATATTTTAAAAGAGACTAATTTAAAAGAAAAATTATTTACATAAGAATAAATTAGAGAAAAAGATTTAATTAGGTACATTTAAAAGTATTAAGATTCAATAGGAAAAAAAAAATCAAAAGAACAATAGGAAAAAAATAATTTGAGACTGGATTCTATGAGGATATATTTAAAGTTTGTATTGAGAAGGGGGGCGTATATGAAAAAGTTTTGAGAAAACATATCCTAAAAATTATATCAAAATCCACGGGCACCACCCCCCTTCCCGTGCCTCACCTCCATCCGCCACTGTCGAGAATGACTTGTCGCCGTCTCCAGATCTTTCTATTACAGTGGCGCCTCAAGAAGTGGCTCATGAGAACGGTTGGAGAAGATGAATCCGGTGCCCGAAAAAATGAGTTCGTCGCCATCTTAGATTGCTGCCCTCTCTCACTCTCTACGGCTTGTTTCTATTGTTTGCAGGTTTGGTTGTTGTCGGGAACAATGCTACCAGTATAGGGTGGGTTGCATGTGGAAATTTGGGGCTATTTTGCCATGCTTAGGGTTTAGGAATCAAAAAATTTTGAGCTGATTTGGGGGCGCTCGAGTTAGGGTTAGTTGATTTGCTACTAATTTGGGGATTTTGCTTTTTTTTTTTTTTTTTTTTTTTTTTTTTTGTTGTGATTTGGTTTTTGGATAATTTTGTCGGAGTTGTGATTTTTATATTTAAGTATGTCATTTCATGATTTAGACTGTTTTTTTTTTTACTGTGATTTGGTTTCTTGCTGGCAAAGATTTTTAGGTAAACACTGTAATTCCGTATTACCTAGTAAGTACGTTATTTTCGGATCAGGTAAATACAATATTTATCGATTATTTACACTAATAATTAAATTTTTTAATAAATATTGTGTTTATGAGTAAATAAATATGATATTTATTAGTTGTAATTGTTGACAATTAAATTTTTAAGTAAATATAGTATTTCAAGTAAATATAATATTTTTTAGTATATATTTTATTTATAGATAAATATTGTATAACTAGTCAACGGCGCCAACAATCAAATTTTTAAGTAAATATGATATTTATAAATAAATATAATATTTTCTGGTAAATGAAGTATTTACCGGTTAATTTGTTATTTTTAGTCGTGAGCTCCGGCCATTGAATTTTTAAATTA